>OX439474.1:18152973-19522431 GCA_949320105.2 Crepidodera aurea | reverse complement strand
TATTAAAAATTACTATGTACAGGGTATTGTTTTGTTAAATTAGCAAATAGATAAGGAATTGTATAAACAGACGGGAAAATAGTGAAGAGGTGCGTAAAATCAAGTCAAATATTTACGTTGAATTCTAAATTTCATACCTTTAAATCTAATAGTTTCCAATATACGATCCTCCTAAAATCGATGATTAGCACTCACTTATTGCACAAATGATGTGAAATAAGTTAAAATCACAGCTCCCAAGAATTACGACATTAGAAAATGTCACACACTGCATCAACAACTACTCCTTGGGCTATATGCCCCAACAGGTATTCGGTTAGAGCCTGAATCATTTCGGGACTTTACCCAACAACTTTGATTTTGTTACTAAAGGAGCCTGTCATTCTTAGACCAGTTTCGGCATTATATCGGCATACTGATGAGGCACAATTCTTAGACCGGTTTCGGCATTATTGTGCCTCATCAGTATGCCGATATAATGGCGAAACTGGTCTAACAATGACAGGCTCCTTTAGTAACAAGATAAAAGTCCCGTAACGATTCAGGTTCCAACCGCGTCTGAACTTCTGTAATTCAATACCTGTTGGGGCACATAGTCCAAGGAGTAGTTGTTTGAAGTCCAGACGTTGGTGCAGTGTGTGACATTTTCTAATGTCGTAATCCTTGGGAGCTGTGATTTTAACTTATTTCACATCATTTGTGCAGTTTGATTACTCCCAGTAAAATATTTTGGTATCCAAACGTTTTGATATAAAAAATAAAAAACACCCCTGTCGTGGGTGAGTTTTGGCCTATGGAGGGGTTGGTGAGGGTCGGAAGTAATCTTCAACACCTCCATCGCCTTCAGCATCCTCGAAAACAGAAGGATATCCGTTTTGCCGCTGATATTAAAAAAAACGACCCTTTCGGGAGAGAGTTTTGATCTGTGGAGGGGTCGGTGGGGGTCGGAAGTGATATTGAACACCACCATCGTGTTCAGCATCCTTGAACACAGACGTTTTACCGCTGATATAAAAAAAAATTTGTTGTGTCGCCACAAGACTTTCCCGGCAGTCCAAATCAAATGATATTTGGTATCCAAAAAAAAAAATTCGTTTCGAATTAGTAACAATGACATTTGAAATATTATAAAAGAAAAAACATTTCACAAGTCAAAAAAAGTAAAACAATTTTTTAGGATCGGAAGTGTCTTTACTTTCTCTTTGATATGTCAAATATCATTTGGATTTAAAATTTTTTTTCCATTGCTTAGTTTTAAAATTAAGGAATGATAATTTCAGGATGTATTTACAAGCCAATAAGGCACCTAAGTACCAAATAAAAAATTTAGGTCTTTTATTTTTTTGTAATGTACATAGGGCTACTGCGCACCCTGGTGGGGCGATTTCAACCAAAAACAAACGGATTCATTCCGCGATGATAGGGGGGGGACTGAGGGGAGGTATTCTCAATCCTGATGAGATTTGGTCCATTTTTCATGGTTTTTTCTGACTCAGAGACGCTACTATGGAATTACTGCCATTTTGTCATCGTTGCAATCGACTTGTATCACGTTGCATCGTCTTGGTGAAAGAGCACTTTTTTCTTCTTCATTTGAGGTCTTCCTGTCACAACCAATATAGATATTAAAAAGCAGTATACAACAAAATATTTCTACATCTTTTCTTAATATCTCTTCCAAAAATAAAATGAAAGATCTGCAGCTGCTGGTTTTAGGAGACGAATCAAAAAATCTGCATTCTTTCGCATCAGCTTTAATCTGCATTCTTTCGCATCAGCTTTATTGCTGTGCAACTTCCTTCCAATACCATTTTGTACAGACTCCTCCAGAGTAGAATCTAGCTCCGCTTTGATATATAAATAAATGAAGAAAACGGTTTTTAGTAAACTTGCCATCTATTAAATATTGAATTGTGATAAAAAGTACTAAAATAATAATGCTTGTGACTTATGTAACTTTCAATTTATTTCATCTGTCTAATTTAAACCATTTCCAGGAAACACTCATATATCTCCTTGGAGGTCCCATATATGTTTTCAAGTAAAACCTCATTTCAAAATCGTACATTATCGTCCTAACAAACATGAATATGTAAGATCCGTCTCTCAGACAAAAACTCGGCTAGTCCTCAAGTCTCAAAATATATCGTGTGTGTTTTTCTGCACGACGTTTTATGCGGGGTTGTGGCTGGGTACCCACAAACGGACACTTAACATTTTTGTTGCTCACAAATATTTTTAAAAGACAATACAATTCGAAGCCTTATTTTATTATCGTAAAAAACGAGAAAATAAAATTAAAATTATGCTGCGGGACGGTCAGATTCCTGTTTCGTGTAGAAATAAGAAATGTACGAAATAAACAGTAATTCCAAAAACTATAGCCACTTTCTTGAATCTAGCAGAATATACCAGACATTACTTTCGCCACTTAACGGCTTCATTTTTGGCAGAATCTGAAGCTGAAAGTTTACATAGAAATGGATATTGAAAAAGAAATAACATTGTCAAAAACCACATAAAAAATTCCAGCGGAAATTATAAAAGTAAATTCGCTATGTTCAGATCGAAATACGTCCATTTAAGTGAAATTACCTAGGAAGTGATTGTAAACAATGTACAGACAATATGTGATATCGACACGATTTTTGATATGACCCCCTGAATCTGCCCGTGATCTAACCATTCCACAATAGATATTTACTTAACCGGTGACGGATGCAAAGCCATTGCCGATAAAATATATCGTGTATGTTTTTCTTATGGACGTTTTATAGAATAGAATTAGCAGAAGAATTTCAACGGTAGCGACATGGCGACTAGCTATTGGAATTCTGCGAAATCAAGATATTGGTCCCGTTGATTATGCGAGATGCGAGATATCCCTTGTCACTCTCATATTTAACGTCGCCATTGGCATGGTAAGGAACCAAAAACGGAGATATTTCATCGGAGATGTGGCGCACTGCAGGTTTTCTTAAGGCTAATCTAATCCCTGAAATCTGTTATGGGAAAGTGGGAGGTATGATTTTAGTTATAACACGAAATACAGAGTGGCGACAATTAAATAAAGTCTACGGAAAATATTTGAGTTGAATCTTTAGCTTGCTAATTGGCTTCAAGGATTATGGTATTTTTTGGGATTCCGAGGGCATTATCCTAACTGACTATAGATATTACAATGACAGGGCCTTAAACACAAGCTATTTAAAAGGCAGTAAAGAAAACATGGGTCACTTCTCGTATTGCAAAGTAAACTCAGAACCCGATAATCCACCTTACACTCTGGACTTGACCCCTAATGACTATTTCCTGTTTTCAAATTTAAAAAAACTTTTACGTGAACATCGTTTTTCAAGCAATAAAGAAATTAAAGCGTTTAATCTTGGCAAAGGAACAAAAACAAACTTAATAAATATTGCAATAAACCTTGCAAAGTTATATCTACATAACCTAGGTGAGCTTCGGAATTTTCCTAATGACTTCTTAACAGGTAAAAATGGTCTGGTGCACAAATTTCATCTTGGATTACAGGACCATTTCTAGTAGCAGGTTGTCCGCCCTTTTTGGTCCACTCACAGCAAACGCCATTATACGAAATACCAAATAGACGTTGGTCTAGCGATAAAAATATAAAACCAACTACCGGGTACAAACATTCTACTTTCTAAATAAATTTAATTAATTTTACTAAAGTCGTAAATCGCATAAACTCAATTAAATTTCCCAACTCATGCTTTTCTGGCTTTATGGTTGTCCTGACTACATAAAACGGCAGGAATACATCAAACTTCCACTGGATTTACATGCGATTTAAATGTTTTTTCGTTATCTCTGCGGAATCATCTGCCATAAAATTCGATCTGGCAGCAGATCTAGACCTTTTCGATCATTATATTTTAGTTTGAGCGACATTTCGATAACCGCACAAATATGTGCGTCCCAAACACGAAGATATAACAGATATACTTCGAGTTGATGCATGGCCGACGTTTGGGGAATAAAAACGGCTGATTTAAAAAAAAAGGTGGAAACAATTTTACAAAAAACGAGCTAAAACTGTATTGATAATACAGGCTTACAAGAAAAATATTTTGAAACGTATTTCCAGACCAGGAGGACGTATTTTGTCTTCGACTTGGAGACATGAAACGGGCCATATACGATGTCATGACAGCTGTCAAAACGCTGTCAACACCTCTTAAACTGTCAAAATTCCAGAAAATGGTCCGGGTTTTCGAGTTTATCATGCCCGGGAGCCATAGATGAGCTGTTGACTCAGTATTCTCGATTATTTATTTATTTATTTATTTATTATTTATTTCATCTTACACTGTCCTACAGGTTACACCCAACTACAGAACAGGAATATAAGTTTCAATTATAGTACAATAAAAACAAATTAACGCAACAACAATACATATAGAATTAACTGAAGAAGTAGGATTTAATCAGAGATTGAACAGTAAAAAATATCAAGCTCACACACATGTTATGCAATGGAGAGTATTTCAAAATATCTGTTCGTGGTGTTGGTAAATAAAACGTATTGTCTACTCTACACGATGGTCTAGGTACATTGAAATTGAGTTTTTGCAGAATATGTGGGTCAATGATTACGTTGTTAATAAGTTTGAACAGAAAAATTGTCGAGTGACAATCACTTACTCACAGATTAGGCTTTTCATAGCGTGTCTAGCCAATAATGTGTCATGGGGTAAACCAACTGGTGGATATATGTTGTCCGTTCTATAGGAGAGAAGTTTGAGGAACCAATTCAACCTTTTCTACGTATAACTGATGAGATGGGTTCCAAATTCCATATTCTAATGTTGAACTGACGAAGGCATAGTATAACGTTTTCGATGTAGATGGGTCGAAGAAATCTTTCGAGATGCGCGCAATGAATCCATACATTCTGTTTGCAGCTGAGGTAGCTGCATATTCATTAGATTTTAAGCCATTGTATATGACATACTGGCGCCTGTCAGTGAAGTACGACACAAAGAGTTCGATGAGTGTCTGAGAAAAGCCATACCTGTATAGTTTCGATAGTAGTATTCCATGATCAAGTTTGTCGAACGCTTTCGAGAAGTCCGTATATATGACATCGGTTTGGGATCTCCTATCAGTTGTCTCTGCAATATATTGAGTGATGTTGAGAAGGTTGGTGATGAAATTTGGTTGCTCAGATGAGGATATAACCTGCTGTACAGAAGGATTTCAAACACTTTAGCGAAATTACATATTATTGATATGGCTCTAAAACTTTCAACATCAAACTTATGTCCTTTTATATAAATTGGGCGAACTTTAGACAATTTCCGTAGATATGGGATGGTACTAGTTTTGATGCAAATATTAATTAACATTGTCAGTGGACTAGCCAAGACATAAGCACAGTCTTTGACCAACAGTGCAGCTGTCAACAAAAAAAACTGGAAAACCCGGACCATTTTCGGGAATTTTGACAGTTTTGAAGTTGTTGACAGCGTTTTGACAGCTGTCAGGACATCATATATGGCCAGTTTCATGTCTCCAGTCTCGAATACGTCATATCCAGTACGCGCGCGTTTTTTCTTTCCCGGATTCGGTTACATAAGAAATCATGGTTCAGTTCGCCAGCTCATGACTTTCATTTTTTTCTTGTAGGCCTGTGCAATATTAAAAGGAGGCAAATTTGGTTATAACGTCTTTTTGCGTTAAAACAGCAATTTAAAAGATATTTACCCCGGACATAAAGTTCTTTGAAAAATACTCGTTAGAAAATTGTTTCCGGGGTTTCAATTTTTATCACACCTTTGGAGAAATTTGAAAATAAAAATCAAATTAAGAAAACTAAACTGAATTATTTAATTGAATTATTATTGATTCATTTGAGATTTATATGTTTAAAATAATATCTACGCTAAATTTAGAATCGTTTGCAGAACGTCCATTATCCTTCCTTGTCTTTATTTCAATATCCAACAATCCAACCACCACCAAAGAATCGTGTCTAAGTTAACTTCATTAAAATTGACATTGACGTTATTTACGTGCGTAACGGATCCTACCCAACCGCCCCCAAAGAATAAATATAAACCGAAAATTAAGCCGGCTTTATATTATTACTGTTCTATTTTGTATTCAAATGTGATTAAACGTCAAAGAAGAAACATGGCCGGTAATTTTCTTTGTGATTCGGTCCCATGAAATTGTCATCGTCGATCATGCAATATGTATATTAATGAATGTTTTGTTCTGCCATCTTAAATGTTGACTCTGTAAATGATTGGTACAGGTTGAGCAGGGATTCTCAAAAGTTTAATTTTTGCATAAATATATTAAAGAAAATTTGGGGAATTGAAAATAATTTGTTTTTAGGCAACATAAATAATGAGACCGAGGCTAGTATCAGATTTTTCATTTAGTATATTTAAGCTGCTTTCTAAAAATATTTTTGGAAAATACTTAAGCAAGTTTTTATCTTTTGGCATCTTTAGTTAGACCTTTGAGTTAAATAAATAAATTCCAAACTGGACTGCTGAAATGAAGGGGGCAATTGACTGTGTCTCCTGTAAACTGTTAGCTGATAAATCTAATACGCCTACGCCGCGCCAGTTTAAAATGGTTTTGGAATGTCGAATCGAATGGAGTAAGTTACAATGTCGGTTCCTTACTGATAAAATAATTTCAATACTATTCACCTGTCTTTATTTAACTTCGTAGGCACAAAAGAGACAGAGTTGTGACTGAATTGATAAAACTATGGCTAAATAATTTGGAAGACATTGTCTACTTTTCCTTATTCCTTCATTTATCAGTTTAGAGATGGATAGAGAGACTTTGACAGTAGATCAGACAGTATAAGTCGGCTAATATTAATGATAGTAATGTGGATATAACAAAAAAGAAAATACAGAGTAATATATATTACGCAATCAACAGAATGGTCCTAAATAAGCAAGAAATAGATAAACAGGTATACTTGCCGACAAGTCGCTTTGATGTGCCGACAAGATGCTTTGACGTGTCGATAAGTTGCTTTGTGGGCATCATTTTGTACTGCAATTGAAAATAGATAAACTATAAAACTGCGATAACAGCGATGGAGGTGACATTCTTAAGATACATAATTGAATAAACAAAATAAGCTAGAGAGATATATAAATATATGACAACAGACGAACCAAGAACAGATTGTAATGATTATATAATATATATAAAGAAAACAACTGAGTTGGTATAGTCAAAAAAGCCTTTCTTTGTAAAATAAAACTATTGACAACCTTCAGCATTTAAAAATCCCAGGAAACTTTTCAAGAAAATAAATAGCTATTTGGTTAACTAGGGTAAACCCACAGGAGGACTTTCCAAAAGAAAATCTGGTGAAAAGGCTACTCAGCCTGATAAAGGTAACAAACCTCTTCACCTGAACATAACGATGTAACTGACATAATACAATAAGTCTTAAGGCTGCAGTATTGAGGCATTTAAAAACCTCAGTCAGGCACATCGTCTAAATCAAAATCAAACTAGGGAGGAAAGTGTCAATTTTCCTTCCGCATGCAAGGTTTGCTGAGGAGAGCCCGTAAGATCCAAGACAGCAAACGCAAAGGAAAGAAAGACACTTTACTGCAGTGTAAAACATATGGTTTTTTTCTAACACCTCCAGGATAAATCCGTAGTTACGTATAATAAACATTAAACAAAGTGGAGTTTCGGACTTCCATTGTCTAAAGGTATAAAGATTTTTCAATTTTTTGTCACGACATTTCGATTCTGTGTATTTACAATCGTCGTCAGGTGATACCTGACGAAAATAGAGGATGCGTGGGTATTTATAGGTGTGTTCTGACGCGATTTTCCGGTTCAGTGAAACGTAACTGGTTCATTCGTCCTATCAACGGTTTCCATAAGTTGCGAATCTCTACACTCGGTTAACTGAACACGTTATTATTCAGTATGTAGGCTGCTTCCTTGAATTTTGTCTTGAACCAGTGCTCCTCCTTGTGAATTACCTCAGCTTCGGACCATTTGATGTTGTGTTGGTGGGTCCAGACGTGTTCTGCTATTCCTGACTTGCTGGTTTCTCCTCGTTGGGTGTTGTTCTTATGTTCACCAATCCTGGTTTCCAGCGGTCTCTTGGTTTCTCCGATGTATGATTGCCTCACTTACGTGAAAGATATATCAGGGAAGATACAGAAAATTGGCTCTCAATTCAAAATCAAAACCTGCTTCAAGTCCGAAAACACAATCCGCAGCCACCTTACAAAAACCAAACCACAAAACACGAATAGTGACTGCAAGAACTATCTATCTTCTTCTTGGAAATCTGGAGGAGTAGGTATTCGTAAATTCTTCACCACTGTCTATTCATTTTCACTAATTAACACAATTACAATTATTCAGACTCAGTTTTGTTCTTTTGATTCCAGACTTACACTAACGTTTAATGAAAATTTATGTGAAACGTCAAAGTCAAAGGTGTAGAGATAGTGAAAAACTACAAAATCGTGCTCTTTATGATTTTTGCGGCCTGAGGGTAGAAAATATTACTATCGGTCTGATTTGTAGGGTTGATATGATTCATTTTCACATATGGTAGGCGAAAAAAAATATTTTTTTCTCAATTCAATGTCTGGTAGTGGCCATATTTTTTACATTCAAACAAATGAGGTGAATTAATAAGTGCTATTTTTCTCCTATCCGCCATTTAATGAAACAATTTTTTTAACCTTTCTAACTACGTCTTTAAACGATGTTTTTCATTCTCAAAGGTGGTGCATGACAATAAATTACAACAAAATTTAACCGATACTCTACATTAGAGCACTCTTAAAAACCAAATATTTACGACAATCTTAAACCATTTTTATTATCCCATGTTTCACGACCACTGTTTTCGATACATCATTACTGTCCTTTTATTATGTTTAGATCGAGGAACTGATGGCATGAGCCACTAGGTGACATCCCCGTTTATAATGGCGTCCGATTGTCAAACGTTGATTTACTTCTTTTTTTCTAATGTTGAACGTTGCAATTTTCTCCGCGTTTAGCGTGGCGTTTCTTCAGGCTCCTCCACCCATTTCTGTGGCGCGGGTTCGATAGACACACCTGAGTCTATTAATCATGAACGGTTTTTGGGAGGATGAAAGATTGCGGTGGATGGTGACATCCCTGGAATAATCAGGGGGTAGATTTAATAGTAAGATATAGATTTTTAAGTTTGTTTATTTAGACTTTCAAAAATCAAAAACAACAGATATTAACTGCATTGGAATAATGATGAAGTAGTGATTTAAATAATATATTGAAGACTATTAATATATTTGGGAAAATTTAATTGTGACATTTTAACCATAGTGGAAAGTGAGAGTTTTACCTATTTATTATTTATTTATTTACGGACTGTAAGTTACTTTGTAAGTACGAAAGTCACAAGTTACTCTTCCGATAAAACCAAGCATTCTCAATGCCTTATTAATTGAAGCCGATATATGAGGCAGAAATGATAAGGTAGAGTCAATCACAACACCAAGATCCTTAACCTCTGATACATGAATAAGCGGTATTTGGTTGATATTGTAAATAAAGACAATAGGGTTACGTTTTCTACTAAAGTTAGTCGACTGACATTTTGTAGGATTCAATTCCATACCATTAGCAGTACACCACCGGGCTAAATTGTCCAAATCTGTCTGAAGGTTCCGACAATCCTGTAATGAATGTACAGTCATGAATAATTTTAAATTGTCAGCAAAACATAAGAATTGTGAGCTCATAAAACAGTTCTGAATATCATTGACGAATATGTTAAACAAAAGTGGCCCTATGTGAGATCCTTGGGGAACACCAGAAGGAACTACAAAGCCAGATGATAAGAAGCCACACACGCGGACCATCTGAATACGGTCAGTGAGGTACCTTTGCAACCAGTTTAGTAGACTACCGCTAACGCCCATATTGTTAATCTTTTTAATCAGAAGGCCATGGTTAACCTTATCAAATGCCTTTGAGAAGTCTGTGTACAAAGAGTGAACTTGATAACCAGCGTCCAGTGCACTTGACAGATATTCTACATATGTTAGGAGATTAAGCTCAGTTGGCTTCCCTGAACGGAAGCCAAACTGCTGGTCGATGATGGAAGGATCCAAGAGTTTCGTTAAGAATTTAGTGACAATATTATCTAATAATTTGTGTATTAAACTCTGAATGCATATAAGCCGATAGTTGCATATATTAGATTTGTCACCAGATTTGTAAATTGTAAATTTAAACTAATCAAATACTATACCTATGTTCCTCGACCTCTTAGCTGTTGCCTTGGTTGCTCTTGCCTTGGTTATACTTTTTCTTGTATTCTTCGGGTGTGTTCTATATACTTTTTGTCACATCGTGAATGCCGAAAGTATTTGTAACGATTTTTCTTAAAATATAAGTGCTTCAATCGCAACTTCTTCACAGATCTTGCATTGAGTTACACGAAATCACGTTCGACAACGAAATTCATCAGAAAATAAATTATTAATATTTTGGGCTTAAAACTTTTGCCCAAGTATTGAACTAAATTAATTTTGGTCATATCAAATTAGAGTAACATTATGATATACAATTAAATTACGACGTGTACCTTTTATATCAATTTTTTGTCACGATAAAAAATAGAATTTGGCTTATACATGGCACCCTTTGGACTGGGGCCATTTGCAAGTAATATATTGTTATGATTATGAGATTATGAGGTTTTACTTTTTTTAATATTCTTTTTATATTTTGCATCTATAATATTTTACATTATGATACGGTTTTGAGAACTCTAATGTTTCATTAGAGCACGCAACTTTTTGTGTTATGCGGTTGGTAATATGAATCAACAAATGACATGAATTGACATTTGTCTTGTCATTTGTATCTAATAGCAGTTATAACATATGATGGAAATAAATTTAATTATTTCTATTTGCTTTTAAAAGAAATAACAAACTGAACAGTAAATAATTCAAAAGGTAAATAAATAGAAACCTTTATTTAACAATAAATTATAACTGGTAATATTAAACGAATTATGTTGTATTAGAATAAATATCTTTTTTAAACTGTAATGTGGATTACTTCAAGAAGTATGACTATGAATGTTTACAGAGACAGTGCTTGAATCATGTGCATTTATGGTAATATTTGGTGCAGAATTAGTTAATTTTCAAAATGTTATACCTTATTTTAATTTTATTTCTGTCAATTTCTGTTTCTATTCCATCTATTCTAGTGATTGAGTTTTTTTTCAAATGTGTACTCTTGAAATAAGAGCGCCCATCTGTGAATACTTCAATTTTTATATTTGTTGTTAAGAATAGAAGTAAGAGCTTGATTATCAGTTTTCATGATAAATTTTCCTCCTAGTAAGAAAAAACGCAACTTCGTTACACAAGATATTATGCTTGCAAGCTCTAATTCGGAATTATTGTTCCTCATCAACAGGTCTAAGAATGGCAAGTTCCTTTAACAACAAAATCGACGTTTTTGGTTTAAAGCCCTGACTTGGTCGGGCACCAAACCACGTCGGGACTTTCGTAATTCAATACCTGGTGGGGCATATAGCCTAAGGAGTAGTTGTTGAAGTCCAGACGCTGGTGCAGTGTAGGACATTTTTAATGTCCTTGTTCTTGGGAACAAGTGTGATTTTATTTCACATCCTTAGGCCTTACGCCCATGGTCCTTTTTTGGAATTTTTATGGTTCAAAAAATTTTACCTTTACTTTTACATCATTACAATATGTAATATCTATCTAGGCTTAACGAATCCGCTTTTCCCATTGAAACATTCTCTATATAATGTTATTATTCCGTTACTTGAGAAGAGGGCGTAAAGACAAACATTATACAATTATATATAGTGGTTAAAAAATCATTTATGGCTAACATAAATCTATTCAAAGAAGATGGATTATGGGGCTCCCTGTTGATTTCTTTTTAAATGACTCATAAAATTTGCCAACAAATACTTTGGTCGTCGTTAAAATTATATTTTGAGATTAGACGTCTCCATATATTAAAACTGACAGCATTGTCAATAAAGATCAGCTTGCTAAACAGGTTATTTTTTTATAAATCAATATTTACTATTGCTTATGTGCAAAATTTTTTTATAAAATACATTATTTTCCGTATTCCTCTCTCAAAAAAAATTTTTTTTGAAAGACCTATAGTAGCTATTTTACTTTATTAATTA
Source organism: Crepidodera aurea (assembly GCA_949320105.2). Classification (NCBI taxonomy): domain Eukaryota; kingdom Metazoa; phylum Arthropoda; class Insecta; order Coleoptera; family Chrysomelidae; genus Crepidodera; species Crepidodera aurea. The sequence goes on along the minus strand of OX439474.1, from coordinate 19,510,214 downwards.
TTTTTTGTATGGAAGTTCTTGACCTCGTCTTCAAAGGACAAATCCGTCTAAATAAAGTAACGTACAGGTACAGAAAGCGAACAATTGTTCACTCTGACAATAGATTTATGTTATCCCATAAACAATTTCTTAATAGTTCAATCCGCGTCGCAGAAAGAAGCCAAGAGCAAACATAACAATACAAGAAATTGTAAAAGTGGCTATCGAGATACCTCTACGGTCGTCATTGGGTCGCATATGGTGTTCATGGCCGATGGCCGATCGTAAATCGTCATCAATCCGATGATTGCTGTAATTGCCAGTTGAATTCCGAACAAATGGTGTCTCTAACGTCTGTTTTAGGTGTTTACCGGCACTCTGGTCTCGATTCCGCAGCTGAGCCAGTCGCTTTCTGCGACATTCGATGCACTTAACTTCGAGATGGGGTGCGTATTTTCTGGTGTCAATTCGTATTAAATAACTATTTCCTAACCCTAGAGAAAAAAGCACAGAATTGTTTTTATACCATTTGTTTTAAAACGCAGCAAGTTCCAATTACATTGATGCGAACATTTTTCGTAAATTCTACTATACTCCGTTTGAAAATGCATGATAGCACAGTTTTTATGGCAAAGGTCTTTGTACCGGATTGTTCAATGCAGAAAAAAATTAAATGTTGATACCTTCTTATCTGAATTTTCACAAGATTTTAGTATGACCACCCCGAATAATCTCGAATACAATACATCATAAAATGTAAATAAGCAAACCCTAAGGGATTAACCAATAATTCTATACCTCAGTACACGAAGTTACTTTAATATAAAAAATAGTAAACTGTCAATATTAAGTACCCACATTTATTTTTATAAAAATAGTATACTTACTAGATATTAGGTTAGGACATTTCTTTAAAATTTAATAATAAATATACACACAACCAAATTTATATGATATAGATACTAAAAAAAATCTTTGCAAAAAAATATTTTCTCATAAAACACTCATATTTCGTTTTTAGAAATACGGGGTGATTCCATATAAAATTGTTTGTTTGTATTTCGGGTACTAGCATCATATAAACTTATAATTATTATAAATATAGAGTAACATACCTAAATAAGTAAGTCATTTTCTCCCGATAAGGAGTCATCATCATCAGTTTTCTCAATTCCCACAGAAATAATAATTGGTTCTATTGTTTCCTCTATTAACATATCAAGTTTCCAGAATGTCTCTTCCTCTGCTATGCCATGTCTTATAGCGTTTTGCCAATTGTCCGGTGAAATTTTTGATATGGAGTGACATAATAGTTGACGAACCTCTTGAATTTTAAATGTTTTATTGTTTCTCGCGACATATCCCTTCATTTGAGCCCAGATTAGTTCCATGGGGTTAAGTTCACAGTGATAAGGTGGTAACCTCAACACTTTAACTCCATGTTCTTTTGCTATTTCATCTGCACTATACTTCTTAAATTTTGGTAAATGTTGTTTACATAACTGCAATAGCTCTTTTTTGAGTAATCCCTCTTCTGCCACTATTTCTTTGGTTATTAGGCAATCGGAGAGTTCTTGCTTTTTCCATTTAGTTTTAGGTAACGGTTCCTTTAATCTTGAATAGTAACTGGCATTGCCCATAACTATTACAGAATTGGTCGGTAATAAATCTATCATTTGACTGAAATATCCCTTAAAAACCTCAGCAGTCATTTCTTCATGGTAGTCTTTCGTAGAATTTGAAACAAATTCTAACAAGCCTCTATCAACAAATCCTTTCTCTCCTCCAATATGAGTGATAATTAAACGGCGACCTTTACCATTTGGAAATTTTAAGCCAGTAGACAAACCTTCTATAAATGCCTGACGAGCATTTGTAACCCGTTTATCTTGCCAAACTTTTTTTACAAAATGTCCTTCATTTATCCATGTTTCATCTAAATAAAAAATATTTTTGTCTTCTCCGCTTAATTTTCTAATATCCCTTAAATATTGCCTCCTCCAACAAATAATTTCAACTTTCTCTAGGAGCGCAGATTTTATATCGTTCTTCTCCCAAACGAAGTCTAATTAATGTAAAGTTTTCCACAATTTGTCTCTTTTAACATTTGGCAAAGTTTCGTCTCCATTAATGTCTACTAAAAGTTTATCCAAAGTAGGTATCTTTTTTTGTAAATAAAACGAATGCACTTTTCTTCGGATCAGTTGTTTCATAGTAACGTCTGTTTTAGTGGGTTTTCTCCCAGTTAACGTTTTAGGTGCTACTGTAATGCTTCCATCCTTTCGTTGCTTCAAAAGTCTATAAATGGTTCTCCAACTCCGGTCATATGTGAACACTTAGAAACTATACTCCGAACAGTACTATTGAAATGTTCATGTACAAGAGCGTCATGTACATTTAACACTAAATATTTTATATGCACGGTTAAATTGCACTTTAATTTCACAGGAGTATAATTAGACGTTTGTGCTATTTTTATTGCACAAATTCACTTGATCAACATTGCTTTTTATTGCCTATTATTACAGAACTAACAATTCTGCGTGTTACAATCACAGGACTACACAAACAGAAATGTAAATTTTAACTAAAATAATTTACAATCTTCACAACACTTTCTGCCGATTAGAAATTTTAAACCTTTTTAAGAAAGTTGAGGGCTACTTAAATTGATCTTGAATTGTAAATATTTTCTACCTGTAGAGATTACATACTTACCATATTCTTGTTGATTAAAATGACTAGAAAATTTAAGACAAGAATTGAAATAAATTGGTATTTTAGGAAGAAAACCCAAGATTTTATTTTGGAACAAATAATGCTAAACATTTTATTTTAGAAATTATCCGCCACTGATTTCTGATGTTATATTGGGGTTGATCTTCTGGGCCATAAACATTTTGCTATTAAGCATTTTTAAAAAGAGTATAGTGGAATGCAACTTCCAAGCAGAAAATTCATTCAAATTGACCAAATTTTATGAATCAATCTGCCACTCTTGATCTGTGCGACTTACCAGACAAATCGACGATAAAAAAATTATTTAAACTGGTTTCTGCCGTTCGGCGTTTTTAGTTGGGTCTTCGAATTAAATAAATAAATTTTTACCTCACCTGTGCCTGTTAGCAATATCCACTAAATGGAGAGAAAAATCGGGCCCGGGGGTAAAAATTACGGGCCCCTATAGAATTTTTAAAATTAGTAGCCCATCACATTGGCAATTTGGAAGATAATTTTTTTTCCCGTTTTAGAGTAATGTTAATGCGCTTAAAGTATTGAATTACTATCTTACATTGTTTTATCATTTTCCAGTATTTTTTTAGAGCTAGAAATAGCATTCACTAACGATCCAGCGCCGATTTACTGAAATATTTTCTGGGTGTCAAATACCCAGGGTGCACTTTAAGGGTTACAAATTTTAGTAGCGCCTGAAAAATTTCTTATGAACTGGCGACAGGGCACCCCGTACGAAAAACCACTATTGGCACTACGCTTCACTATTGCCGAAAAAAACTACTGGGTAGTGCAACCAGTAGTGGAGCAGTAGTGCTCAAAAGTGCGACTCGTAGTGATCAGTAGTGTAGATGCATCACTACAAGTTGCACTTTTGAACACTACGAGTCACACTTCTGAGCACTACTGCATCACTACTGGTTTTACTACATAATAGTCTTTTCGGCAAAAGTGAGGCGTAGTGCGAACAGGTATTTTTCGTACGGGCCCGGGCCCCATCGAGAACTGCGGGCCCGGGGGGAATCCCCCTGTTACCCCCCCCCCCCCCCCTTCTCGTCAGGGCTGTAAATGGAAGGGTAGTTGAACGTGCTGCAGTCTATCAATAACCTTATAAATAAAGCATTGAGAACAATATATACATATATGGTCGAATCAAAAACATTAAGTCCAAACTCGATATTTTCTCAGCTGTATTACCTACCAATAGAAAAATATATTGCTTAAAATCAGCAGTTGTCCAATAAAAACCTTTAAAAAAAACTACCAATGAACTTGCTCTTATGCGGTTACAGAATGCGATTATAACAGTGATAACATGAATTCGCTAAATTGTTAGAAAATAGCTGTTTCTATAATCAAAAATGGAAACACTGATATTGAGAATATTTTTGAGTCTGGCATTTTATGTATTTTGGTAATATATTGCGACAAGAATTGTAAATACATTCAGGTATATTCGACGCGTAATTTGGCTATAAGATCTACAGTTTAGAAAATCTATTTTAGCAACATTATTTGAAGGCAGCATACCAGTCATAAAACTAACCATCTGGGTCCATTTCTGATCAAAAGAGATTAACAGGACCGTACTTCTTATTATAGTCACTCTCTAAGGTCGTTTCTGGGTAAATTGGTGTTTTGTATATTTACTAATTTTCTTACTTACATTAAAAAATAGGTAAAATTGGTTCTCTATTAACCTATACCTAATTTTCAAAGAGTATCTTTAAAATCGGAAATACGTTAATTCAAAAATTAAAACAGAAAGACCTCGCATGACTTACTTGTTGATTTATAGATATTATTACAGTTTATAATTTTTAGATTTTAAAAATATCAGTAATTTTTAAATGGTAAACTTTTTATTACGAGATTTTCAATTTTTCATGTGTAATTGTATGTCACTTACAGAGTTAGACTTATCAATAAATAAAATAAAAAACTATGTGAATGTATAAAATAAAAGTTTAATAACCACAAATTGGAATCGAACTAATCATACTCCAAAAACGGGAATAAAAGAAGTTTACATAACAAGTAAAATATATCGTTTTTATGACAAATTACCATTTATTTGAACTTCCAACAATACAAATTGTATTTACTTGTACCTACCACTAGAATTTTCGTCAAGTTGTATTAAAACTTCTCAACTATTAAGCGTTATTTTCAAGCATTTATCAACTTTTCCGAACAACTATTAAAAAAGCATAAATAGGCAATTCAACCATAAACTTGAAATAAACATGAATTATAGACAAATTGTTTACGTAACCAGATACAAAAAAAAGCAGAGCAACGTAGCAGATATTTTTCTTTATATCGTCTATCTATATTTTAGGCAAAATCAGAAGATTATAATTAATTTTATAATCATATATTTTTTGCATTCACAGTAGGTCAAAAGAATGTCCATATATTTATTTTTTTAAAAACAATTTAACGGAACAGAAACTATTTAAATAATTGATGTCTCAGAACCTTATTTTTTGATTGATTGATTTTAATATATAATTTTAGAAATCGTTCAATTAGTTATTGTTTTTTAGTTTTCTGGTGCTTCGGAAGAGGGTAAAAAGGGCATTTGTTTTTTGACGATATTTCGGCTAATATTTTAAATAAACAAGAATTGAAGATGATACGATATAAAAAACAAAAGCAATACCACGGAAGATACGATAATCTTAAAATTAAAAATGGGTCAAAAGTAATAAAATTTTTTTAATAAGTATTTTCTGCAGTTTTTATTTTTTTAGGGCGAACAGAATGACCTATTGACCTATATCTGTTGTCATTTTATTTGTATTTTTATAGTTCACTTTTTTTGTCAAAAAATTATCCGAAATATCTTCTCTAAACCCTAATTTGTTATAACATCATTTTGACCCTGTTCCGGAACACATCAAGGAACCATTTTCACTATACGAACAGAAAAATATAATTCGACGTTACTATTAGGATAAATCAAAAATTTGGGATTCTCCTAAATATTAAATTTTTTTAATTATGTTTTTTCTTTATTTATTTGGTAAATATGGCAAAAAATTTGGTACTACAACGTAATTATTGCATGCTTGATTATTTCACATTGAGAGTTTCGAGATGTATACATGAACCATTCATAAAGAAAGGTAATTAAAAAAGTGTAGTATGGCATGAAGTGCGATTTTTTCTAAGGCCTTTTAGATATTTCTATTATCTAATTTCTTACTAGCTGCAGCAACACATGACCGTATCAGTCAGTTCATATCTTGGTAAACAGTGATACTGCAAGCTTTTCCAACAGCTTATAAAGACCAGGCTAGATCGGGACACTAAGGAAACACTCTCGCCTTAACAATATGGCTTAATACAGGGTAGTTCCACCATACACGCTATAAGGAGGTTCACGCAATTATTGAAAGACAGCGGTAGCAAATGGGTAGCAGCCATAGCAATCGATGTTAAAAAAACATTTAGCACTGCTTCCTGGGACGCAATCATCGACGTCCTAGAATCCAAGGAGGTCTCTGATCCCATAAAGAACCTTATTGATTCCTACCTTTGACATGTCTGTTATACAACGGAAAAGGCAGAAAAGAGGTTAGCCCTGCTGGCCAGAATAATGCCAAATATAAAGGAACCGAGAACCAGGAGAAGAACTACTCTATACGGAGTAGTTCAATCCATATTGCTAAACGGTGCCCCGATATGGTATAAAGCAATGGGAATAGCCAAGTACCATAACATGGTGAACGGTACAAAGAGGAAAGCTCTACTAAGAGTAATCTGTGGCCACAGAACCGTGTCAGCAGTGGCAACTCAGGCGATTGCAGGAGTACCTCCTATCCTCCTGTTGGCCGAGGAGAGAAAAGGATATTCGACGGAGCTGATGGCCACACCAGGGAGGAAAAAAGTTAGAGAGGATGAGAACAATGTATGAATGGGACGAAGAGTGGATGAGGGAGGAAGATAGAGAGAATAGCACGTGGACGAAAAGGTTAGTTAATGGATGGAGTGCCGACACAGGCTTACGGATTTCTACTGGATCCAATTTTTATCAGGACATGAATGCTTCGGCAGTTATACTAAAAGAATACGGAGAACTGGAACGAGTGAATGTATATCTTGCGGAGACGAAAACGACACCCCAGAGCACACTGTGTTGCAGAGGAAATGAACAATGGGAAGCCATCCATAACTTTATACGCCAGGTAATGATACAAAAGGAGACTCTAGATAGAATCAAACAGGCCGCTCTGGAAGTGTAAACAGTAATTCCTCCGGATGCCGATGTATGTTTTAACGAACGATCCCAGCACCCTGGAGAGAAGCAGTGGAGTTTTAGTGAGTAGCCCGAAAAGGAGTCTCACACTACCTGGGTAGTCACAGCCCAGGTGTTCATAAAGGATTTCTCAAAAAAAAAAGACAGTGATAATGTGAGGAATTTCTAGTAGGACACAATCTGATCGATTATGAAGACAGGATAGTGTTTGGTGGTATTTTCGTTTGAGATTTTTGCGTTTTTGAAAATCATTTATTTTCCATAAGCCCGATCAATGGGCAATGACTTTTCTTTTTACTTTATGGAGTACTGTACCAATTAACTCTAGATAATGATTGATGGCCAACCTCTAACAAACAGATTTATATGCGAAGCAATCATTATGTATTGAGTATAATACAAATAGTTATCTACGTTTTACTACTGGATAAAAATGTACTTTTTCTACTCCTGTACTTTAACTTACTTATTAAATGTGCACTATCCGTTTTATATTAAACCTCATTATAGCACAGTTTTCACTATAAAACTGATTTTGACCAATAGAATAGCACACTTTTCATTATACAACTGATTTTGACCAATAGAAACCCTTGTTTTCTATTATAAAACTGACTTTGCACCAATAGAAATTTTAACGTTGTAATCAAGTAGGTTGTTGATAGATATTAGATATTATTGACAGTTTTGTGAAAGCTAATGTCAAAATTATTCTTGTTGTGTCAAATGTATCAAATAAATTAATAGTTTTCAGTTAAAGTACGTGCGCATTTTACGGTGCGCTAGAGTCATTAGCTTCCTACTTACATGTCAAAATGAAATAATATGTTATTGACAGTTCTCACCTCCTAATGAAATATACTATTACGCACGCTTTGTAAAGCATGCATTTTCAACATATCTAAAGGGAATTCGACCAAGATAAGGGGGATTAACTTTCTTTTAATGTCGGCATATTCCCTTGGACATAAATTGTTGGGATCTGATATAATAGGTAGTAGCTTGGTTTCATTGTCACCATCCAGTAAAATCACTACAAACACGATTTTGCATAGAATCGGTAAAGTAAGTGCAGCTACTAAACGTCTAATAAAACAATTTATTCTAAGCAAGTAGTTTGATATAATGAATTATGTTTTATATTCGTGTAGCATTGCGCACCAGTTTGCGCGTGCATTAATCATCCTTACAAGGTATTTGCCGGTTGTCAATGCATTCCTACCAACATTAAAAGTTCCCCAGATGCAATTAGCGAGGTGCATGCAAGCTATCCTCGTAAATATGGCAACGCTGCTCGACTTCGCCTGTTCCTGAGGCGTAAATAACTTTATTTCCAAACCAAGTCGACTGTTATAATTAATTACATTAGGATATTTTGTTCAATTGCTAGTGCTGCAACCATTTATTTCGAGAAGGTTCTTTTACTGCTAAAGTTTCGGATTCAATGTCGAGTTTATATTATTATTGATTTAAGTGTCGTATGTTTTGCTTGTTACGACTGGATTATGAAAATAGTTGGGATTTATTCAAAGTTGTAATAAAACTGATGAATACTGTAATAAAACTGTTATTTCGTTTTAGAAGTTGGTAGAAAATTAATTGTGTTATTAAATAATAATAAAGTTTTTAATGATAACGATTTATTCGCAAATAAAACGATGAAAAGCTATTATAATTATAATTTCATTAGATAGAAAATTGGTGGAACAATTATTTTCGTTTTTTTTTTTTTATTTTTTTTTTTGTTATTTTCCAAAGAAAATTAATTCGAAAACCACACAAATCTAATATAAAATTAGATATTGGTTGCACCACGATTTGACTGAAAACAACTACTCCTGGGGCAAATACCCCACAGGCATTGAATTACATCAGTCAAAACGTGTGTCGGATAGCTATAAGGAGCCGTCATTCTTAGACCGGTTTCGGCATTATTGTGCCTCATCAGTAAGAAATAGACGATGACCGAAAATAGCATTGGACCCACCAGGTATTTAATAACACTGGTTGAGACTATATTATCGTTGAGTTTTTACTTTATAATTGTTTGTAGACATATTTAAAGAAATTTAAAACCTCTAGAGGTGCCTGGCTGTCACATATTATATACATACTTGCACCTTGTATATCTACTTCTTAGTAGAGAGAGAGAATATGCTTTATGCTTTATGCTTTATTGTCAAAGAAAAATTACCAAAATTTTATAGACAAAGCGAATTTAAAACTAATACAAAACAAAACACAAACAAAATATGAATAACAATTGCATTGGATATGCAATATCCGTCACTATAACTTAATGTTCAAATTGAAATTTTCAATTTAACTTAATTTAATTATTGCTCCTATATACTGCAACCCAAAAGTCTAAGGCACGTTATAGAATTCTGCCTCTATGTAAAATGCTCTTTCTTGAAGGAAAGCCCTAGTCAATCTTCTGAACTTATCATGTGAATTTATAGCTTTTAACTGTATCGGGAGGTTATTGTACAAATTTTTTGCATTGTAGGTAATAGAATTTTTTATTAGGTCAGAGGTGAGAATAGTTAAGTAAACATCAGTATCTAAATTTCTTGTAGGATATCTACGAGTTGGTCTTTCCGTTAACTTTTGAATGTGCTTGCGAACTAAGCAGACGGATTCAAAGATAAATTGAGCAGGAAGGGTTAGAAGTTTGAAATTTTTAAAGTAATTTTCACAGTATGTCCTACTACTTAAACCAAATACATAACGAATTGCTCTTTTTTTTAATTTGAAAATAGATTCGAAGTGGTATAAGCTACAAGAACCCCTGAACGGCAAACCATAGCGAAGGTGAGATTCGAATAAGGAAAAGTAGGTCATTAATGCAGTAGTAGGGGTTAGCTCTTTAGAAACATTTTTAATGGCAAAACATGCAGAAGATAATTTTTTTGCCATGGTATCAATATGAGTGGACCATTTCAGGAATTTGTCTATATAAAGACCTAAAAACTTAATTGAGTTCACCGTTAAAATCGGATTATCGCTTAGAGTTATAGGCTGTAAAGTACCTCTGTAAGACATTGCTACGGTTTTACTGGTGTTGAAACAAAGCCCATTCGAGTCAGACCAGGACTTGATAGTTACTAGGTCTTTGTTTGTCTGTATATCAGAACTACTCCAGGTTACACTCGTGTCATCGGCAAATAAAGTAATTCTTCCACTTATTTTTAAGTCTGTGATATCGTTGATGAATAATAAAAATAAAATTGGACCTAATACTGAACCTTGAGGTACTCCACTGCTAATTGGGAGATTTGAAGAATGCTCACCATTAGCACGAACCCACTGATTTCTATTTTCTAGGTAAGTTTTAAACCATGGCAAAGGAGCACCCCGTACACCATACATTTGTAGTTTCTTAATTAAGATTTCATGGTTAACACAATCAAAGGCCTTTGCGAAGTCACAAAATACTGAAACTGTGAAAAGTGATGTATATATTTCATTAAGAACAGAAAACTTTGCGTCACTGGTGCATTTTTTAGGTAGGAAACCATACTGATGAGGTGTTAGGATGTTTTGTTTGGAAAGAAAGGGCAGTAAGCGATTTTTCATTAGCCTTTCTATTATCTTCGATAAGATAGGTAATAAAGCAATAGGTCTATAATTACAGGTTTCGGTTTTGTCGCCACCATTATGAAGCGGGATTATTATAGCTGTTTTTAGACAGTTCTGAAAGATAGTATCCAGACTTTCATGATTGGCCTCATGTGTCTCACCAGATCTTTTGATGCCATGCTTTAATTACGTAAAAAATTGTTACCTTCGATTTACTATTGTAAATTTAAACAGAAACAAGAAAAGAGAATTATTTTAATTTAAAAGCTTAAGCCAAACTAAAATTTTAATATTCACCTAATTTTTAGCACTGAGCCGCCACGACTTTCCTGGACTAAACATTATTCTCAAACCAAACAAAAAAATTGACTTACAATCCTAAACACAAAGACACACATAACCTGAGCGTTTTAATAACAACCAAGCAGACATCAGCATTTTATATGGTAATAAGAACAGTAACTTCATCGTATAAATAAATTAGCGGGTAAATAGTTAATATAAATAATCCATTTAATACGAGCTCTCAACATCCTTGATTTGTTGTAGCCAGACACGATATCGGCTCCTTCTGTTTTATACTTTATGCGTGAGGAGTTATTAACTAGTATATTATAAGCCGGTGTGCGGCTAATTCATACCGAGCTTGTTTCCCGTTCTTGTATCACAAGATTCTCCAGATATTGTTCTTCAATCGTTCGTGTAAAAACTTAACAATTTCTTTGAAGATTTCTTTAAACAAAAGCAAAAGTGGTAACCAATGACACCGGCTAAGAAAATGCAAATAAGTTATATTTTTTCGACCTTGTTCAAAAGGTGGTGAGTTTACAATCGTAATAGATCATAATTAGACCAGGGCCAATAATTTTTGGAACAAAATTATAGGTAAATTAAAAAAAATCAATTGGACCATCATTTACATTAACAAAACTACATCCTGCGCAAATGAAAAACATTTCTTTGGAAGAACTTGAAAAAGCTTGCGAGGAATGTTTACGGTCTTACAAATATCAAAAATGAGATAGAGCTTTGGAAAAAAATATGGGAGGAAAAACCAAAATCGATCAAACTAAGTGTGAGTGTTATGGAAATCCTCAAGGAAACTGAAGGTTTTTTCCTGAAACTAAGAAGTCTTTGAAGATCCTTGTTGCTTTATCTTGTAGGACTTGTACAGTTGAAAGGTCATTTAGTAGCCTTAGGAGAATCAAAACCTGGGTGAGGAGCACCATGTCTGAAGCTCAACTCAATGGCCTCGCAATGATGAGTGTACACAGGCAACACATTTTCAAAAACTTGGAACAATTTCGTCAACAAAGTTACTAACGAATTCGCAAAGAACCCTAGAATATTATGTTTCAATTGATTTACTATATAGATATTTTGTTCAGAGCTCACTGCTATCTCCATCGCCGCAAAAGAGACTACCAGAAGAAACATTACTGGTAATAATATTTACATCCTCAGGGACAGCAGACAGGCACTACTAGCTCTGGATGCCAACATGAGGTTGCTATCTTCAGGCGACGTCATCACCTACTTTAAACAAGTAGGCTGGCTGACGAGCTAGAAGGAAGGCTTAACCTCAGAAGGACGCACAATGGGCCAAATGTGGCCTATGTGCTGTGGGGTGACCCACCCTTCTAGATTTACAGATACAGAGATAGATATTTTGTTCGTTTTCTAATTTTTTTATTAAAACTTTTCTTTTTTGATTTTTCTCTTCAGTTCTTTTATGGTGCCCCCCTAGCTTACCGGCTGGCGACGCCCTTGCGCTTCATTACTGCGTTACAGGGTGTTTTATCAATTTTACTCATTTCTTTTATCCCCCGTATTTTTGGAAGGACCTTGTATATTTATTTGATATTTAGCAAGCTTGTTATACTCTATTAGAACAATCAAGAGACATAGTAACCAAAATTAAAATCCAGGTCCGGCTTCAAAAAAATTATCTAAATGATTTTGCTCTTAAACAACACCCTGCATATCAAAATTTTAAAAATTGGGAAAACGAGTTTTTGAGACTGCACATTTCATTCTACTAGTAAAATTGTAAAAGCAAGAATTGCGTATTTTCAAGGAATTCGATTATTGTTTAAACAATGTTTTCGGTAATTTCAAAACCATTAATAGTTAATAGAATAAAAATGACATTCTATTACATGAAAATTAATCTTTTTTATCAATTTCAATGCTTAGTTGCAGTATGAAATAAAAAAATGTCTAGATTAACTGAAAAATCGATTATATGAAAAAGTCTTTTTGCTTTCTGCATTTTTAACGATATTTTTCAATACGAACAATACATTTTTTATGCCATCTTAAAGTCGATGTTTCAACGAAGAAAATGAGTAATGATAAAGTTAAAAAATTGAAAATTTGTTAGTGAACTTTTTCGATTGAAAATTAAGCTTTTTTTATTTAAATTCGTATAAAATCGAAAAATAAATATTTTGCTTTGAAAAAATTACAGCTTATTTAAAACACAAACGAGAACGAAGTTTCATAAAAAAAAACAGCATTTTTGCGGGAGATAAAAATTAAAAACCAAAAAGACGGTTTTTAACGATTTTCTCAATAATTTTGAGGTTATTTTGAGAAAAAATGATTAATACAAAAGGTTTACATTTTTTAATTATCTACAACTTTTATTTATAGGATCTATATTTCCGCCACAAATCGTAAAAACCAATATCCACCCCTCCAATTGTATATTTACCTACCCCCACCCCCCTTCCGGAACTTTTAATTTGTCCAATTGATTTTTTTTAATTTACTTTAATTTACCCTAAATTTTCCGACCACCCACATACTGCTAAGAATTTTTTATGAATTCGGGTATTTAAAATCGGTTTGACCCTGGTCTAAATACCCTTAAGATAGGTAAACTTTTGTCCATTGGATTCGAAGAATTTGGTACGTGGTATAGTTTTAATTTATACTTATTTTTTGTATGTTGTAGAGAAGATTTTTAGCAACTTTCAAATTTTAACTTTATCTCTCTCTCTCTCTCTGCTGTATAATTTATTGTAACTTTTTTCTTAATTAGTTTGTTTAAAAATTAAACATAACGAACTTTAGTTAATTTACATATATTTTCACTGACACTCTCTTTAAACCTGTTGATAGTGTGTCCTGTAACATTTGTACCAATTATTAAACATTTATCAAAAGTTTATTTATGAAAACGGTTAGAAAAGATTAAATCCATCTCACCAAAGCTTGGGCTACAAGATTTAGCCTAACACAGCTTCTATCTTTTATTGATTGATCAGTGAAAAGCGGCAGTTGGTGGTCATTTGATTAAATCCTATAATGAAAGGGCATTTTCGAATCATTACCAACCGCCACGGTGACGTCTGCTGAATTTAGATAAGGAATTAGGACGACGAAAAAAAGTCACCCTCGTTGTTTCTGAACGGAAACTAAAAAATGCACACGGTCGATGTCGGGCGATTCCTGTGGGTTGAAATTACTTGACCTGATGTCTTTCTTTAGATTCGGTTATTGATTAAATAATGGGCAGTATACTGCAAAAGTTACATTGTTAGATTCCAGAAAATTCTTTGAGGGTTCTCCATTATTTGACGTTTAGATTTTTTTCATTTTACATCTCGTAAATGCGGTAACAACCTCATTACCGTAGTAATAATAACGTTTATTCAAATTCAAAAATAGATCACAAAAGAAGTAATTAAAATAGTAATACATAATCTGAATAAACAAGCTAGAAACAAACCACAGAAGCATCAGATGTTGCTTGTATGTGGTGACTAAATAGTTACATTTTCAATCATTTCAATCATTAAAGATTAATTTTATATACAGGTGTATTTTATTTTATTTTAGTTGCAAAGATCGAGTGTATTTCGTTTATGTTTGTATTGTTCATAAAAAAATTTAGTTCTCGTTTAAATAATTTAATGTGGCAGATTGTTCAAAATCTGGTAGAGAATTAAAAACTTTTGGACAAAAATATTCATAGTTTCTTTGACCCACAGATTTCTTATTGTAAGGTGTCATAAATTATGTTGTTATATGTGTGTGTTAATGTTTCTAATTCTAATTGATTAAGATACTGTTTGATTGCTATTTGTTTATAATGTAATGGTCTAATATCATGTATTTTGGTCTCTGCAAAAAGTGAAGCAGAGGGGTATCTTAAGTGCACATTTAACATAATTTTCAAATTTTTTTTTGCGATATTTCTCATATTTTTATACGTTATTGATACTCCTCCCCATCCAATTATTGCGTAGTTTAAATGGGGTTCAACCAAACTATAATAAAGAATTCTTTTTTGTTGAAGGTCAAAATAGGGCTTGTTTGAATCTGTATAAAAGAAAATCATTTTTTTTTTCCTCAGATAAAATATATGTTCATTCCATCTCATATATAGATCCAAAATTATACCTAGGTATTTAACTTTTCTTGCGGGTTTAATTTTGAAGTCTTGTCCAATTTCAATATTAAATGTAGGCAGTGATGGCGCGAGACTACTGAATGGTAAATACTCTGTTTTCTCAATATTTATTGTCAAGGCTCTATGATTAAACCACTTCTTAAGGCGGCTTAAGTCATTTTCCAGCTGAATTTTTAGTAAGTGCCAATTTTTATTTTTATAAAAGATCACAGTATCGTCCGCAAAACTAATTATTTTCCCTTCTTGTTGAAGAAGGAAAATATTGTTCAGATAAACGGTAAAAAGTATTGGAACCAATACTGTGCCTTGAGGTACGTCACATATCACATATAATTGTTTGTTCTGTGCTGGTTTGATTTTTTAACCTTGTAATTTGTTTGTTAAGCAACTCTTAAACAATTTATGAGATCTACCTCTTATTCCAAAATCTTCTAAGGTGTCCAGTAGTACATTATAATCGACAGTGTCAAATGCTTTACGTAGTAGTACTATTATCTAATAGATAAACTAAATTAATTAAACGATCTATTCTTTAAATGTTTTATCTTTTTGACCCCCATCTCTGAGTCAGCGCAGACTAATAAAGTTCAGAGAGCGTATTAAAACATATATTTTTTGTCACTGTTTGGGGTCCAACTCTTAGCGTGTAATGTATCAATTCGGCTCCCCCATACGATAAATGTATTGTAACAGTTTAAGAGCTAACAGCACTTACATATGCTGTCTACTTACAATGAAATTGGTCCAAGATATATTTGCCAGGATTTATGTCGATTGTCATTGTTGTGTTATTGCCGTTTCGGTGGGGTTAGAAATCAAAACTATGCAGTGTTGGATTGTATAAAGGAGTTTGAATGATTAATAAATACTCTTCTTTCTTTATATTAAAATGTTTTTAATTTTCGACGTTTCGACTTTTAGTCTAAAGTCGTTTTCAAAAAATTGACAGTGACAAAAAATATATTAATAATACTTAACTGTAGAAACAGATCACTGGACAATTTTACAAGATATGATAACAGCATGGAACGAAGAAATAGATTTTGAAATTTAAGATCTTAAAATCCCTTGTCAACATAATTCAGATAAGAAAAATTGCAACTTTACAAAAAGAGTTAAATTCTAAATTTTAGAAGAATTAAGACCATTGATCCAGGGAAATGAAACTTGCTGATAATACGAATCTAGAGCAACAAATAAAATTTATATCATTGAAAAAGTAACAAAGTAAAATAACGAATTGAGAAAGAAAAATGTAAAGGAAAATGTATGTTGATATAAAAAATGAAATATGGAAAAGATAAATAAAGGAATTAATAGATCTGTGTGGAGACCTAAAAATAACTGATAACTGTAAAAGCTAGTCCATAGGTTAAAGATGGCTGTGAAAGTTAGGAAGTGACGTGACCAAAAAAGCAAATAGAAGGAACTGGGGAAATATTATAGAAGCAATGTGCCTTTAAGACCTGTAGAGCTGATTATATATAAATGAATCCAAAAATCTGTATTTAAAATACTTTGTTTCATGCCTACATTATTATATTCGTCTCTATTATTGTCAACTCTAGTCTTTCTAAGCAAACGGATTTAAAAAACCTGATAAAAGTGTATTCTTTTAAGGTTATACAGATTTGTGTAAATTTTTTATAAAGCCAGACCTGGATTACTTCTTTTCTTCTCGAATCTTCTTTTATCCAGCTCTTCCATTTCGGTCCTGGACCATCTCCTTCATTTCTATCGTAATTTCTCCTTCACTATCTTCTCAATTCTCCCTTAACGAGATATGTTCATATCAGCCTAGTTGTTTCTTTTCTAGCTCCATCAAGATTAACTCCTTCTTTATCATTTCTCTTATGTGTTGATTTCTAATTCAGTTATATTTAGTTGTAACTGCTGTTGCTCTGAGAAACATCATTTCAGATTAGCTGTTGTTCCTGTATTTTTTTAATTAACGATGTTTCGCTTGTATATATGTAAATTTTCCTATTTGTCGGTTGCTTAATTCTTCTATATAACTTCATTTATGATGTTATCTTCCTTCTGATTTTAATAATAATAATATTAATAATAATAACGTTTATTTAGAAAAAGAATTTACAAATTGTATACATATATTAAAAAGTAATAGAAAATTTTGACTAAATAAACGACAATAATACATAACACTAAATAAAAATATTTTCATCAGGGTAACCCATTAAGACCATAGAGGGTTGAGCATGAGCGACAAATGATGACTTATAATAAATAATGTTTACTACGCTAATTTGGTTTATTGCATTGATTTTTAATTTAAGAAATATTTATTTTAATATATTTTTTGTTTTTGTTTTTTTATCAATTTTCAATAATTTTTTCTATATCTTTAGATCCTAATGATTTTATATATGGTTTAAAATCGATTTTAAAAGATTGTTTGAATTTAGCTTTCTTATGTACGTTTCATATATGTATATCCGGTAGAAAGTTAAATAATCGTGGTGCTAAAAAACCTATAAGTAAGTGTGATTTTGAAATAAATGAATAAATAAACTAAAAAGATATAGCTGCCTCAAAGACATTACATTTTCTTCTTTAAAAAGAAGATTTGTGTTAAATCTTAGGCTTACTGTCCACGTAGATCACACGTCATAAGCACGCTATCGTCATTTCATTTGACGATTGCTTGCATTTTAGGTACAAAGAAGCGAAACTGTGTCTACGGTGCAGCAAAGTCGCGTCTGCCTTTCGTCATGCGTTCGTCTTGGGTTGGGAAACGCGTGGGTAGTACCATGCTACAGCACGATCTGCATGACGAACGCATGACGAAAGGCAGACGCGACTTTGCTGCACCGTGGACACAGTTTCGCTTTTTTATACCTAAAATGCAAGCAATCGTCAAATGAAATGACGATAGCGTGCGTGTGATGTGCGGTCTACGTGGACAGTAAGCCTTAGTTTTTTATAATACATAATTTTTAAAATTTTTCTTTGTAGGATTTCGACATGTTCTAGATGACTTTGCATTATTCCTCTCCAACTTAAGATGGCATATCATCTAAGACGTGATTCCACAAGACCATGGTGAATCATATTGAGATGATGCAAGTCTAGTATTGTCCTAATATATTTAAATTTATATAATAAAAACCTTATTTTGTGGTGTTTCTTTCATCTTTTCTGTTTAGTGCTCTCTCCAATCTAATACGTTTATTTTCATTACGAACTTGGTTATTAGCAACTATTTTCTGTTTTTGAATTTGAATTTGAAATGAATTTAGGACTAAACGAAATTGGCTGATTAGGAGCATTTTTGCACCAAAAACAAATGTTTAAAATGTTATAATATTGGAAAATAATATAAACTTTATTTTATATGTAAAATAAATTAAAGATTTTCAGCCTCCCTTCTATATGGATCTATATCCTCCGTGTGATAGAGCCAAAATAGAATTAAATTTCGATTTCTATTTCAAGAAATCGAAAACAAAACGTTAAATTATCCCCTTCCATCACTTAAACTAATCGCAAACGTCTATTTTGATCTAAAATCCAAAAACAACTCATCAAACGATAATCGAAAGATCAAACAAAAGCCAAAAGACATCCACGTGATATCACAGAAAATTTATCGATTCAACATAAAAGTAATGAATACTATATCATTAATTTTATGTAAATTATGCTCATAGATGAATACTAGCTGATAACTGATATCTACCTATCCCCTATTTCATTTATAGATATTAGGTATTTAAATATTTCAGTTGGTACCTCTTAGCACGCGATAATATGGTCTTCATTAAAAAGGATGAAATATTGGTCGAGGACTGCGGTAGGAGGGAGAAAGGGCATATTTAAGCTGTGAGCTTTTTTAAATTTTAAACAACTCGTACATCAATATTTTATCGAGGTTACGAAATTGTGGCTCGTGTTTAATGATAGCGTAGTAGGCGGGTTTTTCTCAGAAAAATTACCTCATTGGCGTACGCATTTGTTATTACGGTTAATTTATTTATATTATTATGTTATTAAAAAATGACACAAAATTAACATAAAAGTATGAAATTAAAACTGTTAAAAATTATCAAACTTCATATTTGAATACCAACATAAGTTAAAGGAATTTTGAATGTAACTGAAATTTTGTAAATTCATTTTTTTTAAATAAAAAAAGTTGTTGACAAAATTGAAATTGGGGATAAAAAAGATTTTGAAAAAGAGAGTATAAGTATTCCTTTTGTAAAATGTTCATTGGTATTTTCCCAGAATTTATAGTTTAATTATATGTTAACAGAAGTTAAAAATGGTATGTAATAGTATATTGTGCAACAAGTGGGGAAATTTCAACTTTTCTTTGTACTTTCCCCACTGCACACTGTACTTTTTCTACATCTGCACAAATTTAAAGAATACAAGTAATGTAACTTAATATTTATCTTTATGGTTAGCAAAACTAAACTAACATGAAAGTATCCTACCTCCTAACAGTTAAATATTTTTTTTAATTTTATTTTTGCATTTCTTCTTTTCATACTTTTTTCTTGAAATTACCGACAACAAATCTAACGTTACTTTTGCAGCTCTTCCCAATATCTCTGGCCCAGTATTATCAAAATCGTCACTACTGTCAGTATCCATATGATTTATTATAAACAGGTATGTCTTATTACAATAATATTTAATGGAAATTGCGATTTTTATCAAAGCACGAATGAAAATAACTACCTGAAGAATTTAAAAAACTTCTATAATCTGACAGTTATGACAACTATTTAAAGCTGAACAGCAGCCTACTAAGTTTTTGTCGATTTTTGTTGATTCTCAATATTCATAAATGTATGTGGTGTGGGCAAAGTGCCGTGAGTAAAAATATTCCCGCACGGTATGAGCAATACATGGTTTTGAAATTAAGTGAGCTATGAGAAATTCACTACTTTTTATAGCAGTTGTAGAAAAAATGTTTTAATGTAAAACAAAATTTGGAAGAGAGGAAGAAATTTGGAAAAAAGACATTTGTGGAGTAGAAAAGGACAATTGTTATTCAAGAAAAGTTAAAGAAAGAAAGCAGCTTTTCTTTTGGACTGTGAAGTGGTGGACAGTTTTAGGAAAGGTATTTTTCTAACTAGTATTTAATTAATGTTGATTTTTTTTAATTTTAGTGTGTTGGTTTAAATTTAAAATATTGTTCTTTGGGAATAGTTTTAATTTGTTAAATTGGGGTTTTGAAATATTTTACGTAGATTTCATTGTGAGTATATTTTTTGACAATATTTTTTAACTGCTCGGTGAGAATTTTTCTTTTAGCAATAAAAGGAATGAGTGAGGATTTTTTGAAAGAAATTTTTAATTAGAATTAGATAATATTTTTTCAGAATTGTTCAAATAAATTCTTTATTATTATCTCAGTTTATGTTTATGTTAGTATGAATACTGGGGAAAAAAGGTTAAACAATAATTTCTCTTTAAGGGGAGTTAAAATTAGGAAATTATTACGAGAGTGGTTATTTTTTTTTAAATTGGGCAATAAAGTTTAGATAATTAAAATTATAGGAAAGAATTTTGTGTAAATACAATACTATAATTTTTATTAAAGAGAAAACAAGTTACAAAATTTTTTTTAAATAAATCTGTACTGGCAGAACCCACACAAAGTACAGATAACTAACTTGATCCCTGAGGAATTAAATTAAATTTAAAAAAAAATTTTGGCGCTCAACTAAATTAAATAAATTATTTATGACGATTAATATATTAAAAAAAATATTATAAAATACCAATATTTATTTACCTTCCCCATGAGGGAAAAAATATTACCGATTTAATTAACTTCTCATTGTGACAATCCCTCAATATTCCTTCTTTTCATCAATTTGATTAAATATACGAATCGAAAGTATAAGTGTCCATGCCAGGGTGCATTCTAGTGAAAATTCAATTTATGTTGGAAATTCTGCAATTCCTACAGTTACGCTCCATCTACCTAATTCCCGTCTCTTCCAATCGCCCATTAGAATTTCTCCGCGTCTCCCACATTTGTTTTCACATCGATGACTCGTCAGGTCCACCTTACTTGGTCAGTATCTATCATGTAGGGAATTACTGTATTTTGGCTACTGGTCACTTGCCAGCGACATTTGCGACTCGTTTGTTTTCTCCATCGATCACGGCCTGCTTTAGTTTCGCTTTGCTCGGCTAACCTAAGATTTCCTGCTGCCTGCTGGGATAATGCTTTTTCATGGGGGTTTTTCATGTGAATGCAAATTCCGGAGGGTTGGAAACAAATAAAAGTCGCTAAATCCATGTATTTCATAATTTGATTCGGATATTTTGCTTAGCAGGATATCGTTCTCGATTTTGTTTCCTAGTATGCCCTGTTTTTGTCAAATGTACGAATATCTAACCCTTTTTTTAAATCTACACCTTGTACAATTCAGTTATGTTAAAAATACTTTGAAGGGAACCCATGATTCTTGACCCATGAGTTCATTATTATTTTTGACTGAATCATAAAATAAAAACAAATATTTGGTTACATCGTAAAAATTGCACTCATGCTTCTTGTTAAAATATTACTTAGCAACGTTTTTTCGATTTTTTACGGAAAAATTAGATGCCCTTATGATATTACTAACGATAATATATAACGGAAAATTGTTGACACTTGTTGACTTTTATCAAAAAATTTAGAACATGCAGAACTTTTTATAAAGAATAAGTTTTTTTCCATATGGTGGCGATTTAGTGACATACTGTATAAATATACACGGTGGGTCCTAAAAAACTAGTAAATTGCATGATCTAAGTGTGTGTGTAGGGTTGCGATATTGATTGCGGATCCTGATGGTTCCATTAGCCTAACCAAAAGAAATCTAAGTGGTCACTGTTTAAAATGCTCTTGGTCACTGTTTAAAATGCTCTTCTTCCAATTCTTCGATTGGAAAGTCGTTGTTCAAAAACTACAAAATAAGGTCTAGCACTAACCTGTTAAAAAAATAAATTTAAATTCTCTTCTACGATCTTATTTATCCAATTTAAATTTCCCTCAATATCTCTTCAAATTTCCTTGTGAGAGGAAATTTTAATATTTGAATGACTCTATTAATGGAAATTGTAATATTTCTCGATAAATAAATTTTATAAAGCGATAAACTTTACATATATACTCGCGTTCGCTTTATTTAAGGGCCATTCTCACTCTATTCCATTTAGAATTTTATGTTTATGCGATGTTTTAATCTATGGACTATTTTTTAAATATAATTTTAGACTCACGGAGCCCTTTTGTCTGTTTTCACAAAAAAACTGATTACCTTCTTTAATTGAATAAAAACTCATACCCCAATTATCATTCAGTTCTAAGAGAAGGAACCTTCAACTTCCGAGACGCGACAATCCCGAAAGTGAAAAAACGACCAACAAAAAAAAACGAAAAATAAAAAACTGCACCAGCGAACGAGGGCCACAGTGCGGATGCTGTTTGCTGTTTGAATAGAAATCGGACAAACCCTGGAACTGGAAATCCGATCTTGTAATAAAGCAGCGATTGCACCTTCTTTTATGCTTTTGGCATGGCCTGCCTGGACGAAAACACAGACGAGGCCGCCGACAAGGAGCATTTTGTTTTGCGAATTATTCACGATGAGCGACGATGTACTTCTTTCTTCTTTGCTGCTCGCCTTTCTTAAATTACAATTTAAAAGCTATTACTTCCTAATGAGAAAAATATTGAGTTTTTACACCAGTTTACAAATTTTGATACTTTGCCTGCTGACATAATAAAACAATTATTTATCGATAAATAGACTTTTAGTTATAAAAAACTTTTTTCCCCTATAGAAAGTACACACTTTCCTCCCTCACATCAGGGAGGAAACTCATACTTCCCACCCTAGGGAGGAAAGTATTTTTCCTCCCCCTCAGTTTGAGTATGTCGTAAATGATGAAACTTGTGAATCTATTATATTCAAATTGTTTCCTTAATTTCTAGAACATCTTGTTTATCCTGTATTCTGGACAAACTAAACATGAATGTTACTTTAACGTTAGGTTTTTAAATAAAAATTTCAACTTAAGGATTCTTAGATATGTTTTTTGGGTTAAGAATAAGAAAATCATAGTACGCTGTGGCTCACTGACAGTAAACACGGCGATCTTAAATTCAGGATTCTTAGATACGTTTTTTGACTTAAGAATAAAACTATCATAGTATGCCGTGGCTCACTGACAGTAGGTAAACAATACGATTGACTTTAGTGCGTTACGTTTATTGAATATAATTGAATTTTTGAAAAATGGAGAGCGATTCAAGTGACTTTGAATTTTCAAATACGCCACCTAATATTAAGGAACAAGCCAACATAGCGTCATTAACATTACTACCACAAAAATCTAAAGACAGGTATGAAAAACAATATATCCAATATAAACAATGGGCTGAAGACAATAAGATAAATAATTATTCAGAAAATGTTTTACTGGCATATTTTTCACTCCAAGGAAAATCATTAAAAGCTTCAACACTTTGGTCCAAATATTCAATGCTACGCACAATGATACAAATAAAGGACAATATCGATATTAAATATCCAAAGTTGATAGCATATTTGAAACGTCAAAATGCCGGATACAAACCAAATAAAGCTAAAACTTTTGCAAGAGAAGAAATAAATGCATTCTTAATGGAAGCCCTCGATGATGTTGTATAAATTTGTTTAATAAACAATAATACTTGTGTGCTTAATTATATCGTATATTATTGATAAATTCGTTATTTGTGCTGTAAATAAATTTTCAACAAAAAGGTTTAATAAGTGGGTAGGACGAAAAATCATATGTATTACACGGGAGTAAAGTGCATTTTCCTCCCTTGGATGTTTATTGCCCTCCGTTTCGCGTCGGGCAGTAACCTACATCCTGCTGGAGGAAAAGTTGCCCTTTCCTCCCTAGTAATACAAATAGCTATTGTCAGATGACAATAAAACTTTATTATAATATAACAAATAGTGCTCTATACGATTACTGGGCAGATATTGATTTTTTATTAACAATAAACATGATTGAAACAAACGTGCAAATATTATACGGTAATATACGCTTTCCAGTGGCATAAATTTAATTTCTGAAGTAAAATTTACGTTTCCTGTGTTTTGAATCTCAAAAGGTCTTATGTTATTTATTAAATTAGCATGTAACTGTAAATAAGAGCCTAACGACTTTTAACGTTTGCATACCCAGTCAGTTTTATAACCTGCTCTTCCGGAACACCTGATTTAGTACAAATAGAAACAGCACTTGATCGATTTGAATGATTAGTAACTTTGTATTTTCACTGGCCAGTTCAAGTGCTATTATTTGTAACTGTGCTACCATTTATCAATAAATCTGATAAATGAAGCTTATATAGAAGTAAGTTTTGACAACTTTGTGGTTGCAAGTTGCTTTCTCTCACTTCTAAGCTTTTCATTTATCAGATTGTTTACTTTTTTAGAAAGTGGACTGAAGCAGCTTTTGTTTGGCATCTCTTCCTTCTATGCAAATGTTATATTCCTAATAATATTTCTCTTAAGCATATTTTGCCGTAACGTTCCAGACTCCTTATAACATATTCCTTTCAATGTGTTATAAAAAGTTACCACTTTATGTTCGTAGGGTTTTAAGTGAGATATTTATTTTTCTTGCGAAAGGAAAATTGATGGGTCCACTATTTATGTTACAGGCCCACTTGAACACTAATTTGACGTCAGAATACTATATTTGTGGATGGATTTTTGAGCTGGAAGTAAAAATTGGCGGAAAATCATGAAAAATCGGTATTTGCGATATTTCCTGGTTCGAATTGGACTCTAAACAGGAGCATTCTTTGAAATGTCGATCCCTTTTCGCAGCAAGCCCTGGCGATTTTTCCCTTTCCTTAATTTTTAATTTTTTATTATGACACTAAAACTTTCGTTTAATTAAATATAGTTTTATGGATTAATATATTTATTTAATTGATGATAAAACTATTAACCCAATTCTTCACTTTTGTTAATATTTTACTTCAACTCTTATATTTTATGGATATTCTCTTTGAAAACTAATAAGGTTTTTTACACAATAAAAATATAAAATAATTGTAGACCGTTATTCCGTATTCGTGACAATTATTCTGCAGAAGCATTTATTATTTCAAAAGGACGATGTACAAATTATGAAACAGTCAGTTTAGCCGTCACAAAGTTTTGGAAAAGTTTTCAACAAACGATGTTCAAGTAGCTTTAAGTTTATTTTATAGTTAAGTTAAACATTTGATGGATATGTTACTTTCTTTAAATAATTAAACCACTAATTTTGTTTTATAAACTTTTTCCTTAACGCTTTAATTATTAATGTCAAAATACTGGACGTTTGGGGAACGACTTATATAAGACTTAAAAGAATAGCGGTGCTCCTTATTATAAAAATTGACATTTTCATAATGCAATAAGAAAAACACTATCTGGACATAGAGGATCTTTTGTCATTTATCTCTTTCTGCAAAAGTACAGACAGGCTTTTTCGGCATAGAGCTTATTTTTTTTCCTATTTCTGGCTTTGTCTTGTTTTGGATGCTTTTTCCTCGGCCTCTTTCTTGAACTTCCTTTCTTTTTTATTACAGCAGTTTCTCTGCTTTTTGACACTAGTTTCTTCTTTTATTGGTTCCATATGGCCTAGAACTCTAGTTTCCTTGAATTGTTCACCTTGTCTATTGGTAGTTGTTAGTTAAATTTTCCATGTTGGTCCTCTTTACATACATGTCTTGTTTTCCCTGCCAGGATCCAAATATTCAGTTTTAGGATCCATGTCGAAAAAAAATTTAAATGTAATGCGTATGGGTTACACTTATCGGTGTGTAGGGTACGCGCATTTATATTTCAATTGATTATTTTATGAACAGCAGCGGCGGCGATTAGGAGGGCGTCGGGGGGCAGCTGCCCCTCCCCTCACTTTTAGACGGATGTCTCGATAAATAAATGTTATGTTTATTTCGTTTTACACATTTCAGGGTAGGAGTTATGTAAAAATTATTTGTACAAAGTCTTCGCCCTCCTACTTCTAATGTCCAATCGCTGCCACTGATGAACATGAACTTTTCAGTATTTGAGTAATTAATACTGAGTATATGAAATTTGCGTTTAAAGTTTGTGTCATCCAATTTTTGATACAAGAAATTGTATTGATCAATAATTATGCCAATTTTAGTATGAAAATAATGTCCCTCCCTTTTCCTAGTTACGAGGAATAGATCGGACTTTTACTTCAAATTTCTTTATTATTAATTACATCCATTATTAAATGGATGGATTGTTAATGTCATAAGATTTTTCAGAGCGGCACTAACTTTTCATCTTCTTTTTTTTTACTCACAAGTAATATTGCACTCGACCTCACAAAATGACATAAAATTTTGACGTGGTATAATTTTTGACATGCCAACAAACACTCATGGCCAACTAGCCTTTCCTTCTTCATCTCCTTAAACAATCTTATTGTTAAATTAAAATTAATTACTTTTAAATTTTTTAAGTGTGAAATTTTCTTACTGAATCCCCCTCTTGCTTGAATCAATAACCAGAAATTTGTTCTCGTCCACGAATGTTTTAAAAATTATCCCGAGGCGAAAAAATGTTCGATAATAATCCAAGCACTAAACTAAAAAAAGCGTTTTGTGAAATTACAGTTAAAATCATGGGTTATTTGTGGCCCTAGATTTTCACTGTAATTGATTACCATTGTAGTTGTGAAATTTCACAAGAAAATTGAAAAATTCCCAAATTCATTGTGAAATCACAGTGAACGCTTGCAGGATACTTGTAAATGTAATATAATTTGTATTTCTATGTTGTGAAATTGCTCGAAATTTGTGAAATGACAATGTATAACTAATCACAGTTCAACTAAAAGAATATTGTGATTTCACATGTTACTATCACCATAAGTTGGTGAATGTATTTTTAAGGAATACATACAAATACAATACATACAAGTTCTCAATTGATGTGATTATACAAGAAATTAATACTTACATTGTGAATTTGCCGTAATTCACACATTGAATATTGGGTCACTATTGAAATAAGATAATGCATTACCATCAATTGGTCAATATTGAAAATTTATTAAAAAAAATACATTATAAGGCATTTTTTTCTGTCCTCCACCTCGATCACTGGCCGTGGCTAATTTGCCCCCAATGCATTTTAGGATTTCTTTATCTGTTGATGAGGGGAACTTTTCTCGAATAGTTCCTAGCTCCTTTTAGACAGGATCTACCAATTACTATACTTTATAGAAAAAAGCATTTGCCAAGAAGAAAAACATATCCACGTGCAGTTAACATTTGCAATTTCTTTATAGCCGTAATGCAAGAAAAATCTATAAAAAAATATACAAGAACAATGTCAATATTAAGCTAAAATGAAAGTCATAATCCATTTTCTATTCCCATTTTAATAAAACATCATGATTTGTATTTTAAGAATTATAAAATGGTACTCAAATCAATCTTACCTTTGGTACGTTTTTTCTTACTATAAATCACAACTAACACCATTCCTGCTGTTTAAACAACTGTCGATCAAAAAATGGAGAAGCGTAACCTGAGTTTGCTCTTGCGTTGCCGAAAAGAACCAAAACATGTGGAACAGGATAAACTAACGTCTCTTAAATCCTCATGACCAAGATAGTAAACGCTCATTGGCTGATATATCGTGAGCTTTTGGACGACGAAATATGGAAACGTCATGACGCAGGCGCACTGGATTGGTATTACAGTGACGTGTGGTAAATTTAAAGGATTAATGTAATATTACAGTGTGATATTCCTATCAATGTAATATTACAAGGTGATATTCTTATCAGGATACAAATTCACAATCCATTGGTAAATTTACAATAAATTTGATTTTACTCCTCAGGTCTTGTAATTTCACAGGAGGGTGGGTAAATTGGTTGTATTTTCAAAATGTAAATTCACAAAGTCGACTGTAAAAACACATAAAAATGGTGGACTTACTGACATATCTTGTCAATTCTACAGGTTATATGAAATTTCACAATATTACTGAGAAACACATTTTTTTTCACAGCGTATTTGTAAAAATCACTTGTTATTGTTGGTTTTTTTTTTTTACAGCTATGGGACTGTAAACTTTCCGTCAATATCTACGAAAATTCACAATGTGATCCAAATATTTTTTCAGTGTAGGAAGGTTACAAGTGACAATTTTCTTATGTTTTATTTTTGTTTTTTCGCAATAGTGTACTAAAGAAAAAGGCGATTCTTTACTTCCTTACATGATAAATAAAAATAATTTATTATTAGTAAAGCATAAAACAGCTCATTGACCTCTATCTTGCAACACTGGTGAAAATAAGTTACATAATTTTCATACTAATGTTAAATTCCAAATTTTAAACAAACATATTGTAATGCACGTAATATAAAAACAATTTATATTTAAAAATATTGACATCGGCTTCTATATATATATATATATTTATTATTTGATAAGAATACTCTACCCTGAAAGTTTGTCTTGTTTGCTGCTCCTTTGCTCTTTGCGTTAGTGGTAAATATTATAATAAAATTTTCTTAAAAAAATAATCCAAAAAATAGTATTTGAAACTCGACATGTTTATTAAAAACGATTCAACAAGAAATTTGATCTCTTTAAATTAATTTTTTTGCGGGCGCCCTTGTTTCTTATTGGGGCTATTTCACCGTGTACGGCTAAACCGTTTTCAAATTAATTCTGTTTTACATGGGATTAAATGTGATATTATCCTGATCCTGATATAAGCCCAAAATCGAATTGGGAAAGAAACGGTTATATCTTTTTATTTATTTTTTTAATTAATTTTAATTTTTAAAACTGTAATGTAATGTATTAATGACACAGTCTCATCTTTGTCTCCTTATACACAAGGACCTCATTTTAAATAATAGTCTACATGGCATGAACCCCTATTTGTAATTTTGAATCGACTGGAATTCGTGGCGCCATCGCTTACTTGGAAGTAAAACTACAAGCGAGACTTACATCGATCAATAAAACGCTTTGCAGAATTCTTATGCGTTTGCTATTGAAAAAGGTTTCGAACAAACATATTGGGAACGAACTCACAAATATAAAAAAATTAATATTAATTTAAAAATCACATTTTTGATTTCTTACAAACTGAAACAAGTTGATCAGTGAATTCTACAACTGAAAATGTGTCTTCCCCGTTTGAATGACTGCTATGGTTATTAGCCTCGTGTTCTGTGTAGGCTTTGTTACTGTTTCCCAGCGCCACTTTAGGAACAGCACTATTAATTAGAACCCAACAGTGAATGGTCGAGTGGGGAATCACACACCTAGAATATGAAAATCAACTTTAGTTTTTGTTCAATACCAATTTATGACAAGTGGTACCTCATTTTAAATTATTAAAATTAAAATTGTCTATGTAAAAATAATCAATTCGAGTCAATAGTTTTAGAGCAATTTAACAATAACGACATTTGAGGAATTTATTTGTTTTAACCATAAATTTATGTAGTGCAAAATGTTCACCATTAAAAGTTTTGTTTTTTGTTTCTTCTGCAACTCTTCTTAGAGTTTCTGCATCAATTCATTTTTTTACTGACTGATTGATTTTCAGGATTAACAGAATGATTCCTTCTCCTTTGTTATCAGAAAGAACAAGATATATTCTGCCGTCTCACTCTACATTAAGTATTAGTCAAAATACCATATGTCTCAAGGGCGGCTCCAGCTTAGAGATTTGGACACCTAGAACCTACAAAAAAAAATTAAAATTTGGTTTACGCAGAATGAATTTTATATAAGAAACGATTGGCAATGTCAAAATTACCGAAAAAAAATGTTTGGGCCATTTTTGAGGGAAAAATTGAGTTTTTTAGGATATAAATGAACCGAGAATCTACAAAAAAATTCAAAAAAATTAAAATTTGGTTTACGCAGAATGAATTTTGTATAAGAAACGATTGGCGATTTCAAAATTACCGAAAAAAATGTTTGGGCCATTTTTGGGGGGAAAAGTGAGTTTTTTAGGATATAAATGGACCTAGAAGCTATAAAAAATCAAAAAAATTAAAATTTGGTTTACGCAGATATGAGAAATATCCTCTGATTGCCGGACTTTCGGGGGGTGAGCAATTGCCCCTACTGCCCTCCCCTTGGGGCCGCCGTTGTCACAAATGTACCTTTGTAAGCCCTTTATCTTGTTCTGAAGTAAATAACAAAAAGATTTGAGGTCCTAAAATAGACCCCTAATGCATACCTGACAAAATTGGTTTATGTTAAAAATACCAATTGCCCCTACTGCCTCCCCCTTGGAGCCGCCGTTGGTTTGTCTGATGTTTACTATTTTTGATATTTCCATATCCTATATCTTAGAGCTTAAAAAGTAAAAACACTCCGGACTGCTATGATAACTGGTCACCCTGTACCCAAACATCCGAAAGAAGCTACAAACAAAACAAACACTAACCGATATATTGTATTTTGGCGAATGCACAATTTCCCCCGGGCTAACCTCTCCAACAAAAAAACCTTTTGTATATCGAGTATTGTGCCATTTACCGAAATAAAACAACTTATCTAGAATCTGATAGGACCTACTTATATCAGTTTTGCCATTGTTTGGACAAAAGAACCGATTTCACTATTTCGGATATTTAGAAAAGGACGAAAACAGGGTTTCTCGTTGGGCTAGAAAAGGAGGTCGATGGTCTTTTGTAGTAGTGGAATACCGCATTCGAAATGTATTGCATTTCAAAGGTAATTGATACGTTTAATTCCTATTCTTCTCTATTTGAAGCTTTTGGATCTCTTTGGGCATTTATCGCTTAAGGCATTTGGAATCCTCGAAATACAATCGTATCAACCGAAAGTTTTTTTTTCGTGAGTGTTTCGTGTTTAAATTAAATCAACTGTAAATCCTTCATGAAAAAATATGGGTTGATACCATTAATACAGACCGACGCCGAGGATAGTTTTTATAAAATACTTAATTTATTTATTTATTTAAATAGGAATCCTAATATAAACAGATTAAAGAAATAATAGAGTAATTATTACAATATAATACATATCAGAAGAAATATAGTTTAAAATATACTAAATTTAATAATACTAAATTTCAAAATATAAAAAAATAAATTAAGTGATTGTGAAGGAAAGAAAAATCCGCAAACG
Source organism: Crepidodera aurea (assembly GCA_949320105.2). Lineage (NCBI taxonomy): Eukaryota > Metazoa > Arthropoda > Insecta > Coleoptera > Chrysomelidae > Crepidodera > Crepidodera aurea. The sequence continues at coordinate 19,479,031 of OX439474.1, read as the reverse complement.
TAAAGTGTGTGCTTTGCGAGGGTAACCATCCGGCAAAGTACAAGGGATGCGCAGTCTACAAGAATCTAATTCAAAAAAGATATCAGAGCGTACGACAAAAAAGTCAGACACTACAACAATCTGGAAATGTTAAATCCGGAATTGGTTACGCTCAAACAACGGATCCAACAAGATCCAGTCCCAAATCCAACATTAAATATCTAAACATAACAATCTGGAACGCCAATGATCTTACACAACAGGCTGAGGAGATAAAGACATTTATCCTCACAAACAACATTGATATTATGCTTATTTCAGAAACCCATGCAACAAATAGATGCCATTTTAGAATGAATAAATATATTACTTACCTAACAAACCACCCCGATGGCACTGCCCATGGTGGAACAGGAATAATAATAAAAAACTCAATAAAACACCATGAATCACACAAATACACAAAAGATTACTTACAAGCTACTAACTTGATAATTGAAGACTGGTTAGGTCCACTTACGATGGCAGCCATATATTGTCCACCTAGGCACTCAATCAAAAGCGAGCAATTTTCGGAATTCTTCAACACGCTAGGAAACCGGTTCATAGCAGGAGGAGATTACAACTCCGAACATACATTTTGGGGTTCCAGACTGATCAATCCAAAAGGAAGACAGCTTTACTTGACTTTGCAGAAATATAATCTAAACTACCTATCCACAGGCGAACCAACCTACTGGCCGACTGACCCTAACAAGCTGCCAGACCTGGTCGACTTTTGTATAGTGAAAGGAATACCAACAAGCCAATGCAGAGCAACTTCCAGCCTAGAACTGTCATTATATCTGTAAGTACTACTATCCAACAAACAAGCAATCCTCCAACCTTATGCAATAGACATACAAATTGGAGCAGATTCCGTGAAATCATTCAAAACAATTTAGACATAATGGTTCCTCTAAAAACTCCATCTGACATTACCAATGCTGTAGAACACATTACCACAACCATTCAGATTGCAGCTTGGGAAGCCACACCTGAAATCTCTAAGCAAATTAAGTCTAACTTATTACCTACGGACATCAGAGAAAAAATTATGCAAAAACGAAAATTAAGAAAAAACTGGCAAATTACAAGGTCACCAGAAACCAAAAGAAAACTCAATACAGCTATTCGCGAAATTAAAACAATGCTCAACAATTATAAAAATAATAGTATTCAAAATTATCTGAGGAACCTAACTGCATCCGAAAACTCTGACTATTCACTTTGGAAGGCGACGAAGAAAATAAAGCGACCTCAATTATACAATCCTCCCATTCGCACAAAAGACGGAAAATTGATAAAAAGTAACTTAAAAAAAGCCAAATCTTTTGCCGACCACCTGGAAAGTGTATTTCAACCCCATCCGATTGAACACATCGACGTTCCACATACTAATATTTCTGAGCTACTTGAATCACCATATCAGCTTGAACTTCCTTTAAAATACCTAAAGCTGCCGCAGATTTCTCAAGCCATCAGTCAGTTAAATCCTAAAAAATCACCCGGTTATGACTTAATAACAGCAAAAATCTTATCTGAATTACCCAGTAAAGCATTTTCCAATCCAGTGGAGAACAGCGGAGATAATCTTAATCCAGAAACCAGGTAGACCTCCTGAAGAAATAGCATCCTACAGGCCCATAAACCTACTACCCCTAATGTCCAAACTATTTGAATCACTATTAAAAAATAGACTAGAACCAATTTTAGAAGAACTCCAAATAATCCCCACCTTCCAGTTCGGCTTTAGAAGACAACACTCCACAATTGAGCAAATTCATCGAATTGTTAAAAGAATCTCGCTAGATCTTGAAGAAAAGAAATATTGTTCTGCTATGTTTCTCGACATTAATCAAGCCTTTGACAGAGTCTGGCACCAAGGGCTAATGTACAAACTAACAAAAATACTTCCCGTCAATTTTTTTTTCATCCTAAAATCTTACCTACAAGACCGCCACCACCGTGTAAAATACCTGAACGAATTCTCACCCTTCCATTAATCCTTTACACATCCGATTTACCAACCGCGGGGAACGCCACTGTTGCGATTTTCGCTGATGACACAGCCATCCTAACCTCACATGTAAATGAAAATATGGCTTCACATCAACTGCAATTATACCTACTTCAAATCCAGTCTTGGCTGATTAAATGGCAGATCAAAGTCAACAAGAGTAAATCAGTAATCAGTAACTTTCACAAATCGTAAAAACACCTGTCCTCCAGTTAGATTAAATAATACCCAAATCCCTCAGCGAGAAGAGGTGAAGTATCTTGGTATCCACTTGGATCGAAGAATGACATGGAAGAAACACATTTTCACGAAGAGAAAGCAGCTCGGCTTAATGTTGCACAAATACTACTGGCTAATCGGTCCCAAATCAGAGCTATCCTTGGTAAACAAACTATTAATCTATAAAGTTATTTTCAAACCCGTTTGGACATATGGATTAGAACTCTGGGGTTCAGCTTCCAATTCTAACCTAGAAATCCTGGAAAGGTTCCAAGCTAAGATGCTCAGAATTATCTCACAAGGGCCATGGTTTGTTCCTAACAGCTTAATTGCACGAGTCCTCAAAGTATCAACAGTAAAAGAGGAAATCAAACAACAATACATGAAATATTCTACGAGGCTAGAAGCACATCCAAACCCTATCGTGACGGACCTAACGCAATTAGTGCCACATAGACGTCTGAAACGTCACTACCCAGGTGACTCACTGTACCGTTTTTAGCAGACTCTTAATACACGTTCACTGTAGTTATATTATAAATATAACTAATGTAAATATAGGAACCAGTTGATGAACTGATTTCTACATATGAACACACAATTTACTTATTGTTATATGTACATTGTAACAGATTGTAAATAAAGCAGGAATTTAAAAAAAAAAAAAAAAAAGTGATTACAAAACTACGAAATTTTTCCTAATAAAATAGAATTTAAAAAAATATAAAATATTCACTGAAAGGTAGCTGTCTTGTTCTTATTTTGGATACAATATTGCTTGAAATTGAAAATACTCGTTCGCTTCTTTGAAGCTTTTGAACTCAGCTTGCATAACTTCTTTCCATTTCTTTATTTCATTTTCAGGAAATATCATTAAATCTTTTATACTTTCTGGTTCCATTTGTAACAAATTATCTGCTAGGTATACTAGTCTTTTCGGAGGGTTACCTTTGGTAATTCTTGTGGATATTCTTACTTGCTTATCTGTAGTATTGCCTTTCGAACCATTTCTCAATATCGTCGATCTACCTCGCTTTCTTGTGATAGATGTTTCTGGCTTATTGATATTTACTTCTTCTGATATTTCGTCAATATCTCTGTTTCTGTCTTTGGCGTTTTCTTCTTGATCTAAAGTATCATCTTCCCGAACTCTTTCTTCAGAAATCGTCACTTTTGCTTCCAGGATATCGAAGAATATGGAATTATTCACTTTTCCTTCTTCTTTTGCTCAAAAACGCCAGGTCACTTTGTAACGTGTACGTTTGTTTTTGTTTTTAGTTAGTTGTTGATTTGTAGTTTTGTTTCAATTTTTCCCATACTTCATTCGATGTTGAGCAGTTTTTAATAATACAAAGTTCTGACGGTTGCATTGCTTTTTGATCTACTTTCTTCCAAACCTATTTCTCTTCTTGGTCCGCTGGTTCTTTCAGTTCACCATTCACGTACGACCAATAATCATTTTTGATTAGGATTGCTTCCATCTGCATACGCCAGGTATCAAAATTTTCTTTGCTCAATTTTTCGATGTGTGAGAATGTTGATGTCATTATATCTGATTAATATATCAATATTCTATGTTATTTCGCAATTAGACACGTTCCGGGCCCCTAACCTGTTGGTGGTTTTTATATTAGAGGTTTTTATAAATTAAAGATTGGTAAAAACAATTTTAATTTTTGTATGACAATTACAATATTTTTGTATGTCAAAAAATACAAATCATATAAAAACAAAAACAAACGTATATATTATAAAGTGACCTGGCGTTTTTCAGCCAACAATAAGGTAAAAATTAATTTTTACGTAATAATTCGAATTATTCTAAGCCAGTTTTCCTAATTTAAGAACCAGTTTTTGAATGAGACAAATTAATTTTTAAACCGTCAAACCCTAGTTCTCATATTCGAAAAGGGAGTAAAATATGGCAACTTGCGAATTTGATTCAATAAAAAGGGGATTAACTTTTCTCTTTTCCTAAAACTTTTCCAAATATATTTTCTACTGATTATATATCATCCTAACACAAAAGTAGATTTGTGAAATGGAACACGGCCTTCCACCTTCTATTTTTATTTTATTTTTTAACACACCACCTCTAAAAACCCTCCGCATTCATACGCATCGCCTAAACGGGTAGATTGTATACACGGCCCAAACAAAAACTATCTGGATCCCCAACAAAGGTAATAATAACCGGTAGCCTTTAAGAAAGAATAGTTAAATACAATGAGAACAGATATATCTGGAGGCATAACGAGCATCTGCTGATACAAATAGGATCTTCGAACGCGAATTCCTTTTTAAGTAATAAACTTTGAGTGGGGCATCTCTTTTTTTTTCGGCAATATTGTATTCAGATTCTTCAGAAATGTAATTTAGTTTAGTTTTTGCTCCCGTGAATTTAAAATCGGATCGGATTATGTTATAGAGATGTATTTTCATTTTGTTATAGTTGCTATGTTTCGTTTTGGTGTATTCAATGCTAGTTGGTTTTCCCTTTTTTGGAATTAGTGAATTGAATACAGATATTAATAATTTTTTTGGTGTGTGGTTAAATAAACTAATTTTTGTTAATTAATTAAAGCTAAGTAGTGACAAAAGCCGAAAATTTTGGAAACTTACCGGAATAATAATAATAATACTTTATTCATCCTTTTTGATCATATTACATGATATAGGACAGCTCAAAACAGATTTTACATTAAACAGCATACACGTTAAAATATTACTTACATACAAGCTAGTTAAATTAAAATCGTTTGTTTAAAAACTCTGGTACATCATAAAAACATTCTATAATTAAGGATTTTTTAAGTTTTTGTTTGAAAACATTGAAATGATTTAGGAATTGAATTCCTTTATACACAGGACTTTTTTCAAATACTGAGGAAACATGTTTTGGAGGCCGGATAAGCTTGCCAGACCTGGTCGGGTAATCGTGGAAATCAGATATTGGTAACAGGTATATATTAAGACGTTTTAGCTTATTGTGGATATTTTTATTTTTCTTATAAAATTGGAGAAATTTGTCAAAAATCTACTATTTATGTTATAGGACTTCTATATTTTTCAAATTCACATTTTCTTTTATATTTTCGTCTTGCGTTTTCCCATAATAACGTATTGTAAATCAAATTTTCATCTAAAATTACCACTTTAGAATTTCAATTTCGTACGATTTTTATTTTTCTTCAAAAAAAAAATTGGAAAAATCGTTCAAAATATATTTTTTTGATTATAAGACATCTGCATTTTTAAAATTCACAATTTTCTATGCATTTTGTTCTGAAAACAAAAAGAATTTGGCATCGTTTTTTTATTTTTATAATTTTTTGACATTTTTCACCTTTTCCCATTTTTTTTCATCCAAAATTACCCGTTTGTGTGAATTTTTAATTTCGCACATTTTATTGGGAGATTTTTTTTGTAAATGACATTGAAAAAGTCTCGAAAAGAATGCTATTCAGACACTTGCACTCTTGGCACCGATTCTAGAATTTGACGTAATTGTGCAAATATTTTATCAATTTCTTCGCTTTTTCTTATAACTTTCCTCCCTTTGAATTTTTATTTTTCAGACATTTACAGAATTTTTTTGCATTTTCCCACAATCTTTCCCTTTTTTTATTAAATTATTCTAACTCCAATCGATTTTTGATTTAAAATTACCACTTTATAGATATGAATTTTTAATTTCCTACGATTTTTATTATAAATAATGGGAAAATTATAGTATTGGACATTTATGTCCTGTATTTTTTATATTTTTTACAAATTTCGTCTAAAAAAGAAACAATTTTAGCATAGGTTTTGATTTTTCCAAACGTTTTCAGAATATTTTCGCGAGTTCTCAAATTTTGTCCTCTTTTTTCCAAAAGTATTTTTTTCTTAAATTTCGATTATTTGGCATCGTTTTTTTATTTTCCAGACATTTTCATAATTTTTTCCCCACAATGTTTCCCTTTTTTTTAATTATTTAACTAGAATCGATTTTTGATTTAAAATTACCCTTTATATGAATAAATAATGGGAAAATTATAGTATTGGACATTTATGTCGTGTATTTTTTATATTTTTTACAAATTTCGTCTGAAAAAGAAACAATTAATTCTAGCATAGGTTCTCATTTTTCCAAACGTTTTCAGAATATGTTCGCGAGTTCTCAAATTTTGTCCTCTTTTCCTTTTTTCTTAAATTTCGATAATTCCAATCGATTTTTAATTCAAAATTACGCATTTTTATATATTTTTAATTTTGCACAATTTTTATTGAGGGATTTTCATTTTTCGTATAAAATTTTCAATATTCTGCGATTTATACTTTTGGAAATGGAGATTTTTTTAAATTTACAATTTTTTATGAATTTTCGTCAAACATCTTTCAGAAATTTTTTATATTTCGTAAATTGAAATAATGCCAATATATTTTTCTTTCAAAATTACTTCTACATTTTTCATGCGGTATAATTTTCATTGTGGAATCATCATTTTCCTTCTAAAAAAACTGGAAATGTCGAAAAATACGTATTTTTTAAGACATTTTCAGAATATTTTAACATTTTCTTACACTCTTCACTCTCTTCTCATAATTGAATTTCTCTTTTTGTCAGCTGTGGAAACATATTTTTAATTAGTAAATTTTCAACATTTTCGCATAACCCTGTTGACCATATAAACGGAAAAATCGAGGTCTCAACCGAACTCAACCCGTTCCCAATGCACAAGGCAACAAGAACAAGAGGGTACAGCGAAGCCATATTATTGGCATTGTCACCGGGATAACAAACAGAAATAAGGGTGGATTCAGAAGCACTTACGCTGCGACATAATGAAAATTCTAATTACGCAATGGCTGAGCCAAGGGACTCATGAACCTCTAGATTAGCGCCCTTTTGTGATGAATATGTACCCTTCACTTCGGGGAGTTTTATGTACGCCTACAGGGGGTTGAGGGGTCGGTCGGGTTATTTTGTTTTGTTTGATGTGTTCCCTTGGGGGTGCAACGTGATGCGTGTTTTTTAATGGTGGAAGAGATTGCTGTTGCCAAGAGCTTTTTATTTTAATTAGAGAAAGCAAATTAAATGGATAGTTCACTGTATCTGTCAATAATACAAGAAAATTACATCAAATCCTGAAATTAATAGAAACTTTAATCCTCCTGAATTAGGTAGAAAATTTCACACCAATATTTTTTAACCAATAAGAAGCTTTCGTTTCAGCTCGTTACTGTAGCAACCACAAAACAAACCACAGCGATAGTATTTCTGTCAAGTGTCAAATTATAAAAATACACCCTTCCGTTCACTGTAAAATAATACAGATTGGTTGTTAGCTAATAGAATACATTATTTTAGTCCAACAAATGTTAATTTCATAATTTTCATACTACTAATTTACTAATTAACCAATTAGTAATCTCAGTCGCATATTTTTGTACCTAAACAAAGTTATGTAGGTTATATCAAAAACTTTTCTATTGAAAAAATGAACAACATACATATTAGGCAAAGATTCTACTTACTACTAATTTTATCTACTAATGTCAAATAATAAACCAAAAATCAAACCGGAATTTGACCTTCATTATTCAATAGTGTGTTTGTAAAAGTGATTTGATTGGTTAAAAAGCGTTGAATAAGGAAAATTCAACACTTTTAATAACCAATAATCATAAGGCAACTAAATTTAACTAATCAAGATCAAGAACGCATTTACATTTACTATGCCTTTAATTTATACGTCAATATGTCAAATTAAATTTATGCCAGTAAAAGTCATTCACTAAAAACTTCAAACTTCAAATTTGTTGAAATTGATATTTTAATAATAGAATTTTTCATCAAATCCATAAAAATAATACTAATAATCCAACATACGCTAGTTCTAGTAATTTCATATCAAATACAGATCACAATATGAATTTTGATATATACCAGTAAAAATGTAAATATTACTGTTAGAAGTTATTCTCAGGACATTCAGACCCATATTTTTTAATTTTTTCTCTCTTTTCTGTTTCTTTCTAGATATTTTTCAATATATTCTTTTCATTTCATCTGGTATTTTCCAAGTCATAGTTTGTACCTCTCTTTCGCAGTTCATTCTTTATATCCATTGTAGCATTCTTATTTTAATGAATTTACTTGTTTAATAAAATAAAATAAATTAATAGCTATTTATATTACAAGTACATAAACAAGGGCTTTATTGAACGAATAATTTATAGCCGAGCGATCTTGCGAGAGAGGCTATAAAATGAGTCCATAAAGCCTGTTTATGTACGCGTTATATACATGATTTTATGTTCGATTGCAATTAAAAAATAATAATAAATTGAAAAAATTAAAATTTGATACGATTTTGGCTGACAGCAGTTGCGATGACAAGTAGATGTTTATTTTTTAAACATGTCAAATGAGTTGACTTGCAACTTGTCAGTGACGTTGGCAATTACTTTATTGACGCAAAACTGTTCTATAAACAGCGTTTTATTGGTCAATCGTACATAAAAACGTTTATTAACCTGTTGACATTACATATATAGGAATCGTCGAGTTTACAAAGAAATCTAAGTAACAAAAAAAATAGATGAAGATACAAATAAATAAAATATTTATCTAAAAGAACAAAGTTAGGTACTTAAATTAAAAAGAGATAATGAGAAACAAAGGGTATTACACTACATACAATTATAATATATAAATAAGACGTCTCTTTAGTTACCAAAAAATTCATCTAAACTATATATAGATTGTCTCAGCAGAAAACGTTTTAATTTAGATTTGAAATTTACTAAATTTGGACAATGAATCACATCTTGAGGTAAGTGATTATAAATTTTAAGTGCTAAACAGTTTGGTGCTTTTAGCGAGATATTATATTTGTAAAAAGGTACATGGTATTTGTTACATTGCCTTGTGTTATACTGATGTAGTTCTGAATTTACGTGAAATTTATTTTTATTTAAATACATATAAACACCCAGTTCAAATATATATAATGAAGTTAAGGTTAGAATGTTAGTTTTTATAAAAACATTTCTGCACGAATTTCTTTTGGGAATATTTTCTATTATTCTTAATATTCTTTTTTGTACGATAAAAACATCAGGTGATAGAGTAGACAAACCCCAGAACGCAATGCCATACCTAAGCCTCGACTCAACCTGAGCATAATATAAGCTAACTAACTGGCTCTTTGTTAATATTTGGCTTAGATTTCTAAATAAATAACAGAGGGAATTTAATTTTGAAATTACTGAGTAGCAGTGCTCTTTCCAGTTTAAATTTCTGTCAATAGTTATGCCTAAGAATTTAACACTAGCTTCATCTGAGGATATTAATGACTCTTTTACAGTTATGTCAATATTGTTGCACTTATTTTGCCAGTTATGGAATCTAATCATTTTTGTTTTGTCACTATTAAAATAAAGAGAGTGTAATTCGAACCAGTTAACCAGCTCATTCATGGACACTTGACATGTATCCTTTAATTCGGAGTTATTTGGGGATGAAAACAATACAGTAGAATCATCAGCGAAACGAACTTTTAATACTTTAGGTATTATTTCATCTAGATCATTTGTATATAGTATAAATAGAACTGGACCCAGGACTGAGCCTTGAGGGACGCCCATGTTACATATTCTTGTATCTGAGCTTACTGAAGTTAAATTGTCTTTGTTATTATATATGGTTTATGTTAACATACTGGGACCTATCTTTTAGAAAGGATTCCACCCAATCCAAGGCAACTCCGCGAATGCCGTACGATAATAATTTCTGTAATAAGATGTCGTGCTGAACGCAGTCGAAAGCCCTGCTGAGATCACAGAATATCCCAACAGGGCACTCACCTGCTTCCATAAAGTTTACAATATTTTCATAGAAAGATGTAATAGCAGAATTGATGGATTTGCCAGCAACAAAGCCGTGTTGGTTTCTTGAAAAGATATTATGTTTCTTCACAAATTCTAGAAGTCTAGCTAAAAATGCATATTCGAATGGTTTAGAGAAGCAAGATGTAATAGTTATGGGTCTATAATTTTGAATCAATTCAGGATTTTGTTTTTTAAAAATGGGTATTACTTTGCCCTTTTTTAGAAGTGTAGGAAAATTCCCTGTCACAAATGAAAGATGTTAAGGGCTTAATTAATGTACATACCGCTTTTTTTAATATAAAGAGTGGAACTTCATCTGCCCCCGCAGCAGGTTTGTTCTTTATTTTTTCTACTAAGAGCGTCAATAATTCATTCTCACTAAAAGGATCTAAAAATATAGAAAACCTATTTTTTATGTTACTAAAATGCTAATTTTTATTATATTCTCTGGTTCCTCAATGAAAAAATCATTAAATATTTTTGCAATATCATTAGGGTTTTCAATTAACTTATCATTTTGTAATAAATTTAAATTTCCAGTTTTACCCTTGGCTTGAGACAGTTCAGAAACTACTTTCCAAGATTCTTTTGAAACGTTGTTTGAGTTAAATATGCGATTTTGATAATAAACTTTTTTTGAATTTTGAACTAATTTTGAATGTTGTTTTTTAGTCCACATATAATAATTATGTAACTCTGGAAAACTTTTTTGTAAAACATATAAATCTTTTAAATTAATACTAGACATTATAACTTCATTGGTTCCCCATTTACTATTCTTGTCTTGGGAATAGTAACATTTTTTTAAAGGAAAATATTTGTTAAACGAAAAAAGAAATACCTTCATAAAAAATCATACAGTTTTGGGTTCATTTTTCTTTCCCTACATAGTTTTGTGAGTTTTCATCTAAAAATTCTTCTTAAAATGTTTCTTTCCCAGATTTCCAATTCCGGTTTGCTTTATTGGTCATTATCCATGTCCCATAAGCATAAGTATATTATAATCCCTGATGTTTGTCTGTCTGGGCACTTCTTTTGATTTTAGATTATACAGTGATATATGATATAACAAGAGATAATTTCCATAAAACTTTTTAGTTAAGAAATTTTTATAATATACCTCATAACATTAACTTAATGATACATTTTTAAAAACTTTTTATTTTAACCTTTCTTCTAAAAACATAATAAAGGCCTACATCAGCTCCGTTCGTATCGTGTAGAGCCCGGAGTCAAAACACAAGCAACAAAAGCGTCCGGGATCCGGGAACTCTCTCGCCGGTAGGCCGACACAAAAACAAAACAACGCCGTTTTTAATCAAATTAACCCTCATGGCGGAAACCCGTGGACAATTCAGAGATTAAAAGATAAAAACAAACAAAGCACTACAAAAAAAAAGAAGAAGGACAACAACAAAGCCGAGAGTTCGTACTTCTGTTTTCGTCGGAGAGTCATGAGAATCGTTCGAGTGCTTCCTATTTTGACTTCCGACATTCTCTACCCCCGGAAAATGAAAATGAAAACAAACATTTTGTGAACGAGTGCGTCATTGAACGTGCAGACGGCTTTATTATACAGGGAGATTCAAGGAGTCATCTGAATAAACGCAAACTATAGCCAAAAAAAAATTTAGGAGGAAGATTTGTGTTGTAAAGAAATTCAGATAAACATAAATCCAAGGAAATCCCTGGAATATGAAGGATGGCATTTATAAGTGCAGCATCCCGTTTTAAATATGTACAGGGTGGCCAAATAAGAATGCGAGGTACTGTATCTTGGAAACCATCCATCGTAGAGGCTTGCGGAAAAAAAAGTCATTACTAAAACTACCAAGAGGAAAACCTGGAAAATATTTTCAAGTTTCTGAAATGGCCGCTACGGGGCGTAAATGCGATCTTGAAGCTAAGAAAGTGATGTTTCTGCGAATTCCGATGTATTAACCTACCAACAAAATACCCGATCTTTAAAGTAGAGGATAATCTGAACCTTTTTTGTTTAACAATTTTTGCTATATCTCTAAAAATAAAGTGGTGGGGGGTATTCAAAGATTTCAGTAAAAAACACCCTTTATATTCGAAACGGCTGAGCCGATTTTAACAATCTTGGGCTAGGTGAAAGGAGCTATTCTTGGGCTACAAATGCAATAACATTTGAAGTTTTGTTAGTTTCAGATATCGCCGCTAGAGGGCTTTTTTCGACATCTCGTCAGAAATGGTTAATTTTCTCAAAAAAATTAAACACATTTCTTTTTCATGAAAAAGTAGCTAAATGATGCCTAAACAAGCTCCCGAAAACCGCATCTCGATATCTTGTTCCTAACCTAAAATTTAGCTCAAAGAAAATTTTATACGAAAATCCCTTAAATTTTTATTTTTTAAACTAATTAATTCCTTTTATTATGTAAGTTGTGGCCCTAAAAAGGACCGATTTAAAAAAGAAAAGTTTTTAGTGCCCCCGTAAATGCTCTAAATGCTGATCATCACGCTCTATGCATTGCTGAAGCCTCTCACAGGTAGACAAACCTGCACCTTTAATTTCGGCTCTCGGTATGTTACGTAATGCATTAACGAATCCGGTTTTTCATATGTATCTGGTCGTAGGTTGAGTCTGAAAATCAAAACAATCTACCACTGTTGGAATACTGCATTAATATGCTCTCGCACAATAATAGCTTAATGTCCTGGGCAACCAACAAGTTTTGACGTGTTTACAGTGAAACATCTTCCAACAACAACGGTAATTTATTGGCCAAAAAGTCAAGAAAGATATTGCCACTTAGGGATTGCTAAAAAAAATAATTCTGCCTCCCAGTATGCCACACCACACATTTAAAATCCAACGTCCTTGGTGCTGAACTTCACGCAACCAATGCGGATTTTCTGCAGACCAATAATGCATATTGTGCAGATTTTAAAGGTGGCTTCATCGGTCCAAAGAATTAGAAATAAAAATTCTCCATTATTGTGTGAGAGCATATTAATGCAGTATTACAACAGCGTAGGATTGGAAGAGGAAGTCTGTTTCCATGGCCTGCGCCATCACCAGACTTAACTTGTCTTAAATTTTCAGACTCAACCTACGACCACAGAGATACGAAAAACCGGATTCGTAATGCATTACGTAACATACCGAGAGCCGAAATTGAAGTAGCAGTTTTGTCTACCCATGAGAGGCTTCAGCATTTCGAGCATTTACGGGGACATTAAAAACCTTTCTTTTTTAATTCGGTCCTTTTTAGGGCCACAACTTACATAATAAAAGGAATTAATTAGTTTAAAAAATTAAAAATTTAAGGGATTTCCGAATAAAATTTTCTTTGGCCTAAATTTTAGGTTAGGAACAAGATACCGAGATGCGGGTTTCGCGAGCTTGTTTAGGCATTATTTAGCTACTTTTTCATGAAAAAGAAATCATATGCATTTAATTTTTTTGAGAAAATTAACCATTTCTGTCGAAATGTCGAAAAAAGCCCTCTAGCGGCGACATCTGAAACTAACAAAACTTCAAATATTATAGCATTTTTAGCCCAAGAATAGCTCTTTTCAACTAGCCCAAGTTTGTTAAAATCGGCTCAGCCGTTTCGAATATACAGGGTGTTTTTTACTGAAACCTTTGAATACCCCCCACCACTTTATCTTTAGAGAAGTAGCAAAAATTGTCAAACAAAAAAGATTCAGATTATCCTCTACTTTAAAAATCAGGTATTTTTTTGTTAGGTTAATATAGCGGAATTCACAGAAACATCACTTACTTAGATTCAAGATTGCAGTTACGCCCCCTAGCGGCCATTTTAGAAACTTGAAAATATTTTTCAGGTTTTTCTCTTGGCCGTTTTAGTCATAACTTTTTTTTCCGCAAGCCTCTACGATGGATAGTTTCCCAGATACAGTACCTCGCATTCTTATTTGGCCACCCTGTACAAGGATCTTGGAAAATGGTTAAAGTTATCCTTATTCCAAAGCCAAATGAAGTGTATGCAAATAAAGAAAAAACCCTGATCTTTTCGAACTAATTTGGTTCAGAAACAAACACTTGATGTCATAAAGAAAGCATACGAAGAAAAACTAATAATAATAATACTAAAGAAGTAAAACGGATGCTTATCTAGTCATAACTTTATTCAATAAATTCATGAATAATTAACGATAAGTGCTACTGCACTTGTTTCGCGTCAACATTATAAATAGAATTATACAATTATACCCAAAGACCAGACATCTGTATGAATCTTAATCGATCTTCTTTCCAATTAAGTATTTCCTTTTTTCCAGAGCATTTACTTCAGAATTTCGAGGACTCAAAAGAGTCGCCATGTGTTAATTAAGCAGGTTTTTTCGTTACCTTTGATTTTCCAAGACCATTTAATAGGTTGCCTATTCGAGAAATTAATTGTTGTATCTGCAACACCAAAATTGATTTGATATGAAATTACTAGAACTAGCATATGTTGTTGGATTATTAGTATTATTTTTATCGATTTGATGTATTAATAAAATATCCATTTCAACAAATTTGATAAAGTTTTTAGTGAATGACTTTTACTGGCATTAATTTAATTTGACATTGACGTATAAATTAAAGGTCGTGTTACATAGTAAATGTAAATGCGTTCTTGATCTTGATTGGTTAAAATTAGTTGCCTTTTGATTATTGGTTATTAAAACTGTTGAATTTTCATTATTCAACACATTTTGACCAATCAAATCAATTTTCCAAACACACTATCGAATAATGAAGGTCAAATTCTGGTTTGATTTTTGACATTAGTAGATAAAATTAGTAGTAAGTAGAATCTTTGCGTAATATGCATGTTGTTCATTTTTTCAATAGAAAAGATTTTGATATAACTTACATAACTTTGTTTAGGTACAAAAATATGCGACTTAGGTTACTTATTGGTTAATTAATTAAATAGTTCATCTAGTAAGGTATATGTACTGAAATTGAACCAAGGTAATGAAGAACAGAAAAGTAATAAAAGCAGTAGATCGAATTTAAAAATTTAAATGATATATCAAATTTTACGCGAAATATTCAATCGCGATAAATCCGTGATGCGGATGAAATACCGCGAACAGCGGACGCGTACGCTAACCATACATATCAGATTCAAAATATTTGATTTACAAATATTCGGCTGCATTATTGATGAAGTTATTTTTCACAAATATGCGAAACCAATTAGAGGTAGGGGATAAAAGTTATCAAATTTAATGAACTGTTTGTTTCCTAATCAATTTTTGATGAGAATTTATGGTATTTTCGTATAATTGTTGTTGTTTTTGTGTTTACCGGAAATTACATCCAAAATTATTAAAAACAAATCGATTTTCATCGGTAGTAAAATCTATAGTTCTAAATATTTATTTTTCGTACTTTCGGGACCAAAGTGATAACGGAAGTCACTTTTTGTGCCTACGGGACTCGGGATACTTTTAAAACATTCATGCTTTCGGAAATATTTCGGAAGTAATTCAAGCTCTAGGGAGATTATAAGTGAAAATAATTCATTAAGATCAGAGAAAACGTGACTGATTTTTTCTAATAAATTTTTAATTAGTACTGAAATTATTGGTGGTAACGACATATATGTCTATATGAATTCATTTGATTTGATGGATTGCCTAGTTTAAGAAAAATGGTAAGTTTCATTCGGAAAATTTCATTAAAGGATCTTTCAAGTGATTAAGTCAAATCTTTGTGATTTTTTTAAATTTAAGTTTTGATTTTATTAGCTTTCGGTATATTTCGGTATTGATTTCTTTTGCCATCAAATAAAATATCGGGTTGTGTTTCTATTTTTAAATAATTTCTTTTACCTTATACATTTTTTGCCACTACATAGCCACAATTATATTAATAGTTGTAGATGGGACTGTAAAGAATGGTTATACACGTTTTAAGGCCTACCATTCTTAATTTCAAAAAATTCAATATTATAATTTGTATATATTGTTCCGTACTATCTTTTGTGTAAAAGAGAAATTATTTTGTTGAATATTTAATTTTTATTATTTGATTTTTTATTGCCTTCTGTCGTAATCTCAGACAGAATGTAATTATTTGTTATTGATAATTTTGGGCGCCATCTACTTTCCAGTAGAAAAATTGAGGGTCTTAATCGCAGGTAGTGCTTCAGCTATTGGCCGCGTGATTGTAAAAATCGATAATAACGAGTCAGTAAATATGAAAGCATTTATTAATAATCATAAGAATAACGTTTAACCTTTCTTATTTATAAAATCAACAATTAATACAAATCTTATAATTACTCTCTTACCTTATTCTAATCTATATTATTTAGTTATTAATTAAAGTATAATCTAACCTAATTAAATAAAACACTTGTGGCCTTTTTTTATTTTGAAACGTTTTTAAATATCGATATTTAATATTGTGAATTGGTACCTTTAATATAACTTAGATTTTATTTCTAATTCTGGTTACTTTCCTAGTCAATTCAAAATGGGATGGATGCAATATCTTCCAGGAATCAAAATCAGGAACAGGATAAATCAATACAGGATACAATTCGATCTGGATAGTTTAACAGGAACAAAGATGAAAGAATATCGGGCTTCTTCTCTTGATTTAACTTTAAGTTTCTTGATTTACAAAAATATAACCTCACTTAATTTCTTTTAATTTTTATCTTCAATCAGTATTGCTTTGATTTTAAATTTCTTTTGTTTTTATTACGAGCACCGATGTGAACAGTTCAAGAGAGTTTGATCAAAAGCCTCGCTTAACAGCGAAAAGTAGTTTTTATATACCATCATATCACGGCTCTCTAGATTAAAATTTGACAGTTTTTTACTTAAAATTTTTAAAAAATTCAAAAATTATCAATTGTTGGTGAAAATCTCTTATGGGATTAACGTGTTAAAATCTGACATCTGGAATTTTATATTTTCTTTTGCAATTACTACGTTAAAATTAGTTTCAAACATTATTTTCGAAATTACATTCTGTCCTATAATTTATTGAAGTAAAATAAATAGTTATTTAATGGCATTAATAAAATTATTTGTTTAATTTTTTCTCTGCGTATTGAACATATGTTTTGTATTCTCTTTACTTAGTTAGTCAACTTAGTCAACCGTTACAATATACACGCATATACTTTCCTTCTTTAGATACTTCACTTCCCGGTATAAAGTAATCATTTTTTTATAAAATGGAACACATTTAAACATTGAACGCCTTCTAGTTTTATAGAATAATTTATAAACACCAGCACTTTCGTTTTGCATACTTTTTTTTACACCGTGATGGCCTAGGGTAACTATTTCATATATCCCTTTCTTAGGGCTGCCTATGGACTCGCGAAAGTGAAATAATAAAAACGCCGTGATTTTAATTCGGCAGATTAACGCTCAGAAGGGCTCTGTGAAAGCGACGCTGCCAATTTTGTCAAATTACTCAGTGCTTTTACACTGTACCAAAATTCACCCTCCTATGGTACATTTTATCCCGTTGTGTTGTTATCAACCATCTCCAGCTCTTTCATTAAAAGTTGGATCGAAACTCACAGTGACGGCTTTGGGTTTTTCAATGTCAAATTCAATGTGTACTACACACTAATTTTGGAAAATATCGCATTCCCATTTAATGTCAGAATATGTTTAATGTATGTTTAAAGAACTTTTGTTATATCTGTTAAATACGCGTAGCAGTGAGATCTAATAGGTCTTGCAGATTCATTTCAGCACCTATAGCTGTTACTCAATTATCTTCTTTTCATTTTGAATAGTAAATAAGTAAAACTCCTTCTTACAGCTTCTGCCCACCTATATAGTCCTATCTAAAATCTCCTGGATGTAAATCTTAAAAAACTATGTAAGAATAATGATGTTCCTTTGAAATTCTGTGTATTGTTCTGGATGAAAGCTGTAACAATTGCATACATTCTCACAAGAATGAATTTAAATAGGCGGGCAAAATATACCAAGGATCTATCTGCGAAACTTTATTATTAACATGCATCTTGGGCTTGTTTCTTTTTACTATAAACTGGGAACAATTCGTCAGCAGACGTTTTAAAGTATTGATCTAGGATATTTTTCAAAAAAAACATGGCAAGTTCTGGCTACTATCCTATTACATTCACCATAAATTATTATTAAATTTGAAAAATATTATTATTATTAACTGAATAAACTTATCTGTCACGATAGTTTTCATAGACTACTGTTCAAAACAATAATTTATTGAGGAAAAATGTTGGAAATTTACATGTAGGGAACCCTAATACAGAATAACAATCTTATAATCAACTGCGGATATAACTGGAAGTAGTAAAAGGATGCCAATATTTTCATTAAATAGTTCATCCTTTAAAATCATTACATTCCAATTTTAAATTTTCATATACCTTTAGTCCTTTACGAGAGGTAAACCGCGAGGTCCATTTTGGTGTACATACCTCATCCATTAATAGCCATTACTAGCCATTAGTGTGCAAAAATTTAACTCGCGGTTTACCCATCGGTCCTTTATTTGTCCTCTACTCCGCCGGAAACGTACTTTCCACACGTGCGTGTGCGGAAAGTACTTTCGTCGTGGCTAATATTTCCCACTCGTGTCAAAAGTGTCACTTTCCGCACTCGTTATATAATATACTATTAAATATACCTTTTTATAGCTATTACTAAATAAATCATAAATTATTTTACACCAAAAATTAGTTTAAAATAAAAAAAGTGACAACCTGTTATTGCAAACTTGTTGGGGACAGCAATTCGGCAAGACAAAATAGAGAAGGTGGGAAATTACATACAGGACGGAAAAGATAATGCCGATTATCTATATTCTAGATCAGCGGTTCTCAAACTTTTCAAATTTTGTACCACATAAATATGAAACAAAAATATATGTACCACCATAAAAGCATTTCGCCATTAAAAATCAATGCGTCGCGAAATTGTTCAAAACTAGAGCCGTAAAAGTCGAAAAATGTAAAAATATATGTGTTTCTGAATAATAGATAGATAGATTTATTTATTAAACAGGAACCCCTAATATACATATAAGATATAAATTAAAAAGTATATAAAATAAAAAATACAATAAACAGTTTGTTAAAATTATTCTACAAGTATTTAGGATATAAATCTGATTATTAAAATAGGAATTAAAAAAAGAATTTTACACAATAAAACTATTGAATTGACAACACTAAAGTTGTTTTGTTTGTTTGTTAATTTTAACGTCTCTTTTCTGACCTAATGGCCTAAACTGAACGGGACCTACAGCTTATCGTGGGCTCCAAACAACGGTCCTCAATCCTTAAACCCAGGACTAGGCCTTTGTCATGCAGGTGATCTACCGACTAACAAGTGTGTAATTGTGTCACCAACCCCTATCAATTCCACGAGATATCCGATCTCATCCGGCCTGTTTACCGGCATGAATGAAACTGCGTATGACACAAATACCTTTTTGCACTTGCCCAAAGTCTTATCTGACGTTAATTCCACTTGAATACGGCAGGATTCGAACCTACTCCCCGAACACTGACCAAGCTGAATCGGCAGACGCCTTACCAACTAGACTACCGTGTCCGGTAACACTAAAGTTATTACATATTAAAAATTATAATACAATACAAAAAAAAACTATTACCATTGGACAATTTTATCTGATACTCATAAATTCTTTGATCTTTATTTTAAAGACATTGAGAGATTATGAATTTTTTACATCTATTAGTAGATTGTTAAGGTTTGAGAAAACATTAAAAAACAATGAATTCATTGTACTTTTATAGCAAGTTCGCGAAATATATGTGTTATGTGAATGAACATCTTTGCTGAGAATAATATATTGATGCAAATATTCCTTAGGCAGTAGCATTTTATGAATAGTTCTATATCGTTAAGGTATAATATATATGAACCAAAAAGAGTGGACTACCTGCCATTAGAAATGGTATAACACAGCCCCACAAAAAAAAAAGTTCATACTCGAGGGTCGGACATATGTATTCCCATGTATTTTCGACGCTGAATCCGATCCCGAGCTCAGAAATTGCCCTCCACGTCTGGCATTGGCCCCAGGGGCCAAAAATGGCTTCTATATGGCCTGAAAGGTGGATTCCGGGATGAGGCGTAGTTAAAGGTGCATTCTAAAGCCAAAGTCGAGTTTGTGGTCAAAAAGTTCACGACCAACTGAAATTTC
This sequence comes from Crepidodera aurea, assembly GCA_949320105.2. Taxonomy (NCBI): domain Eukaryota; kingdom Metazoa; phylum Arthropoda; class Insecta; order Coleoptera; family Chrysomelidae; genus Crepidodera; species Crepidodera aurea. Next base: position 19,458,716 of record OX439474.1, on the reverse strand, counting down.
CCGTTTGGGACCGGGAAAATGGCCCCTCAGGGGCCGGAAAATCGTGTTTCGGGCGTCGCAATGGCATCAGTGGTATTTTTGTGTACTTTTGAATACTGGAATGAATACCGTGCTTGAAAAGTTTATGCCCAACTGCAATTTCCGGTTTGGGACCGGGAAAATGGCCAATTAGGGGCCGGAAAATCGTGTTTCGGGCGTCGCAATGGCATCAGTGGTATTTTTGTGTACTTTTGAATACTGGAATGAATACCGTGCTCGAAAAGTTTATGGCCAACTGCCATTCCCTGTTTGGGACCGGGAAAATGGCCCCATATGGGCCGGAAAATCGTGTTTCGGACGTCGCAATCGCAACAGTGGGTTTCCCATGAAAGTACAGCCCCGACGGGGTTAGAAAATTGTGTGTACACAAAAATACCACTGATGCCATAGCGACGTCCGAAACACGATTTTCCGGCCCCTATGGGGCCATTTTCCCGGTCCCAAACAGGGAATGGCAGTTGGCCATAAACTTTTCGAGCACGGTATTCATTCCAGTATTCAAAAGTACACAAAAATACCACTGATGCCATTGCGACGCCCGAAACACGATTTTTCGGTCCCTGAGGAGCCATTTTCCCGGTCCCAAACCGGAAATTGCAGTTGGGCATAAACTTTTCAAGCACGGTATTCATTCCAGTATTCCAAAGTACACAAAAATACCACTGATGCCATTGCGACGCCCGAAACACGATTTTTCGGTCCCTGAGGAGCCATTTTCCCGGTCCCAAACCGGAAATTGCAGTTGGGCATAAACTTTTCAAGCACGGTATTCATTCCAGTATTCCAAAGTACACAAAAATACCACTGATGCACCTTTAACCACGCCTCATCCCGGAATCCACCTCTCAGGCCATATAGAAGCCATTTTTGGCCCCTGGTGCCAATTCTAGACGTGGAGGGCCATTTCTGAGCTCGGGATCGGATTCAGCGTCGAAAACTACATGGGAATACATATGTCCGACCCTCGAGTATGAACTTTTTTTTTTGTGGGGCTGTGTTATACCATTTCTAATGGCAGGTAGTCCACTCTTTTTGGTTCATATTTTGAACCCACCGACCAAGTAAAACCCGGGTAAAGGAACCAAAATTAGTATCTTGAAATTTATAAAATATTATTCAAACAAACATAATGATCAGAAACTCACCTTTTTAAGAAAAAAAGACTCATTTCATTAATTACATCAAACAGTTTGATACATACCGTTGAAGGTATACACCGTTTATCAGTTTTATAATAAAAGTAAACAATAAAAGTAAGTAAAAATAATTGAAAGAACTATTAATAAAATGGTTGAATATATTTTAAATGGTACAAAAGTATTAAATTGGATAAAAGTCGATGGACTGAGGTTATTTTATTTCAATGATATTTCATAAAAATGTTATTGGATTTATATCTATTATTTTTCAGTGAAGCGAAAAATACTTATATTACTTTGCCCCTTGCCGGGTATACGTTATGTGTACAGAGAGACACCGACTCGAGGAGAATCGTTTTTGTTGACTCCATGGAGTGTCTGATTATGTAATATCCTTCCATCCTGCCATGCAAACTCCCCAGGGACACTTAATTTTCTTCAATTCTCCATTTTCCCTCTTTCCGGATAACCGGCCGTGCGCTGATTCTCCCAACTTTTTAAACGCTGACTTTTTTCAAGCTAGTGAAACAAATTTATTGTTGGACAATGAGATCATTGTTCTATATTTTGAAACATGCACAAATATTTTGTTGAACACAGAATTTTAATATCAATTGGCGAGGTGCTTTTGATAAGAACAGTTATTTTTATTACCCCACCACTCGAGTACCACAAAGTTTCAAAAATTTATATTTTGCTCATCTTTATGAAATTTCTATGAAATATATTAAAAGATGTTTTCTTTTGATAACAATTTTTGAATTATTTACTATGAGGGCGGTATGTAAACTATTAAAATTTCATTAAAAAAAAATTAATAATTTTGGTTGGGGAATTGACTAATCGTGTTTGAGTTTTCATGAAATAAATTCTGAAAACGTAGGCTGCAACGGAAAAATTGAAAATATTGTGTTTGTTTATACACTTGATGGTATGTTTGCACAAGTTGTTTTGACACGGGAATAGCGTCCCGATATAACAAAATATGAAATTCTCATCATTTTTTTTCTCCAGCGGTGTCACTATATTTTTATATGCCCTATATTTACCAGAAGGATTGCCAAAAATGTTGAAAGGATTTCATTTTAATTTTAAGGGTTGTTTTAAATGTTTTTTAAACGGAAACATTTTGAGAACTCGATAAAATGACAATACTGATGAATCACTAAAGAAATATTATACAGGGCGATGTTTTAGTATTATTAATTGTTAATAAAGAAAAAACTGTGTTTATTCATTTTACTCCTATGGTGAATGATATACTTGAGAGTCATCTATTGAGAATAGATGGAAAATCTATTCATCAAGTACAGTCCACAAAATTCTTAGATGTTTACATAAATAACTCTTTAAGCAAGGAATTTGATATTGATATCCTGTGTAAAAAACGTTCATCTGCATGTTTTGCACTTTTTAGGCTTAGAAATATAACTAATAAAGCTGTTCTGTTGGCATATTATGACGCACTATACTATTCTCTCATTAGATATGGTTTAATTTTTGGGTCTCATCAGCTCATGTATTGAGGGTTTTTAAACTTCAAAAAAAGCTTTAAGAAATATAGCGTCACTGAGGTCATGCAGAGAAAAGTTTAAGGAATATTACCACCTCCTTGTATTTGTATTCTAGAACTTTTAATTTATGTCAAATCAAGCCTATAATATTGTCGTACTAATAACTTCTACCATAATTATTTAACTCGAACTCGAAATGATTTGATGATACCAACACATAACTTTGCATTTTTTGAAAAAAGCCCTCAATACATGGGTATTTTCGTTTATAATAAACTTCCTAATATTATGAAATCAATAGGACCTTTGAAACTATTTAAGAAAAAAATAGAAAGTTATTGATGGATAAGTAACTGTTTTTATTCTGTTGAAGAATATTTGGCGTATACATTTTAACTGTTATATATATATATATATATATATATATATATATAGTTTAAGTAGAATTTTTATATATATATCATTAAACAATGGGAGCATACACTTTTTAATGGGCAGTGGGCAGTAGAAATAGAAAAAACCAGTTGAGAATGCTCTTCTAGCATTGCCATAAACCGAACAAATTGTAATGACATTATTAATAAAATTTTAGATTGACAGTTCTCAGTTCTCATTCTAATCAACACAGCCACAGTCTACTCGATTTAACCAAAATAGTCATTCACTATGCGTCTACTTTAAATTCAATGTAATTTTAAACTTCAAAATTTTCATATTTTGGACACCATTTTAAATGAGTTCCCGAAGTGGTACGGAGGGGCACATCAAACCCTAAGCTTACTTTTTGATGCTCTATCAAAATCTGAAGTCAGAATTTTAAAATTCACAAAAACAAAGAATCAACACACATACATACATACACATTTACAGAGATACACACAGATCGAATTCAGATACCGAACAATTTGTTCGGTGAAAACAGGATGTAAATGTTTGTACACAAAACAAAGTTACCATAGCAACAATGTCACTGATCTGTCATGATCGTTATTGTTATTTGTTCTGAATAATGAATATTTAATATTTTTCATTTTGGCTTGGTTGTGCTGTTGATGAGAATTTAATTTAGAATCTGTGCTAATAGCTAGAAAATAATTTGATTTTTCTACTTATAATGTCAAAACATTTGATTAAAATAAATGTGAATTATTCAAAGAAGACGCAAAACTATTAACCTGTGCTGAAAACGCGCTAGAATCAGGGCATGTTGCAAGTTTTACGTTCGACGACGATTTTAAAATAGTTAGGGGAAAAGTTCATGGTAGTATAAAAAACAAGAAATATGACATAGAGGTAAGATCTAAAAACTTTTACTCTTATGTTTACCTATACATATATAAATTTCAATATTAGTAGGATGGAATATTTACTTTTTTTACTTTTTAGGTATACTTTAATACAAATTGGACGATACAATTCGTATCTTGTACCTGTCCAACTGACAACTATGACAGGGTTGCTATGGGTTACTGTTATGTGTAGAAACAGTTACGTCATACTATTATGCTCCATTACTGTACATTTTTACTTTGCCTTATATAATGTATGTTATTACTTTGTCTGTATTTTTTAAATCACTATTTCATTTATACATTTATACATAAATTAATATGAAAATAGTCATAATGACGTCACTCCATTGACATCCGACTAAAAGACATTTATGCGCGAATTTTAAATTCAACAACGTTTTTATGAAAGCAATATTTCTTTTGCTAAACGGATGAATATGAATATACCTAGGTACTTACATTTTTAATTTATAAATGCGGAATAAGTCGCCAGTAGCCGATTACTATTAAGAAACCCTACATATACGGTCCTGTCCGAACTCACTACTTCCATTTCACCCCCTAGGTAACGGAGTCAGCGCCATCAAGGCTTTCATAATAAATACTCCAGGGAACGTCACATACTCGCTCTCTCGCTATAAGGGTAGATTAGTATCGCAGGGGTTGTTCTCATTACATTAGGTCGCCATGATGGCAGCACCGTCATTTGTCCCACAGCTCATTGGTGCTCCAGGCTGCTTTGAGATTGTCAAGTGTTTGTTGTATACGGCAGACGCTTTTCAGATATTCGCTATATTGGATATGCTGAAAGTGGGTTTAGATGAGACGATACGTTCAGAGTGGATGCTTAAATTGTTTTGGTGCTGTACTTGACAAGTAGTTTTTACAAAGCAAGTTAACAAAAACAATATAACTTGGGGTTTCACGGAGGGTCGACATATTTCCGGTTTCATCTATACACAAAATAGTTATTTACATCGCAAGATGCGTAAGTGCACTTTTTGATCAAGGGTGTATGTCGAAGCCGAAGCCTCAGACTACCCGAGATCAAGGAAGAACCTTCGTATAGTCCAATGTATTAAACGTTTCTTTATTCTCTTAAATGAGGAGCAAACTTTTGTCACGCTAAAACTGTTTCATACAATCAAATTCCTAGATTTCTCGTGGTATTATTTATTGACACATTTAAAAAAACTTTGAACAAATGAGTTCTGGACAAAACTTGTTTTAAACTCTCAGATTATGAACAGACTACAATATTAAAGTATGTGAATACCCTCTCGGGATATTTTATTAATATAATCAATTATCGAAAATATTACAAACCAAAATATAAAGTAATAAAAAATAAGCGATTCGCGGAATGTTAGAAGGATACTTGGGTTGAGAAAAGTGGCGGCGATTGGACATTAGAAGTAGTCTGGCAAAAATCATGCCTAAGGCCTGGGGTTATGGAATGCTCCTCCACCATCTCCCGGAAAATTTTGAAAAATAGCTTTGAAATAGATTTTTAAGCTGTTTGAATGAATTTCTTTATACTCTGAATAAAAGAGGAGTGCAGTAAAAGTGGGGAAATAACGTCACATTCCATATGCGTAGGTACCAACGAGGAAGCGTTTTATTGGGATAAAATCTACTGCATTACTTCCGCAATGATAAAATATGATAACAAAATTCTACTGAGCTTTCCAAAAAGTATCGTTAGCAAGAATAATTTTTATAAATTCCATTTCTGATTGGTTGAAATTAAAGTTGGTATCGAGACCGGATGTGATAGTTGACATGTTTCGTTGTCAAATGTCATATTCATACTGTCGCTAGAAGCACAATATTAGCCTTGTTTTTCACCCCGAGTCTCGATACCAACTTTAATTTTCACCAATCGGAAATGGAGTTTATTAAAATCATTATTTTTCTAAAACGATATATTCTGGAGAGCTCAGTAGTTTTTTGCGAACATATTAAATCATTTCGGAAATAATGAAGTAGATTTTGACAAAAAATAACGCTTCTCCGATGGTAGACCTTTTTCTAGGTTGGCAACTTGGAAAGAACTCCCCCATTGGAGTGAACCCATGTCAGTTCTGAAACGAATATCAGGGTACAGTGTTGCCTTTTCATTTAACGTATAAATTTGTCAATTGCCATTAGTGTCAGAAATAAGAAATATATTTATAAACCATAAACCGAACAAATTGTAATGACATTAAATAAAATTTTAGATTGACAGTTCTCAGTTCTCATTCTAATCAACACAGCTACAGTCTACTCACTTTTACCAAAATAGTCATTAACTATGCGTCTACTTTAAATTCAAAGTCATTATAACTTCAAAATTTTCATATTTTGAACCCCATTTTGAAGGAGTTCCCGAAGTGGTACGGAGGGGCACATCAAACCCTAAGCTTACTTTTTGATGCTCTATCAAAATCTGAAGTCAGAATTTTAAAATTCACAAAGACAAAGAATCAGCTTACACACATTGGAAACTTAAAATCAGAGTAAATTGTTAATACAATGATTTCATGAACTGGCAAATGCACTAGTATGCAAGCCATAACCGAAGAAAGAAAGAAGAAGAAGAAGAAGAAGAAGAAGAAGAGGAGCCTTCAAAAATTTGATTTTGAGACAATGGTAAAGTACACTTATTTTGAAAAATCTCGGAAAATGTTATTTAGAAAAGTCGTTCAGCATTAAAAAATACATCTAGATTTAAAGTCATGGCCATCTAAGTGAAATTTTATTTTTTTACCCTTTAAACAAGAAAAACTCCAGAAAATCAATGAGTGTGCCGAAATACTTATTTTATTTTGATGTTTTATGATTTGATATTATTGAATATTAAGTTCTTGTTACAATACTGTATAATTTTGAGCAATTTTCGGTGTTAACAAAAAATAAAAATAACTTTGCACCAAAAAGTTTGAAAATTATTTTACTCTTCAAAAAAATTGACCGTGGTTAACACAATAGTTGTGTAATTTGTAATATTACAGGCTTTTTAAACAAACTGTCGTATACAGGATGTTGTCTATTTATCGTTTTACCAATTTTTTTTTTCGTAGTCCACATATTAAAAAAAATGGGTAAAAAAATAAAACTTCACTTAGATGGCCATGACTTCAAATCTAGATGTATTTTTTAATGCTGAACAACTTTTCTAAATAATATTTCCCGACATTTTTCAAAATAAGGGTACTTTACTCTTGTCTCAAATTCAAATTTTTGAAGGCTTCTCGTATATTATGAGTGTTTTACTATATTTTGTTGGTGCATGTTTAGTTTTAGGGGATGCACAAACTTTTATCAAGAATAACTTTTTGTCGAGAAACCCTTAATAAAAAAGTTTCCCATATGGTGCGTACTTTCGTAATGACACTGTATAATATATTGGAATTTAAAAGTATTTTACAAATTCCTGATATTTTATTAATAAGTAATGCAGGAATTTTTTTATCAAGAATAACTTAGGTACACACTGTATATTAATAATTATCCAACCTTTTGCATATTAACCACTTTAAGATTCTGTACTATGCGTTAGTAGAGTCACATCTATACTACGGATTAATTTCTTGGGGATCAGCAGGAATTGTCCTACTAGAGAACCTTCAAAAAATTCAAAAGGCTATAATAAAATCTCTATATAAAAAACCTCGCACTTACCCCTCCGATGTCCTTTATGCTGAAACTAAGATATTCAACATGTACCATTTGTATGCCAAAAATTTACTATTACATTTGCACAAACACAAAAAGAACGCCAGCTTTATTTCTCATTCACATAACACCAGATATAGAATTGAATCTTTTGCTGTACGTAAAGCAGAAAAAACTATTGGACAGAGATGCTTTATATTTTTAGGCTCAAAAATCTACAATGAATTAGATTCAGAATTAAAGTCTACACATTCTATCGGGTTATTTAAAGGAAAAATTAAACAGTGGCTGCTAGTAATCGAACTGCAACGATTAAAACAATTTCTTAACTTAGACATTTCTTGTTACAGTCTAAAGCACAAATAAAAAATTATGAAAAAATAATTATAATTATCCATTTAATTAAGGTTCTAAATTTCTCAGTCATACATTTTTATTTTTAAATATTTTTTATACCAGTACTACTAGTATTATTAAAATTAATTTTAAAACTACTTTTTAATAGGTACTACTTTTTATACTAATAATATAATAACTTTTAATGATATGTGCCAACGTTCAGGTCCTACCCTTTTGTTGGTTTTCATTCATTTATTTATTTAACACCTTAGTATGTACTAAACTTATTTATTAATTTAATAATATTGTACTTGTATCTTGTATTGTACTTGTACAGGGTGGCCAAATAAGAATGCGAGGTACTGTATCTGGGAAACTATCCATCGTAGAGGCTTGCGGAAAAAAAATTATAACTAAAACGGCCAAGAGAAAAAGAGCTATTCTTGGGCTACAAATGGTATATTATTTGAAGTTTTGTTAGTTTCAGATGTCGCCGCGAGAGGGCTTTTTTCGACATTTCGACAGAAATGGTTAATTTTCTCAAAAAAATTAAATGCATTGGTATAATTTCTTTTTCATGAAAAAGTAGCTAAATGATGCCTAAATAAGCTCGCGAAAACCGCATCTCGGTATCTTGTTCCTAACTTAAAATTTAGGCCAGAGAAAATTTTATACGGAAATCTCTTAAATTTTTAGTTTTTTAACTAATTAATTCCTTTTATGTAAGTTGTGGCCCTAAAAAGGACCGAATTAAAAAAGAAAGGTTTTTAATGTCCCCGTAAATGCTCGAAATTCTGAAGCCTCTCATGGGTAGACAAAACTGCAGCTTCAATTTCGGCTCTCGGTATGTTACGTAATGCATTACGAATCCGATTTTTCGTATCTCTCTGGTCGTAGGTTGAGTCTGAAAATTTAAGACAAGTTAAGTCTGGTGATCGCGCAGGCCATGGAAACAGACTTCCTCTTCCAATCCAACGCTGTTGTAATACTGCATTAATATGCTCTCACACAATAATGGAGAATTTTTATTTCTAATTCTTTGGACCGATGAAGCCACCTTTAAAATCTGCACAATATGCATTATTGGTCTGCAGAAAATCCGCATTGGTTGCGTGAAGTTCAGCACCAAGGACGTTGGAGTTTAAATGTGTAGTGTGGCATACTGGGAGGCAGAATTATTTTTTTTAGCAATTCCTAAGTGGCAATATCTTTCTTGACTTTTTGGCCAATAAATTACCGTTGTTGTTGGAAGATGTTTCACTGGAAACACGTCAAAACTTTGTGCGAGAGCATATTAATGCAGTATTCCAACAGTGGTAGATTGGAAGAGGAAGTCTGTTTCCATGGCCTGCGCGATCACCAGACTTAACTTGTTTTGATTTTCAGACTCAACCTACGACCAGATACATATGAAAAACCGGATTCGTTAATCCATTACGTAACATACCGAGAGCAGAAATTGAAGGTGCAGGTTTGTCTACCCATGAGAGACTTCAGCAATGCATAGAGCGTGATGATCAGCATTTAGAGCATTTACGGGGGCACTAAAAACTTTTCTTTTTTAAATCGGTCCTTTTTAGGGCCACAACTTACATAATAAAAGGAATTAATTAGTTTAAAAAATAAAAATTTAAGGGATTTCCGTATAAAATTTTCTTTGGGCTAAATTTTAGGTTAGGAACAAGATATCGAGATCCGGTTTTCGGGAGCTTGTTTAGGCATCATTTAGCTACTTTTTCATGAAAAAGAAATCATACCAATGCGTTTAATTTTTTGAGAAAATTAACCATTTCTGACGAGATGTCGAAAAAAGCCCTCTAGCGGCGACATCTGAAACTAACAAAACTTCAAATAATATAGCATTTGTAGCAAAAGAATAGCTCTTTTCAACTAGCCCAAGTTTGTTAAAATCGGCTCAGCCGTTTCGAATATACAGGGTGTTTTTTACTGAAACCTTTGAATACCCCCCACCACTTTATTTTTAGAGATATACCAAAAATTGTTAAACAAAAAAGGTTCAGATTATCCTCTACTTTAAAGATCAGGTATTTTTTTGGTAGGTTAATATAGCGGAATTCGCAGAAACATCACTTTCTTAGCTGCAAGATCGCAGTTACGCCCCCTAGCGGCCAATTCAGAAACTTGAAAATATTTTCCAGGTTTTCCTCTTGGTCGTTTTAGTAATGACTTTTTTTTCCGCAAGCCTCTACGATGGATGGTTTCCAAGATACAGAACCTCGCATTCTTATTTGGCCACCCTGAACGTGTCGTTAACTATTTAAGCGTTTGTTGGTAATTAATTATGAATAAATGATTATTATTATTATAATTTAATTAATTTATTATGTAACGTTTTTGTTTGGCTTATTGCTTAATTTTAAACCTTTGATTCGGCAACACTGCTGCTGACAATCTTCAAAGTGGGTTTTAAATTGGCGTGCAACTCTATCTCTGTCTAATTTCGTTTGTCTTTTCTTACCTTCCTATCTGCAGTTCTCTAATATGTGCCTTAGATACGATGCCTAATTATTTAATGACTTTTTATCATCTTTTTATTTGATCTCTTTGACTTTAGACAACTTTGGGATATTTTCATGACTTTGGTGATTTTGCGATTTTTAAATGAATCATCTGTCACTGTGTCAGTAAGATATTTAATTTGGGTATTTGATCATGAAAAAATCTAATGAATATAAAGAAGAGCACCACTGCAGATTAATCCATAAAAAAAAGAGCAGTGGATTCCCTCCCCTTTCCCCTTCAGCAAGTTATATAACGAGGTTTTTAAGATTTTTAAGAAAGTTTATTGTAATAGATGTGAACAGTTCAAAGAGCGTTAATTTTTTCCGAAACGTCTCAGCTCGATTAACCGAACAACAAAGAAATGCAAAAAGTAAAGATATATTTGTTATACATCCCTTTAGCCAGATCGCTAACTTCATGGATATTTGTTTCCTGCTCATTTGGACTTGGAAATATTTAACTCTGTCCCTTTTACCTAGACTTATGTTTAAAGGTCTAGTGGATGGGATAGTACCGTTAGATTACCTGCATGCTTTAGTGGCATTCCTATTTTTCTTTCGGGGATACGTTTCTAATGTTACTAAAGAGATCGTTATTGATCATAAAAAAGTAATTATACACTATCTTACTACTTATTTTATTTTAGACGCTTATTGCGTGTTTTTCGATAACGTGTGTTTGGAAGGTTACTTCGAAAATCAAATAGAGTTAACATATACATTGGCTATTTTTGCTTATTTCTTCAGATATTTCTACTTCGTAAAAGTTCTTAAAGATGTGGCAAACATATTTAGCTCTTCCAAATATGTGTACTTTGTACTATTTCATTTTTTTAACATAACTACAATAATTCAATTACTTTCTGGATCACTTTGGCTCATTCCGTTTTTTCATGATATTCGTTTAAGTGCCCAACGTACTGATACGTGGCTTTCTTCAATTTTTAAGCTCTACTCTTTTAAAGGTGATCTCCAAGTAGAAGCTACAAATATGACTGCAATTTGTATACTCCACACTTCAGCTATGGAACTGATGGTGTCGATGTTTTTTGGCATGGAACATGAGGAAGTTCCTTTAGTACTTCCTATTGAACATCTTTGTTCATCATTTGCCTTGATGTCTGGACGACTTTATATACTTTTTATGATTGCTGATGTATTGAAATTATTTGGTTTAGTTGGATCCTCCGGGAGTAATTTCGAACGGTATCTTCGACAACTGGACGATTATATGATTTCAACGAATTTGCCAGTGGATTTTAGAGAAAAACTAATAAAATACTACGAGCATAAACTACAGAAACGATATTTCCATGAACATTATATTCTTTCAAATCTGTCGGAACATTTGAAAAGAGAGATATATCTATTCGGTGCTAGAAAACTAATTGAGAAATCTGCTATTTTAAGAATCTTACCAATGTCATCCTTGGGAGCTTTGTTTGCAGAGATGAAATCAGAAACGTTTATGCCAAATGACATAATAATTCAAATAGGAAGCTACATCGAACACATACATTTAATATCTTCTGGAACTGTTGCTATATTCGACTCTAAAGGAAATGAACTATTACATCTGGGAGACGGAGAGGAATTCGGATTTGTTTCGTTATTTTTACCAAATCCCAAACAAATATACAAAGTTGTTGCTGTTGAAATTACTGAAATATACTACTTAAACAGGAACACATTATTCATTATTTTCGAACATTACCCGGATATTCTCAGACAGTTTGACGAAAAAATAAAAAGAAGACTTGCAGAAATTCATGAAATTGAACATGTTTTAGATCAGGGTGGAGCTGATGTTTTATCGTCCATAAGAACTAGAAAATTTGTGGAGCGACCTAATTTCCGGACTCAATATGTTGAAGGAGTGTAATCTTAAAAGTTTTATTTTATGTATGGATTCAGGCTCTCATATATTTTTTGCTAATTTACTTTATTCTTAGTTCCATACTGTTGCTTTTTTTTACGACTTAATTTTATATTTTTCATTTTGTTATATTTTTACAAATTCAATAAATATAAATAAATAATCCATTGTATGAAGATTTTTTTTTAAATTCCCAATTTATTTGCAACTTGTAAAATGGTATACAATAAGCAAATTGTTTAAGAATGTTCTATACCCATCACCTCTGTCAATTTCATACATAACCTCGAAATCCTCGCCCCTTACGTCTTCGCTGGACCCCCCTCTGAAGAAATTGCTCGGATAAGGACGACATCTACACGTGCATAGAAATTAGATTTCTATTCACATGAACACCTTACGCGATCTGGCGGTATTAATGTGAACTGCGTAATGTTTGTTTGTTTATCTGCAGTTTGACATTTGAGCATTTGAATTTGAGCGCGAACGAAACTAATATGAGTAACTTGTATAGAAACCTCTTTTCTATAAATTTTGCATACTTACAGTACAATGCTTACAGTTTTTATTCGGGACAACAGCTTAAGGCTTACAAAAGTTTGCAAGCAGTATGAGGCCAGGGCTGTTCATAGTGTTTTAGCCAAATTGTGAAAATTATATTTAATATACTGTATACAAATAATAATAATAAATAACACAAATAAAACAAATTGTAAATCTTAGATGTTTATATATTCATAAAATAAAATAAATTATGAAAAAAAAATTAATTCAATGCACTACACACTACGACAATTTTGTCCAATGCAGTACAACCATCTCTTCCTTTAGACAACATACTCATTGGTATTGTTTCATGAAAAATCTTTTTTTTTAAAGACCAATAATTCGTTCTACATGAATTCATACAGTGGCAATATTACGTCTATTTTCCAAATCAGTGGGATGTAGTTGATTTTTTTTCTTTGTAAAGGCTGGTATATTTAAATTCGCACCTAATATTTATAGAGAATCTTGAATTAAAAAACCTCTGTCGGCTAAAACAATATTACCTGGTAAAATTACATTTAAAAAACATAATAAAAAAATATATAGAAAAGATCGCCAAAAATACCTGTTATAAAATGCCTAGAACAAATACGTCTATTTTATTCACTTGGCTTTCAGAAAATGTACCTCGTTTCAAATCTTTAATCCAAGCATTTCTTCAATCACTGATCCCCTCAGTTTGTCAAAACAGTAGTAAACCAGAAAAATGATACATTATCTCGTTCAGAACACATTGAGCATTTAATAACACTACAAAAATGTGGCATTTTCTTATTTATTTCTTCTGAATAAATAACTTTAAAAAAATATTTCTGATGTTTACATATGAAACTAAAGTTGTGTCATAAACTTGTGTGCAAATATGGCCGACCTGTCGCCTATGTCATCCTGGAATGGGCAAAAACGTAAAATAATTTTCGCAATAATGAATTCTTCAGTAATTGTTGATAATTAGTTTAAATTTTTAATAAATTAAAAAACTGATTACTCCATTGAATTCTACAGAAAAAATACAAAAGAAACCGTGTTTCATTGTTTTATTTGAAATTTGATTTTTGTTCCATATTGTTATAAATATTCAATTGTAATAATGAAAACGCAGATAAATATAAAAAATAATTATTTTTTAAATAGTTTTGAAAAATATTCAGTATGAAAGTTGTAGATTATGAAAAAATATTCCACTTTTGAAATCTCACGTTTTCATAGCCTCAAAACTGTCGCGAAAAAAAAAATTCGAAAAATGGTATTTGTCTTTGTATTTGATCATAGATTTTTTCATAATCTACAACTTTCATACTGAATATTTTTCAAAACATTTATCTGCATTTTCATTATTACAATTGAATATATTCAACGTAAATATAAATAATCCAAAAATCACATTCAAAGACACACAGCATGTACTGTGACACAGCTGTAAACCTCTGACGAGTTCTCGGCTCATCTCGGCTCTCGGCTAAACACAAAGTAGGAGGGACATACGAACTTTCCAAACGAATTCGAAATATATGTCTGGGTAAGCAATTTTTAATTTGTTTAAAAAAGGACCGTCGGTGGCAGCACTTCCCGATACCCTCTGAGATTTTGAAGCAATGTTCAATTTTAGAAAAAACTACTTACTTTTTTCAAAAATGGTAAATACAAAAGTTGTTCAGTGGCAAATGAAGAACAGCGGAAGATAACTTATATACGTATCTGACTTTCTTTTTATTTTTTCATGTTATTCGTTTTATGTATATATAAAAAAAAGTGATCTTCCGCCGTTCTACGATGCATAATAAGTTCGGATACAAAAAAATATTTTTTTTTTGTTGAGTATTAAGCCCGCAATTTTAACATTAGCATTTCCAATATGGCGGAGGATGGTATAGAACCCTCTTAATAATACTTATAATATGCAGGAAACTTCCCATTGGTAGAGTTCCTTAAAATCTATAATTAGTCACTAATTAGGTATAGCCGTGGGAGTCAGAAGTACTTAATCCTAGAACCTAGAAGTAAGATCAAAGGGGGTGTAGCGTTTGAGTCTTCTTTGTGCAGTTGGTTGTGACAGAAGATGTTGAACAAGTGTATTAGGGTGAAAACTCAGTCTTTCTTTGTATTTTTTACAATAAACTGTGATTTCTGATTTGACTGTTTTTGAAGATCTCGTGCGATGATGTAGTTTGAAACGAACCACGGAGCATTCACAATAGATCGGAGCACTTTAGATTGGAACCCAAATGTTGCTAGGCTGTTATTACTCGTAGGCAGATCAGCTATGTATAGAAGATATAGTAATGGTCCAAGTACACAAACGCAAATATTTTAAGCAACAACCAAACCACCTCCCTCTCCTCGTTTTCGAGGATGCTGAACGCGATGGCGGTATTCAAAATTATTTAGTCCCACATTGACTTAGCCACATCCCCCAAACGGCCAAAAACCACAACCAAAATGGGGGAATCGCGGGCTTTGTTGTTTACAGCAAAAAAATCGCCCCGTAGAGGGTTATTTTTGTCCGTTTAGGGGGGTGGGACTAAGTCGAAAATAATTTTGAATACCGCCATCGTGTTCAGCATCCTCGAACACGGGTGGAAGATATATTTTGCCGGTAGAAGACGCAAAATCCGAAGCGATATCTAACACCACCACCGTGCTCAGCATCCTCGAAAATGGGGGGAAAGTGTGTTTTTCTACAGGGAAATTCATTACAATTTGTTCGGTCTATAGCAATGCTAGAAGAGCATCCTCAACTGGTTTAAATTGGCGTTGAAGCAAAAGAGCGGAAGACCATAAAGCTATTTGATGTGAACGTTTTTAAAAACAACAGTTTTTTAATAATTAATTTGTAAAATTTCTGGAAGTGCGCCACTGTTTCAAACCATGTCCCTAGTGTTTATTGCGAACCCTCTTTCTAAACACATCAAAGATTCGCAATATTGTGGACTTGTATGTTGTTTTATTTTTTTCACCGGAAATTATACAAAGATGGCAGCACTTTGGCGGCGGCCATTTTCATTGTTCCACGGTGCGACACAAAAACGGGCGGCTTTTTCAGTGATATTCATACCTGCAAAGTGGTTTTGTTCGTTGGCAGGGTAATTAATGACCGATTTTGCAGTTTCCGCTAATTAAAATTTCATTATTCAACTCCAGCTAATATACGGCATGGTACTTATCCGACACACAGATATTTTTTTAATCGTCTCATATAATTTCAATATAAAAATACAGCTTTAATAAATAAATATAATAGATTTATGGCATTCGTTGGGCAATTACTTTGTATATACCAATCTGTGTCTCAAACATCGATATATTCGTTATTTGAAACAAAAGTTCCCAAAGTATGGGTCGCGGTAAGGGGCTAGGGGGCGGTCGTCTTTCACGACATAAATAAAAACATATCAAGAAGGAAAAGCCGACCTAAGCAGACAAAGAGAATTGGTAATTAGGTTCTAATATTCCGATTTACAATCTTGCAATTCTGTTCTTAACTTGAAAACTTATTTCAGGATATTACCCCTCTAGTGTATTTTTACTTATGTACTAAATGAGATTTACATTTACATGTCTTTTTCTAAAAAAACTACAAAATCATGTTCTTTATGAATTTTGAGGCCCGAGGGCAGAAAATATTATTTTCGGTCTGATTTTTAAAGTTGATATGATTCATTTTCACTTATGGCAGGCGAAAAAAAAGTTTGGGAAGCACTGTTTTAGAAGTTGTCAAAAAAGGTTAACTACTAAAATTGTAGGTATGCTCTTAAACTTTATATTCTCGTTTAGGGTGTTTTACCAAGGTGAACCAAACATACATTTTCTTAAATTATACAGGGTATTTTGAGAAGTAACAGTCAATTTTCTTTGAAATTATTTTTTTACATGATTTAATTACTTTTTAAAATGAACTTTCTATTGCGGAATTAACAAACATGGGTCTTAGGAGAATTTATGAAAAATTGTTTACACACGGTATAACTAAATTTATTTAACTTACAATGAAATTGTCAGAAAACAAGTGCGATTTTTCTTTACCAAGCAAATATTTCGCAACAGAATTTTAGTCACAAACTCTTTGCAACGAATATTAAAACAATTGCAACACATTTTATTTTTTATTCTAGCGGAAAGCAAGTTTTATATTTCAAAAACAAACGATTGCGAAGGTACAAGGTTCCCAGAAATAATTGCTGAGTAAAGACTTATGGTCACTGGTGATTCAAATGAGAAACAGACATTTCGGCCATGATTAAAACTAAAAACACAGCTTTCTGATTGGATGACAAAATTAAACAAATCAAATGTAGCACATTTGAAGAACGGTCGAAGATTTTTATAAAAACTAAATTTTCAAGGAAGAGTCAGTTAGTGGAAACTCACTCGTGGCTTTAGGAAGCGTTTTAAAATTTGTAGGGGCTATCTTAAAGCCGGGCTTAAGGGCGCGTTTTTTCGGGCAATCATTTATTTTTCGTTTAATTATTGGTCAAAGTACATCTTTTAGTTTTGAGTTTTCTTTGTGGGTTTTCGCGGAAAACCGGTAGTTCGTTTTCGCGACCCAAGTGTAGTTGCTGCTTACCAAGAGAATTTCAAGGGTTGCAATCCAGCCAGCCCGTAGTACTATTTGGGGTAACCGAAATGGAGTAAGATTGATTATTTTAATTTTATACTAACCACTGAATTTCATAAAGTGTCGATTTGTTTGGTAGTTCAGATTATTTTTCTCAGTGCACATTAAATTTGTAAAAGCCGTAGGCTGTAATTTTTGGGAAAGTCTTGTATTTATATTTTTTTTGTCTTTGCAATTATTCAGAATTTAAGTGGCCTTACAGACAGTAGATTTGATCTGTCTTTTGATAGTTAGACAAATATTAGTCAGGGAGTTTAAAGCCGACCAATTTTGTGGTCTAAGTTACATTTGGGAAAAATTGGGTTCAATTTTAATAAAAGCTTATTTCGTTTCCTTATTTGTCGTTCATTATAGTTATCAGTATTTTGTCTTGTTGTTAAATCTTACGACGCATGGTCAAGTTATAATTTTTCTTTAGAAATAGTTAATTATCTTTCTTTGTAATTTTTGTCAGTTTTGCTTGTTAATCGTTTTTTTTTTTAGTTTTAATAGATTTTCTTAAATTTTAACTTGCGTTTTTATTTATAAAATCCCGAGAGTTTTAGACACATTCTGTGAGTTAAAAGGTATCTGTACAACTGCTACGGCGCTCACGCCCTTTTTCAGGACTTAGATTTTTCTTTCAGGTAGATAAACCAGTAAGTAAGATTACCGCTCCGTTCAAATTTTGATAGACACGCAAATAGGTAAAAATAACCTTAAATTTTGGTGGGTTATTACACTGGTGACTACCGGTTATTACACAAACATTTAACCTGAGAGATAACGTTCATCAAGATAACCTGGTTCAGTTGTTTAGGAAAAACATGAAACAGCAAAAAACTCGTATTACAGAGAAAAATGAATTTAAGGTGAATGGCAGTTAAAAATAATACATAATTTTGATTATTATTCCACAATTAAAAGGCTGGTTTTGTTCTCAGGGGTGAAGTTATAAGATAAGAATTGTGAAAATATATGGAAAGTTACGTCAAATCCAAAAACCGTTTTTTTTTTTTCAGAAAAAGTACGTAGGATAAAACAGATAACCAATATAACGGATTTTTCCTATTTTTACATTATTTTGGATAAACTGTAGCAGCCAGGAACTTCGCGGATATCTGGACACCCTGTATGTAAGCATTACACATGTCACCATTACAAAACTCCATTTGTAACGTCAACGTACACACACTCGAAACCTTAAACTGATCTCATTGTTCTCTAAATCTGGCCAATAAATAAAGCAATATGGCTCATAATAAGCGGCTATTTATCGCTCACATTCAAACGGGAAAAATCCACGGCTCGGGGTTCGAAATTTCAAAGGCTGTTATTTTTTTTTTTTGACGAATATCCGACATGCGAAGCTATCGAGTCCTTTCAATAGCTCATTTTACACTCGGCCGGATACGTCAGTTTGATTTGCGTCATATTTTTCGGCAATGATTTGATGGTTTTTGTTCTCCGGGAGGTGATCGGTGCCTATGATGGACCGTTAGATTAAACAAGCCGGGAATATGTCTTATAAGTATCGGTTTCAGTGAAAAGTAAACTATTACGTTTATTACATTTCTATAGCTCACTGCGATTTGTTCGTAAATCTTTTATTTATTTTGGATCAATAAAACGTTTATATAAAAAAATCTGTTGTCAACGTGTTTCTGAGAATGAATTGTATACCATATTTGCTTATTATGAAAATTTTAACTTCTTCATGATTTGAGTTTTCAAAATAATATCGTAAGAAAAACTTATAAAACTATACCGATTTAGAGGATATTCTTTTGTCAGCTAAAATTGAAAATGAAAAAAAAATACTCATTTTTGGCATCAATATTTTGAACGGAAAGAAATAAAAAAATTTTTATAAACAATAAAGCTATACAACATCATCTATACTATTCAGAACATCGTGGTATTACTTGTAAAAACTTCAGTTTTGATGAAGTTCAAATTTGTAAAATAACCGCGATCCTTTTAGAAATCGTTCCCAAAAACGTCATAATAACATGTTGGTATATTTCAAATTTCAATTTTATCATAATAATTCACCGCTTTTTATATTACTTTTAAATATAAACTCATTTTGATCGCCCGCGTGTAGTAATATATATCTGATAATTATTTTATTTATTTTTCAGTTTACACGATTTTCTAACTGAACATCCACATCGAGTATTGATTGAAATCTTTGTTAACTCATTGATAACGTTGGGTGTAGGTAAATAATGCATGTTGTTGATGGGCCCAGCTGTAGAGTGAGAAGCTCGAGGAGTGGCTGCAGGATCTTCTGTTTTCTGTTTTTTAGCTGGAGGTTCTGAGGCGTCACTTCTAAGGGTGATTATGATACTCATTATTCCTTTGCAGAAAAGGCTTAATTGAGTTGGCTAAACTGTGGCCAGTAATTTTAATTAATTGTTGTTCACCTACCCCTCCTTTAGCCAGGTTACTGACTGCTGTAGACCGCATAGAGTGGTTTATTATTTTTATTTCTTTTGTATTTAATCCTGCCATTTCGAAAGTTTTTTCCCACTGGAGTGTTTTTGTACCATCTACTTGATTGTTCTTTGTTCCATGATGGGTTTACTGTTAAGAATAATATATCAGTTGTTATTCTAGATGAACGTTTAACCATTAGAATTTTAAAAAGACGGACTGAACGAAATGTAGGGTTCTTCATGTTCGAGACATTTTTTTTCTCTACGCTGGGCCGTTTTATTGAAGAGAGGATTATATTATACTCTTCCTAAAAAGTAGGATTTTTGAAAATCAGTTATTTTAAAAAATATGTAACTATATTATATATATACCTGTTTTAATCCCAGAATTATCCACTTCCTTTTTAAAATAATGAACTCTGCAATTGACTGCTTTTGCACCTCTCCAGGCAAGTTCTACTGAAGCGATATGGTAAAATTTTCCCTGGAGTCCCGCCGGAGTGTCTTCGTCCCATAATAAAACCATTGCGTAGTATTCTTCCAATTTTAATGAAGCAGAGCTCGATTTCCTTTTATTGGCGCATATCTGCAAATTCTTTCGTTTCGCATTACGAGCTTCCCTACTAGACTTGAAGATAATATCTTTAAATGGATCAAAAATTATTTTCCACTTCATACAATACATCTCTGGCATTTTTTTTGCAACGGTGTTCCACATTGTCTTCACAACTAGTTCTTTGTAATTTTCACCGTTTTCTTTCTTCATATTCCACGACCAATCACTACATAAGCTGACTAGCACTGTTTAAAAACAAGACCATAATTACTTCTTATCAAAGGTATTGTAATTTTTGGTGACAACAGCTGTCAAGTTTTTCCGCGGGTAAACTCGAAAAAACTGCTGACTGGAGCTGTCATACAGTTTTTTCATCTAGAAACCATTATTAATTCAAAATTGCGCGTTTGTGATTGATGGAAATTAAGATGAAGGAAATAGTCTTTATGAAAACGTTGAGACCTTCTTCCATTTCTTCCTATCCAAGCATTTTTCCTTCCAGTTCTGAGCCCCCAAGAAATGTAGGTCCACCTCTACTTTATTCTTCCACCGTTCCTTCGGTCTTCTCTTTTCTCATCCTATACTTTTGCTGATTATCATTTTTGGAATTCTAGTTTGAGCCATCCTTCCCACATGTCCTACCCATCTTATCTTCTGGGCTCTATTAAATCTTGAAATGCTGAGCTCTCGATACATGTCTCTGAGTTGTTAGTTTGTTCTTCTTTCCCACAATTCATTCACTCGTTTTTCCCCAAAAATTTTCCTCAGAACCTTTCTTTCCCAAATATCCAACGTATTGATGTCTGTTCTTCTCAAAATCTAGTCTAATCTTGTAACTTCCTTGAAATTAATTTACTTTTAAGTAGGTGGTTCAGCTATACAATCATCTATTTCCCTTTTCCAATCCTGTTTTAATTTCTTTCTGAGTACCAGGCTGCATATTTCATATACTTTGTTTTTTCTTCATTTCTAAACCTGTTGTAGAGGATTCCGTTTCTATTTAATTTTGCTTCTCTGATTATATTTTCCAATATATAGTCGAACAAAATTTTTGATACTGGACCTTCCTGTCGCAAACCCACATGTACCTCGAATTTTTCGGACTTTTTATGGTTTA
Organism: Crepidodera aurea; assembly: GCA_949320105.2. Lineage (NCBI taxonomy): Eukaryota > Metazoa > Arthropoda > Insecta > Coleoptera > Chrysomelidae > Crepidodera > Crepidodera aurea. The sequence goes on along the minus strand of OX439474.1, from coordinate 19,437,078 downwards.
GCTTTATTCTATTTTAGGTTCTCTGCAGCGTCAGCAAGTTTCCCATCAATGTTTAAATCTCTTAACGCTTTGTAGACGGATGCCCTTTTAATTCATAGGTATAAAAGTGGTCGTAGAAAAAACGTAGTGTTTTACTCGTCAAAAAGCATCTTTTAATCCAGTAAACCGCTGTTTTGCTTATAATTAACAATATTTTAGTTAAACAATACAACACTGCAATTGGGCGAATCATATCATACAAACTAAAAAATTAAACTACAATGCTTTCTTCTTTAATTTCTCCATCTCTCAGGATTAAAAAAACACCCTCAGCGTTTCCTTATTTTCATCGCACCCCTTTTCATTAAGAGATTTTTTAAGTTGAACTCGCCTTTTTCCTTTGTCAGCTTTTTTCGTACATCCTCTCCTAGCGGATCATCAGCCATCGGAGTGTAATCTCCAGAGGGTGAGTTTCAGCCGAATTGGCATTATATCTCGCACGGGGGTGTTCTAATGAAGTATCCGGGATTAGGTGGTATTTGGATCGTCGGTAGGGTGTGGGTTTTAATTGATTGTTTCCTCAGATTTAAGGAAAGTTATACGTATGAGGGGTTGATTAAATTTAGGCACGTGACGAGCGGAAAATGTCTATATTAATTAAAGTTTTTCAATTACCAAACGGGATAAATTTATCTGTACATAGAAAATTATAAATTTTAATAATGGACCTTTACATTTACGAAAAATAAATTCCAAAACTTATATAAGTCGATGGTATTTCATATGAAACGTCCAATTCACTTAGAGTGCCTCCATATATTTTTCATTTAAAAAAAATATCGCTTTTGAAAGTGTACCCTTGACGTCACGTTCATCGGAAATACCCCCCTCCATAATCTACGTTCAGAAAACACGAATCACTGTTCTTCCCAAAAATAAAGCTCACTGCTTGATATACACCATTGATATATAATTTGACAGAGTTCAATTGATCGATTCATCTATAAAATTCCACATTTTAGCTACTGTTTTCTTAACCTAAAACATTCGAAGTTTCTGAACCTACCTACCTTTTCATGAAGAACGATCATTGGCAACACCGCAAATCCTAAACACAGTTCTCACGGAACAACAGTTGTCAGGTGTATGCACAGAGCACCGACATAACCTTAAACTCATCCAATTGAACATCCCAAAACGTCTCTCTACCAAATTGATATTGTTTCAAAACCAACAAAATTTAAGACACCATACCCAGCCAAAAAAGTATTTGAACATGTATTTGTATTGATATTAATGTGACATGTATTAGATTAAGTTAGTGACTGACAGCTATTGCTATTTTTTAATTTTATGACTTGAGCATTTTCTTTTTTTATTTTGTAAATAATATACAAACTTCCTTCATCCTGAAATATTTTTGAAATATATATTCTGTTTACTTGTATTTCAATTATTCCTCTCAAACAAGGACAGGCTTTTGCATGATTTCTATGTAGGAGCCGTAAGGAAAATTGAAATTCCAATCTACTTTTTCACAAAAAGAAAACTCAAAAATACAGTTATGTAGATGCAATTTTTACTTACGCTTAAAGGGTCATGTTTTTTTGGTGGTATCAAAGGAGCCGCCTTTTAAAGCTTATTTTGCAATAAAAAACATTCTGTTCTCACAAATAATACTATTTCCAATCAGTAAATGAAAACTCCAACCTAAATCCTAAATTGTTTTCATCATTCCACTTATTTTCGTTCTAGACCCAATAATTTTCCCTAAGGTACGCCAATGTCGGAACATAGACTTTAAGGTTATGTCTGTGAATATGACAAACACAATGCGCATGCCTTACGGGCACCAGTCATCCTCGTAGTTGATCAATTTCTATCATATGGTATTAGCCGTCTAGTTTAAGGTTATGTCGGTGGCTCAGAGTAATAAAAGTTGTATGTTGCATGAGATTTGAGGTTAACGTTTGTTTTTGTTTTTAATAATATTACACATTACATACAATTTCTTGTTCATATTATTATCTCGTCTAAGAATATTGTAAGGAAAGAGATCTGAAGAGAGAAAAAAGATTTACAATATTTTGCTCCGTGCAGCAAACGAACAAACCTAAAATTCAGATGTAACTACAATTCGAGGTTCCATTGTGCACAACTGGCACACCGATGCCAAATCTAATTTCGATGAACGTGACGTAACAAACACATGTTTTTCCAGATTATGGAAAAATTAGCTATCAGGGAATTGAAAAAACAAAATTCTCAGTGATATTAGCACATATACTTTCTAATTACAGTGTTCCCTCATAGTTCATGGAAAGGTCCATTGTATTAATCTATTTTGAAATATTTTTCTGAAATGAACGAAAGATTCTCAGAAGAGCACAATTGGTAACTACAAAAGCGTTTCAATGTTTGGTTATAATTTTTTCTTAAGTTTTAAGAATTTTCTAAATTTTATAAATGGAAAAGGTGCTCGGTGGAAATAAATAAAATTGGTATTCAGCCTCTTATACAGGCCATTCCTTTAGAAGAACATCAAGAACACCTCTGGTGGATGCCGGAGGCTACATAACAACTCTGATTCTGTTTTAAATGTTCAGATATCTAATAGTATACCAAAGATGATAAGGATCAGGCACATGCTGAAGTTCCTCAGATTTAATGATTTAATCATTTTTTATATACATAGCCGTACAATATTATACTATTAGGATTAATGAAATTTTCAAAAAAGAGTTATTTTACACTCTACTTGGATCACGGAAAGTGATTAAGCACTGTAGTAGAAAAAAATATTTTGCCCAATTTAAAATTTGCTTTTCTTGGACGTACGTCAACGATTTCCGTCGCCCGCCACTGAGCGCTATTCCAAAAATGCTATAATGAAAAAGGGAGTGCTGAAAACTGAAAATAAGGAACTAAATTGGTCACGTAATGCATATCGTGCTTAGGATACGACAAAAAGACAAGGGGACCGACGAGGGAGACTCGGGATACGAGCGGTACCGGTGATTTTAAAAGGAAGGTATCCACTTCCTAAACGGAATTTTTAACGAGGAATTCGAGTAAGGGAAAAAGGGAAAGCCTGGAGACGAAGAGGGCCAGACCAGCTAGCTCGTGCGAGATAAATTTTTATTTTCCCGTCACTCAAAATTTAAAATTTGCATGATGCAGAATAAGGGATTGCAGATGTGTACAGGACCGCACTCGAACTAAAAGATTAGTGTACTAATTGGGATTTAAAAAATAAATTTAGCAAAAAAGTAAAATGTAAATCCCATTTAGTTTTATTTTAAATTTTGAGATCAAATTCGTTATTTCCTAATCAACACACATCGAGGTAACTAAAACTAATATTAAAATCGAAGCACATGAAACAAAGTCGTCTATTATTCCGCACTATAAAATGTATTTTTAACTTTATTAAAAAAAATAATTTCTGAGTTCTATGAAAATGGCGTCGAACGAATGCTGTAAAAAGTTATTATTTTAAAACATAAGTTTTTAAACAGTAAAAATATAATGATGATAAATGTACAAGGAATTTTTTTTGTTATGCTTCTATTAATATATATCTTATAAAAATCAGTGAGAATTTTAGAAATTATAACTTCCAGTCAAAATTTTCTATGAGAAAAAAAACAAGAAAATTAAAAACTAATGGTTGGCTATTAACAATGTTATTCTTATCTTGTTTACTGCGTTTCTAAACAGATCAACAGATGACAATCCAAACCACTGGCGCAGGTTGTGCATCCATGAATGTCGTCTTTTTCCTGGTCCCCTCTTACTATCCTCCTTGCCCTGGAAAATCGGCTGTAGAAAACGGTCTTTATCATGTCTTAGTACGTGACCAAAGTATTCTTCACTGTAAAGACAACTTCTTTCTCTTTCCCTAATCTCTGCAAGATTTCCACGTTGGTGGTGTGATCCGTCCAGGATATTTTCAGAATACGTCGATATATCCACATTTCGAAGGATTCTAACTTTTTTAAAGTGGCCTCTGTTGTGGTCCAAGCCTCACCACCGTAGAACAAAACAAAAAAGACATAACACCTAACTAGTCTTAATTTTAGTTGTAGAGAAATTTTCCGCTCTTTCACGTGGTGCTATTAGTTATTCGATTTTTTTTTATTTTTCGAGATACAATGAAAAAACCAAATTTTCGAAATTGTGAACTTAGAGATTTTTTTATCATTTTCTACACCCAAAAAAAGTACCTAAGAGTCTAGTTTCAGCGATATCACATTTTATGAGAGGTCAAAGTCTCTGAAAACTGGGCTATAAGGTGCTGAAGTAGAACTTTCTCCATTATTATTGGTTTCTTGCTATACTTTCTGCTTGTCTTCAGTTAATATTGCCCTTTTGAAATGCTTTTTTTATTTCACTATTTCAAGCTCTTCGCAAATTATTTGCTTGCCATATTTATTTCACGTTTCTTTAATCATTCATGACACCATGTGACCGAACCATTCCAATTGCCTTTTTTCCACTTCATCTAGAACTTACTCAACTTTGCATCACTTCCGCTCAGTTTTATTTTTGGCCTATTCATGCGTCATCAGAGCCGGACTGAGGGCGTGGCGAAGGAACCATTTGCCACGGGCGCAAACGGCCTAGGGGCGCAAAAAAGACTTTCTTGACTTCAAGGGATCTGGTGACACAAGATGGTTCACCAAATATAATTCCGTTCATATTTTACGAACGCCACTGAAAATTGTGATAGATATTCTTGAAGAAATGTCCAATGACAGTAATTGGAATAGAGATACCTCGCAAGATGCAAAACGTTTGCTGAAGCCCAAGAAGCAATTTAGTTTTATTGTTTTTCTGTTGTTTTGGCATGAGATTCTTCTAAGCATTAACAAACTTAATCTGGCACTATAGAATCAAAGATTAGATGTTGGGGATTGTCTGATTTCTTTGAGTCTCTATTAGAGTTTTTAAAATCATTCGCTGAAACGATTGATATTGAACCAAATTTGGGAGAAGAGAGGAAACGAAAAATTAAAAAAATGTCAGGAGAAGCAGCTAATAATGAGGCGAACTCCTTCAAGTACTCTATATCAGTGCAAAAAAGATTTAATGCGCTGTCAGAAGTTCTACTTCTACTTCTATTTTTTAAAAGGAATATCTATAAAAGAGTCTTCACTTGACGGTACTAAAGAAATTGAAATAAAAATCACCAATCAATAAACATCTTTTACCATCAGCAAATTTTTTTTCTATTACATCCTCCAGAGCATCAATAAAAACAGTCTTACTTGAACTTTACCTCCAATGTTCAATAGATTATTACATATTTTGATTTTTATAAACAAACACCAATACGTCACGTCAATTATATGAGTTTTACTAGACCTAACTTCAACATCTTTCCTTACGAAAATTAATACTCGACCCGGATAAGGACTTGTACTATTACATTTAAACATCTGGTAGGTACCTTTCAATATAAAGTTCAGCATCATCTATATCATCAGTGATACATATTTCACTAAGAACAACTACATAAGGCTTATAACAAATAATGTTCAAAAGAATATCATCCTTGTGAGCTAAAAAACTACTAACATTAGAATATATATGTTGAACAAACATAGCGACTTTGAATATTAGGCTCTACTTGTTTTTTAAATTAATAATTTTAGGGACAGAGTTCACATATTTTATAGTTTGTTTGAGTTTATCTTTAACATGCTTGTAATATTCCCTTTGAATCATAGTTTGATCAAAAAACACCTTAACATGTATTTGTTGAAAAATGAATTTCTTCAAGAGCGCATTTAGAAAATTTCGCCACATGCGCTAGAATCCTAGTTCCGGCTCTGTGCGTCATGCACTCCTACTACTACTTCCATTTCACTTACTTGAATTCTGCTTTTCTTCCCCAATTAACGCCCCTGTCTCACACCATACATCAACACCGGCACATACACACTATTAAATATTCTAATTAAACAATCTAACTAAGATGGAAATCCTCGCAATTTGTCAAATTCACTATACTTGATGAATTCTCAGTATATGCAATTATATACACTGACGCCTCCAAATCAACTCTAGATATTGGTTGTGCTTATCATGTTCCATCTCATAATGCTATCAAACTTTTTATACTGCCTCATAATTTTACTTCTCATACTTATGATGATATTTAGTTATAATATGGTTGTTATCTACTCTAGTATTGTTTCTGATAAATTTTTTATTATTTTCAATAAACAGCGTAGAAGAAATATAGTGTTTTACTCGGCTAAGTTCATTTTTAAAACTCTAAAACATTATCAAACTTGCTCGTGTGATAAATTGCTCTCTCGCATGTTATTTTTGAAGCTGTAACCCGATGGAATGCATTCATCAATGTTGTAAAACTCAAATCTGAAAAAGACGATCCCGCCGCCACTGTTCCACAGTGACGCTTCAACGACGCCCTAGCTGTCCGATGCAGACGCCATTTTGGACGCCATCGCTAGAGCCCTTTGTTCCGGCAATAGAGCTTTGTGGTACATGGCATGTCATGTCATCATATCATGTTCGAATATGCCCCACGGCCAACCGGACCTACAGCTTTGTTCTGTTTTCTGACGCTATACAGGATGTCCCACTATTGAATTAAATTTCTGGTGTAAATTTTTTTTTCGGTCAACCCATGTATCTCGTAAGATGTAAAATTTTATTATAAATAGAATGGAAATGCTTATTAACACGTACGATTTTTTTTTCGAGAAAGTTATGGACGATTTTCTCAAGAAGTCGTGTGAAACTATATTTTGATTTTTATAAGATAATTTTTTGGGTCCTTTTTTCTTAAAATTTCAAATTTACTAGATTTTATTGTAAATATGACATCTGATTTAAATTTAGAGATGAACTGCCTTAATTTTAGTTTGAATAACATTAGCGGCGACTAATTTTTTTTATAAAAATGAAAAGTGCACAGTAGACTACAGAAAGTAATGTCCAATGACATTGAAGACAAAAAGGTAAAGTGGTCAAAAAGATGGTACTGCGTAATATGAGATGCCCAGTAGTTTAATTTGTTGCAAAATTGAGAACGTTAGCATTTCTTGTGTTATTCTGAAAGTCTAAATCATGACAAACAAGAAACAAGAATAAATATCTCGGAATTCATCTCAACCAAAAATTAACTTGGAAAACAGATCTAGAAGTCAAAAGAAAATAGCTAGACTTAAGATTTAAAAATATGAACTGGATAATTAATAGAACATCCCACTTGTCAATCAAAAATAAGTTAATCAACTAATACAAGAAAACCGATCTGAACTTACGGAATAGAATTATGGGGATGCGGTATATTGTCAAATACAAAATCCTGCAAACATTTCTATGAAAAACACTCCGAATGTTACCATTTATTGCTGACGTAATTAACCCAAATTCAAGTAATCATAAACCTAAAGAACAGTTACCAGCTCTTCAAACAGCAACCCTTTGAGAGATGATTGAAAAAATTATACCCAGTAGATCTCCAAGGATAATCAGTGGATACGGATTTGATGCAAGAGAATTTCCCAGTGAATACAAAAACCGACCTACTCGAAAGTTTTTCCATATTGTTACACATAATTGTCTTAAATTATATACCGTATAATGTCACGGATACACTCTTGACATTTTAAATTCATTGCAATTATATTATCCGATAAGTACGGCTTTTATGCAAAATAAAGTCATGAAAGTTTTGCAATTTGATATACACACACTCGTGTAACGTATTCAACTAAATGTGTACGCTATAAAGGATTTGAATATTAATTTCGCATCTACCATCCGAGTCGGCTTAATTGGCGTCACCCTCTATGGATCCATCCATAGCCATAGCTGGGAGTGTAATGTCGGTAACAGAAGAGAAAGGTCTCTCTTTCTGTGTATGCTCATGTTCGCCGCATGAGTGACGTTCCCTGTTCAATTACCCAGCAATATCCGCATTTAATTAGGGAAACTGTATTACACTCTCAGACTCACTGCCATGCCTGCCTCTGTAATTTAGTGGCAAAGGGTGAAATACAGAGGAAACGTTTGCCCACCAATGACCAGTGTGGTAGACATAGGGGTAAAAAAAGTACAATAATTAAAATAGTTTTCTTAATTAATAATCTTCAGATGACTACCTAGTTGTTTTTAAATTAGAAGAAAAATAGGAAAGGCGGAGAAAGAAAATAAAACTAATAAAAAAAACCAACATAAGATAACGAGCTATAAAAAAGTACAAATTACAGTAAAAAAAATAGCCAAAGGAACGATAAGGACAGAATTTGAAAAATAATGAAATACAAGTATTAAAAAATATCAAGAAAATCGTACGTAACTCAGCTAAAGAAACAGGTGGAATAGAAGACAGAAGAAATAGGTACGTTAAAATACCAAGAATACAGAGGTCAAAGCATAAAAGTAAAACTAAAAGATTTAGTAACCCAATAAAAGCAAAAGCATAGAATTTGGAAATAAAATGAAAAAATATAGTTTTGGAAATCTAAAATTATTCTGTTATTAAGTTATTAAATCCTTACGAACAGGAAAACAATTTATACATAAATATAAAACCAAGCGACGAAAAAAATAGGTGAGGAAAATTAAATAATGCTCAGATTGAAAGAGCATTTCAAAAAAATGTTAAACGAAAAACAAACACGCCACATAATAGAAGAAGAATGTGAAGATGAAAATAGCCGAAGATATAAAAAATAAGAGTGGGAATATTGGCATTAATGTATAAAAAGGGAAATAATAGATAACAATTACCGAGAAATCACCAACTAAGATACAAGAAAGATTGTTAGGCAAAAGGCTCAAGTCAGCAATAGATCCACAATTGGAGGAGTCAGAAAGTAACAATTTTGAACTAAAAAAAGGACTATCAAGGAAGACTAAAATGGCAGTGTAAAAAACGGTTTTAAAAAAGTAAATTACAAGCAATGAAAATGAAGTAAATGACAATAATGTTTATTGATATTTATCATAATTACATAATATACATAAAATTAATATAAACATAGAAATCTGCTGAGGCATTTGCCATGCCTGTGTGCAGGAGTTAATTTATATATTTTAAATGTGTAATTTTTTTTTGTTCAACATTTTTAATATAACGAATTTATTCACTAAATAAATAATTAAAAATAAACAAACACAAGTAAAATTAATTTGTTTAAATAGTTTAAAATTGTAATAAGTAATAACATTAAGAAATTTTTGTATGAAGTTGTTAAATATGCATTTTGATCTCTGGTACAAAAGTCATGTTGAGGAAAATTAATTTTTACTTTATTTTCGAAAGGGTTAATTAGTATATTTTGGCAGTAGGTACAGTTGTCTCATGTCAAACAAACCTAAATACCTAAATACGCCATAGACGTTGATTCTGGGATTTGCAGATCATCGTCTATATACAGTGGTCCTAGATTTGGTTGGTGGTTTATATAAGATGTGAAGTATTTAGTTTTTTCTATATTCAATGTTAATTTATTTAATTGAAACCACTTTTTTATTAATTTAAAATCTTCATGAATGATACGTTATTATAGTGTCATCTGCAAAGCTTATATATTCTTCAGAATCAAGGTTATGCAAACTGTTTATATATAGAGTAAACAGTAGTGGTCCCAGTACCGTACCCTGAGGGACTTCATAAGAAAAAGTTCTCTGACCACTACGTATCCCATCAAGATCTACATATTGAATCCTATTTTCTAGATAACTGTTTAATAAATTAAATATTTTACCGCGTAAGCCAAGTTTATCTAACCGACGCTTGTGACACAGTATCGAAAGCTTTAGAGAAGTCGACGAAGATGGAAATCCAAAGTTTTGTACAATTTTGTTGTTAACGCATAGGTATATTGCATCTTCTGCATAGAATACTAAATGAAGAATGAAATGAAAAATTAAAAACATTTTAAACTTTTTTTTATTATTTGCAATTTAAATTTTATTTACACTTTTATATCATTCGATATTTAAACTGATGATCGTTTCCCAAAGCTTTAATTAATGCTTCTAAAGAAATCACTCCGTAGACAGACTTAAACCAAAAAAAAAAGGCCCTTAAATAAGGGAGAAAACCGCCACCGACGTCAGCATCCCACGGCACCCCTCCAACCCCCATCGACAAACTCGTCGAGAACAGTTGAACGGCGTTCTATCGGCGTTGCCAGGCAACCCACGGCGGCGGCACCCGCAGCGAGGATCGAAGTCTGTCGTGTCAGAGTTACCACCCCACAGTGTACATACGCTGGCTTGTACACTCAGGGTGCTCTATTATGTACACTGTTATTAACAAGCCACTGGGAATTTGCGCTCTAGTTTGGAGGCTAAGAGAAAGAAGAGATAAAAGCGACAAGATGGGAAATTTAAGGCAACGTAATTTTGTTCCACAGGTTATTGTGTGAATGCAAATCCAATTATTTTGCGGAGGACTCCTGGAAATCTACAAAAAAATGGATAGGAAGAATTTGTCGCACGATCAGCTAATTAATCAGATGTTGATTAGTTTTTAAAGATACAGATACCACAATGATATCCAGGATTCGCCAATCAAATACTAGGGTACAGCTGAGGGGCGACCATTTCAAATACAATAAACGATTTTTTAAGGAACTAGACCAGAAAAAATTGGCAAGGCTTTTGATAAAATTAATGATGATCTAATCTTATCAATATTACATTTTATTAACTTGTGATCACCAGGACATAACTGTCTTAAAAACTATTTGATAGAACACAAAAGGTGATCGAAAAGAGCACGGGGGTAACTCAATGGTCCATTCTGGGTCCTCTTTTCTGAACAATATGTTATATAGTATTTGTAAATGGTCCAGGTCAAAAGTTTACTTTCGACAGGTCTTTTATTAATTTAGCAGTTTCCCGGGTTCCTTAGTAACTAGAAATAAGAAATCAAAGTATTACGAGGGAATAGAAAATATACTTAATATTTGCAGCTAATCAATAATTACAGAAACGTACAATGTCTGCTTATGATTTTTTTTAAATTGTAAGAATATGGCAGGAAATAAAACTGTAATGCAAAAATAAGAAATATTAATTATAATATATTGTAACGGTTAACTAATTCAAATAGCTCAAAAGAGAATACAAATTTTAATACCTAACACGAAGAATTAAAAAGAAACAGATAATCTTAATACGAATAAAATCACCATTTATCATATTTTGAGTAATCACAGGACAGAATACGATTCTAAAACAATGTTTTAAACAAGTTCTAACATATTAATTGTAAAATAAACTATGAAATTTTACATAGCAAAATTTAACATTGAAAGCCCATAAGAGATTTTCACTAACAGATTTAAGGGAAATAGTACAAATCAGAGAAATAGAGTTTCAGATTTCTAAAATTAAAGAAATACAGTGAAAAAAGGCAATAATAATGAAGTTTTGTGGAATTTAAGAACTCAATAATAACGAACATAAAAAGAATTTGTATAAAGTTAATATAAGTAGGAATAGTGTGAAAATTATATCAAAATTATTCTTTTCGTCTCTAGAATAATTTGTTGTTAATTAAAACTTACATAAAAATTAATATTTTTTTTGAATTTGTAAAAATTTACGTTAAAAAACTATCAAATCTCAATCTAGTAAGCTATGACTTGGTGATCTATAAAAAGTATTTCGCGCTGTCAAGTGAGACTTTTTCTAAAAAACTCTCCGCATAACAAAAACAAATGAAATCGAGTCAAAGCAACACTGATTAAAAATATCACATTACCTGTCAAAGAAGTGACGCTATTTTAAAATAAAAAGAAAACTTTTGAAATCAAGAGAAGAAGCCAAATTATCCATCCTGTTCAGTATCCTGATAAAGTGATCCAGTTGTATCCTGATTCAATTTTATCCCGTTCCTGTCTTGAAAACTATTACAGTTGTAAATCTTTAAAAAGAATATTTATCCATCCATAATGGCTAAAGGAAAAAGAATAAAAAAAGACTAAGTCATAAAGAAAGGTAGCATATGTTTATTGAATATCGATATTTAACAAAGCATCAAAACAATAAAAAGGCCATAAAACAATTCACTAAGGTTAAGATTTATTTAACCTAGAAATAAGTTAGGTTAGAGTATTAATTTGGAGAATAAGATAAGGGTGTGACAATAAAATTTTTTCATAACTGTTAATTTTCTTATATAAATAAAAACTGTACTTACCTTATTCGACCAAGCACTTGTTACACATTTAATTAAAAGGTTTATAGTTACTTAATTTCCTGCTATAAATAAATAAATAAATGTTTATGAATTCTATTTAAGGAGTCGTTATTATTGATTTCTATAAATAGCAAGCCAATAGAAGCACACCTGAAGTTAAGAATCTCTACTATTTATAGTAGATGGCGCCCAATGTAAACTGTTACCAATATAATTCACATTCTGTCTAAGATTACGAGGAAATGTAAGAATAAAAAGATATTACGTGAATTTTTAAATCTTTTTAAAATTAGTTAAAAAAATAAATTAATTTAAATCACATTACAAAATTAAATTAAATTAAAGAAAGAAAAGAGCTAAAGTCATGGTTAGTTAATCCTTCCATTCTTGCTAGCAACAAAGACGCCGCTTTTAAAGCTGTTAAATTGGGGCTACTATATGTATTACACGAACTATACCACAAAAATGTATCCCGTTTGTTATAATTTTTCTATTTCTGAGATCAAGCTGCTCATATGCCCTAATTATCCATACTGTCGCCAAGATTTAAGACGATGTTTTTTCTTCCGAATCCACAGTACGAATTGATGCAGTCAGAAGATAAAGAATGAAATGTCAAAAAGAGATTTAACAAACAAAATCCCAATATTATTTTAAGCACTGAATGGATTAACCTTTAAGCTACTTCTAAAGATGTTCGTTTACAAACTACACTTAAATCTCAATGGAATTACAACACAAAATCAACTCTAATCCTCTTATGTAGTACGAGAACACTCAACAATACAAATAAGAAAAAAATCGGCTTTTTATTTTAAATGACATCTCTACCTGTCCCAATTCTTTGTTTATCATTATCAAACTGGAAAGACAGAAATAAACCCTTTTAGTGTACTAGAAGGCCATTGTCGTAACATTTAAAAGGAAATAAAAATCATAATAGATCCAAACACATTTATTTATAATTTACTTTGACCGATTTTGCAGTAAAGGTATAAAAAAGTTAAAAAATAAAAAAATACTTTGAAATGTTGGAAAGTAGGTATATTTTAATTTTCTAGTTATTTATATATTTATATTTATAGTTATATTTATAGTTATACCGATTATTTTCTATCCATTAAGTAAGTCACTAAACTAAAATCACATAAGTCTCTTTCTACTGCTTCAATCCATTTCGTTCGTTTCCTTCGCATTTTTGTGATGCCCCTCTTCAGTGCTTGCTGTCTGTTATGTGGTATTCTTGCAATGGGTCCCAGTCATTGCATTTCCTGTAATCTTACTAAGGTTATTACAGTTGCTCTTCTACTTTGTTCCATACCCATATAGTTTTCATAGTACCCTCCTTTTTCATAGTTCTAGTGCCTTCCCCGTTAGCTGATTTAATTTCCATAATTCCCCTTCAAAATGAAATACTTTAGTTTAACATGTTCTGACGGAATCCCAATCTTGTGTTGCCTTACATGCCCATTCGCGGGTGGATAATTACAGCTTCTTTTCATAAGTTTGGTATTTTTTCGTTTCCCCATACTTGTTTTATGACTTCGTGAAAATTTCTTGTTACCTGGGGGTTTATTTACTATAACCTAAACTTCTTTACTACTTTTTGCATATAGTTTCCATTCTCGCGTTATTTTTCCTCATTTTTCTACATTCTTCATCATTTAATTAAAATTTTAATACTTCTGCACCTTCTTCCATTATATTTTTGAGCATTTCTTTTATATTCGTATTCTTTTTATTTCGATATCGGCTTTACCGTAAAATTCCCCTTGCCTTGGTAACTACTTTCGGTCGTTGTTAGTAAATCCCTTCCACCCTTGTGGAACACCCACCACTGCTTTAAAACTCGAAGAATTGCGTACAGAACGGCTCCAGATAAAAAAAGAGAAGTGGCACGTATCCCAATGACAAGGAAGGATCGGCAAGCATTTCTATCAACACAGAACACTCTAATCTTGCAGTGCTTTTGTCAGAGAACAACGGTGGAGATAGCACTTCAGTTGTTTTCTAGCCTACTTTGCTTCTAGTGGATGGGTTGGCTCTTTCTAGGTCCGCTCTGATGATGTGGAGTTATAGGAATTCTTTTTTTTTTTTGTTCTTTTCTTTTGTTATGCTGCAATGCAGTTTCAATTGTAATGAATTTTCGAGGGTTTTTTCATTTCTTTTTCTGGATATTTCAAAGATTAGCGATTGGAACGAGATATAATGGTAGTGCGACGTGTTAGTCGTTTAAATATTTTTTTAGAAACATTTATTTTTCAGACATTACCTTTCTGATAAAAAAGGAAGAATTCAATAACTCTTCCGGAGTTAATTTTAGCGCAAGCGCAGCTTTTAATTTTGGCAACTTAATTTTAAAGATTTAAACGGTAAGTTGTTATAAATACATCCACCGGTTTATGCGTCGAATGAAGAACAGTGACATCAACATAGAGTTCAAAACTCAAGTCTCAAAGTGCCGCGTTCCAAATCAGAAAACTAATATTTTTAAATCGATGTAATCGTTAAGAAATCGACAAATTAAAAGTCAAACTTGAAATATTATCACATTTCCGAAATACCCGAAGAAAACTGAACTTTGAAGATGAAATGTTGACATGAGTGACGACCAAAAAATAAACGGGTATACATTTTCCACAATGCGAATACAACCATGGAAAGCTAAAAAAGTTCTAACGTCGTAAAGAATAAAACCAATAACTTTTTATCCGGAGCAGAAACATCTCGAAACTTTAGGATAAATTTTAGATAAAAGTTTTGAAATCAAAGTAATCTAAGTTAAGAGATTGTTCGAGAGAAGTTATTTCCTATCCTGATACAGGAAAATATTTACCTGAATCTTTTCGTTATTTTCTGAGATAAATGTACCTTATATAGTTAAGTTTAATTTTAAAAGAAAAAAAAGAGAAAAATGTAAAAAAGTAAAACCTAAGCAACAGTATTATAAAATTTATTTAAAGTACATATGTAAAATCATTACACCAGAGCTTTCGTGAAGAATATCCAGATTATGTGTAGGTATAGTGCGCCAGATCAATATACAATTGGATTCATAAATTTCAGATCTATAAAATCCAACAATAGAAAATTTTTAATGCCTTTGATTACAGCTGAGAGGTGAAGTTTTTTTATAGAAAACTTGAACATTTTTCAACCGGTATTTCTCGACGAAACTTTGGTGTTTAGTAAAGGCGCTTTTAGAAAATCATGGTATATAATAAATTTGGAGAAGGATCAAGATAAAAAGGTTATTACGAACTTCTGCTCGCTACGCTAACTTGATCTTGGAGCTTCAGAAATCTGATGTCAGAGTAATCACAGGAATTCTTACTGGGCACTGCTCACTTAGATACTACTTCTGGAAGATGGGCAAATTGGACAGTGGAACTTGCAGATTCTGCGATGATGCAGACACATTATCTGCAATTGCCTTAAATACCTGGAACAGGTCTTCCTAGAACTTGATAAGGTTACAACCCTAGCTCCAAAACGAATAATAGGCTTTCTCAGAAGCTTATATCTTTTGGACTAAAACATAGATGTAGGGTGTACACAAAAGATCTTCCTCCACCCTCCCTGCAATCTACATCAATCAAGGTAAACTGAAAAATAAATACAAGTTGCAGAACTTTTTTTATATTTTATACTTTCAAATATATAGTACTACAGGCGCGAAATTAAAATGGGCTTTTGAAAATGTTGAGATAATGGTTAAAAGTAAATTAAAAAAGCAGTGATTATCATAATATGAATGCCAACAATTTCAAAAAGGTCCTAGAAGAACTGTCCCTTATTTTGGTGGAAAATCAACATCATCTTCATTCTAGATAAAAAGAAAAGGTGCCATGTTAGAAGTTAGATTCAAATAAAACTGATCGAGGGGCTAGAATCGTTTATCAACATTTACCAAAAAAAACTTTACTATCATGATAATTACGCCAACTTATCAAAGTCAGCCATTTAGAGATAATAATAATAAAAGTCTTTATTATTCTCTTGCATACAGACTTTTTTTACAATATGTGCTGTAATTATAATAAGAAAATAAAAGCCGAAGTTCAGTTTATATGGCGTCAAACTCCATTAAACTGTTCTTCTTGGTCAGAATCAAAGCGATATTATATAAGGAAATTGTAAACACAAACTATTTATTAACGAAAAAACCATCGTAATATTTTAATTTCTCATTCCTGGTTACTAAGAAACCAGAAAACAGCCGAATTAAGAGACCTGTCAAAATTAAATAAAAAACATATACAGGGCACACTTTGCACTAGTCCATTTACGTTAGCAAATTTTGATTCCTTAATAAATAGTATGTATGCTAAACCTTTGATCGTATTTACAGTCTGCTAACTTTTAAATGGCACTTTTAATTTGAAGCCTAAAGTTTGTTGACATCTCAATTGCAATGAAAATACGACAAAATTAAAAAGCTCCCCTTCCCACGCATTCAATACCTACAACCCAGAGCACAAGAAGAGCAGTAATTAATAACTTGGCACACGCACATATACGCACACATCTCTCCCTTATTCGCCCCAAGGCGCGAGGGATACGGGGACAGGCGTTAGATCGACAGAGGACAGAGTCGGGGAGGGGGGGCACCCCTCGCCGGCTCTGTCGCCTAGCAACGCGGCCGCCCTAGGCCAGGCGTTGCCTAGCAACGCCCAGGTGTCGCGAGGTCCAATCAACACAGGCCATCTCAAGATCAATGTTTACACAGAGTGGATGTCCTGGACCTGTGGATGTGTGCAATTTGTCGCTAGCAGGGTGAAAGACGTGTGGAGTGGGGGAGAGAAGCGCGCTACGGACGCGAGAAGGGACATCGTTAATTCCCCTGCGGAATTGGAATTCAAAAAAATGTATCGTTTTATAAAACAATTTCCAATTTTTTTATATTGTATTTTTAAAACGTTGTTTATGAATTCACAATATTTAGATTGGGAATATCAAGTCCACTTATAACCAACCTGGTAGCCAACAAATGCTTTTAGGATTTTTTGCTTACTTTGAACTGACACTAAACACATATTGATTCTTTCTAAGATACACGGGATTTCTATCTTGTGTAAATAAATTGGAAAAATATCCGAAAAATGTATGTATTTTCGTCAGAAAGAAAAACTTTTTTAGGTTTTACGTATTTGCTACAATGTTTCACCATTTTTCTGACCTTTTCTAACACTTTTTCACCCAAAAAATATTGACTAATTTCGATATTATCAAAATTATTTTTGTTTATTATAAGATTTTTATTATTTATGTGTGGCATCTATTTTAGGAATAGACGTAATTTTTAAAATTGTTATCTTTCTCAAGACTCGAATAGGTACATTGTTTTTTAATGGATTAGGTACTCTGTATTTTAAAAGAGGGAGGACATTTTATGAACGTTTATTTCTATTATGCCCATCCTATCCGTAATTCATTCATTTCTTAGGCGTTTCGAATTTTAAAAATGGATTTTTAGAAATTATCGCTATACAGGGTGGCCAGAATTTCAATCTCCTATAGAGGAATCTCGTAAACCGTATAGTTGATACGGGGTCGGTTAAATCAGAAAAAATTTGGCTATTTTAATGACGATTTAATAAATTTAAAACAACAAAAAACAAAAGATCGCCAATTTTTCCCATAAAATTGATAACTTTAATGTTATTAATGAAACACCCTGTATATTGTTTTATTTTTTGATTCCCCCCCCCCCCCCCAAATGACCGACAATGAGAGGATATGTCTCGTATCTGCGTAAACCAAATTTTAATTTTGTTGAATTTTTTTTTTAGATTCTTCCATTTATATCCTAAAAAACTCACTTTTTCCCCCAAAAATGGCCCAAACATTTTTTTTCGGTAATTTTGACATCGCCAATCGTTTCTTATACAAAATGAATTCTGCGTAAACCAAATTTTAATTTTTTTGATTTTTTTTTGTAGATTCTAGGTCCATTTATATCCTAAAAAACTCACTTTTTCCCTCAAAAATGGCCCAAAAATTTTTTTCTGTAATTTTGACATTGACAATCGTTTCTTATTCAAAATTCATTCTGCGTAAACCAAATTTTAATTTTTTTGATTTTTTTTTGTAGATTCTAGGTCCATTTATATCCTAAAAAACTCACTTTTTCCCCCAAAAATGGCCCAAACATTTTTTTTCCGTAATTTTGACATCGCCAATCGTTTCTTACACAAAATGAATTCTGCGTAAACCAAATTTTAATTTTTTTGATTTTTTTTTGTAGATTCTAGGTCCATTTATATCCTAAAAAACTCACTTTTTCCCTCAAAAATGGCCCAAAAATTTTTTTCTGTAATTTTGACATTGACAATCGTTTCTTATTCAAAATTCATTCTGCGTAAACCAAATTTTAATTTTTTTGAATTTTTTTTTTAGATTCTTGGTCCATTTATATCCTAAGAAACTCACTTTTTCCCTCAAAAATGGCCCAAACATTTTTTTTCGGTAATTTTGACATCGCCAATCGTTTCTTATACAAAATTAATTCTGCGTAAACCAAATTTTAATTTTTTTGATTTTTTTTTGTAGATTCTAGGTCCATTTATATCCTAAAAAACTCACTTTTTCCCCCAAAAATGGCCCAAACATTTTTTTTCGGTAATTTTGACATCGCCAATCGTTTCTTATACAAAATGAATTCTGCGTAAACCAAATTTTAATTTTTTTGATTTTTTTTTGTAGATTCTAGGTCCATTTATATCCTAAAAAACTCACTTTTTCCCTCAAAAATGGCCCAAAAATTTTTTTCTGTAATTTTGACATTGACAATCGTTTCTTATTCAAAATTCATTCTGCGTAAACCAAATTTTAATTTTTTTGATTTTTTTTTGTAGATTCTAGGTCCATTTATATCCTAAAAAACTCACTTTTTCCCCCAAAAATGGCCCAAACATTTTTTTTCGGTAATTTTGACATCGCCAATCGTTTCTTACACAAAATGAATTCTGCGTAAACCAAATTTTAATTTTTTTGTAGATTCTAGGTCCATTTATATCCTAAAAAACTCAGTTTTTTCTTCAAAATGGGCCAAACATTGTCTTTTCTGTAATTTTGGCATTGCCAATCGTTTCTTATACAAAATTCATTATGCGTAAACCAAATTTTAATTTTTTTGAATTTTTTTGTAGATTTTCGATCCATTTATATCCCAAAAACTCACTTTCTCCCTCACAAATGGCTCAAACATTTTTTTTTCGGTAATTTTGATATTGACAATCATTTCTTATTCAAAATTGATTCTAAGTAAACCAAATTTTTAATGTTTTTGTAGATTCTAGGTCCATTTATATCCCAACAAACTCATTTTTTCTCTTAAAAATGGCCCAAACATTTTGTTCGGTAATTTTGACATTTTTAATCGTTTCTTATACAAAATTCATTCTGCGTAAACCAAATTTTAATTTTTTTGTAGATTCTACGTCCATTTATATCAACAAACCCAAAAAATTAAACTTTTATATATATATATATATATAATATATATATATAATATATATATATATATATATATATATATATATAACCCTAATAGCCGACGACGTTGCCCCGGTCACCCTGTATGTATTTTGAAAAGTATCAATTTCCTATGTATTTTGACGAATTTAATATCGATTTTAGGATTTGTCTTAATTTGACTGGGCTTGATAAATTATACCGGATTTCTAGTTTTATTCAAAATCCGAAAAGAAAAGCTCATTTTCACTGCTAACTCTGGATTATTTAAACATTAAACCTATTTTATTTATTGTAGGTGTTAATAACATATATTCCTCTCTGACTGCCATTCACCACTAACTCATAAATGCCTAGTTCAAACCGCCTGAATTGAAAAAAAAAAAAACTAAATATTGAACTTTGATATTGGATCTTGGAATATTATACGCCCGAACCAAACTATGGAACAAAACTGAAATATTCTAAGCTCGGCTTAATAGGCCGGAGCCAGTGGTTTCATATTTATTTTGAAAACATTGTTTTATTTAAAAAAATATTGCTTAGGAAAACTAAACAATTTTTTGAAAGCAGTTAAGCATAAACATATATTTTACGTTCCCAAGGAACCGTTTTTCATCTGTATACAGAGTTCAATTAATAAATAATATCCTTTGGGATTTAAAGTTTCCCCCGCGAGAAAGATATTGGGAAAAGAAACACGTGCTCATTTACAAACACTAAACACGTGAAATTAAGCTCGCAGCTTAATAGGGGCACATGATACCGAATTCGTTCCTTAGGGAACATTGCAGGATCGGATTTAGATCATAATACACTGGCTTACTCGTTCTTAAATCGCCCAAAAGGGGAATATACATTCATTAAAAAAATTAATTGTAACACACAACTCTAAAGCAAATGCGCCCCCACGGCAAATAAAAATAATACGTCCCTCCCCCGTACAAGCGCTGCTTCTGAGGTTCACTCGTAAGACGGTGAATTGAAGGGCGTATATTATTATTACTATTTACCTGATGGCACGATCTAAGAACAAATTAAACTTCTATATTGAGAGACGACAAAGAAAAACAAAATAATACAAGAAAGCTCGCTAAAGTATGTGCTTAAATGTACTTCCTTGACAACAGCCACCAAACGCTCTCTAAAACTTTTGGATACGTTATAGAAAATGAAAAAACCGTAGGTAATTAGAAGTGTGGGAAATAAGGCAAATCAAAATATCAGTGAATCAAACTCATCACAAAAAGAAGCCACTATCACCATTTACATAAAATAGAAAATATACCAATAGTTCTACACAGATTGAAATGGGGGGGAGAACACTATTTTCTGGAAAAAATACCACTACTCGCAGTAATCTAAAAGAAGAATCGGAAGATTGCCAAGAAGGAAACTGAGATTAGGTATTTGTTTAATTTCAGATAATTAAACATCTAAACTCATATTCGTTATTCGTAAAACCGACAACGCCGCACCAAATATGTTGACGAGCGGTGTGACAAAGGCGGGGCCGGCAAAAACAATTTTTTTTCTCCATTTCATAATTGCGGCATCGGACGACCCGGAAGCGGCTCATCAAAGCTATTTTTTTTTGCTCGATGCTAATTAGTGGGTCGTAAATTTAACCGTCGAATCTAGACTTGTTTACGCGGTATAAGTTTAAAAGAATCTTTCTAGAACAAATTGCCGGCCAAAGGAAGGGATATATCTGAAACCGGTAAACGTCGTCAAATTTAAAATCAGTGTGTTTTCAGTTGCGTACCAGACTAGCCGCTCCATTGTCTAAAACAATGTATTCAGAAACTCCGTCAAGTGCGACGTATCGCAAGTTCCTTCATATAAGGGCTTGTTATTCATAATGCCTCCTAGTACGGCGAATAAAGTGTGTTTTCAGTTGCGTACCAGACTAGCCGCTCCATTGTCTAAAACAATGTATTCAGAAACTCCGTCAAGTGCGACGTATCGCAAGTTCCTTCATATAAGGGCTTGTTATTCATAATGCCTCCTAGTACGGCGAATAAAGTGTGTTTTCAGTCGCGTACCAGACTAGCCGCTCCATTGTCTAAAACAATGTATTCAGAAACTCCGTCAAGTGCGACGTATCGCAAGTTCCTTCATATAAGGGCTTGTTATTCATAATGCCTCCTAGTACGGCGAATTCAGAGTGCGTTTCTAGCTGCTAACAGGCTAGGACCTCTCGCAGTGTCTAATTATCACTCATACAGTACACACACAAACTAATATTTTCTGAATGATGTGGTCATTTCGTTAAATCAACTTTAATACTTTGTTCTTGTTCACAATTACTAATTTAATGTAATTTTTGTTACGTTGTTGTTTTTTTTGTTGTTCATTTATTTATTTGACGAGCTTTAATAAATGGTTAAATAAAAGTGTCCATTGGTTTTATTGGATGGAGTTGAGGAAGTAAACCTACAAAATACAGTCCACGAAATTCGAACACAGGGCTTAATCCAGAGCCCTCAACATGGTCCCATCGAACCGGATTCAATTAGCAAAACTTCGTTACTTCTCCAGAACCTCCATGGTCCAAACGATCCGGATTTAAACCAGAGATTCTTCAATGATCCTGAGCGATCCCGTTCAACTCTTCAACCTCATCGGTAGGCCTATGGTGGCTTAAAAACTTCCAGTCAACTTCAAACCTTCAAGCAACTCTTCACAGCAAGAAATTGTAAGGTATTTTTTTGTAAAACTCATTCAAACTCGTTGTAACCACTTAAAAGCGGTCCGATAACAATCGTAGGCTTGTGGTAAATTAATGCACACATTTTTTCTTTCGTTACATTTACGTATAAAAAACTTTCATTGTATTTTAAACTTACTAAATTCTCGGTGCATGCGCTAACTAGCCGGCCGTAGATATTTATTTATTTACTTACTTACTGTAAACTATCAAACATTTATAAAAAAAAAAAAAAAAAAAACATTTCGTATTTATGTATTCTGCATAGTTATAGCTATAAAGCTCAGATACATGTATTTTTTCATTCTTTCTTAACATATAAAACATTTGTCGCATTTTATACATTTTTTTCTGTAGGAATTTGTATTTATATAATTGTCGCATATTTTTAACCTATAATACATTGCATCTACTTGTATTTACGTACTTTTATCGTACACATTTTATGTTCTAACAGAAAGAACAAATTTTCACAAAATCAAAATCTACAATTCAAAAATGAACCCAATTTTCATATATACAAACATTTCTCTGTCAAAAATTGAAAAATTGTTCTCGCTACCAATCTCGTCACAATCATTCAGAAAATATGCATTCGAATTTTTACATTTCGTGTAAACAGCACGAAAGTTTATTAAAAAATAACTAGGCTTTTAAAACGCCACCTTTCCAAGTTAAGAATCAACAATTCAACTCGTTCACTATACAAACACAATTTAAAAAACTCGTATCGTTCGTAATTAAAACAAATTTTCGTACAAGAAAATCGCACTAATAATCAAATCGCATTTATTCTTAACTTACTTTTTTTTCATTTGCCGACGGCAAAAAATAATTCTCGCATTTTTCAAATAGTTCGCAACAAATCATTTCGTTAAACAAATTCGTAAAAAACCCGTAGATATGGTTCTACGATTCTACAAATAAATCTCTAAACAATATTTAAAACTCAAATCATAAACATTCGCTATTTTTACAATCAAACTTTATTCTTAAAATTCACTTTTGTTACAAATACAAAAACAACAGCTGATCGTTGTTTCGAGATCTAATATCTCACTTAATAAATAAAAATCATTTTTTAACTTACAACTCAATACTATAAAAACATTTTACTATTTTTCTACTTTTTATACAAGGTGTTCTTCAAAAATAAGACACCTCCCTTTTATTCTAGAAACTAGCGCCGCATCAGAGGTACAAAGGGGCTGCATACCCTTATATTTTTATTCTCGTTCATAGGGAAAATTATCCCTTAGCAACAGGCTCTCCATAGCCAAACAATTTTCAATCTATCGTTCATTGCACATACTTTTCTATTTTTTCGTTTTGCACTCAAGAAGAAGTTCTTTATTTAAAGACTTCTTGTATTTCGTTCATTTTCGCATTTTCAATCTAAAGGGAAGTCCTTCATTTTATAGCAAGGCTCCTGTACTATTTTTATTCGCATTCGTTCGCATTATTTTTCTATAGGGTGATCTACTAAAAGATTATACCCTCTTCTAGCAAACATATTTCAATTTTCGTTGACAATTTTATACATTTTTCTATAGGGTGATCTACTAAACGATTATACTCTCTTCTAGCAAACATATTTCAATTTTCGTTGACAATTTTCTACATTTTTCTATAGGGTGATCTACTAAATGATTATACCCTCTTCTAGCAAACATATTTCAATTTTCGTTGACAATTTTATACTTTTTTCTATAGGGTGATCTACTAAAAGATTATACCTTCTCTTGCAAATATATTTTGATTTTTCTCTAACAACAAACATTTAAATTTCTAGCAATTCTACTTTTCATTTTCGCACAAGATGTTCTATATGGTTAGACATCTCCCTTTGGCACCTTACTAGGTCTAAGGGGTTGTATGGGGGAAATTACCCTCAGGGATATTGGATGCCCAGACTCTATGACAAAATAAGATGATCTCTATGGTGAGACATCTCCCTTTGGTATCTTTCAGATCTAAGGGGTTGTATGGGGAAACTACCCCCAGGGATATTGGATGCCCAGACTCTGTCAATCAACAATGCTAGGTGATCTCTATGGTGAGACACCTCCCTTTGGTGCCAAACTAGGTCCAAGGGGTTGTAGACGGGATACTAAAATGCCCAGTTATGTATCGTTCTAAAATTCAAAACTCTTGTCAACTTTCAGGGAAACTACCCTCTTCAACAAATAAAAACTTTAAAAATGTCCTTCTAATAAGGCTCTATTTTCAGGATTACTTATCCATTTATCGTACTTTTTCATGTATTCAACTTTCAGGGAAAACTACCCTCAAACAATTATTTTTATCATAAACATTCTTTGACATTTCTACTTTACTTTGTACCAAAAATCCTCTGATGTGGCCAAAAAAGATGTTCGTACATTCATTTCAATTGTTGTACTGGAAAAAACATTCCACAACAAAAAACTATTCGTTAAATCAAACCTTTCTACTTTTATACATACAAGGGATCAATAACCCATCATTTTAAAAACCAAACAAAAATCAATCAAATAAACTAACATAAATAAATCTTAAAAACAAATTAAAACGCCCAAACGCATTCATTTTAATTTTCACAAGGCATTTCATTTTATAGCAAATACCTTAAACAAGCTGTGATGCAATTTCTATTTTTCATTTTTTTTCTCATTTTCATACAGGGTGAGCATATACCCTTAGGATTTATATCTATCATTTAAACATTTTCACACAGGGTGATCTCATCCAAAGATTATACCCTAGGGACATTTCGTGCCCACATTCTCTGACAATTCTTTTCATACAGGGTGATTCCCACAAGCGGAAAATATTCCCAAATATTTTAAACTTTTTCATTTTTTCTACTTTCATACAGGGTGATCGTATACCCTTGGGATTTCTTTTGCCCATTTTGATATTGTAGGCTGAGGCAGTCGTTATAGAGAGAGGGCTAAGGAATTGATCTGGGATATTCCTGCTAGCAGATCTGGGAAAGCCAACGCCTATAGTCGCAATTTTTGTATTTTTCGTTCACATTTTCATTTCAACTCATAACAGTGATCTTCATTAAGTCTCTTGTTACGCATTTACTTGTTCATTCATACAGGGTGATTGTACCCTAGGGACATTTCGTGCCCATATTCTATGGCAAATTCTAAACCTTTACAGGGTGATTCCCTCAAGTGGAAAATATTCCCAAAAAACTATTAAACTCTTTTCATTCATACAGGGTGAGCAAATACCCTTAGGATTTTATATCCATCCCAAATACTTTAAACTTTTTCATTCATACAGGGTGAGCAAATACCCTTAGGATTTTATATCCATCCCAAATACTTTAAACTTTTTTCATTCATACAGGGTGAGCAAATACCCTTAGAATTTCATATCCATCATTCTAACATTCTAAACCTATACAGGGTGATTCCCTCAAGCGGAAAATATTCCCAAATATTTTAAACTTTTTCATTCATACAGGGTGAGCAAATACCCTTAGGATTTTATATCCATCCCAAATATTTTTAAACTTTTTTCATTCATACAGGGTGAGCAAATACCCTTAGGATTTTATATCCATTCCAAATATTTTAAACAATTCTACTTTCTTACAGGGTGATCGTATACCCTTGGGATCTTTTTGCCCATTTTTCGTTCAAACATTCATGTACTATTTTGGCATTCATTTGTAGGGAAAACTATTGTAGGCTGAGGTAGTCGTTATAGAGAGAGGGCTAAGGAATTGATCTGGGATATTCCTGCTAGCAGATCTGGGAAAGCCAACGCCTATAGTTGCAATTTTTGCAAATGTTGCTAAGATTTTGGCATGTTTTGTTTTTTTAATTCCAAATAAGGAACATGGCTCGGTGATGCCTAATCACAAATCGTCTGTACAAATCATTTTGTAAACTATGCGCCCACAAGTGGCCAGGATTCAAATATCCAACTCATTTTGTAAACTATGCGCCCACAAGTGGCCAGGATTCAAATATCCAACTTTTTTGTAAACTATGCGCCCACAAGTGGCCAGGATTCAAATATCCAACTTTTTTGTAAACTATGCGCCCACAAGCGGCCGGGATTCAAATATCCAAATATCTTAAAACTTTTTACATTTTTTATTAAACTATGCGCCCACAAGCGGCCAGGATCCAAATATCCAAACATTTTAAAACCTTTTACAATGTTTCAAACTTATTTCAATCAAACTCATTCCGAAATTACAGGGTGATGACCCAACTTAAAAAAAAAAAAAAAAATTTTTTTTAGAAAACTTTCAAGAGAATACTCCGCCTCTTTTCGCGGGGGGAGAATGTTTAATTTCAGATAATTAAACATCTAAACTCATATTCGTTATTCGTAAAACCGACAACGCCGCACCAAATATGTTGACGAGCGGTGTGACAAAGGCGGGGCCGGCAAAAACAATTTTTTTTCTCCATTTCATAATTGCGGCATCGGACGACCCGGAAGCGGCTCATCAAAGCTATTTTTTTTTGCTCGATGCTAATTAGTGGGTCGTAAATTTAACCGTCGAATCTAGACTTGTTTACGCGGTATAAGTTTAAAAGAATCTTTCTAGAACAAATTGCCGGCCAAAGGAAGGGATATATCTGAAACCGGTAAACGTCGTCAAATTTAAAATCAGTGTGTTTTCAGTTGCGTACCAGACTAGCCGCTCCATTGTCTAAAACAATGTATTCAGAAACTCCGTCAAGTGCGACGTATCGCAAGTTCCTTCATATAAGGGCTTGTTATTCATAATGCCTCCTAGTACGGCGAATAAAGTGTGTTTTCAGTTGCGTACCAGACTAGCCGCTCCATTGTCTAAAACAATGTATTCAGAAACTCCGTCAAGTGCGACGTATCGCAAGTTCCTTCATATAAGGGCTTGTTATTCATAATGCCTCCTAGTACGGCGAATAAAGTGTGTTTTCAGTCGCGTACCAGACTAGCCGCTCCATTGTCTAAAACAATGTATTCAGAAACTCCGTCAAGTGCGACGTATCGCAAGTTCCTTCATATAAGGGCTTGTTATTCATAATGCCTCCTAGTACGGCGAATTCAGAGTGCGTTTCTAGCTGCTAACAGGCTAGGACCTCTCGCAGTGTCTAATTATCACTCATACAGTACACACACAAACTAATATTTTCTGAATGATGTGGTCATTTCGTTAAATCAACTTTAATACTTTGTTCTTGTTCACAATTACTAATTTAATGTAATTTTTGTTACGTTGTTGTTTTTTTTGTTGTTCATTTATTTATTTGACGAGCTTTAATAAATGGTTAAATAAAAGTGTCCATTGGTTTTATTGGATGGAGTTGAGGAAGTAAACCTACAAAATACAGTCCACGAAATTCGAACACAGGGCTTAATCCAGAGCCCTCAACAGTATTAATGATGAATTTTTTATTAAGAGTAAAAAATGATGACGTTTTCCTATTTAAGAAATAGAATAGAAGTATTTTTATAGCTTGGTATATTTAAAAACCCCATCTGTTTTAGTGCAAGACTGTATAATTTCGATGGGTGTAACTACAAAACCAAATCTGCCCAACACTTACGTAATCTCAAAACCAAAGATCTATCAGGTGAGTATGCCTTATATAACTTGTAAAGTTTGTTTAAATTACAAAACAAAATGGGAGGCTACTTATATCACGCACATGAAATCTAAACATGCGATAACTTTGAAAGAATTTGTCAAATGTCCTTCTTGCACTTTCAGAACAAAAGATAAATATTATCTTGCCAAACAATGTGAAATGGAGCACAAAAGGGAAGAAAATATTAAGAAAGAGTTCAAATGTGACCATGAGGGTTATATTTATCAAACAATTTGAAAGAATTATTAGATATTCAAAGTAGGTAATTATGTGAGAATGTTTGTTTGCAACTTAAACACATAAAATATTCACAGAACTTTGAGTTTTGAAATTCCGAAAATCGTACTTTGGGTGTTAAAAATATACAAGAACGTTCAAAATTAATTGAAGGTACTAAAAAAAGTTAAACCTTAAACCAAATTTAAAATGTTCAAGATGCCCATATAGGTCATGTTCCAAAACCTTACTTGAAAAACATTTAATGAAGCACCAAATGATTCAACCAATTGATGTTCAGAATGCTTTAAAAGAATATTCACCAGCTGCAGCTCAAATGGAGTATAGAATGAATATACTAGTCAATATTTTTGTACAATTATTATTAAGGAAGAACATTTTAATTTAATTTTAAATATTTATAAAATGGCTAAATGTTCAAAATATGTTGAGTAAGATTATAAAAATTAAAAATAAATTTTAATGATTTTAATTGTTCTAAATAATTAGTTTTTAAAACTATTTTAGAAAAAAAAACAATACTAGTATGGAGAAAAAAAATGTTTTTTTTTTGTTCTCCTCAGTTTTTTAAATTACACCATAAACATAAATTGGTTACTGAAGTATCAAAAGATCAGAGATCGGACACTTTTAGATTTGTGAAATTTTTTCATTAATAAATTTAAATCTAATCGAATTCGGGATCAAACCATATTTTTAGTAATCGAAAAAAAGTTATTTAATTTTTCAAGTATGAAGTCAATATTATTTAGAGAAGGACAAGTTGTGCCGATCCGTTCCTGTACGTAACTAAAGTAAAAGAAGTTAACACAGCACTACCAACCTTATCGATTATGAGGATTATTTTATGTATGCAACACTTATTACATTTTAACTCCAATCTAGATCTGTGGAACACACCCATTTGAAAAATGTGGTTATGTTTTTTGTTTACTTTTAGTTGTTTTGGTGTACTAACTAGCCAAGAAAATGTGAGGGAATTCTAAAAATGGGAAGAAAGTGTGCAGTACCACATTGTTATACAGGTTATAGAAAGTGTCCGGACAAAGCTGCATTATATAAAGTTCCAGATGACGATTTTTTTTTAAGTAAATGGCAAGAAGCTATTGCCAGAGACGACAGACCTATTACTCCGAAAGATTATGTTTGCGATAAACATTTTAAAGACGACGATATACTTAGAAAACGGATTAGAAAAGATATTGTGGTAAATTTAATTTAAAGAACAAAACAAATTTTTACATTCCAGATGTTATGTTATCCTTATATTTTTAGGAAGAATATCGTCGTCCAAGACTTAAACCAGATGCCATACCTTCTATTTTTCCAGATCTGCCTGAATTTATCCTAAAAATGACTAAGAAACGTAGAAAATTAAATGTAACAGTTCCTAGTAATAGTCATACTCAAATTGGCAATATCGATAAAGAAGAAGTCGATGAACAATTGGAAATAAAAGATGAACCGGAATATGATAAAGAAGAAAATACTGAGACTGAGATTAATTTAGATGAAATTAACATTAAGAGTGAATTTGAAGATATTACTTTACCTATTGAAGAAACAGAAGAATATGATTGTAATGGGTAATGATATAGCTATTATTTTTTGTTCTGTTTTAAAAATATATTATTTTTAGTGCTAAACTTTATTGTTGTGATGTATGCAGCTACAAAACCAAATTTTCTCACAATTTACGCACCCACAAGGTAAAACATTTATCAGGTGAAAATGCCTATATGACCTGTGAGTTATGTGTAAATTATAAAACAAAATGGGAGATTACATATGCCAATCATATGAAATCTAAGCATGCAATTGTATTAAAAGATATTTTTAAATGTCCTTTTTGTGTTTTCAAAACTAAAAATAAAAATTTTCTTGCCAAACATTGTGAGTATGAGCACGAGAGTGGAGAAATTGTTGACAAGAAGTTCAAGTGCAAGTTTGATGGGTGTAGCTATGAAACAGAATCTAATGCTTTATTAGACATACATAGTTTTACCCATGACAAATTACAGGCAGTAGAGAGTCACAATATAAGGACTTTTTCTTGCAAAGAATGTAACTTTCTGTCTAATTGTAAAGGATCACTGGCAACACATGTCAAAATAGTTCATGTGATCGGTAACAGTGAAAAAGCTGCAAGTATCTCAAATAATAGTGAAAAGTGGCAAGAAAAGAAAATATTTTCTTGCATAGAATGTTATTTTGAGACTAGTTGTAAAACTGCTCTAACAAAACACATTAACAGTGCTCACAATACCGGCGAAGTTGAAAAAACTACAAGTAGTGTAAAATCAGCAATTGAGGATATTAAAAAGAAACAAATACAAACAAAAATTATTTCTTCAGAGGATGATGATAATTTATCACGTACTATTAAAAAAAACCCTTTGCTGAGAAGTCTAATGAAAGAAAAAATGGCTTTAAAATGTTCAAGATGTCCATACAAGTCACATTCTGAAGATTTGCTGAAAAAACATTTACTAAAACACCAAATGCTACCAAGTAGTAACCTCCAAAAATTCAGTAAAGTTCTTTTGCACTGTATGAAATGTAGTTTCACTACATTCTCTGAATCATCTCTTGAAAACCACCAAAAAGACATTTTTCATTGTGATGAATGTCCGTTTACGACTAAAGATAGGGCGGAATATTTAAAACATACTCTTATTCATAGAAATACATCTGTTAAACCTGTAGTTCAAAAATATGCATCACAAGATACCAGCAGCAGTAGATGCTCAAATGGAACAGAGAAGAATATTAATACTGGTCAAGATTTTTCTATGGTTACCATAAAGGAGGAACATGATGACACTTTGTTATTTGAAGACTTGTAATATTTTTTTGTTTTTTTTTTTTAGAGTTTATTGTGTTTTTATTTATTGTTAATTTTTTGAATACGTTTAGAAGAGGAATGCCAAATATTTAAGATGTGTTTAATGTAGTTTTTTTAATAATATAGTTTTATGAGTTGCCATTTAACAAAAATATAATTTTGTTCGATTGTATAAATTATTTATTTTTTAAACAAATTTTGTTTTAAAAAATTAAATAAATTGTAGTGCCAATAATTTAAATATACCTACAAATACCTTACTTTATATTTTTAACCAAGGAAGGCAAATTGTTTTGTTGGTGTCTTTCAGAATTTTTTTTAATATTGATTTATTTCGATCTAAAAATAACGAATTTTAACATCGCTTCAGAAAATCGTCCATTACTTCAGAAAATTCATATGACTAGATAGTCCAGTAAATTAAGACCCCAAACATGAGCTTCAAGTTTGTCCGTCAAATTTTTTTTTATTTGCAGGTATTCATAGGTACATTTACCTCCGAAAATCTCAGCTACGTGACTCTTAGAGCATTTTTGTTTAGACAAAAAATGGAGAGTTCATTAACTACAAAAGTTGTCCCTATGATTTTTTTCGCTACACTAATATTTTTTGCAAAAACGGCGTTTCAAAAATTCGCAATTTTGAATAATAAATAATTCGCAAAATTATTGTGGTAAAAACGGAAAATTTGAATATCCTCCCAAAACTTGTATATCCTCCCGTTTTTGTCTGAAGACACGAAAAGAAAATAATCCTCAAAAAAAATGTCGATTTTTCATAGGGGAGAGAATTTTCCGGAAAACCAATAAATACGAAAAAAAAAGAAAAATGCCATCGACAAGGGGACAAGCTAAGCTTTCTAATGATGTGCGTTGATAACCGATGTGGTCCTTGATTATCTATTAATTCCCGATAGACCCGAACATTTTCGAAAACTCCGGAAATCCAAAAAAAACGCCCTAAAAAAACATGCTGTTTGTGAAAACACACAAAAATAATTTATTGAATCTTTCTGAATATATTTAACACCTTGCGAAGCCCCATTATCCAAAAGGATTCTGTGAAATTAGTCTTGATAAAAAAAAAAATTGAATAAATTTAAAGGAGGGTCAAAATATCGATCAAAACCAAACCTTTGCCCGGTTTTTCAATAATTCAGAGAAGTAGTTAAAAGGAAAAAGTAACATGATATTATAGCTACAGGTTCCTTCTTTCATCTGAACTTTGAATCATGAAAAATATTAATTTTTTAGTGATTTATTGAAAAATTTGTAATTCGCAGGACGAGCTAAAAATGGGGGTGCGTTTTGGAGTAGGTTATGTCGAAAAGTATCATATTTTTGACAAATATGATAAGGATCATTTTTGTTGGTAATGAACTGATCTTCATTTTCGTCCAAACAAAAATTCTCTGTCATATTTTCGAAAATATCGGCGAAAATAGGCGAAAAAAAACACATTTCCCGCTCTTCCGCAAATTTCAGACAGCTGAGATTTTTGGGGGTGAATGTACCCATGAATAACTGCAAATTAAAAAAAAATGGTGGTATGATATTTTACGTCTGTTGAGGTTTATATATTGACCCAACAAAATTCGTAACTATGGAAAATTTAGGAAACAAAAATTTACTTTATTGCATTTCCAGAAACGTGTGTACATTTGTGTATATAAAATTTACATAATAAATAAATTACACCATAATCAAGCCATATAAAGTATGTCTCTAAGTAAGTTGGAATCATGGAAAACTTCTTTATTATTAATTTTAGGAAAAAAGTGATTCTTCATAAAAAGTTCTGCATAATCTAAAACCTAAAATACAATCGTCAGATATGTAAAAAATTTTCAGTCGTATACGAAGTTCGTCAAAAAATATAAATTTTGCTCAAGACCTTTATTCTTGACAATATCAAAAATTGTTGTGAAGAAAAGTTGATCAGAATTGAAAGTTACATTTATTTACAAAAATAGGGTTTTATAATTTTTTACAAATTTTTCTACACATTGATTCAATTGGAAAAAATTTAAATTACTTTTAATTGTATAAATTGCAATACTGAACATTTATCTATTAAAAATATGATAACCTTTCCATTTCTTAATATTTGCTAACGTGATTTAAATACGTAATAAATGCATAACATTTATTTTACACATAGGAAAATACATGCAAATAATAAGTTGTAAACAAACATAACATTAATACATACAAAAAAACGCAATTAAATTTTCAATCATATCACTAATGTATGGACATATCCACCCCCTCTTTCTAAACATTTAATCGTTATTTTGCCAAACTCCCATAATTTTCTGGCATTCTTCAGAAATAATTCCCTCCAAGTCATGAACGCATCTTGAAAGGGCTCTTGATGATAAACCTGCAGGCCAATGCAAATGGATATAATTGCTTATCTGAATGTAACTTTCAATTCTGATCAACTTTTCTTAATAAGAATTTTCGATATTGTCAAAAATAAAGGTACCTACTCTTGAGCAAAATTTATATTTTTTGACGAACCTCGTATACGACTGAAATTTTTTTATATCTGATGATTGTATTTTAGGTTTTAGATCATGCAGAACTTTTTATGAGGAATAACTTTTTTCCTAAAAATAATAATAATAATGTTTTCCATATGATTCCAATTTACGTAGACACACTGTATGTAATAAACACAAAGAAATAAGGTAAATATTTTTAATAAACTAATAACATGTTTTATCGAAGATCGCATTAAAATAATTTTTCAAATAAAATTTGAAATTTTCTTTATCTGTTAGCTGAAGTTAGAAATATTAAAATGAATATAAATTAAAAATTAGTTATAGATTAAGGCGGCATTTTCTTAAACTATGATTATTGAGGAAGAGTGTGTAAAATTTGAAGAGAAAATTAAATAACAAACCGACTTTTTAAGCTGGCGAACGCTCTTTCTGAAAGACTAATGATTCGATCAAGATTATTTTTGTACCAACATTTTCTTCGTTTATATGGCATGGGTTAAGTATAAACGTTTTTGATATTAAAAAATTTATATTTTTTCGCGACCGGAAAGTCAGAAGAAAGTGGCGAAAAATCGCACTTTGTAGGTATTTATGAAGTTATTTCGCAAAAAATTAACAAATGAAAAATATTTAACGATAGCCACGTTCATAATCATTATCTTTCTATTTAGGCGATATCCGTTTCGCCATCTTGACCTGTTCCAAGGACATCAACTAGTGCCATATAGAGAAAAATATCTATTACGCGTTAGTTAAAAGCTATTCATATTTTAAGTTAGGAAAAAAAAATCCGAAATTCGTCAATTTTTCGTTGTCATCCTGGTGATCCTCTAAGCTAAATTAAAGAAATTTTTGAAAAATTCATTAGATAAATCCTATTTTTAAATAGATATATTGATTGTAACTATTGTTTAATAAATTAAAAACTTGCAATTTTAATGTAATAAAAAGTATACGTGCCGTGTAAAGGGATAAGAAATTAATTAAAAAGAATAATGAGTTTCTATTCATCCCGTTAAAGCGGAAATTCCAGTTTTAGGCATTTAAACTTTTTCTCATTACCTATAACTATTAATATTATAATTAGTATTTTTATTTTTTTGTCATGGTGTTCTTAAATTACTAAATTTTAATTTTTGTCCAAAAATTTGAAATTAAAAACAAACTGAATCCAAAAGTTATGCCCAAAAGTATTTTTTTAAAAACTCGAAAAAAAAAAATCAGTCGGATCACTGTTTTTAAAAGTTCAACAATATTTACTCCAGAATATTAATTTTTTTAACAAGTTGCCACAATAATTTATTTTATAACAAATTTTTAATAGTAAAAATTCGTAAAGACGGCAACTAGTTTCGGCCAATTGACCATCATCAGATCTAGAAAAAACAACAACAACAAACAAGAGAATAACAACAAATTTTATAATGAACATTAACGTTAATAAATTTTTACCTCAGGGTAAGTTGTTAATGTTCATTATAAAATTTGTTGTTATCCTCTTATAATCATTTGTAGGCCTGATGATGGCTAACAGCCGAAACTAGTCGCCGTTTAACTTTTCATTGTTTTAACCTGATTATATGTGTTACGCTTTGGCCTCATTTGAATTATGGATAACCTGTTTGCTTTCCCTATTTAATTGTTAAAGAAAATTACCACAATTAAGAATACCTTTTTCGGTTTCAGAATAATGTATGTGTATTCTATAGTGGCTCACTATGCATGTTCATTATACATTTTTAACACAAACCAATTTTGTCAGGTGTTTTAGACCTCAAATATTTTTGTTATTTACTTCAGAACAAGATAAAGGGCTTACAAAGGTACATCTGTGAGTTGACTATTGATAAAATAAATGAGTATTTATGAAACTTTATTGTAAATTACTACAATACAATAGAGTTTACCTCCAACGCGGATATAAAGGATTTCCTACATTTCCAGGGAAAGCTAAAGAACCTGTATTATGTATTCGCTGAATTTCTGCGTAGCTATCCCTTTTCCATATTTTCTTCTGATTAGATGCTACGTCAGCAATTATAAAAAAAAATAAAATACCATGTAACAACATTAACTGCCACTTCATTTTTAATGTTTTGGGTTACCCAAAATAACTTAATATAATTTGTAATAGTCTTTTAGGAAATGAGAATTATTTACACGCTTTCACATATTTTATTTAAAAAATGTATCTTATCGGAAATTCAATTTAACAATAAAATTATATGGTAGCGTATCAATGGATAAATAAAATTAATGAAAAATTATAGAAATAAAATAAAAATTTTATAAGTTTGATTGCGAGTATTTACTTTCATTGGCAATTTAACGAGATCTGTTGAAAAAAACCGCGAGACCGGAGGTCAAAGCATACGATCCCTTTCAATAAAGGTGCACTTACTAAACACCCAGGTTTTGTCGAGAAAACCCGGCGGAAAAAACTTGACTACTTTGCTGTAATCAAAGGCATTTCCATTAAAAATGGAATAGTTATGATTAAGATCAAAGGAGACAGAAACAGTACACGCACGCACATTAAGTCATTTCCTTTACAAGGATGATAACAAGATTCATGCTCATGGTCATTAAAACTTCCAAAACGTATTTTCCTCCCCCATTCAAATGGAATTCATACTACAGAAGTGCAAAATACTAGAGATCCATATAACTTTGTTTTTACCTTCTTCGATAATTTATAAAAGAAATCAGAAAGGTATAAGATCATATATTATTAAAACTTGCTTTTTGATACCCATTTTTAAGTAGCAGTCATTTATTCCTCCCCACCCTATAAGTCCGTACGATAATAGTAAAACATAAAGGATCTTTAAATGATTTATTGATAGAAAATCTTTAAGTTATTTAAATCTAGACAGATGTCCACATATTTTTTAACATACTTTTTTTGCAGGTCCCAATACATGACGATCCATCTTGATATTAAGATATTTAATATTTTATTTTAGATTTTTGTCAGGCAGTTCCTATATATAATTTTCTAGTAGTATTTAAATTGAATAACCTGTTGATATAAATGATAACTCGAAGAGGCCAAAGGACTGTGTCTTGAGGAACTCCCATATACTTATGAGATAATTTTTGGTTGCGATATAAAAACTTGGATTTCAACCGTTTATTGTTTCCTGTTTGTCAGATAACTAGACAAAGTTTGGTAATTATTATCTCTAATTCTAAATTTAAATAGTTTTTAGTTTCAAGTCTTTTATAACTCACAGGGTCAAAAACTTTGGGGCACAAATATGCTAATGGCTGGAATTTTTTATCTATTCATATACAATTGATGCAAAGTTAATTTTCTCATCTTTAATAGATTTGCTCTCTCTAAAGCCATAGTGACACTCCGAGCGAATATATATTTTTTTAGAAAACTACACATCCTTTTTTATATTTCGTCATGGTTTTTGATATATTTGAAATTAAAAAATAGTTCTCTATATTCGGCTTACCTCTACTTTTACCAAATATAGATAGTTTTTGAAAATGGACATGACATACCTAATTACAAACATCTGTATCTATTTCAAAACTCATTTAATTCCGTTCTTCTTAAAACGCTAGATTGCGAGTTCGTTTCAGGAAAATGACTTGACATTTTTATCTTTAAATTTAGCATACATTTTGATTTTATAGTCTTTTAATACCTTCATGCCAAAACAAAGCCTGTTGATTTACCAAATTTAATGCCGTCAACACATAAACACAAGTTCGGAATTGCTAATTGAATAATTCATTCATTCTCTAAACAGTTTATTCCTGGGAACCACTATTTAACAAAAATATGACGCATTAACTACTATTTTCCATGCAATAAGGAAACATGTAAAGGTATTTTTATATTAAAACTTGTAAAACGCAATAAACAACTGCAAATTTAAAAATTTACATTACTCAGTATGTAAATTAAAAATCTACTTACAGGAAGATAACAAGAATAAGACCGTCAAGGTCTATAGTCTTGACCTTAGACTTTACAAGAAATGAATATCAACAATTTTGACCACGTGCCATAAAAATGTAAGAAGTAAAAGACCGGCTAAAAATAACACCACTCCACATTGTGCCTCATTATTTTCATTTAAATCGTCTGCTTGTAAACAATTATTATCATTTTACTCTGAGTAATTTTAGGAGACTTAGTGTAGTCCTAAAAATTCAAAATGAAATTTTATTTGATTCTATTAGTGTGTGCTTTAATTTTTTTGTTAACGGTGGATGCTGCGCCCAGTCCTGTATGGAAACTTTTTAGCGGATCAAGTAATGGATACAACTATAATACTTATAATGGATATAACTATGGAAGTGGTGGATATTATCCTCAGCAACAACCGAGATATAACTATGGAAAGAGTTATGGAGGTGACGGTGGAGGCGAAAGGTACAAATCTATTTGTCGAGCACATGCTATAAATACTTTGGCGTTTCCTGGACAAGTTGGAAACCCAGTTTGCCCATATTAGGCATATCACTTTTTTAATAAAATAATTTTGAAATATTTTGCCTTGTTTATTTATTCCAATTCGAATGAAACAATTTAAAATTATTTCAAAATCGAAATAATTCATTGGTGAAAACTTACCTTTTTATGTCCCAAACACACTGTAATTTTTTTGATTTAAAATATTTATTTTTTTACCTTATTTTGACTTAATATCGAAAATCCACACGTCAAAATATCTGCTTTTTTAAAAAACTCGGTGGGCTTTTTGTTCGTTGAAATCTCTACTTTTTGATAGTGTAAAAAAATACATTACTATGGTAAATGTTCTCAAAGAAACGAAAAAAACTCGAATCCGAATGTTTTTTTAAATCATCATGTAAAATTTTGAGGTATTTATTAAAATTTTTACTTTAATTACTCGAAAAACGTAAGTTTCCATGTTTTTCGAGTAATTAAAGTATAAATTTTAATAAATAGCTCAAAATTGTACATGATTAAAAAAAATTTAGAGTTTATTTCGCTTCTTTGCATTTTTTGAGAACATTTACCATAGTAATGTATTTTTTTACACCATCAAAAAGTAGAGATTTCAACGAACAAAGAGCCCACCGAGTTTTTTAAAAAAGCAGATATTTTGACGTGAGAATTTTCGATTGAAAATTAGGGTGCTTTTTCGATATTAAGTCAAAATAAGGTGAAAAAAGTAAATATTTTAAATCAAAAAAATTACAGTGTGTTTGGGACATAAAAAGGTAAGTTTTCACCAAATTTCGTGAAAAAAAAATTTGTTTTTGTAAAAGATAAAAATAAAAAACCAAAGACCGAAAATCGAGATAAACAGTTTTTTACCCTTAAAAACTCACCCCCTTCCACTTTCCGACCCCAGATCGCCCGTAAATTATTTTTCCATTCATTTTTATTATATTTGTTTGGTCTATGGCAAGGCTAGAAGAGCATTCTTAACTGGCTATTCGTAAAACTCATCTATTTTCTTAAAGTTTCGGATTTTTGTATCAGGCGAGCAGAAGAGCGAGGAAGTTTAATTTTCAATTTTTTTTTTCGTGAAATTTAACTATTTTTATCCAAAATTCGGATTTTTATATTATTTAGGAGAGCAGAATTTCTTTTAGTGACAACTAGTTTAAATTAAACAAGCCATATATTAAACAATATAATTTATTGATCTGATTTCACAATATACATTCTTTAAATAAACTATAGGGATTATAAAGCAATTCAATAATATTATTATTATTATTAATAAGTCTTTCGTTTATTAAAGATACAAATTATTAGAAATATACACAAATTCTTCAAGATCAAACAAGAACCACATGATTGGTTTCATGGTTTCTCCTAATTTCAAAAGTTCATAGGACACTGTACAGAAGCTTATGAATATTGCAAAACCTTTTTAACTAATTGTCTTGACAAAAATATATCAAACTTTTAATTGGTTTGACATACAAATATCTTGAGAGCAATATAAATTGTTTTTCTGATAAATATTAAAATCGTCATAACAATATCGATAAAAGTCTTTAGCTTGCTCAGAGAACGAATAGATTTTTTTAAATGTCGATGAAGATTTCATGCCAGAAAAAACTGACGTCTACATACAAAATAACCAATAGTAAAGGGTGCCCCCAGAGACACATGCGGATTTCAGATATCCATGTTTTGATATTTGTAACAACTCCTTGTTCTCTAGTTTTTTTTTTTACCCACGTGTGAACTAACATCGCCGATGACAAAAACGCCGCTGAGCAACTTTGTACGAATCGTTGACTTTAAAATAAGCCTCAACGTAATATTTTTATGGAATTTCTAACAGGGTCGGCGTAAGGTAAGTTTAAAACCTAAAATCTACTCTGGGACACCCTTTATTTGATATTGGTTGTTAAATTTCATTGGATTCTAGACAATTTTTTAAAGCTGTGTACCTTGTCCGGTTGAACATATTTTTTAAAGATATTTGAAACTTTTAACTTTTCTCCGTTCCTTAAATTATAACCTGCGCTATTTCTTAGATTCAAATAGAGAGTATTCGACAAACTTAGAGCAATAACGGAAATAGGTAAAATTATTGAAATTCTTTACTGGGCGTTGAAATTCCTACCGCCTCTTCGTATCCGGAACTGGACTTTTTCTTCTTCTTTTCTCCTAAAATAAATACATTTTCTGTAGAATTTATTCTTTTCGTATTGTTTTACTTGAAGTAAAATTATATTTTTTAATAATAATACAGACGAGATATGAAAAAAGTTATTTCAAGGAAAATCCTCGTTTGTTACGTGAAGGGTACACACAATTTTCCTATAAGATTCTGTGTGATCAAGGAAATGCCGTAAAGCCAAAACGATAGAAGCAAAGACCGTCAGATAACGGCAACTATGGGTTGGAAATGTAAATAAAATTGAAAATCCTTCTACGTCAGAATCTTCCTGAAAAAGGTCCCTTTGACTCATAGAATAATCACCAAGATCGCCCGATTTGATTTTCAGGTACGACTGAAAATTTTTCTTGAAATTTGTAAATATTAATGGTAATATGAATTTATACAATAAGAAGTATCAGATGCGGATTAAATTAAAGCGTATTGTTTATAAATGGAGATAAAACATTGTAGCTGAAGGAGTTTATAATAATGATTTCTTTTGACACTTGAAGAAAACATAATGCTCAACCGAAAACGACTATTGACGACAAAAATAATAATCTAAAACGAGATATTTTTAATTTTAAAGGTTATATAATCCTTGATCCATTTAAAAAATCATAATAAATAATCATTAATAAATAGCGTTTGATTTTGAAAGAAATGATCCTTGTACTACTAAGCAGTGTTTATCTAAATTTATTTGTATGCATAAAGTATTGTTTACGAATTAATTATCACTTTATAACAAGATATAGACCTTGTAACAACCATATTTATAAAATTCTTAATTTTTTTTGCAATGAATTATGTAAAAAAACTTCAAAAACGTGATGTAATAATTTTAATTGGGAAATCAATTATTTATATCTCACAAATAATCAATCTTATTTTACCTTAAAAAAATGTTTGGAAACTGTTTTATTTAAATAAATGCTTCCACACTGCCGTCAAACCAAATACATTTTTAAGCGTCTGAAAGGTAACTTCATTCCAACTCTTTTCATTGAAAAGTTCCCAAAAATGGTAACATTCATCTTCATGTGTTAAACTAATTGATATTGGAGAAGTATATATTTTAAGCCAACGAGTTAGTAATTTATTTCTTTTTAAGCTCGGTTACTGCCTCTCGGCTTCGTCTGATAAGCTTTCGGGGCCAATAAACCAAATTCCAAACACGGGTAAATCAATAGCTATATCCGCTATAAGAGAAAATTCGCAAATGTGGTACCATCTATCAGTAAAACTGATAAATGAAGCTTAGAAGTGAGTTTTGACCACTTTACTAAGCAGAAAATGATATAAAAATACTAAAAAAGTACCATTGGACGCTACTGTTAAGAAAAACAGCACTAATTTAAATTATATTTACCTAGAAAGGGAGGGGTGTTTGGAATTATTGTCACTTAGAGGGGAACAAGTACAGTAAGAAGACTGTTACAAGAAGAACAGGACACAATGAAGAACAAAATGTAAAAAGGCAAGAAATAAAGACCTGAACAAATTCAGTATCATGAGAAGAACGTTTATATTTGAGCCCTATCGGCAACAGCTTTTCACGTCAAAATTCGTAATCTCAAAAATTACAAGCCATAACCATAAAATTTTACACAAGTATAACTTTACTGAAGCACCTACTTTATAGTCCACATCTGTTACTTAACCTTTTTCAAAATAAAAAAAATGGGGGTTGAATTTTTTTTTCATGTTAAAGCGAATATTAAAAAAAATAAATCATAAACTGTAAGATTCGAAAGAAGAATTGTAAATTAACAAATTTATCTCTTACCCTTTTCCTTTGTATCTTTGGACTTCTTTTCCTTCTTCTCTTTCTTTACAATCTTGATTTCTTCCACTTTTACAGCGGCTTCATCTTCCAAACCTAACAAATTAGCTTCTTTAGCTACTTTCACGGATTTCTCTTTATGCCTGTCGCTCTTCTTTTTACTAGATTTTCCCTTAACTATTCTATTAGTGGAATTTTCGTTTGGATGTTTATCTTTATTTTCTTTATAAGATTTCTCTTTTTCGGACGATTTCTTCTTGTCTTTCTTGTCTTTTTTCAGTTTTGGTACTTTTTCGGCTTTCGGTGGTTTAGCTGAATAATCGTAGGCAGGCCTAAATATATTTTAACAAATTAAATTGCACTTAATCTAAATT
Organism: Crepidodera aurea; assembly: GCA_949320105.2. Lineage (NCBI taxonomy): Eukaryota > Metazoa > Arthropoda > Insecta > Coleoptera > Chrysomelidae > Crepidodera > Crepidodera aurea. The sequence goes on along the minus strand of OX439474.1, from coordinate 19,394,758 downwards.
AAACTTAAACTTACAGGTTTAGATCAATATCTAACGCCTTGTGTGGGTCATCTTTTGCGGAATGGTCGCTGTCCCCATCGGAAAGAGTGGCTCCTTCGGGAAGCTCCATGTTTTTTTTAATTTCTATCACAGGTCCTTGGTGCAATTCTCCATCTGAGGAACTATCCAAAAAAGGTACAGATTTGTATATTTTCAGAAAATGAGCTTTACTTTCTGTCAATGCTCCACAATTTTGTAATTACTCGAAATAATGTTTTTTTTCAGAGATTGTATTTGTAATAACAAATATTAAAGAGTATTGCCGGAAACGCAAGATTTAGCAGACATGTTCTTTGTATTCAAGTTAAGAAATATTAGAGGGTATACTTATAGAATTTTGGAAAAAATAAAGGACAAGTATGAAATTGGACAGCCCCCGCATGAGCACAGAGCACAGATGATTGTGCTCTGAAAAGGAGATTTTTTTATCTAAAATTGTCTCATATCTATTAAAAAAACTTTCTTAAAAAGGCTGATTATGAGTAGAATTTGAAACATACGCTATAATTGAACGACTTTATGTCAAAGAGCATCTTGGTATGTTGGACAAACTAAGAGAAATCATATATACAGAATAACAGAACATAAAATCATAAACCAATAAATATCTTTACTTTTCTTACCTTTCTGATTTGTATTTCTTCTTTTTACTCCTCTTCTTCTTGGACGACTTGTTGGTATTCAAATTGAGGTACTTGTCAGACCGTTTTTGACCAATAACCTTAAGGGGAACATTGAGATTCAATTCGGCTACTGGGATGTTATCGTAAGTGTCTATAGCTCCGTTGCCGTTAGGTTCGAAGGAGATGTTACTTTTCAGATAGTGTGGGTTATTTTGTTGTTCGTATTTTCTGGCTTCACGACTCTAAAAAAATAAAAATAAAATTGTTTTGATTAGAATACTATCGAGAAAACGTTTGTGAATCTGGGAAGAAACTAATTTTATTTTGATGATTATGAAAAACCTTTAAAACTAAACACAAAATTTAATTTCGAAAAATAAGTAACTTAAATCGATAAAAGATAATTTGACGTTGTTGTGGCATTTCTTTTCGATACATTTCACTTATGTGTTCAAATATAAAACTAATTCAGTGAATATAACTATTAGTAAAATTACTACCATTTACCTTTTTCATTTCATCTTCAGTTGGTTCTTGATAGTAAATCGTCTTGGATTTTTCTGGTTTAACAAAAAGATTTTCAATCATCTCCGGCTCGCTGTCTGAATCAGTATCGTATAAAGGTTCGTTGATCCAGGCATCCAAGTCCAAACTTAAAAAAAAAGTATGATTAAAGCATAAAAAATCCCCCAAAGCTCCCTTTGAGTGGCTCCTTCAATACACCTGCATGAATAAACTGCGTCTTTCCCTAAAGACGTTTATATAAACCCATCAAAAAATTCGACGATTTCATTTTTGTGAAGGAAATTGTATTTTACTTACCCCTCTGGTACAGGAACTTTTTTTTGTGCCTTCGGCGCCACTGGATTCAGTTCACCGGTGAAAAAACTTTCAAGCTCATCAGCTATCAACATTGTGTTTTCAGATTTTAAATCAGTTATTTTATCACTATCACCATCATCCAATATTCTAGCATTTCCGGTAGATTTTTCTAAAAAAAAAATTATTCTGTTTTAACACGTAAGGATTAAAATTCAAATAAAATAAAAACTTGATTTATTGAGCTTACACCCAATAACCGAAGTCTTTAGGGCCAGAGAATTACTAATAAGTTAAAAAAAAAATCAATTACTAATTTTAACATATTGTTTGAAAATAAGTCTGCTCGTGCTTCATTTATTTGTGGAAATCGAAATTTGGTAGTGGATTGGAAAAAATACAATAATATATAATCCAAAATCTTAATACTTACTTGCCGTAAATTCTTCTTGTACTATTTTTATGATCATCAACGAAGTACTCGCTCTCTCTTGAACTTCCAGTTCACCAGATTTGATGCTTTCGTTCAACTTATCACTTACCAAGTCGCATACTCTGAGAGCGTCATCATACTGTTCGTTCATTTCAAATTTACGAATGTTGAAAGTGAATATTTTGAGGATATTTTGAATGAAGACGGATTCGATATGTTGCGGCAGCATTTTATACTTTACCATAGCTTTGAGAGTCTGTTCGGGGTATTTTAACTCCCTAAAATAAAATTTTAAACAATATTTGCAATTTCATTAGTTTCTTCGTGATATTTGATCGAGCAAAGAGCTGTGATCAAATACCACTTCTCACTGACGAGGCACAAAAATGCCGAAACCGGTCTGGGAATGATGAGCTCCTTGAATAACAAAATCAAAGGGTTGGATTGGCTAACAACAATCCAACGCGCGTCTGGATCGTCGTAATTCAATGCTTGTGGAGTAGTTGTTTGCGATTCAGGCGTGTTGCAATTTGTGTATATAATTTTATATATTATATTTTATAATTTTATATTTTCGATTTTGATTTTTTCGAGTTTTTTTTCTTTTTTGTGATAAAATAGTTACAAAAAAAGGTTGACATGCATTTAAAAACCACCAAGATATTGGTAACCATCGTAAGGGGGAGTCTTTAGTATTTTATGATACAGTGAACTGTTGGTATCATGAATGACAAAAATGTATCAAGAAAGTTTGTAATAGGTCGAACATGTCTCTGCTTGAAATTAATCCAATTAATTATATTTTTAATTCTAGTCAGCTTATTGTAAGTCTAATATTTGTTTACAATCTCCATTTTGTTTCATGTACCAATTGTGAGTTTTCCAAATCAAAAATTGATATTTCACACCCTCCCTTGTAGATTATTTTTCAATTGATCAATTTATCAAAGTGTTGGCCTAATTTATGATGAATTATATAAATCACTAAATCACATCTATTTTTTAAAAATTGTAATTGTAAACTGTTATTCAATTGTAAACTGTTAATCAATTAAATAAAACATTATTATTATTATTATTATTATTATTAAAGTGTAAACCGTTTCTGTAGTTCATGGTGGCTTGTTTGTTTATATATTCTTCCTCGAAGGAGTGTCCTTCTCTGTCAGTATTCTTAAGGACTCGATAAATAAGTACCTTGGAAAATGTTTAATTTAATATTCGACTATGAGCTACAGAAATGAACTAGTCACAACTCTGCGTTAAACTCGGCACATTGATCGATTCAGAGATCAGTGCTGCATTAATAGACTATCGAAAAATGTCAACAATGTCGAGTTTGGATTTAATTTATTTTATTCGACGTCCCAAGGCCGGTTCCTGCCATTTGGCTTCGTCAGTTGGGCCTTCAAAACGAATAAATATATTACAAACTCGCGTGGGGTAAAATGAATGAAACTTGATCGTATTGAAATGTTTCTCTATACAATTTTTCGGTGAGAAGTACATTAGAGTAAAGTTATGTCTGCTGGTAAGAAGACTTACGCTACAAACTCGCCGCAGAGCCATGCAGCCGCATAAAGGACTTCTTGCATTATGGTAAATTGCGATGTGGAAGTATATATGTCTAAAATTTGGGCCATCTCTGCAACTGTGAAGGACCGGATTGCTTGAACCCGTATACAAACGTCCATCAACTGTGCACCTATAATGTGTCCTGTGAAGAAAATAAATTCATTAAACATACAGAAACAAGAATGAATAAGCACCTGCTTGCAGTTACATTATTAAATAAAATTTTGACACACAAATTAAGTTGACAACAAAAATTATTTTTTGTAATATTTTATGACATATTATTTTTTTTTTACCTTGTTTAGATCCAAATTCCATCTGCGCCAATTCCACTAAGACTGTAATGTACCACTCAAAATTAGTGATAAATTGATAATTATTTTGCGAACATATTAAAATTATTTTACTAAGTAATTCGTCTCGATATATAGTTCCTTCGGCTTTGTCCATGTGGACCATCAATTTTTTCACTATCTCCATAAGATTCTTTTTAGAAACCTACGAAACAAATAACAGAAATTTTTTTTGACTCATTAGAATAAGAATTTTCAATTTCACTTTGGGTAAAAAAATTATCTTTATTTTTTTGGCATGAAAACAACAATAGGATGACAAAAAAATCACTTATTATGAGATATTAACGGAAAAAAGCCAAAAGAGGCGGGAAATAAGTAATTAAATAAAAATATTTACCATGCCATATAATAAATCCAAAGCTCTCAGTCGTATAGATTCGTCTTTGTCTTCCAAACATTGCAAAATAAGGTCCTTGTGTGCCTGCACACTTTTCGGATGTGTTTTCAGTATTTTGGACATTGCTAGTAACCCTAAATATTTTACTGAAAAAAAAATATATATAAATCTAATATATCGAAGAGTTCTACGAAATAATAATAGATTCAGTTGGGGCAGTCTATAATAATTAATTTAGAAGGAAGAAAACATTTTTTTTGTCTATATTGACAATTTTGAATTTAAGGAACCCTTAACTTTTGTGAGAAAACTTTAAAATGACTAATTGGTATGGTTAAAAATAAAATAAAGAGATAATGCTGCAAAGTTCAATAACCGCGGGAAGCCCGTCAACTTGGCAGAAACCTAGTAAGTTGCAAGACATATTAATTAAAGAAACAAAACATTGTGCCAATTCCTTCATTATCAAAACTATGTTTGTAAGCTATTTCAACAAACTTTTGGTGAAAAGTAGTGCTGTAATAATTAATTTAGAAGCAACATATTATACTTACAATTTTGATCGGAATCCTCAATCAATATCCTCAATTTTTGGACGCAAAGTTGAATACTAGCCGCATGGTTCGGCATCCCAGACGATATACTAATAAGGACAGCTATGACGGTGTTGATACACTCATAAAGCAAACTCATTGCTGAGGTACTAAAAAATACAACATTTAAAATCATAAAATCGGATGGTTTAATTACCTAGAGTGAATAGTGAAAATTTCGCACTATGCCTAACGTATCAAAAAATAAAATAAAAAAATGAGCAGCTGAGTGAAACATGCCATGTGCGAAAAAGCCACTGTTCATTCCGGGTGTATGCAAGGTTTTTTCTACAACCACTAATGAGGCGTGTTCTATATGTGTCCTACCCAGATTTGATTAAACTCCTAAACATTGGGAAACATTTTCAAATTTTAGGATGTGATATCATTATTTGAAAATGCATGATATCACAGTTTTTATTGAATGAAAAAGTCAACAAAAAGAAAACGGACGAAAACGCGAAAAATGTTAGATGAAAAAAAGTGTCTATTTCATTTGCAAAACAGTTACCAGCGTTGAACAAACTTTTGATGGACGATAATCATGGGGAAATCATCAAACTTGAAAACAGTTAAATTATGGAAAATTTTACATGAATTAGAATTCGTTTGAAGGAATCACGATACAAAATCTGCGCTCATGGAGAAAGATGAAATTAATTATTAGAGAAAATTTTTACTAGTAGAATTGTTAGCGGAAAAATAATTTTTTCTGTTATTTTTTTAAATCTGACCGGGTGTTGTTTTGAGGCAATACAAATTTGTCAATTTTTTCTAGACAACAAATTTTAATTATATAATACTCATTACTACAATCGACACAAAAAACGTCTATCAAATATTAAAAAAATACAGCGTGGTTCGTAAGTTATGACAAATTAAAGAAATAGTAAAAATCATAAAAATTTTCTTGATTATAACGATTCAAAGACCCACTAAATTTGATATATTTAAAACCACGTCAGTGGCATGTGGCTGTAGAAAAAACTAATACTGTTTAAGGCCAGTTCTTACCTGTGTATAAGATTGGTAAGGGGTTCAATTAATTTTTTACCTAGCCTAGGTTCTAAAGGAGTAAGGGCACCAAACTAAAAATAAAATAAAATCACTAAAACATAGCTGCGAATTTTTAAGCTTTAGCAATATTCACATTTTTTAGAAATATAAAAAATAATAAATTTAAACTTTTTTAAATCAATTCCTTATGCAAATTTTCGCCCGTTTATGAACAGACAAAATGCGAAAGAAATTGATAGATTCAATATTTTGATAAAAAATTATTATAAATTGAAAAAGTTCTACAGTTTTATTGAGTATTATAGATAAATACTTTCGATGTTTTCGAGATTTAAAAATATTTTTGTTTTTCAAAACAAAATATATGAATAAGCCAGATGATGGATAGCACCATTGTCTATAAATATACAGTCTGACAAATGTATTGAATGCATTCTGAAAAATAGTTTAGAAAAAAATTAACGATTATCTGAATAAAAAAAATATGTAGGTATAATAAGATATATTTTAAGGGGAGGAAGTCAAATTACTCCTTTATAGAAAGAGAGGAAAAAATAAAGATAAAAGTTCAAAAATAAATAGGTCCATATTTTGAAAATATTTTCGAATAAAGAGAGTTAATTCTTCTCAAGCTTATCGTTTTTATAATAATATGTGGTTACAATAAACGTTTTAAAGTGCAATTTTTTACAAGAAAACTGGTGGATAGCTTGACTTGTTTTATATTTTTTCTTTAATTCAAAGTCTATCTTCATTTCACTTACCACCCGGATGGCTCTTAGTTGGACAGATATATCGAATAACGTGTTACCTCAATACCTGTTTTCACATGAAAATATTTAATAAGACAGTTATCGTGGGTTTCGACATCCATTTAAACATGAACGAACTGGCGCCATCTAGTAATCAACTTCGTTTGCATTCAATGACAAATCCATAACGTTGACTGACTATATATTTATAGACAAAGATATCACTTAAAAATATTTGAAGCCTACTATTAAAGCTTGTGCCAAATAAAATAATATATTATTTAAGAAATATACCTTGCGATAATATTTAACAATGGTTGGCTCAATTTTAAACCGACTGCCGGTTGTACCTCGGTAAAGGACGAAAACTGGTATATAAAAAAATAAATGTCATTCAATAGTTATTAATATAAGGACGGACGTCAACATTAATTATTAGAGTTGTAGTAGTGCAATTTCCTATAATATGGTAGTAAAATATTTTACCAATTACGGTATGCGTCACTGGTAAAAGCTATAGACAAAAATTGGACTCAAAAAATTTGTAAAGTTTTATTTCAGCAGAAAATATCGATGACTAATCATCGTGTGGTCGGTGAGTACAGGGGGTGATTAGATTTCGATTGAAAATCGATGTGATCTGCCGAATTTTAGTGAAATTTGCAGGGCAATAGGAGAAATTCAGACTATGGAATAAAAATTAGTTTTTTTAGATGTCTAATAATATAAATAATGGATTTATCGAGTATTATTTCAATTTTTCTTGAAAGAAGAATAAATATACCACAATAAAAATAGTACTAAAAAAAACAAATAGGAAAAGGAGAGCAAAAGTGTGGAAAATACAAAAAAAATATAAAAATTAGGTTAAATCCTAAGATTGAGGCCAAAACCTTTTTTTTTGGTAAAAATACATAGAAATTTGTTATTTAAAAAATTCGAATGTCTAAATTCAGATGGAAACAATATTTTTTATCAATTTTAGACAAGTTTTAGTGTACAAAAGAATAAAAAGATACCACTTACCTCATTAAATTCTATACCATTTCAATTAAATAAAATCAAACTAGTACATATTTACAGTATACATATGATAGCAGAATAGTAATAATAATAGCAAAAATCCAACACAATAGTGTAAAAAGTGATAACAACATTAATTTTGTCAACTATGACATATTGCATATGATTTATTTGATACAGAGTGCTCAAAAAGAGTTGACATGATATAAATTCCTCAAACAAGAAATCAATTCATGATTGGCTATGATAATTCCAAATTTTTAGAAAAGTTCGAAATTAAAATTCCTGCAAAACAAGATTCAATTTCTAAATGAAGCAATTAGTAACCTATGTTTCTGTAAAGGATCTCCGATTCCAGATTTTTTTTTAAATTCTTTTGATGGTGAAAAGAAATCGATTCATAATTCGACATGACTATTTCTGATCCTATATATCAGTTTTTATGGGTTACCTAGTAAACGCCATTGTAATTTCGTAAATCAGTGACGGAGAATTTTTAAAATAAAGTAATTGGCTCTTAACTATTACAAAGTATTAAAAATATCAGTTTATTCACATCGCCGCTACTGACAATTGTGCGAAGTTAAAAAATCATTGTCACTTACTCATTTACATTTTATGGTATGTTGTACTCGGGGTTTGTTCGGGTGGTCATACTGAAAGTGTTGTAGAGACCGAGATAAGAACGCATTATTTTGTTTTGAACTCCACCCATGCGAACGAATGCATTTTTAAATAGAATAGAATTTTTAATGATTACAAATAAACTTACCAGTTTAATAATTTTTATAAGCATCCAATTGTTTGTACTTGTCGTCATAAGTTTGAAGAAAACGGGGGCAAGACTTAAATAATTCTTAGGATTTTTCCTTGCTAACTCACAAACAACATTTACAGCAGCTGACTGAACACCTAAGTATTTAAAGAAAACAAATAACATGTCAGAAAACGATTTTGTGTATTATCCTTAAGTTGAATTGTATTATTCTAATTTCCTAATTATATTTGCAACTGTGCTACCATTGTTTTATTCCAAAAAAAAAGAAAAATAAGCAAAATATACTGTGCTAACATTTATCAGTAAAATTAATAAATGACGCTTAGAAGTGTGTTTTAACAACTTTACAAAGCAAGGAATTGCCGACTTGCATTGAGGGTTGCAAAGTTTCTTGACGGATTCTGGTCAAGATGTCACTCTCTTCTTCATATCCCTTTAATTATATGTCAATTTTTAGAATAAATGTAAAACTACTATGATAAATTGTTTCCCCGATATTTGTTTATTAATTTGAAGAAAAAAATCAACTACTTGAGCTCAGACTGACTTTTTATTTTCTTTACCTGGATCTGGATCCTCCAATTTTTCCTTTAACCTAGGAAAGGCAGGTCTCAAGGCATCAGGATATTTTAAAAAAACTTTATACATCATTAGTACAGCTTTTTTCCTTATATACGGTTTGGTAGAACTGAGCTAAAATATATGAACAGTGCTGTGAATTATCAATCCACTTTTGTTTATATGAATGAAATGAATGAAAGTATGAATCCTATTAAATGACTAGTTTTATGGTTGGTTTATTTTGATATTAACCAATATTAACGTAGTAAAAGTAACAACTTAATATGACCATATTTATTAGAAATTGACAGTATTATCAAAATTTACGAAAAGAAAAATTATTGAGAAAATGGGTAAAAATGCGTGAGAAAAATACAAAAAAAGTGGGATCTCCGAAAAAATACGTCACGTCCTAAAATCAATGCCAAAATTATTTTCTTTGGCGAAAATACACACAGAATTATTAAAAACACCACACATAAAATGTATTTATATAAAATATGTATCTACTTACCAAAGTTAAGATATCATTTGATAAATCTCTGGCTAAATCAGTACTTATATAACAACTTAATGATGTCAAAGCTAAACCAGCTTCGTACTGATTTTGAGAATTTAATTCTTTCCTGATCATATTGGTAGTAAGCATTAATAACTAAAACATGAATTAGAATCAAATCAGTATTTAAAATGCTAAATTAACTAAAGTAACTGTCATTACATCCAAAGCTAAAATTCATCTTTCTTAAATTGCACAGGCTTTTAAGATTTCACTTAAAGAGAGGGGTAACTAGGATGTCAGTAGAAGTAAATTTTGGATATATTTTTCATATGTAGTCAGTCACAACTTTACTAATATATAAAAATGAAATTTCACGTTTCCAGCCAGTTTGAGTTAAAAATACAGTATTGTGAATGCTTCATTTAAACAACCTGTATCTTGGTACATAGTTAAAATTCTGGAAACGGTGGTTCTCGTTTTTATTTTTAGTCCTATCTTCACTGTTTTTGCATTATTTCATAAATTCTATGACTGAAACCTTGAGGCTAACTCTCATGTTATTTGTACAATAAGACCTATATTTTAATTTAAAATTTCACAAAAAGCTTGTTTCAAAGAACCTTGATTCTGTTTTGAGAAGCACTGTCTTTGGATAAAGGGCTAGACAAATTGATTTCTATTAGTCACATTTTATATTCCATTTCATAAATTAATATTGAAATATACTAACTGCTCAATTTAAAAAAATAGTTTAACAATGATTAATTATATTTAAAAAAATTTACCTCTGAATCACAGTGAAATGACTGACTGGCAGCCAAATATCCTATTCTCTTCAAGGTAAACTTACTAGAACTCATAACTTCTATTATGTTAAACCCAGCCCAGGATATGTCATACCCCAACATTTGTAACTAAAAAAAATTTAAGTTTAATTTCAGTTATAAATTATTACTGTAATACTTACATATGTAAGTTTAGCAATGGCATTGCTTTTAACAGATAGATTATCCTGTCTGAGCTCTTGTTTGATATCTTCCATGCATTCTGAAATGTATTTGGCCTAAAAAAGAGAATTTAAGTAGAAAGTCCATAACATAACCTTACAAATTATATTTACAAACCTCATTTTCTTTATTATTTCTGATTCCTCTTACTAAATCTGTTAAATTCTTATCAAACATTCGTTCTATATTTCCTTTTACCTTCTTTAAAGCCATTTTTTAGCTAAAAACGGTCAAAAATCAATAAGGATCACTAGCATATTTTCTAACAATATCTTTTATCTACAAATTAACTTACAGTTTTGATTATGGCAGGAGTTTTTTGACTTGGATAGTAATACATGTATTTCATATCATATCACAGATTCTGGTTAATTGCACAGTTTTGTCACTGGATATATATAAATAAAAGCAGATAAGTAGATTACCGAATGTCAGCCACGTTCAATCATCAGCTTGACATCGATTTGTTGACATTTCTTTGACAGCTGATTACCGTTCCGTTCAATTATTCCAGAGTAACCCAGTAAAAGCAAGTTAAATCCAGCGATGTTGCCAATTGTAAATTGAAACCACCTTAAGATTCAATCGATTCGATTGTTAAAATCGTGTATCGTGTTCGTGTTTTCCGATGACTGAACACGTTGTTTGCAATGATTTGATTTTGTTAGGTTATGGTTTGTTGATTGATATTATTGATAATATATTTCCTAAATTTTAAATAAAAAATGAGCGAAAGTGTGGACGAGTTAATAAAATTTGTGCAAATTGGTGCTAGACTTGATTTAAAAGCTATTGCTGTAGAGTATGTCTTAGGTAAAATATTATTATAATTATTTCTGTTATTATCAAAGTTATTATGTTTCTTTTTGGTTTTAGGCCTAACTGGTTCAAACGAAGGGTTAACATTAGTACTAGAAAAACCTCAACTTTTAGTTTCGTTAGTAAGTTTATTAGAAGACAGAACCACTCCAATTGCCAAAGATGCCAGCATGTGTTTAGTAAATATTTCAGCTAATGAAAGAGGAGCCACCATACTTTCAAATTTAAATTTCAAAGAACACTGCCCTCCTTTACAAAAACCACCAGACCACATTGTTTCACAATTGTTAAATAGTATTTTTAATACAGAAAGTTCTATTGCTGACCAGTGTTGTATGATTCTTTCAAATTTAACTCGTCCATCCCATTTAATAGAAAAAATAATAGATCTAATAGAAGAAAGTGGTAAAACCTTTGATGAAATCATTAATGTTTTTACCAAAATTGAGTATAACAAAAAAGGTGGTAAATTGCATTATCTAGGACCAGTTTTATCAAACTTATCACAAAGTCATAGGGTTAGGTTGTTTATTTTGGATAAAAATAAATGTGTTATACAAAGATTACTGCCTTTTACTGAGTATAAAGAATCTCTTGTTAGGAGAGGTGGGGTTGTAGGGACTTTAAAAAATTGTTGCTTCGAAGAAGATTTCCATGAATGGTTGTTGAGTGAAGAAGTAGATATATTACCCCGTATGTTATTACCCTTAGCTGGTAATGAAGAATTTGATGATGAAGATAATGATAAACTACCTCTTGATTTGCAATTTTTACCCGAACATAAGAAAAGGGAAGAAGATCCAGATATAAGGTGTGGTAAATAGTTAATAATAAATATAATAAAATTACAAAGTATTAGTTTACTAGTATGCAGTATAAAAATTACAAATTATTATTTTTTACTGATTTAAACTAATATTTTAACATTTATTGGTTTTAGGAACATTTTGTTAGAAGCGATAACACAACTTGTAACAAAAAAGACTAACAGAGAATTTATCAGGGATAAAAATACTTATGTTATTTTGAGAGAGTTGCATAAATGGGAAAAAGATAAGACAGCTTTGGCTGCTTGTGAAAATTTAGTTGATATTTTAATAAGGTAATAATCAATAATTGAAATTTTAGATATTTCATAAAATAAAAATATATAATTATAATAAATAGGTAATAATATCCTACTAATTTCAAAAGATTTTTTTAATCTTTACCAATATCAATTACAATTCTGTAATGTTCTACACTTCAGTATAATATTATATGATTAATTATCTAAAATTTTAGGACTGAAGAAGAAATTGGTCTAGAAAATTTGAAAGAAGTTGAAATACCACAGGATATTCAAGAGAAATTTAAACAAATGGATTTAGAGCAATTAAAAGTTGACGAACAGTAGAATGTATATATATTTAAAAAAAATAAATGATTTTAAGTTTAATAACTCATATAACTCCTTTGAGAATCGCTAGAAATTTAATTTTGTGATATGAATCGAATCATTACTTCTATACTCCCTTTGAAAATGCATGATAGCACAGTTTTTATGGCAAAGGTCTTTATACCGGATTGATCAATGCAGAAAAAAAGTAAATGTCGATACCTTCTTATCTGATTTTTCACTAGATATTAGTATAACAAAACCCTAATGGATTAACCAATAATTCTACACCTCAGTGATGGGGAACACGAAATTACTTTAATATAAAAAATAGTAAACTGTCAATATTAAGTACCCACATTTATTTTTATAAAAATAGTATACCTACTAGATATTAAGTTGGGACATTTCCTTAAAATTTAATAATAAATATACACACCTGACCTTTACCATTTGGAAATTTTAAGCCAGCAGACAAACCTATAAATGCCTGACGAGCATTTGTAACCTGTTATCTTGCCAAACTTTTTTTACAAAATGTCCTTCATTTATCCATGTTTCATCTAAATTAAAAATATTTTTGTCTTCTCTTCTGAATTTTATAATTTCCCTTAAGTATTGCCTCCTCCAACAAATAATTTCATCTTTCTCTATGAGCGCAGATTTTCTATCGTTCTTCTCCCAAACGAAGTCTAATTCATGTAATGTTTTCCATAATTTGTCTCTTTTAACGTTTGGCAAAGTTTCGTCTCCATTAATGTCTGATAAAAGTTTATCCAAAGTAGGTATCTTTTTTTTTGTAAATAAAACGAATGCACTTTTCTTTGGATCAGTTGTTTCATAGTATCATCTATTCGAGTGGGTTTTCTCCGAGTTGACGTTTTAGGTGCTACTTTAATACTTCCATCCTTTCAATTGCACTTTAATTTCACAGGAGTATAATTAGACGTTTGTGCCATTTTTATTGCACAAATTCACAGCAGAAAGCTCCCAGGAAAAGTCTATATGGTGTGGTATGCCATTTTTTGAAAAATGCATTCTGGTGCAATAATGCATTTTGCAATTGCATAATTACTTGCAATATTATAAGAACGACTGCAAACTCGGGAGTGATTGGGGGGGAAATTGCAGCGTTCATGAAAATCGCTCAAAAATCGTTACTCGGGGGTTTTCGGGGATGCCGAATTCAATTCTGGCATTAGAATTACCCGGGGGTGATTGGGGGGAGAAATTGCAGCGTCCATAAAAATCAGCCGAAAATCGTTACTCAGGGATTATCGGGGATGCCGAATTCAATTCATTAGAATTATTCGGGGGCCCTGAGAGCGGTGGTTCTGCGGGGAAAGGTAATGGGGAAAGTGAAAAATCACAAATTATGAAAATAATACTTTATTTAAATACTAAATAGTACTTTTTATTAATATTGAATTATTCATCATAAAGTTCAATTTTTAATGAGGAAAAATGAAAAATCAAAATTGTATCAACTTTTTAAAGAAAGATCTGTAAGTGTAAGAAGTGACGACACAATATATTATTGATGGAGGCATGCTTTTATGTTAGATACATAAAGAGAGCATTTGGGAACAGAGTTTTTGTTGTTTTCGATGGATACGACCAAATGACCACTAAATCGACGAAAAGAAACCTGCGATATATGCATAAAAATTCCGCCACCGTACGCATGGCTCCAGATTCCTGGAAGGTCATGACGTTGAGCGCAAGTATAACTCAGGACAAGTTTTTAGGGAATAGCAAAAATAAGTCCCAGCTCATTAAATTTCTCCAGGAGGAATTGAAAGGGGCTAATAGAATGTCTCAGCAGAGTGTAGCTGATGCGGATATGGTGATATTGTACTCAAGGCCATTGAGACTGCTTCTGGAAGCCCCAACAATAAAGTGGTCATTGTTTCGGAAGACACTGACGTCCTAACAATTCTTGCTGTTCGGACTCCACCGAATCTGGAAGTGTTCTTACTGAAGCCGCCTTCCGCTAAAGCACCTGATGTTGTGTATTCTTCCGAAAATCTTAAGCAGTATTTCTTGATCCTGTGAAACCGACTGTGGCACAAGGTGCGGGTGCCGCCGAAGTGGGTTGGAGTGCTTACTTGCATGCAAGCATTGCGATGGCAATTGCTCAAACTAAAAAGGCTCTTCCAACGAGGCCGATGATAGTGACGAGGAAGAAGGGGAAAGAAGTGGAAGAAGAAGAAGAGTTTGAAGAAGATGTTTAGTAGACTGAAATTTTGGAGCGATTTTGTAGCTATTTAGGTGATAATGTTGGTAAAGGACTAGCCTGTTTATTTTTTGGTATTAGCAGTAAAAAAGCGATTTTTGTGAATCCATTTTCAAATTTAAAGTTTTTTTTAACATCAAACAATTCTCTTTGAATAATTTGAAAAGTGGGTCATTTTTGTGGTATTGCCGTTTTTTTACGGCCCACGATGTCCAAGGTAAAGGTTAGTAGCCCAAATTATATTCGGTCTCCGGTTAGTGGCTTCTTTTAGGTCCTTTTAAAGTTTCGGCAGCTCCGCCGGTTAGACCTATGGAGTGTGGAGTCATAAAGAAACATTGTCTAAATACTACCCGCCAAACATGTTATATTACAAAAACATTACGTAACATTTTTTAAAAGTAACTTGTGTGACATTATTGAAATCATATCCTTGTAATGTTTCTAATGGCGACAAGGTTCAGAATATTACTTAAACACATAGATTCAATATTGATAACATATTTTCTTAAAGCCGCAAGAAACAATTAAAACACATTGCAAAGATGTCACTATCGTCTTATAGTTCAGTCGTTCAGTGTTGCTAAAAAAAATGAGTTCAATGATAGAATCTATTAAACAGGTAAGTACCATTATTATAAAATGTATTTTTTTTTCTGCTTGTTTATTAGTAAGTGGGCATTTACGTAGGTACAGTTTATTTACACACAATACACTATTAAAGAAAGCTGGCCGACTCTGCCATTTTAAAATAATTTTAGTAAAATATCTTAATAAGCACGATTTTCATGAAATAAAATTTGAAATTAAAAATACTTCTAGAGTCGGAAACGAGGATACCAATACTCCATTCGTCATGTGAATCGGATAATAAAACTAGAAAAAAACACACACAGAAAACAATTAAAAGTCCGACAGGAACAAGATCTTCCAAATACCCAACTGTTCGAATTCGAACCTTCCCGCGGTTATTGCTGGTTCCGGTTCCAGCGACCGCCGCGCTCCCTCCCCAAAAATCACGACGGTAAAGAATAGAGTTATAAGTAGAGTAGAATGATGGCCGCTACGTCTGAATTGATCATATTGTAAATGTGTGTTTTTATGCTTAGTAGCAATTATGTGTATTGTTGTTTTTATTGGATTGTTATTTGTTGTTGGTGTTTCAAAGGAAATAAAATAAATGTTAGACGGTTAAACTGTGTTATTAATGGTTGTTCCCGAGTGGTTCCCGATCGAGCATGGTGTGCACCCCAAAACAGAAAAGAAATTCGCGTCTGCTGCGGTGCCTAGAAACTAAATCTAGGGCCTCAACACCAACAGATTGTTATCACTTCTCCAGGTCCTTTATTGCTTTTCCCTACTTCATCATCCCTATCTATAGCCGTTTTATGAGGTTTTTCTTATTGAAATTATAGTTTATAAAGTTTGTGTTTACTGTTATATTTTTTTTTATTCTTATTAATTCTTCTAACATATCTAACTTACTTAATTAAAGCAATTGTTGTTAATCTTTATAAACACCAGTTGAATTTGTCTATTTTGGTATCTTTTCATCAAGAATACAAATTAATTTAATAAACTATCGTTAGTGATCGTCTACTTCTATGCTTGTTTTCATTAAAGGTAAGAAGAATAGCATAAGAAGAAACCGTTCACTAAAATAGTTTTTTTGATTTAATTGGTTTTGATATAAAAAGGTATAAGTGAGACGAAATCAGCTAATGAATAGTACCTAATGTTCCAAAAGTAACATTTTAAATTGGTGTTACTAGTCATATTTCTTTAACATTGCTAAAGCGATATGTTGGTAATATAAATGTCATAATAGAAATATGTTACATCCATGTTACTGTAATATGGTGCCAATTTTCAGCAATATAATATAATACATATTAATAAAGTGTCTCTGAAAAATATCTCCTACATGTGGTTTCAATGTCACAAAACATCACTTAGATATTTTTTAAATAACATTGACAGGATATCACAAAAAAATATAACGTCGATGTTCTTGTAATATGGGTGAAATATTTCGTAACATTCAATGTCACTTCGTGATATCGAAAGTCGGGACATAAGCGATTGCATACATGTTACATTGACATTACCACCATATCTTATCTAATGTCACATTATTACAATGTTATATAATTACAATATTAAGGTAACAAAATTTTGTTTAGTGGGTACCTACTGTTATCACTTGGTCCATGTGATTGTATATAGGTATAAATAATAGAATTTATGTACGACTGACGCTCTTTATAGAACAGTTTTGCGTCAATAAAGTAGCACTTTATTTTACTAGTAAAATAAAGTAATTGTCAACGTCACTGACAAGCTGCAAGACAACTAATTTGACATGTTTAACAAATAAACATCTACTTGTCATCGCAACTGCTGTCAGCCAAAATCGTATCAAATTTTTATTTTTTCAATTTATTATTATTTTTTAATTGCAATCGAACATAAAATCATGTATATAACGCGTACATAAACAGGCTTTATGGACTCATCATTTTATAGCCTCTCTCGCAAGCTCGCTCGGGGATAAAATTATTCGTTCAATAAAGCCCTTGTTTATGTACTTGTAATATAAATAGCTTTTACTGACAATTTAAGGGCGGGGTCTTGTGCGAAATTTCAAGCCAAATTATGTCAAATAAGATGCTGCCCGGGAGGTGCTGATATCTCGTGATAAATGTTTAAATTAAACAAAATCGTTACAGAAACCTTCCTTTGAAATCTGCTCGTTACAGAAATCGTTCGAGAAAGTCATTGTTTATTATATAAAATACCAGTGGAGAACAGTATTTAGTATCATCAAAAAAATTGGATGATTTTAAAGATGAGTATCTTGTATTAAAACTTAAAATGGTTACTTGTTTCTCTACCTCAGAAACTAAGCTTGGTTCAACTATAGTTCACAATATTTTTTTGATCAACACAAATAGGTACCTTAATTGACGTACTATAACGAGAAAGCAAATGACCCCCAAAGTTACGTATTTCTTTTGTAGAAAATTATAGACGAATTTATATTCATGTGAAAAGTTCACTCAGTTTTCCTAGATTATTTTGGAAATGTGATGTCTGGATACGACCATCGTAAGCTCTTCCTATATTCTGGCTTATTCAGACGATCATTAGTTATTTCTCAATAAACAACATTGGTTTATCAGGATTCTTCAATGTTGAAAAGTTGGCGTATTCAGACGACCACCGTAAACAGTGTCGGATGTTATCAGATATCTGTTATGTTCTCACCATGAAGTTGTCTACATAGAGATACCAATAGCTAGAAATCTTGGGGTTTTTGTCCTAGGGTCACACCAAATTGAGAAAAATGACAATACATCAATACACAACCATACTTTTTTAATAATAATAAAAATAAAAATACTCAAAATAGCCTCCTCAAGTTGGAATATTCATTTAAGGTATTAGAAATATCTGTTCTAAGATTTTAAGATTAAATTTATGAAAAATTGTACAAGTGTATTTCATTTATATTTTCATGGTGTGTTGAATGTTGTTGAATGTATTTCATTGGAATAAAATGATACACTCATGATCAAATATCTCCAACTTTAATACGTTTTTCTTACAATTTTTTTGGGAAACCTTTGTATATTCCACATAAACATAAAGGAATTTTGAATTTCCTTACGTAAATTTCGCAAAGTTTTGTTATACTGAAATTATTTGGGTGTAGGTATCCATAGGGTTAAACTTAATTGCTTTTTTAATCTACAATAGAGCTTCTCATAAAATTGTTTTTTAATGAAGAAATTCTATTAATCAGGTACCAAGCTGTTAATTTATTGCATCTATATATTTTTCTGAAAATTCAATCAAGGGGACTAGATATAGAGATACCGACCGTAACTGCCTTTTTGTACCGTTATGTTCGAAGCTAAAAAAACACCATATAATTGCATGTATCAAAATTCAATTGATCCATTACTACAACGCATTTAAAATAAATTGTTATAGCCTAAAACATTTTCTTATTTTACATCATGTCTTTCTTACATTTTTCCTCATTTTTTATTTATTTGGTTGGGCATAAATTTTTTTTGTATTTTCTGCACGAATCACGTCTTTTTGTGCATTTTGGAGCAAAAAAAAATTCAAAATTTTTTCCAATTTTTTGGTTAGGGAGGTTTATGCATTAATTTTTTTTGTGTTTTCTACACGAATCACGTTTGTTTAGAGCAAAAAAAAATTCAAAAATTTTTCAAATTTTTCCAAAAAAAATTTTGTATGGACATATCCGACCTACCTCAAAACGACGACACACAAAAATTCTGTAAAAACCAGGCCAAATAACGATGAATTAACGCAAAAAAAATTTTTTTTTACTTTTTTTGCACTAGATTAGATGTATAGTGGACGGCGGAAAAGTAAACATTTTTCTCACAAATACCTATAAATTATTCTTCTGACACAAAAAACAAATGTGTAACAGACAAAATTCCAATAACCAATACGCAAAATAGTAACCCTGAACACTATTTTAAAATCCAATATCCAATTATCTGTTCTTGCTTTAAAATGGTCATCTGAATAGGGTAATTGGTTTTTTGAACTGATCTTCAGAAATAACTAATGTCTGCTGTGTTCTTGCTTTCAATGTGCACCTGAATAGGAAACCGCCATGATTATTGGTTATTGAAAAATAACCAATATCCAATGGATGTCTGAATAAGCCTGATTCACTCAAAAAATTTAAATCAGTTTTTAGAGTTTTTTCAAATCTATATTTTTCCATTAATTAAAAACGTGGAAAATATTTAATTTCCTCATAATAAACATCTTTTAAGTCTTATAAAATAAAAATATATAAATACCTTACCAAAAGCAAAAGGATTGCACATAGTACTATCACGGCAGATTTCATCATGATGTTTTACTACAAATTGAAGATTGCCCTAAAGCAGTTTTATTTTTATAGGTTTCCTAAATACTTAAAAAATTACAGGCTTCACGGTAAACTCTCTTATATCCTGTTATTCCTGTTAACTATATCCTGTTATTGATTAGTTTTTGTTGTAATTATTGTCATTTAAAATGGTCGAGATTCGTGTTTTCTGTGACGAATAAATAAATAATATAAATTATGTGGTGTATAACTTGTCACTAATTTCAATTAAAAGGAATAACTGCATTTATTTAATGAATAATAAGAGGTTGTTTAAAAAAATGATTTATGTAGCTATTTAGAAATAGATACATTGTTGGGAAATGTAAAATTAGTCGGATGGTGATCTCGATCAGGTATGTATGGTTAATATATTTTTCTTTAGCTTTTAGTGAATATGTCTAGTGATCGTAGTTACCAACTTTATTTTTTAAATAAATTAAAATTTTGTAAATACAGATCTGTTTAAAATATCGCTGTTCAAAAAACTGGCAATTACTTGGGTGCCCATTAGTAGGTGTCCGAAAACAAGAAACATTTTTTAATGAATTCCGATAAACATAAGAATATTGAAACTAGGACTGTTTACAAAATAACCTTTTTAATTTTAAATCTAAGAAAACAATAAAAATATTTATATTGATTTCTTACACATTTTGTATTGCTATAATTCCGATTACAAAATAAATTCAGCTGGTGGTATTACCACTAATTCCGCTTTGTATCAGACCAGGTGGGCCTTGACCTCCTGGTCCTACACCGACTCCTGCATTAGCTCCGGCTGTAGTAGAACCAGTTTGACCTGGTGGTCCTTCGCCTCCTGGTGGACCCCGTCCCTGTGTGGCTTCAGCTTCTGTTCCACCCTAAAAATAAATTATTTTTCAAAACACATTTGCATATTTGAACGTAGTTTTAAGTTCTGATCAATTTTTTTTAATAACAATTTTCGATATTATCAAATATAAAGGTACTTTACTCTTGGATGAAATTATTATTTTTTGACATGCAGAGCTTTTTATAAAGAATAACTTTTTTTCGTAAAATTAATAATAAAAAAGTAAGACATACTGTATAGGTTTTACAAATGGCATAATCCAAAGAGTTCACTATATGTGATTTTTGTTTATTTTCGGCAGGTCTCTGATTGGAAGTTTACCGATTTCCTTAGTAACTAGGAATAATAAATCAAAATATTACGAGTGGTTTTCGTGAAGATTAGATACTACAGAAGCGTTTAAATGCCTGGTTATTATTATTTTTTTAATTTTAAGAATATGATAGGAAATAAAACTGTAATGCAAAATTAGGAAAATCGTTATTTTCATGTGACTCAATAAAGTAAAAGTTTTGAAGAAATATAGCTTGATGGATTTAAGGGAAGAGGAATTATTTTTGCTGGGAAGGAGTTTGATTCAAAAGAGAAGAAATTCAATTTTTCTGAGGAGTTCCTACTAGATGAAAGCTAGAATAATTGAGACGTAAGATTTTACAACAAATATCACAATATCACAAACTATCACAAGTTCGTACAATAAAAGTCATTCAGCAAATTAGGATTGATGTTTATTTCAAAAGATTTACTAAGAGTTTTATCACCTCCCTGTATATTTTCTTGTAATTAGAAAAAATTGATTGTAAAATTTGATTTTTAGGGTAAATTCGATTCAACTGCAGTTGCTGTTGTTTTAGTGATACGTATGTCACATTTTTTTTGACCAAATATTTGTCACTTTTTGTGATTTTCTGTATATAGATTAACTATCTCAGAAAAAAAGTTCATTATAAATATAGAATACTTACCAAAACAAAGAGGAGAGCACACAATACTGCAACAGCTGTTTTCATTGTTATTTTTATACTTATACAGATTTAAACGTTTTATCTTCTTTATATACATATATTCAGAGCTGTATTTTGTTATTCTACGTTAAAATTTGATATTTCCTGTTATTTTTTTTATTATAGGTACGTTATTAAAGGTGGTGTAAATGACTATAATATTTTGGGTTTGTAGAGTGATGATTAAAATTAGATTAAGAAAAAACTTTTGTGTAAACTAATATTAATTTTTTTACCTATTTACAAATAACTACAAAATTTCTGTATCATTCGAAATATGTCAACATTTTTTGGGTGACATGTTAAAAGGATTCAGACAATAATAATAATAATAATAATAATAAAAAAAGTCAATTTTGAACACAACAAAAGTATAAATAATGATTATTTTTCATTATATTATTTGTTTATTTTACCTTGGATACGGTTGCTGTATACCGTGTGACACAGACTCCTTTGTTTCTCTAGCTATATTTCTGAAATTTGGAACATTGAATATGCTCACTAGACGGCACTTTTTGACATATTTGGAAAAAAATATCAACTTCCGGTTTTTCCGGAAATGGCATCAACTTTCAATTTTCAAATGGAACACCCTGAATATTATTATATTTTTGGAATCTTCGTAATTATCTGAATCCAATGATATCTCAATTTTTTCAAATGGTACCATAATGGTACTTCTGATGTCATTCGAAATTACCTTCGATGGGGTATCCATCCATATTAACTCTTTTTGTGTAGAACCATTACGAACAAAATAATGTAGTTGAAGAAAGTTTAAATGTTCAGATTATCGAAATGTCAAAGTGTAACTTGTGTTCCATAGCCACCTTCATAAATTATTGTTATTGAACAAGAAGATACGAGAAGATACTTAAACTTTTTTCAACTACATTATTTTATTCGTAATGGTTATAGACAAAAAGAGTTAATATGGTATCATTTGAAAAAATTGAGTTTTGGGTAAAAAAACATTTTTTCGCACGTATTTCGAAACACAATACTATTTTAATCGAAAATGCGATAGTGTACGATTATTTTGATTATTTGGAATAATTTTAGGGAGTTCATGGCTCTCTAGATCGAAAAATAAAATGGGTATTCTGACTAATGAAATATCAACTATGAGGTATCATTGGATTCAGATAATTACGAAGATTCCAAAACTGTAATAATATACAGGGTGTTCCATTTGAAAATTGAAAGTTGATGCCATTTCCGGAAAAACCGGAAGTTGATATTTTTTTCCAAATATGTCAAAAAGTGCCGTCTAGTGAGCATATTCAAAGTTCCAAATTTCAGAAATATAGCTAGAGAAACAAAGGAGAAAAGGGGGTGTACCATGAGTCTGTATCACACGGTATACACTCTCATAATGCCCTAGGGGATAATGAGCGGGCGTTATGGCCATAACGCCCGCTAATTCTACGGGGAAGGTCTGGATTACTCCGGCAATACATTTTTGGTTGCTTTGGATGCATATTTTCTTTGATATGTTTCGGAAAATCGATATTTATTTCCATTACTTTTATAAGACGAATATAACACAAAAAAGCAGCAATGAAATAATCAAAAAATTGGTTTTTCATTAAAATAAAATAAATTTTTCGTGAAAAATAAAATCTTGTATGCACTGGATCCTAACGCCCATCGGGTGTATAAATAACTATTATATTAGTTTCAGATTCAGATGAAAATACATTTGAAATAATAATATATGAAACTTTTATAGACGATTTTAAGTATAGCAGTTTTATTTCATATATAAGTGTGAAAAAAAATTCCAAATATTTTCTATCGGGTACAATATAAGGAAATATTTTTCACTGATCTTTGTTTACTAAACCGACCACGTAAAATACGAATTTGTCAGTTAAAATTCTCATTACCATTAGGAGTAAAGTTCTGGGCATCGATCTGTCTCGCGAATATGGAGATTTGCCAGAGCTAGTAGAAAATTGCATCTAAATAAATTGAGCTACTGAAAAAAGAGCAATTACAAAAAACGATACATATTTCATCATATTTAATTGGCTTAGCTGTCAAATTGGATATAAAATTTCTTGTGTGTTGATTTTAAAATTATAAGATCTTTATATCTGACATCTTAGAAAAAACACGGCAAAAACTTTTAAACACCAACATTGAAGAGATTTCCTGTGAAACAATAAAGTTTCTTAGAAGGTTGTAAAACCATCAAACGCAAAAAAATTAGAAATTAAAATTTCGTTGATATCTATCCGTTGATACTATCCAACACGTAATTTTTTATTTCTGAGTGAACATTTCTTTATTGTTTCGTTTATGAAGATTGTAACACTTCTCCTTCTTATAATCATAATCATGACAAAACTTCAAAGAAAGAGTATTTTTGTTGAATTTTCTTTTATTAACGTATAATGCAAATAAAATCACCAAATGTTTTTGTTAACTACCCATTGGATCACCTTTTTTTTGAAAAAAAGAGGTGTAAATTAAAAACAAAGTCATTAAAATGCATTTTTTATTGCAATGACTCCCAAAAAATATTATAAAGTATAAAGTGTTATAGTTGTTATTTGTCCTTTGTTGCACTACCACCTATACTTCCCCCCATACTATACGATCCACTTGCAAAACCACTGGCTTGACCATTCATTTCTTGTGGGATAATCTGTTTCATAGCTTCCGCTATTTTCACCGGGTTCATAAAATCCATAGGATTGGGGATTTGTCCAGAAACCAATTGTTGATTCTGAAATGTTTGGGGATTTACTTAAATTTTTTAAATCCTCACCCGGGTGAACTCCCTTAATGTTTCACTAATTTATTAAAACATTCAATCAACATTATATCTGTTTGAAGTCAAGTCTAGGAAATGCTTACAAAAACTACAAATATGTACATCAAATAAACAAACGTTGTTTTTGATATTCTTTAACGTTTACATAATAAAACTTCAAAATATCATGAAAAATCGAATGCAATTGGTGCAAAATTCATATTATTTAGGCCTACTGTCCACGGCGTCTTCATTTGATGAATGCATGCAGGCTACAAATGACGACACTCGGTTTTTGTAGATTACACGTATCGTCATACAACCGACATTCAAGCTACAAAACATTTCAGTTTTCTTTCAAGTAGCATCGCGAATACATGTCTTGGGTTGGGAAAATGTCCAGAGATAATGAAGATGTGATTATAGCATACAACTTTATTAAAAGACGACGAACCAGACGTAGGTTGCATTGGTTTCATCCATATATCGAAAGAAATTTAAATTGTAGATTATTTGTTGCTACCAGAGAGTTATCAAAAGATGATTATTTTAATCATTTTACCGAATTACTACAAATTCTTACCAAAATTTAGTATCATTTTGTAAAATAAACACGTATTTGCGACTTGCAATTCGCGTGGGTAGTAACATGCTGCAGCACGAGCTGCATGACAAACGCATGACGAAAGGCAGACGCGACGTTGCTGCACCGTGGACACAGTTTCGCTTGTTTATATAGGAAATGCAAGCAATCGTCAAATCACGATAGCGTGCGTATGACGTGCGGTCTACGTAGACAGTAGCCCTTAAGGCTCCTCTTTTTTACCGTTAAATTTCCATACTATTAAAATAATAAAACAAAGCATATTACCAAAAACGTTATTACGGCAAACAACACTATAAAAAATTTCATTGCGTTAAAAGTTTTTATAAATATAAAATAAAATGTTTAGGTATATATGCAATAAAAAATATAACAAAAGCGGAAATAGCATGTACATTGGAAAATTGAAAGCATTTAAATCAATTTTATTTATTTATTTATTTATTTATTTATTTACGGACTGACGCCCACTAAAATTACGAGCATACAATAAAATAAACAATTTTCGTTTATTATGCAATGTTAACACGTGCTAACTTAATACGGAAGATCTTATCTAAGAATGATTATGCGAATTATCCATACAAACCTATTGAAAGCTACCACAATATTTTTCATTCTGAAAAATCATTCTGGTTCAAGTATTATTCGAGGCAACAAAACACGAGCAATAGATCGTATCACAATAGGATAAAGGAAATAGGGGAGGTAACATTCTTGAAATGAAACCAACGGACCACATGAATTCAATGTATTACTTTAACACTAACTTCAAGGTGATTATGCAAGATCGAAGGGTGTGGAAAGAGCACAACATCAAGGGCAAACCTGGAGAAAGGATCTGGTATACAGACGGATCGAAGACCAGGGAAGCAACTGGTGCTGGAATATACAATGAGAGGGGAGAAACTCCCAAATAAGTGGGAACAAACACTTCCGTATTCCAGGCGGAAATGTATGCTATCTTGCAATGCGCGAGAGAAAACAATATGAGGGAAGTGCGCAATGCACGGATCAAAATATGCACAGACAGTCAAGCGTCACTGAAGGCTCTCATGAACCCAAAAGTTACGTCAAGACTGGTATGGGAATCCCGTGAAGAACTCAGTGTCCTCTCAGAACACAACAAAATAACTTTGATGTGGGTTCCAGGACACTGTGGCATCGAGGGCAACGAAAAAGCTGATGAATTAGCCAGAATGGGTTCATCAACTCCAGAACCCGCACTTGGTGTTACTAAATCTAACATTCGAGGATGCATACGGGACTGGATCAGACGAA
Source organism: Crepidodera aurea (assembly GCA_949320105.2). Taxonomy (NCBI): domain Eukaryota; kingdom Metazoa; phylum Arthropoda; class Insecta; order Coleoptera; family Chrysomelidae; genus Crepidodera; species Crepidodera aurea. The sequence continues at coordinate 19,368,501 of OX439474.1, read as the reverse complement.
AACAAAGAGAAAAGTGGAAGGAAGCTCTTCTCATGCACCACGGGAAAACATTTATTAAAGAACCGTCCAAACACAAAGCTCAAGATGAGCAGAAATCAGCTAAGAATAATAACGGGCCTTCTCACTGGACACAGTCCAATGAGAGGACACATGTACAAGATGGGGCTGTACAACGGAGACCTTTCCTGCAGACAATGTGGAAACAGCCAAACATATACTGTCAGAATGCGAGGCATTGGATCGCAAAAGACAAGCAATTTATGGGGACCCCAGGCTAACTCCCGAAGAATACAGCGCCCAACCGGTGAAGAACCTGTACAAAATGGTACAGGGGTCAAGAGTTACGGAGTGGGTGCTGTGAAACTAAGCCGGAAGGCACAAAAAGCTCAAGAGGCTAAGGTGCAGCTGGCGATGGGACAGTATCCGAGTATAAAAAAAAAGTATTCTTAGAAAATATTTATTTCTTATTGCTTCGTTTAAAAAAAATAAAACTACCCACCATTCTTTATTTTTTTATCCAAATTCCGATGGAAAGATTCTTCAATATATTTTTTAACACCGAAATTTCAAATTTGAAAATTCTGCATTAAAATTTGGATAAATATATCAAATAAAATAACAATTAAATCCATAAATATAAATTTAATTTTCTTTTTGTTTTTTAATCGTATACTCTGATAATAGTCTAGTCAAATGGTAATTTTTTCAAAACATGAGAGCAGTAGAAATTTTTTCAACAGAATTATATGTTTTTCGGGGTGCTGAAACGAATCTGAAGTTTGCTGCCTCGTAGCAGGACCGGAACAGGCCCAAAAACGCAAAAAACCTATAAATTTTCTGGTTTTCCGCTCATTTCTTGCAAGCGACGCATCGTAAGGAAAATGTCGCAGTATTCAAAGTTGAAGAGTATAAAATTCTGCGTCGAATGACGTCCCTAACTTCCTAACCTCAAAATTTATAAGGTCGCCATCGTCAATCGAAAAAAGCCAACTTTTTGTGAAAACTGCAATATACTCACAGTTAGACGACTGTGATTTAAAAATAACCCGTTTATGTGAAAAACTGGTAAAATAAAAGTTGTAAAGCATCAAATTTTGAGTTCAGTGAGTACCAAAATTTTAAATTTGGATCAATATATACGCATATACTGATCATTCCTCCATTTTGCATCTAAAGGCTTATTTAAACAATATGAAGGGGTCCAATAATAACAAGTCTGCGCCTGTCAATATGAACCCCATACCTCTCAAACTCCTCTTCCCAACACTCAATGAACTCAAAATTTGATGCTTTACAACTTTTATTTTGCCAGTTTTTCACATAGAGTAGCTGTTTTTAAATCACAGTCGTCTAACTGTGAGTATATTGCAGTTTTCAAAAAATTTGGTAAAAATTGGCTTTTTTCGAATGACGATGGCAACCTTATAAACTTTGAGGTTGGAATGTTAAGGACTTCGACGCAGAATTTTATGCTCTTCAACTTTGAATACCGCGACATTCTCCGTACGACGCGTCGTTTTCAAGAAATGAACGGAAAACCAGAAAAACTCCGAAAATTTCGAGGTTTTTTGCGTTTTTCGACCTGAGCCGGTCCTGCTACGAAGCAGATTCGTTTCAGCAGCCCGAAAAACATATAATTCCGTTGAAAAGTTTTACTTTTGACTAGGCTATAACTGACATTGGAATAATTGTATCATTAAAATATCCTGTAACAAGGTTGGAATGAGAATTCGACACGAGTATTTTTTGGACGATTTTTAAGATGTCAAATATTTATTAGAACATTTCTGGAGATGCTATGTATACTGACTTCAGCAAGGCCTTTGATATTATAATGGATCATTCAATTATTGGATAAACTTGGTGCTAATCTACTTCGATGGTTCAACATAAGTAGATTTCAAGCGACGTTACTTCAGGGGTGCCTCAAGGATCCCACTTGGGGCCTTTACCTGAACTTAAATAAATGCTACTCTATTACTTTATCTAGAAAACGATGCATACATGATTTTCAATAATCTCTTGAAATCTACTTAATCTCGGAGATCTTGGAAATTATTTTGATTCAAAACTTATATTACGTTAAAACTTCAGGCTCGTTACGGTGTTTATTCATGGCCTATGTAAAGGTTTAAAGTGTTGGATCAATAATTTGGAATCCTTAGTCTTGTATATATTGATAGGCTTGATGATATTCAAAATAAATTTATAAATTAGGTACTGTAATAAGAAATTGTTTCCTGAAAATAATGTTGCATCAGTCAGGCGGAACTAAAATTTAATTTGCCTGGAAGATAGACGTCAAATAAATGGTAAAGTTCGTATATAAAATTGTTAATAATCTTATTGATTCCAACGAGATTACCAGTCTAATTAAGTTTAATTTTCCAGCTAATAATGTAAGATAAAGTTTAAAGTTTTTTATACTAATTTCAGTACAACCAATTTATTATCAAAATTTTCCCTTACATAGGTGTTTTAAATCCTAATTCAGTTTGTAACCATGTCAACATAAATTGTTTACTTTTCGTAATAAGCTAAAAAAGTTATATTTAATTAACATTGTCACGTTTCGATCACATAGTATGGTAATTAGAATCAACTTTTACTTTATTTAACTAGAATTAACGTTTAATCTATATTACATTAATATATATTAGTGACTACTGTCCCGTTTGTATTCCATTTACTAAATAAATACTAAATAAATAAATTACCTAATAAAAAATATTTTTGCAAAAGGGATGTAATTGAAAAACAAAATGAATAAAATGCTTGTTTATTTTATATACTAGTAAAATTATTTTGTAGTTTTAGCGGTCACTTTTCCTTTGCCGCACTGCCCCCTACATTGCCACCCACAGCATACGAACCACTTGCAAAACCACTGCCTTGTCCATCTATAGCTTTAGGAATAGACATCATGTCTGCCATCTTAGAAGGATCCATCTTGTCCATGGGGTTTTGACCTACAGCAAATTGCTGATTCTAAAAGAAATATATATAGTAATAAAAAAATCAGGTGTTATCGTTTTTTAAGTTTTTGTAAATATACTACATTGCTTTTTGGAGGTTTTCTTGCAGATACTTTAGCAAATTAGTCTAGTTTTGCTACTTCGGGCTTCTGGGTCCCTAGAAAATTAAACTACAAAAATAAATCTGTAGTTTGGTTAAAGTCACTTTTTTACTGTGTCAAGTATATTGGAAATATCTGGACCTACAAAATTTTTTGATTCTACCATGCATTTTTTGTAACGATAAGAAACATTTAAATTTTTCATTTAAAAAAAAAGTCACGATGTTCTTCGCCAAAACGATATTTGCCCGAAAATTTATTAAATTTAACAAACCGAGTTTCAATAATAAAGTCTAGCATAGACATACGAATATTTAACTCGGAGAAAGATGATTAAAACTAAAACTATTACACATATTTTTAGCACATTTTGACAAGTGTCCATTTTAACAGTGTTACTCAACGTTCCATTAAATATTTACCTAAATCCATGATTTCTGAAATTGAATTGGCAACGTTGCATTTTCAACTTTGAATTTATGAGATAGCTGTCATTTGACAACCAAATTATTTATGTCTGTCAAATGAACATTTTTTCCTATTTTAATACTTTTCAGGCTTATTCTGGTTATAAATTGCTACTTGGGCACTTGTAGGAAAAGTTATGTACCTAAGCGTTTGTATCGGAAAAATATGTTAAATAATCATTTCAACGCACTGAATTTGTTTGTCTTGGGAGTGAGTATCCCAATATATATATATATATATATATATATATATATATATATATATATATATATATATATATATTTTTAAAAATGTGAAAAATATTTTTCCGCGCAAAAATTTCTATTGCTATATTGATTTTATCATGTTTTATAGCTTCTGTGACAATTTCATGAAATTCCCAGCCGGCCCCATATTCTTAACGTTTACCCATAGATGTGCGTGTCAGTAGTTGTCAAAATTTGTAGGTTATTATGGCGAAATTAAATAAAGTCGTTGATATTTACAAAATGAATGAAAGTCGTTTTCAAAATGACATAAAATATATAATAAAAAATTTACTATAGAAACAGGTTATATTATCTCTGTGTTGTCTGCGGTTGCTAGGAAAAGCTTAACTTTTCTTGTAAATATCTCAGAAGATCGAATTTTCACACACATGAAACCTGCATTTATTTGCCGATTTAGATAGGAATTAGTCTACCCTGAAAGTTTCATTGAATTCTGACGAGTGGATTTTGAGATCCCCCAGACACACACACATACATACATACACACATACATACAAACCTTGCTCGTTTAATAGTATTTGATTTGTTGTTGAAAACTTACTTAATGTATGAATAGTTTGTTTCATTATGTATACAGGGTGCGGTGCTAAGAATTTTTTACAATATTTTATTTATACTGGGCATTCTTCATCTAACCCAGTTTCAACAAGTTTATCACATGTTTGATGAAAGATGGATTGCTCGCGCGAATTAGTTCATTTGATTTTACTATTTGGCGTTATATTAAAAGCCAAATATTTTCCAAACCTGTTATCACAAGACGATTTGATGCAGCGGGTGCTATGTTCATTTATTACTCTTTGCATACGTTACAAAATGTAAAGAAATTAATTATCTCAAAATTGTTCTTTATAAATTCAGTTTTGTTTTGTTTTTTTGATTTTGATTTTGACCCAACTTATAAACTGCAATACTTTTTTAATTATAATTAGTGATTTTGTGATATTAAAACGAAAATCCGATTCGTTTCATTGATTTTTCACATCACTTTACAGAATATTATACATAAGTATGATGTGCTAATATTTTTTTTTTAAATTTTCCTAGTATTCAAACATTCGATATTATCAAAAAAATGCAAAAAAATATTCTTACCAAAAATGCTATGGCGACCAACAACACAATCGATAATTTCATTTTGAGTGTTAAAAGTTGTTTAAAAACGCAAAAGTAAAATCTTTATATAAGCAATGAAATATATACAAATGCGGAAATAGCATGTATATGGGAAAATTAAAAGTATTTAAATTAATTTTAGGAGCAATTTTCATTTATTATACAATTTTAACAATCCCTAACTTAACGAGGAAGATTTTATCTATTACTAATTATGTGAATTAAGTATTTATTCCAATCTAGAGAAAATAATTATTTTTTACATTGAAAAATCATTCTAGTTTGAGCTATTGTTCCGACACGCAGCAATTCAATGATATCTACCATAATTTTTACAGTTTTCACTTTATTATCTACAGTTTTTAAGATATTTTATTATAATAATTTTTAAGAAAAAATCTGTGAGTTGCAGCACTGGAAAAATATATGAAAAACTGTTGTGTTAAGTTTTAATGATTAGCCGACAGTTTTATTTTCTTCAATTCTTTTTGATAGACTCAATAATAAAAAGGATATGATTTAATTTAAATCATTCATAATTTTCGTGTATTTCCTTATACTTTATTTCGATAAAGACTTAATAAGTCATAAGAAATTAATCATTAAGTGATATTTCTACTTTGTTGGGGTTGAAAAACTGGACAATTTTGAGGAAAAAGATAATGAAGATTAAACAATAAAATTTTTTATTTATCAAATGCGTGTTCGGCCCAAATTTTCTCTGCTAACTTAAAAGGTGTCTAAAATTGCAGTTTTAAGGATAGTTTTCTCCTGGATATTTTATCAATTCGCTTCATTGGATTTCTCTATACTTTTTATTATTTCATTTATGCATTGTCTCCTGTCGAATGTTCTAGTATTTATTTTCTAGAGAAAATTTTTTGTTTAAGACTTTTTTTATTTTACTTTCACTAATATCGATATATTTTGATCTGAAAATACCAATATTGATATAAAAATTTGGATCAGGTGCCATATCTTCGAGAACGTCAAAGAAAACTGAATTTCCAATGAAAATTTTCATAAAAATCAAAAAACTTGAAGCTTTATCTCATCTTATTTTCTCATGAAATTTTACGTCCACAGTACACCTATTAAACCAAAATACTTAATTTTTCTTAAGGTTATAAAACTTCAGAACAAATTCCGAGATTTTTAATCATTTATCAGTAGATCGTATAAGAATATTCTGATTTAAAAAAGACGTGAAATTTAAACTCAATAGATTTTTACTTTTTTTTATTAAATTTGAATTGAATCTTTCAATTTTTATTTAGTGTTTTTATGCATTTTTTTGGTTAAATTCCCTTTTTAACCATGATTAATCATTGAAATTAGTATTTACAATTTTATTTTATTGCTTATTTAAATACGTTTTTTTGTTTATTGTAATATTTTCACCTTCTAAGCTGTTTGTCTGTTTTTCATAAATTTGCATATTGTGTAAGTACACTTAGAATGAAAATTACGAAGGACCTGTATTTTTAACACATTTAAAATTAATACATTGAAATAAATCCATATGAATGGTTAAATATCCCTTTGAAGAATATTTTTTGACAATTTCAAACATATTGCAATCACTGCTTCCAAATTCATTTTTTATATATTTCATTTGGGATATAAACTTTTGGACAAATTAAATAAATATAAAAACTGCATTTACATTACTGTATTTATTTTTTTCATTTTTCAGATAGCCTATAAAATTTTTTAAATATTTCTGGGGCTTCTACTTTTTCTTTCCGGCCAATCCTGAAACCATTGATGTTGCTCCACTTGCCAATCCTGTCGCTGCGTCTATTCCAGTACTAGCCAAGTTTGTTGCGGTACCCATAATTTGTTGAGGCAACTGCATCACCGAATCCAATGGATTAGATAGATCTCCAAGCACCAAACAATGTGCCTGAAAAAAATTATATGAGAAATGATGTAAGTAACCGAAAATCTTTTAAAATCTCACAAAACCTGACCAGAAAGTTTTAGTCCAGTAACTGAAGGGTCAAACCTGGGAATAAGTCTGGCATGAGTTCCCACATAGCCCATTTTGTAGGTCACCGCAGGTGTTTTAACATGAGAAAATCCTTAACGCGTTGTGGTCAAGGGGAGGGGCTGAAAATGGGCCCCAAAACCTGGAAAATGGGTTTCCCGCTAATATCTGGCTAAATATGCCAATTATAGAATTTTTGTTCAGCTCATTCTCTACAAAAATGGTCCTTATCATTTTCTTCGAAAATTCAATAGTTTTCGAGATAATGGCACTCAAAAGTCCCCTCATTTCAGCTGCTGCTCTACCTTCAGGAATTCCGCTTTCTATGAATTAACGCGTAACCGGGCGGACGAATTGTTCAATACCTCGGAAAAAAATGAATATTTTTCGATGATTCAAAGTTCATCGGAATGGGAAAACCCGTAGCTACAATTCCATGTGACTTGAAGTCAGTTCGTATTTACCAAAAATATTTAAAAAAGCGGTCAAAGTTTTTTTCAACAATATTTAGAGGCTGCTTCATTAATTTATTCATATTTTCTTTAAAAATATTCATTTATTCTAATTTTGCCTTAATGATGGGACCTTAGGGAATCTTGAATGACCTCAGAAATTTTTTTGCAATACTTTTCTGGCGTTCTAATATACAATTGGTTTGTTTATTTGCATATTTTAGCCGATTTCGGAGTTCCAGAGAATCTTCGGAACAAGCGCGAATTATAATCTTCTGATCCGTTATATTGATTTCCAATGCACATCATTTCAAAGCTTAGATGGTCTACTTTTCAAATATATTTTTTTATTTTTAATAGAGTCTAATAATTTTCGAGAAATGAGGAAAATTGGTCACACGAGTCAAAACCGGCCTTTTTTGTTTATCCATTTCTTGTTCCCCGCTCTTTATTTCTTGAGGATTAATAATTAGATGAAAGTAAATTTCTGAGGTCATTCAAGACCCCCTAAGGTTCCATTATCAAGGCAAAATTAGAATAAACGACTATTTTTAAAGAAAATATGAATAAATTAATGAAGCAGCCTCTAAATATTGTTGAAAAAAACTTTGACCGCTTTTTTTAAATATTTTTGGTAAATACGAACTGACTTCAAGTCACATGGAATTGTAGCTACGGGTTTTCCCATTCCGATGAACTTTGAATCATCGAAAAATATTAATTTTTTCCCGAGATATTGAACAATTCGTCCGCCCGGTTACGCGTTAATTCATAGAAAGCGGAATTCCTGAAGGTAGAGCAGCAGCTGAAATGAGGGGACTTTTGAGTGCCATTATCTCGAAAACTATTGAATTTTCTAAGAAAATGATAAGGGCCATTTTTGTAGAGAATGAGCTGATCTCCATTTTTTGTCTCTAATTGGCATATTTAGCCAGATATTAGCGGGAAACCCATTGTCCAGGTTTTGGGGCCCATTTTCAGCCACTCCCCTTGACCACAACGCGTTAAGGATTTTCTCATGTTAAAACACCTGCGATGACCTACAAATTGCGCTATGTGGGAACTCATGCCCGACTTATTCCCAGCTTTCGATCTTTTCAGTCCTTCATTTACTGGACTATTTTGGCTTTTTATAGCTTAGAATATGATGAATATGAATATGATGAATGAAACCAACATTTTTGCTTAAAATTAAAATTTTTTGTGCCTTGCTGTATTTTAAAATCTAAAGTTTCATTTACAGTTATGTGAAAATGTATACAAAAAATCATATAACGTCCATTTTAGTTATGGCATTTCAAAAACTTACCAAAAAGAAAGCAACAACTGCAATTACTAGAAGATATTTCATTTTGTTTGCTGGATACTTTTGATATGAGTTCTGTACCCTTTTATACATAAAATTTATGAAAAAAATTCCGGAAGTATTTTGCAAATTATTTAACGATTAATGCCGTGTTTGTATAAATCTCTTCGCACACATTAAAAATTAGAACCTAATTATTGTACAAATTGATATATAAATGTTATTATAATTAGTAAAAAAATTTCGGTCACGTGCCCTCGCTGCAAAATTAGTAAGTGATCATTTCCCTGGTTTGACAGCTGTCACGTGCAGATGCCAGAGTAACAGACTTTCGATTAAAAAGTCGGAACGTCATTAAAGCCCCTTTTTCTTTAAAATAAGTGGTTTTATTTCCATGAGAAGAGAAAGTGAACTAACAAGGAAACCACTATGAGCTTCAGAAATGGATAACAGACTCTCCCTATCATCTAGTATACATTTTTTCCTATCCTCTAGTACTATAATATTGTGTGATTTTATTAGAATATAATCAGCTTGATTTAAAAATTCAAACCTTATTCTACTAGAGTACAAGGAAATGAAAAAAAATGATAAATAAGAGTATACCACAATATAACACTGACTTACAATTTTCCCTATCCTCTAGTACTATAATATTGTGTGATTTTAATAGAATATAATCAACTTGATCAAAAAATTTAAACCTTATTTTACTAGAAATAAAAAAAAATAGGTAAGCGGCGCCGGGTTGCGCCTAGCCACATCGGTATCGCTCCTTTGTCAACTTTTTAAGTCTTTCGTTGAAATAAAAAATAAAATAAAAACAATTTGTTATTAAATACTTTACTCAATGAAAAAAATTTACTGTGTCAAAAAAAAGTCCTGTCATTTATTAAGGCACCAAACATCAAAGCAAAATAAATTCCTATTAAACTGTCAAAAATTGTATTTCCTTTTTAAAATAATTTTTGGTATAAAATTTTCGTACCGAATCTCCCGCGAGCTTGAATTATTCTCCGTAAATTATTACTCGGTTGCGAATTTTTTAAGAAAATTCGCACCTCGAAAAAATTTTCGGAGATTATTCAAAATTCATTGTATGTTTTTTTACTTAAAGTAGATACAAAATAATAAGAAAAGATTTGAGATTTTATGCAATTTTTAATACAAATACGTCACCGGCACGGGTACTGATTTCCTTTACGGTAAACGATTAAAAAAGAAAAGAAAACATAAATACTCTAACTCACAAACAAACTATAAATGAAACTAAACAAAGAAAATACTATAAACTAACTAAAAAATATTAATAAAACAAAAATAAATGCAAAATCAAAAACCCACACTCTCCACAAAAATCAAAGAAATGACATTATTGACAGTGACATTTAACAATTTTAACTTTGAGGTCGAGTGAATTCGTTGAACTTTCGATTCGACTTATATCTAACTTCAGTTACGTGGCCAGTGACGTAATTTCAACAATGGGGCAGTATTCAAAAGGCACATTATAAAAATTAACAAATTGCTGGTAAAAATTATGTATGCAATTAAAATTAAAAAAACATATTGTGCATGTGGCCTGCTGAATCTAGTGGTATCCTGTTCTCTATACTTCCTGCTGCTTCCCTCTTCAACTTCCTGCTGTCTCCTTCTTCAACTTTTTACTGAACCGCTCTTCAGCTTCATGGTGGTTCTCTCTCCAGGTAAGATTGAACAATAAAATTTAGTAAATATTAATTTGTCTTTATTTATAATTAGCATTAAATTTTTCAATTATCAAATGCGTGTTCTGCCCAATTTTCTCTGCTAATTTAAGAGGTGCCTAAAATTGCAGTTTTATGGATAATTTACTCCTAGATATTTTTTCAATTAACTTCATTTGATTTCTCTGTACTTTTTAATATTTTAATATTCAAAAGGCCCATTATAAAAATTAACAAATTGCTGGTAAAAATTATGTATGCAATTAAAATTAAATCGGTATCGCTCCTTTGTCTTTAGTTGAAAGAAAAAATGAAAAAGAAACAATTTGTTATTAAATATTTAATTTATTAAGACACCAAATATCAAAGAAAAAAAAATTCCTATTAAACTGTCAAAAATTGTATTTCCTTTTTAAAATAATTTTCGTACCGAATCTCCCGCGACTTTGAATTATGCTCCGTAAATTTTTTCTCGGTTGCGAATTTTTTTAAGAAACTGCCTGTGGCCTGTGTTAAAGGTGTCTAAAATTGCAGTTTTAGGGATAATTTACTCCTAGATATTTTTTCAATTCACTTCATTTGATTTCTCTGTACTTTGTAATATTTCATTTATTTATTTTCTCCTGTCGAATGTACTAGTATTTATTTTCTAGAGAAACTTTTTTGTTTAAGACTATTTTAGTTTTTCTTTCACTAATATCGATATATTTTGAACTGAAAATACCAAAATTGATATAAAAATTTGGATTATGCCATATTTTCGAGTACGTCAAGGAAAACTGAATTTCCAATGACGTATCAGGTGTCAAAATTTCTAAAAAAATTCCGAGATTTTTAATAAGATTATTCTGATTTAAAAAAGACGCGAAATATAAACTTAATACATTTTACTGTCCTTTTATTAAATTTGAATTGAATCTTTCAATTTTTATTCAGTACATTATGTATTTTTTTTGGTTAATTTCTTTTTTCGACCATGATTAATCATTGAAATTAGTATTTACAATTATTTTATTGCTTCTAAGCAGCATGTATAGATGGTAGCATATTTAAGTATTTTATTGCTTATTTAAATACATTTTTTTGTTTATTTTAATATTTTCACCTTCTAAGGTGTTTGTCTGTTTTTGATAAATTTGCATTTTGTGCACACATAAAATGAAAATTAGGAAGGACCTGTATTTTTAAATCCATTTCAATGGTTAAAACTTTAATGAAGAGGAGGGGGATGAAAAGTCCTTTATACCTCACAAAGTTATTTATTGGCGACCGGTTTCGACAATATTATGGCACACCATAACTTATATATGAAGGATTAGCGACAGGATTTTCACAAAAAACATGGTACAGGTCACTGTGTTAACATTTAAAAAAAATTTAAAATATTGTGATGTAATTATGACGAAATATTTTTAATAAAAACACAAATTGAATTTAAATTATGTTCCAGCAGTCAATTTAAGTCAATTAACACGAAAACAAACATTTAAGATACAAAAGCTAGGAACAAAAAAAAATTTATCGTCCTAATTACATCACAATTTTTAAAAAAAATTTTAAATGATAACACATTGTCCTGTACCATGTTTTTTGTGAAAATCCTGTAGCTAATCCTTCATGGATAAGTTATGGTGTGCCTGATGATGACATAATATTGTCGAAACCGGTCGCCAATAAATAACTTCTTGAGATATAAAGGACTTTTCATCCCCCTCCTCTTCATTACCTTCCACTCACATATGGCTAACCCTAACTTAAAAAGGTTATAACTTTTTTAAAAATTTCAGGGTAAATATCTAACAATCGATTGTTTGTAAAGCCCTTAGGTATTCCAACCTAATATGTATTAATGAAATGAAAAGACTGCAAGACTTTGTATACACTTGTTAATAAGTGAGGGAAAGAAAACTTTTTCAGCACTTTCCTTGAAATATGTTTCCTCAATTCTCTCCTCTAGATGTTAGACATTGATACTTACTTTTTTCTTTCTCTGGGATATTTGTCGTTAGTTTGACGTAAGTTACCAAGTTTGTTTATATTGTTATATACTAAATTGTGAACTTAGGTTTTAGCTCTGAAGATGACCCGTTATTGGGTTGAAAGCGCTTAGCTAATATAATTTTTTGTATAAGTTTTTATAACTTTAACTTTTCTTTCCCTCAATTAATCTGTATTAATTTTAAGTTTTAAGAGAAATTGTTTTACCATTTATATTTAGAAACATATTGTATTCACTGCTACCAAATTTATTTTTTATATATTTCATTTGCGATATAGACTTTTGGACAAATTTAATAAATATAAAAAAACTGTATTTACTGTACTGTATTTTCTTTTATTTTATAACAATTTTTAAATATTTCTGAGGTTTCTACTTTTTCTTTCCGACTTGATCGGTCAATCCTGACACCACTGATGTTGCTCCACTTAACAATCCTGTCCCTGCGTCTATTCCAGTACTAGCCAAGTTTGTTGCGGTACCAATAAGTTGTTGAGGCAACTGCATCACTGAATCCAATGGGTTAGATAGATCCCCAAGCACAAAACAATGTGCCTGAAAAAAAGTATATGAGAAATGACATAAGTAACCGAAAATCTTTTAAAATCTCACAAAACCTGACCAAATTAAACTGATTGTTTCGAGAAAAATATTTTTTATGTGCTGAACGTTTTGGCTTTTTATAGTTTAGAATATAAACGAATGAAATCAGTATTTTTGCATGAAATTAACATTTTTTGTGTCTTATTTTTTTATATTTTAAAATCTAAACATTCATTTATAGTTATGTGAAAAGTAGACAAAAATCGTATAACGTCTAATTTAATTATGGAACTCAAAATAATAATAAAAAAATATTTCAAAAACTTACCAAACAGAAAGCAACAACTGCAATTACTAGAAGATATTTCATTTTGTTTGCTGGATACTTTTGATATGAGTTCTGTACCCTTTTATACATAAAGTTTATGATAAAAATTCCGGAAGTATTTTGCAAATTATTTAACGATTAATTCCATAAATCTCTTCTCACACGTTAAAAATTAGAACCTAATTATTGTACAAATTGATATATAAATGTTATTATAATTAGTAAAAAAATTTCGGTTACGTGACCTAGCTGCAAAATTAATAAGTGATAATTTCGATAGCTTGACAGCTGTCACGTGTAGACACCTGAATAACAGACTTACTTTTTTCCCTAACTCTAGTACTATAATATCTTGTGATTTTATAAGAATATAATCAACTTGAATCAAGGATTCAAACCTTATTCTACTAGTACAAGGAAATAAAAATGATAAATAAGCGTATACCACAATAAAACACTGACTTACATTTTTCCCTATCCTCTAGTACTATAATATTGTGTGATTTTAATATAATATAATCAAAAAAATTTAAACCTTATTTTACTAGAGTACAAGGAAATAAAAAAAAGACAGGTAAGCGCCGGCGCCACCGGGTTGCGCCTAGCCACATCGGTATCGCTCCTTTGTCTTTCGTTGAAAGAAAAAATGAAAAAGAAACAATTTGTTATTAAATATTTAATTTATTAAGACACCCAATATTAAAGAAAAAAAAACTCCTATTAAACTGTCAAAAATTGTATTTCCTTTTTAAAATAATTTTTGGTATAAAATTTTTGTACCGAATCTCCCGCGAGCTTGAATTATTCTCCATCAATTATTTCTCGGTTGCGAATTTTTTTAAGAAAATTCGCACCTCGAAAAAATTTTCGGAGATTATTCAAAATTCATTGCATGTTTTTTTGCTTAAAATAGATAAAAAATAATAAGAAGAGGTTTGAGATTTTATGCAATTTTTAATACAGATACGTCACTGGCACGGGTACTGATTTCATTTACGATTAAAAAGAAGAGAAAACTCAAATACTCTAACTTACAAACAAACTATAAATGAAACTAAACAGAGAAAATACTATAAACTAACTAAAAAATATTAATAAAACAAAAATAAATGCAAAATCAAAAACCCACACTCTCCACAAAAATCAAACAAATAACATTATTGACAGTGACATTTAACAATTTTAACTTTGATGTCGAGTGAATTCGTTGAACTTTCGATTCGGCTTATATCTAACTTCAGTTTTACGTGGCCAGTGACGTAATTTCAACAATGGGGCAGTATTCAAAAGGCACATTATAAAAATTAACAAATTGCTGGTAAAAATTATGTATGCAATTAAAATTAAAAAAACATATTGTGCATGTGGCCTGCTGAATCTAGTGGTATCCTGTTCTCTATACTTCCTGCTGCTTCCCTCTTCAACTTCCTGCTGTCTCCTTCTTCAACTTTTTACTGAACCGCTCTTCAGCTTCATGGTGGTTCTCTCTCCAGGTAAGATTGAACAATAAAATTTAGTAAATATTAATTTGTCTTTATTTATAATTAGCATTAAATTTTTCAATTATCAAATGCGTGTTCTGCCCAATTTTCTCTGCTAATTTAAGAGGTGCCTAAAATTGCAGTTTTATGGATAATTTACTCCTAGATATTTTTTCAATTAACTTCATTTGATTTCTCTGTACTTTTTAATATTTCATTTATTTATTTTCTCCTGTCGAATGTACTAGTAATTATTTTCTAGAGAATTTTTTAATTTTTATTTAGTATATTATGCATTTTTTTGGTTAATTTATTTTTTCAACCATGATTAATCATTGAAATTAGTATTTACAATTATTTTATTGCTTCTAAGCACCATTTATAGATGGTAGCACATTTAAGTATTTTATTGCTTAATTAAATACATTTTTTGTTTATTTTAATATTTTCACCTTCTAAGGTGTTTGTTTTTGATAAATTTGCATTATGTGCACACTTAAAATGAAAATTAGGAAGGACCTGTATTTTTAACACATTTAAAATTAATAAATTGAAATAAATCCACATGAATGGTTATAACTTTTTGACAATTTCAGGGTAAATATCTAAAAATCGATTCTTTGTAAAGCCCTTAGGTATTCCAACCTAATATATATTAATGAAATGAAAAACTGCAAGACTTTGTATACACTTGTTAATAAGTGAGGGAAAGAAAACTTTTTCAGCACTTTCCTTGAAAGATGTTTCCTCAATTCTCTCTTCTAGATGTTAGACATTGATATTTACTTTTTTCTTTTTCTGGGGTATTTGTTGTTAGTTTGACTTAAGTTACCAAGTTTGTTTATATTGTTATATACTAAATTATGAGTTCTAGTTTTTAGCTCTGAAGATGACCCGTTGTTGGGTTGAAAGCGCATAGCTAATTTAATTTTTTGTATAAATTTGTATACACTTTACCCCAAAAAAAACAAAATTTCCTTTCCCTCAATTAATATGTATTAATTTTAAGTTTTAAGAGAAATTGATTTATCATTTATATTTAGAAACACATTGTATTCATTGCTGGCAAATTCATTTTTTATATATTTCATTTGCGATATAAACTTTTGGGCAAATTTAATAAATATCAAAAACTGTATTTACAGTACTGTATTTATTTTTTACATTTTTCAGATAGCCTATAACAATTTTTATATATTTCTGGGGTTTCTACTTTTTCTTTCCGGCCAATCCTGACACCATTGATGTTGTTCCACTTGCCAATCCTGTCGCTGCGTCTATTCCAGTACTAGCCAAGTTTGTTGCGGTACCCATAATTTGTTGAGGCAACTGCATCACCGAATCCAATGGATTAGATAGATCTCCAAGCACAAAACAATGTGCCTGAAAAAAAGTATATGAGAAATGATATAAGTAACCTAAAATCTTTTAAAATCTCACAAAGCCTGACCAAATTAAATTGATTGTTTAGAGAAAAATATTTTTTTATGTGCTGAACGTTTTGGGTTTTTATAGTTTAGAATATAATCGTATGAAACTAGTATTTTTGTTTAAAATTAAAATTTTTAAAAAGTAGATAAAAATCATATAACGTCTATTTTAATTATGAAACTCAAAATAATAATAAAAAAATATTTCAAAAACTTACCAAACAGAAAGCAACAACTGCAATTACTAGAAGATATTTCATTTTGTTTGCTGGATACTTTTGATATGAGTTCTGTACCCTTTTATACATAAAATTTATGATAAAATTTCCGGAAGTATTTTGCAAATTATTTAACGATTAATGCCATAAATCTCTTCTCTCACGTTAAAAATTAGAACCTAATTATTGTACAAATTGATATATAAATGTTATTATAATTAGTAAAAAATTTTCGGTTACGTGACCTAGCTGCAAAATTAGTAAGTGATAATTTCGTTGGCTTGACAGCTGTCACGTGTTGACGCCTGAATGACAGACTTACATTTTTCCCTAACCTCTGGTACTATAATATCGTGTGATTTTATCAGAATATAATCAAATTGATTCAATGATTCAAACCTTATTCTACTAGTACAAGGAAATAAAAATGATAAATAAGCGTATACCACAATATAACACTGACTTACATTTGTCCCTATCCTCTCTAGTACTATAATATTGTGTGATTTTAATAGAATATAAACCTTATTTTACTACAGTACAAGGTACACATCGGTACCGCTCCTTTTTAAGTCTTTCGTTGAAAGAAAAAATAAAATAAAAACAATTTGTTATTAAATACTTTACTCAAATCAAAAAAATTTCCCGTGTCAAAAACAAGTCCTGTCACAGCCACCTTAATTTATTAAGGCACCAAACATCAAAGTAAAATAAACTCCTATTAAACTGTCAAAAATTGTATTTCCTTTTTTAAATAATTTTTGGTATAAAATTTTCGCACCGAGTTTTTTTAAGAAACTGCTACAATTGCACCTGTGGCCTGCTGAATCTAGTAATATCCTGTTCTCTATCCTTCCTGCTGCTTCCCTCTTCAACTTCCTGCTGTCTCCTTCTTCAACTTTTTACTGAATCGCTCTTCAGATTCATGCTGGTTCTCTCTCCAGGTAAGATTGAACAATAAAATTTAGTAAATATTAATTATCAAATGCGTCTTCTGTCCAATTTTCTCTGCTAACTTAAGGATGTCTAAAATTGCAGTTTTAGGGATAATTTACTCCTAGATATTTTTTCAATTCACTTCATTTGATTTCTCTGTACTTTTTAATATTTCATTTATTTATTTTCTCCTGTCGAATGTACTAGTATTTATTTTCTAGAAAAACTTTTTTGTTTAAGACTATTTTAGTTTTTCTTTCACTAATATCGATATATTTTGATCTGAAAATACCAAAATTGATATAAAAATTTGGATGATGCCATATTTTCGAGAACGTCAAGGAAAACTGAATTTCCAATGAAGTATCAGGTGTCAAAATTTCTAAAAAAATTCCGAGATTTTTAATCATTTATCGAATAAGATTATTCTGATTTAAAAAAGACCTGATATATAAACTTGATACATTTTACTGTCCTTTTCTTAAATTTGAATTGAATCTTTCAATTTTTATTTAGTACACTATGGATTTTTTTTGGTTAATTTCTTTTTTCAACCATGATTAATCATTGAAATGAGTATTTACAATTATTTTATTGCTTCTAAGCAGCATTTATAGATGGTAGCACATTTAAAAGAATGTTATTGCTTATTTAAATACATTTTTTTGTTTATTTTAATATTTTCACCTTCTAAGGTGTTTGTCTGTTTTTGATAAATTTGCATTTTGTGCACACTTAAAATTAGGAAGGACCTGTATTTTTAACACATTTAAAATTAACAAATTGAAATAAATCCATTTGAATGGTTATAACTTTTTTGACAATTTCAGGGTAAATATGTAACAATCGATTGTTTGTAAAGCCCTTAGGTATTCCAACCTAATATGTATTAACGAAATAAAAGGACTTCAAGACTTTGTATGCACTTGTCAATAAGTGAGGGAAAGAAAACTTTTTCAGCACTTTCCTTGAAAGATGTTTCCTCAATTCTCTCTTCTAGATGTTAGACATTGATATTTACTTTTTTCTTTTTCTGGGATATTTGTTGTTAGTTTGACGTAAGTTACCAAGTTTGTGTATAATGTTATATACTAAATTGTGAACTTTAGGTTTTAGCTCTGAAGATGACCCGTTGTTGGATTGAAAGCGCTTAGCTAATTTAATTTTTTGTATAAGTTTTATAACTTTAAATTTTCTTTCCGTCAATTAATCTGTATTAATTCTAAGTTTTAAGAGAAATTGTTTTACCTTTTATTTTTAGAAACATACTGTATTCACTGCTGCCAAATTCATTTTTATATATTTCATTTGCGATATAGACTTTTGGACAAATTTAATATATATAAAAAAACTGTATTTACTGTACTGTATTTATTTTTTTTATTTTATAACAATTTTTAAATATTTCTGAGGTTTCTACTTTTTCTTTCCGACTTGACCGGTCAATCCTGACACTACTGATGTTGCTCCACTTAACAATCCTGTCCCTGCGTCTATTCCAGTACTAGCCAAGTTTGTTGCGGTACCCATAAGTTGTTGAGGCAACTGCATCACTGAATCCAATGGGTTAGATAGATCCCCAAGCACAAAACAATGTGCCTGAAAAAAAGTATATGAGAAATGATATAAGTAACCGAAAATCTTTTAAAATCTCACAAAAACTGACCAAATTAAATTGATTGTTTAGAGAAAAATATTTTTTTATGTGCTGAACGTTTTGGGTTTTTATAGTTTAGAATATAAACGTATGAAACTAGTATTTTTGCTTAAAATTAAAATTTTTTTGCTGTATTTTAAAATCTATACTTTCATTTATAGTTATGTGAAAAAGTAGATAAAAAATCATATAACGTCTATTTTAATTATGGAACTCAAAATAATAATAAAAAAATATTTCAAAAACTTACCAAACAGAAAGCAACAACTGCAATTACTAGAAGATATTTCATTTTGTTTGCTAGATATTTTTGATATGAGTTCTGTACCCTTTTATACATAAAATTTATGAAAAAAATTCCGGAAGTATTATGCAAATTATTTAACGATTAATCTCTTCTCACACGTTAAAAATTAGAACCTAATTATTGTACAGATTGATATATAAATATTGTTATAATTAGTAAAAAAGTTTCGGTCATGTGACCTGTCAAAACAGTCATATTTTGTAGTTTCAGCAAATAAGAGCTCAGGATCCTAACCAATTATTGAGTTTTATACTGATAAAACCGCTTCTTCTATTTGTTTTTTGATAAAACTTTGTTTATTTTTTTTGAAATGTCAAATATAATCATTTAACAACTATTATTTAGTATTATCAATTATTATTATACTAAAATGTATTGCAAATCTATGTTAATATCCAAATTTCAAAATTTATTTGTAAACTACCCTGTTTATTCGTTTATTCACACACACATCAGTTTTTGAATACCCAAATACTTAAAAATACATAAATCTCTTTGAAACTGACAAATGTCAAATTCTATATCCGAATTAAGCCAAACGCAATCACGTATGCCTTGGTGGCCCTATATTTAAAACTATAACAGCTCAATATTTTTTGATGTTTCAATTGAAATAGATAAAGAAAATATTGAACATTTGCGTGTAAAGTGTATTTTGCATAAATGACTATATTCTCTGTTTTTAATACAGAATGATTCAAAAAATAACCTTCCAAATACCACACGTCCTCTCAAATTTTATAGATTAAATTTTTGGTCTCCATACTCAAAAGCCTTTATTTCAGGCAAAACCACTCAAACAAACTTATTGATAAAATCAGTCGTCCTGCAGACTCGTGATTTTATCCCAAATGAGTTTGTTTTCGTGGTTTTTCCAAATAAAGCCTTTTTCATGAAAACCAAAAATTTAATAGATAGAATTTGGAGGATTCGTGTTATTACGTTTGATAATTTCCCTGGCTTGACAACTGTCACGTGCAGATGCCAGAATAACAGACTTACATTTTTCCCTATCCTCTAGTACTATAATATTGTGTTATTAAGGATATAATCAACTTTATCTAAAAAATTACACCTTATTTTACTAGAGGACAAGGAAATAAAAAAAAGATAGATAACCCAGCAAACAATTTCAATCGGCCCATTGCCGGGCCAACATATGCTGGCCAGAGGTGGCCGGAACGGCAAATCATCTGTAGCTGATGATGGGTCGGTGAAGGTAGGTCACCCTAGCCATCAGTAGGGCCAATGCTGGCCAACAGTAACTTGTAATGACGGGCCTTCGAAGGCCCAATGCTAGCGAATGGTGTCTTTTGACGGGCCTTTTCAGGGCCAATGCTGGACAACGGTATCTTTTAATGACGGGCAGAATTATTATCCGTACATTTTTTCTCGGTTGCGAATTTTTTTAAGGAACTGCTACAATTGCACCTGTGTCCTGCTGAATCTAGTGGTATCCTGTTCTCTATGATTCCTGCTGCTTCCCCCTTCAACTTCCTGCTGACTCCTTCTTCGACTTTTTACTGAATCGCTCTTCAGCTTCATGCTGGTTCTCTCTCCAGGTAATATTGAACAATAAAATTTAGAAAATATTAATTTGTCTTTATTTATAATTAGCATTAAATTTTTCAATTATCAAATGCGTGTTCTGCCCAATTTTCTCTTCTAACTTAAGAGGTGTCTAAAATTGCAGTTTTAGGTATAATTTACTTTACAAATTGGTAATTCAGTCTACCGTGTCTATAGATTTATTTGGAGAAACTGCAAAAATTTTAATAATATCTCGGCTTTACTTTTTCTCTTCTCTTTTTACTTTAGCTTGGTTAGATCTAAATTGGAATATAAATCTTTTATTTGGAGTCCCATATATTTCCAATACACGTTATCATTTGAGAAACTTCAAAAGAAATTTCTTAAATTCTTGCAATATAAAATTGATGGAGTTTATCCTATTAGAGGTATGGACTATAATATTTTATTAAATAATTTTAACTTTGTTTCGCTAGAGAAACGTAGGATGCAAGGTTCTATACGTATTTCATTCTTACTTTAGTGTCAGAATATTTATTCTGTAACACCTAGCTGTAAATATCAACGTCCGCATCCCAGATAGCCATGAATTTAATGTTTGACCGTTCTATACGTGTTATTTTTTTAGTTTGAATTTCATTCCGCGTTATTTCCTTTGATAAGTGAAGTACATTGTTGCCAACCCTTTAGGCATACCAACATAACATATATTAAAGCTGGTAAATGTAGCAGAGAGAAAAAACTGTAGGCGGCAAACTATTAGCAAACTAGCTAATAATCGAGTGTTTCCGCCTTGAAGAAAGACAAAGAAGAGAGTGGACCATAATTGGTCATAGTTTGTTACCATATTTTTTGTAATTCCGCTCAATTATCAGCTCTCTGATTGTTAAAATATCATAAATATTTAAAATCAATTCATTGTTTTCTAATAGTACGGCATACCGTAACCAAATTCACACTTTTGGGGGTAGTTTTTGACCGTTTGGGGGTGGGGCCAACTCAAAAAGAATTTATCCCCGCCATCGTGTTCAGCATCCTCACCCTGGACTTTTATTCTCAATTCTTCGTGAACTAATGAAAAATACTTGAAAATTCTGTATAGTACCTAATAAGCCGAAAATTCTGGTTACGATATGCCGTACTATAAAAAAAATACTAGGAAGAGTACGTTTTAACAAATTTTTCAATAATTTGAAAACGTCTTCTTTCCCAAATATGACTCTCGCGCGCTATTTTGGTATTCTTTGTATATATAATCATTTTACTGGACAAAACAAATGCAACTGTCTATATCTATACTGCTCTAAATTTATTTAGATATTTTTTCAATTCACTTAATGTGATTTCTCTGCACTTTTTATTATTTCATTTATTTATTTTCTCCTGTCGAATGTACTAGTATTTATTTTCTAGAGACACTTTTTTGTTTAAGACTATTTTAGTTTTTCTTTCACTAATATCGATATATTTTGATCTGAAAATACCAAAATTGATATAAAAATTTGGATGATGCCATATTTTCGAGAACGTCAAGGAAAACTGAATTTCCAATGAAAATTTTTTTACATGATTTCAAGAAATATTCTGTAATGTTCCTCAAAAAAATTATAAAACTTGCAGCTTAATCTCATCTAATTTTTGATGAAATTTTACGTCCACGGTATACCTATTAAATTAAAAAATCTTGTTAAGGTTATAAAACTTCAGAAGTTTGCTAAAATCGGGTTTACGTGTTTCACCATTAAAGAACTTTTTAGTTTTACTTATATGAATATATTTTCATCTGAAAAGAATAGATTCAGTCAACGTATTTAGGTATTTAGATCAGATGTCAAAATTTCTAAAAAAATTCCGAGATTTTTAATCATTTATCAGTAGATCGTATAAGATTATTCTAATTTAAAAAAGGCGTGAAATATTAACTGAATACATTTTACTGTCCTTTTATTAAATTTGAATTGAATCTTTCAATTTTTATGAAATAAAAATTAGGAAGGACCTGTATTTTCAACACATTTAAAATTAATAAATTGAAATAAATCCATTTGAATGGTTATAACATTTTTGACAATTTCAGGTTAAATATCTAACAATCTATTGTTTGTAAGGCCCTTAGGTATTCCAACCTATACACTTGTTAATAAGTGAGGGAAAGAAAACTTTTTCAGCACTTTCCTTAAAATATGTTTCCTCAATTCTCTCTTCTAGATGTCACTTTTTTCTTTTTCTGGGATATTTGTTGTTAATTTGACGTAAGTTACCAAGTTTGTTTATATTGTTATATACTAAATTGTGAACTTTAGGTTTTAGCTCTGAATATGACCCGTTGTTGGGTTGAAAGCGCTTAGCTACTTTAATTTTGTGTATAAATTTTTATCCACTTTACCCCAAAAAATACAAAAATTTCTTTCACTCAATTAATCTGTATTAATTTTAAATTTTAAGAGAAATTGATTTATCATTTATATTTAGAAACATATTGCATTCACTACTGCCAAATTCATTTTTTATATATTTCATTTGCGACATAAACTTTTGGACAAATTTAATAAATATGAAAAAAAAAACCGGTATTTACAGTACTGTATTTATTTTTTTCAGTTTTCAGATAGCCTATAACAATTTTTAAATATTTCTGCAGTTTCTACTTTTTCTTTCCGACTTGACCGGCCAATCCTGACACCATTGATGTTGCTCCACTTAACAATCCTGTCCCTGCGTCTATACCAGTACTAGCCAAGTTTGTTGCGGTACCCATAATTTGTTGAGGCAACTGCATCGCCGAATCCAATGGATTAGATAGATCCCCAAGCACAAAACAATGTGCCTGAAAAAAGTATATTAGAAATGATATAAGTAACCTGACCAAATTAAATTGATTGTTTCGAGAAAAATATTTTTTATGTGCTGAACGTTTTGGCTTTTTATAGTTTACATTATAAACGAATGAAACCAGTATTTTTGCATGAAATTAAAATTTTTTGTGCCTTATTTTGTTATATTTTAAAATCTAAACATTCATTTACAGTTATGTGAAAAAGTAGACAAAAATCGTATAACGTCTAATTTAATTATGGAACTCAAAATAATAATAAAAAATTATTTCAAAAACTTACCAAAAAGGAAGCAAAAACTGCAATTACTAGAAAATATTTCATTTTGTTTGCTGGATACTTTTGATATGCGTTTTGTACCCTTTTATACATAAAATTTATAAAAAAAATTCCGGAAGTATTATGCAAATTATTTAACGATTAATGCCATAAATCTCTTCTCACACGTTAAAAATTAGAACCTTATTATTGTACAAATTGATATATAAATGTTGTTATAATTAGTAAAAATTTTTCGGTCACGTGACCTAGCTGCAAACTTAATAAGTGATAATTTCCCTGGCTTGAGAGCTGTCACGGTCAGATTCCAGAATAACAGATTTACATTTTTTCCCTATCCTCTAGTACTATAATATTGTGTGATTTTTATTAGAATACTTGATTCAAAGATTCAAACCTTATTCTACCAGAGTACAAGGAAATGAAAAAGATAAATAAGCGCCGGCTCCGCCAGGTTGCGCCTGGCCACATCGGTATCGCTCCTTTTTAAGTCTTTAGTTGAACGAAAAAATAAAATAAACACAATTTGTTATTAAATACTTCACTCAAATGAAAAAAATTTACTGTGTCAAAAAAAGTCATGTCATAGCCACCTTAATTTATTAAGGCATCAAACATCAAAGCAAAATAAACTCCTATTAAACTGTCAAAAATTGTATTTCCTTTTTAAAATAATATTTGGTATAAAATTTTCGTACCTAATCTACCGCGGCGCTTGAATTATTCAAAGGTAATACCACGAGTCCTCCAAATTTTATCGATGAAATTTTTGGTTTTCACGAAAACGGCTTTATTTGGAAAAACCACGAAAACAAACTGATTGATAAAATAGCGAGTCCGCTGTTATAGTTCTAAACACAGGGACACCAAGGCATACGTGATTGCGTTTGGCTTAATTCGGATATAGAGTTTGACATTTGTCAGTTTTAAAGAGATTTACAGATTTCTATGTAATTTTAAAGTATTTAGGTATTCAAAAACTGATGTGTTTTGAAGTGAGTTATGTGTGTGTTAAAGCGATTTGAAATAAACGAATAGGTTAGTTTACAAATACATTTTGAAATTTGGGCATTAACAATACATTTTAGTATAGTAATAATTGATGATGCTAAATAAAAGTTGTTAAATGTTTATATTTGACATTTCAAGAAAGGTAAACAAAGTTTTATCAATAAACAAAAACGAAGAGGCGGCTTTATCAAAGGTAGAAAGATTATTTTTTAATCATTTTATATTAAAAACAGAGAAAGACACTTTACACTCAAAAGTTCGATATTTTCTTTTACATTTAAACGCCAAATATTGATATAATTGATTGTATACCTACAAACGTAATATAAGTTGCCTATCTAGTAGTAGGCATTTAAGATTATTTATTAAGGGTAACGTTTAGGATTGACATTATTTGACAGTTTTAAACGAATTTATGGATGGAGCTGTGTTGTGTGTTAAAAAAACGAATAAAAACAGGTTAGTTTACAAATATATTTTGAAATTTGGGTATTAACATAGATTTGCAATACATTTTAGTATAATAATAATATTATAATACTAAATAAAAGTTGTTAAATGTTTATATTTGACATTTTAAAAAAGGTAAACAGTAGTTTAATCAAAAAACAAAAACGAAGAGGCGGTTTTGTCGGTATAAAACTCAATGATTGGTTAGGATTGTGAGCTCTTATTGGCTGAAACCACAAAATCTGACTGTTTTGACAGATGAAAAAAATAATCAGTATAAAACAGAATGATTGGTTAGGATCCTGAGCTCTTATTGGCTGAAACCACAAAATCTGACTGGTTTAACAGATGAAAAAAATTTTCGGAGATTATTCAAGCTCTAAGGAGATAACTGAACATTTTTACAATACTAATGATATCTGCATATAGTGCACTTAACTTATAAAGTGGTTCTTGATAAAGTTGCATATTATAAAATTTATATCTGAAACAAGTAGTTAAATTATTAATTGATTGTTTTTTTATTTACTGTTTTCTTGAATTTAATTTCCTATTATCCTAAACACTAAAAAAACTCATTTCTAAGGTCTGTTTTTGATAAATTTGTATTTTGTGCACACTTAAAATGAAAATTAGGAAGGACCTATACTTTTAACATATTTAAAATTAATAAATTGAAATAAATCCATTTGAATGGATATATCTTTTTTGACAATTTCAGAGTAAATATCTAACAATCGATTGTTTGTAAAGCCCTTAGGTATTCCAACCTAATATGTTTTAATGAAATGAAAAGACTGCAAGATTTTGTATACACTTGTTAATAAGTGAGGGAAAGAAAACTTTTTCAGCACTTTCCTTGAAAGATGTTTCCTCAATTCTCTTTTCTAGATGTTAGACATTGATATTTACTTTTTTCTTTTTCTTGGGTATTTGTTGTTAATTTGACGTAAGTTACCAAGTTTGTTTATATTGTTATATACTAAATTGTGAACTTTAGGTTTTAGCTCTGAATATGACCCGTTGTAGAGTTGAAAGCGCTTAGCTAATTTAATTTTTTGTATAAATTTTTATACACTTTACCCCAAAAAATACAAAATTTTCTTTTTCTCAATTAATCTGTATTAATTTTAAGTTTTAAGAGAAATTTATTTATCATTTATATTTAGAAACATATTGCATTCATTACTGCCAAATTCATTGTTTATATATTTCATTTGCGATATAAACTTTTGGACAAATTTAATAAATATGAAAAAAAAAACCGGTATTTACAGTACTGTATTTATTTTTTTTCGTTTTTCAGATAGTCTATAACAATTTTTAAATATTTCTGGGGTTTCTACTTTTTCTTTCCGACTTGACCGGTCAATCCTGACACCATTGATGTTGCTCCACTTAACAATCCTGTCCCTGCATCTATTCCAGTACTAGCCAAGTTTGTTGCGGTACCAATAAGTTGTTGAGGCAACTGCATCACTGAATCCAATGGGTTAGATAGATCCCCAAGCACAAAACAATGTGCCTGAAAAAAAGTATATTAGAAATGATATAAATCTTTTAAAATCTCACAAAACCTGACCAAAATAAATTGATTGTTTAGAGAAAAATATTTTTTTATGTGCTGAACGTTTTGGTTTTTATAGTATAGAATATAAACAAATGAAACTAGTATTTTTGCTTAAAATTAAATTTTTTTTGCTGTATTTTAAAATCTAAACTTTCATTTATAGTTATGTGAAAAATCATATCTATTTTAATTATGGAACTCAAAATAATAATAAAAAAATATTTCAAAAACTTACCAAACAGAAAGCAACAACTGCAATTACTAGAAGATATTTCATTTTGCTTGCTGGATACTTTTGATATGAGTTCTGTTCCCTTTTATACATAAAATTTATGAAAAAAATTCCGGAAGTATTTTGCAAATTA
This sequence comes from Crepidodera aurea, assembly GCA_949320105.2. NCBI lineage: Eukaryota > Metazoa > Arthropoda > Insecta > Coleoptera > Chrysomelidae > Crepidodera > Crepidodera aurea. Next base: position 19,341,180 of record OX439474.1, on the reverse strand, counting down.
TTTAACGATTTATGCCATGTTTGTATAAATCTCTTCTCATACGTTAAAAATTAGAACCTAATTATTGTACAAATTGATATATAAATGTTTTTTTAATAATATTTCGGTGTGAAATTTACTTACCGAATACCACTCTAGCTTCAAATAAAAGCCTATATTTTGTATCGTTACCATAGCAACTAAAAAAAATTTCCGGAAATTTTTCTGCTCCTTGGTGTAAGGAGTATGAAATTACCTACACTGGAAATTTTTTGACTTTTATAGGTAAAATGACATTTACATTTAACTTCAGATTATGTTGAATTTATTCTATAAGTTAAAATAAAGTAAAAATCATTTATTAACAGTTTTTAGACATTTTCATAAAAACACTATAATATACTTTTCACTTTTGATATCACGCACACGAAAAATGACATATTATATAAAAGAAATATTATCCTTTTGAATTAACATACAAATCCTACTATTTAAATTTCAAAACCATCAAAAACCGTCATTATCCTAGTATTTTTTAATAATATTTCGGTGTGAAATTTTCTTACCGAATACCACTCCAGCTTCTAGCTTCAATTAATTGAATAATAATTGAAGCTCTAGTGGTATTGTAAGTGAAAATTTTTTCAATACTAATGATACTTGCATATAGTGAACATAACTTATAAAGTTAGTGGCGTCTGTGAGTCGGAAGGACATGCACCAAAATTTACCAGGATCGAGAGTACCTTTCGAGGAAGCTGAACACGATGGCGGTATCAGAATTTCTCTTTTCGCCAGCCGAACCCCTAAAACGGCCAAAAACTACCCACTAATGGTGTTAAACGGGCAGGACACCATTTTAGAGGATGCTGAGCATGGTGGTAGTGTTGAAGATTACTTACGACCCTCGTCTACCCCTCCACAGGTCAAAACTCACCACCGAAACACCTCCACCATGCTCGGCACCCTCGAAAACAGGGGGAAAGACGTTTTTTTACAGGGAAATGATGAGCTGCCCGTTTAACCCCTTTAGGGGGTAGTTTTTGGCCGTTTTAGCGGGTTTGGCTGGCGAAAAGAGAAATTCTGATACCGCCATCGTTTTCAGCATCCTCGAAAACGGGAGGGGGGGTACTGTCGATCCGGGTAAAATTTGGTCCATTTTTCATGGTTTTTTCAGACTCACAGACGCCACTAAGTGGCCTTGATATTCGCTAATCTTTCCAAATTTGTCTATTTAAATATGTCACTGCAGTAAATTCATATTCTTAAATTTTTTTCCACATTCCAACAAAAATTCTATGCATTATGAATATCCTAAACTCTAAAAAAACTCATTTCTTTAAAGAACAATCGTGTGCCTATTATCTTCTATTTACATTTCTATTCCGTTACGTAAGAAGAGGTCGTAGAGACAAACCGACAATTATAATACAGAAACACTGTATTTTGGATCCTTTTCTTTACAATTTCATTACTCGGCTGCTACAATTGCGCCTGTGGCCTGCTGAATCTAGTGGTATCCTGTTCTCTATGCTTGCTTCCTGCTGTTCTTTCTCCAGGTTTCTGCTGGTCCTCTACTCAGATTACTGCATTCTGTTGCTCTTCTTCCCGTTATGCGGCTCGTACAGATGTCGATGTCGGTCCTTCAGTCTGTCCTCTATTCGCTATTCGCTATTCGCTAAGCTTTCGGCAATACGTATTTTTATAGTAACTATTTTTATTTTACTTTTCAACTATCCCTGTCATTCTGTCTTAAATGGTGAATATAATTCGGTTGATTTGTCTTAATATTCCAGTGCTATAACATTCGTAGAGGTTACAAAAATATGGAAAAACCTTAACTTTAAGAATAGTTCAGATGACCAAATTGTGAGGGCTTTACAGCACTCCTGGTTTTAACAATGTATTGAAGAAAGTAACATAACATGAAGGAATATTGTTTTACAATGAAGCTAACTTTTAAGAAATCTTATAATTCTTAAACGAGAAAGAAACACAAATACATAATAACTTTTTACCTGTAATTAAACATAGAGGGTGCTCTGCCCCCTTACACATTTATTTAGAAAAATTTAAACATATAATGTGAATTGAATTGTTTTTGGTGTCAAAATGCTTCCAAACACCTGCTATTATTCCTTTGTTGTTTAAACGTAAATCAGCAGTATAAGAACCAATCGTTTTTAGGTAGTCAATTAGAATAATATTCCCAGAAGTACAGAAAATAGTGACTATAAACTTTGAACAAATTTCTTAATGATCTTTTTATCCATTGCATTAATTCTTGTTTAGATATGAGGTCATTTTGTCGAATCTATGTTACATCTATAGTTACAATTCCTGTTGCACTTTTTTTCTAAATTGTTCATCCAGGCGGGCTATTGATCATTGATCAAGGCATCGAATTTATCTGCCTCTCCTCGTAATGTGATACTAATAATGTTACAACTAATTACAATATACCTAATCACATTATTTCATCCAAATATATTAACTGTGAAAGTTTAACCTTAAAAACAGGATGTTTTATTTTGACATTAAAACTAATTTATAGTGTATCAAAAAATATATGATATGACAATTTTATTTAGAGATAACACATATATCGGAACCTTTATTGAAATGAAGTTATTAATGTATGTAGTTATAGTTTTTATGATGGTAAGAGTTATATTTTTTATAGTAATATCAACAAAACTATTTTTGCTTTAATATGAACTGTTCGTTATTTCAAATAATGCAAATAATTATTTATTGATAATTACAAAATTATTTTTAGATACAATGTGATGGTTTGCCGATTCTAAGCACTTCAAAAAAATTTTCAAAAACATCAAGACATCTCAACACTCATGGGAGCTATCGACAACATGTTGCCAATTGCTTCTTTACAATATGTAATTAAATTTTTCTTTTTAATTTATAATTTTTAAATTTCATTTTAAAATGTGTGCAGATAATTCTTTGGTAAAAACAAGCTTGTCAATACATGGGAAAGCCCACTTACATAATGAAAAAATACATATTAATTGTCTTCTTGACATACTCAAATTTAGCACTAAAGAAAGGGATCTGAAACGTTGCAAAATCGAATCTTGCCTAGACCTCCCATCTGATCATTCCATGATAATAATAACAATCTTCTAATATAGTCCAATAAACGAAGGTGCCAACCCGGGCATCGGGTCTGTCCGGCACCATTTTTTTTTAATTTGCAGGTATTCATGGGTACATTAACCCCCGAAAATCTCAGCTGTCTGAAATTTGTGGAAGGGCGGGAAAATGGCCCATTGGACTCAAATATGTGTTTTTTTTTCGCCTATTTTCGCCGATATTTCCGAAAATATGACACTTAGAAAATGTTTGTTTTATACTTTTCGACATAACCGGCTCCAAAACGCACCCCCATTTTTAGCTCCTGTCCTGCATTTAGAGAGCACGGTCTAAAGGAATGACACTCCCTATCGGGAATTAATAGATGATCAAGGACCATATCGGTTTTCAACGCACATCATTAGAAAGCTTAGCTTTTCCCCTTGTCGATGGCATTTTTCTTTTTTTTCATATTTTTTGGTTTCCCGGAAAATTGAGAAAATTCTCACCCCTATTAAAAATCGACATTTTTTTAGAGGATTATTTTCTTTTCGTGCTAAAATTTTTTGGGGTTAGGAAATAAAAGATCACATTCTGACCTTTTTATCAATATATCAAGTATTTTATTAAGTGCACGAGAAAAAACTTTCTCAAATTGGATTTTTTTACAATGAATTTATTAATCAAGTGCAAAAAGTGAAAAAAGTTGGTTATTATTGCCTTATCTTTTGTCTTCAGACAAAAACGGGAGGATATTCAAGTTTTGGGAGGATATTGAAATTTTCCGTTTTCACCACAATAATTTTGCGAATTTTGATAAGGAAGCGCCGTATATTTTTTTTGGACTTTTCTTGCACGATTACATTACTTTTCCGCTATGTATTGGACGGCGGAAAAGTAAAAAAACTTCTTCAAGAACTATCAAAATAGTTATTTATGTAACTAGTGCAAAAAGTGTATATTTGTTGCACGATGCATGAAGTTTGCAGGTCGAGACGAAGGATATCGCAACAGAGCAAGTACAAATAATTCTTAAAGTCAACCAAGACATAACTCAAAAAGATACTGTATTTTTGAAAATAAAAAAGATCTCCCTTGCTTATATTATCATTTTCTACAATCAAATCTTTGTATTATTATTATTATTATTAATATTTTGTAGTTTAATGAGAGATTACAGAATATGTGCTGTTTCGTCAAAATACTTCTATAATTATTCTAATAGTTTAACCAAAAAGGTCTGTAAAGACCGCTATATTACTTTTGACTCGCTCTGTATATTTTACATATAGAAATAAAAATATTTTTTTTAAACCAGTTATCCAAGTACCTACTATTGAAGTGGATCCAGCAACAACTACAACTCTGATAGTACCACCTCCCCCGCTACCACAGGGTTAATTTTTCAAGAGATTGTTATTGTGTATGTATATGGTAGAAATTTTTGTAGTTTAAAATAAAAAAAAAACTAAGTTTAGTGTTTCTTTTTCCGTACTCACTCACTAGGTTTGAAATCTATCAGCCTATCCCCTATTACCCACCGTTTTTTTCTATTTCTCCTAATTATGGAAAATAAGTGATAAAAATAGGTGGTGATGGGGGAAAACTGAGGTCATATTTGGATTCAGGAGGTCATTTTGCATAAGAATCAGCAAGAATGGTGTCAAGGCCAGAAAGAAAAATTTTTTTGCCGACCAATGTAATCATGCAGCTGATCCGTAAAATGCCATTATCTCGTAAACTGTTAAGTTTTAAGGTTAATAACAAGTATGCTTTTTTTCTACTAAAATAACGTGGATTTAATATTCTTTTAAAAAAGTAGCGCTAACTTAAAGATCAAAAAAGTTTATCGCAGATTTATGTCACAAATGTGGCCTAACTAGCGCCCTCTACAAATTACATCGAAGTAAGTACCAGATTATGATTTCTCGTTCCCAAAAACCCCCATTTCCAAATATTTATGTATTCATATCCAAAAACGTAATATTTTAAAGTGAGGAATCTACCATACTACTATGTACAATTACTAAAGGACCACCCTGTATAACACTAGACGAAATGATGATCTTCGTCTTCGTTTTTATGGATTAACTAAGCTAAGTTATACAATGCTCTATCAAGAACTTTTAAAGGCACTAGCATACAGGGTGTGTCACGAAGGTGGCTCATTAGCCATATATAGAGAACTATAGATATCTGAAATTTGAAAATTGGGTTACGGGGCTTTGTCAGTATGATCTATTCAACGAAAATATTTTCAACTTCCGGTTACTTCCGGTTATACCGGAAGTAGACATCAACTTTGTTATTTCAAACGGCATGTACCATTTTTCTTTTTATTTTTGGAATCAGCATCAAATTTTGAACAAAAAATTATCAACATACCACATGTCTAAGTTTAACAGATTCCGAGATATTTGAGTTTTTTGTAAAATTTTTTGAAAAACACGCATTTACTTTAATTTCCGTATCTGGCTTAGTTGTTAAGCTATTAATTTCAAATTTAATATAGAGATTGTGAGAATATTCTTCTAGCATACGGTGAATCGTCAAATGCTATATTTTATACAGGGTGTCTAGAATGGAGCGTCCAATGTTCATATTTTCAATTCTCAATAAGTCGATAATTTCAAATGAAACACCCTGTATTTTATTCTCACGCCTGAATCAGTTTTTTATTCTCTTTCGATCTGTATTAGCATTCCCTATACCTAAAGTTACGTATTTCTGAGTTATTGCTAGATTTATTATAATTTGGAGATATTTTACATAAATTGGTGGGTAATATGATCTAGCATGCCATGAAAATTGAAAATACAGTTGTAATAAACAAACTACTGAACAATTAGATTATTTTATTTTCTAACTTCGTTCAATTTGTAAGTGAAAATGGCTCTTCTGGGTTACAGTAATGAAGATCCTATGAAATGTTTTAAAAGATTCTCTAAAACTAACTATACGAAAATAAGCTAAAACTGTTATTTCCTTCATCATCAACTTTTGGTTTGGTCTTTTTAACTTTTGGTTTAAACGATCCGTGCAATAAAAGATTGTCTATAATATTCCTGACCATTTTCCTATTGGGTCTGCGTTTTCTGGGTATCTGCGAATAATTGGCATGTACTTACGACTAATTATGCGATTGCATTAATTATAAATCATTACCAGATTTAATAAATCTTCATTCAACCCAGAAGAGCCATTTTCACTACAAATTGAACGAAGTTAGAAAATAAAATAATCTAATTACAACTGTATTTTCAATTTTCATGGCATGCTAGATTAATTACCCACCAATTTATGTAAAATATCTCCAAATTATAATAAATCTAGCAATAACTCAGAAATGCGTAACATAAAAATTTACAAAAAACTCAAATATCTTGGAAACTGTTAAACTTAGACCTGTGATAAGTTGATAATTTTTTGTTCAAAATTTGATGCTCAATCCAAAAATAAAAAGAAAAATGATACATGCCATTTGAAATAACAAAGTTGATGTCTACTTCCGGTATAACCGGAAGTTGAAAATATTTTCATTGAATAGATTATACTGACAAAGCCCCGTAACCCAATTTTCAAATTTCAAATATCAATAGTTCTCTATATATGGCTAATGAGCCACCTTCGTGACACACCCTGTATCTCTGGAACGTTTTAAAATTAAGATCCGTAAATATTTAGCAACACATAGTTTTTACTCTGTGGAAGAAAATTTATCCCACATTAGAAGATGCGCTTGTGAATAGCTGTTTATGTTTCACTTACCTACTCCGTCATTATTTGTATTGTATTGTGCTGTTTGTTTTTTATATATATTTATATTATATTTATATTTACATTTGATGATTGTACACATGTTTATTATATACATAAATAAATATCTATCTATCTATTTCATTATATTATTACATTATTTAATCATTGCACATAAGCGCATCGTTCCAATTCAATATTCCATTAAAAACATAAATTACAAAAATATTTGTTATAATTTATGTGACAATTACTTCCTGATTTCTTTTGTTCGGTAGTAGTTATATACAATTTTGATTTATGAAGAATATTTCTATTCGAAATTTTTTGCGTAGCACTCTTTTGCAAAATGAAATTAAATTTTATTTCAGCTTTAATTGTATTAATATTGGCAATGGTAAGTTCTTTCATAATTTTTAACATTATATTTCATTTCTGATCATCTCAAAATTTTCTCTTTCGGATCAGAAAATCTTCTTTATTTTTCTGATTTGTTTTCTGACCTCCTTATTCTTTCCATCCATATTTTCCTTGCTTTTTTTTCTCTCCATTCAGACTATAAAACCATATTGGTATAACTGTTTGTTTTCTCATTTATATGATTTTCGATAAATTTGTTTCTTCTTCTTGGTTCTTCTTGCGTCTAATTTCGTGTTGTTCTTAGTTTATACCGATCGAAGCTAAAAGTAAGATAATTTTTGCTTTTTCTATTTCTCTTCTTCCAAATAATTTTTGATTACGCTTTTGTCTGTTTTTACCTACCTGTTCTATCGCCTCTCATTGCTTCTCGTATTCTGGTATCCAATATCATCAATCCAATATAAATAAAATCTGATGTGGTTGAAGAAAAGTACATATTTTGGTATGATTCATGGATATAAGTTACTGCAAACAATGTATCAAACTTTGTACCAACAGAGTGTACGTTGTACATTATAATAATATTTTGCAGAGCCACATGAACGTCCTACCTATTGTTGTAACTACAGCAATTCCTGCTCCATATCCTGCTGTTTATAACGGCACATGGCCATTCTATGCACAAGGACAAATTTCAGGAGGTTTTTCTGCTAGTGGATCCATTTCGTACGGAACGCCCACAGGAATGGGAAGCACGGCAAATTCTACTGGCAAGAAATAGTCTTTTATTGTAATAATTTTGATTGAAAAAATAAATGTCATTGAATTAAAGTTTTATGTGATTTACCTATGAATACGAAATATGTAAATGTTATTGTTGCAACAGCCAATCACTTGAAAGAAGGAAAGATGAATTACATAGACACCGATGAAGAACTGGTGATTTTAGTAGTGGGAAGACAGCGAAGGTCCTACATTATATTGTGCGGCGGATTATTAGCGCATGGCTTGCAAAACTTTCCTCAAAAGAGGAAACTGGACTTTCTAAGAACAAATTAATACTTTGAGTTGGGAACAAATATAATTAAGGACGGGAACGTAGATTTAGGAATGGCCTAAATAAAAAGGCTACTATTGCAGACTTACTGCAAACATGGAGCACTTCAGAAAAATAGTAGCTTGCTTTGTAAAACAGCATACTAATTAATCTGTAAGATAATAATTACATTGATTACATGTTGTCATTAAAACTACTAAATAAATATTTTAGAGGGTAAATAATATGTAAAATTAACTTAGAAATCGAAACTAAAGATAAAATAACTAAATAAATAAAAAGAGTTAAAATTAATTACTATAAATATGATTATGTATAATATTAATTGAATCACTTAATATAGATTCTGAAATAGTAACTAATTTTTTTTATCTAATTTAAATTCCTCAAGAAATGTCAAAACGTTTTTAGAAATTGCACCGCGAGACCCAAACCATAAACCTACAACTTCAAATTTTCGTACTTTGTATTTGTCTGAATTTATTATTAAGTGATTCAGTGAAAGCCAAGATTTGTTTGGTTCCAAAAGACTGAAGATACCCAATTCAAGACGAATGAAACACACATATGTACCAAAGGAAGAAGACAAAAAATACTGAGACAAAAAAGTGCATTATAAAATCAGAACAAACAAACAAATTGTCAGTTAGTATCAGATTGTTTCCTAAGAGCAGCCCCAAAACCTAGGTGACATCTGTGCGAGTTTAGTAAGACGGAACCTTACCTTTTAAGGTGTGATTTCATAATAAGCGACATTACAAAGTTTTTTTACCTCTTACACTTACTTCTCTGAACCAAAAAATCTAGGATCGACCGATCGAGCAGTCAACATGCATAGGAATAACTGTAAGATAACGTTTCAGCACCTTGTGTTAATATCATTATACATATCGGAAAAATTTAATAATTACATAAAATTTTCTATTTATTTTATTGATTATAATATTTAAATATCATTTTGTACAATAATTAGGTTATAATTTTTAACATGTCAAATTAAATAAACAAACATGCTATTAAAAGTTAATTTGCAACCACTTCCGTTTCTTTTTTACAATTTTATTTATAAGGAAATAAGGAACTGATGTCAAAAGTATCCAGCCAGCAAAATGAAATACATCTTAGTAGTTGCAGCTTTTGCCGTTTTTTTGGTAAGTTTTTATATAAAATTATATATTTTATTAGACTTTTTCTAAACGCCAAACTTTAATAATATTTAGCTTTATTAATTTTCTAGTTTTTGATTTTTTTACACATTATAATTTTTGTTTTTCAAAATTTCGAATAACCCTAACCCCTACTGAAAAGAATCAGGATTTAGATCGTAATAATACGGCACACCGTAACCAAAATGGCCTGTTATATCGCTACAAGCTTTATTCAAGCATAAGTCGATAGATTTACATAAATACAATAATATTTTCCCATCTCTGTAAAAAAAATATCGTTTTTTTTATTCCCACACGTCAGTGTTGATTTATTATTATTAAATATGTAAAAACAGGCATGAATTCAGGGAGAACTGAATTTTGCACAACACATAATTGCAACAATAGATATTAAAGTGGCAGGAAAAAAGTGTCTAAAAAAGTTACACCCACATGATTTTTCAAATTATAAAGAATATCATAAATATTAATTAAAAAAATCGAACTGACATTTTCTACCACAGAGTCGCATCCTTGCAGTTCATTCAGCTGCATTATGCGAGCCCCTTTTTCGAGGATGCTGAACACTCAATATGAAACTCGCAAGACTGGTTTTAATTTTTCTCTACACACTATTTTACCCCTTTAAAAGTTAAATACAGAAAAATCTCTTCTTAATGCGCGTCTCTTCCAAATTTAATGTTTCTATCAGTCAGGCTAGTCATTATATCTATATAAATAATAGAATGAGAGAAGTAAAAACCTATATCGTGCACCAATATCATCACAAACTTTTCTCATATGAATAATAATCACATAGATCAATTTACTATTATGTTCAATAAGTGCAAGATATATCTAAAACAACATCCTGAAGAAGAATATACAAAGATGAATACATTAATAAAAGTCAAATACTTCTAAATGATACAAAATATTACAAAAAATTTAGAGCAGATCCGTCTTGCACTCTACAACAGAAAGCTAATAAAATTGTTTCTGAACTAAAGAAGAAAACAATGATTGATGCAATAACTGTTAAAAAGTTAACTATCTATAACTCAATTACACCACGTTTTTATACTTTACCAAAAATTCATAAACCCGTGTTATCAATGAGACCTCTATAGACTCCCCAAATAGTAAAATAACGAAATTTATTAATGAAATATTGACCATCTCATATGACAACGATAACAGATATCATGTTAGTGACTCTTTGTCCTTTAGTGAATTCATTAACGATTAGCACCAAATTATGTTCTTATAAGTTTAGATGTGGTATCTCTATTCACTAACTTACCTTTAGAGTTAGTTAAAATCTGCATGGACAAAAATTGGAACAAAATTAACAACCTCTGCAATATTAATAAACAAATGTTTATGAATATTTCATTTTTGACTCTACTTGCCTTTTCTTCAATCAAAAATTCTACAAACAAATTTTCGGTACTTCTAATATCTCTCCAATAATATCAAGTTACATTTTAGATGAACTAGAATATTCCATAAATAAAATCACATTCGAAATTCCTTTCCTCAAGAGATATGTAGATGATCTTATCCTCTCTGTACCAGGAAACTGTATCGATGAAACTTTAAATGTTTTTAACAGTTTCGATCCAAATATTCAGTTTACGGTTGAAAAAGAAACTGATAATTCAGTTCCATTCCATTCCAAGAACGAACGACAATAAAATCATTACTAGATGGTACAGAACACCAATTAATAGTAATCGGTTCCTAAATTTTCATTCAAACCATCCCGTGAAAATCAAAATAAATTTCATTAATAAGTGGTTAAGGTCACTCATCCATCTTTGAGAGATGAATGTAATGTCTAAAAGAACTTCAAAACATTCTTCTTGAAAACTCATATCCCAAATCTTTAGTGAATAAAATTCTATTTAGTACTATTTCTGTTTCAAATTTAAACCATCCACCAACAACTGACCAAATTTCAATTTTTAAATCTTTACCACATATAGATGGTTTGACATCAAAACCCATATATTTATTCAAAAATGAAGACAATATTAAAATAGCTAAAACCAATTTGAAAACTATTTCACAAATACATTCTAAAATGAAAACACTTATACCACCAGTCAAAAATAAATCAAATATAATCTATGAAATCCCATGCAGCAGCTGTGATGAAGTACATTGGTCAAACAAGTAAAAGTGACTGCAGAAGTAATGTGAGATCTAGCCGCCTTGGTGAACATGTAATAGATAAAGATCATGTGATTCACTATAATAATGCCAATATTCTCGATAATGAACGAAATCTCAATAAGCGTCTCTTTTTTGAAATGGTTCATATAAATAACAATGAAAAATCAAAAAATAAAAGAACAGATATCAATGATCTCAGTACAAAGAAAATTTCTCAACTCGTCCTCCTGGAATTGATTTTTTATATATTTATACTCTCACTCTGTATGTTTCAATTGTATACTGATTTATTAGAAATTGTTATTTTGTCATTTAAATTTTAACACTGATGTTTCTTTTTCTTTTTGTATGCATTTTTTCTGAATTTCATATTATTTGTCTTGATAAAGAAGATAAACATTTTCAAAAGCTCGACTTAAAACGAAGAAATCGTACTAATTTATTTACTATTGACTGCTTCCCACTAATTTTATATACATAAAATAATAGTTACTGTCTATTTCAATAACTTACGCAAAGGAGACCGATTTTAATTAAAAAAAATTGTTTTGTCTTATACCTTTTTTTAAAACTGAGGAAACTTTCAAAATATGATAAAATTTTGTATCGTTTTCTAAGATTTTAGAATATGACATTTCTTAACAGGGCCTAGTACTTGGTGATGAACCAGCAGGTTCTAATCCATTCGGATCGACGATGCAGTTACCTCAACAAGCTATGGATACTGTAGAAAAAATGGCAAGTGCAGGAATGGAAGCAATGTCAGGTATTGCAAGTGCAGCAACATCAATGGTGTCAGGAATGGGTCAAGCCGGAAAGAAAAAGTAGAAAACCGAAAAATATTTAAAAAAATTTTAGTAGATTAATTGTAAAATGCAAATAATAAATATTGTTTAAAATGCACTAAATATACTTTAATATCTGACCAGGTTTTACTATATCGTCGATCCATCTCCTTCAAATCCTGGAGGAACCGGAACCGCTCTCCTTGTTCCTCACGGCAATCTTCCAAGTTTTCTGGAAAATAGTCCAGGGAATATACAAAATGAAGGACTCATTAAACAACCTTTAATATAGAATTTTGAGTCAAAAATTCGAATAAAATACGATTTTAACAGTTTAAAACGAAATTTTCTAAATTTGGAAAAATAGTAAGAAATTATTCCGAATTTATTAACTTTCATTGAACCAAACATGATTGATGATTGACCCTAATCTCCTACAGGCAAGTCAATAATCATTCCCTCCATTACGGTAATTATTTTAAATACAGCCTGTATAAGATTAAAGAAAAAACAAAAAGGCATAATGCGATGTTGAAATTATTTTTAGCCCTTGAATGTTTCACAAAATAAACAGACGGTGAAGAATTATAAATACCAAAGGGATTTTTAAATTAAATCTTTAAAAAAGAAAGCTGAGTTCATGAAATTATGGAAACAAAAAAAACACCGTAAAGAAATATTATTTTTACAGCTGTATTTTAGTAAATCGACTTTCAGTGGGAATTTACCAAAAATTGAAAGGCGAATTAGCAATTTAATTTGACGTAGACTCCCAAGAAGATTTTTAACGATGAAAGTTTAAGAACTGTCAGATTAACTTGAAATAAACTAATGAACTTAAAAAATATAAATCCAATGGATTAGTTCATTTGGAAAGCTGCATTACTAGCTGATCTGAACGTCTGTTTTGTTTTAATTCAATTGTGCTAATAAACGATAAAACTTAAGACATAAAATGCGTGAGTGTATCTCAGTTAATACTGGAGTCCCAATTGGTAATGCCTGCTGGGAATTGTCAGATACAATAAGGCAAAACTCAAGGAGGTGGAGATGACAATTTGAACACCTTCTTCAGTGTAACTGGTTCTGGAAAATACGTAACTAGGGCAGTATTTATAGATTTGGGTCCCACAATAGTAAAAACAGGTTCATACAAAAAAATAAATTTTATTTTAAATTACTTTATTTATTAACGAATTTTAAAACTGAAACCAAAAACTTTAAACATTTTTAGATCTTTTAACCAGTTGTGGTATTTGTTGGCGGTGGCCTAGGTGGTCTGCCACCGTTTCCTAAAAAATAAAAAAAAATGTCGTTTTAAAAGTTACTTAAAAAAATAAGGAAGCAAAAACCCAGATATTAAGTAGGGTTGTTAAATGGGTAAGAGAGGCTTTTAATAAAAAAATTTTTACCTCCAATGCAACTTGCCGAATGTTGATGTCCTGCAGCTGCCTTAACTGAGGAAGACATATTCCCAGCTACTATAGGTTTTACATTTGGTAAGCCACTACATAAAAACTAAAAAAAATATCTATTTTAATAGTTTACCAGGGGCTGTGTCCTTATGATTATTATCTTTTGGATTTTTGGAGTAAAGTTAGATTCTAATAAACGAGAGAAAACCCTAGAATGCTCGGTTAATAAAATCAACTTAAAATGTTACAAGCATTTGCTGATTGTAAAATTGATCATCGATACATTGGACCCATCAAAAATATCTACGATGATGTTACCACTTGTGATAAAGTTTGTAAAAATACGAACCAGATTGTGCAGAGTTCACCAAGGTGACAATATTTCTATCGATGATGTTTATAAGCAATAAAAAGGTTAGTAAATGATTTAAACCATTTAAGATTTGGTGACGTATCCTCCTGAAATTGGGCATGTAGTAAATTGATCATAGATTAATTCATGTATAAATAATTTTTACTTCGGATTCTCAACATCAGTATCAATAGATACAATTATATTAATGAATTAATTTGTAGACTCTCAGTCGAAACGTCAAAAATAAAAACATTTTAATAGAAAAAGTGATTTTATTATCCACCAAGAAGAGTATATAAATGGGCAAGCCACTATAGCCCAGGAGCCAGTGCCAAAGGTTTGAAAATTTGCTACATGGTAGATTATAGGTACTATAATTTTATAGACATTTACAATCACGATGCCCTTGCCAGACTCACAAGTCAGGTAGTTGAAAGAGGAGAGAAATATCCGAATTTAGCGCTTCTGAAGAGTCTGGCAAGGCTTTCGGGGTTTTCCACATTAGCCAGATTGTATTTTAAGCTGTTATCATAATATAGGCAATCATCTGATAAATTTTCATGACTGTGGAAACGAGGGAAATTTTTTTGATGAACATTTATATATATATTATCCATACTCACACACTAGCCAGACTTATTGTGTGTTATATAAATAAATTTAAAAAGTCCAAACTTACCATCGTAGTTGCGAAAACAACGAAAAGTGTAAATAAACGACCTTTCATCTTGCTAACTCTTCAAATATTTTTCATTTTGATTTTTTAGGTTTATATACATTCTACTGTTTACAGCAATTACCTTAGCGGAAGCAAACATTAAATCATTTTTATCTATTAATTTGCAGGAAATTTAAAATATTGAAAAATAAACTACAACTAATTTGTTCAATAATTGAACAAAACTAATTTATTGTTCATTCTTACAATGTATGATTTTATTTTTCGATTATTTGATAATTCATATACAGGGTCTTCCAGAAAGGTTTTGACATGAAATACTTAACTCTAAATGGAGATTTCACTTTACTATAATAGCATCAGGATTGTCACTTCTATCTAAGTAAGCGTCTTAGTAAGTACTACAAAAAGGTGCAGATATTGAGAAAATTATGACGAGGGTTCCATCTATCTCCTTTGTAACTAACTCATAACAAAGAAACACAGATAAGAAAAATATAAGGATACAAGAGAACATTCTGAACTTTTTTGAGCATCTCAAGGTCACACGTCTGCTCTCGGCGCGAGGATTATCAGTTGCGAAATTCTAAATAATATTGAGTTGGAGTAATGATATAATAGAAAATATAAATATAATTCATCTTCATTTTTAAATAAAACGAGACGACTTAGAGTTTTATTTTGGTTTGATCTAACTGAAACTCCACTTTGAGAATGGACTATTATTATACAAAAAAAAATCAATAGAATTGATGGTTGGTTTTGTAGAAATCATAAGGTCTCAAATTCGTTTTTTAAAGTAGTTTTCCCCGTGCTAAAAACTATAATAATAATAAATCTGTAAGTATTCAAAAAAATATTAATTTAAATTTGTAACTTAATTTTTTTCTACACCAATTAACATTAAATTGAACTAAAAAAAATACTACTAAGTACGCATTTAAGAACATAATTCCTTTATTCTCTTACTGTGTTTTCTTTTGCATTCTTGGCTTTCTCTCATTTCTGCTCTTTCTTGATTATAGTGATTCATTTGGCTACTTGTATCACTGAAAATCTTACCACAGAATAGTTATATCGGAGCTTGTGGTTGAGGGAGAGAGACCTGGAGCTAAATAGCAGGCATATAAGGCTCCCTTCACGTTGGTTCATTTGTTTTCCATGGATAGGTTTTCAGTGTCGTTCGGGGTGTTTTATTCACACAGGTATTCGACGGTGTTCCCGAGGAGGATTGAGGGAAAGGCACATTTCATGTTGGTAATTTAAAGAACGGTTACAAATCTTTAGAACAGGGTTGTGAGGGAACGTTTCTGTCCACTCGCTGATGACTTTCTATAAGATGTTGAAGAGGATAAATGAGAGTTCGTCACTTTTCCTTACGCCTAATTTAATCTGGAAGCTATCGGAAAGTTAGATTCTGAACTTGACTGTGGAAGTAGTGTTGGTAAAACGCGATTTGAGTAGATTTGTGGTTTTTCGGGGAAATGACTCTGTCTTCTGGAAGTCAACGAGGATTTCCTTGAATAGTTATCTTCCTGGGTTCAGTATTTGTCCTAGGTATGACCTCTTTGAGCGGAAGCTGGCTTGATGTTCACTTATAAGGAGTTCTAGCAAATTTCCTAGACTTATCACATAATTGTGTCCATTTTCTAAATAAAGAGAAAGCCTAAAAATACCTTGTTGCCATAAAAAATATCACATCTGATCTGATAATGTTTATCTCATAAATATCAATTATCTTTGTAGACTAAAGTACAATTTGCTTGTTTTTTAATAATAATTATAAGTGTATAATTAAAATTTTTAGTAGTTGAAAATTATAATTATATAAATATAATTTCCAACTAAGAGATAATGTTTTGTCGATAATTGATCAAGTACTAAAGATATCGATAAACGTTTTATCCATTTGATTAAACTAAAAAAATGTAACCATTCTAAAAACATTTCTATACTAAATTTATCAAAATGCTTAACATACAATTTAAAATTTTAAGTTTAATAGTTATTTCTGCAGCAGTTACCAGTCAGCAAAATGACTGTACTATCACCGAATTTTCTCAGTTGGAGACTATACTGAAACAGTGTACTGACATAGTAATATCAAACCTGACTGTCCCAGGGGGGCAACAATTAAAACTGGACTTGCAAAAAGGATCAACAGTTACTTTTGAAGGTACCACTGTATTCGAAGTAGCATATTGGGATGGACATCTTGTACAGGTTTCTGGAGAAGGTGTCTTGGTCCAAGGAGCACCAGGTAAACTTTAAAATTTGTAAAAATAAATACTTAAAAACGTTAAAAACTTTTGCTAGAAATAATACCAATATCAATATTATTGTATTTGATCCATGTATTATTTACAAATGGACCATTTACGTTAGTTAAGGCTTTATAAAAATCCTTTTATTTTATGAACCATCGATGAATATACAGGGTGTCCCTTAATGGATTTAATTTTATTATTAATCCTCACGCCGATCGTGTATAATTCTGGAAAAGCGTAGGTACTATCACATTTGTAAAGCGGATGACTGCGGTTCTTCAGTCGCCATGGCTTAAAAAATGGTTTAATTTGCGATTGCCATTTGGCTATTATTGTGACCCTTAGCTAAGATTATAGCTCGCCAGGCAGTCAAACATTTTCGCGCTGGATAAGACTTGCTTAAAGTTTGCGGCTTTACAAAGAAAATGTTTGGTCGTATGATGAGCTTCAGTACCTCAAGCTTCTTGTTACCTATAAATATTTTCTCTATATATCTCCAGTCCATGAGTATCTTATCTTCTGTTCGTTTTTAGATGTTGTCTTTGGGTGTGCTTTTAGCAATATCAAAGAATGGTTAAAGTCATATCAATATTGACTGAGTTCATTCTTTTCCACTGTATTAACAAAGGGTCCAAAATTTTTATTTATTGATTTTTAACTTACAAATATTTTGTTTTAGGTAGTATTTTAAACGCTCAAGGTGAGAAATATTGGGATGGTATGGGTGGTGATGGTGGGGTTACGAAACCCAAATTTTTTGGTATACTTACCACAGGAGGCTCTGTCTTTAGGAACATTTACCTATTAAATTGTCCTCATTTTTGTGTGGGGGTTACCGCAACTGATGTGCACATATATGGGTGGACCATTGATGTTGTTGCTGGAAATTTGGTAAGTATAAAATAATTTCTTATACCAGCCAAGTTTTTGTAAAACTGGCTGTGTAAAAGATCCCATTTATTAAGCTCAAATGCAAAAGAAAAGGCAACAACCTTCCAGGCTGAAGTGTCAGTGACAACGCAGGTATACTGCTACTATACTACTAAAAGGACTACCTTGACAATCATAAGATTAACTCAAGAGTAATGCATAAGTACTATTAAATGATAGAGCAGATATATAAAGATAATGTAGTAGAAATCATATGAGTGAAAAGATAAGACGGTAATTTTGGCAACATAGCATAGGCGTGAAAATATAGCAGAAAATGTGGAATTTTGGTGCAGTAAATCGGATTAAGATTGGTTTTTTTGCATTCGCTTCGTTAGCCCATCTAGAAAGTTTGTGCCATATTTTGATCATATACTTTTCTAAAATTGCACCGTTGCATCAAGAAGTGCAAATCTTCTTTCTGCAAATTTGAATGGTTCGGATGTTTTCTGAGCAAGATATGAATTTTTTCTTCAACTCTTTACTGCACCAAAATTCCACATTTTGGGCTATTTTTGTGTTATATTTAAGCTAAGAGATAAACTGGCTGGGAAAATTTCTTTTAAAAAGCAGAACTTGTATTAGGACTGGCGTTCTCCGAAATGTCTTCAAAAATACAAAGTATAATTTAACAAAAGTATTTGATAGCTTGGACGTTAAGGCAAATTCGGAATATTGAAAGGTATGTGGATAGGGCGCTGTAAAAAAAATCGACACCTCAATATAATAGATGGCCCAGGTTCGTAGTATTTAAACATTTCTAAATAAGAAGACTACTATTTTTTCTATACAACTCATTGATTTTCTGTTGATATTGCGGATATAATTTTTCTCCTTCTTATAATTTCTAGAATGGTGGTCTCAATACTGATGGATTTGGCGTCTCAAGCTCTCACAACGTTCTTATAGAGGATTCCGTTGTGATGAATCAAGATGATTGTGTGGTTGTTAATTTTGGAAGCAACATGGTTTTTAGAAATTTGCAGTGTTACGGTTCTCACGGTTTAAGTTTTTCACTTGGTAGCAGTTTGGCGGATGTTGAATCCGGGATTACTACAAATATTACTTTTAAAGACTGCGTGGTTGCAAACGGACTCTATGGGATCCATTTAAAAACGAAACGGGGAACTGGGTCAGTCGAGGATGTTACTTACGAAAATATAAGATTTTCTGGTAAGTTTTAGTCAATTTTATATACCACATGCAGCCTTTTGATAACATTTTTCTTGTTAAATCTTTATTTTTAAAATTTGTAGGAATAACGGAAGACGGTATTTACATTAATCAAGACTACATGGATATTGGAAATATTACCCGTCCATTTAAAATATCAAATTTAAAAATTTCGAATGTTTATGGATCCATGAATGGTGAACTTACCAGACCTGTTCATATAGTTTGTAATAACAATGCCTGTTCGGATTGGACTTGGTCCGGAATTGATATTATGGGAACTGGAGAAAGCTATTGTAATTATTTACCTTCAGGATTTTCCTGTTAAATGTTTAATAATAAAATAATTTGAAAAATGTTTTATTTTACTACCAGAATGCACCACGAGCCAATATTTGTTACATATGGGCTACTTAAGAGCATATTTATTTATGTTCGTCATTATAATATAATCAAAATCTAAACAAATATTAAAATTAACAATAACTCTTCTAATAATTTTCTTTCCTTAATAACAAATTTGAGACATGAACAGAGGATGAAATTACCACTTGGTTCGAGGCTTCTTCAAAGTGTGCTCCTGAATAATTCTACTCCATAAAAAAGTCCTGGAAACGTAGCATTTAAATACCTCAAACTTCTTTCTTCTATTTCATTGCTTTCAATCTTATGGAGCGGGCAATTTAGTATTTGAGGCATTATGTTTAGGTGAATGAGCTACAGAATGTGTCACAATGATGGGTGATTATCCGTATATGGAAGTAATGCAAATTGTCTATTTAATGAAAAAAAGTATTATTAAGCATTACTTGTTAAATTCAAAATTTCGTGCAAAATATTTTAATGTCAGATATTGATTGTATGCAAATTTTTTTCAATTTTAATTTAGATATAATTATTTTACGCGTTCATTCGTTTCCACTATAATTATTGTTAAAATTAGTGCAGTCATTTTTTAAGCTAAATTAACTATTACATCGATCAGTTCCACCTAGGCGGCTTCATAATTTATTTATACAAAAAAATCAGTACAATTGATGGTTGGTTTTGTGGAAATCATAAAGTATCAAATTGGTTTTTTTAAAGTAGTTTTTATATCCTCGTGCTAAAAACTATAATAGAAATAAATCGGTAAGTATTCAAAAAAATATTAATTTAAATTTGTAACTTAATTACTACTACTAAGTACGTGTTTAAGAACATAATTCCTTGAATTTCTTACTGTGTTTTCTTTTGCTTTCTTCCGTGCACTTGGCTTTCTCTCATTTTACAATCTTTAACTGCTAGCTCCGTGAGCTGCTCTTTCATGATTATGGTGATACATTTGTCTGCTTATATTACTGACGGTCTTACAGAACAGTTATATTGGAACTTGAGGTTGAGGGAGAGGGACCTGGAGCTAAATAGCAAGCATATAAGGCTCCCTTCACATTGTTCTTCAGTGTCATTCATGGTGATTTATTCACACAGGTATTCGTCGGCGTTTCCATGGAGAATCGAGGGCGACGCACCTTTCATGTCCTTACGCCTATTTTAATCTGGAAGCTACCGGAGAGTTAGATTCTGAACTTGACTCTGAAAGTAGTGTTGGTAAACGATTTGAGTAGATTTGTGGTTCTTCGGGGAAATGATTCTGTCTTCTGGAAGTCAACGAGGATTTCCTTGAATAGTTATCTTCCTCGGTTCAGTATTTAATAAGAATAAACATCTTTATTGCTTTAAAGTATACAAGTAAATACAATAATAATAAGTCAGCAAAGGGCGAAGTTCAATTCACCGTCTACATGAGAGCAGACAGTGATATTGCTCTTCCACCTCTTTCAGCGGAAGCTGGTTTGATGTTCACTTATGAGGAGTCTAGCAAATTTCCTTCTGTAGTAAGCATTGTTCAGGAGAAGACTTATCTCGATAGTTGTAGACAGACTTATCACCTAATTGTGTCCATTTTCTAAATAAAAAGAAAGCCTAAAAATTTGTTGACATAAAAAATATCACATCTTATCTGATAATGTTTATCTCATAAATATCTATTATTTTTGTAGACTAAAGTACAATTTGCTTGTTTTTTAATAATAATTATAAGTGTATAATTAAAATTTTTAGTAGTTAAAAATTATAATTATATAAATATAATTTCCAACGAAGAGATAATGTTTTGTCGATAATTGATCAAGTACTAAAGATATCGATAAACGTTTTAGCCATTTGATTAAACTAAAAAAATGTAACCAGTCTAAAAAAATTTCTATAGTAAATTTATCAAAATGGTTAACATACAATTTAAAATTATAATTTTAATAGTTATTTCTGTAGCAGTTACCAGTCAGCAACATGACTGTACTATCACCGAATTTTCTCAGTTGGAGACTGTACTGAAACAGTGTACTGACATAGTAATATCAAACCTGACTGTCCCAGGGGGGCAACAATTAAAACTGGACTTGCAAAAAGGATCAACAGTTACTTTTGAAGGTACCACTGTATTCGAAGTAGCATATTGGGATGGTCAACTTGTAAACGTTTCTGGAGAAGGTGTCTTGGTCCAAGGAGCACCAGGTAAACTTTATAATTTGTAAAAATAAATAGAAAACGTTAAAAACTTTTGTTAGAAATAATATCAATATCAATAATATTGTATTTCATCCACGTACTATTTACAAATGGATTATTTCCGTGAGCCTAGGCTTTATGAAAATCCTTTTGTTTTATGAACCATCTATGAATATGCGGGGTATCCCTTAATGGATTTTATTTTATTATTAAGCCTATCTATCTATCTATCTATCTGTGATGGGGGTGTCGATACACTGCGACCTATAAGATCTATTGTGCCCCCTACTGCTGCCCAATCGTTAAGGATGTCTCAACGATTAGAGCAGTTCCTCCAGTCCTATTGCTTTCAAAAAGTTCAGGATGTCGGTAGGCTTCAGGTTAGGTAAATCTTCCTCTTCTATTTGATATTCTCCGAGGTATCGTACCCTTGGATTTTGCAGGGTAAAGCATTCTGAGAGAATGTGGATGGAGGTTTCCTCCTCTTCCTCGCAGAATCTGCATTCTTCTTTGTCTACTAATCCGAGTTTCTTTAGGTGGCCTCTCAGCCAGCAGTGCCCTGTTAGGATACCCGTTAGTATTCTGAGCTTATTTTTACTTTTACTGACGCAGTCGTCAGATCTCTTCTGGTTGTAGTTTCCCAGTAGTGTCTTGGCCTGCCTCATTCCTTGTAGTCCTATCCAGTATTGGCATCTTTTGTTATTTACTTCTTTTCCAAGTTCATCAAGTATTGTACTGGTGCTTATTCCGCAGAAGGGTTCAGGTCCCAGAAATGGTGTTTCAGCCCCTTTTTTTGCGAGTATGTCTGCTATTTCATTACCCTCCACTCCAGTGTGTCCCGGAACCCATAGGAGGGTAACAGTGTTATTCTTGCCCAGTTCGTTTAGATTCTCTAGGCACTCCCAAACCATCTGGGAGTTGATTTCGTGGGAGTTCAAAGCATTAATGGCTGCTTGGCTGTCTGACATGATGATGATCTCTTGTCTGCGAAAATTTCTTTCTATGTTGAACTGGACACATTTTCCGATGGCGTATATTTCAGCTTGGAAAATGCTCGGAGATTTGCCTAAACTTTCAGAATATTTGGTTCCAGGCCCATATACTCCTATTCCTGTTCCTTCTGTTGTTCTAGAACCATCTGTGTACCATTTAATGGCACTTCTCTTGAGTTTTGGGATGGTATCTTTGTCCCATTCGCTTTTGTTACTTAGCTTTGTGTGGAATTCTTTCACAAAGCTAAACTTCTTTGTCATCTCATCTTGGGGCATGTCCCAGGTTTGATGATTTCCAGGAAGGAGTCGAAACTTGCGTTTAGTTGATCCTTCTCTGGTCATTCTGTAGGTTGTTCTTATCGCTATACTCTCCACTACTATATGGAGGGGTGTAAGGCTTAGGATTACCTCCATGGCGGCCGTTGGGCACGTTCTCATTGCACCTGTTATGCATACGCAGGCTAGTCTTTGGATTTTCGCTAGATTTGCCTTTGTACTGGCCAGCTTAGTTCTGCTGCCCCAGACCACTGCTCCATAAGTGATGGCCGGTCTCACTATTGACGTGTACATCCACTGCAGGATCTTTGGGTTACATCCCCAGTTTTTTCCCGCAAAATTTCTGCACACCATTAGAGCTTTCGTGGCTTTGCTGGTTACTTCTTTTTCGTGTTTATTCCAGATGAGTTTATTATCTAGTATTAGTCCCAGATATTTGACATCTGGCTTCCATTCAATAACTTTCCCGTCCAATTCGATGGTTTTGAGGTTAATGTTTCTTTTCCGTGTAAAGGCAACTAAGGTAGTCTTGGTGGGGTTCACGCTAAGTCCCATCGATTGACACCATTCTTTGGTATAGTCCAGCCCTCTTTGAACTATATCGCAGAGGGTATTCTCGAATTTTCCTCTTGCGATTATGACTATGTCATCTGCATAGCCTTGACACGATATACCAATCTCGGTCAAATCGCAGAGGAGTTGATCCACTGTTAGGCTCCACATAAGAGGGGAGGCAACTCCTCCTTGTGGACATCCTCTGGTTGTGCAGATGGAAACAGTGTCTTGTCCCATTTTAGTCTCTGCTATTCTGGTAGACAAAAGTCGCGACATCCATCTGGTTGTCGTGTTGTCTACCCCTCTTTCTTCTAGTGCTCTTTTAACGGCTTCGTGTGGTGTGTTGTCAAAAGCCCCTTCTATGTCTAGAAAGGCACACACTACAGATTCTTTGTTCTCTAGTGCATCCTGGATTTCATCTGTCAATTGCACCAATGCGGTCTCCGTGGATTTGCCCGTTTGGTACGCATGCTGATGAGGGTGCAGAGGCACCCGTTCCAGGATTTCTGTTCTGATATAGTTATCAGTTGCTTTCTCCACCGTTTTCAGAACGAACGATGTGAGACTAATTGGTCGAAGGGATTTAGGATTGTTTGTATCCCTTTTCCCTGTTTTAGGAATGAAGGTGACTCTGGCCCTTCTCCATACTTCCGGTATATATCCCAGTTCTAGACTGCTACGACACATACTCACTAGGTGTGGTAGAATTTCTTCTTGCCCGCGCTGGAGTAAGGCGGGGAATATTCCATCAGCTCCTGCTGATTTAAACGGTTGGAAGGTGTTCAAGGCCCATCTTATGCGTCTATTGCTGCAGATATGTCTGGCCATTGCCGTATCTTCTCTGGTAGGTCTACTATACCGTTCTGGAGTGTGCCCTATAGAGATAGGTTCATTCCCAGGGAAGTGAGTATCCAGTAAGAGCTGGGCTCTTTCATTTTCACTTTCGGTGTAGCTACCATCTGGCTTCTTTAGAGCCATTGCGTTATCGACTCTACCTTTTGCCATGACTCTATATAGTCTAGCGGCAGCAGGTGTGGAGTCAATATCCTCACAAAATTTTCTGAAACTATTTCGTTTTGCTTTTCTTAGTTCTTTGTTGTAGGTGGTTAGTTTCTCGGTGTAGCTCTGCCAATCTCCGCTACTCTTTGCCCTATTGAAGAGCTTTCGAGTTTCGGATCTTAATTTTGCCAGATTACAATTCCACCAAGGTGCGTCCCTGCAATTTCTGCTTACTTGTTCGGGGCAGCTCGATTCGTATGCATCGATTATTGCCCCATTAACTTCTTCAATAATATTCTCCAGTTCTAGGTGGTTATTAAGCCTAACGCCGACCTTGTACAATTCTGGAAGGGCGTACTATTACATTTGTAAAAAGGATGACTGCGGTTCTTCAGTCGCCATGGCTTAATAAATGGGATATTTTACACTCCACTTGCGATTGCCATTGGGCTATTGTGACCCATAGCTTAGTGTTGCAGCTCACCATGCAAATTTAAAGATTCCGTTGGATGAGACTTGCCCAAAGTTTGCAGCTTTATAAAGAAAATGTTTGGTCGTATGAGCTTCAGTAAGTGTAACTTCTTGTTTAAGTTTAAGTAATCGCTATAGTCCAGCAATCTGAAAATTTCTTTAAAGTCGATGTCGAGTATTCTACTTTAATATATAGCTCGGGAGCCAGAGAATATTTCTCGAGTTGATAAAATAGAAACATGCATTCACTAAGATGTAATCGAAGCTACTGATCTCTCGGCCACCCGACCAAATCATAGTTTAACTGGTCTTTGCGTCCTCGGCAACGTAGCGGCATCCTTTGCGGCGGTCTCAAAGGATGCCGCTACGTTAGAAGTTTTTTTGGTAGCAACAAAGGCGTCGCTTTAAGCTGTTACATTGGGGCTACTACATGTATTACACGAATTATAAATAATTTCTAATGTAACATTCCGGATATATCTCTCCAGTCCATGAGTATCTTATCTTCTGTTCATTTCGAGATGCTGTCTTTGGGTGTGCTTTTAGCAATATCAAAGAATGGTCTTATCAACATTGACTGAGTTCATTGTTTTCCACTGTATTAGCTCCACTTGACCTGCTTCAATGTCAAAGTTTTAAAAAACGAGTAAAGTACGTACATTTGACCCTTTCTACAAATGTTTTGTTTTAGGTAGTATTTTAAACGCTCAAGGTGAGAAATATTGGGATGGTATGGGTGGTGATGGTGGAGTTACGAAACCCAAATTTTTTGGTATATTTACCACAGGAGGCTCTGTTTTTAGGAATATTTACCTATTAAATTGTCCTCATTTTTGTGTGAGGGTTAAAGCAACTGATGTGCACATATATGGGTGGACCATTGATGTTGTTGCTGGAAATTTGGTAAGTATCCATATAAATTTACACAAACTGATTCGTGGTCATTTTAATCCACTATATATCTAAGTACAGTGTAAAAGATCCCATTTATTAATCTAAAATCTAAAAGAGAAGGCTAAAGTGGCAGGAACAATGCAGCTATACCAGCTATACCAGACAATCATAAGCTTAACTCAAGAGTAACGCATAAGTGTTTAAATGATAGAACAGATATCTAAACATATTGTAGTAGAATTTTCTTGCTATTTGTAGGTGAATTCATCGATCCATTTGGTGGTTCATAGTGTTTAAATGTTTCTAAATAAGTAGACTGCACAATTTTTTCTAAACAACTCATTCACTTTATGTTAAAATTGATTTTTTAACAATTGTTATTGTTTAATTTTTCTCTTATTTATAATTTCTAGAATGGTGGTCTCAATACCGATGGATTTGGCGTCTCAAGCTCTCGCAACGTCCTTATAGAGGATACCGTTGTGATGAATCAAGATGATTGTGTGGTTATTAATTTTGGAAGCAACATGGTTTTTAGAAATTTGCAGTGTTACGGTTCTCACGGTTTAAGTTTTTCACTTGGTAGCAGTTCGGCGGATGTTGACTCCGGGACAACTAAAAATATTACTTTTAAGGACTGTGTGGTTGCAAACGGACTCTATGGGATCCATTTAAAAACGAAACGGGGAACTGGGTCAGTCGAGGATGTTACTTATGAAAATATAAGATTTTCTGGTAAGTTTTAGTCAATTTTATAAACCACATACCGCCTTTAGATGACATTTTTCTTGTTTAATCTCAGGGGCGTACCGAGGCGGGGGTGTTGGGGGTGTGGCACCCCCCAAACTTTTGTACCTAGTCGACATTTTCGTCTGAGTCGGTATTTTCATGCCGTAGTTATCATGCTCGAGAAATATGACTGGGAAGTCGGCTAATCCTATTGTACACTCTGTAAATTTTCATTGACGAGTCGGCATTTTCAACATGTCTCCCCCCCCCCCCCCCCAACTTATAAGGCTCGATAAGCCCCTGTTTAATCTTTATTTCTAAAATTTGTAGGAATAACGGAAGACGGTATTTACATTAATCAAGACTACGGGAATATTGGAAATACTACGCGTCCATTTAAAATATCAAATTTAAAAATTTCAAATGTTTATGGATCCATGAATGGTAAACTTGCCAGACCTGTTCATGTAGTTTGTAATAACAATGCCTGTTCGGATTGGACTTGGTCCGGAATTGATATTATGGGAACTGGAAAAAGCTATTGTAATTATTTACCTTCAGGATTTTCCTGTTAAATGTTTAATAATAAATTTAAACTAAAATAATATGAATTTTTTTTTATTTTACTATCAGAATGCACCACGCGCTAATATTTGTTACATATGGGCTACTTAGGAGCACATTTATTTATGTTCGTCATTATAATATAATGAAAATCTAAACAAATATTAAAATTAACAATAACTAATAATTTTCTTTCCCTAATAACAAATTTGAGATATGAAAGAGGATGAAATGATCACTTGGTTCGAGGTTTCTTCAATGTGTGCCCCTGCATAATTCTACTCCTTAAAAAAGTCCTGGAAACGTAGGATTTAAATACCTCAAACTTGTTTCTTCTATTTTATTGCTTTCAATCTTATGGAGCTTACAATTTAGTATTTGAGTCATTATGTTTAGGTGAACGAGCTACAGAGTGTGTCACAATGATGGGTTATTAGCCAAATATGGAAAAGTAACGCAAATTGTCTATTTAATGAAACTACTTTTATTTCTGGTTAAAACGAAAGTATTATAGGGTAATTTTACGTAACATTCCCTTTACTGAAAATGAACTATTATACAGATATAGTTAGTTAATTTATAGAAGAATTTGGCATCGAAAGATAAATCTTTCAAACATAAATCTCCAAGAATGGGGCTAAACTGTTGATTTTTTTTTGTTATTAGCTAACAAGCGAATTTTTAATATAACGATAAAGATTTTTTTAAATACTATACAGGGTGGTAGCAAATAAAGGTTTAGAAAGTATTTTTTAATAGAAAACGCTGTTTATTTTTAAAAATTGGTTCATGAGTAGTTTTAAAAAAATAAAATATTGTTTTAAAATTATTTATCCATCCACAATTGTATCAATATAGTTGCTATGGAATCAAGTTTTGTCAGATTTTGTTATCAGTAAAATAATAAAAATGAAATTAATTAAAAAAATTAATATTGACGGTGCGTTAAAATCACTAATTTTGAATAAATCGTATATTTTGATAATTTCAGAGAGGTACACTGAAACTTAATATTGTGACCAACCTATATAATATTTCAACAAACTTTTCAAAAAAATAATTATTTTGTTGACTATTTCACGCACTTGTAAAATGAACTAATCAGGAGCTCCAGTCAAGTTTGGATTATCGATAATACTAAACTTGACTCTTGACTCTGATTGGCCTATCAAGTTCGGTGTTTTCAGATTTACGTATGTGACAGTTAAACGTAAAATATAAATAACGCTAAAAATGAGCAACGCCTTCGAGACACTAGCTGTTATATTAAAGGACTGGGGCTTCAACGTGATAAAAATTAATGGTTCTGATTGCAAGGAATGTGTCGTAAAAACAACTATTGCAAGTACAAGCGGTTGTTCAAATAATCAAGCTCAAAGCATTGTATATAATAACTGCACCATTTATAATTATAATTGAGAAATATTTAAGTACGTTATGTTAATACTGATTTAATTCAATATATATTTTGTTCGATGTCAATGCTTCCTGTTTATTAAACTTTATTAATGTTTCCATTGAACTTCTTGCCTTTTCTGCTAATTTCCTCTAATTCTACCGAATTTCAGATTTTTTACCTTTTACTTTGTTTGTGAAATAGTCTAGTAAAATTCCACTCGTGATTGAATTTATCTCATAAGTCTGTCTCTTATTTCATAACTCAACAGAGTTGCTTGAAGAAAACACCACTCGTCCTGCGGACTCGTGGTGTTTTCAAGCAACTCAGTTTCGTTATGAAATGAATCGACAGACTTATCGCGAAAATTCTATCACTTGTGGTATTACTGTTGACAATTCCACACCTAATATTTTCGACTAATTAAAAGCCTTTATTTGTATCGTTACCATAGCAACTAAAAAAAATTCCGGAAATGTTTGTGTCCTCCTTGGGGGAAGGAGCATGAAATTACACTGGAAATTTTTTGACGTTTATAGGTAAAATGACATTTTCATTTAACTTCAGATTATTTCAAATTTATTCTATAAGGTTCCGATGATACATTTCACTAATATCATTACAAAACTTGCATTGCTATAAACTCTACAACACAACGAATTTATTTAGATAATTTATACTCAGGTAATGTCAAAAGTTGCTTACACTTGCTTAACCAATTTATACTATTATTTTTTTAAATACCAATTTCATTATTTTCTATTAACTTTAGTAAAACGAATTTGTAAAAAACTGAGAGATTGAGCTACTATCGACTTATTTTTTATTTTGTATAACTAAAGTAGATTCATTGTTTTATTTAACCTAACAAAAAACCGTCATTATCCTAATAATATTTCGGTGTGAAGTTTTCTTACCGAGTACCACTCTTCAACTTCAATTGAAAACAGAAAATTTTTTCTCGAACACGAATATTTTTTAGATAATTCTCAAGATATTCGTGTTCTCGAAAAAATTTCCAGTAAATTGAAGCTCTAGTGGTATTATAAGTGATTATTTATTTATTTAAAATATCAATACTTAAAATTGCAATTATTTTGATAAAATATATAATTTGAGATAAATCTGTTTAGCTATTCTTAATAATTAAAAACAAAATTTTTATCTGTTATTAGTATGCGTAAACACATTTTTTTAAAATTTATAATCGAGACGTTTACCCCAACAGGAATGTGTGACAATTGGTTCGCTGATATTATACTAACGAATTCGCATTTGTGATAAAAATATTTTCTAGAGGTAAAATTTAATTATTTACAGATCGAAATTCTGTAAAAATAAAATAGTGAAGAACAAAACATTTGTGTGCATGCCTCTAGGAAACAATTTGTAATCTTAAACTTCGATCAAGTACTAGAGAGACACTGATTACAATTTTTTAACTATTACATTTACAACATTTATTGTAAATATCAGCGCAGAAATAGTATATTAAGTATTTAGTGAGAAATACATCAAAGTGATATCAAAATGTTTCAATTACAATTTAAAATATTGCTTTTAATATTTACTTCTCAAACAGTCTCTAGCTTGGAAAATAACTGTATAATTACTTCATTTTCTGAAGTGAATGCAGTTCTTAGTCAATGTAAGGATATTGTAATCTCAAACCTGATTGTTCCCGGGGGGCAACAATTACAACTGGACTTGCAAGAAGGATCAACAGTTACTTTTAAAGGCACCATATTATTTGAAGTGGCTTATTGGGAAGGACACCTTGTACGAGTCACTGGAAAAAATGTTTTGGTTCAAGGAGCACCAGGTAAGTCAAAAGTACCGCTAATATAATTATAACAAATTACTTACTTTCATTAAGATAACCGATTATTACGTGCAAATTACTAAGCATAATTATTAGGTTTTTTGTATTATGATTTTCTATCTCAATGTTTTTTAACATTCCAAAGATAGAGATCAACTTATACGTAGACATAAATCTAAAATTCTAGTTCTAGTAATGTTTCCCAATAAACCAAAGCAGGAGTGGGTGACCAATAACTAATAAAAATAGCAGGACATTAAAAAAAAATTTCCATCAGTAATTTTGCTCGAAAACATTGACATCTAATATTATTTTTTTTCATTAAACTACTGATTGGCAATTTAATTTTGTTACAAAAAGAAATGTATCCTATAAAAAAGCTTTTGTGGATTTACTGTTGACAAAAAAAAATAAGAAAAGTAAATCCTCCGTTCTTATACTGCTTACCACTATTGTATTCTTATATACTTGACATGGAGTGAGACGAAAATTTTATTCTTATTTAAAGGCATACTACTAGTTATTTGAGAGGTATTTTAAGAAATAGATCCTAATTAATTCTTCTTCTTATATTGCCTTACTGCGTTGACGACCGTCCCTTAGATGTTTCTATTTATTGCAGCTCTTTGTAGTTCTTGAAAGTTCTGTATGCCTGTCCCCTATCGGATGTTTCGTAGCCAGGATAATTTTTTTCTACCTATTCCCATTTTTCCACCTTCGATTTTGCCTTGAAGAATAAGGCTCTGAAAATGATAGCATTCTCCGCGTAGGATGTGTCCCAGGTATGAAATTTTCCTTCCTTTTATATATGCGAAGAGTTCCCGGTCTTCTAGTTCAGCCCTTTGGAGTACTTCCTCATTTCTTATGTGTTCGGTCCAAGATATTTTAAGCATTCGCCGCAAGGTCCACATTTCAAAAGCTTCAATCTTATTTATTGTTGTTATGTTTAATGTCTATGTTTCCACCCCATATAGTAGGACTGACCACACGTAACATTTCAGCATTTTGTAATGTATATGTAAGTTTAAAATTTTAAAATTTAATTTAATTTAATTAATTGCAGGAAGCGTTTTAAATGCTCAAGGTGAAAAATACTGGGATGACAAAGGTGGAGGTGGTGGAGTTACAAAGCCTAAATTTTTCGAAATTGCTACAGAAGGTGGCTCTGTTTTCAGAAATATTACATTATTAAATTGTGCCATGTTTTGTGTGGGAGTTCATGCAAAAGACGTGCACATTTATGGATGGAATCTTGATGTTAGTGCTGGAAGAGAGGTAAGTTTTATGATTAACTATAAATTTTGATAGTTTTATACTGGTAAAACAAGATTTTTCTTGATGAAATTATGTTTGACCAATAAAAAAGAGAACTAACTTATAACTTATAAATTTCGATATTTTGACGATGTATGACATTTTTAATCGAAAAAAATTATAGTTAATTTTCTAAAATCACGTCAAAATTGTTCGTTTCTCAAAAATGTGACACCAGATCTAAATAGCAAGAAAAATCAGTTAATTTTAAATTGAAACACGTGGATATAAGTGAAATTAAAATTCAATCAGCCATAATCAAAAAGTTTGTTTAAATGACCGTAAAAGGCATACAAATTTAAATTACATTATTTATATTTTATGCAAGAAAGTAAACGGTCAATAATATATAAAAAATAATAAAATAAGTCTGAATTATACATCATAACCAATAATATGGCGTTTTCCAATGCATTCTCCCACATAGAACCAGCATACGACCTCGATTCCAACAAGTGTATTTAACCAGGCTTCTTTAACAGTTTGTTCTTTCCATGAAGAAATTTTAGAAAGTCGAATCATATCACGTACAATTTGTGGGATTTCTTTAGGAGAAGGAGGTGTAAGTTCTACCACTGCATACTTCATAAAGACTTTTACTTTAGGGCCTGCTACTTCAATTACTTTTCTACCTAAAGGTATAATTGATTTAGCTGATTCAATTAATCTAGGCATTCTGATAAGTTCTAAGCTATATTTTTTGTCAAAGAGCCTTTTCACCTCCTCACTTTTCACTGCTCTAATCGAGTAAAGTCGTAAAGTCAATTCTGACCTGTCAATGTCAATCTTAGTTCAGATATTTCCTGGCAGCATTTCTCATTTTCGGCAAATGCCAGTAATTACCCGCAAAACGGCAATACCGCGACAATCGGAATAACGGAAATGGTGATTGACAGTTAAACTAGTTTAATCGCGCATTCGCATACTTTGTTATCAGGAAACAGCTTTCTTTCGCCTCTTGTTAGATGGTGTAATCTTTGGTTAAAATAACCTTGAATTTGCTCTTTATAAATAGAAAAATGCCCAAATTAATATCCTACAAAAAAGTTTTAAAATGCAAAAAAAGGATTTACCAACGACAGACAAAAACAATTTACATTATAATTATCGAGGTATAAAAGGGAGAATATGCATTTATTTTACGAGTGTTTGGAATTTGATTTATAGGATTTTAAGGCCTTGGAATGTCGGATCGATTAGATTAAATTTCCAATACGTTTCCTCAACTAATAAATTATTACTATCACTTTTTAGAAAGGCGGACGCAATACTGATGGATTTGGCGTATCAAACTCCCACAACGTACTTATTGAAGACTCTATTGTGAACAATCAAGACGATTGTGTGGTTGTCAACTCTGGAACCAATATGGTTTTTAGAAATTTAAAATGTTATGGTTCTCATGGTTTAAGTTTTTCAATTGGTAGTAATACAGATGATAATGTAGTTTCTACGGCACAAAATATAACTTTTCAAAATTGTTACGTTGCAGATGGATCGTATGGGATCCATGTAAAAACGAAGAGAGGAAATGGACTTATATCACATCTCACTTACGAAAACATTCAGTTTTCAGGTGAATTTTTAAATTGTTTGTACTGATATGGATAAGGTATTCGATATTTTTCAAACGACTATATAAAAATCTTTCAATTTCTTTCCTTTCTGTAGCTTATTATTATTTCAAATGAATTGAAACAAACTTCATTAAAGAAAATTTTTTCACCCTTTTGGTGATGGTTTTTGGCGTTTGGGGGGTGGAGTCGACTCAGGGAGAAGATCCAACATCACCATCGCGTTCAGCATCCTTGAAAATGGACGCGGGTTTTCTCGTTTATAGCGAAAAACAAATTTTTCACCATTTGGGGGGTGGGTTTTGGCCATTTAAGGGATTGGGGCCAATTCGAAAAGAATTTGAACCCCCTGCATCCTCGAAAACGGGGATGGGACGTACTTTGGGGGCGCCAAAAATTATTTGTATGTTCGTCCTATTCACAGAATCCACTATATCGTTGTCAATGCCAATCTGCAAGTTCTTGTTGCGTTTGATATAAATCTAATAATGCCTAACTCACCATGTGACGCTTCTGATCTGCCATTTTTACCAGCATTTACTGCTGGCTCCAACTATTGGGAATCGGCGGTTTTCCATTTGTACTCCTGAAACATTGTCAGGGGTTTGGGAAATTCTGAATAAATATATTTAAAAAATTTTAGGATTAGAAAAAGAGGGTATTTACATAAATCAAGACTATGGGGATAACGGAAACATTTCCCGGACATTTCAAATAACAGATTTGAAGGTACACAATGTGCATGGATCTGTTGGAAAAAACGCAATACCTATTCATATAGTTTGTAATAAGAATCGCTGTTCAAATTGGTCTTGGACTGAAATTCATGTAACAGGACAGAAGAAAAATTCTTGTAATTATATACCTTCAGGGGTTTCTTGTTAATAAAAGCATTTAAATATATTTGAGATTTTGTTTGATTCATGAGAAAATAAAAATGATAGCAAAAAACTATGCGAATGTGTAAAAGAAATTTGCAATTAAACAAAAAAACATGAGACAGTTTCGAAAATTAATTCAGAAACTGGTGAATTGTTGACTTGTGTTGCGGAAAGGTTTAATAATTTTTTTACGAGCATTGAGAAAAAACTTGCCTCTAAAATATCAAAACTTACAAATTTTAATCAACAAATAACTCTCCCATCCTCTAATACAATATTCCTTGCCCCAACTTCGAATTTAGAAGTTAGAGATATGATTTTAGATTTAAAAAACAAGAAGGCATAGACAGGAAACTCTAAAAGCTGCTGTAGTCAAACCAATTTTTAAAAAGGGAAATAACTTAGAGGTGACTAATTTCCAATATTACGAAAATATTCGAAAAAAATTTAAAAAGAAGATTAACCTCTTTCTTTGAAAAATATCAATTGCTATCTGATAAACAGTTCTGGTTCCGCGAAAAAAAATCAACTGAAGATGCTTTAGTTTATTTAACAACAAATGAAGCAATGAATCAAAGTAAACCAGCATTATGCACCTTTATAAACCTTGCTAAAGCTTTTGATACCGTTAGTCACCCGCAGCTACTGCAAACCTTACAAAATATAGGTATAAGAGGAAAAGTACTTCAACTCTTGGAAAGCTACCTAACCGGACGATAACAGTGTGTACAGGGTGTCCCAAATTGGTGTGTTTTGCAGGGTATCTCGTAAACTAGAAGAGATAGAAGAAAAGCAGTTAAGATGTTATGACTTCTTTTTTTGTTAAAGTAACGATAGCCTAATTAAATCTTTAGTAACACTCCCTGCCTCCCTGCAGTTGGAAGATACAGGGCGATTATTGAAAACTGTCGAAAACTACAAGGTACTAAAACTTCTTAATTAAGAAAAATATAAAAAAACGTTATAAAAACTTTTGATAGATATAATATTAAAGAGTTCAGTGGCGCACACATTTTTTTTAGGGGGCTCACTAAGTAAATATAATGCAAACTTATGTTTTTTTAAATGGGACACCCTGTATATTTTGAAGTTTTTCGTTTCCTTTTTTAATTCTCATTCACCTGATATTACCTGACATATTATATATCTATTTTCAATGGTTGGAGCTACAGTGCAAATAAACCATTTATGGATGTTATCAGGTGAAACACCCTTAAAAAATTGAACACTCAGTAACGAAATTTAACATTTTATTATAAGGATACTGATGTGTGACAATTTTATTTATCAAAATTATAATTAATAAAAAATAAAACCAGATTAAAAAATAAAATCAATAAACTTATGAAACAACAAGAAACATTGTAACAACTAATCTACCTATAACTAATTTTATTAGAATGTAAAAATTACATTAAATGTTCAAAATGCTCTCCGTTTTCATCGATTAAAAAGTTTTATTTTTTATTAATTATAATTTTGATAAATAAAATTGTCACACATCAGTATCCTTATAATAAAATGTTAAATTTCGTTACTGAGTGTTCAATTTTTTAAGGGTGTTTCACCTGATAACATCCATAAATGGTTTATTTGCACTGTAGCTCCAACCATTGAAAATAGATATATAATATGTCAGGTAATATCAGGTGAATGAGAATTAAAAAAGGAAACGAAAAACGTCAAAATATACAGGGTGTCCCATTTAAAAAAACATAAGTTTGCATTATATTTCCTTAGTGAGCCCCCTAAAAAAATAATCTGCGCGCCACTGAACTCTTTAATATTATATCTATCAAAAGTTTTTATAACGTTTTTTTATATTTTTCTTAATTAAGAAGTTATAGTACCTTGTAGTTTTCGACAGTTTTCAATAATCGCCCTATATCTTCCAACTGCAGGGAGTTACTAAAGATTTAATTAGGCTATCGTTACTTTAACAAAAAAGAAGTCATAACATCTTAACTGCTTTTCTTTTATCTCTTCTAGTTTACGAGATACCCTGAAAAACACACCAATTTGGGACACCCTATACAAGTAGGAGAAACAAAAAGCTGTTTTTTAACAGTTCAATATGGAGTCCCTCAGGGAACTATACTAGGCCCTATCCTTTTTAGTGTTTATGTCAATGACATCCTAAATTTAAATACTGAATTAAGTGTGGTGAGTTTTGCTGATGACACGGCAATATTTTACCAAGATAACAGTTGAATAGAACTAAACCTAAAAGTAGAAAACGATTTTCGACATATATTACAATTATTTAAATCCAAACTGTTCACTGTAAACTTTGACAAGATCTACTTCACTCCTTTCACACCTTATATGACTAACTTACCTGACTTTACCTATCTTAGTATTTCTGAGGATAATGATATTGTTCGAAAAGAGTCTAATCTATTTAAAATGGGACGTACTACACATTAAAATGGTAACAAAAAAAATACGATCTCTTTTACCCAGATTTGAAGCCATTCTTGAGTTGCTCGGTCCTTCTCGTTTAATTAAGCTTTATCATGCTCTTGTAGTAAGTCACCTACGATATGGCATTGTGTTTGGGCGGGGGGCACCTGACATTCATCCACATCAGCTGGAAATAACTCAAAAATACTTTCTTAAAATAATATTTAAAAAAAATATACTTACCCTACATACAAATTGTTTGAGCAAGCAAAAGTATTAGATATAAAACAGCTTTTCTATTGTAGCATTATAGTCAGATAGCACAAATATCAAATAATCTAGCGCCAATAAATCATAATTACGAAACAATACATAAAGAAGTTTCATCGAAGGTACCAAAACCCGAAAAAACGATTTATCAAAGATCGTATCAATATTTAGACGTACGTTAAACTGACACAGCCGTTTCGGCACAATCAACAGAAAATATTACAATATTTTCTAACTATTTATTAACTATTTTCTAACACAAACTAGAATTTTCTAACTCAAGTGGTTCGCGAGAAAATGGTGTTGTGCTAGCTTAACTGTTAAGCTGGCACATTTTATAACTTTTTCCCCGAAATAGTTATGAAGATGATTCTAACGCCCAATTTTTTAACTTTTTAATAACTCTCGAATGGTATATATATATAATTAGAATTCGAGCAAATTTGAAATTTTTAAGAGTGCCGAGTCTGCCGAGAATTTTTGTATGGGCATGAAATTGCAAAATATTGATACGATATGCGTTTTCGTCAACATACTATTTAATAAATCCACCACAATCGTTCCAAATAGAAATAATTCTCAAGGGCTATTTCCTATCACAACTGTAGGTACTATTGTTGGAAAATGCATCATGAAAAACTAAATTATTTCTATTTGGAACGATTGTCCTGGAGTTATTAAATAGTATGTCTACAAAAACGCATTTGGAATCAATATTTTGCAATTTCAGGACAAAAAGAAAATTCTCCAGTGCTATTTCCTATCACAACTGTACTATTGTTGGAAAATGCATCATAAAAAACTAAATTATTTCTATTTGGGACGATTGTGCTGGAGTTATTAAATAGTATGTCGACGAAAACGCATTTCGAATCA
The DNA here is from genome assembly GCA_949320105.2 of Crepidodera aurea. NCBI lineage: Eukaryota > Metazoa > Arthropoda > Insecta > Coleoptera > Chrysomelidae > Crepidodera > Crepidodera aurea. The sequence continues at coordinate 19,303,439 of OX439474.1, read as the reverse complement.
ATATTTTGCAATTTCATGGCGATACAAAAATTCTCGGCGGACTCGGCACCCTTAAAAACTTCAAATTTGCTCCATTCGAGAGTTAAAAAATTGGGCGTTAGAATCATCTTCATAACTTTTTCAGGGAATACTTTAATATTTTCGGTTGATTGTGCCGAAACAGCTGTGTCAGTTTAACATACGTAATATTTAGGTCCGAAACTTTACAGCTCAATACCGATTGAAATTAAACATTTTGATTTAAAACTATTTGAAAGGAAATTTTACAAATGGTTTTCACAAATCCCTCGGCTAGAAGCGCATAAATTTTTTGACATTAATAAAAAAACAATAAATTTAATAAACAAATAGAATCGACTTTCAAGGCCTAGCCTTTAGTGGAAGAACCATAATTTATGTAATCAACCAATTAGTTTTTACATTATACTATTTTTTGCGAAAATAATGACAGCCACAATACGTAAACAATGTTTAAAGATAAAAGTAAAACCAACGGAAGAAACCAAATATAATTAATTTTTCTCAAACGGACAAATGCTACTGTTCGTTTTGAATCAAATACACTGACTCAACTGACGTTATTGCAACAAAATAATGCTTCGTTTCAAGAGAATTTTACGTTCTCTGAAGTAACAAATATTATACAAAGACTGACAAAAAGTCAACAATGAGAAACAAAAATATATCAAAAATATATGCAAGACCAGATACATTTATTACAAGAAAAACTTAGGCAACTTGAAAAATAAAAAGATATACTTCTAATATGGAATATTTCAGCTTGTAGGAAAGATCATATGGTATACTTAATGAATTTTAAAAAAAATATTGGTCAAGCAAGTATGTAAACATACCCATTACACACTGTGCATGGGCCAAGCAGAAACGCAGAGGTGATACAACCTATATCCAGTAGAAATTATAACAACGACATCACTTATTAGAGTCCGTTAATTGTTCCGCTCAACTCTAGTGCAACTTTTTCATCGAGTATCCGACACAAAGTGACAAATGGCTATTAAAAATGTACAAAGGGCCACGTTCAAAGGACCAAAAGAATACATAAATGGAGTTAACAGAATGTCTACCGACAACTTTTAAAGCAATTTTCCAACGATATTATTTTCATCACTTCTCGCTTTCCGTATTTATGGAAATTTTAAAACGGAAATTACAAATTTTTCAGCTTTTCGACAATGGCTTTTTTGCAGAAAATTGATCTAGTTTATGTATGACTGCAGGTGACAGAAATAAACACGTGAGGGAAGTATATCGCTTTTAACTATCATACATTCCGACTATGAATACAAAATCGTTTTGTATTGCTCAATAATCTAAATAGGTCATTATTCTAGACCAGCATATCCCAAACTTAATTGACCGCGGCCCGGTACGAGGTTTTAAAAATTTTCGCGACCCACCTTATGAAAAAAAATTATTTACAATTATATTCATTTACTACAGTTTATTAAAATCTGAAGTCAGAATTTTAAAATTCACAAAGACAAAGAATCAACATACACACACATACCAGTGGCGTAGCCAGGAATTTTTTTCGGAGGGGCCCACCATTTCTCGTAGATAATACTTACCATAAATACTTTTTTCAGCACGGATGGGGTAAATATACAGGGTGATCCAGGGTTAAACCGTCAAACGTTCAGGATCGGTTCTTCAGGAAAAAATAAGATTTTTTATTACCATAATCCTGGGTCCTAACTTGTTTTGATTTTAGAACAAAAGAATTTTTTATGAATTGCTCAAAAAACAATATGGTTGATTTTGATAAAATTTGGCACGCTTATTTGCGGCAATAATTTAAATATTATTAGAATTAAATTATTAATTCCAGTGACGTTCCACAAGGTAATTTAATTGATATTGGGACAAATCATTGTACGCCACTGTTTTTTGTATATTCGTTACTTTTCTTGGATTAAACAGTTTAACACACAAATTTTTTTCTTATTCAATTTTATTCGTATCTCGCTTAGTTTTTGAGAAAAAAATTAAAAACTCGGAAATAAAAATCTTATTTTTTCCTGAAAACCCGATCCTGAACCTTTAACGTTTAACTCTGGGACACCCTGTATACAATTTAGGCTATTTAAATACATTATTTTATTTAACAACAATTTGTTAATTATTATGATAAGACTAAAAGACAACTAATTATTAATATAAGATTGAACTTTGAATGAGCATTATTCAAAGGCAATTCTGCGAGTTTGTCTGACATCAAAGCTGAGCCTGTTAATCAATTGGTAGATGTATTATTCCGAAAATATGATTTCAGTCTTTTCATCGTTGAGAAACTCGTTCAGTTCGTTCTACAGATGCAGTGGCAACGGGTAAAACGGCTAAAATTTGGAATAGTGTAAAAATGTTCGGAAACAAACAAGGATCTGCTACATTTAAAGTATCGACTGCACTTTGAGGAAGACAGGAATCTACTTTTTGGCATTTCACTGTCCAAATATCCCATTCACTGCGTAGAATACGTAAAAAATAATTATGATTTATATAGTTACCACATTTTCTTATAAACTTATAGAAGTTTCGCCCCCCCCCCTTGGCTACGCCACTGACACATACACTCAAATCGAATTCAGATACCGAACAATTTGTTCGGTGAAAACAAATAATAGATTGCATGTTTTATAAACTAATATCTGGACATACAAAATTTTTTGATTCTACCATGCATTTTGTGTAACGATAAGAAAGATTTACATTTTTCATCTAAAAAAAAAGTTACGATGTTCTTTGCCAAAACGATATTTCCCGAAAATTTATTAAATTTACCACAGCGAGTTTCAATATTAAGTCTCGCATGGACATACGAATATTTAACTCGGAAAAAGATGATTAAAACCAAAACTATTACACATATTTTTAGCACATTTTGACAAGTGCCCATTTTAACAGTGTTACTCAACGTTCCATTAAATATTTACCTAAATCCATGATTTCTGAAATTGAATTGGCAACGTTGTATTTTCAACTTCGAATTTATGAGGCGGCTGTCATTTGACAAGCATATTATTTATGTCCGTCAAATGAACATTTTTCCTTTTTTTATACTTTTCAGGTTTCTTCTGGTTATAAATTGCTACTTGGGTATTTGTAGACAAGTTATGTATGTGTTTGTATTGGAAAAATATGTTAAATAATCATTTCAACGCACTGAATTTGTTTCTCTTGGGAGTGAGTATCCCAACATGTATTTTTTTTAAAAAAAATGTGAAAAATATTTTTCCGCGCAAAAATTTCTATTGCTATATTGATTTTATCATGTTTTATAGCATCTGTGAAAATTTCATGAAAATCCCTGCCGGCCCCATATTCTTAACGTTTACCCAGAGATGTGCGTGTCAGTAGTTCTCAAAATTTGTAGGCTATTATGGAATCTTCTATTGCATTGTAAAAAGCGGCAAATTTAAAATTGAATTCTTTCAGATTGAAACGCCAAAATATCTCGGAAGATCGAATTTTCACAGACATGAGACCTTCATTTTTTGCCTTTTTAGATAGGAATTAGTTTACCCTGAAAGTATCATTGAATTATGATGAGTGGATTTTGAGATCCTCCGGACACACATACACATACACACATACATACAAACCTTGCTCGTTTAATAGTATTCGATATTTTTAGAATATGCATTTGATTTTAAATAACACAAACCAAATCTTAAATTAATAGTTAAATAAAGCATAAAAACAGTTGACCTGGATAGTATTAGAACTTTGATCAGAGCTCAAACCCACTGCGGTGACAATCTTATACGAAAAATTTTGCAATAAATGAGTTTCCACTGAAGCTGTCAGAATAGCCGGAAACAAATGAAAATCAAAATATGGTACATTAGAGTCCAATTTATCTCATATAATAAATGTATGAAAAATTTCACGTTTCTAGATTTTTCTGTTACTTCAGGAGAGTCTATTAAACAAATATTCGATAAATATACTTATTGTAATGTTATTAAAAATTAAATGTTTAGTAAAATTATCAAAGGTAATACCACTATAGCTCAGATTTGGCTGGATATTTTTCTTAAGTTTGATATAGAATATTTACTTTCATTGGAAATTTAACGAGATCTGTGAAAAATAACGAGACCACTAACCAAACTTCTGTCAAAATTTAAACGAACTTCTTTAAAATGATCTAATAAAATATTAATTTTTACATGGTGTTAAAATGCAGCTTTATGACTTTGAACAGAAACTGAAATGGCCTTTTATGATAAAATAGTAGAAGTTTTTATTGAAGGTTTTGGTATTTTGTAGCAAACAACTTAAACATTTAAACCAATGACATTCAGACTAAAACGAAAAAATTCTATTTACCTAATTAACTGTAATGTTGTTTTTGTTGATCTAGGAATTAATTCATGATTATTATATGATATGCAATTTTTGTATTGCATGTATTTGTAATTAATATTATCCATAAATTATGTACATGGTTTTTGATTTTACAATAATTGTTAACCCAATGAAATATTGATAAAGCTCCATGTAGTGCCGAGATATGAAATCAGTGGCAGCCTGAAAATCAATAAATTCATGATTCGGTTTTTATTTTACATCTACAACAATTTTCTACTTTTGCTATGATGTATTTGTTTGATCTTGCGAGCTTACAAAATAGGAAAGGGGCGAAAAAGTGTGGAAAAAATCTGGAAAATAGTGAACAGGCGTACCAAAAATCGATGCCTAATCAAACAATGATTCAGTAGATTCGTGATAAAAAGATATTCAGCATTTCTTATGACTATATACAGTGACTATAAAGGGGATGCCCCAGTTAATGCTTGATTTTGATATTGATTAAATTGTTTACATGATGAATCAAAACAGAAATTCAATATTTTCTTGACTTTTTTTTCACTATCGAAAAGTACTAATGATTTAATTTTTCTTATGCATTCTTTGTACCCAAATTTCATGGTTTCAGATATTGTGAATTTAAAAATACATATGTGAGATTATTTATTTAAAACTAAATCGTACGAATTTAAAACTCACATAAGACGATAATTTTAGATTAAAATTTGATTCATTTACGAAAAAAAGGAATGAAAAAGTTTCAAAATTCGGACAAATTAAATTACAAACCGATTTTGTAAAAATAATACATGAAAATTTTAAATTTATACCTGTTACTTTAAAATTGTATTAAATATTTAGTGAGTCCTTCAGTGCCCTATCCCACGAACTGCCGCTGCTTTAAATTTGGCGATGAAGATATAAATTCATATATGCATGTGTTTGATTCACTTTTTGTTGTAGTTTGAAAGGTAGGCCATGGCTAAAGAAATTATGAATGGTTATACGATTGCTAACGGTGAGTATATTTGGTTTTTTTTTATTTTTTAAAAGAAATTTTAAGCAATTTATAAAAAAAAAGTTGCTGTTAAATCTATTACAATAACTAGAAATCAAAAATTAAATGAATGGTAACCCTTCTTAGTGACCCATCAAAGAAATGCAAATGCCTCATTTTTAATTAGAAATAGATACTGCAGCTCCTTATAAATAATTTATAAAGATAACTATTGAATTTAAAAATTATAATTTTTTTAAATGAGACTGGTAGTATCATTTACTTTTTGTGCAAAAAAATGAAATAAAATTATAAAAATATGTCAGAATTCTCTTTGTTATTCATCCAAACTATCAGACCGGCTGTAGTAAATAATTTTTTCGAAGTTTTATGGACTCCACAGATAAAATTTTTTTTCTATTTTATAAATTTTTGGCACTTTTTGCATATTTAAAATCCAGTATATCAGAAATAGTCAAAAATACATGCAAGGTGTATAATTAAAAATTAAATACTATCTGTAAAACGTGACCAATGCACCGGTAATAAGAAAATAAATAATGGAGAATCAAAGTGTACCCAATAATCCCTGAATTGTAATTTTTTATAGAAATACTTTTAAATGGTCCAACATCCAGCAATGTAATTGCTAAATCTAGAAATTTAGTAACCACAGTTTTAGTCATAACTTGTACCGTTTTTATTTTGTTATGGTATGTAAAATATTTATGGAAAAGACGATATCTGTATTACCATTCATGGAATGTACCTGGACCTTTCGCTTTTCCAATTATCGGCAGTGCATACTTATTTTTGGTGTCGAAAACAAATGGTAAGTAAACAATTTTTAATTTCAGGTACAAATTTAATTCGTCGTTAGGACTAACTAACTGATAAAGTTGGTGAATATTGATGTCTAGTCGTGGTTAGACTGTGGATGGGTGACTAGTGGCATTCGGATCGGGTTGTCCTTTTGGCCGTGATGAAAAATTGCCTATCAATAGATAAGGCTCTGTCTTTTCTAACTCGGCTAAATCTTAATCTTTCAAATATTTGAACATTTTACTGGCCTTTAGCTCCTTTTTTATAAACAACATATTTTTAATTCTGCATATTGTTATGGTGTAAAAATTGAGACAAGATTATGGAAGGTGTATTTTAGGGGAATTGAAATAAAAAAAAAACTATGTCAAGGGGGCTTTACGGAAAAAAGGGTGATGGTTGTTATGTTTTGTTTTGATTTTGAGTAGATTAAATGATATGAATTGAAATAAAGATATCAAAAAGTATAAAAATCATAGAATTTTATTATATTTACAATATATACCAACACAAAATATCAAGTTGGCTACATACGCAATTGGTACTAAAAGTATTTAATTATTTCTTTTACAAAGTAAACAAATGAGATTAGTAGTTAATCTAATCCATTCGATACTCCAAAATTCGAATCTAATAAATCAAATTTCAAACACATCTAAGTCGTTCGTTTTCGTTTTCGGGGGGTGGCCCCCCGTCTATTTTTATCACTTCTCCATAATTTGGAGGGATGAAAAAAAACGGGAACACTGAGGTCATATTCGGATTCAGAAGGTCAATTTACATAAGAATCAGCAGAAATGGTGTCAGGACCAGAAAAAATTTTTTTTGCCGACCAGTATAATCATGCAGCTGATCTCTAAAATGCAATTATCTCGTAAACTGTTAAGTTTTAAGATTAATAGCAAGTATACTTTTTTTCTATTAAAATAACGTGGCCACAAATAAGGCCTATCTAGCGCCCTCTACAAGTTATGTCAAAATAGACACCATATTATAATTTTTCGTGCCCAAAAACTCCCAGTTGCAAAGTTTTATCAATGTATATCCAAAAACGTTATTGCAAAAAATAAATATTAAAATTTAACCTTTAACACCCTCTACATTTTATTGGAGCAAGTTGGTTCAAATCGTAATATTTTAGTGACGAATCTACTTTACTTCTATGTACAATTACTTAAGGACCATCCTGTATACAGATGCCCATTAGTATAAATAATGAACTTTTCAAGTTTAGTCCAATTACATTTATAAACGCAGTCTCAAAAACATACTGTAATATGTTACAAGTGTTCCAAAATAAATTTCTGAGAATCCTGTTGAACAAACATCGAATGTACCTCAGGGATCAATTATTTTCTGAAACAAAGTTATTTGACATTCGACAGTTATTTTATATGCAGGTCAACATTACATTACCTTTATTTTCTTCTTGTTTTCTAGTTTCTTTTAATATATGAATCTTTTAATCTTTCAATTTTTTTAATTGTTTAATTTACCTACGACCGCTATAGAAAACAGGCAAAAACACACGACACACAGCCTCAGTATATAGCTCATTACGCACGGCAAACAAATCGCACAGTTTGAATATTAGCAATCGCCCGTCAACAGTGTAGTCATAGCAACTGTCAAAATCAAAATAATAAAAACAAACTTGCTTGTAAGGCAAATAAGTTATAGTTAATAATTATAAAATACATACTGTTTAAAAAAGAATACATTTTCATTTTCAATATGTGAAGTGATAGTGAGGCGGGAATCTATCGGATTTGAAGAGAATTTTGTAAAATTGTTTGAAATAAAATTGTTCAAAAAATGTAAAGATGCAATAAAATACATGCTATCCCATTTGAAGAAATGAAGTACCCTGTCATAAGTCCAGACTTTTTGGCACCCTGTATAAGGCCGTAGGTAAAGTATAGTACGTAATACGTGTTGTAAAGCAATTATATGCTTTTTACAACACTCGTTACGTAATATACTATTACACACACTTTATGTGCGTATAATGTTCTAAATTTATTATTGTAGCAATTTAATCATGTTTTGGGTTACTATTACCACGTACAGGTTGTTGAGGCTGTCAACAACTTCTGTGTTGTACTTATTTGCTTCAATGAACTTTTTAATATAACATTAACATTGGTAGATTAAAAGTTTAATGGTCCAAGGTGTAGTTAGTATCAGTACTACTCATTAACAATTATAAAAACATTGTATATTTACCAATAAAAATTACTGTTGCTTGTTTTTTACGCGAGTTAAATGTCCAAAGCTTGCCTTATTAAAAAACACAACAAATAAAACTATTCAAAACGTAGAATTGCAAAACAACGTGTCAGTAATTATGTTATACAGGGTCGTTTGGTGAAAGTACTGCAAGAGTTTTTATAAGCAGATCGTAATATAGAGTAAATATTTGGAGAATTGTTATTAACCGTAACCTATATTTTTAGACATAATGGACGTCCTTATAGACATACAAAAAAAGTACCCGGATGTAGCAAGACTATGGTTTGGACCCAAACTTTATTTCTGCGTTGTCCAACCAGAACACATCGAAAAAATCTTAACAAGTCCTAAAGCTTTGGACAAAGACTACATGTACAAGTTTCTTTCTGCAGTCATTGGAGAGGGTCTTATAACAGCCAGAGGTAAGCAATTTTTGTTATTGACTGTAAATGGTTCGCAAATACATTTAATAGAGATAGGCAGGTCACCTTGAAGATTTGGCACTTTTTTACATCTTTCAAAAGGGCCGAAAATATTATTTTACTTTTTTATACTAAATCAGGGAGTAACAATCCATTTCTAGTTTTTTTTTTTATTTTGATAACCAACATAACTTTTAGTGCATCAATTTCTTCATAACTTTCACTTTGAGTTTTATTAAAATGAAGAAGTGCTACGCGGGACTTATTTTCATTTTTGTGTTATACTATACTAAAGATTTTGAAGATGAAGATGAGCATTACTATGCTCGAAAACATGTTCTTGAATGATGTTTTGATGCAGTTTTAGAAAATTGATTGCTACAGCTGGTTTGACAACAGTCCATCCCTACTTTGGGGTTTAAATAGATATCGTGAAGACGAAAATAAATAAAAAAAGAAATACTATTGGCAAATAATATATTGCTTGTTAATTTTTCAAGATGAGTCGTAGGTTTTACTTTTTTCTGGACAACTGCCTATATACTAGCAGATTTACTAACGTTAAGATCTCAAGGATGTCCTAATTTTATACAATATACTTCAAAAAATAAATTAGTTTAAATTTTAAGGACAAAAATGGAAGAAACACCGCAAAGTCGTAATGCATGGGTTCAAACAAAAAATTTTGGACAATTTTCAAGAAATATTTGCTAGACAAGGAGAAGTTTTTGCAGAACTTCTAGTAAAAGAGGCTGGGAACAAGGATCTCGATTTATTTAAATATGTGTCCAATTGTACTCTTGATATCGTTTGTGGTAAGTAAGAACGGTTCGAAAGCTTGATATTTATCTTATTGAAGTCAGTATATAAAGATTTTATTTTTATATTTCTTTATAGAAACATCTTGCGGACTAAATATGGATATTCAAAATAGTAACTTAGATTTTGGTCATAACTTGGACAAGTAAGCTACTAACTAACATTTTAGTGATAGTTTTTAAATTCGTTTTTTTTTCGCAGAATAATGGAAATAACCACCTATAGAATATTCCATTTGTGGCATCATTTACAATTCACTTGGAGTTGGTATCCTATTAGTAAAGAATATGCAAGAGTAATAAAGAAATTTAAAGAGTTTACATCTACCGTAAGTTAAAAATTATCGTAAATATGTTGTTTATTTAACAGTTTGTATGAAATTTTAGATAGTTCACAAAAAACTGGAGCTTTACAATGAACAAAAATCTCGAGAAAATTCGTTAGAAATTGACACAGAAAAAGGTAAAGTTATACAGCCAAAAGTTGCCGTACGAGAAATATACGGTTGTAGGTTTATTTAACTTTGATTATAATTTATAGACAATAATAAAAAAACACATCAGGGCTGTACTATACAAATTGACATACAAATTAATTTTTGTGTTTTGCCAGTCCTAAGTCTAGAAAAACTATGAAGGCAAGTTTTAGCTTCTTTATGAATGTAAAAAAATCTAAATATTTACATATGAAAGTAGAAATATACACTACAAATAAATTACTATAATCTAAAAGAGGAAATATCAATCAATTTTTTTAGTAAATTTTGTGAATGGTGAAATATTTCACTATAAAAAAGTTTTGTTTAAATTATCTAAGTACATCAAAGATTAAATTGTAATTTAAAAATAAACAAGCGCATAGACTATCATCATTTTCTAAAAGTAGTTAATTTTTATATTTTTTTTAGAACCACAAAAACCCATTGCCATCTTAGATCTGATTTTAGACAATTGCAACTTTACACACGAAGAACTCGTAGAGGAAGTTGATCTTTTTATGATAGCGGTAAACCAAAATTTCATTTTATTACCTTCTATTTACGTATTCTGTCAACCATTTCCTAAAAATATATTTCACAAACCAATCATATAAATGGATTTGTATAACGGTCAAACTAAATGCAATTTATAGTTTTTTTTAGTAGATTTGTAGGTTATCATCGGTTCTGTATGTTTTTAGGGCTCCGATACGACAGCTTCTGCCCTTTGCTGTATTTTCGTGATACTAGGAATGCATCAGGATGTACAGGTAAATAAAAAAATGTATCTACTCATACTCATAGAATGTTCGATGGTTTTCAAATTAAAATAAAATTGTTACAATGCAATATTTTTTTACCCGGCACTTATTTTCGATCACGATTTTTAAAAAATAATGGGATTCCAAGCAAGGGTCGAATGGGTATAAATAATGAATTTCACGAGATGAATAATGAAAATTTTATATGTATTTTAAAAGAGAATTTTTCTTAGCAAAAAGTCTTAGAAGAAGTTTTAAACATTGTGGGTCCTGACAGAAGACCTGTTCCATCAGATTTACCACTTTTAAAGTATACCGAAAGGGTTATCAAGGAGAGTTTAAGGATATTTCCGGTTGCCGCATTTTTCTTAAGAAAAATCGCTGAGGATATTGATGTGGGCAAGTAGTAAATAAAATTAGTATATTTTTCATCTAGTGACTTACAGTCTTACCAATTTTTTTTTATAAAGTGGAGTTTCGGACTTCCATTGTCTAAAGGTATAAAGATTTTTCAATCTTTTGTCACGACGTTTCGATTGTGTGTATCTACAATTGTCTTCAGGTGATAACTGACGAAAAACGAGGATGCGTGGGTATTTATAGGTGTGTTCTGGCGGGATTTGCTGAAACGTAACGTCCTATCAACGGTTTCCATATATTGCGAATCTCTACACGCGGTTGACTGAACACGTTATTATTCAGTATGTAGGCTGCTTCCTTGAATTTTCTCTTGAACCAGTGTTCCTCCTTGAGAATTACCTCAGCTTCGGACCATTTAATGTTGTGTTGGTGCGTCCAGATGTGATCTGCTATTCCTGACTTTCTGCTTTCCCCTCGTTGGGTGTTCTTCTTATGTTCACCAATCCTGGTTTCCAGCGGTCTCTTGGTTTCTCCGATGTATAATTGTCCACATTAGCAGGGTATCCGATAAACACAGTTCTTGGAGTCACTATTCGTGTTTTGTGGTTTGGTTTTTGTAAGGCGACTGCGGACAGGTTTTGATTTTGTATTCGGAGCCAATTTTCTTTATTTTCTCTGATATACCTGATATACCTTTCACGTACCAATATTATGGTATTGGTTCTGGTAGTTTTTCTTCTCTGTGGTTGATTTTTTGTTGTCTACGGGTCAACATCTGTCCCACTGGTTTCTTTGAGTAGCCATTTCCTTGGAGATCTTTTCGGATGTAATCTAGTTCGGCGTCGAGGATTTCTTTGGTGTTGCAGAGGTTAAAAGCCCGATCTATTAGCGTCTTGACTATTCCCCTCTTCGTGGATCCCTGGTGGTTAGATTCGTAGTTGAGATACTGTCCTGTGTGGGTTGATTTTCTGTAAACAGAAGTTTGCCACTTGTCTTCAGTCCTTATCTTTAGATAATGGAAGTCCGAAACTCCACTTTTTAACTCCAGACATTGTCAGCCACTTTCTCACAAACTTTTTTTTTTATATTCGGCATTAGGTTTAAGAAGTATTCGTAGCCATCATATAGAGTAATTTGTAAAATGTAATGTCAAGTAAAATGTTTAATCAGTGCCTAATCTCCCTATAGTTTGATGTTCACTTCATGGCTGCGGAGAAAGAACTAAACCAATACCACCCAGAGACGATTCAATATTTATCAGATATACTGAATATATTCTTTCAATATAATCTACAGATCAGGTCAATATTATTGGGCAATATATTGACTCTACTATTGAACGTCTAAGGCTTAAGAAGACACTGGTACTTTTTATAATCACAATTTTTTATTTTAGGCGATATGGTCTTCCCTGCTGGCTGTTCAGCGTTCTTTGGACCTGTTCATATACAGAGGAATCCGAAATTTTGGCCGGATCCATTGAAATTTGATGCTGATAGATTTTTACCAGAAAACATTGCAAACAGACACCCTTGTACTTATATACCATTTTCTTACGGTCCCAGAAATTGTATTGGTAAGAACAAAAAATGTTTTCTCCGACAGATATTTAGTAGGCAGCAATTTTCCATTGTGTCTCGTAAAGCCATCTTTATGCAATGGAAAATTGCTACCTACTAAATATTTGTTTCCTAATTAATTACCAAACACGAGAAAATAGTTTTGTAAAATAAAATTTTTCTTACAATAAAAACGGTTTTTGAAAAATTTACACTTTTTGCCCAGTAAGATGTTTTTTGTTTAATATTCTTAGATGTTTCAATATTCCACTCAGTCTACATAGGTATATCTGGAGAGCAATAAAAATCAGTGTAGATGATGTTACCATAAGAGGCATGGTTGTAAAAGGTTGTCCACAGGGAGGGGTGCTCTCACCACTACTGTGGAACATGGTCCTAGACACCTTAGTCAATCGCCTCAACGATGACAGTTTCTACACTATAGCTTATGCAGACGACCTAGTGATTCTGCAAACAGGAAGATTTGAAGGAATACTCTGTGCTAGAATGCAAGAGGCCCTCAATATCATAGAACAGTGGTGCAAAGACCACTCACTGCCAATAAACCCAAAAAAGACAGAGATGGTTCTTTTCACGAATAAAAGGAAGCTTGCAAACATCGAGGCCCCAAAGCTCCTAAATACTAAATTGAACTTTTCTGCAGAGGTGAAATATTTGGGGGTCACCTTTGACAGCAAGTTAACATGGAACTCTCACCTAGAAAACAGAGTCAAAAGAGCATACATATCTTATGAACAGTGCCGTAGAACCATTGGCCGCACCTGGGGAATGTCACCTAAGGTTACGGCCTGGATCTACACTGCAATCATAAGACCTATGCTAACGTACGGTGCGATTGCCTGGGGAGTCAAAACTAGCCAGCGGACAGTCGTACGCAAATTGGATCAAATCCAAAGAATAGCATGCCTCAACATAACGGGGGGCATGAGAACCACACCAACTAGAGCAATGGAGGTGATCCTTGGTCTCACCCCCCTTGATATATTTATTAAGGAGGCTGTAGTGATGACCATGACACGGCTACGCTCTACAGGTATACAACCTGACGTAGGATCTGGTCAGTCGAGGTGTAACTTGTGGCACGAGGTCCTTGGAGAGGTCCCACTGCTACAAGCCAACACAGATTCGATTGCACCAAGATATGCCTTTTACAGACCCTACAGGGTTATAACAAAAAACGTACAAGAGGCTACATTGGCAGCAGGTGCCTTGTGCATCTACACCGATGGGTCTAAAACAAATGAGGGGTCAGACTGTGGAATTTATTCCAGATCCCTGAATCTCAATATAAAATGGGCAATGGGTTCTAATGCCAGTGTAGCTCAAACAGAGCTCACTGCTATCTCAATCGCCGCAAAAGAGACTACCAGTAGGAACATTACTGGTAATAATATTTACATCCTCACGGACAGCAGACAGGCACTACTAGCTCTGGATAGACCACGGATTACATCAGGTCTAATACTAGAATGTCACCAGGCCCTGATCGAAGCTTGCAACAACAACGTGGTCACGTTAGCTTGGATCAAAGGTCATGGAAAATCAAAAGGCAACCGTGCAGCTGACTCTCTAGCTAAGAAAGCAGCCTCCCAAAAACTTTTGGGACCTGGCACTTTCATAAGCTTATCGGCATCAGCTGTGGCTGACCTACTGAAGAAACACTCCCTTGACAAGTTTAAGGGTAGATGGGACGACGAAACAGGTTGCAAGCTAGCCAAGGAACTATTACAGTATCCGAACAGCGAAACAGCCAAAAAATACATGACTATGAACAGACAGAACCTGCGCACAGCCACAGGTATCCTGACTGGCCACTGTCATCTACGAAAACACCTCTACAGGATGGGGTTATCTGACACTCCACTGTGTAGAGGATGCGAACAGGAAGACGAGACTGTCGAACACATTCTTTGCGAATGCCCGACACTCTCACAAATGAGACATTTTCTTTTCGGCGAGCGGTGGCTAACACATGCCAACATGAGGGAGCTACCTTCAGGCGACGTCATCGCCTACTTTAAACAAGTAGGCTGGTTGACGAGCTAGAAGAAAGGCTCAACCTCAGAAGGACGCACAATGGGCCAAATGTGGCCTACGTTCTGTGGGGTGACCCACCCTTCTAGATTTACAGATACAGAGAGATAGGTATATCTGCAATTATTTTTCATTTTTTTTTATTTCACTGATTTCTTATTTTCCTTTATCCACGTTTGTCTTAGTTTTATGATTGTAAATCATAATTGTTTATATTTAAATATTTTTTAGGTGGTAAGTATGCAATGATGAATATGAAAACAATTTTGACAATCGTAGTGAGAAGGTTAAAGATTTTTACAAGTTATCAGACAATAGAAGAGGTAAAACTCAAAACCAACTTAGTTCTTAGGTTAGCAGATGGACCAAAAGTCTGGGTGGAAACTCGTTAACTTAATTATTTCTATATAATTTATTTATACAATAAAAATTTATTTATAATAAGAAATATTTTTTATTTTACTTTTCTCGATCTCTCAATGATTCGATCCCACAATTCTCGCTCTAACCAGTTCTGCTGCTATTATTGTTAAGTAATATATTCAACGGCTGATTGAAATAGGCCATCGGCTAGGTATTTTTAATTTGGAATTATTTTAAATAATTCTTTATGTAAGAAGCGTGAAGTCCAAATATATTTATAGCATATGTTCCATGCAATATTTTTTCTAAGACCGAATGATAGTAATTTGTGTATCAAGTGAATTCTAAGGACTTTAATTCCCGAAGGCAAAATTTGCATCCCGAGGGCCTCTGGCCCAAGCGACTGCAATTGCGTGAGGTAATTAAGGCTCATTAATTCCCGAGGTACATAGATTATTTTATTTCTGATCGATTTTAATAAAATAAGCAGCAATGACATTCACTAAATATAATGAAGCACTGACAGCAATATTCAACAAACCTCAAAATATCCTAACAACGGGAATTAAGCTTGAGAACGGGAAATTAAGGCACCTCTAATATCTCAAGTGAGTTATGACCCTGTTTATTGATAGCGTAAGCTTATAATAGCTCGGTCAGGAATAAAATATTTTTTTATGTTTATATTCAGATAATAAATAATTATTACTGGCATATGGTTGTGTTTTAATAATAAGTTTATTATAATCTTAATATCGCCCATAGGCAATTCGTTATGTTAACTGATAGACAATCTTCATTTTAGCAATTTTTTTAATTTTAATCTCGTTTTCCCTCTTTTTCGGATTGTAAAATTTCCACTATTTACTTACTGATGATTGATGGCGCATTTGCTTTACAGCTGTGGGAAAACCCAGAAAAACCTCACCACACCATCATCGACAACGATGGACTCCCCCACCTCTTAATGATACATACTGAAATGTAACCGCCTTTGCCCGCTGAGCCACCGTTGCCTTGATACACCCCCGTTTATCGATCCATGACAAGAAATTAGTTAGAAAATGCAAAACTTGTGAAATGAATATCTGGATTTTTTTCATAAAAATGTATAGGAAATTGTGAATGTTCATTGTCTAAATTGAAGTAAATTAAGTATTATTATATACTTTTTATACAACTTTAATATTTTTTAGTTACATACATGGTTTTCAAATTAACAATAATTGTTAAATAAATAAAAAAAATAAAGGTACTTGCAGTGCCTAGATAAGTCAACTAAAAAGCAGAAATCAGTGGCAGCCTGGATATAAAATTGGCAAAGGCGGTTACATTTCAATATGTACCATTAATAGGTCTGTCCGTGCTCTGGTTCGTGCCCCGGTCTAGACAATGAGATTTTTAAATAAACATTTTCATTGCCTACTTCTGGGCATCATTTGTAGCGTATTTAACATTAATTACTTTGATGTTAGTTTATGATGCAAAGATTTCAAATCCTGGGGGAGTCCATCGTTGTCGATGATGGTGTTGTGTGGTTTTTCTGGGTTTTCCCACAACTGTAAAGCAAATGCGCCATCAAGCATCAGGAAGTCGCCCCAGAGCGCCACGGCAAATAATAATAATGGCCGTCCCTCCCCCGCACAAGCTGCAGAGCTTCTGGGGTTCACTCGTAAGGGAGTGAATTGCAGGGCGTATATTATTATTATTATTATTATTATTATTATTATTATTATTATTATTATTATTATTATTGATTTTCTTACTACATATACAACTATTTTCTCCTTGTGTTACGCTGTATCCCGAGGGATAAATTGGCAACTGTTAATCAGGAGAGCATATTCGGTGATGAATATAGTTTTCACATGTGCCTTCGTTTGCGTTCGGTCGCATGTCTGGACGCAACTTAATCAGTGCCTAATCTCCCTATAGTTTGATGTTCACCTTTCACCTCATGGCTTCGGAGACAGAACTAAACCAATATCACCCACAGACGATTCAATATTTATCAGATAGACTGAATATATTCTTTCAATATGATCTGCAGATGGTCAATACTATTGTGCAATATATTGACTATAATATTGAACGTCTATGGGCTACTTTAACCATCCAAGAACTTCACATACATCTTTTCGGCTTAAGACGACACTGGTGCTTTTTATAATCACAATTTTTTTATTTTAGGCGATATGGTCTTCCCTGCTGGATGTACAGCGTTCTTTGGACCTGTTAATATACAGAGGAATCCGAAATTTTGGCCGGATCCATTGAAATTTGATGCTGATAGATTTTTACCAGAAAACATTGCAAACAGACATCCTTGTACTTATATACCATTTTCTTACGGTCCCAGAAATTGTATTGGTAAGAACAAAAAAGTTTTCTCCGATAAATATTGTTTATTCTTTGATAATTAATTCAGAAACAGATATTTAGTACGCAGCAATTTTAAAAACGTTTTTTGAAAAATTTACATTTTTGCCCAGTAAGACATTTTTTTAGTATTCTTAGTTTTTCAATATTCCACTCAATCTCCATATATCTGCAATTTTAATTTTTTTCTTGATTTCACTGATTTCTTCTTTTCCTTTATCCACGTTTTTCTTAGTTATATTTCTTTTCAGCTTGTAAATCATAATTGTTTATATTTAAATATTTTTTAGGTGGTAAGTATGCAATGATGAATATGAAAACAATTCTGCCAATCGTAGTGAGAAGGTTAAAGATTTTTACAAGTTATCAGACAATAGAAGAGATAAAACTCAAAAGTAACATATTTCTTAGGTTGGCAGATGGACCAAAAGTCTGGGTGAAAACTCGTTAACTAAATTATTTCTATATAATTTATTTATAGAATAGAAATTATTTACAGTAAGACATTTTTTTAGTATTCTTAGTTTTTCAATATTCCACTCAATCTCCATATATCTGCAATTTTAATTTTTTTCTTGATTTCACTGATTTCTTCTTTTCCTTTATCCACGTTTTTCTTAGTTATATTTCTTTTCAGCTTGTAAATCATAATTGTTTATATTTAAATATTTTTTAGGTGGTAAGTATGCAATGATGAATATGAAAACAATTCTGGCAATCGTAGTGAGAAGGTTAAAGATTTTTACAAGTTATCAGACAATAGAAGAGATAAAACTCAAAAGTAACATATTTCTTAGGTTGGCAGATGGACCAAAAGTCTGGGTGAAAACTCGTTAACTAAATTATTTCTATATAATTTATTTATAGAATAGAAATTATTTACATTAAGAAAAGTTTTTCATTTATTTTTTTCATTAACATCAGAGAGCCAACCCTGACTTTAACGTAATTAGTTTCAGGTTACAAACATCAGTGTTTTAAAATATATATCTATGGTTAAATTAAAAAACATTTTTAATCTAAAAGAGTGGTTTTAATAGGTATCCAAAAAGAATAACATTTAAAATAACAAACCACTATGTACTACAGAAATGAATTATATAGGGTTGATCCACATTAATTTTAATTTTAATTTTATTTTTAAAAGTGCATTAACGCATCAGCATCTGATTCTTCAAATACAACTTTTAGTCTGTTATAAATCGAAAAAAAAATACACAAAAGAAACATTTTAAATCGATGTTTTTCTATATTTTACTTCATTTTAGAAAAATTGTATTAAATTGCAAAAAATTGGAACCTTTGGTTTATCAACTAAGTTGAAAACTATCGTGGGAAATGCGCGTGCGATAAGGGGATATGTCACCGGTCTGTGAATCTTTATAACTAAGATATTCCCAATCAAATTTATGAATATATGTTTAACTGTACAGTTTTGATTTCCCCCAAGTTCTCTTAGGTTCGCATCATATGGGAAACTTTTTTATTATCCATTTTACGAAACAAGTTCTTCATAAAAAGTTCTGCGTGGTCTAAAACCTAAAATGCAATTATCAGAACTTTTTTCAGTCGTATACTAGGTTTGTCAAAAGATATGAATTTTGCTCAAGAGTAAAGAATTTGAACAAGATATTCCGACTTTAAGAAAATTTTAATTTTTAATATTTTTTGTGATAATAACAATAATGTACGTCCTGCAATTCAGTCCCCTACGAGTGAACCCCAGAAGCTCTGCAGCTTGTGCGAGGGAGAGACGGCTATTATTATTATTTCCCGTGGCGCTCTGGGGCGACTTACTGATGATTGATGGCGCATTTGTTTTACAGTTGTGAGAAAACCCAGAAAAACCTCACAACCACCATCATCGGCAACGATGGACTCCCCCAGGATTGAATCATTGCAGCGTAAACTAACATCAAAGTAATTAATGTTAGATACGCTACAAATCATGCCCAGAAGTAGGCAATGAAAATTTTTATTTAAAAATCTCATTGTCTAGACCTGGGAACGAACCGGAGCACGGACAGACCTCTTAATGATACATACTGAAATGTAACCGCCTTTGCCCGCTGAGCCACCGTTGCCGTGATACACCCCCAAAACTTGTGAAAGGAATAACTGGATTTTTTTTATAAAAATGTATAGGAAATTGTGAATGTTCATTGTCTAGATTATTAAATTTAATTTTATTTTTTACACTAATGTTATGTCGACTTTTTTGACATTGGGTTTTATTGTTTACTGTAAACATTTTGAACAAATAAATATATCTATCTATTAAAGTAAATTAAGAATTATTATGTATTTTGTATATTTAGTATTTGTTAGTTGCATACATGGTTTTTAAATTAACAATAATTGTTAAATTATTAAACTATTCATAAAGGTACTTGCAGTGTCTAGATAAGTCAATTAAAAAGCAGAAATCAGTGGCAGCCTGGATAAATCGGCAACTGTTAATCCGGAGAGCGTAGCAAGGTCAATAAACACACGAGGCGCAAAAGGTATGGATTTCTGTTGTAACAAGCTGAAACTTTACTTACATTACATAAAATGGGAAAGGAAAGAAAAATTAAGATGTAGACCAAATTTGAAAACGCCAAAAAATAAGTAATATTTTAACAATTACAAAAACATATATATATATATATATATATATATATATATATATATATATATATATATATATATATATTTATATTATACTTTCTGCCACCTCAGTAAGGGTAGAAGTAAGGGGTGACTTCTCGAAAACTTATATTAAAATGACATATACGATATGTCATCTTTTACACTTAACTCTAAAAGTCGAGGTTTTAACGAAAAAAATGAGTACCTACTGATAAAGTTAAAAAAATTAGCCTTTTTCTAATTTAAATTCGTATAAAATCGAAAAATAAATATTTTGAAAAAATTACAGCTTATCTTAAAAACAAAAGAACGTTTTAACCAAGATTCATAAAAAAATTATTTTTGCGAGAGATAAAAAACAGGTTTTATTGTTTTTCTCGATAATTTTGAGGGTTGAAAGTTTTAGATTTTTTAATTATCTATTTATATATAGATTAAGATTATATTTTTAAATTAATAACAATAATAAATTAAAATTAAATGTAGGAGGAAAAAATTTCAATTTCCTCAATGACAGCACATCACAAAATAAAGCAAATGCGTGAAAGTAGTAGCCCATCTATTGGCCTACTTTATGGAAATAACAAATTTTTTAATTGTCACCATCATGGGATTAAGATCGATATATTTATGTTGTTTCTATTATTTAGGTATTGTACAAGAAAGTGATAGAACAGGATCGGTTTTATTTCTTCGTCTTTACTTACTAGCAAATAATTTAAAGAATAACGCAAATCTTAATAATTTATATGATATTAACTTGTCTGGTGGTCTACCTGGTTTCGATAGTATCACGAAATGTCAGTTTCTGATAATAGTATTGGCGATTTAAGTGATTGCTGTAATGGCTGTACTTGAGGATACTTTGACTTAAGTATTTATCAGTTATAGTTACAAACACAATTCATGTGTAATAAAAAATTGTTCAAAAGTTTCAGAAAGTCGGAAAAATCGTGTCAAACCAAATAGATAGGTTTTTACTATCAACTATTATTTTATATAAAATATTTAGTGAGCTGCCACCGCTGTAAATTTAGTAACGCATATATATATATATATATATATATATATATTCAGAAATAGGTTTGCCTCATTAATTTTTATTTGTACAACTACCATGGGTAAAGACGATATGAATGGTTATGTGGTAGCTAATGGTAAGTTTATATTGTTTTTCCATTTTTAAAATAAATTTAAAACAATTTATAGAGACGATCTTTGTTTACTATTATATTCATTAGAAGAATTGGGAACAACAACAAAAAATATGGATATTAATCCGTTGAACCATCAACGAAATGTATTTAAGAATTCAATTTCAAATATTCGGTAAAAATATATTTGAATTATCCGAAAACAACAATTCTTTGTAAATTTTAAAAATCTCTTTGCTACTTTATTAACGTTAAATTATCTCCTTACCCCCGTACCATCGGATAATTGATGAATATTAAAGAAAATTTAATTAAAAAACTAAACTTGGTGTAAGTCATCAAGACAACTTAAAAGTATTACCATAGAATTGTTTAAAATTTTCAAAATTTATCAACTTTAGGTGCAGTAGTCAAGTTTCTTCACTATTTTTCCCTACTTCCTATCAGTGTCAGTTACAAACATAGCGGATCAGCAAAACAAAAAAAATACAAATACAAATTACTTAATATTTTCAACGAATTAGACTTTAGTGGACAAAACTTAAGAATTCTAGTAAACGACTCAATACCGTCTATTTATTACTACACTCTAATTAACATTTCACAAGAGTCCATTAGTTCCTCATTGAAAACAAAAGTGTCTTTGTTTATTTAAACTTTCAAATCAGATGATAAAGTACTCCGCACTTCGAACATCTATTTTCATATTTGTAAACTCATTGTTACTTTCTTTATTTCTATTATCTGTTTTAATTGTTCTCTTCAAGAATAACTATCTAGTTTTTTATTTTTACGTTGGTTTTGCATACATCTAAATCTTGTAGCTATTTCTTCTCGGTATTTTTATTTTAATAATCATATCCACTTTGTGATCAGTTTTAGTCTTGTCTACCATTCTAGAAATAAGTATTTCTCATCTTTCAGCTTCCTTCATTTATCTTTAGATTCCCCTTCTTATTTTACTTCGAACTTCATTAACTGTTTTACGATTAATTCCACTTAAAAATTGCTGTACTAAAAGAATGCTTTTATGGCACGGTTCAGCAATAACTTTAATAAGTTGAATTTTCTAAAAGATAGAGGATAAAACAACTAAAACTATTTTATCACGATAACCATTACGCTCAGAGCTTCCACAATTGTTCAAAAACGAAATGAAGCTCTATTTTTTTTTGTAGAAATATTTTTAAATCGTCCAACAACCTCAGTTTTATTTATAATCGGTAGTAGCGCTTTTATGTTATGGTATGTAAAATACTTATGGAAAAGACGATATCTGTATTACCATTCATGGAATGTACCTGGACCTTTTTCACTTCCAATTATTGGTAGCTCCTACTTATTTTTGGCGTCGAAAACAAGTGGTAAGTGAACAATTTTTTTACAATAAATGGGTAGTATAGGCTAACATATGCGTAGACTAGAGGTTCACTAATTTGAAGAGATAGAAAACTAAACTCTTATTCCAAATAGAAGAAGTTGTGAGAATGCTAAAAAATTACAAAAATTGAAAAAAATGTTTTCAAAATTACGTCAAATTATAAAATCGATGCTTATAAAGTTCATTAAATGGTATTGGCAAAAGCAACGTATCAGCAATTATGTTATATAGAGTCAACCATAACTTGCGTAAAGAATAAGAATATTTACGAAAACAGTATGGGTTTTTATATCAGATCATAATTTGTTGAAAAAATAATTGGAAAAATGTTAAATTACCCATAACCTATATTTTTAGACATAATGGAAGTGATTATAAACGGACAAAAAAAGTATCCAGATACATTGCGATTTTGGATGGGACCCAAACTTTATTTCTCCGTTATCCAGCCGGAACACATCGAAAAAATCTTAACCAGTCCTAAAGCTTTGGACAAAGGTGACATTTACAGATTGCTTTCTTTCTTCACTGGAGAGAGCCTTTTAACAGCTAAAAGTAAGCAATTTTTGGTTTGGAGGCATAGGAATAGAGATAGACAGGCCAACTTGAAGATCTGAGACGCCTTTTATTTTATGCTACATTTTTAAAAAGGTCAAAAATTTTGTACAAAATCATTATCGACATACAAAATTCTAAACAAACGTAAGGGTTTTTTGAAAATGAAATTATGTAATGTAGGTACTACACCGACTTTAAAAAAAGCTGTTTAATTTAAAGCAAAATAAATGGTTTTAGCTTAAAACGAACTTTTCCGCTCAAAATACTAATACAACATTTTCTTATTTTACATCATGTCTGTCTTACATTTTTATTACTTTTGACTCTTTTAATTTTTCCAATATTTCGAATATTTTTTGTATTTCCATACCCGACCTGCCCCAAAATCAATAGGTATCATCCTTGTATCAGCCCCAATCAGGATCTGTCTCAACCCGATCGGTTCCATACGTATTAATCCAGTTATCCTGCGAATAAGAAAGAACCCCGCACAAAAAGATAGGAAATGTCCGCTCGGTCAAATAAATGGGGGAGTTCTTTTTAAGTTGCCAACCTAGAAAAAGGTCTACCATCGGGGAAGCGTTATTTTTTGTCAAAATCTACTTCATTATTTCCGTAATGATTTAATATGTTCACAAAAAACTACTGAGCTCTCCAGAATATATCGTTTTAGAAAAATAATGATTTTAGTAAACTCCATTTCTGATTGGTTAAAATTAAAGTTGGTATCGAGACTCGGGGTGAAAAACAAGGCTAATATCGAAAGGAATGACGTAGGTAAAATGACATTTGACAACGAAACATGTCAACTGTCACATCCAGTCTCGATACCAACTTTAATTTCAACCAATCAGAAATGGAGTTTATAAAAATTATTCCTGCTAACGATGCTTTTTGGAAAGCTCAGTAGAATTTTGTTATCATATTTTATCATTGCGGAAGTAATGCAGTAGATTTTATCCAAATAAAACCCTTCCTCGTTGGTAGACTTTTTTTTAGATTTTGAGGTTAGTAGGAAACTCCTCCATTGTCTGAATTTTTGATATTTTGTCATTCTAAATCCATGGTTTGGCTGCTATGGAGCTCCGAAGCTCCGTGACTCCACCATAGTATAGAAACATTTAAAACGCATATCACCTTTTTAAAAATCATATTTTAATTATTTTAATGTATGCCCTTAAGTTAATCCATAATATTGTCAGTTGACAGCTGTCAAATGCTTTAAAGAAAAAATAAATCTTATATTAAAAAATGTTATCATATGTTTTTGAGGACGCCGAATTCAAATAAGATGTCAAATCGATAATATTGACAGTTGACATCTGTCACATGCTCTTAAAAAAATAAATCTTAGACTAAGGAATAATAACTTTATGTTTTTGAGGACGCTGAATTCAAATGTGATGTCAAATAGATAATATTACAGTTGACAGCTGTCAAATCGCTGTCAAATGCTTTTTAGTAATAAGAAATCTTATATTAAAGAATTTGTTTTTGAGGACGCTGAATTCAAATGTAATTCAAATCAATAATTTTGACAATTGACAGCTATCAAATAGTTGTCAAATGCTCTTCCGTTCGGCAGACTTGAGGTTTACAACTATTATGCAACTATGGTTATGATTGGGCAGACGTGCACAGGGGCGAGATATATTTTTTAACACTTATATACATTCAAAAATCCATTTCACTTTCGAGAAATCTTAAGCAATTATTAAGTAATTAAGAACAGTTAACATTATTATAAAATAGTATTTGGGCTTAAAAATTCAAATATAATGTGATACTGAAAAATTGTGTCAGTTGGAAAAAATCATTTTACTGTAAGGTGACAGCTGCCAACTGTCAATTTCATTGGTTTCAACAAACGTATTTTAAAATCATGTTTGAATTCAGCGTCTTCAAAAACATAAGTTGCTATTCCTTAATGTAAGATATATTTTTTTAAGAGCATTTGACAGCTATTTTACATCTGTCAACTTTCAATATTATCGATTTGACATCACATTTGAATTCAGCGTCCTCAAAAATAGAAAGTTCTTATTCCTTAGTGTAACATTTATTTTTTTAAGAGCATTTGACAGCTATTTTACATCTGTCAACTGTAATATTATCTATTTGACATCACATTTGAATTCAACGTCCTCAAAAACATAAAGTTATTATTCCTTAGTCTAAGATTTATTTTTTAAGAGCATGTGACAGATGTCAACTGTCAATATTATCGATTTGACATCTAATTGAATTCGGCGTCCTCAAAAACATATGATAACATTTTTTAATATAAGATTTCTTTTTTTTCTTTAAAGCATTTGACAGCTGTCAACTATCAATATTATGGATTTGACATCATATTTAAATTCAGCATCCTCAAAAACTTAAGGGCATACATTAAAATAATTAAAATATTTCTCTCTCTTTCCACTGGATTAAAACCACTTAGTTGTTAAAAAAGTTTTTTTATTGACGTTTCGGCTTTCCAGATCGAAAGCCGTTATCAAAATGACATGTCATGACATATATGTCATTTTGATAACGGCTTTCGATCTGGAAAGCCGAAACGTCAATAAAAAAACTTTTTTAACAACTAAGTGGTTTTAATCCAGTGGAAAGAGAGAGAAATTAAAATACAAACCACTATGAGCTTCCGAAATGAATTAATTAAAATATGATTTTTAAAAAGGTGATATGCGTTTTAAAGGTTTCTATACTATGGACTTTGGAGCTTAGTGCCCATTGAGACTTTTGTTCAGAATGACAAAATGTATAACATATCAAAAATTGAGACAATTTGACAGAGCGTCCATTTCCTAACTTTTTGTGCGGGGTCTTCGACCACGACGACACGCTCACAGACAAAATTCTGTAAAAACCATTCTTTCGTCTTTGTCAGACCAAATAACGATGAATGAACGCAAAAAAATTTGTTTTCTCAAACCATCAAAAAATGTTGACATTTTTGTACTATTTTCAGGTGCAAAAGCCATCAATTCCCTTACCGTACAAAAATTTGCTCGTTGCTTAGCAACACTTTTAATCCTAGGATTAAAAACGCTACTTTTAATCCTAGGACTAAAAGTAATTGCATTTGAGCTCTCTAATTGAAATTTGAAGAAAAAAACATTGTCTCTTACAAACTTAGTAAAACAAACTAATTGGGCAACTATATATAGGTATTTATTTGTTATTTATAGTGATATTGAATGTACAATTGGAACAATTATTGCCAAAACCAAAGAGTGGATGGCTTGACGGTCTTCGTTAAATTTGAGAAATACACCATAAGAACACTCTCCGCATAGTTTTGCACATTTTTTTCTTTACACCAATCCATGAATCGCTGATATGCAAGTTCATAAACTTGGCGAGATTTGGGTGGCAAAAGATTTAGATATACCGCTTCGGCACTTTCCAATATATCCGCAGGTATATTTTCATCGTGTTTGGGATTCATTTTGAAAGCAGCGTAAAAACTACTACAAAAATTATATGATTAGTACGTCTACTGACGTCTACTTGACAATCAATATTTACCAACAATACCAGATATCCATGACTACCGACTTGCTATCGCTGTTATAATTAATAGGTGTTCAAATTTATTACCAAATTATTAACGATTTTTGAAAAAAACTAAATTTATTTTAATTTTGACTTGGTTGGAGAAAAAATAGTATATATCATACGGACTAAAAGTGCCTATTTTTACTCGCAATTTTGCATTCGCTCGGCTGCGCTGCGCTCCGCCTCGCAACTCCATATATTGCTCGTAAAAAAAATATGCACTTTTAATCCTTATAATCTAATATACTATTTTGGACTTTTTTTTGCGCGATTACATTACTTTTTCTCTATGATATAGTGGACGGCGGAAAAGTAATACCTAGAGAATTCTACTAATCTAGCAGTAAATACCCAATTGACTTGTCATATTTAAATTATCAATTATAACTATCTATACCAAAATTTAAAATGGCCGACTTTCGATTAATCGGAAATTAGCCCAAATTTCAAATTTCGATTCATTCAAATGTTCATTTGATTTTTGTTTTAAATTTAGATTTTCATTTCTGATCGTAGGGTATTGTGACTTTCTAATAATTGGTGTGTTCATTTTAATGATTTGATTTAATTTTTATTAAAGTCGGTACTCAAATTCCAACTAAAATGTCTAAATCCAGTTAAAATTCTAAAAATCTCTCGTCTTCTAACTCCGTCGTGTTCAAAGTGCGACATATTCCAAACAACATATTTTGTAATTCTATTACGTAAGTTTTAAAGAAACGAAAATAAAAGTTCTAAGAAAATTGCAATAGCTGAAGGATTAAATAAATGAAAGGATTTAATATAAATGAATCGAGAGTTTGTGCAAATGCCTCGAAAACGTGTGGAAAATCGTCTTTTGTTGGAATACAGCTCAATTTTGCTAATTTCCTAGGAAGAGTTGCAGAGTTTCTTGGTTTACAAAACCCTAAGCAATACGTGGGACATGATTTTCGAATATTATCTGCTGATTTACTTATCTTCCGCTAAAAAAATTATTTGATTTAATTTTTAAGTACCAAAATGGAAGAAACACAGAAAAGTCCTAATGCATGGGTTCAGTCAAAAAAATTTTCAAGTAATATTCGCTAGACAAGGAGAAGTTTTTGCAGAACTTCTAGTAAAAGAGGCTGGGAACAAGGATCTTGATTTATTTAAATATGTGTCCAATTGTACTCTCGATATTATTTGTGGTAAGTAAGTTAATAGTTAATATGTCTCTTACTAAAGCGTGTAAAATTGTCTATTTAATGATACAATATATAGGGTGTCCACGGTAATGAAAACAAATTCGGAAGCGTGTAATTGAAGATTAACCAGGCACAAAAGTGCTTACCCGTAATACAGGACCTCGTTTCTGAGTTATAGCCCTTCCCAGTTGGAATTCAAAAATCGTTTTTCTGAACCATCTATCTGATATTTATGGCATTGTAAGTATTCTTAGAACATTTGTTTGTTTGTTTTAGAAGTTCTTGTATATAAATACCAAAATTACTTACTAAAATGTACCCTCAATTGAATTCGATCAAATAAGCTGATATTTGCCATTTCAATTCTGCTCTGCATTATAATTTACGCATTCGCCATTTTTATTACAACCATCTCGTGCAGACAGTTGACAGTAACTGGTACTAGGTAACAGTAATTTAATATTCACTTAGCAATATTTACCTAAAAGTAGTGGATATTAAATAATTTTTAGCTAAACTAAAAGGCTAAATACAAAAATAGCGATACTTTTATTGTGAATTAAGCAGATAAACAACATAATTAAATAAAAAGAATACAATAGAATTAAGAACAACTAAAAAAGTACTTCTTTAAATTACACGTTCAATTTTTTAAGATAAAGTTTAAATTTCTTCAATACAAAATTATTCAAAAGAGCACAATTTTTCAGATAAAAACCACATCTTTTTCTGCTTTAAAAACTATCAATAGTGTCTCAAACTAATTTCCCTCTTAATTGATACTAATCTTCAGACACTACTAAGTCTCACTTAACTTTAAAAAATATATGGCAAATATTTCCTACATTTTTTAGTTGCTTCATAAAGTATATTGTATTGCTTTAAACTTTAACAACCTTGTTGTGTGAAAAGTACACAATTTTCACAAAAGGCTAATGTGTAATTAAAGTCTGTATGTAAAGATATTATTTTTATATTTATCTTTTTAGAAACATCTTGTGGCTTAAATATGGATATCCAAAATAGTAACTTAGATTTTGGTCATAACTTGGACAAGTAAGATACTAACAATTTTGTGGCAGTTTTTTATATTTGTTTTTTCGCAGAATAATGGAAATAACAAACTATAGAATATTCAATTTGTGGCATCAACTAGAATTTACTTGGAGTTGGTATCCTATTAGTAAAGAATATGCTAGAGTAATAAAGAATTTTAAAGAGTTTACATCTACCGTAAGTTAAGAAACTCATAAATATATTTTTTGTTAAATATTTTGTGTGATATTTTAGATAGTTAGAAAAAAACTGGAGCTTTACAATGACCAAAAATCTCGCGAAAATTCGTTAGAAATTAACACAGAAAAAGGTAAATAATATTTGTAGGTGATAGAGAAGACATGCACTGATTTTAAGATAATCTAATTTATCTACTAATGTCAAATAATAAACCAAAAACAAACCGGAATTTGACCTTCATTATTCAATAGTTATAAAACGTTCAATAATAAAAATTCAACACACAAAAGGAAACTAAATTTAACCAATCAACGTATGTAAATTTGGTCAAAATATGTTATGTTTTACTCTAGCTTTTGCACACACCCACTTATGATGTTTTGCTCTCCTTTTGGTAACTTCCTATATTCTTTTTATTTTTCTGCCTGCTAGTTCGACTAATATTATAATAAAGATTATTGATTTCTAATGTATTGAGGAGCATTTACCGATATTCTTCATTTTTTTTACATTTCGTGCCATTCGCGTTCTTATACAGGGTGTTCCACTTAAAAATTGAAAGTTGATGCCATTTCCGGAAGTTGATATTTTTTTTCCAAATATGTCAAAAAGTACCGTCTAGTGAGCATAATTAATGTTCCAAAATTCTGAAATATAGCTAGAGAAACAAAGGAGAAAAGTTGTGTGTACCATGAGTGACACACGGTATAGATTTTCAAATAAAATTAAAACCATTTTGTACATCTTTATTTTGTTTATACCTAAATCTTATTCTTATTATATGTTGTCAAGAACCCACAAATGAACCTGAACCCTGAGATTTAAAATATTTGGTGCTCAACATAGAAAACAATAAAATTTAAGAAAAAAATTAAAAATAGAGCTTTTAACAAAACAATATATTAAAAAAAAGTTTGGCTGAAGTTATTGCCTTATCCTGAAACAGATGCAGGCGTGGTTAACGTTTTTTGTTACCTACCTGAAGAAACAGTTAAAGGTACATCATATGTTAGATTTACCTTTTTCTGAGAAAATTACTTTAAAAATGGATTCGAAGAGATGGAAAAGTGTATAACACTCAAAAGCGACTACTTTGAGATAAAACCAATTTTTTTATTAAACTTATTTTATTAGTATGATATCAATGTTTCTTCTTTTTTTAAAAATGGTTAATTTTATTTTATTTTGTTTGTTTAGAACCACAAAAAACCATTGCAATCTTAGATACGATTCTAGACAATTACAACTTTACACACGAAGAACTGAGAGAGGAAGTTGACCTTTTTCTTTTAGGGGTAAAGCAAAATTTCATTTTATTTTCCTTCATTTATTTACATTCCTTTTTATAAAAATGTGTCTTAAAAAGCAGGGACACACCTAAATTAAATTTATCTTTTTTTAGTATATTTGCAGATTATTGTCCATTTTCTTTATAATGTTTTTAGGGCTCCGATACGACAGCTTCTACCCTTTGTTGTATTTTTGTAATGCTAGGAATGCATCAAGATGTACAGGTATAGTTCGTGTAATACATATAGTAGCCCCAATTCAACAGCTTTAAAAGCGGCGCCTTTGTTGCTTCCAGAAAAACCTCACTCTTTAAGCGGACGCGGTATCCTTTAATTGACTGCTTCAAATGATGCCGAACAGTTAAACCATGATTTGGTAGTGTAGCCGAGCCATTAGTCGTTTACAACTTAGCGATTGCACATAATATTTTTATTATTTTAATTTATACTTTCCACTCTCTAGCTCCCGAACTATATATTAAAGTAGAACACTCGATAGCGACATTATAGAACTTTTCAGATGGCCGGACTAAAGCGATTACGATGACTATACGTCAAAAGATGTAACTTACTTATATGTAGAGTTGGATTTCAAAATTAAAATACATTTTTAACAATTAGAAACAGGGGCGGTCATATATCTATTCTCTGGGAGGGCCACGCCTCTACATCCTTAAAAAATTGGCTAAATAGCTACATAAAGTCCACAGACCCCTTTTTTCACTGATTAATAACTGATCGCAAGATTTGAACCTGTTGATTAGGTGATTCTTCAAATTTTATTACTAATCACCCAATCAACATGTTTAAATCCTGCAACATTATTAGCTACCACTTTCAGGCTTTTTCGCAGTTAGAAAAGTTGGGCGTCTCGTCTAATTCACGAAGTTTCACCCTGTTGTTAATCAGTAAAAAAGGGGCGGTGGACTGTGGACTAATAGTGTAATGAATATTATAGTAAAAGGAAAGGATTAAGCCAGTCCGGTGCCATAATTTAAAAATGTTTTAGAGTATTTCGCGTTTCGCGATAGAAAAAGCCAGGGCTCGCGTCCCCTTTCCTGCTACGGTGAACCTCTTGTGTTGTCCCCTACCCTGGCCCATTGTGGGAGGAGTTGTCTCTTTTTTTCGCGATTTTCCTCTAAGTCTAAGTCTAATCCCTGAATTACATAAAATGAAAAAAATGTCAAATTTATATTATTTCAGCAAAAAGTACTAGAAGAAGTTTTAGATATTCTGGGTCCAAATAGAAGACCTGTTGCATCAGATTTACCACTTTTAAAATATACCGAAAGGGTGATCAAGGAGAGTTTAAGGTTATTTCCAGTTGCCGCATTTTTCGTAAGAAAAATCGCTGAAGATATTGATGTGGGCAAGTAGCAAATAAAATTAGTATATTTTGCATCTAATATCTTACTCATTTTTTTATATTCTGCAATACTTTTAAGAAGTGTTTATTCGTAGCCATCTTATAAAGTAATTTGTAAAATATAATGTCAAATAAAATATTTAAAGGTGCATCCAGACATGCGACCGAACGCAAACGAAGGCAAACGAAGGCACATGTTAAAACCATATTCGGTGATGAATATAGTTTTCACACAACTTAATCAGTGCCTAATCTCCCTATAGTTTGATGTTCACCTTTCACCTCATGGCTTCGGAGACAGAACTAAACCAATATCACCCACAGATGATTCAATATTTATCAGATAGACTGAATATATTCTTTCAATATGATCTGCAGATGGTCAATATTATTATGCAATATATTGACTATAATATTGAACGTCTAGGGGCCACTTTAACCATCCAAGAACTTCACATACATCTTTTTGTCTTAAGACGACACTGGTACTTTTTATAATCTGGCCCCCCACAAGAGGAAAATTTCTGTATCTTTACTTGAAATATTAGAAAAAACTTTTCTTTACGATGGACAAACTAGAGTTCCTTCGATTTTTTTAATACTCCGCCCCCCCCCCCTCGAGCAAATCCTGCGCACGGGCTTGTTTATAATCACAATTTTATATTGTAGGCGATATGGTGTTCCCTGCTGGATGTTCAGCGTTTTTTGGACCTGTTAATATACAGAGGAATCCGAAATTTTGGCCGGATCCTTTGAAATTTGATGCTGATAGATTTTTACCAGAAAACATTGCAAGCAGACATCCTTGTACTTATATACCATTTTCTTACGGTCCCAGAAATTGTATTGGTAAGAACAAAAAAGTTCTCTCCGATAAATATTGTTTATTCTCAGCAATTTTTTTTGTAAAAACTTTCTTACAATAAAAACGTTTGTTGAAAAATTTACATTTTTGCCCAGTAAGACATTTTTTTAGTATTCTTAGTTTTTCAATATTCCACTCAATCTCCATATATCTGCAATTTTAATTTTTTTCTTGATTTCACTGATTTCTTCTTTTCCTTTATCCACGTTTTTGTTAGTTTTATTTCTGTTCTGCTTGTAAATCATAATTGTTTATATTTAAAAATTT
The DNA here is from genome assembly GCA_949320105.2 of Crepidodera aurea. Classification (NCBI taxonomy): domain Eukaryota; kingdom Metazoa; phylum Arthropoda; class Insecta; order Coleoptera; family Chrysomelidae; genus Crepidodera; species Crepidodera aurea. Next base: position 19,270,374 of record OX439474.1, on the reverse strand, counting down.
TTTAGGTGGTAAGTATGCAATGTTGAATATGAAAACAATTCTGGCAATCGTAGTGAGAAGGTTAAAGATTTTTACAAGTTATCAGACAATAGAAGAAATAAAACTCAAAAGTAACCTATTTCTTAGGTTGGCAGATGGACCAAAAGTCTGGGTGGAAACTCGTTAACTAAATTATATCTACATAATATATACAATAAAAATTGTTTTAAATAAATAAAGTTTTTTTATTTTTTTTTCTCGATCTCTCAACGATTCTTTAAAACGTCCACGCTATTATTTCAGGAGCTTACTGATATGTTGGAGGAAGAAATATTAAAGAAAAAAGAATATTTTTTAATCCCTGCCACTGTTTTCTCTACATTGGTGGCAGATACGACATGAATAATGTGTTTAGACGCGGCTACTTGCAGCAAAAATAGACGGACTCTCTATTCGATACAGGGCTGGACTGTCACGAAAAAGTATTTACATCGGGCCAACTACCATACCAGCACTGGTGGCCAGTGAGACTGTCGCCAGCTACTGAATAAGTCTATAAATCAGCCTTTAAGGGGACATGTCACCGGTCTGTGGGTCTTGATAACCAAGATATTCCCAATAAAAATCTATGAATATATGTTTAATCGTAGATTTTTGCTTTACCCCAATTTCGAAATATATCAAAATAGGCTTCAACCGCATCTGAACCTAAAATAACTACTCCTTGGACTACTTGCCCCCATAGGTATTGAATGATATCGGTACAGATGCGTGTTGGAACCCAAACTTTGTCGGAACAATCCAACCCTTTGATTCTGTTATTAAAGAAGCTTATCATTTCCAGACAAGTTTCGGCACCATTGTGCCTCTTCAGTAGAAAGTAGACAGCTCAACATGGAATCTCTAATCTTATTTATTTATTTAGTTATTCCAAAATAGAAAAAAAGACGAGCAAAATATAAAGAGAATCTAATCTAAAAGTATTTCCATAAAATTATTTTAAATAAGAATAAAGTAGAATAAGTTATCGATTATCTCAAATGTGGCCAAAAATGTGTTATGATATAAAAGTTCTCAAAGTCGGTACCACAAATTATTTATTAATGATAAAAAATTAAAGACGGCAACTAGTTTCGGCAAACAAGCCATCATCAGGCCCATGGGAAACTAAACAAACAATTAAAATAAAATTATGTAAAGGTTAAAAAAACTAACAAGGTACATGATCAACCAACTTTACACAAAAACATTATCACTAATAAATACTAAAAGAATAACATTTAAAATAACAAACCACTATGAACTACAAAAATGAATTATATACGGTTGATTCACATCAATTTTAATTTTATTTTTAAAAGTGCATTAACGCAGCATCTGATTCTTCAAATACAACTTTTAATCTGTTATAAATCGAAAAAAAAAATACACAAAAGATTGGAAACATTTTAAATCGATGTTTTTCTATATTTTACTTCATTTTAGAAAAATTGTGTTATGAAAATTCGTCCTAAATCGAACACGCCATGACTAGTTGAGTAAAAAATAAATCTCGAAGAGCCTGAAAATTCTCATTTTCTGTACATGACGTTGAAAATTTGCATTTACATTTCCACTCTGTTCTGTCTCGAGGGCATATGCCTGCTAGCAAAAGTCGCATCTCCCATTTTAATTGATCGAAAATAAAATAAAAACATATTTAACGAAATCTTGCTGTTTGTTTTAGATAAAAAATTATGTGTTTCTGAAAATTGGTTTTAGTTGCTTTCGATTTGGGAAGTTTTACCATTTATTGCTTGTTCTTGATTATCCTTTTATTTATACGGGACATAATATGTTGTCTCTCTTTCAATATTAAATTAAGAAATTGATCTCATCAATACAATATATATACAATATATATACAGGGTGACCCACGACTATTCCCTTGTTCTCTTGTGTCTAAATGGTACAAGATATCAGCTTAATTTTTTGGTGCAAATAATATAAAACAAATAGATCTTATCAATTTACTTGTGTCACCAAAAAATTAAGCTGATATCTTGTACCGTTTAGGCACAAGAGATCGAGGGAATAGTCGTGGGTCACCCTGTATATGTATCCGGAAATATTTTTTTAAGAGAAAATCTAAGTAAGAAATAATTTCAGTTGTACAATTCTTATAAATCCTGCATTCCCTGATACCCTAAGGCTTCAACTCGATTGAGTTCAGTGGAGCACCGTAATTGCCATTGTAATGTTATACAACACTATTCCTGCCATCAAAGACAGCTCAATATTTGAATTTAGATTAACCCTGATATCAGTGAAAGTGAATCAAAGGTCAAAGCGCTAAAACTTTTTGAAACGGAATTGGAATTTTACATTAACTGTTGTTTTTCGGTGTTCTGAGAAGATTTAGAGAGTTTTTCTTTGTATATACACGATAACAATATTGTAGAGAAGTGAAACGCGGGCAATGAATAAAAAGAACAAAAGAAACTTGAAAGATGGGATAGAAAAATACTGGGGAGAATATTTGACGGTGGGAAAATAACTGAAGGTTGGGAAAGACGTACGAATAATAAATGTTTTGAAATTTGTTACGGTTCCAAAATTGATCTAAAACGGCTGGATAATACAAGAGAAGTTAAACCAATTAAAACGATGGTACTTGGAAGAGGAAAACAGGTAGGACAAGGAAAACGAGATGTAAAAAAAGCAAACAATAGAAATAAATGGAGATCAACAACAAGGTCTTGGGATGTCGAATGGTAAGAATGTGCCTGTTGACTTGCATATTTGACCGTTGTTTTATCTTCAATTCATTAACCCTTTCGCTGCGGCAAATTATCGAAGAGTTTCAGCTAATGCGGCACTATTTTTAATTTCTGGAAAACACCTGGAATGTGACGCCATCCCGCAACTGATAGCAGCACTGACTCGTGAAACGAAGTTAGTACAATATATCAATATGCGAACCCAATTTTGTACACTTGCATTAACTGCGGATTTTACAAAATGCCATTATTTGATAGGTGTACAGGCCGCACAAGCGCGCTTTCCGCAGCGAAAGGGTTAAGAGGAAGAGTATTTTCAGAAAATCAACGGGTTAAATTAGTAGACCGAATTCCATTGATTTAAAAGCCTTCTAGTAGGAATTTGAGAAACTCTATTCGTTTGCAGGAAAGATCAGAAAATTAAAAATTTTAAAAATATAAGACATCAGTTTGTTTGCTTTTGCCCACTCCTGGATTCCGCATAAAACCATCTTCAGACTTTAAATTCAAAGCCCATTTTTTTTAATTTAGACCCAATTCGTTAATAATCGGAACATGTTCCCATAAGCTCTTTTATATCTCTATTTTTTTAACGATTTTAAAATTTTTCCTTTGCAAGAAAAATAAAATAGCAGGGCACTAAATAAAACATTACCAGTTTAAAGTATGTAGGCCACAACTCCCACGTACCTACTCTAAATATTTTCCTGGCTATAGTCTTGGCTCTAAGAGTGCCGAATTTTCAATGATTTCAAACATTTGTTTTTATGTTCACAATACAGCAAAAAAAATCCAATTTGTCATAAAGAAAGTATTATAATACTACAAATGTCACAACACACAATAGACCGAGCACCCTCCGCTGCTCATAACTTGACGTTAATAATAAATAAAACTCAAAGCAGTCAATGTGGAGAAATTGTGAGATTCAGCGAGACTGGATGTCAATCATTTTGAGTTATTACGTCACATAAAGATATAAACGGCTCTATATGTAGAAACACCTTATCTGGAACGGAGTGAAATGCGGAAAAACAGCATAAAAATAGAGCATTTTTTTAAAAAATCACCACGGCCTTAGTGATGACATCGCTTCCTCTGTCAATTCAAAAATTTCGAATGGCACTTCAGACCCAGTAACATTTTTTATGAAAGCAATATATTTTCATATTTTACTTTTATTTAAATTCCAAGTACTTGTAGAAGTATAGAAGTGTATAATGGCTAACAAATTATTCCCTTTAAATGTTTCAGTTGGATTCAAAGATCAATAAGTAATTTTTAATATTGTTTTGTACACTATTTTAAAATATTTCTAGACTTAAGAATGGCAGATATTTTTTCTGAAATAACTGTGATAAAAAGTTTTGTTTTTGTACATATATCACTGCTATCCGATTCTTCTAAAGAAATAATAATTTTATTTAGAAAACAGTGGCTTCGAATATTCAATCTCAGTATTAATAACATAGTCCATAACTTTTTTCTAGTTTTTTATGGATTAAAAAATTTTCTCAAAGTCCACGTACCATAAATCAATAATAATGAAATTATTATATCAACATTGCATTGCGTCCAAATCGAAACAACTATTCTTGTGACAAAAGCCCCCATAAGCGTTGAATTTCACGATTCAGACGCAAGTTGGATAGTTGTTTAGCCAAACCAACACTTTGATTTCGTTATCCAAGGACCTCGTCATTCTCAGACCGGTTTCGGAATTTTTGTGTCTCATCAGTGAGAAGTAGACAACCTCGACATCGCATCTCTAAGCAATGTCTGAAGACTGCATTAGATCCACCGGGTACTTATAGCCACTGAATGTGAGTAGTAGTCGATTTGGACGCTATGCAATGTTGATATAATAATTTTTTCATCCATAAATATTTCTAGGCCATATTTGAGAAAAATGGATAATTTAGTTTATTTTTTCTAGTTGTTTTACCTAACTTGTTTTCGAATCAGTTGTAACGCATATAAACTTTCGGAACATTTTTCGTTCTAAATTAAAATTAAAAATCCCTTTTTCATATCGAAATCATCAGGAAGCAGAAAGTTTCCATCTGACCCATCGTAACTATTCCTTTTTGTTCTAATATTTCTGTCGACATGCCTTACGTAGTTCGCGCAGTGCTTTGACGAACTTTATTTAATGACATATTCTAAGTTTTAATCACATCTTGGGGCGTGGAATTTGTATTAACATTTTATATGTGATAATCACGGTGTGCTTTCGGCCATGTCACTCTTTCTCTTTCGTGCAAATCAAGGGTGAGAAAATATTGATTATATGTATGTACTTAATCGTGCAGCTGTCAAACTTTGATTTGTACCAGTAATATTAATAAAATCGGAGAAATCGCATTGTGATCCCAGACTATGTCATGTATTCCACCTATCAATGATAGAATAAGTTGTGGATTTGCTTTTTCATTGTGCTTGATATTGATATCTATGTAAAAGAGGTGACTAAGTGAGTTAAGAACGTATCCTATGTTATTTAAATTAATAGCGAGGGAAAACCAAGGGTGGCTTAGGATTAGAGAATCACCTTCAAATGTAACCTATCAGATCTTATCGATAAGCGACTGATTATCAGTAGTAATACCCCTAGGGCCTTGATAATACCGAGATAATTTTGTCATAGAGAATGCTGAAAGCGTGTTGCTTGATAATGGCCCGAGGCCGAAGGCCGAGGGCTATTATCCTTAAGCAACACGCTTGAAGGATTCTCTATGACAAAATTTTGAGGATTTATCAAGGTCCGAGGGGTATTCGATAAGATAATTTTTTACTTTGTAGATTTAAACATTTTTAAACTAGTTGTCAGTTTGACGTTTAATTAATTTTTAATCAAAAACTTGACTTGCTGAAAACACCAAACTGAAAACACCACATGTAGGGTGTTATCGCTGTAATCCATAGCTGATTGGATGAAATTTGACACATGACTCTAAATTAAGTAATTTGATTGGTTACAATAGTTAGTAAAAAATTATCAGTAGTAATACCCCTAGGGCCTTGATAATACCGAGATAATTCTGTCATAGAGAATGCTGTAAGCGTGTTGCTTGATAATAGCCCGAGGTCGAAGGCCGAGGGCTATTATCCTTAAGCAACACGCTTGAAGGATTCTCTATGACAAAATTTTGAGGATTTATCAAGGCCCGAGGGGTATTCGATAAGATAATTTTTTACTTTGTAGATTTCAAAAAATTGGTTGTCAATCTGACGTTTAATATTTACTCATTTTTATTTAACAAAACTAAAAACTACAGGTATTAAAAGAATCCTGCTGTAATCTTTTACGTTTGGCATTTCTTGCATCTCGCGCATTTTTGAATATCACACTGGTAAACGGGTCGAATACAATTTTGAAGTCATTGAAGTATTTTTCCTGGAGTAGTTTACTCGTAGTATTCCAAATTGTTTTTACAGTCGCTTCTTTATATTCAGTTCCGTCAGCTTTTCTCATATTTACTGCATAATCTCTCAATATATTAGCCAAATTAGGCAAACTCGTTTCAGCATTCAGTTCGTATTCTCTGGTCGCACAAAACTCGAGAAATATTTTCCATATATATTTTTTTGATTTGGTTGTATTTTTTGGTATATTACTTGATATAATATCATTAATTGCATCGTCAGATGCATTACCAAATCTTAGCGACATTTTTAAACTAGTTGTCAGTTTGACGTTTAATTAATTTTTAATCAAAAACTTGACTTGTTGAAAACACTAAACTGAAAACACCACATGTAGGGTGTTATCGCTGTAATCCATAGCTGATTGGATGAAATTTGACACATGACTCTAAATTAAGTAATTTGATTGGTTACTATAGTTAGTAAAAAATTATCAGTAGTAATACCCCTAGGGCCTTGATAATACCGAGATAATTTTGTCATAGAGAATGCTGAAAGCGTGTTGCTTGATAATGGCCCGAGGCCGAAGGCCGAGGGCTATTATCCTTAAGCAACACGCTTGAAGGATTCTCTATGACAAAATTTTGAGGATTTATCAAGGCCCGAGGGGTATTCGATAAGATAATTTTTTACTTTGTAGATTTAAACATTTTTAAACTAGTTGTCAGTTTGACGTTTAATTAATTTTTAATCAAAAACTTGACTTGCTGAAAACACCAAACTGAAAACACCACATGTAGGGTGTTATCGCTGTAATCCATAGCTGATTGGATGAAATTTGACACATGACTCTAAATTAAGTAATTTGATTGGTTACAATAGTTAGTAAAAAATTATCAGCAAAAGCACAAACTTGACTATAGTTGAGTGGATTTTATATGTAGCATAGGTACAAGCCAATAATGTATTACACTGACAAACGTTTTGTTGGTGAAATGAAAGCAGCTTAAATATTTTGCCAATTTCAGAACTTAAGTGTCTTAGATCACTGGTGGTCTTTGCCGCATTATTTCTACGCCTCTGCTTATTAATACTTTAGTAATTTGGAAAATAAATGGCCAATCAATCGCTCTATTTTTGTATATAATCGAACATTTTCATAAATGAATATCTATTCTCTAGAGAAGGATATTATTTGCACGAACTCATATCTAATTTTAAAAATCGATTTATGCATATAACATAGGAGTGCCTATATAGAGTTCGATGAACAAAAAATAGAGAACCCGATATATGTTATAATATTAGGACAGAGAAAGTATAGAAACTAAATAAATAAATGCTCAAAATTTTATTAGTGGTTTTGGAAAGTATCTCATAATAATATATGCGAATCTTTAACAAACAACATAAGAACTATTCAAGGTCGACTCAAAAATAATAGTCACATTTGTCTCACTATCTTCACACCATCTTCAGGTTTTAATTTATTCATTTTTTCTTGTCACTTATATTGCCATAAAATTCAAGTTCTTTGACTAAAAGTATAGGTGAAATAACATCAAGAAACCTCATTATTGGGCGCTTCAATACTTTTAAGAAAGATAGCAATGATTTAATAGTTATTTATGGTACTAGTGTGTTATGTTGAAAAAGTCACGCGAGAAAATTTATACCAAATTCTCAAGTGACTTAGGAAACATAACACGCGAGTGGCATACAATGTTTTATCCAACAAGTGGAAGAAATCGTTTTTTTTTATGAGATAATAATTAATAAGCTTTGTGACCAAACCAAAGCTACTTACGTCTCAGTACCTTATAAATGTCAGAATGACTTGACAGTGACTTTTTTACATTTTGGTCAAAGTAGGTTGTTTGTTTGGTTGCCACGGGCATGATACATTGTTAGCAAATGTTTAAATAAATTTTGACACTTGTCAGTTTTCCTTTCAGAAAAGGGAAGCTTTATTGAAGAAAAAAAAGTATAGAAAATTGAGGAAACCGATGAAAATTACGTTCCTGAGGATACCCTTACGGAAGCGGAAGAATCAGCGATGCAGATTTTGCCAGAAAAGTCCCGAGATGCTTACGACAAGGAGTTCAAAATGTTTGGGTCTTGGATGAATTCACGGAAGATAAAAGGTATCGATGAAAATGTTCTATTGGCTTATTTTTTATTTAATTATTGGCAAAAAAATTAGCCCCGTCGTCGCTATGGACCAAATACTCGATGCTTCGCTCGACTATTCTCCTTTATAACAAAATCGACATTTCAAAATATGGCAAACTAACGAGCTTTTTGAACAGCTAATCACAGGGATACAAACCAAAGAAGTCCAAGACATTAGAACGACCTGAAATAGAGAAGGTTTTGAACGAAGCTCCCGCCAACGAGTACCTGTTGATGAAAGTGGCTTTGATAATAGGGATTAGCGGTGCTTGTAGATGGGATGAATTGGTCAATTTGAAAATAGATAACATTCAAGACAAAGGGAAATATTTTCACGTAGTTTTTCCAGACACTAAAACCAAGAAATCGAGAAGTTTCACCATACTTGAAGAAGGATTTACAGTCAACCCGATCAATTTGTGTAAAAAGTACATGTCTTTGCGACCAAAAAATACTAGTTCTAGCCGCTTTTTTGTTTTTTACAAAAATGGGAGGTGGGATTAAATACGTTGTCGAAGATACCTTCAAGAATTGCAATGTTTTTGAAATTTGAGAAACCAGCGCTCTACACCGGTCACTGCCTGAGAAGGTCTTCGGCGACTCTTTTGGCCAATGCAGGGGCTAACATGACTACTTGGAAGCGTCACGGAGGATGGAAGTCCTCGACCGTAGCAAAAGGATACCTAGAAGAATCGGTGCACAACAAAATATAAATTGCAGAAAAATTACAAGGTTCTAATGCTTCGGCGTCTTCCAGCACTATCAGCAGCTGTACCGATATGGGAGCGTCTGGTTCCAATGAAACAATGAATTTTACAATGACTTCAAATTCGAATAAACCGTTAGCATTTTCCTTTAATTTCAATATCAATGTGAATTCTGCTTGTAATAGTAATAAATAAATAGAATATTACTTTAAATATGAACGTGAGTTATTTCATATTTTACTTGTCTAAAATGACGTTAATAACTGTCATGTGTTGGATAAATACATTTAACTGATGTTTTTCTTATCATCAATCATAATTATTTATAGAATTCGCATCTATCATCTATCAGTAAAACTGATAAATGAAGTTTGGAAGTGAGTTTTGATAACTTTACAAAGCAACCAATTCCCAACTTGCATTGGGGGTTGCAAACCCAATTTGGCATAAAGAGATACGAAGATCAGAAACTTTGCAACCCCAAATGCAAATTGGGTTTGCAACCCCCATTGCAAGTTGGGAATTGGTTCCTTTGTAAAGTTGTCAAAACTCACTTCAAAAACTTCATTATTTTTTCTTAAATTCTAACAGAAAGAAACTGTAATATTTTCAATAGATTCTTATCCTAAAAACATGATTTAAAAAATCTTCCTCTTCCCTAATGAATGTCTTTCATGTTTACACACCCACAGGTCACACCACCTTATAAAATGATTCGTTAACATGAAGTTTGACCGTACAAGTTTTATCTTTTCACAACAATTACGTAATGTAATGGTTGTTTTTTAACCTTTTAATTGGTATTAGGTATAACGAGTGTCCACACAAAAATTTTAAATGGAATTATTTCAGTTGTTTTCAAAATAGAAACTCAAAACTTTGGTTGGTCATTTAAGGTATAGCCGAAAAACTAATAGTATTATATTTTGGGAAGTATTTGCTTTAGTAACGAAAGTTGCTTTTACTTAAATGGCTTGGTGAACACATATAATTGGAGCAACGTAAGTAAATGTCCACTTGTTCCGATAGGGCCACATAATCAAATAATTGGTCCAATTTTCTTCCATAAAATTTAACTGGACCTAGAAATCTCCAGTTTTTGGAAAAATGAATTAATCCTCTAATTATAGACAAGACAAAGTTTGTATATTTTCCCAGGTTATAAGGGTTTTATTGAAAGGTCAGTTCACTCATCAGGCTTGACCCTCCCAGATTTCTGTTTTTTCAGACATTTGCCGCTTAAAATTTCAAGTTTCTATCTTTAAAAATAACTGAAATAACTACATTGAAATGTTTCGTGTGGACACCCGGTATAACTAACTGTATGTTAAGTTATAGAACAATTTATAAAGTTCAAATTATTTTAAAATAATTAGATAAAAATGACAGACATTTTTTGCGTTGTTTTTGCGTTTATCACGCACTTGAACAAAAAAAACACGTTCCAATCATACCGTGACATCGAAGAATATTAACTAGGTATAGTATACAGGGTACATCATGATGAGATTGGGCTACCTGTGTAATATAAAGAGGAACAAATAAATCCACTAAACAATCACAAAAATATTAAATCGGAAATAAATAAAAATAAAAAATGAATAATTATTAATTATACACATCCGTCAAAATCAACCAATAAGAAAAGCTGACGAAACTTTAGATTGTAGAAACTGTTGCTAATTTTTTGAGAATTTATTCTAACCACTACTCGTAGACATTATTTTCATGCTCATATCATGATGTATGATATGACAGACACGTCTCAACTGTAAGTAATAATTGGTATTGGTCTTTATGATGATCCTTAATGTGTCCACCACATCTGCACACATTTTTCTGGACAACCCCTAGTAAAAGAATTTATAACAAAGATTTAAGATTAAAAAAAAATCTCCTCCAGTTTTTCCAGATGCATTTATTTTTCTAGACTTTTAATTAATATTTTAAATTATACCTTTTTAAATTATTCTTAATATTTTTATTCATTTCATCAGTTAATTGTCAAAACAAGAACACTTACTGATTATTCTTTACTACTTTTTTTTTAATTTAAATTTGTATGCTGGTAACTAAAAATAATCTCACTTATTGCGACCTTGTTTCAAAGTAATTCATATGCTCTCACCAGAGCCAATGGGGGTCAAATCAGGTGGATGTAGCTACCTTATAAATACATGGAAATTGAGAAATTTGCTAGGGATTTAGTGTATTGATACTACTTAAATCAATATCTGTAATTGGTCAACTAGCTTTAAAATTATTTACATTCATTTTTCGAGTCATTTGTTCATCGATATACAAAAATAATATAGACACACGCTTATTTAAAAATTATTTAGGCTATCAGGCTTTATAAAAATGATAAAAACATTTTTTTACAAATTTATATATACAAATTAAAATATTTAACGTCATTATTATTAATGGTTCGAATTATCTGTAATTGATAAAATACGATACATCTATAATAGTATTGCTTAGATTACCAATTTTTATCCAATGCTCTATTTGTAAAAGCTGATACCATAAACCAGCAGCAGAACAATGAAATTATTTTTGTAAAATTTTTTTTTTTTAATAAAGTCATTAAAACGCTAAAAAGCAAGAATTTTACTATAAATAGGAATTTCCAATTGGTGTATGAGCTGCAATTTGTAAATTCATTATAAAAATAATTAAGTAAACGAGTTTGTATTTATCCCTTAAAGAGATTCGAAGAAGAAAGTGACGTCTTGACCAAAACCGATACAAAAATTTGCAACCCCCCATTTCAAATAGGGAATTTTTGTCAAAACTCATTTCTAAGCTTCATTTAAAACATAATTACCCAGAAATATGAAAATTAGAACTCTTATACAGGGTGTTTCATAAGGAATGGTCAATATTTTAGTCCTAGATTCAAGACTAATACTAAGATACAGGGCATTGAAGTTAAAATTTATTTTTCGTTTTTTTGCAATAAATTCTTTATTATTTAACATATTGACTTGAAATTTGGTATGGTTATATTTTTAAGTTGGTAAATCATAAGCGTGTTATCAATTTTGAGATTAGATAAAGAGGGCACCACCTACACTCTACTAGATGAAGAAAAGTATCCATTTTTTTTATTCCTGGCCTTTTTTGAACTTTTTTCAAGTCTTTCTGATACACCCTGTAAATTTGAATAAAAAATGTATGCTTGTTTTAATAGCGTAAATTCATCTCATTTCGAGATGTTTGCATTTAAAATATTGTAGCCACAGTATCTATGTAATTTACTTTACCATATTTCATAGGCTTGAAAACTAAAATGAAAATTTATATAGCTGTCAAATAATTAATTGTTAGATTTAATTTAATGACTGCAGTGCTAATTTTGTTCACCAAATTCCATCTAAGTACGTCAGCACTTAAATGAAATTTTTCCTCATTGCTGATTGGGCCTGGAAGTGAATTCCCTTGATCAGCCCGTAGTCCGGATATGAATCCTTTGGATTCTTTTTTATGGGGTTACATGAAAACCATAAATACACGATGGGCGAAAATTCAAGATACTGCCCATATTATTAAAAATGAACATAATACCTTTTTTCATGTCAGAAAATTATTAAGTAAAAGACTGTAAAAGCGTGTATTAACGTACATATCTTTTTTGTAACATATAATAACGCTATTATTATTGCCAATGTTAAATAATAAAGAAATTATTGCAAAAATACGAAAAATAAATTTTAACTTCAACACTCTGTATCTTAGTAGTAGATAACATTTTACCCAGAGTTATTTAATAAAATATTAATATTTTGAGGTACTGAACCTATGATTAAAATATTAACCATTCCTTATGAAACACCCTGTATATATGCCTTTATGATGTCACGATATAAGGAAGACTGTTTCCAACTTTAGACATTTTTTAACAAAATGTTTCAGTTAAAAGTAGATATAGATATCGACACTCTTGAATGTTTAATATTTCAATTTTCGTTCTTCGATCCTTTACAGGACTGCCACTGGTAACAATTGCGGGTCAGTCAAGCACTATCTCAGGGTTACACTTCCTCTCACATGTCGGATTTTGATTTTACACAAGTTTTCAATACATCGTTTTTTGCTGAATACGCGGGAATGAAATCATGTGATTAAACGAATCATTTTTTCCGATAAAACTGCATGAGTGATATCAAGAGATTGCAATACTACTAAAACCAGAAAAAGTAAAAAAAAATATAATTACAAAGATAGTGTACAAATCTTTCTCTCTAAATATCATAAACCCATTTTTTTAAGTGTAGAGAATTGTTAAATTTTACCAAGATTTTCATTTATAGCTTTTGGAAATCAGTGAAAGACTGGACATTTGGTAAAATCAATACTTCATCAATAATTTTCTTACTTGCGTTTGGCATGGCTACATCGTCTAGCCATACCAATTTTACTTCTATATCTCAGAGGTTGTTAAGAATATATCGATCAATATTAATTGACCGAGATCATCATAAAGCGTGAAAGGAAAAACTGCACATGACATATAAGGGATCACAAGGAATCAAACAACTGCTGGAATAATTTTTTCTCCATATCATTTTTTATATGAAAATAATCTTCACAACACCACAAAACAGTTTTTTGCTTTTCCACCGCGACGTGCTTTACGTAGCCAAGTTTTCATCCTTTTTTTGTCTTTGGGAGTACTTATTATTTTTACTGAGTCCAATAAAAAAATGCATGTACGAACCGAATTGGGATAAATTACTGAAACATCCTGCATTTAGATTTTTGGATAACCATATTTTTTGACAAAAAAATTATCGAAAAAATTTTACAAAATTTGTCAAATCAAAAAACCGTTATAAAAATTTGTCGAATAAAATTTAAAACAAAAGAGTTGAAATGTCCAATATTTAGATTATGACTATATTTTCGTAAACTACTGTCCAAAAAAAAATTTGGCACGACGGAAAGTTAAATCAACCACCTGACTATAAAATATAATTTGCTTTCAAAATATGGAGTATATTTTGGTAAAAATGACCATGATTTAAGTTGAAATGTAGTACGAAGGATGTCGTTTCTACTGAATAGGAAGCAGTTGATACTGCTTTGATGTATGAAATAGGTCAGAATCATGAAAGGAAATGCAAATCGACTAGATGGGAATGGTCTGGTGAATGCTAAGAGAAAACAATGTTTCAGATATCCAATGCACAAATTTAGTTAAATTGTTTCTTTCATGATAGACCGACACGGAATCCCTGATTAATGATAATAATCAAACCTGGAAATGGACGCAGGATTTTTTTAATTTATACAAATGGTTTAATTTATGATAGATAGATCTTTATTAATTAGGAATACATATAAAACTAAACTAAAAAATACATAAACATAAACATAAATCTAAAAGTAGCATAAATAAATAAAAACCCTTAAAATACATATACACATTTCAAATATAGTACAAAATAATATAGACAAAATAATATTCATTAAAAACATCAAGTAATGGAATTAGTAAAATCTTAATTAAATTGAATATTTTTAATAAAGTCCTTAAGTTTATTTTTAAAACAGTTTATTGTGGTTGATTCGCATATAGATAAAGGGAAATCATTGAATTTTTTGAAACCTTTAAAGAATAAATAATTCATAGTTTTTTGATATGTAATTCTTGCAATGTAGATGTTATTTATACATCTTGTATTATAATTATGGATATTATTGTTGAACGTAATATATTGTTGGAAGTATTCTGGTGCCATATGATTTACTATTTTAAATACTAAAATCATTGTAAAATAGTACATTCTTTTCTCTACTGGAAACCAATTTAGAGTATTTAACATTTACGTAATTGGAGTAAGACGATTTGTTTTCAGTATTACTCTCATTCCACGATTTTGAAGTTTTTGTAGCTTGTTTAATTTATTTAAGTTGAGTAAGTGTAATATAGATGCGCAATAATCAAAATGTGGCTGAATTATGTTATTATATACAATAATTTTGGTTTCAGTTGATAAGTTTTGGAAAATTCTACTAAAGAAATACAGTTTTTTAGATATTTCTTTATAAATATAGTTAAAGTGGCTATCGAAATTTAAGTAATTGTCTAGTTGAAATCCCAAATATTTGATATTCGAAACAACTTTTGTTTATTATTAATGTTCTTTATGTTTTTAACATCGATACTACTATATTTAAATTTCATTGTGAAGACCATTGCTTTAGTTTTTCTTACACTTAATTTTATTTATGTTCAAGTATTTATTCACCGATGATAACGAGGCATTCATTTTCTCTATGGCTTTATCCAAATTAGCATCACTACATGTTATTAAAGTATCATCAGCAAAAAGATTAATGAATTCACAATCAACAAATAGTTCAATATCATTAATATATAAAATAAAAAGAAGAGGACCCAATACACTCCCCTGAGGAATCCCTCTATCATTATTTATGTCGCAGGATGTTTGGTCAGCAAAACGGAGTCTCTACTTGCGATTATTTAAATAGTTACTAAACCACTCCAGTACTCTACTCCCAATACCATATTGTTTTAATTTTGATAACATGATTTGTCTGTCAATTGTCGCTAAAGCCCTTTTTAGGTCCAAAAATACTGCTACAGCATATTTATTTTCGTCTAATTCGTCTGATTCACAGGAAATTTTTTTTCTAAAACCAGATTGGTTACACATTAGGATCGAATTTTCAGAAACATGATTCATTAATTGATCATAAACAGCAATTTCTATAATTTTTTCTAGTGGAGGCAAGGTATTAATTGGTCTAAGTTCATCAGCATTATTGGTATTATTTATTTTTGGGATAGGTATAACTGTACTGATTTTTAATGAATTAGGAATTCTGCCTGTATCAAGTGATGCATTTACTAGATATAATATGATGCAATATGCAAAAGAACATATAATACAGTCGAGCGATTATTTTCTACATTAAAATTAATTAATTAATTTACGATCTAGAATGAACTATTCTTGTTTCTCGCAATATTTTTAGTATTATTAGAAACAGTTACCCAGAACATTAAACTATTCTCGTGCAGGACCAAAAAAGGTATGAATCTAAAAAAGATCAATCAAACACTTTGCCAACTTGTATAACTAAATTGCAATTATCACACTTCAAATGATATACTCCTGGTTTTTGAAAGTGTGGTACAAAGGAAAATGATTAAAAAAATTGTTATTTTGTTTAAAAAGTTTGACAGTAATGAAAAATCAGGACACTCTTAACAGCCTGATTAAAGTTCACGGGTCAATATTTGATTATTTCTATTTTAAACTTTTAACCTTGAAAGCTGCATTTGACTCCGATGTTTTTTTGAAGGAATTTTCATTGAGTAAAAATTGTGATTATACGTTTTGCGTATTTAAAAATAACGCTGGTAAGGAAGTCAAAAATAGTCAAAAGTTTTTTTTTAACCAATAAAACTAATTAACTCATTCTAGATTCATTTTGTGGTCATGTGCTTTTTCTATTATTTATTTTATTGTGTGGATTTTGTTAATCGTTTACTTTCATTGAGTCAATTCATCTCTTTTGAATAAAATTGATGGTAGAATTTTGTAGTCAGTTTTTGTATAAGTAGTATTAACCCGCAACAGTTTTCATATACTTTGTGTCCCTTCGAATGAATTGTAATTATTAGTCCATCCTTCCATTCTTCTGGCATTTTCTCTTGTTTCCAATTTTTCTTAATCAATGGATATATTCTCTATTACAATTCATTTCCTCCATACTTTTTAAGATCTATATTAATTCCATCTATTCCCTTTCTACATTTTGATTTAACTTTCGTATTTTCATCTTTTTTAATTTGTTTCTCATCATTATCATCTTCTTTATCTATTTCTGGATCATTAAGTATTCCTTTAAAGTGGTTTACCCATATTTGTTCGTATTATCGTCTATTGTCACTTCTCCGTTTTTATTTTTTTTTTGCAGCTAATTTTGCATTTATTTGTCTTCATGTTACTATTCTTCTTATCTTGTTCGATGTCTTTTATTTTATTTTCTAACTATTCTATTTTTTCTTATTTTTGTACAAATAAATAAAACTAAAGAGATTTTTACAAAAAATGGCTTCACAAAACGACTTCCGATTAATATATTTAGAAAATGACAAATAACACGTTCTGACGAAATGATGACAATAAAAAACATTATTTCTAAGGATCCCGTTTCTTTTTTCTTTGTTATCCACATTACCCTCTAATTCCTCACAACCTCGTACGTAACGGCTGCATGTGTAATAAACACTGCGATATCCTATAAACGGCTTTTTTTACGCCTCGGATTCAGAAATTGGTGCTAAACAAGAAATTAAACAAACAGATTTTTTTCGTATTTTCTTTCTGTATTCCAGAATTATACTGTATTGCTAATATTTACATCTATACCACAGATTAGTAATATACAGATATGAAACTCCGCCCATTTCCTTTGATGTTTCGATTGTCGTCTCTATGACCTCGGAACTTTAAATTGGAGTGCACCCATGTTGCCTGTTCTGAAACGAACATCCCGGGTACAGTGTTGCCTTTTCATGTAACGTATAAATTTGAATTGTCAATTGCCATTAATGTCAGAAATAAGAAATCTTTATATAAAATATTGTGTTTTTGCTGGCATAGTGATCTGAAAGATAATATTTTTGGCATAAATAAACATTACAAACTTGAAATCAAAAAAACTGTAAACGATTTCCTAACCTGCTTGCTTACTTGCTTATTATTTTAACGTCTCTTTTATGCACCTACTGGGCTAATTTGGGACCTACAGCTTATCGTGGGCTCCGAACCACGGTCCTCAATCACCTCAAAGCCAGGACTAAGCCTTTGTCGTCAGGTGATCTACCAACCATCTACCAATCAGTTTCACGAGATATCCGATATCATCCGGCCTGATTACCGGCGTGAATGAAACTGCGTATGACACAAATACCTTTTTGCAGTTGCCCAAAGTCTTATCTGACTTTTAATTCAACTTGAGTTTCGCAGGGATCGAACCTACGACCCGAACAGTGACCAAGTACAAAGGCCGATGCCATAACCAAAGAAAGAAGAAGAAAAAGAAGCAGAATGATTTCATGAATGGGTCGAAATATCACAGACACGCAGACAGCTGATCAGTGTTGCCGCTTGGGTACAAATTTCTCCCTTGGGTGGAAATTTTGACTCTGGTGGGAATTTTGGGCGGATTCAATATTTTTGGGGAATTTTTGCAAATTAATTTTATTTTTCTTCTTTTTAATAAGTATATAATATTTAATATTTATTAGTATTACTTCGGAATCCATAATCAAGCATCAAAATTGTAAAATACACAAATTTCCAATATATATATGCGTTGATTTATATGAATTTATATGCAATTTATATGCAATCATTTACACTTTTTGTCAATTCATATTTTGCTTTATATGTATATTGGAATTTAAGTATTTTACAAATTTCCTGATATTTTATTAATAAGTGATGCATGACTTTTTTATCAAGAATAACTTAGGTACACGCTGTATATTAATAATTTAATTAATTTATTATGTAATGTTTTTGTTTGGCTTATTGCTTTATTTTACACTTTTGATTTGGCAACACTGCTGCTGACAGCCTTCAAAGTGGGTTTTAAATTGGCGTGCAACTCTATCTCTGTCTAATTTCGTTTGTCTTTTCTTACCTTCCTATCTGTAGCTCTCTAATATGTGCCCTAACCTACTTAATTATATTGTCATTGTCAAGATTAGTTCGCTGTGTATAGTATACCGCTTTTGTAATTGTTTCGATAAAAAAAAATTATTTTTGTTTTACTTTGACCTTATGATGAAAATGTTTTTAAAAGTGTGTACAAATGCCGTCACAGCTTGCAACATTATTGCAAACGTTTATATTATTTGTTGTTATTTGGATATCAGAGGATTTCAAAACTTCAAAATTAAAAAATCCTTAGATTGTTATAGAAACACGATGAAAATTTAGATACAATTATAAAAATATGTGATGTAGCTTATCTTAGGTCACTTTGACCCAAAATATGATCTAAATTTATGTTGGACATGTATTCCAAAAACAGGTGAATTATTTATAGTTAACATAAATATCTCCTTCCCTGTTTCCCATTTTTTTACGAGAAACATAAACACGGCACGATGATTAAGTAGCGATAGATATGACGATTACACAGAGATGGTGATGTTTACGGTTCAATTAATCAAATCGTAATGAAGCTAATTATATAGAACTTCCGTTATGTACTAATTAGGGGTTGCTCAATTAGTGATCAATTATTTTACAATTCCTGTTGTATATTTAACATTTTTTAAGACTAAAAGAGATAAGAGCCGAATAACAAAGAAATTAAAAGATATAAAAAGAATCTAGTAACAGAAGATGGAAAAATAGATGCAGAAATAACAAAAAGGCAAATAAATCAACAATGGCAAACAGGCAAAAAAAACAAACACAAAGTTTTTGACCGATTCTGTTCAAAATATCACTCTCTCTTCTTCGTTTTTCCTAGCAGAGATACGAATAAGAGCGTGACATTTTGTGAAAACTTTCCTCAGCTTCATGTAGCTGATAGATGGTAAAATATTTGCATATATCCTGTTGAAATTATATTCGGTTTATTAATGCTTTCCTGGACATATCTTTCAGCCACACTGATTAACTGCATGCCCTTTTAAAAGGCTTTTTATAGGCTGAGCCATACAGAAAGCGGTCTGTTGCGTCTGAATAATGGTAATTTTTACTATCACCAAGCAAAATGGTAAAAAATAGTAACTGTAAGAGTCTAGGGCTTTTAAGTTTTCTGCAGTTTTTGCGGGATTTTTGCAAAAATATTGATGTCGACTTGTTGTATCGGAAGTGATGGTAGTAGAGGAAAAATCTATTATTTTCTTATTTTGATTCCTAGACAAGGGCCGGTTCCAGGAGAGTCCCTCAAAGCACGAATTTAATTTTTTTTGTAATTAATATTATTATTACTGCAACAGATGGTAGAGCTGTGCCATTTAAGGCCTAGCTTACCATGTGACCAAGGATATTTACTCTTCATAAATAATTCAAAATCAATTTCGAAAATAGATTACTTAATTCATTTCTGAAGCTCATAGTGGTTTCCTTGTTAGTTCAATTTCTCTTCTCATGGAATAAAACCACTTATTTTGTTAAAAAAGTTTTTTAATTCAAACCACTCAATTTGTGTTAAACAAGGTATTGTCAAATCTTTTTCCGATAGAGCAAAAACAATTTGTTTAAATGACAATACTTTAAATAATGAATTATCACTTGTCAAATCTGTCTTGATTAAGAACAACCACCCAAGTAAATTTATAAAAAAGTGAACTTTACCGAGACATCAAAAATAAAGAACAAAATTTAAATCCTCCAATACTTCATTCAAATATAGTAAAAATCCCTTACATTCCAAAATTATCCGAAAAAATTAGGATTGGCAATAAATTTAATTTAAAAACAGTTTTTCAAACTAATAATACATTAAAATCTTTAATAGTAAATACAAAACCTTTTAATGAAATTCCAAATACAAAAAATTGTATTTACAAAATTCCATGCGAATGTAATAAATTTTATATATAGGAGAAACATCTAGACCTTTTCGTATTAGACTTAATGAACACCAATCATACATTAAAAATAAACAATTCGAAAAATCAAAAATATGTGAACATGCATGGGATTTTGGTCATAAAATGCAATGTAATTCTTCAACTAGATTATTAAAAGAACCTAATAATTATAACCGCAAAGTTAAAGAAGCAGCATTGATATGCTTAAATAATAACGAATGTGTTTCTAATTGTTCGGTCTATATTTCAAAAATATGGATGCCTTTGTTACAAAAAAAGTTAATTGCAAAAAGGATACCCTCTACATCGGGATAGTATCATAAGTTTTTATCTGGTTTTTTCTTATGATAATATTATTAAGTGTTCTGTTTCTATAGTAAATTTTTTATTATATATTTTATGTCATTTTAAAAACGTCTAGGAAGTCGAAACGTCAAAAATTAAAAAAGTTTTTTTAACAAAATAAGTGGTTTTATTCCATGAGAAGAGAAATTACTTATTTGATACATTTGAAATCAGTAAAAATACCTTCGTGATCCCTCCCAAAATCAGTAAAAATTCCTTCGTGACCCCTTCCAAAATGGAAGTCTGGATCCGCCTCTGTCCTAAATATTTATGGTACATTACACTCAATTTATTTGGATACCTACTATTTATCAACATGAAATATGTTGACCAGAGTCTGGATGCCCTTAGGCGTTTTGCCTAAAATTTGTAAAAAAACACTTACTTGTATAAAAATGCTTGCCTTCTCAAAAAAATACAGATTAAATTATCAATATCAAAACATTTCGTTATATTTAGAATATTTTCTGAGTTCATTTTAATTATTTTAGAAATTCGACTCGCAAAAAACGGAGTTTGTTGATTGTCGTAATGTAAATAAACAAGACTTGTCAGGAAATGACTACTTAATACAATTACTTACCTGTTTCTTCGTAACATTATATTACATTCCGAAATAGAAAGTGTTTCATTACTGACAAACCAATGAAATTTTATACCGAAATTTGTCCACTATCTTTTTCACAATCATTCCAATTTAAAAAACGAAATTTGAATTTAATGTACACTCTATTTATGCTTTTTAAAAACATGATTTAATTTTAGCTGGAACCAAATTTTTTCACACTTTCTTTAATTTCGCGTGAAGTACACTATAATATATTTATAATATTGTATAATGTCACTATCATAATATATTTTAAAGAGATAAATTCCACAAATTCGCTTTTATTTCCGTTTTTAATATCATTTTACTGTCAACTTGTCAAAATAAGTCTAAGTAGAAATTTGGAAATGTCATTCTCACGGCCTACTATGCGAATCGCTGTAACGGATGGTTAGTTAGCTGCATATTGTATGTACGGTCATTTAGAGGTTAGGAAGTAATCGCGAGTCGAAAGAACATAATTTTCACCCTCTTCTTCATACAATATTAATAAAGATAAAAACGAATTTATTGTATAAATAGTAATATAGGAAAACAAAGTGCGAAGTTTAACTTAGCGACTGTAAGGAAAAAATAGAAGTTGACCTATACAGGGCACTCTTTAGACTAGGCCATATGCACAATATTTTTTCGAATTACGATTACGTTTTTTCCTTAGAAATACAAATAATTTTTATAACAAAATTTAAAACAAACAATAATTACTTTCAGTAATACATTTTTATCAAAATACGTAGAAATTACTTATACAAACCACACATAACCTTGTGTAGGTATTATTATTTTATATGTAGAACAAATTTGCTAGACTAGATTTATGACATAACAGGTAAAATCCCGATCCAGATTAAAACAGTACTTAATCAGCCGTGTAGGAAGGACAAAAAAAATTGGAATAGCAAATTAGTTTGCTAGTAAACCTCCTAATTCTTTTAAGTATTATCGTAGTCATAAAGTTCTTTGGTCTACCGAAAATATTAATAATAATGAACTTTCATTCACAATATTATTGAAGTGAGCTAAGATAAAATAATAGAGATATGGACGTGTATATTGTGTAATTGTGTATATATTAACAAATGAATTATAAAACAATACTTTATCAAAAATATGGAAAATTTGTGTTTGTTTTGTTAGGTGTTTTATTAAGTGGTATTTCCATTGAAATCCGGGTTTTCTGTCAGTTCCTGCTATCTCAGTCGAGGGTCTCCTATTCTTATCGTTCCTTATATTCTAGCCTCTAAAATTGCCATTGTTAACCTTTCTTCGTTATTTCTATTGACGTTCTTCAACTAGCTGTTTTTTTAATTTTATTCTGATTGGTCTTATGTTCAGTTGGTCCACCACTGTCAAATATCTCACCCTATCACGTCTTGTAAACCCTTCGATCTTTCGTATAAATCTCATTTATGTCGCTGCGTTGAGGTTACTTTTTCTTTTAGTATTAGTGCATATATTATTGATGAGCTTACGACCTTCCGGCTTACTTGCTCCTTTATCTTTTTAAGTATATTCGACCCGTAATTTATAGTGAGTATAAGAAAATCTAGTTTAGCAAAATCGTGTTTGGAGGTTAACTGTCATAATAGTAACCATTTGTGGCATTTTCAGATACAATGAGATTAACAGGAATTATAATTTATTAAGCGTCGTTTAAATGCCAGTACAAAATCAAACCCGTTTAATCGACCAATTATGAAGATAATTGATTTTTCGTCTGCCTAGTCCATCACTGGTCACTTCTCTTTCATCACAATTCAATGCCCTCTGATTTTTTTCCACTCTATTAACGTCCGCAGTACAAATCTTTCTAAGATTGATAACTCGTGGCAACAGGAAAATACTCTTAATGTCGCGTGGGAGAAAATTTTCAGCGAATTGTCAGTTGCACAATATGATTCACATCTATTTATTGTGCAGTGTCCTATTGAAACGGAAAATCTCTTACGGCTTACGACTACCGGAAATAATACGGAAAGTCATTCTTATGGAAGCTATTAACGGTTTCAAAAAGGATTTCTATTTCTATAGTATTGTAATTATTATCGTAGTGCATGTCCTAAAATAGAGAATCGATAAAAAAAATCCTATATCCTGTTCCTTCGATCTCAATAGTTACAGACGAAAATAGAGATCAAGGACTTCCGGCAGTCATGAAAATAATTAAAATTAGGACTGAATTAATAAAGGTGAAATATTGAGAATTGAAATTGGGGGTAATTTGAAATATAAATAAAATCTCGAAAATAAAAATATTTATTTAACTTTTTAAGGATCTTATGGAGAAGAAGCAAATTATTCATAAAAGAAAATAAATAATTTACGCTTTCTTTCTTTCTTTATACAACATGTACAAATCGAGAAAAGTACTTCCTGTTAATTATTTTTGTATCCTAAAATCTGACCTACAAGACCGCCATTTCTGAGTAAAATACCTCAACGAATTCTCATTCTTCCACGCCATTAATGCAGGTCCTCCTCCTCTTTCCATTATCCTCCAAAGGATGTAGTGACACCATTTATATTTGATTCGGCAGTTGATTCCATGCTTGCCTATCTTGTGCAATCCCTTCAGCATCATGCAGTCTCATATTTATTAAGGGTTTTGTTTGGTCTACCCATCTAGTTGGAGATCTGCCTCTTGGGCGTTTGCCTTCTACTTACCCTTCTATGATTAGTCGCTCCGTTGTTCCTGATCTTCTAGCTATATGCCCAAGGTACTGGAAATACATGCAGTTTATTCTAGTTAGCAGACTTGTACGTGGACCAATTTCTTGTTCGGTGCTCTGTGCACGATACTCGTAAGAGTCGTCTATAAACCCATATTTCGAAAGCCTCTATTCGGTTTTTATCTGGTTTGTTTAAAGTCCATGTTTCCGCCGCGTACGACGTAAGTTCATTGCTCTGGTGATAGATTTGTCTTTCCATATTTTATGTAGCTTAGCAGTAACTGATCTTGCCATTGTTAGAGGACGCTTTCACATTTCCCAATGTTGGTAATTAAGGAACCAAGATAGTTAATGCAAGGGTGCCTCCAGAAAGTGTCTTTGGTCCCCTCCTATACCTCCTTTACACAGCCGATTTACCAACGTCGGGTACGGCACTGTTGCGATTGTCGCTTATGACACAGCCATCTTAATCTCAGATGTAGACGAAAGTATGGCTTCACATCAACTGCAGTCACATACTTCAAATCCAGTCTCGGCTGATTAAATGGCGAATTAAAGTCAAAGAAAGTACATGTGACTTTCACAAATCGTAAGAACACCTTCCCCCCTGTTAGATTAAGTAATATTCAAATCCCTCAGCGAGAAGAAGTGAAGTATCTTGGCATCCACTTGGTTCG
Organism: Crepidodera aurea; assembly: GCA_949320105.2. NCBI lineage: Eukaryota > Metazoa > Arthropoda > Insecta > Coleoptera > Chrysomelidae > Crepidodera > Crepidodera aurea. The sequence continues at coordinate 19,245,491 of OX439474.1, read as the reverse complement.
TAGACTGATAGAAAGCGGCCCAGCTTATTTTGCACAAACAGGAAGCACATTTTCACGAAGAGAAAACAGCTCGGCTTATTTTGCACAAACACTATTGGCAAATACGTATGGATTAGAACTCTGGGTTTCAGCTTCCAGCTCTAACTTGGAAATACTAGAAAAGCTTCAATCTAAGATGCTCAGGATTATCTCCAAAGGACCCTGGTCTGTTCCTTACAACATAATAGCAAGAGGTCTTAAAGTACCAACAGTAAAAGAGGAAATCAGACAACAGATTTACTTATTGTTATATTAGACATTGTACAAATAAAGAGCTAAATTCAGTACCCTAAAACAGTCGCCTGAGAAATTAAGTTTAAGTCAATGACATATAACCTTCAATGGGAAAGCCAAACTGATGAAGCAGAAACCTGGTCTAGAGCTTTCACTTCGAATGAATTGAAACAAAATTGATGTTTTATATTAATTTATTTGTTTTTCGGTACAATTGTGTACAAAATGGGTTTCAATGCGTATTATTTTTTTCTTTTCTGTGTTCAGTTTCTTTAGAATTTCCCAGCGGTTTAGCTTTCTCTTCAGGTAGTTTTTTAGCAGGTTTTTCGCTTTTCTTCGATTGATTACTCAGAGAAATACTTTCGTCATCTTCCTGAACAAAATCCCTAGTGGCAAGAGTTGTTTCCTCCACTGTACTCCTTCTGGTTTTATCCTTAGGTTTAGCGGGGGGCTTAGTTATTAGTGTGGCTGGTATGATGTCTTTGCTTGGGATGGACAGTTTTCTATCTTCGACATCTGAGACGCTGCTGTCAGTTCTCTCTTTGCTTTTACCTGTAAAACGTAAGAAAAAGTAGTTAATTTAAAAATGTGTCTATAACAAATAGCCTACGAAGTTGGTTTTACCTTCTTTTTTTTATGGGATACCCTGTATATTATCGGTAATTAAATGACGCAATCCGGAATTAAAGATTGAAAAATCCTCTTAAATTCGCATAGAAAAACCCCTATAAGATGGCGGAAAAAGCCTGCGTCTTTTCGTAACCAATTGGGTAACAAAGAGAACCAAACAAGAATTTTTGAAATGGGTCGAAAATTTTCCTTTCACCGCGCCCACCGTATAAAAAAAACCCGTTTTAAGATAAAAGCAAATAAAGTTGAAGTTAAATAATTGAAATATAATAATTTTACGGGCGTTAACACGCTGTAAAAACCGTTCTATGGGAGATACGAACATAATTTTTGAGCAACGTGCTCCCAAGACTCAACAAAATCGAAATCTGAAAAAAAAAATGATTTTTTTTAAATATTTTTGAGGAACTGACCTCAAAAAATAACCATCTTTGGTACCAAAAAACGAAAATTGACATTTATTTATTTTCCATTTTATTTACGCAACTTTTTTCTCGTTTATCATTTATGGTTTCCAAGATGGCAGTCACGATAAAGGAAACACCCTGTATATTCGTTTCTAGTCTAATACAGTGAAATCTCGAGCTGTACAGCAGGAAAAGTAAAAAATGTAAACAATAAAAATACATTACCTGCAACATCGTATAGAAACCAGGCTTCAGTTCGAATTCCATTAATTCGAATTCGGACTTTTAGAGGAGCCAGTATTTTATTAATTAACGATTTACAGTTATTGGATACCTTCGGATCCCTAGGAAAATTTACTTTATTAGAGACCTGAAAAGTATACAATTGAAAATGTTAAATATGGAAATATTTAAAAATAGAAAGTTTATAAAATAATAAATAGAAATCAAAGTTGAACAAAATAGTAATTTTGAATCTGATTATAAGCGCATGGACTAAAAGACTAAAAATGTAACGCGCGCTCTTATACACGGTGGCCCACCTATCCTCGCTCGGACCATAGCTGCTAGACTGATGAAGATCGAGATGGGAAAAACTGGATATGCAAGTACCAAAACTATGTGCAGAAACTCATCATTTGGGTTCATTAAAAAATACAGGGCGTTTCGAAACAAGAACCAAATTTCGCCAACTTCAAATTGCTGATACTAATTTTTTCAAATGGATTATTTACCTATCGAAAAGTATCATTGGATATGGTCCATATGATACTATTAGAAAGGTCATTGAATGGACCTTCAAATTATGAAATCATATACTGGGTGATCCATTTGAAAAAATGAGTTTCTGTATTTTTTGAATGCACCCAAATGATGTGTATGTGTATGTTTCTCCACATACTTCTGGTACTTGCATACCTACCCAGTTTTTTCCATCAATTTTTGAAAATATATAAAATCCACATGACAGATATTCACTAAAAATATTAAGTACGCTATCAAACTCTAGTGATCCTTCAATTGTTACATCACTGCACGCTCGTATATTAAAGAAAATTGTTGAGAAAAATTAATAGTTAGGCCGAACATATTTCCTACCTGTTTAATCAATTCCCTGTAATTACTATCATCAAAAGGCAATCTTCCATAAACCATAGCAAACAAAACTACACCCATGGACCAAATGTCAGCGTATTGGGGGTGATAGGGGATTCCCCTAAGAATTTCTGGGGAAGCGTAAGCGTAACTTCCACAATAGGTCTCACTCAAGACGCTTTGACCGCTTTTGCTTCTTAAATTAGCCCTGGCAAATCCAAAATCGGATAGTTTGAGATTCCAATCAAAGTCCATCAGCATATTTTCGCATTTGATATCTCTGAAATAAACGTTGTTAATTAAGATACATTTATGTCGAAATTGTACTGTTTTTGGATAATTTTTAGGAACTTTTTAGACAATTTTTAGACCTTTTATCCATTAGAAAGATTAAATATAAATAGAAATTTATATTTAACAAAAATTTTGAATAATATTATTAGACGTTCAAAGAGTCTATTTTCCAGGATAAAAACAATTACCTGTGGACAACTCCTCTCTCGTGGCAGTAATCTACGGCCTCTACCAATTGTCTAAACCATTTTCGAGCTCTGGCTTCGTCTATAAAACCCTCTTTTCTGATAATGTCTAGAAGACTACCATTTTCCGCGTACTCCATTACTATGTACACCCTGTGGGTGGTTTCTATGGCTTGTAGGAATCGAATTAAATTCGTATGTCGCAGTCCTTTAACTACTTCTATTTCTCTTTAAAAATAAACAAATAATCAATTTATCTAAAACGTTACTATAATCTATTCACGTTAAAAATTATATGACGTCATACTCATATTTACTGTGGGGGTGCTAGGTTAATTTTTACATTGGTAGAATAATAGCTACTTATGATATAAGTGTTAAAATAGTACAAGATCCGGTATTAGGATAAGAATATATACCCTCATCTGTTATTTGATGGTGATAAAATGCATATGTTAGATGTTAGATCTGGCGAAAAAAACGGCTCGAAAAAACCCCCCATTTCGGTTCGTCTTTTTCGATTGTGTGAGGAAAACCCATGGAGATGAGGTCCGCGTCCAGGTTCCGGTACACCAGATGTTCAGTTGGTCGTTTTCGACGTGAAATTTGGATTCAGCGCCCCAAAAAACGCCCCCACAATGATTTTCGGGTTGTTTTTGGCAAACTTGTCAGGAAAACTCTCGGAGATGACGTCCACGTCCAGGTTCCGGTGTACCAGGTGTCCGGGGGATGTTCGCCGATGCCATATTTGAATTCAGCGACCCATAAAACCCCCGGGCGCCGAGTTTCTCTCCTTCCCCGTGTGTATTTTGTGACAGTTGAATATCATAATTGTGATCAGCGACCTCGAAAACCCCCAGGAACTCAATCTGGGCCAGTTCTGACTCTTATTTACAAAGTTATTAAATCTTCCAAAAGCAGTCTCAAAAAATGCATTTTTTGAATGCATTTTTGGCTGCAGTAATGCAATTTCCGGTTTGTATAAGACACAAAGTAGGTACATTTTTTACAAAAAATCACCTCTCCATTTGACAGAAAAAAATTATCTCAAAATATTTTTAGTAATACGTTCTTGCCTACAAAAAGTTAATAAAAACGATTCCCAGTTTTATTATATTGTCAGCTAGATTAGGTACAGATAATTTATTTATTGTGGATGTTGATATTTATTTAAGCCCTTTAACACATTCACACTAAAATATAAAAAAATGACATGAAAATTACATATCGTAAATATATACTCGTAGCATTTCGAAAGTTTAAATGAATAATTATTTATTTTCGTAAATTTAAATCCATCGGGATCAAAAAAGGATAATATACATTTTGAGGATAACCAACATTGTCTCGCGAGATTAATGTTTATTCCGGGATACGTAGCGACAGAATGTAGAATTAAAAGAGGATTAAAAGACGACATTTAGCTAAGGTAAAAGCCCCAAATTTTGGAGGTATGAAAAATAGTTGACACTTTTGGCGAAAATGGTCTTTCTTACTGACCACTAATACCATCTATACTCTGAATAAACGAGGAGTACAGTAAAAGTAAATAAACCAATAAATAACACGGAAGATTTTATGTTGTTAATGGGATTAAACTTTTTGTAATCTCTTTGCATTAAGACGCTTCAGTACCTAAAATCAAAGATTAAAAAAAATAAAAAGTTCAAGAACTATCTTTAAAAGTCACTGTCTTCAATATAACTACTGGTATCATTATCATTGTCTTTTCTGAGGTTTATTATTATAGGGTCTATTAAGTTTTCCATTGCTATATCCTCTTTCGAAAATTAATTTTCCACTTTTCTCAAATGTTCTCCATTTACAACTGCCTTCAAAAACAAATTTCCCACATCAGGTAATTTAAATGCTGTATGGTTTTGAGAAACATAACCTTTTAATTATGACCAGATTAGTTCAATGGGATTTAACTCTGTATGGTAAGGAGGCAATCTGAGAATTTCAATTCCTTTTTCTCGGGCCATCTCACCTATAATATATTTTTTGAATTTGTTTTTATGTTGCCTTGCTATTACTAATAAATCTGCCTTCAAGGGTTTAGGAGGACTGATAATATTTTTAGAATGAAGCCATTTTGAAATATACATTAATACAAAATTCTGAATCAATTAAAATACATACGCTACGGCTATGAATAAATAAAGTCTGACTGATAAGTCAAAAGAACATATTTATTACAGTAAAAACCATGGAAACATGATTAAAGCAAACGGAATCTTTTATTGGGCCGATCAAATGTATTAAAATTTTCATTTTAACTACTAATAAGTATTGAAGGATGAGGTAAAAATAAAATTTCTACCTCTTAAACCTGTACTACTTCTACAAGTTAAATTACTGCACCCCTTTCTTCTCTAAACTATAGTGCTGTACAACAAATTCGAAAGATAGAAACTAAAAAATATCCAATTTGGCGACGATTGTTTTCAAGCATGTCAGGGCAAAACAAGTTTCCTTAATATTCTTGACGAAAGTCTTTAGAAAATATAAATTAAATATTTCAGAAATAGTTTATTTGCTGGTGTGAGATTTGGTATAGGGGCGAGTAACGGATTTTGTACGGAAATCCTTGTAAATAATTAAATAATTAATTTATCTAACGGTTTTATAGTGAGTGTCAAGTAATGGTCCATAAATTTTTATGGTTCACCAAAAGTTGACAGGGGTGACTACTAGTGGTGCTAGGATTGGTATAAATTTAAATAAACGTTTTCCATTTCTCTTCCCCTCGGTCACAATACATATCCTCTGATGAAAATTTAACGGAAATTGAACAAGCAGGATCAATAAATGACACCAATGTCAACTATTGATACCGTTATGTCAACTATTGGGGATTTGCAAATGACGATGATGAAAACATCCCTACCGAACAGGGAAATCTCGAAGAAGCTTTTTTTGGTATGTCAAGCATTGGTAGAGGATATGTGTCAAACATTGGTGATATTCAAAATTGCAAATTTCAATCTTTGGGGTTTTTATACATATTAATATAACTTTCTCAACATGAACTTGTTGTAAAATCTGAAATAAATTAAGGGTTCACGGTTCACGTTAAATTTTGAATAGGTTCAAAATTGAATTTTATTATAGGAAATAACTACAAAGTCTTTCCTTAAACTGTCAATTATTAGGGTTTTTACCTTAGATATATTAAAAAAAATATAATAATAATAATAATAATATACGCCTTGCAATTCACTCCCTTACGAGTGATCCCCAGAAGCTCTGCAGCTTGTGCGGGGGAGGGACGGCTATTATTATTATTTGTCGTAGCGCTCTAGGGCGACTTACTTACAGTTGTGGGAAAACCCAGAAAAACCACACAACACCATAAAAAAAAGAAAGTACCTTAGAAAATTAAATGAGACAAAAATGACTTTACAAAACACTCTAAGGCCAATTATAACCTAAGAAAAAGAAACGAGGGTATTGACAAATAGCATGAAGAATGAAACACAATAGGCCAGCCCGACATCGGCTGGCGCGATGCGAGCGCCGCTCTAGCGGCCGGGCGAAAGAATAATTGTGGAGAGTTTTTTGTTATTTTTATAATTATATATTTAGTTTATATTTTATAAATATTCGTACTTTTTTAATTAATATAATTTTAATAAAATGTTTTACATATCTTATCTTTATTGTTTACCATGAAGAACTTGTATATGTTTAACCCTAAATAAAAATAGATATTGTCGCAATTCGGGTGTATTATTCCCAGGTAACAAAAATGTTTGGCACAATTCGGGTGTGGGAATAAATTCTTAATGGATTTTTGGCGCAGGGGGTCAAAAAGGGCTGTAAATCCCTGTGCACTTCCTTGCGCTTGGAACTTAGAACCTATTTAAACCTAAATTTTACAATGATTACTTGAAAGAGATTGCTTGTCATAGTAAATTTACAAAAAACGTTCAGTTTAAGTTGAAAAGGCTGTTGCAAAACGTTAATTATATACCAATAAATATATTTACCTAGGTAAGAACTTTTTTAAATAATCAGCCGGTGCAGAAAATTTGCTGATGATCTTAATCGCCACATCTCCTTCATGCCTTTCTGAGTGAGCTGCTCTGACGGTGGCGTAAGACCCAGTCCCGATCGTTTTGCCAAGGTAGTACCCATGAGACTCTAAAACACTTAATTTTTTATCTTTCTGAGTGGTAGCGACTTGGACAGCAGTGGTTCTTGCGTGTTGGTGAATACTTTGTACTGGGGATGGCATTACGTTTTACCATACGAGTCATGTTATTAGAAAAGCTTTTGCTTCCACCCATGTTCCATTGTGACGGAAAATTTTGAAAAATGATGATGATAAGAGTGCGAGAAAATGTCAGAATGTTAAACTGTCATCAAATAAATTTTTGTCATCATAGATGGTGGATCGTTACCAAAGAGTACACCATCTAACAAGAAAGCTGTTTTCCTGATAACAAATTTGTACGCGCGATTTATCTAGTTTAACTGTCAATGTCAATCATCATTTCCAGTATTCCGATTGTCGCGGTATTGCCGATTTGCGGGTAATTACTGACATTTGCCGAAAATGAGAAATGCTGCCAGGAAATATCTGAACTAAGATCCTTGAAAAAAAACTGTATATTCAATAGGTATAGACCAAAATAATAAACTCTTCACTTTCTCAGAAATTGTAAGGAATACTATACTAAAATTATGTATGCCGTGAATGCAATCAAGTTCAAGTTTCTCCAGTAATGTCATATTGTCAACACTGTCTTTTCATTCAAAAAAAGGTAAACCAAATAGTCGAGGAAATTTAACACAGAAATAGCCCAGATCGGGAACTTTGGTGCAGTTACGCTGCGGACACACACAACGATTTTGGACGTACATTTTGAGTAGACTAATATGTTTTTTATACTGATACGATGTGTCATGTATTCTTGGTTCTTGTTTTTTTTTTAAATTGTCTTGACTATGTACACTGCGCGTCATATAAAACTGGTACAACTCTTATAATCGAAAATAGTGTTTTTCTAGTTGTGTACTACTAAACGAGTTTTTAGGTTATAATTTCTAAGGCAGTGATGCCAGCTCAACAAAGATTTTAGTAGATGTAACGATAAAATTAAATTTTTTAAAGCAATAAAGCGAGATGGAAAAATTATAAATTTCAATTCAATAATTAATAACTTGTCCTAGCTCCATTACTATTAATAACTTCTTGTAATCTTGTAGGCATTGAGTTAAATTTTCATCTTCTGCCAAGCTATTTTGGAAATTATTCGGATTTTATCAAACTTACTTAACTCGGCTGGCATTGGTGGATATGCGCTTTGACAAATTTGACAAATGTGACTGTTATTTTGATTGATTAGTTAAGTTAGGTTTACATTGGGAAAAAAAAGTGTACCAGTTTTATATGACGAGCAGTGTACGTTGGCAATAAATTTCTTTCTTTCTTTCATCTACTTGCTTGGAAAACTGAAACAAAGCATTGTTTTTTATTTAAAAGAAAAATTATTTTTGTTAATCTGTATCTTAACCACCAATTAAAGCCATTTCCATCAAATTCATAGCATTTCTGATGTGGTTTCAGAACAAAAATGTCCATGGCTGTATCCATTTACTTTGTGGTATAATTTTAAACACTTCAGAGCAAAACGCTTTCAACCCCCTCCCTCCCTTCCTGATTATCGGATCGAGTTCTTGTAGGGCTTAAATCAAATAGAAAAAAATGCTCGTCCGATGGCGAATAAAAAATTTCCCCCAATTTACTCTATCATTGCGAAAATTGAAACATAAAATTTACAAAATCCGAAATTCGGTCGACATTTGTCCGTTTTCGCGAAAATCATCTCCTTAATACATCCTGTAGCAGTGTCCTCAAGAAAGAGTTTGCCATTTTGCTGTCCCGGATTGGTCAAAAACTAAAAAAGTTACCTCGAGCCAAAGAGTAATCAGTGTTTGCCCTCCCCCTCACCCCCAAATTAAACTAGCGACTTGAAATTTGGATACAATGCTTGGGTCATGACTATCTATGGGAGGAAAAAATCAAGTCAAGTCTCGAAGTCACTTTCTTCCCTGCGAAAAACGCGAACACGGCTCTAGGTTTGTTCTTACCGCGGCGAAAATCCCTATACTTTCAAATCGCAATATCTCGAGAACCGCTAGACCGATTTGGTCGGGTTGAAATTCAGTTTATGTGTTTTCGCAGAATTCGTTTCGATCCGAATAAACCCTTTGCGAAAAACCGTTTTCCCATATCTTTACATGTTAATTTACCTCCTTCCACAACTCCCTTAGCTTTCACATGAAAGAGGGACCTTCAATCTATGAAATCGCAAAAAAAAATTCGAAAAGAGCGACTTCGTTTATCGGGTTTTTTATCGCCAGATCGACTCTACTAAAAGTGGAGGTATATTCATCAACACTATTATTTTTCTTAGTGTAGTTCGGTTTGTACGAATTTAAATAAATACATGTTACTTTTCTCAGTGTATCTCAAATAGTTTATGTGTCAATGCTGTGACGTATTTCCTCTCAATATTGTGTCTATCCAACATCAAAGGAATCGATCAAGCTTTCGCCTCTTGTTAGATGGTGTACTCTTTGATCGTTACAACCAACACAAAATTAGTTATTAACTGACATATAATTTTATGTTGATAAATGCAAAAAAACAACTTAGTTAAATCGGTATGTCTAGTAATATCTTTTGATCAGAGGACCTTTACGTAGATTCTCATGTATGTATATAATTAAACATTAATATAAGTTAAACTAAAATAATATAAATGATCCAGTAACAGTAAAAATAGAACATTCAGGGACGTACCGTGTACCAATTTCAATATTGCATATTGCGCCTCTACTTTAAAATTTGTTGTCCTAAATATAATAGTCTATTGGCCAGGGGGTTAAAACCGGCCAATTGGTGTCCGAGGATAAAAACAAGTGGATTTTATGTTTTCGGGGTCGCTGAATCCGAATATGCAACTCATTTTGCCCTAATGGTGGGCCACCAACTGTTATTAACAATTTTAACAATAATTTGTTTTTTTGTTGTTTTGAAAAAATTCGAGAGCTCCACCAGTTTTTCTTTTATATTTTTCTCCCCGAATCCAATTTCGAAAACCGTTTCTGAATTGGACGCTCTCCTCAAAAGTTATTAACAATTTTAGATTAACAAATGATCTGTAGGTCGCTCAATTCAGGTTAACAGTTCCCAGATCATTTGTTAACTAACATTTGTTAATAACAATTGATAGGACGGTACCGAGCGAATCTGACAACGGGATCGTGTTCAGGTGGTCAAAATACCCCCAAAAATATCAAGTTGCAAAAAATGACCTGAATGACCTTCTCCGTTCTTTCCATTTTTTCCAAAACTCTGGGTCCCCGGGGAGTAGCATGCCCGCAAAGTTGTAGCACATAATTGTTTATTGTTCAATTGTTGTAAACTGGCTAATTAACAAATTGATAACTCTGCTCCCTAAATACTTAAAGGACTGGAATTTTTTCCAAAAACTCCGGTTCCACGGGGAGAAGCATGCCCACAAAGTTGTAGCACATAATTGTTTATTGTTCAATTGTTGTGAACTGGCTAATTAACAAATTATAAACTCTGCTCCTCAAAATTGTCCAATTTGTTAAATAAATAATTATAAATGTCCGAGCGTAAAGACGTTAGTTGTAGATTTTCTTACTGATAATTTTTCGAAAATTTAAAAAAAAACCGCATGTCGATCCGATTTCTCCGAAAAAAGTTGCAGGTATAATGCTAGTTTGATTCCACTATACAATTTAATTCTGGATGGTTCACTTGTCTTCCACCTTGCACCGATGTACAATTGAAGGTGACCTCATCTTCTTCATCACCGTAAAAAGCACTGAACGTGTGGTTGGTAGTAGATGGTGTTTCAGTGAGAGCAGCTATCAGTGTATTGGCAATGAACAATTGTAAATTCAACTTATTCCTTGGGGACGCCCAGAAACTGCTGAGTTGGACAGGCAATGGAACATCTTCAGAAATTTGGGCGATATGTATGACAGTGCCGCTACCTTGTCTTTGAATTCTTTCAGGCGTTTTCGGTGATAGTCTCTTATAACTGTCAAAAACATAATCTACTTCCACAGTTCTTAGTTATGCCTCCGATATAGGATGAAAAAGCAGAAACTGCTTCGCCAAATGTTTTCTTCTCAATTGTCATAACTCTTAGTTAAAATACATTTATATTCACCTTAAAAATAATATTTACAACAAACTGACCTAAGTTTCATGCAAATTGGTCAAGTATTTGCCTGAATTACGAGAATTTCTGTGTTCCGGCGGCCGCCATCTTTGATGACGTCATAGCTGGAAAATGTACGGGGTGGCGGATGTCCACCCAAGTCCAAAACACTTACTAGGACATTCCTGAAGAAAAATTCTCCATACTCAAACTTTCCTACAGGACCTTAGTGCAGGTCCAGGACTATTACTTTTGTAGCTTTTTCCAATATCTCTGGCGAAGCATTATCAAAATCGTCACTACTGTCAGCATCCATATTATTTATTATAAATAGTTATATGTTGTTGATTCTCCATATAAATGTATGTGGCGTGGGAAAAGTGCCATGAGCAAACATATATTTCTCACAGTATGAGCATAATATTCAAAATTTCGATTCATCATATAATACACGTTATGGTTGCTAGGTAGAAGTATGAACATGGCTTTTTCTCAATAAATTCTGTCTGTATTTATAAAATTAAAGATTTTTGTTATATTTTCCTATTTTTTGTTTTTTTTTTGTAGGCCTTTGCTATTGTATTATATTTCCTAAGTGATTGTTTTGGGCTTATTGCTTTCGACAATTAAAAAATCCGTTCCAAGAAGGTGTTTTATGCTATATTTATATATGTATGAAAATAACAAGTTTGATCTCAGAATTGAGATAAGAATGATAACAACAAATACGCATTGCAGTTTATAATATTTATTTACCAATTAGAATTTACTTTGTCTCTTTTATCTGTACATAATTGAGACTCAAAATATTTGAAAAACTAAATATTTATAAAAATTTTAATGACTAAAATCACTTAATTAAAAGATTGAGGTAGGTTATTATCATTACAAACCGAAAACATATACCTACCTATCAATGCATATAGAATTCACAAACATCCTGACCTATCTGACATAAAATTTATTTATACATCGTCCGTCGAAGTATCTGCCCGATATAAAATTTTAAGAATGCTATGATTTATGTATGGGTTTATCAAGGATCGTATAAACAGGATATGCGTTTGGGTTTGGAGTTCGGACTTTTCTCTTTAATATTAAAGAAAAAAATATTTACCAGATTTTACGCACTTTAAATTATATCACGTTTAATTTTATGGAACTCTGCGTGGAAGGAATTTTTTACGATTTAACTAAATATTTTACATGGTGTACAAGACTTTTTATCAAAAATAACTTGTTTTCATAAAACAAATAATAAAAAAGTTTTCCATATGGTGCCGACTTAATTGGACACACTGTATATTATCTATGGCTGTATTCTAAACATATACTTACTAACTAAGTAGACAAATAAGTATTTTCAGCTTAAAATATTATTAACTGAGGTGGACTTACTTTCACAGTAAACAGAATCAATCACAAAAAAGTATCATGATTATATCCTTTGTTAAATAGTGATACAGCAACAAACAAAAATCATATTTCCTCCATAACCATTAATGGTTGGTAATTTACAATAATCTATATTTTCATTGGACGTGGCTACCACACCAATTTACGACATCGTAGATTGGAATCCATTTATTGATTTTGTAGAGTAAGAATTAAAGATAGAATAGAATGACAACACAGATGTAGCAAAATATATCACACTTTAACTGATATTATGGTGGTAAAAATATTGTTCATTTAACACTAGAATGTTAAACATAGTTCAAGCATTACTTTAAGAAAATATTCTTCGAGAAATTTGCATTTTTATCGTTTATGTTTGTATAAAACGAAGACATCTATTCAAGCAATATTTATCACAGAGTAAAAGTGACTTAACCATCTTTTAGTTTTCAGAGACATAAGTCAAACACATCTGATCAACAGCTCACTTTGTATCGATTTCTAATTCATTTGAAAAAAAGCTAGAAAACTGGGAATGGACTTCACGTTCGAGTATTGCCACTGTACAAATACCAGATGGATAAATAAATAAGACAAAGATTGGTTCAAAATTAATTTCGAATACCAAAAATTTTTTGGTGGTTGAAATTGAATATTAGAGTTACACATTGATAAATGTTTACAAATTCTGTAGGATTTAAACAATTATTTATCTTCTTCTTCTTATGGTGCCTTATCCTTAAGGACGTTGGCTATTACATTTGCCCATTTGATCTTATTTGTAGCTGTCCTGAACAGTTCTATGGATGTCATATTTGTCCATTGTCGTAGGTTTTTAAGCCATGAGTTGCGTCTTCTTCCTGGTCCCCTTTTGTTATTGATTTTGCCTTCGATTATAAGTTGGAGCAGTTCGTATTTTTGATTTCTCATGATGTGGCCAAAATATTGTGTTTTTCGTTTCTTTATGAGGAGCATGAGCTCTTTTTCCTTGTTCATTCTCTGCAAGACTTCCGCGTTTGTCGTATGACTCAGGTAGGATATTCTGAGCATTTTTCGGTAACACCAGAGTTCAAATGCTTGGATTCTTTTTTGTGTTGCCTCTGTCATTGTCCAGGCTTCAACACCGTAGAATAAAGTAGAGAAAACATAGCGCTTAAGTATTCGAGCTCTCAATGAAAGATTCAGCTGGCGACTACATAGGACTTTTTGCATTTTGTAAAATACTGTACGTGCTTTTTCTAGACGTGTTCTTATCTCTAGTGAGTGGTCCCAAGTTTCATCAAGATTGCTTCCAAGGTAAGTTATTCTTGTTACTTTTTCCAGATCTTTTCCGTTAACCTTGATCTTCACCGTTCTGTTCTGGTGTTTGCTGACGATCATCGTTTTTGTTTTCTGTGTATTTAGTTTCATTCCAAATTCTTCGCTGGCTGCCGTTATCCGTTCCATTAGACGTTGTAGTGCTTCAGCACTATCTGCCAGAATGACCGTGTCATCAGCGTATCGCAGGTTGTTGATGCATTGTCCGTTTATAACTATGCCATCTGAGGTGTCTTCCAGAGCTTTTTTAAATATCTCCTCCGAGTAAACGTTAAATAGTATGGGTGACAGAATACATCCCTGTCTTACTCCCTTCTCGATATTAATTTTTCCAGATGTTTTCTTTTTATTCTAATTTTGGCCTTTTGTTCCTGATAGAGGTTTGAAATAATTATTTATAGGGCAACGTAAATAATTAACGTTTTATTCATTTAGATTATTTATATAAATAACATAATTCAGTTGGTATGACAAGAAGTGCGATTAACAAAGAATTTCAACTTCAATTATGACAATAACCTTATTTGAGTATTGGTTCGAGTTAATTGAGTACCTAGTATGTAAAATAAAATTCAATATTTTTGAAATGTTTCTGATTCTAATAGTTTTTTTCAATATATATGATCCTTTTAAAAAGAGTAATTATACAAATATAAACACAGCTATTCGGTTACTTGGAGCCTCAGTCACTGCTATCCTATAAAGTATTTCCCATGTTTTGTTGAGAATCATGCTGGCAGTGGAGCTCATTTGTTTCATTTTTACAACCTACTCTGATTACTATCGAGTCGCGACTCTCTCTCATCGTATTTTGTTTCAATCGAACATAAACTAAAAGTAAAAAAATATTTTCTTAATGGCTTAAAACCAGATTTGAAAGAATTATTATGATAAGAAAATTAAAAAAGAATCCGGAAGGGATTTACTCACTTCGCGTCCTTTTCGGATTAAAAAGTTACATCAGAGACATTTCTTTAACTTTCTGATTTAAGGCACCCCCACACAAACTTGGATAACGGGGCGAGCTCAAAATAATTATTTCGCTATTACAAAATTCATCAGAACCTGTTCTAAAATATTATAAATGCACCTTTTACGTAAAATATCGTAAATCTTGAATCATTACAACAGACCAGCTGTGGTACATTTGTTAACAGTCGAGCAAGTATTTAATACTTGTTTAAGCTGCTAAATTTGATATTGTTAACAATGGCACGTCTCTAACTCTATTTACCAACTACTGCCATTAACGTGGCGGTAAAATGTTATTAAAACGATTTAAGGGGGTCCTCGTTTTGTTTCCTTATTTAATACGCCACTGGACTGTTTCATCAGAAACCTATTCTCGGAAAATTATTTTTTTTTTGTCTTGAGTAGACAGTAGACGATAAACTTGACCTCAGAATAATTATATAAATGGCAAATTCTGAAATTAATGAACTAAAAAAGATTTCAAATTGATTCATGAAGATATCTATATCTTAAATTTAAAATTAATTACTGCTACGTTAATAAAATTATGTTTCACAATATTACTCCTAGTGGCGTCTGTGAGTCGGAAAAAACCATGAAAAATGGACCAAAATTTACCCGGGTCGAGAGTACCTTCTCCCCCCATTTTCGAGGATGCTGAACACGATGGCGGTATCAGAATTTCTCTTTTCGCAGGCCGAACCCCTAAATCGGCCAAAAACTGCCGCCTAAAGGGGTTAAACGTGCAGTACATCATTTCCCTGTAAAAGAAACGTCTTTCCCCTCATTTTCGAAGATGCTGAGCACGGTGGTGGTGTTGAAGATTACTCCCGAGCCTCACCAACCGCTCCACCAGCCAAAAGTCACCCCCGAAAGGGGTGTTTTTTTTATTTTTTATATCAGCGGCAAAACGTCTGTCCTCTTGTTTTGGAGGATGCTGAACACGATGATGGTGTTCTATATCACTTCCGACCCCACACCAACCCCTCCACAGGTCACAATTCAGCCCCGAGAGGGATGAATTTTTTTATATCCTTTTCAGGGGTGAGTTTTGACCTGTGGAGGGGTTGATGGGAGTCGGAAGTAATCTTCAACATTACCACCGTGCTCAACATCCTCGAAAACGGGGGGAAAGACATTTTTTGTACAGGGAAATCATGTGCTGCACGTTTAACCCCTTTAGGGAGTAGTTTTTGGCCGTTTTAGAGGGTTCGGCTGGCGAAAAGAGAAATTCTGATACCGCCATCGTGTTCAGCATACTCGAAAACTGGGGGGAGGGGGGAGTACTCTCGATCCGGGTAAATTTTGGTCCATGTCCTTCCGACTCACAGACGCCACAATCCATCATTGATTCGAAAAGTAAACTGTCCAAGAAACTTTTTATTATTTGATGCTTCTAGGATTAAAGGATTAAAGATTAAATAGTTTAAATACAATCTAAATACGAATTGCATGAAACAGAAAACTTTGGAAGCCGTTTTACACCCAGCAGTGAAAATATACTGTAGTGTGTAAGTTAGGTTATAGTTTTTATAATGTAATAGGGAGTTTTTTGTTTGACAGTAGAAAAAAATGAAAAGAATTTTAGAAATGTCAGATTATTATGAACTCACCAAATACCTTGAGATTTATAAATATTTGTTGTGAATAAAAGATAAAAAAAAATATAAAAAGGCCTTCTTAATAATCAAAATATAATACAGATGCGCAGATAACAAAATTCAATGACGAAAGTGTTACTTGCATATTCTTGACACTATGCGATATTTGGTTGAAGTGACAACAAAAAACTGAACACTACAACTAATATTACTACAAATGTTTTTTATTAGTAGCCACAAGTATTAAAGCTTATGAGCAGATTGTCCAAAAGAAATTAACGGACATAGAATCAGCAGTAACGAAATCATAAAGCGGCTTTAGAATGGGAAATACTCAGGATCATGCATTCATTACATATGAAAACGTTATAAAACAAATAAAAGAGTATATCGGATTTATGGATATGGATAAGGCGTTTGATAAAATACCAAGAATTAAACTACGATATAATCTAGAGAAGAGATGCATAAAAGGAAAGTTTCTAAAAATTTGTAAAGATCGGAAAAATGTTACTTGCAAAAATGACTGTTTTGTCTTTCATTCACCTCTGCAGTACCTACCTTAAGGAGTTTGTACATGAAAACCTAAAATTATAAAGACATGGCAAATCGAAAAGTAACTTTTTAATTTTTGAGTTTATGCAGTCACCCCAGTATCATCAGTACCAATTTTAAATCCAGCATGAAAATATGCATAAGTAAACACTCATCAACACTATGCTTGGCAATAATATGGAACGTTTTCTTTAGAGTCCCGATAAGAAGGGTTCTACATAAAAACTGACTGGAAAAGCGGAAAGTCATCTTAATTCAACCCTTTCAAAAACCATATTTGCACGGTTCAAGCCAATCTAAGAAAACTAATATAAAATTCGACTTCAACACAGATAAATACATGAGAAAACATCTATTGCATTCCCATAACACGACATTTTTGCGTGCCTGAACACATACCGATTAGATATACGGGGTGTCCCATTTCAAAATTATAGATTATAGTTCAGTTTCAGTTTTGCTCTAACCTGTATGAAAAATCGCATACAATATAAAAGAATTTGAAAATTGACACTTTCTCTATAAGCACGTAATCCTCCAAATTCAAAACTTTACCGTACCCGGTATATAGTGTTTTTGAAACATTTTATTGTTTTTAATACAATCATGCCATATCTATTAAAAAATAATTCAGACTTTGCTAAGTAATATCATAAGAGCATCTAATTCTTCCGAGAAAAATCGAAAAAATACGTTGCTATGTAATATTTTAACAAGAAGCTTGAGTGCTGGTGCACGATTAAAAAAATATTACTTTGCATTGTGTTTCTTTTTCTACAGGAAAATTAGATGCCCGAATGGTATTTGACAAGACTATTTCATGATTAACTGATTATTCTGCATACACATAGTTTACAAAACATACTACCTATTATACTACACATAATAAATATGTAGGGAATACGAAAACTGAAAAACAGGTAATTTATTTAATCACAAAATACTACAAACTTAAATATTTATGGTACAATTAAAATATAAATTGCAATTTTGGTACACAGTAGGAGTATTGTTTGAAATCTTTGTTAACTCATTGATTACGTTGGGTGTAGGTAAATTAATTAATGTTGTTGATGGGTCCAGCTGTAGAGTGAGAAGCTCGGCTGCAGGATCTTCTGTTTCTGTTTTTTAGCTGGAGGTTCTGAGGCGTCACTTCTAAGGGTGTTTATGATGTTGGAATAATGCTCATTATCAATTTGCAGATAAGGCTTAATTGAGTTGGCTGAACTGTTGCCAGTAATTTGAATTAATTTTTGTTCACCGACCCCTCCTTTAGCCAGGTTACTGACTGCTGTCGACCGCATAGGCTGGTTTGTTATTTTTATTTTTTTTGTATTTAATCCTGCCTTCTCTGCTGCTTCTTCAGTCAATTTCGAAAGTTCGTTTTCCCACTGGAGTGTTTTTGTAGCATCCACTTGATTGTTCTTTGTTCCATGATGGATTTACTGTTAAGAATAATCTATCAGTTGTTATTCTAGATGAACGTTTAACCATTAGAATTTTAAAAAGACGGATTGGATAAAAGGAAGGGTTCTTCGTGTTGAGGACTAGCCATTTACTATCAGTCATTTTTTTCTCCACCCTGGGCCGTTTTATTGAAGAGAGGATTATATTCTACTCTTCCATTTTGAAAATGAGTTATTTAAAAAATATGTAACTACGTTATCTACCTGTTTTAATCCCAGAATTATCCACTTCCTCTTTAAAATTGACTGCTTCTTCACCTCTCCAGGCAAGTTCTACTGAAGCGATATGATTTTCGCTGGAGTCCCGCCGGAGTGTCTTTGTCCCATAATAAAACCATTTTAATGAAGCAGAGCTCGATTTCCTTTTATTGGCGCACATCTGCAAATTTCTTCGTTTCGCATTACGAGCTTCCCTACTAGACTTGAAGATAATATCTTTAAATGGATCAAAAATTCATCATCTGATTTTTTTTTTGCAACGGTCTTCCAGATTGTCTTCACAACCAGTTCTTTGTAATTTTCACCGTTTTCTTTCTTCATATTCCCCAATCTTTCAGGATTAGGTTTAGTTGCTCTAAACTTGTAGTTTCCAAAAACTCGTATTTCTTTGCCTTGCAGAATTCCGTAAGCTGTTTCCATATTGACGTATGGGTTTTAACGGTATTGTACGGTACACTTTTCTCAATCGCCAGATCAATATTAGTCATAGAATCACTTCCAAAGCGACTCATTTTCACTACATAAGCTGACTAGCACTGTTTAAAAACAATATTACAAATTTATTGACAATAAAATCAGAAAAATTGTTTAGCGTCGTTTTCTGGTGTCCTAGGAAACCGCAATTACTTGTTATCAAAGGTATTGTAATTTTTGGTGACAACAGCTGTCAAGTTTTGCCGCGGGTAAACTAGAAAAAACTACTGACAGAAGCTATCATACAGTTTTTTCATGTAGAAACCATTTGTAATTCAAAATTGCGCGTTTGTGATTGGTGGAAATTAAGACGAGGGAAATAGTCGAAGGTAATATCCCAAGACTATGACAAATAGCCGACTATTATTTTCTGCCTAATTCTATCGAGAGTATCTTGTATTTTGAGACAATTTGATGAGACCATATGAACATTTAATAATCTGAATAACTCCCTGAGCTTTAGCTCGAGGGAGTTATTCTTTGATTATTAAAGTTCATATGGTCGAATTGAATTGTCTCGAAATGCAAGTTGCTCGAGATGAATTAAAGAAAATAATAGATATTCAGGAAGATTATTTCATGAACCCCACAAAATCATTCGCTAAGATTGTTTCCAAACAGACTCCTTCCTCTTTTTGATATTTTCTGGGTTAGATTTGCTTATATTTTCACACTGATTTCCGTAGTGGAACATGAACCAAAACGAGACATTTTCAATGTTAAGTGAATGTTACGTCAAATTTTGACACTTAATAGCAAACAATATACAATCGACTAAAATAGCCGCTGATATTTTTTATTTACCTAAATATCCGATCATATTGCATATCATGTGACCAAATTCATGACTTTTCATTGGCGCAGCCATGTGTGAATGAAATAATCACTAAAATATTCAAATGAAATTGTTCAATGTATAAACTGTCACACGTAATAAATCGAATTCCGATATAATCAATATTATTAAGTGAACTTTTTAAACTTGTATTCGAAACTTTTATAAGTTTTCTGGTTTGCAAGCATGAACTTTTACGTATTATGTTTCCAAGGCAATATTTCCTTTTTAACATTCGATTATACTGTGTACCTCTATCTAACGTGGATACACAAAAGTTTAAAAAATAAGAAGTAGGTTATATTTGCGAATGTGCTACCCTCCAACTACAAAGCAACGAATTCCCAACTTGCATTGGGGGTTGCAAACCCAATTTGTATTGGGGATTGCAAAGTTTTTTGACAGATTCTGGTCAAGAAAACGAGTTTGGAATTTAATTTATTCGATTCGACCAAGGACACTATACAGGGTGAGTCACTGGCTAAACGGTTAATATTTTGAAAATTTTGTTTATTCGTGGATATTTTGGTTGATAAAGGCTACATTTTAAAATTATTTTGAAATATACAGGTTGTCCCAAAAAAGTGTGGCGTCTCAAAGTTATATTATTTCTTATGGAAGATCCTATATTCTATTGCATTTATAGATTATACGTTAAAAATAAGATAAACTTTCTTAACTAAGCTTTTTAGTTTTCGAGATATTTTGATATATCTAAAAATGGAAGCACTTAAAAGAAAACCAATGACTTCGAAACCTATGGAATATAAACTATTTGTGAAATGGAATTATTGGACAATTATTTATTTTTAAAGTAAAAATTTCGGTGTTGTAATAGCATTTTAATTTGAAACAAAACCAATAAAAAAATAATCAAACATTTTTGTAATTTTTACAATATATTTAGCATAGCTGACCTGACGTACCCTTACCTTTACCTGACCTCGCCCTGTAAATTATTGATTTTTTACATTTTATTAATTTTTGATAACATGTTTCGTGCATTAGTGTGTGCGATAAGTTTGGCAACAGCGTCAGAACCCGAGTTGAAGCTGTGACGTAGAATAATTTAATCATCTCTGTTAAGCTGCATTGAACAAAAAGTCAGTAAATCTTAAAAATATTTTTTAGAATGTGTCAAGATAAATGTATGGCAACCCAAAACTATACCTACTGGGTGGTATGACTAAGGAAAGGTTGACAACATTTGTTAATTTTAAAACATTCCAGTGATTGTTTACTAGAACTAATAAAAATCATCTTAATCTCAAATTTGATTTATTAAAACTTCTATTAAAAAATATTCAACAATAATAACTAATTATTAGTTAATTAATTAGTTTATTTATTAACAATATCTTTAACCAACTTTATATCATTTAAAATTAATGAAGTTCGCACAGAAAGTCCTAAAAATACCTACATTTTATAATTAAATAAAAATAAAACTTGGATTTTACTTTTATTTTAAATGAGATACATCTAAGCAGCATGAGTAACCTTCGTGAAAATTTTAAACTAGACATTTTAATCTACAGATAGTATTTTGCAACATCGTCATTCATTGCAAACAAATAATTAAAGTTCCAGACAGATAAAAATAATTAGAAAGCAATACCAATGTTCCGTTAACAACTATATTTATTAGACTTTTTCCAGAAAATACTTAAAGTTGACCAAAACTTGGATCCTCCTATGGGCGCAACCGAGTTGGGCCAACTACCTGTTATAATCCTGAGTTAGGCCAGAAACATTTAAAAATAAAAATTCTTATTTGTATTTTGTATTTCATAAAGGTTCAAATACATAATAAAATGCAGGTTATATTATACCTACTATTTCGTTCTTCCTTAATTCTTGATGGATGAATTTTGAGCGAACTACCTGTTATAATCCCTAGTTAGGCCAGAAACATTTAAAAATAAAAATTCTTATTTGTATTTTGTATTTCATAAAGGTTCAAATACATAATAAAATGCAGGTTATATTATACCTACTATTTCGTTCTTCCTTAATTCTTGATGGATGAATTTTGAGCGAACTACCTGTTATAATCCCTAGTTAGGCCAGAAACATTTAAAAATAAAAATTCTTATTTGTATTTTGTATTTCATAAAGGTTCAAATACATAATAAAATGCAGGTTATATTATACCTACTATTTCGTTCTTCCTTAATTCTTGATGGATGAATTTTGAGCGAACTACCTGTTATAATCCCTAGTTAGGCCAGAAACATTTAAAAATAAAAATTCTTATTTGTATTTTGTATTTCATAAAGGTTCAAATACATAATAAAATGCAGGTTATATTATACCTACTATTTCGTTCTTCCTTAATTCTTGATGGATGAATTTTGAGCGAACTACCTGTTATAATCCCTAGTTAGGCCAGAAACATTTAAAAATAAAAATTCTTATTTGTATTTTGTATTTCATAAAGGTTCAAATACATAATAAAATGCAGGTTATATTATACCTACTATTTCGTTCTTCCTTAATTCTTGATGGATGAATTTTGAGCGAACTACCTGTTATAATCCCTAGTTAGGCCAGAAACATTTAAAAATAAAAATTCTTATTTGTATTTTGTATTTCATAAAGGTTCAAATACATAATAAAATGCAGGTTATATTATACCTACTATTTCGTTCTTCCTTAATTCTTGATGGATGAATTTTGAGCGAACTACCTGTTATAATCCCTAGTTAGGCCAGAAACATTTAAAAATAAAAATTCTTATTTGTATTTTGTATTTCATAAAGGTTCAAATACATAATAAAATGCAGGTTATATTATACCTACTATTTCGTTCTTCCTTAATTCTTGATGGATGAATTTTGAGCGAACTACCTGTTATAATCCCTAGTTAGGCCAGAAACATTTAAAAATAAAAATTCTTATTTGTATTTTGTATTTCATAAAGGTTCAAATACATAATAAAATGCAGGTTATATTATACCTACTATTTCGTTCTTCCTTAATTCTTGATGGATGAATTTTGAGCGAACTACCTGTTATAATCCCTAGTTAGGCCAGAAACATTTAAAAATAAAAATTCTTATTTGTATTTTGTATTTCATAAAGGTTCAAATACATAATAAAATGCAGGTTATATTATACCTACTATTTCGTTCTTCCTTAATTCTTGATGGATGAATTTTGAGCGAACTACCTGTTATAATCCCTAGTTAGGCCAGAAACATTTAAAAATAAAAATTCTTATATGTATTTTGTATTTCATAAAGGTTGAAATACATAATAAAATGCAGGTTATATTATACCTACTATTTCGTTCTTCCTTAATTCTTGATGGATGAATTTTGAGGGTTTTTCTGACAGGCCTGTCGTTGAAGAGTTTCGTCTCCCTCATGGTTGTGATTGACACCACTTTTCTCGTCTATTATTTGGTCACGAATGATATAAACCTTGGCTGAAGACTTGGTTTTTTTGAAACAAATCCCCATCGCACTTCACCATTAGCA
Organism: Crepidodera aurea; assembly: GCA_949320105.2. NCBI lineage: Eukaryota > Metazoa > Arthropoda > Insecta > Coleoptera > Chrysomelidae > Crepidodera > Crepidodera aurea. The sequence continues at coordinate 19,222,078 of OX439474.1, read as the reverse complement.
AGAGTATTTGTTTCACAAAATTTAAAATTGCCTATAACTAATAAGTTTTTCCCCTTTTCGCTAAAAATATATTTTACTTCCATGAATGTATTATCGGTGACAATTAAAGGATAAAATAGTACTTTTATATTTTCCTTAAATCTGTAATGTAACTACCCATCATTCTCCTAATTACTTATTAATATGTAACTTAATTAAACTGCCTTTTAACTCCATAATTTTTCCACGCAGGGCCTGATGATGGCGATATCCTGATCGCCGAAACCGGTCGCTCTTCAATAAATAACTTGTGAGATATAAAGGACTTTATTTTCTTCCATACCTTCACTTATTAATACTCCTACTTAATAATTGACAAGGGATTAAAGAAGGTCGCTGGCCTAACTCGACCACCTAGATTACGCTACGTGCATCGCTGACCTAACTCAGCTCCCCGAATCCTATAGGTCAGTTGGTCTAATGACGGAACAGGTAAAAATTTATTTCATTCAATTCACAATATAATCGCAAAACGCAATCATCATTTGGCATAATTTCGTTGTCAAAAAAATCACCCACTTCACCTGGTTCTAAAAAATGAATACCAAAAAATAATCTCAAAAATTGACGTCATTTGATTCCTTCGCTTTTAAATTCAGCTACTAAAGCCAAGTTTTGAATTGTACAAAACCATTTTTGGCATAAATGGAATTTAGAGCACTATAATGATGTCTCTTAAGCTAGCAGAAGAAAGTCAGCAGAATTAAAAATCAATACATGGACTATTAAAGGCTCATTAAAGGCTAATTAAATGCCCTAATTTAAAATTTTCTGCTCTGTGAACAGAACTGTTCTGCTAGCTTTAACTTAAGTGAGCAGAACATGACCGAAAAAGAGGTTGAAACAATAAAAATTGCAATTTTCTTTGCACGGTTATTAATGGCTCATTAAAGGTTCTAGGAATACACTAATCGCGAATTTCAGCCTCGATTTATTTCTTTGCGAAAAAGTCACGACGTGGTGGTAAGGTTTGCGGAGCATGGCGGAAAAACGATTTTAACAATGAAAAACAGTGTTTCGATAGAAAACTTAAATGGCTGATAAAAAAATGTAATTACAAATTTTCTGCTCCGCGAATTTTTGCAATAAATACTGTTCTGCTAGCTTTATCTTAAATGAGCAGAACATGACTGAAAAAAATGGTTGAAACAATAAAAATTGCAATTTTCTTTGCACAGTTTTTAACGGCTCGTTAAAGGCTCTAGGAATACACTAATCGCGAATTTCAGGCTCGATTTATTTCTTTGAGAAAATGGAAAACATCACGACGTGGTGGTAAGGATAAAGCTAGCAGAACAGTAATTATTGCAAAAATTCGTGAAGCAGAAAATTTTAAATTAGGGCATTTAATTAGCCTTTAATGAGCATTTAATTGGCAAAAACACACGTCACACAGCATCAGTATATAGCTCATTATGCACGGTAAACAAATCGCACAGTTTTGGTAAACAAAACGCACAGTTTATACGTATAAGTTAGCGGAACATTTAATAATTCGTTAGTAGGTAACCTGACGCTGTAGTAGAATTTGTTTATAATTTTGTTTTAAAGAATTAACTCTTAGACTACGAGAAATACTGAAACTGAATTATAAGTAAATGACCGTTTAAAAATTGATAACCTATATCGTGGTAACATGAGACTATGCGGATATCTCACAGATAGACTATGAGCTTCTCCACGAAAAACTAATTTGTTCCTCAAATAAATAGGATTCGACGTCAAAATAATTCGGTATATCAAAGAGGCAAGGTGGTAATTATACAAGTTACTTATGTTCAACCATCCAAGTTGTTTTAGCTTACTTGATACATGGTCATATTTTCTTATGCCAAGGACAAAACGGCAACAATTATTTTGAATTTTTTGCAATCGAAATTTAGTAACTGTAAATAAAAATAAAAATTTCGCGAAACTAATAGCACCACGTAAAAGAGCGGATAATTTTATCTTTGCCTAAAATGTATTTGAATCGCTCTCTTATTTTTAATAATTTTTATAGTAATACAATTTTGTTTTAAATAACTTATAATATAATTTTTATTTGAGATATAATGAAAAAACTAAATTTTCGATTTTGTTTTCGAAATTGTGAACTTAGAGCAGCAAAGATTTTTTTATCGTTTTCTAAACCCTTTCAAGAAGGTACTTAAGTGCCAAATTTAATCGATACCACATTTTGTATCTAACAACTGGGCTACTGGACGAAATTAATGGTGGAAATTTTTCATGTCAAAATAATGACACATGTAATGGACTTGACATTTTGGTTAAATGAAAATAAAAATTTTTATTTACTTTTTGTGCACATTAAAGTTGAATAATTACTACATGTACTGCACGTGCTTGAATGAAAAACCGGAAATTTCCGGTAATAATCCAAGCATTCGGGAGATTGCAAATAAGTGATAATTTCTTTAAAGACGAATAACGTAAAAGTTGGATACCATTCATAAATTTATTTTGTTTATGGTGTGACGAAATCTTCACAATCTTGTAAAATCAATTGAGTTCAATAATCCTTTACGAAAAATGTTATCAAAGTTTATAAAATGGCGTAATTATAAATTTTCCGCTCTTTCATGTGGTGCTATTACTTTTTCGAATTTTTTTTTTCGAGATATAATGAAAGAAACAAATTTTCGATTTTGTTTTCGAAATTGTGAACTTAGAGCAGCAAAGAATTTTTTATCGTTTTCAAGTACTTAAGTGCCAAATTTCATCGATATCACATTTTGTATCTGACAACTGGGCTACTGGACGAAATTAATGAGTGGAAATTTTTATGTCGAAATATTGACACATATAATGAACTTGACATTTTGGTTAAATGAAAATAAAAATGTTAGTTTACTTTTAGTGCATATTAAAATTGAATAATTACTACATACTTTATATTGTTTTTTTAATTACTTGTGTGAAATTTTCTTACTGAATCCCCCACGTGCTTGAATGAATAACCGGAAATTTCCGATAATAATCCAATCATTAGGGAGATTACAAATAACTGATAATTTCTATAAAGACGAATAACGTAAAAGTTGGATACCATTCATAAATTTATTTTGTTTCTGGTGTGAGGAAATCTTCACCATTTTGTAAAATCAATTGAGTTCAATAATCCTTTACGAAAAATGTTATCGAAGTTTATAAAATGGCGTGATTATAAATAACAACAAATTTCGACGTATTGCAGAATGTATTACGCAATTAACAAATCAAATGAATCTTGTTAGTAATAATAATAAAAATATAGATATTTTTGATTATATCAATTAAAAAGTTTTTAACAAGGTCAATCTTTAGGTATACTGACAAAATATACCTCTTAGAAGACTCCATCTTTAGATGTCTATTTGGGGAAAATTTTAATCGATTACATCAGAAAACTGTAATCGGAAACGCTACAGAAGGTCTAAATGTTATCGAATTTTTTTGTACTTTTTATAAACGTATAACTCTCTAATCAGTTAAGCGTAAAATACTAAAACTCGAGTACGATGGTATGTATTATTTTTGAGACGTAGTAATGGTGCTGACCTATGACCTTGATTATTTTCAAAATAGCGCAGTTTCACATTGAACGTTATCTACAGTTGTGAAAATTACTATGAATTGATGCAATTATTATAGTGTCTTCTAATTTAATGGAAGTATAAATGAGCAATCCTTAAAATAAATAAGCAGTGCCAACTCTAGGAGACTAGTAATTAAAAACTAAAATTAATTTTATAAACATAAACTCTGATAGCGAGAACAGACTAGTACACGAATGACTACCATTATACAGACAAAAACCTACACAAAACTTGACAGATGATCCCAAGCATAACCCCAGGTCCCCAGGTGCGGGTGGCCGAGAAAATAGACTTCTAGATGTACATGGGGTTGTAATGGCAATCGTCAGACGCAAATAACACACATAAAGAAGTTTTTCAGACAATAAAAATTAAAATGAAAAACCAATACAATCTTCCTAACATCAATTATCGTTCCGGCAGTTCTACAATAGTCAAATAATGACTTTTCAGTCGAGAACTTTACACTTAAGCTAGGACATCGGCTAAGATGTACATCGGAACTTTTTTTCAAGGATTTTTTCTTTGATAACTTTTTTTTATCTAAACCTAGATTGAAAAGGGATTAAAATGTTTGGAAAAACTAAAAAAATCGAAACAATTATGAAACTACGCTATTTATACAACATATTTATGTTCTATTTTTAATGAAAAACATAAGCTAACTGTCCCAAGGGATGCATATGAAAACATAATCGGTTAGGGGCTGACCCCCCCTTTAGGTCATGTGTTTTTACTTAAATAAAGATAACAAGAAGCCGAGAGGTCCTTTTCAACCCTTCTAAGGTTGAAAACTGGATGAGAACAACCATGAGAGAGGATAAACTTGTAGCATTCATAGAGGAATTGCGGACAAAGTTAATGCAAAAATAGTCGTTGATAAAATGAAGAAAAGGAAGTTGAACTTTGTTGTTTATAATATAATATATAATATAATAATAAAGGCTCCTCGGTCCTTCTGCGAAGCAGGGGATATTCCATAACCTTCCGACCAGCCGAATCAGCTGGTTCCTCCCATGTAATCGGTAAAGCTCTATTTATTTAAAACGTGATATTTCAACATATTTTGGATAACGTTTCGAACAGGAACAAAAATCTTCAACTTTTAACATCAGCTAAGACAAACTGTAAAAAATAAGCGGTATTTTAAAAAAAATTATTAATTACTTCGGACAACAGATAACGTAGTAAGATGTCAATGAAACATCTGTTAAAACAGATAAGTTATAGGTCATTAATTCTGATTACAAACGAATTATTGGATTCATTGCGTGAACGGTGGATCTTATATAAATACAGATAACAAAGTATTAACCATTTTAAAAATCGTGTATTTAATAAAATATTTCAATAATTGTGAACATAATATAGAATAAAGAATTTGACTGTAGATTTAGATCAGATGACATATTTTTCAAAAAAAAAATGACAAATCTAGATGACTTTACTTTGTTTGCAAAGATGATGTATATTATCGGGGTCTAAGTACATATAAAAATATGTTATTTATTTTTTTAAATAGGTGATTTGCCTGCCAGATTTAAACATTTAACTCCAAGATAGATCAAATAGACGCTTAAATTAATTAAACAACAACACAAGCATGTACAAAAAAGAGTTTAAAACGCCAAATAGCGAACATTTGGAGTTCAAATAAGGTTATGTTGGTAATAACAACTAATCTGAAATAATTTCGAAATCAGCTATAAATATTAATTTTAGAAAAATGAAGGTAGACAAACACTGCAAATATGATGTTATGCTATCTTTGATATTTATTTTTTATTATTTGTCACGGCACCTTTTTAATTTGACATTTGATTTGTCGGGTAAATTGCAAATCTAAACATTTTTGCCAACTTATAATATTAAGATGTAGTTCATATTTAAAATAATTTTACGTTGTATAGCTGTAAATTAAATTTTAATGCTGTTAGATAACCATTGTTGCAGTTTTTTCATACATTTCATGTCCAATATAATATGTATTCTTTAGACTTCTTTAGATATTTTCTCAACAGTTTTGACTATTTACAACTGTTTTCATGTTTTTTAAATGTTTCCCACTATTTTGACTTAATTTGCGCTATTTTGGGTTTCTGAGGGCATTTGGAAATACTTTTAACTACCATTATCAGCTGATATGTATTCTTTAGACCTCTTTAGATATTTTCTCAACAGTTTTGACTATTTACAACTGTTTTCATGTTTTTCAAATGTCTCCTCCCATTTTCTACTGATTTGTATTCTTTAGACTTCTTTAGATACCTATTTCGTTATTCTTTCGAATATTTACTACAGAAATATTTTAAAAAATTGGCACAATTTTCTATTTCCAATTGAATGAGACCTTAACTAGTTGCTTTTTGAATAAAAACATTGCTCTCGTGCCTTTTATCTCGTCTTTTGAAACACACATTTTATATTCATACTAAATTATATTAAAACAAGTAAATTTTGTAGAAGTTTGTGGTAATAAAATTAGCGAATAAATTATACGAATGTGCTATCCTAAAACCAGAGTATTTAATAGTTTTCATAGTTTTGAATAATTCCTAAAACGATCTCGATGCTGAAATCCAAAGTTCATTTGAGACTATTATAGAACTTGCTTTCTATCTAACCTTTGTTTTATGTTGTTTGGATATACAGTGTGGAAATTAAATTTTGAAATTTACTTCCTGCTCAACATTTATCAAAAACATTTTTACTACAAATATTTAATACTGTTTCTGATTGAATTCTCGCATATTTATTTTTAAAAAAAGTCTAAAAGAGTTTATAAATAACTGGATATTTGTTGAAATGTTTTTTATTATAATATTTTGTTTATTAATTTATGAATCTACTTTCTGCATAGCCCAATATCACTATCTACCCACAAGCTGATAACGTTGAGCCAACACGTGATCTTGAAATCGTTAAAAAACGGCAGGATGGAAATTAAATTTTCTAATCGAGATTTACGATTTACTAGAAATGCGTCCGTGCGTTACATCATTCTAACTTACGATAAAGCTATTTTTATAAGACATATGTACGACTATTGACAAATAGAAAATCCATATTTGTCAAAACAAAGATATTTTATGTACGAATTTAAAATTCATTTAATTTTAATTGGTGATTTTTCTTCTAGTGCCATGTGAAGTCTGAATTTAAATTTTTCACAAAACAATTGCCGAAATGTTCAGACGATATGTGGAACTTCCTTGCAGAGCTCGTAGTCCTTATCACCGAACAAATTGTTCGGTATCTGAATTCGATATGTGTGTATGTGTATTAATTCTTTGTGAATTTTAAAATTCTGAGTTCAGATTTTGATAGAGCATCAAAAAGTAAGCTTAGGGTTTGATGTGCCCCTCCGTACCACTTCGGGAACTCTTTCAAAATGGGGTCCAAAATATGAAAATTTTGAAGTTTAAAATGACATTGAATTTAAAGTAGACGCATAGAGTAGACTGTGGCTGTATTGATTAGAATGAGAACTGTCAATCTAAAATTTTATTAATGTCATTACAATTTCTTCGGTTTATGGCAATGCTAGAAGAGCATTCTCAACTTGTTTTAATCATAAATAATTTGTTTTGATGCATGGCAACCAAAATATATGCTAAAATAATAAATATTCGAGAAGAAAACGAAATACTTTTTCGTTAGAAACTCTTTAAGTATTTTTAATGGTAAATTTTTCAAAAATGGCTACATTTACACTGGTAAAAAAAAGCATAAATTTTATCAAATTAGATAAAAAAAATGGAAAAGTCCCACAAAAGATAGCGAGTGACTTTCTTAACGTATCAATACGTTCTTGCTTTTGATTTTCTTAACGATAAAACCAGCTGTATAAATTATAGCTAAAGACTTTTATGATTTCTCGTTAAAAAACATAGTTTTTTCTTTCTAGGGGGTTATTTACAATTTAATATGCAGCCGTGAGTCCTCGAAAGTAATTTTCGTTTTTAAAATTCTTAGAACATTGCAGTGGAGGATCTAGGGAGTTTTTCAGGGAGGGGGCATCACTTAATGTAACCAAAATGATTAAGTGAAGTTAATTAAAATCCATAGGAATGACAACTATTTTCTACTTACTCCTTTGTCTTTGATTGAAGAATATTTCTGTTTCATAGTTATATTGGATGATAAACGGCTCCTATGAAATGTAAAAACGTGTAGATTTGGGATGTTTGAGTGTTTGAGAAAATATTCAATACATCGAATAATTTTGGTTTGTATAACATGTATTAATTTTTGTTCTTGTTGAAAACCAACCAAAGGTTTCCTTGCATATCCAGACTCTAGTTGTTGAACCAATATCAACTATTCAGAACACTATTGGGGGCCCCATGGATCCGCCGGTGGAACATTGGTGATATAATTTATTTTATTTATTTTATTTATTTATTCAATAAATACAATTAATGATAAGTACTGCACTTGTTTCGCATGAAAGGCATCATAAGACATCATCATCAACATTATAAATAGAATTATACCCAAAGACCAGACATCTGTATGAACCTTGACCGATCTTCTTTCCAATTAAGTATTCCCTTTTTTCCAGAGCATTTACTTTAGAATTTCGAGGACTCAAAAAGGTCGCCATGTGTTAATTAAGCAGTTTTTTTCTTTACCTTCGATTTTCCAATTATTATTATTATATTATTATTATCATTATAAGACTGATAAGAAGAGACAAGCTATTTCGTGTTTCGAACAGTTTGTCTCCTCTTCAACAATGTATAATTATATTTTTAAATGTATTATTGTATTCAAAATCACTCTGTTTGTTGTTCATTTAAGGTAAAAAAAAATCTAAATAAATAAAAAATTACTAAAATTTACGGTTAGTACTTATTTGTTCGCACATATTCAACAAAATTTGCTTTGATGCCAATCTGTGGTTGTTCTGCCTCGGTTTTTTCTAAAAGTTCATTGACTCATTCTAAAATTTGTGACCAAACTACAATAGGTACTGTGAAATTGACCTCGTAAGTATAACGTCTAGTATTCATAAATGGAATATATTAATCTAAAAAAGATTTATTTACATAAGATGCGTTATGAATAGAGGAATAAAATGTATTTGGCAATTTGGAATTGCGTATTTATATTTTAAACAACCGGATTCAGATATTTCGATATACAAATACCACAGTTGAAGACAAGTACAGTTAAAAATCGAAAATTAGTAATTTTTTTCATATTTAGGTACCTACTTATCTTACATTTATTCTTAAAAAACAAATACCACAAAAGCTACCCCGCCAGGTTAATTTTAATTACACGTTTATTTTGTTGAGAGATTGATAAATGTTTATAAAAAAAATCCATATAGCTATAAAATTATCTTTTAGTGGCACTACAGCAATAGACACTATTATACTACAAACCTTCTTACACTGGTTTTGGATGAATTTGATATTTGTCCAGTAAATTCTAAACCCCTTTTGCAATATTTATTACCTAATCTATTTTACCAATACCCTATTTTATTTGTCAGTAACTTGACTATTGTATAGTTTTGGAATTGTTTATTTGTGAGTTATTGTATTTTATTTTTTACCAAAAGTTTTAAAATTGTATATCTTTCTAATTGCCTTTTATTATTATATCTTAATTAATAGTTAAATTCACATATACCGTAGTCACATTTTATGTCTTGAGCTTAGTTTTTTTAAATATTTTAATTAAAGTACTGTATTTAGTTATTTACTTTTATATTAATAAATTACTAACCCTACTTTTGCTCTACATACAGGTATATACTATGCCTCGTAGATTAACCTATATTTATTCACACTTATATTATTTTTATACAATATGTATCCATTTTTTTATGCTGTGAATAAATTATTTATTTATTAATAGTACTATTATAACCATAATTTGTGCGGTGATAGGGAACTTGGAATAATTCAGAGTTACGAGTAGGTCTGTTTGAAACTTCAAATTGAATTAAATGGAGCAATGAAGGATAATCTACCTTGTTCTACTATTTTCTAAAGTAGTAATATTCAAATTTTGCATAACGTGCACTATAGGCACCATATTGTAAATTAAATTAAAGAAATTTTCACAAATATGCACTCTTTCTAATGGATCAATGTGTTTGATAATATAGTGAGCATACTTTTGAAGCATATTGCATAACTGAATATACTAATCACAGGAAAAGCCATAACAGTATTGTATTGCTAGAAATGAAACCTAATAACAAAAGATTTACAGACTACGGAATTAATATGTGTAAAAAAATTCCCGAAAGAGAGCTTCTTTTGTCTCAAAGGTTTTTTAATTCGGGGCTGTTTGATATGCATGTTGTGAGCTTGTGAGAGGTGTAATGGCTACTTTACTAAGGCACGTTCTTTTACATATATTTTTAATTAACACTTCCTGTGGCTCAGCAAAGTATTGCCCTACCGAAATAATAGCTTGTTTCGTGAAGGGTAGAATTTCCTGTAGTATGTTTTCGAACTTTGTCACAGGATAAACAAGAAATAACCTACAATTTATGAAAAAACTCTAAGAAGGAGAAAAAATGAATTTTAAACCTTTTGTATACGTTCTGTATTAAATATATTGTGTGTGTGGGGGGGAGAATGGCCTCGGAACTCGTCCATTGGCCACAGAATTTTAATATTTACTTATACTGTTTATTATAAATGTAATTTTATTATTTGTATATGTTTGATTAATAAATCGAATATATCCTTATTATTGGTGGCTAGTAGGGTTGTTAAATTTACTGGGAGAGAGATACTATTTCTTAAAATAGAATTATACAGATTTGAGATCTTTTCTGTGTATTTGGGACATTCCAATATAATATGATTGAGATCTGCAACGGCAGAATCATTGCATACACAAAATGGGGAGTTTTGGATGGAAAACGGCCATGGTTAAGTTTTAGTCGTGTTAAGATTGACGCTTTTTTCTGTTATAATCGAAAGTGGTGATATGTAAAATTTTATCTGGCAGATGAGGATGCAGACGAAAATATTGGTTTCCAAATGCAGTGGTCGTTTCTTTGTAATAAATTCTCCAATTCTCTTACATATGTTTTATGTATATTTATTAAATCAGGAAAAGCTGGGATTACCGTATTTACTTCCATTCTGCAAGCCTCTTTGGCTTCTAAATCGACTAATTCATTTCCTTTTAGTCCACAATGTCCTTTGACCCAAAGGAAGTGAATGTTTTTTCTGCAATTTTTTAGATTAATTAATATAATTTCTTGTCTATAAACTTTGGTGGGAGAGTATTAAATATATTATTGCTATCACTTTCTTCACATTTACAGTCGAATGAATTAAACGTACACTTGTCGCTTGAAAGGGAATGAAGGAGGGACGAAATATATATTCCTGAATTAAAATTAAAATCGATCTTTTTTCCATATTCTTAATTTTCACACTTTAATTATGAACATAATGCTGAAATCTGCCAACCGCAAAATTGGGTGTTATCGCCAGGACTAATAGAAATTGTCTATATCTGATCATTTCAGTAAAGAAACTACGATATATCATTGCATCATCTTGATCGCTAAATTCTTCTTCTCTCAAAGATGCTGACCTGAAATGATCGACAGGTAAAAGATTATTTTTTGCTCTAGCAAAACGCTTCGGCATTACATCAGCCGCGGTAAAAATTACCTTGACTTTTAATCGAAATCATATAAAAAAATGTAATTGTAAATACATATTTAAATAAAGAAAGGAAATAGGAATTTTATTGAGGTGGTGTTTCTATATATTATTGTCCAATTATTAAAATGAGTTTTTTCGAAGTTAGTGTTTACTGAGATTCCGTTAAATTGTTTGTTTTATTTTTCATTCTTAAGGGAGAGTTACGTCCCTTATATCGATATCTATATTATCTATGGTCTTAGGTCAAATCAGCTATAGTTTGTTTGAAAAATAACGCGAAAAACTATAAGAATTATGGCAGACCTAAGACAGGTCAGGGTTATCACATTTATAATAATCGGTTAAACACGTTCTATTTTTAAAGATCAAATAATTATTAGTTTGGAGCCAATAAATGTCTTTTTAGGAATATAATAAAATTGTAAAAAAGTTGGTAAGCTGTTTTTATTTTCATAATAGCTCGTAATTATTTTTTTGAGCTCTTCGAGATCTCTGTGAAATAGTATATTGTGTCACAAGGGCAGAAAATGAGCTTTAGCAGGAGGCTATTAGCTGCATGAGCGAGCGAATAAAATTGTAAAAAAGTTGGTAAGCTGTTTTTATTTTCATAATAGCTCGTAATTATTTTTTTGAGCTCTTCGAGATCTCTGTGACATAGTATATTGTGTCACAAGGGCAGAAAATGAGCTTTAGCAGCCCGAGGCTATTAGCTGCATGAGCATCGAAAAATATTTATTAATTTATTTTCCATCAAACTTTTTATGTGAATTTGCTTGTGCTATTTCTTTCGTTTTATATCATTTTAATTCGTCTATTCAAGTTATGTTCAGTTCTTGTCTTTATCCAAAAATAAACAGGCTTCAATTTGTATTACATACGTGCTTCTATATCGTACAGGAAATTTTATTTTTTCCCCCAACTCTCTTTTAGTACCTCATCTTGACACTTATAAATAATAACGGACTGAGTGGCTTCGTTTTTTTTTCATTCACCCACCGTGTGTTCTGTCAAATTTTAACTAATTATGTTCACCTAGATGTGAGTAAAAGGAAACAATTCCTAAAAGTTCTTGCTTACAGCTTCAGCAGTTTAGGTTAAGCGTCATATTTCCATATAAAATTTAACTCCATGTCTACTGATAAAATTTTGGAGATAGAAAAATTTCGTTTTAGTTTGCTACATAAATATTTTAACGCACTATATCTTGGACCTCAAGTAAGTTTAAAAAAAACAGTGAAATGCGTATTTATTTTTTTCTTATTATAGGGTAAATTTACTAAATTTCATGTTTCCATATCCTGCAATTTGGTCTGAATGTAGAATATTTCAGGTGCTCGATTTAATCTTTAACACCACGTATTTTGGTCCACAGATAAAATTTAAAAAATAACGGTAAAACACGTGTTTGTCTTTTCTTTTGTAGAGTATCTTAACCTTCCTAAGGCCAAGTGAAATTTGAAAGAAAAATATCCAAGTGGGGTCCAAACGCACCCCAATTTATCTTTACATTTATTTATTAAAAACAAAGATACTCACAAATGTTAATTATTTTTCACATTTGACACACACAATTTTCTTTTCATTTTGCTATCTTTAGCACTGGGACATAAAAAACAGCGACCTAAAAAAATCAACAGCAAACGTTTGTTTTCCTGGTTTTTTATTGCTATATTTCTCAAAACAGTTCTTTCATTTCAAAAATTCTTTAATGCATTTAGTGAAATAATAACTTTAACTTAAAATACAAATAAAAATGTAAATGTCCGTTTGGACCCCACTTGGCCCCAGGAAGGTTAACCAAGAGTTAATATCAAAGTCTTTTTGCGTTTTTTCACTTTTCCATACAAACTTGAACACTCTGTTTCAGCCCATTAGGAGTTAAATATTAAACAAAGTGACAAAAAAAATTTGAACAAAATTTGCCGAATAAAAAAATATCACAATTTCCTAATGTATTTTAAGAGTATTTTAGCATTGATTGTAGGATGTTTAAGGTCCTGCGATTTTCTTTTTGACAAATTTTCATTTTTATCTACTAAAAATTAAAAAAAATAGTTTTGCCAACGATTTTAGGATTTTCCACATCTTTTCACTAACTTACTGGTATATTTTACATATTTACCTCATAAAAATGTTTTTATCGTTTTCAATAATGCAATTAATTTTACTTTTACTATCATACGATTTTTATTGTGACTTTATCCACAATTTTTCACCCCTTTTTCTACTAATATTTTGATAATTCTAATTAATTTTTATCCACAATTGTCACATTGTGTAAATTTTCAAGTACTTTGTAGAAAATGGAAAAATCCTGCAGAACTCTGCTATTTATATTTGAAGATCTATATTTAATTCACAATTTCTCAATTCAACAAGTTTATGATCAATGAATTTTGGTCCAAATAATCGACAACCTCGATTTGGGCTGTCCAAAATTCTTTCTGAATTATCTTTGAAACATTTTGACCAAAATTCAATAATTTAATGAAGAGAGCGATTATATATTAACTGGAAATCAGATAATCCAAAAGAAAAATTGAACAACCCAAAGCGAAACGTGAATATTTTGACCGAACGTCAATGATCGTTACCTCTTTGAGTTAGAGTGGCGTCTTCACAATTTCTTATTTCTTTTTGTCGAAAAAACCTTTAATAAAGAACTGATGCATTTGAAATAAAAAAGAATTGATCCAGTCGAGATTTTAACTAGGAACCTTCGAAACCATGTAACCATGTAAAGTACAATCTTCTGAAGTTTTTTGACAACCGTAAAATTCAAAAGTTACTATATAGATGTTTCTAGATTAGCCCATTACTTGTTTATTCTTGACATAAGAACTATCAGCATACGACAGAAATTGGTGTTTACTGTTATATATTATCGTCCGTATGTTAATTCCATTTGCTACTTGCTTGAAAGCTATTTCTTAAACCTAATTAAATATTGTTGTCGATAATGGGTTTCCTTGTTTTAGCCCCTGTCAACCCTAAATTTTCCGGTTAGAAAGGAAGCCAGTACTCGGTTTCGCGTTTCCCTCTAGGTAATTTCCACTAATTTTATTGATAACATTTATTTTATCGCTTAAATCGTCTTATAATCATGTTTTAAATCGCTAAACAGTGTATCACCGAACAAATTGTTCGGTATCTGAATTCGATCTGTGTGTATGTGTGTAGGTGTCAATTTTAAAATTCTGACTTCAAATTTTGATAGAGCATCAAAAAGTAAGCTTAGGGTTTGATGTGCCCCTCTGTACCACTTCGGGAACTCCTTCAAAATGGGGTCCAAAATATGAAAATTTTGAAGTTTAAAATGACATTGAATTTAAAGTAGACGCATAGTGAATGACTATTTTGGTAAAAATGAGTAGACTGGCTGTTGGCTGTGTTAATTAGAATGAGAACTGAGGACAGTCAATCTAAAATATTATTAATAATGTCATTACAATTTGTTCGGTTTATGGCAATGCTAGAAGAGCGTTCTCAACTGGTATTATATTATCTTTATTGTAAAAATCTGATCAGTGGTGAGGTTAAAAAGATAATGATGATAAATTGAAATTATATGGAAAAATTAAATTTAAATCAAAGTAAGCCCATTGTGAATTTTACATTATTTTATAATATTGGCACTTTGTGTGGTAGTTTTTAATAAAACGTTTGAATATCGTCAAAACACACATCAAAGTAAAAATACTTACATTTTTCTATTAATCATATTCTTTTTATATAGAAATCTAACTTTAGATGTAACCAAAAAAAAAGAGAATTTAAAAAAATTTTATTTAAAAAAATAGCCGATAAAGCAATTTCAGTAAATAAATTTTCTTTGTTCAATAAAAATAAATCCTGGATTTTTCATAATTTTATTATTTTGATTGGGTATCCCGTGGAAAACCTATCAAACATGATAGTTTACCACAAAATATTAGAAACGAATTAAATGAAAATCCTTCTAAAATTTGGGAATTTACAAAATACTTGATTTTTTGGTTATTTTAAGGCCTCAATTATTTTGCAAAGTTTCTATTTTGCGAATTTTTAAAAAACTGTATTGTTTGATTAATCTCATCAGTTATTTGCTGGATTTAGATTCTTCATAATATTACTTATTTATACATTTTAACACTTAAAAAGCTCGCAAATGTGCTACCACCTACCAGTAAAACTGATAAATGAAGCTTAGAAAGGAGTTTTGACAACTTTACAAACCAACAAATTCCCAACTTGCATTAGGGGTTAAAAAGGTGTTTCAAAATTTTTTAATTAATTAATATCTGCGTTTTCAACTATTGGGAAATTGGGTATAATTTTTTGTCCGTACTTATTCTTCTCACCAACTGATCATTTGTTACATGTTCTGTATTTAAAATAAGGTATCGCTAGCAGACATTTGCATTAAATAAAATGGAAGCGGTATATGTCACTGAGAAGCGGATTATTTAAATATTGAAAAAAATTTACCTAAAGTTGCATTACAAAATTTTCTATCGGATTGCATCAAAATATCAATTTAGGAAACGATGGATTTACACGATTTAATTTATTAAATATATCACTAAAATAAAATCTGCAGCTTAGTAACATATCATATACTTAATCTTTTAATCCAATAATTACTTATTATGTTTCCCACACAAACTTTACAACGCTCCCTAAAACCAAATAATTGGAATCCCTTTTCCGCCGTTATCTCTTCTAAATTCTGTCCTAATCCGCCGCACTATAAGAGTGGGCCACACAGACGAAAATCCGAGTGTGCGCTGCCCCATATCTCCCCATATAAAACGAAGAAAGCGCGCTCAATTTCATCATTCAAAAAAGCTACCAGTGAGAAAAGTGTTAAAACTGTATCAGTGACAAGAGTTTTTCGGACGTTTCCATTAGACAGGTGGCTTTTGGCTTTGGACGCGCTGAATTTTTTTGGAAGTTTTATTTTTCGAAAAAAAAATTAGAGACAAGGATGAGATCTGTGGTAGCAGTTTTTGCTGTGTTGGTTATGGTTTTTGGGTTTAACCACGTGGTTGCCAGGCCAAACAACAGGTAGGATTTTTTTATTTTTCTTTAGTTAGTAGTAGGACAAATAGTAATTACTTAGGATGCGACGTTTCGCGAATGCAGGATTCTTCAGGAATGAATTATTCGTATGATATACAAAATATCACAGTATTTTAATGAGAAAATTAAAAAGATTTCGAATTATTAATATGAAAATTATTGTTAAAAATATACTTAAACTTTTTCAGGGTTTGCTTATTTGTTTTTATGATTAAAACATGACGGAAACATTTTTAGAAAAATATTTTGAAAAACAACAGTATTTTCCAATTTATTGGCGTAACATAACGTCCTTATCTACAGTTAGTAAAAAAATAAATTCTGCATTAAAACGCAATAATAATAATTTTCCGAAAAAGAGCATACAGGGTGCGACATAAGTACCAAGAAGTTCTGCTTTATAAAAAGAGAAAAAAAATATTATTAACATTAAATTGGAAGTATATATAGGATTTTATTTCAAGAATATTTTCAAATATCAGATTTGAATAAACTGTATCTCAGTCATTTTGCTCTTGATTGTATTGGATTCATTATTATCATCAAAATGAATTATTTTCGAGTAGACGACTTTTGTGCTGGGAGAAATTAATAAAAGCGTTTTACTGGCAAGAAGAATTTATTATTAGCCATCCTCTGATAGACGACAACCAAAAACAAGCTTTTTAAAGTTTATTAGAACGTACTCAAGTGGAAATTTAGAATATTAGAAATCCAAACGAACAAAAACTCTTTTCCAGGGTATTTTAAAAGATATGGGAACTTTTCTACTTAAATGGTTTACCGAAAATTAACAAAAAACAACATCCTTATGAGAACTGTATTTTATTTATTTAATTTGTGGTCAGGAATAAAATTATTTCAATTTATTATTTTCGGCGTTTTCTTAATAAATTGTCATTTTTTTCCTGAAATTCCTTAAGAGATTTTTTGGATTTCCCTTTAAGGAATCTAAGAAATTAAACTCATTTTTGGTTGACGAAAAAATCGACAAAAGTTTTTGAAGATAAAAAAAAAAGTCGAGACGTAATAATTTATAAATAAACAAAAAACAAATCATTTATAGATATGCATAGTGTTAATGGCACCTGTGTAAGACTGCAAGGACTATCTGTTCAGTAACACAGAAGAAATCCAACAAGTCCTTTCAAGAAATTTAAGCAAATAAACTCATTTCTAACTTACCCACTTACTGAATTTTACTTCTTTCATATCCCGTTCGGCTATAGATTGATTGTTAGTGTTGAAATAGAGCAAAAACTCAACATTTTGTTTTTATCATCCTGTATTCATAGTTACCTTTGTATTGTGACCTTTAGTTTTTGGTAATTTGTCAAAATAATGAACTGACAAAATCTCTTTTAAATACTTAATTTAAAAGGTTATGGGCCCAGAGTAACAGTAATATATTAATACTTTAATACATAACCGACCTATTCACAAAACCTATAAATAAAGCTGCTTTAAAGTACTTAATTGGAAAATTTATGGGTTTATCCTTAAGGAGAGTGTTGAAATACAGCAAAAACTCAACATTTTATTTTTTATCATCCTGTATTATTATATTTATAGTTAATTTTTTATTGTGACTTTTAGTTTTTGGTAATTTGTCAAAAAAAAGTTCAACTGACAAAATCTCTTTTAAATACTTAATTTAAAAGTTAGAACTTGATAATTATAACTTTTTCCATTCTGGAATTATTTCAAAAATTAATTCAAATTATTTAAATGTCGAACACCACGTGATAAACAAATTATTGCTCAATCGTCAAAAGTTTTTCTTTTTGTGTGCTGATATCATATGCAGGAATAAGTTTTATGTTTGTATTAAAAAAGTCACAAGTTTGTTTACTTTCCTTAAATTTTGGGGAAATCTATTCAAAAGTTTCGAAACAAATATATCCTAACTTCGATACGATAAAGTAGAAATTCAATTTGCTGTGGGATATATGAATAAATATGGATCCTGAACAAATATTTGTTTTGATTGTATTTAGATTCGCAGCTAATTTTGCCTTGATGGACTTTGGGAGCACCAAAAATATAAAAAATATGTCGTCACTGTCACTGGGCATTTGGCAAATTATGACACACACAATATAGTTTTCTTATTTCTTATATTTTTCCTTACCCCCACTATTTTCTGTTTCATCACCATCATCATCTTACCAACTTATCTCTTTTGTTATTTGGAAATGGAATAGTGAAAAATTGAGGAACTGTCCATGAAGATATTTATCTATTTTTAGCCTTTGTATACAGGGTGTTTCATAGTTAAACCGACATACGTTAACTGTAAATAGAGGGTACTTAGGTGATTCCAAATAACCTTGGTTAATGGGACTAACGCCTTTAATAACCGAGACGGGGTGTTTCATCCATTTCGGCCAATATTTTGATAAGCCGTAACTTTAGAACCACCCTGTAGATTTCTCTCATACTTGGTACAGGTATAGTGTATTAATAGCCCAATTCTATAGTGTAAGAACTACCATTAAAATCTAGATCCGGATTAAGAAGAATTTCCAAAATTTGAAAATCCCCAAAACAACACCCTGTATATCAAATTTTTTAAAATTGGGATGGATATTTGAAAAGAACGGAAAAAAATGAGTTAAACTGAAAAAAATTTTAAAGTGCACATCTCATTCTACTACTGGAGGTTTAACGTCAAATTACATCAAACGCATTTGGTATCCGATTACATTTAAAAAAATGTGATAAACAGGATGCTACTTTAGAGATTACCAACTTTTACAATTTTTTCTTTAGTTCTTGTATTGTACGATTGGGCTATTTAAACACTCTACTTGTGCCAAATATGAAAGAAATCTACAGGGTTGCTACAGGGTGGCTTATGAAAATGACAATAAGTTTAGTAATATGTAGAACGAGATGTGCATTTATAAAAATATGTCAGAATATCTTAGTTTTCTCTATTCGTTTCGAATGTCTGATCCTATTTAAAAAATATCTGATGTACAGCGTGTTGCGTTGGGGATTTTCAAATTTTACAAATTTTTCTTAATCCGTATCTACATTTTAACTGTAGTATAAAAATGATACCTGTACCAAATATGAAAGAAATCTACCAGGTATTTCGAAAGTTACTGCTTGTGAAAATGAAAAAAATGCATTTGATGTAATTTGACGTTAAAACTCCAGTAGTAGAATGGGATGTGCACTTAAAAAAAATTTTCACTTTAACTCATTTTTTCCGTTCTTTTCAAATATCGATCCCAATTTGAAAAAGTCTGATATACAGGGTGTTGTTTTGGAGATTTTCAAATTTTGCAAATTCTTCTTAATCCGGATTTGGATTTTAATTGTAGTTCTTACACTATAGGATTGGGCTATTAACACACTATACATGTACCAAGTATGAGAGAAATCTATAGGGTGGTTCTAAAGTTACGGCTTATCAAAATATTGGCCGAAATGGATGAAACACCCCGTATCTCGGTTATTAAAGGCGTTAGACCCATTAACTAAGGTTATTTGGAATCACCTATTTACAGTTAACGTATGTCGGTTTAACTATGAAACACCCTGTATAAGATTTAATCAATATTTAATTTTATCCTATTTTTTGATCATCATTTTCATACCGAATTCAAATTCTACGATTAACTGGTAATTCAATATTTAAAGATCGATCTTTTTACGTGGTTTATAATTTTTCGAAACATTTTTACTGCTACTAATTTATTATTTAATTTTTGGGCCGTTTCCAATTGCCTGCCTGCTATTTTCTTACTCTTCACTTTATTAGATAACTATTTGGTTGCCATACTTCAAGTTGTAATGATTAATTTCTGCTTCATTTTGTTTTCATTGCATTTTTGAAATATTTGAAGAATAATTGATAACATATTAGTGCCAAATATTTTTTGTGAATTTATTCACTGTACCATGACGTTCTTGTAATTTCAAACATCTTTTTAATTTGCAGGAGTCTCTAAATTAATCAAACAAAAAGTCTCTTAGGACTAACTAAATTCTCGTTGAAAAACAACCCGTTTAATGAAATTTTAATTATCCCGCATCATCTTTATACCTACCCGGCACTGCATATACTATAAATTTTCAATCCCAAACGGGACGTCACATCGCCCCTTTGATGGGTTTCCGGATATTGTTTTCTCTTGAAACAACTATTGAAAAGTATCAGCGTAATATAAATTCGACCATGTACAGAGTGGACTAATAAAAATTGTCGTCCAGATTGCGGTACGGAACAAGCTCTTAAAGTAAATATTAAGTGATGCAAAGGAATTTAAATTTTTTTTTTACAAAATTTCAACAGCTATTCACAATTTATTGAACTATTTTAATAAATAATTGGTATTAGCATTTATAAAATATTTTGGTGCGCCTATGTCTGGAGTTTATTTCGCTTCGGTTTGTGATAAAACTGTCAAATCCTGTGTATCAAGTGGGGACATGCAAAAATACTTTTTAAATAACGTGGTTGATAGCAGAAAAAACTAGATTTACTAGGATTACGATAGCTGTTCAACAATTTTACTTGAATTCTTGATTTTCCTATAGTTCTATATATTTAATAAGTGCGTTGATATCTTCTCCCATAACTTTATTTCCAAAATAGAAAATTTTAAAATGAATAAATATCATTTCTTTAATTTAAGAATGGTCCAAGAGTTGACAGAAGATGAATTGAATTAATTGTAAAAGGAGTTTTAAAAAAATTCGTTGTGTCTTCACTAAAAAAATTTTCTTGTTCATCCCTGTATAAATTGTGCCAATATAAATTCTTCTGCGATCATTTCGCATTTCTACATTCTACATTGTCAGCTGTAGTAAATAGTATATATTATTCTAGTCGAAATAGTATTTTTAAAATAGGAAACAAATTTTTGACATTCCTAACATGCACACTGACCTAAATATTTAAATAAATTTAAAGGTGCTTTTCCTAGCGATCTAGTTCATGGGCCAAACAAATATAGTTAGGGTTACAACAAAAATAAATTAAATTAATGTAACATTCAACCTACAGAAATTAAGATATTAAGTTAAGTGGATAACAAAAGCTTAAACATTTTTCTTTAAATATGAAAACAACTATGAGCAACCAGTAGCCTAATTTGAACCACCTAGTAACCTAATTTGAACCACTAGTAACCTAATTTGAACCGACACGGCATTAAAAGCAAATTTTTACACATCTCGCTGGTCAAAACCTCGTCCCATTCAATTCCCTCTGAGCACCAAGAACATTCACCCCATCCTTCTTCCGCTACAGAGTTGGAATAAGAATCGTGGTAATACAAGTACAGTGGATGTTCATGTTCTTTTTCACTTGAATCAGTTTTCCCTTCAAGCTTGATTTCTAGTTGTTCTGGGTTGAAATGTTGCCGGTTGTTTTGGTTTTTTGTATCTACTGGATCCTTAATTCACTTACCTACTTAATTTTGTTTTATCTGACTCTTCCTAATTTGTATTTTACCAACAAATTCTTCTTTGTATGGTGTGCTAGTCAGTTCTACAGTTGATGATGTTGTTTGTTGGAGGTTTTTTGTAACAACAGTGACTCGGGTTTTTTTTTGGAAGGGTACATACATATCGCTTAACTGCAAAAGGTCATCCAGAAAAAAATTCCTGTTTACAAACAAAATACCTGGTTCTTCGAAATCACTTTAAGTAATTCCTACGGCCGCTGCCCTTCTTTGTGCTTCATTTATAATTATGTAATATCATAAGATGAAATTGCTTGACCAACATCAGCCCGCAACCAAGATCTTTGTGCCTGCACTTAATAACTTTGTAGTGGTTTAAAGAATGACACGTGTTGTGTTTGCAGGTAGCTGTCGATGCTCTCGAGCAAATTCTAAAGCTTCCATGTCCACCTGATAGCAAAAAAATAGCTTTGTAAGGACCACTCTCTACAATTTTGTAAAAATGTTTTAGCCAAACTATGAATAAATTAGAGTTGATGTAACCACAATCAGAGATCTGGCAAATACGTCCACTAGACGTTTGCTAATTTTCCTTATTGGCACTTTTTGGGATCTGCCATTATGTTGATCTTTAGTATAATCCACATACTATAACACATAATCCTGCTTTTGTAAAAAACTTAATATTAAAAATCCTTTTTAATATTTTATGCTATTTTTCTACGCCTTTGATTTGATCCTTTGGTACAATTAACATTAGAAAATTAATAAAAATGTCTATTTACTAAACAAGATAGTTTGTTACAAATCCATGTATATTATCAAGAAACAAAGTAAAAAATTTGATTTCATTCGCCAGACAAACACAGTTTGCATTATAAGAGTATTCTCTCGAAAATTAAATTGTAAGTTCAGAGAATGGAGGATTTACTTTTTCTTTTACTAGAGTGTATGAGTCTTCGAAAATGCAGATAATCTCGTTACAAGCAGACATAGCCTGCAATTTTACCGTTTCGATTTATTGGCTTTCACATCTTTAATAGAAAAACCGTTACTTCATTTGATTTAATTTGGTTTCTTTTTGTTTCGCATCCACACCCTCAATGGTCGATAACAATCTACGTGTCAATCAAAAAATGAATTATTGAAGTCTCTATGATAAAGAATTGTGATTGAATTTAGAAACAACCCTTCACCAAGGCCGTAGCCAAGGGACGGTTTGATTAAGTTAATCTTAAAATCGTGTTTTCAAGTAGAAGAAAAATAAAAATCATCCATACATAAAGGGGTAATTTCGAATGTGAAATCGGTTGGCAGTATTGAAATTTGGAAAACAAATTATGATGGAAAATTGAAAGGAGACTTTTTTTTATTTATTTATATAAGAATACAAACGGGACGAGCCCAGTACAGTATTCACTGTTCACTAAACTAATACAAAAAGGATAAATCATTATTAAATGTTGCTTAACATTAAAAATATGAAAAAAATATTTATTATACAATTATATAAAAAGAAACTAGTCAAGATGAGATAGATATAATTTTTTAATAGTGTTTGTAAAAGTTATCAAAGAAGAAGAGAAGACATCGGTGAGTGACGAGATTGAATTGTATGATTTACTGCATCTTTGCAGAGGAGAATTTAGGTAGTAGTTAGTAGAGCTTTGACTAATTTTGAAAAGATTTTTCCCTCGCGTGTTATAGGATGGAGTAATGAAATTAATTTTACTTAAAATTTCGCTAGATTCAATTGCCAGTTAACGATTTTGTAGATAAATTTAACATCTGAAAGTTGACGTCTGTCGAATAGTGATATGAACTTCAGTTCTCGTTTGCAAATATCGAAGTCTCAAAAGTATGAAATTGTTTTGAAACATATTTTATAAATTTATCTTGGAATTTTTGTAATCGGTCGATATCAAAGTTATAATAGGGATTCCAAATAGAAGAACCGAATCTTAAAACACTATTGACATATGCCATGTATAGATTTCTAACAGACGCTACCTCTTTGAAGTCGTGACAAACGCCATTAGGAATCCTAGTGCTTTATTAGCTTTTTTTGAATCATATTCGACATGTAAGTCAAAAAAGAGTTTGTAATCGATATAAATACCGAGATCTTTGACCACCGAAACTTTTGTTAAAAGTTCATTATTGAGGAAATATTCGTTTTCGATAGTGACTTTATTCCTTGAGAATGTTATACATTGACATTTTTTTGTGTTCAGATAAAGATAGTTTTGGAAATACAGAGTCAGGCGATTTAAATCTTCTTGGATCAGGAGTTTATCGGAAGAATTAGATATTTTTCGAAAGAATTTCATGTCGTCAGCAAACTCCAAGAATTTCGTATTAATGAAACAAGAGGAAATATCGTTAATGTATATGCTGAACAGAAGGGAACCCAGGTGTGACCCTTGAGGAACCCCTGAGGTTATTCTATAAATAGGAGAACAAAACTTTCCGATGGATATAGATAATAAGTAGAATGCTATGATCGGTATAAATGGCGTCTACCTGATAACCCGTGTCCATAGTTTCAGATATACAATCTATGTAGATAAATAAGTTGGATTCGATGGAACGTCTCTTCATAAAGCCATGCTGTTCCAAATTTATAATCAATTGCACATCTGCATATAGAAAGTCGATAATAATTGATTCCATTATTTTTGACATTAAACATAATTAGGAGATTGGTCTATAATTTTCAAGAAGATATTTAAAAATAGTAACAACGAGAGCTGTTTTCCAAACTGTTGGGAAGCAGCCTTCGTGAAGTGATTTGTTAAATAAAATGTGTAGTATTACTGACAGCTCGTTTGCACAGGACTTTAAGAAAGAGGTAGGCATTTCATCAGCACCAGCGGCCTTCTCTGGAAACTCTAAAAGTTTTGAAAAACACTTACGATTGTTCGCTATTCAGGATAACACCTAGATCATTGTGAGAAGTCACTGTGGTTAAAATTTGGCCATTAATAAAATATGGAAAATAAGGGTTATTTTTATAGACATGAAGCACTACATATTTATCAGTGTTTAATGGAAGTATCCACTCTGAGAACCACTGATGTATCGAAGATAAGTCATTTTGGTATAGCGATATTTTACTGGATACGTGGAACTGTAGATTACTTTTGTATATTGTAAACAGTAGTGGGCCCAATACTGAGCCCTGTGGAACTCCATTTTTAACAGGTCTACCTTGTAGAAACAATCCGTAAGAAAGCTTTCGTTCCATTGATTTAAGCTTCCTCAAATACCAAAGTGTTCTAACTTGTACAGGATTGGAGAAATCCAAGTATACTATGTATATGGATTCTCGATTATTCAAGAACCATGTCCAGTCACTAACGCAATGAAGTAAGTTAGGAAGTGTTGACTGTCCTGGAATAAATCCATGGTGTTGGCTCTAGGAGAAAATCCATCATAGTCTCAAAAATAATAGATTCCATGACTTTACTGACCACAGCTAACTTATTAATTAAAATTAAATGGCTGTCTCAGTGGAAGAGCACTTTTCTCGAGTCTAAAGGGTATAAATTAATAAAAATCATACTTGCCGTTCAGTTTTAACTGAAAAAAATATTTATGAAAGAAACTAAATTATTTCAGATTGCTTGATAAAATAAAAGTAGAATTTTCCAAATTAGGATCTTGTTTTTAAAGGAAAATTTAAAACATTTTTGGATGGATCCAATTAAAAGAAGGAAATTGCGATTTTATAACTGTTTATTTTTAAATGATTTGATCTTCTACCCTTGTGATTTTTAAGTGTGGGTTTGGTGATTAGGTTTTATTTATTTTTTTCAAATTAATTATAGGAAATACGACAAAAAAATCTCCCCATTTACAACATTCAAACAAACGATTTATTTTTCAAATATATCATTGTTGGTTTTTGATTTTCGATTTAAAGAGTATTTATATATACCGAAGATAGAAAACAATAGGCAATTTTTAAGTAAATTTTTGAAGCGGCGAAAGTATTTCATGGTGTGCTGAGCTTCGGAAAGCTAAACCGAAAATCTTTAAAAGATATAGAAAACGAAACAAAAAAAGTAAATGAAAAAGTTAATGAAGCACGAATCACCAGCTTTGAGGCTTAAATATTATATCTCTGTACGCATTCGTGGATACTGTTCGTGAATGTTCTAATAGATACAGTAAAAGTCAAAAATGTATGCTACTATCCCACTGAATACTATCTAACGCATACTTACAAGAAATAAAATTTAAATGCTTATAGAGCCAGGAGCCACACTTTCGCGCCAATTTATCGTTTATGCAAACGATAATAATGAACCAACTCTTATAATTTTAAAACTCGTTGATATTGTTAACAATGTTTAAACTAATTATTAACCAATATACACGTTTAACCCAATAGTAATAGCAATAAAAGTAAAATATAGAAAATATGTCAGGTGTTCTAAAAATTTGTGTGGTTGTATTAAAAAAAAAATTGGCACTGAAGGTGGTCTTGCGATTTCATGAAACTATTTATGATTTATTTGTAACATCAATCAGCATCTGTTTTGAAAAATTCATCTAATTTATGTGATGTATTTTGTTTTTTTTTTTCAAATATTCTTTTCTCATAAAATATGAATATAAGGGCGAATAATAATTAATACTAAGTTTAATTATCATTAAACGAAGAATTACGTGTGAAGTCATTCACTGTATAAAGAAAAAATGTAGATTTTCCGAATTAATGTGCGTTTGGACGTCATATTCTATCTATATCTTCTGTCTATATAATACATTTAAAACTCCTAATGTCGGTCAGTTTAATGCACCAAAATTCAGATATATAATTATCCCAAACCTTCAAGAAATATTATAAATCAAATATTTTTCCGAATTTTGTAAAAGTAAAAAAAAATTACGCCCCCGCATTTTTTTCAATATTAGATACTTCAAATCAATGACATCTTTTAAATTGAGTTATAGGTATTTGGAGTGCCATTATTGAATAAACTGAAAACGATGTAAAAGTAGGGCAAAGTTGACAATACCGGGACTTTTATCTCCGGTAATAATCGAATCACCGAGCTTTTCAATTGTATGCATAAGAAGATATTGGATATTCATAAAAAAACTGAATAATAGAAACTTTATTAAAATATAAATAGAATGTATAACCATAGTTGGGGTAGAACTGAAGCGTTAGTTTAAATTCATAAAAAGTTATTTAAAATTTTCTTTTGCCAATAAATCAATTGGAAAAGTTTCACAATTGACATTAGTAAAGGGGCAAAGTAGCAAAAGAGTTGAACAGAAAAAAAAAAATTTTAATTTCCTGAGATATCGAAAGTGAATGATCCTAACGTTCTAAAATTGTTTTGAGAAAAGTCGTGAACGGTTTGCTGAAGTTATGTCAACGTATGCAAGTTTATCTAAATGGCCTAGTTTAGTTATTATTTACATGCGTATTCTTATTGCAGCTTTTAAGCTATTACAAATTTTAACATGGAAACTAGCAAAACACTAACATATGAATGCTATCAAAATTATTGGTTTACCAGTGTTGATTCAAAAACAATTGTATTTTAACCAAAGCTACAATTTAATAGTAATCTTATTCACAATTTTATAGGGTAACTAAAAATCCAATAAAAAAATATGAACTAAAATAAATACTTCAATAACCACCTTCCATATGGAAATCATCAGAAATAGTATATTGTGCAACAAGTCGGGAAAGTTCAATTTTTCTCACGAGTACTTTCCCCGCTTGTTGCACACTATACTTTTTCTATAACTGCACAAATTTAAAGGATACAAGTAATGTAACTTAATATTTATTTTTATAGTTAGCAAAACTAAAATAAAATGAAAGTATCCTACCTCTTAACAGTTAAATAATTTTTTTAATTTTATTTTTGTATTTCTTCTCCATTCCATAAATTTTTCGTATGCCAATTCAAACTTTTTTCTTGAAATTACCGGCAACAAATCTAACGTTACTTTTGCGGCTCTTTCCACTACTGTCAGTACCCATATTATTTATTATAAATAGGTATGTCTTATTAAAATAATATTTAATGGAAATTGCGATTTTTATCAGAGCACGAATGAAAACTACCTTAAGAATTTAAAAAACTTCTATAATCTGACAGTTATGACATTCTCCATATAAATGTGGTGTGGGCAAAGTGAAGTGAGGAAAAATATTCCCGCACGGTTTGAGCAATACGTGGTTTTGAAATTAAGTAAGCTATGAGAAATTCGCTACTTTTCATAGCAGTTGTAGAAAATAGTACATTGTTTACCGAGTAGGAGAAAATCTACATTCCTGGACGAC
Organism: Crepidodera aurea; assembly: GCA_949320105.2. Taxonomy (NCBI): domain Eukaryota; kingdom Metazoa; phylum Arthropoda; class Insecta; order Coleoptera; family Chrysomelidae; genus Crepidodera; species Crepidodera aurea. Next base: position 19,194,012 of record OX439474.1, on the reverse strand, counting down.
TGTGAAGATTGCAACACACAGTCCAGTAATGTGGCTTTTCCTACGAGGCAAACATACTATTTTTCCGCAACTCGTTTAAAATTCGATAGATATTAATTAATTTTGAAAAAATCGCGAATAATTTTATTCACAAATAAGTGGTCCTTTGAAATTCGTAATAAAATTGGTGGCGTTACTATGGAAACGTATTAATGTTGAATTGTCAAACTTGACGCATATAAATTTAATTGCTGGTGTTTTCGAAAGCAAAACAGTGTAAAATGATAAGTGGTGATGAATTTTCCATTCCAAATCAAGAGAAAAGTACGAATATGCATATACACATTTATGTAGAACACTAACAACTTTAAGGAAATGAATATTTCCTAACAGTTAGGAAATCTTGACTTTTTCTTTAAGAAATTTTGTCTGGAACGTCAAAATTTCCTACCAATTTGTGGAAAAAGATATTATCTCTTTCGTCGTCTTCATTATTTAATGTAATAACGATGTGCTCAATATTTTCAGTAGGAGCATTTCATTTTTTCAGATCATCTAAAAATTTTAAGTACATCTTGGCGCACTGAATTTGTATTAACCATTTTAGATGACGTAATTACGCTTTGATTCCAACCAAACTTCTTCTAAAGCGTTATATTGGTAATAGTGTGGTGGCACTTAGAATTTTATGACCGTTTGGCAAAGAATAAATATTTGTGGCTTCCAACCACTTCCAGACACTTAATGAATTATTGCGATGACCAAGAATAAATATGACATTGACACCAGAAGTAATTTACTTAAACTAAAAGTTCTCCATTGACCATAAAATGTGGCGTACCTAATCAATCAATTTTTTCAATCAATATTTTGAATTACCGCCAATGATTTTTTTTATGAAATAACTTCTTTCACATTTCCCATTATTTGATTCAAGAGCTTTCAACGCATAGTTAATTTCCTGCTATAGGTATTAGATTTCGATACATCACTTCAATAGATATTTCACAACTTGACAACAAGCTTTATATATCTGGTAATATATTCATAGAACTAAAAGCCTATATATAGTAATGTAAGAATTCCACAATTTGCCGTACGCTTTCTGATGGAAATATAAAATTATAGAATACATAACCTAGTTTGATATCAACAATGCACTCCACGTTTAAAGTATTGAGTTCTGTCATAGTCATATTCACGTGAATAGAAGTGAAGATGCGTTGTATGAAACGTTATGCAACCCTATTTTTATTGTATGCTATAATTCAATTGACAAAATGAAATTGCCCGAAAATGACGACAATATTGGTTGGATTGAAAACCCATTTTGAATTTAACAGTAAATTAATTATTGATGGGAGTCCATTAAATATTTAAAATTGATCACACTCTGATTTCTGCTATGCTGTCAATTTTCAAATACAATAACTCATAAATGAAAATATTACTAAAAGAATTTCGGATTTGGACCGCGTCATTTTCAGTTTGGAATTGGATGGAAATGAGCACGATAATCCGAGCTGTAATACAATTCAGAGGCGAAACTATTTATTTGGGATTCTCTAGATCTTAATAGAACTCCCAGATCTTCCTGTGGCACTACGAAGGATCTTTCGACAGCAATTTGAAATTCTTAAAGTTGTGATGTCCTATTTCGTTGTGATGTTCACCTAAGTGAGATGTTAGTCCGATCTCATACATCGTTGGTGTTCCTTTATTCTGACTTTAACGGATCGACTTGCTTCTCTGATGTATTCTTTACCATAAGAACATTGAATCCTCGAGCTTTAGTGTGGAAATTTTCAAAGCCAATCCCTTAAAAGCTTTCGTAAAGATGACGGTGATAGAGGAAAATAAAAAATCTTATCTTAAAATTTGGATCTGTTATCGTTATTTTGAAATACTTTACATAATTTTAAGTGAAATGTAGAAACTTTTCAGCTTTTTAAATTAAAGGTAATAAATATTCGAACCGAAAAAGGCAAACTCTTATTAAATATTTATTTACTTTCAACTCTATGTAAATCAAACTTTTTGATGAATGTAGACATAAAAAAAGGTTCAATGAAATTATACACGAAATTTTAGTTAAAGAAAATTAGGTCTCTTGCGTTTTAAAATATATTAATATAACATAAAGCTACAACGAAAATTGAAATATTAAAATAAAAATTTTGTCTTATCGTTTTTTTATAATACAGAAATATTTTGGATCAACATGTAAAAGTAAAAGTATATGAAAATGGTCACAAAGTTTCAAAATATTTCGACTCTTTTTTCATTGTTTTTTTCAAAATTTGAGTTCCGAGATCCAAAATCCGGAATATTTCTGGTTCCAATTAATGTGAAAAACAATTATTTAAAATAAAAATCATCAAAATCCGTTCTATGGGTTCCGGAGTTTTCAGCTTCATTGACTCGATCTCGTATTCCAAACTCAAACGTTTAAAACAAATAATAAAAAAGTTTTGCATATGATGCCGACTTAATTAGACACAATGTATAAGAATAAAAAACAAAAACTTTATTTTTATTGAACAATTAATAATTAACAGAACAATTAGTTAAAAGAACATTTATTAAAAACACATTTATTAAAAACACATTTATTAAATACACAATTATTATAGATTGGTTGGATTGGTGTACTTATTTTAATATTTTCTTCTTGGGTTTCTCTATATGTCGTTTATTCAGTTTGATATGAATCTGAGAGTCTTAAATTACTAACAAGAATTTCGTGATGTTCAGAAACATTTTCAAACCGATCCATATTGTATGTTTTTTTGTAAACAAACAGTAATAATCACTAACAATGTATTAAAATTCAAAAATTTGACAGACAATTCATTGATATTTTTTGCAGTTTTGCCAACTCTTACACTTAATTGCTATGAAATTATAACTAAAGTTGACAAATAAAGTGACGTCCGCTTACTAGATAATGAGGAAGAGAAGTCTTTATTGATGTCAAAGTGCCAAAGCATTTCCAAGTATATAGCATTTTGACATTTATCAGTAAAAAAATAGCTGAGCTTTTTACCGAAACAATTATCCTCTCCATAATCATTTCACGCAAACTGTCGCAATCAATAATCGATGAAATCCCCAATCAAATTACTTTATTAAATTTTATAAATCTCTTTGTAATTGTGCACAACGCGTTTATAAAATCAAAAAGATAATTTAAGTGTGAAAATGTTAATCCCCGTTTAAAAGTGGCATAAATAAAATTGAAACAAATCCAGCATCAATTCATGCATACCAAACACGTGGTGATTCAATTTATATTTACATGCGTTTCCATACGTGAAATAGGGATTTTGATGATTCCGCTGGGATATTTTTAAATATAGATTAGGAATATTGAAACAAATGTATGTATCAAAAAATTGGATGCAAATAGGTGGTGTAATCTTTGAAAGCAAAGGTTCTAAATATATTTTAATTTTAGTTTTCCTTGTATGTATATCTATCTGAAAATTTGTAAAAATAATCACCCTACAATTAGCCACCGTCTTCGGTGTATCCGTGTGTGCTATTTCCAAGGCGCTACTTTAAGAGCGGAGAAATCACATACTGTATATAATAAATAATATACACCGTACAAATCATGTCCTTACAAGAGAAACACAGAAGAAAAGTGTGGTGGAAGCAGTCGTAGAAAAAAAATGCCCCATCAATACACCCGAAATTATAATTATATAATTTACTCAAATCCGCTGTGTAAATGTAGATAATGATTATGTACCAGTTCTTTCACCAAAATTAGAAAATTATTGGTTTAATTTTATTCTAAAATTTGGTGGCTGCGAATGCGCCTTCACCATTTCTAAAAATAAAGACATTTAGTTCGTCATCAACAAAGTTAAAAGGCAGTGTATTTTAACGTTGCAAATTTGCAAAGCCAGAGAAAATTTAGCAGCGCAATGAAAATGAAAAGTCCAATCCATAAAATACGAAAAACTCAAAACAGTCCATAAAATTCGGAATAATTTTTATTTTCGTTTCAATGAAATTGAGTTTTATGTTCTTGTTTATGTTACTGTAGGTAAAAGGGGTCTAACAATTGAAATTGAACGAAATTTTTATGTATTAAAAACGGAATTTTTATGTATTTATTGAGTTTTTTATTTCTCTTTTTTTTTCAGAATAAAAAGAGTGTCAGATTCCCATTTAGCAGATTTAGAAACAAAAATCGCCATGAACAACAGAATAAAAGGATTTGCAATAACATTACCCATTGGTGGTGGAAAGATAGATCCGTTACAAATGTAAGTAGAAATTTTTATACATTACAGAAACTACTTACAGAATAAAATTATTTTAAATAGATAGTTATTAAAAACGCAAATTATAATCCTTTAACGTGAGTCTTCTAAATTAAATTTGAAATATAAAGAGTTGCTTTTTAAATTAAATTTTTTGGAATCTGCGTGAAAAGATTATTCAAAACTTCAAAACAAAATTGAAAGTTTTGGAACTACAGACATTTGATATTAAGTTACTAGTAATATTTAATATATTTTGTTGTAATACAACAAGAAAAAAATGACACAAATGAACTGCAATAACAAGGATATCATAAACGCTTTTGTTAGGTACCATAATGATTTTGCAATTAAGCAATTTGGTTTTCTAATCAAGCCATTTTGGTCCTTACCGGACACCGTGGCCTAGTTGGTTAAGGCCTCGGTCTTTATACTAGGCCAGTGTTCGGTCGTAGGTTCGATTCCTGCGAAACTCAAGTGGAATTAAAAGTCAGATAAGACTTTGGCAAGTGCAAAAAGGTATTTGTGTCATACGCGTTTGATTCACGCCGGTAAACAGGTCGGATGAGATCGGATATCTCGTGGAACTGATAGGGGTTGGTGGCACATTTACACACTTGTTCGTCGGTAGATCATCTGCATGACAAAGGCATAGTCCTGGGTTTAAGGTGATTGAGGACCGTGGTTCGAATTCCACGATAAGCTGTAGGTCCCGTCCAGATTAGCCCTAGTTGCAGAAAGGAGACGTTAAAACTGAGCAAGCATTTTGGTCCTTCTGTCTTTTAAAGGTAACTGGTATAATTTTTGTTTGGTTTCTTTAAGCAATGTTCCGCTCTTTGGCTTTATTATCGTGACTAGTGATGAAAGCAATTCTAAGGTCAATATGATACCATGAGGCATCTGTAATCATAGAGAGTCTTTGCAAAATTTTAGTGTTACAGGGCTTGCTGCAGTCCAAGTGCTCGATTCTATATGTCAAGATTAGAGATTTGTTTATTATAGCTGAAATTTCCTGCCAATTGGCCAATACATTTGCATCTCCTTCTGGTTCAATTATGTTCTTTTGGTCTTAAAATGGTTTTTCAAGTAACCTATGGAAAATACTTCTTGGGACAAATAGCTATTGAGAGATCTATCATCGCCCCTTTTGGTAACTCCGTCTTCCGTCTTTTATAGGGTGGTGGTCAGATAATTATATGTTGACTCTTGCAAAAAAAATAGAAGGTCGAAAAGAGGTTCTAGGACGCTTCCTTGGGAGATTCCGGATTTTATGGGATAATAGTCGGATAGTGATACGTTATAAATCCTTTTACAATTTAATGATAAGGAAGATTTGGCTTTTCATATGAAATATAAATACAAATTGATAGTTTAAGAAGAAGCAACAATATCTAAACTTCCCTTTTATTGCATATTAAAATAATTTAGTTAATTAATTTAGCCTGTAAAAACATTCTGAATAAAAAAATCTAGTTCTACCATATTTCAGTTCCTGCCATAGAGCTGGCCCAGGAAAAAGTTGTTCAGGACAATCACAGAATCGGTTAGATGTCAATAACAAAAAAACGTCAAACTCTAGGAAGAGCCATTCAAGAAAAATATCATGATCTTGAAAAATATTTTACTAAAAACGACTAGACAATAATCTGATGGTATTAAGAAATATTTATTTATGTAACTTAATTTGGATAGTATTATATTTATGTATTAAAAATTAGAAGCTTTAATATTATTACTATTATTATTAATATTTATTAAACTATGTAAATTTGTACTTATTTTTAATAAAAAAAACATTAAATATTTGGTTGTTTTATTTTATTAACACTATTTATGAAATAAATAATTTTAAATAAATATTTCTTGATAAAAAATTATTTTTCCTAAAGTCCCACTTTCATTACTCTTCTCTCTAGATTTTAAAACCACTTATTTATATCAAAAACGTTTCGACTTTTAATTCTAAAGTCGTTGTCAAAAATTGATATATCTATCAGAAGATGATAATGATTAATACTAATAATATTAATTAATAACTACTTATATTACTTTCTCAGTTCCAAAAAGTATTATTATTAATGATTTATCGTTATATCAATTTTTGACAACGACTTTGACTTTGACAATCGAAACTTTAAATTAAAAACTTTTTTGATATAAATAAGTGGTTCTAATACCCAGAAAGAAGAGTATTTGAAATACCAAGCCACTATGAACTACAGGAATGATTTCCCCACTTTAATATTTCCTTGGCTTTATCTTGTACGCAGAAAAATCGTAGACCAATCTTGTTCAAGACTCTGTATTCAATAGTGTCTATGAAAGGGTTTCAACTGATCTTAAGATGTAAAACAAAAATTAATAAACTTGAAAATCAGACTGAAAAGTATGATACAGCTCACACAGTCATAGTATATAAAACATTTTTTTGTGCCACCACTTTAGAAAATGCGTTTTCCGATCATTTTTTAGCTCGGAAAATGCGTCGATGTCGGTCTAGATCGGAAAATTGACATAACTGCTCGGTAAAGTGACATAACTGCTCTTATGCTCTTATGTCAAAATTTTCATTAAAGACAAAATACCAGCGTCTAGCCAGAGAGAATTTTCGAAGGGTATGTTAAATATCACAGTTGCCATGACAATACCGTAGCCTGACAGATGGCTACGGTATTGTAGATGTTTTTGATGTTTTGGTGTATTATTATTAATTTTGAGCAATAAATATTCTGTTCCTATGTTATTGTCAAATTATTGGTGGCTGCACAAAAAATATTGTACGCGCCACACTTGGAAAACGCATCACTTTCCGAGCTTGACACGTAAATAACTATTGAAAGCCGAAAAAGCGAAATCTAGATGACATTGACATATTTGCATGTCTTATTACACCAAAACTTCTATGCAAAGTTTTTGACCATTTGTGCCACTCTCCTTTTGATATCCTTTAGAGGAGAAATAAAGTAATAAAACTTTTTGATTCTCAATCTTTTCGATTCAACATTTCAAGACCGGTTTATTCCTTTTTGGCTTCGTCAGTCGCGCTTTTGAATTGAATAAATCAAAAACCAAACGCGCGTAAGGTGACTAAATTATCCATTGAACTGATGCGATATTTTTACTCCGTCTGGCGAATTATGTTAATTTTCTTGGGAAATTGTGTGTGCATTTTGTCGATGTACGTGGCCGTTTAAAAAAGTAGCCTCGTCACTGAACAAACAAGCAGTAAAAATTTTAAATTTAGAAATCTAAAAGCAAGTAAAATCTTCAAACTTAGTAAATGAAAAAATATCTCCCAAAATTTTAAATTTCATGATTAAAAACTATAAAATAACCGAAGGAGACATAATCCATGGATCGCCCTGTACAGAATTGTGGCAAAATCACGTTCTGTCTGCAAAGATTTTCCTCAGTCAAACAGCATCAAGGTTTTATTGTATTTATATTTTTTTACAATTATGTACAAAGAAATTGTATATTTGAATTGTAGTTGATCTTCTATGTGACTTGGATTTATAATATTTCAATCGAGTTCGGAGAGTAGGAAGTTATATAATAATGGAGGTCATCCGGTGTAACGAGATCACGTTTCAAGTACTAAGATTATTTGATAGCAACGAAAAGAATTATCAGTAAAAACCGCGGTAAAGAGGCAATATAAGTGTAGATTTCGTGAAGATGGTTTTGAAGTTTTATTTTTTCTGATATCAATCACATCGATCGTGTTCTGTGTAGGTTTTGTCATTGTTTCCCTGTCCCATTCAAAAAGAAAACTGCTAATTAGAACGCACCAATGAATGGTCGAGTGGAAATCCACAACTAGGATATGAAAATTTAGTTTTTGATAAAGATATCATTATTCGTAACAAATAAAGAATACTCCTTATTTGGTCATTGCTCTTAATTGCACATTCCTGATTTTATCATGTTTTGTTTTTCCTGCAATTTCCATGACATTAATTTTTTATTGAAGGAAACCTCGATATTTTTAAAAATGCCTGTTTTATTATAAGTTTTTAATACAATTTAACATCTGAAACTTTAAGCTGTCCTTATCAAATTATATCGCAGTAATTTTCAATCAACTAAAAGGCTACACTATAATTTTAATCATTGAAACTTCCTCATCAAAGGGTTTTTTTTCCTTAATTTCAATACCTTCCTACATAAGATAAATTCTTTTTCAATAACAAGTTTAAAAAGATACTTTGAAACCAGAGCCTAACAGGATTCTTCCTCTGAGGATTGAGCGGGACTCAACCTAAACAAAGTTTTAGTTTGAAACTTAAGACTTAAGTGACACGATTTTTGTTCTTTCTGCTAGTTTGACGTGTCTTGTATACTTAATGGAGGGTTAGGAAAAAATTCGAGTGCTTTTTTCTAAACAAAATTGTGTTTCAGTTCTTTGATAGAGAAAATAAGAAAAGAGTAGGTGTAATTTGACAGAGAAATGGAGAACTTGTTTTTACATTTTTAAATATATTTGTTTTTATTTTTAGTCATATACAGAGTGGGGCAAACGTATTGGGACGTTGAATTATTTGTTCGTTTTTAACTGACATATTGTAAAATTTAAGTTTTATATTGAATGATACGTCGTGGCCCTTTGAAATGCGGTGATATGGCGACCTTAAAATCACTTTTTCCTTACTGGAAAAGAAAATCGTAATATTGGGTACACGCAAAATGTGTCAATGTCCAGATAGCTTAATTTTTGGGTCGGAATAATAGGCTAGAAAATAATTGGTCCCTTTTTAATTAACCTTAATTGTCATACCTAGCCCTTCAAAATAATGTTATTCCTGTAATGGTTTATTTCCTAATTTAGGTGGATATGTCCCATTTTTTTTTTGAAAACTTCGTTTAATATTGAAGTATCTCTGAGAGAAATTGACCATTAACTAACTTCCCTCTTATACTCTCCTGATACAAAAATCCGAATTTTGGACACAAATTGTTGAATTTTGTAAGTAAAAATGTATTAGAAAAAAAATCAACTCTCTCAAGATACAAAAATCAGAAAGTTAGTTTAAAATTACTGAATTTTACGAATAAAAATGTCTCAGAGAAAAATTTTAAATTTAACTCTCGTTCTTCTGCTCTTCAGATACAAAGATTCGAATTCTAGTCGAAAATTGTTGAATTCTTCAAGCAAAAATGTCTCGGTAAAAAATGAAAAATTAAACAACTTCCCACTTCTACTCTCCTGATACAAAAACCCGTATTTAATATATTTTTGTTAATGCACGGCTAACGACAGCTGACGACGCTAATACCTACATATTTTTATTTCTGTAAATTTTGATAGATACTTCATAATATCTTTATTATTCGTTAATTAAATAATTTAAAAAAATACAATGACAAAAAAACCATTCAAACAACGGCGGCTCCGAGGGGGGTCAGTAGGGAAAATCCCCCCCTCCCCAAAGTCCGGCAATGAAAGGATATTTCTCATATCTGCGTAAACCAAATTTTAATTTTTTTGAATTTTTTTTGTAGATTCTAGGTCCATTTATATCCGAAAAACTCACTTTTTCCCCCAAAATGGTCCAAACATTTTTTTTCAGTATTTTTGACATTGCCAATCGTTTCTTATACAAAATTCATTCTGCATAAACCGAATTTTAATTTTTTTGAATTTTTTTTGTAGATTCGCATTCAAATAAAATAAATTATGGGAGGACTTTATAGTTAAAGTCAAATTGGTCGAAACATTTAAGTTTATTTTCTCCCTGAAATGATTATTATTATTTTTGTACACTGTGATCGATTAGCGTCGGTTGTAAATTTCTGAAAACTAATTTAAGCTTTGTTTTTTGATTTACGAAATGTCTTAAATAGTTAAAACTAGGCAGTAAGTCGTATATAATAATACTAGGCAGCACGGGGGATTTACATACAATATTGAAAACATTGCTATTTTTTTATCAATGCCTATAACCCATAATTTTCATTTTGTAACGATTTATTTCAAATAATTGCTTCACGTTTATATGACGAACGTATTTACCTAATCCTTTTCCATAGTATTATAACTTTCATCGTTTTTCCTCCTCGACTTTTTAATTATTCTGCAATCTTCCCCTCCCCTAAAATAAAAATTGCGTTTTTAACATTTTCATTATAAATAACTATGTATATTCTAGTGGGATTGTTTTGCAATCCAGCTTAATTAAACATTCCAAATTACGCCTTGGGTACGTTTCATTAAAATCAAATTGATTTGATCCAAAACGTATCATCCGATGATATTTAAATCAGTTGTTAATGCACATAGTTGATTAAATTTTTTTATGAAACTCCGATTTTTAGGTCATAAATGTCGAATTAAAAATTTGATATGTAAATTGACTAGGTATATTTTTTGTTTAAAACGTAAAATATTACATGGATTTTACTTTTTTCCCCATTAATTATGAAGTACGTACATATACAAGGTGTACAAGAATAAAGTATAAATGAACTGAAAATTATCTCGTCAATGTTAACGATTAATACCTAAATGTAATACCCGCACTGTGTTTTTAAGAATCGATAGACGTTTATATAAATAAATGTAAGGGTAGAAAAATTAAGAAAATGTGATATTTTAAAGGTTACATTTTAATTATTCCACAAGTTAAAAACAAAAATTAATTTTTCTGATATTATATAAAAAACCAAAATATTTCGATTTTTACATTTTTACAAGAATTGTTGGAGAAAAAATTAAAAGTATTAATTATTGCTTAATTACTGCTCTTTTCTATTAAGATTTTTTTTCCAAATCAAATATACATGGTGTTGTTTTGGGGCAATAAAAATTTATCAATTTTTTACCGATCTCATCTTAATTTTTGTTAACGAATATCCAATTCAGTTTCTTTATTTCACAATTTACAGTAAAAAATGGTTTAGCATATGTTAGTATTAACAATCTGAAGGTGGTTTTATATTAAAAAACCGAAACGTAGTAAACGATTATTAAATATTTTAATTTTGTTCGTGGCCGCGACCCATTAAATATAAAGTAATTTTGTAAAATTTGAAGACTTTATTGCATTTTTACCATTGTTTTTTTTTTGTTTCAGTGGTAGAAGACGACGATCAGAATCTCGGTTGCTCAATCCTATATTTGAACAAGCCACGGATGACGACAACAGCGACGATTACGATTATCTGTACAACTACAATCTCAATAATTACCTACACTAGAAGATCCTCTTCAGTAATTTCCATAAATAAATATATCGTTCGAAAGCAATGAATATAAATAATCAAAATGTTACAAAAATCTATATGTAAAAAAATACATTGAATTGGTACATTTGAAACGATGAGAGGGGGGCAAAAAATATTTAAAAAATATATAAATACTGAAAAAGTATTATATATAATTAAGTATTTAGGAAATATGATGTATGGTGTAAAAGTAAGGAATACATTCATTAGTTTGTAACTAATTTGGAAAAATCCTGAGACTGGTTAATTTGTTTGCCGACATTATTACAAAAATTTTAAATTTACATTTTGGCTATAAAATTTGTTTTACACTTTAAAATCGTCAGCTACTAATAGACATCTTGATAAATAGTCGACGTATCAAAAATTACGTCTTGAAAACATTTAAATTGAATTGTTTTATCTTTTAACTATTTATCGAAATATTTCACTGGTAGACATTTTTACTGTAAATGGTAAATAGTCAAGAAAAATAGGAAAAAATAGAAAAATATATACTATATGAAACCTTATTTGAAAGGTGTCTTAAGTATCTATATTACTTTGGTAATACATATTTCATTAATTAAAAAGTAAGAAATATTGAAATTATTCTACTCTTTTGCACCATAAAATATAATGTTTCACCATGGGACTAATTTCAAAATAAATATAAAAAAGTTAAATCTAAAAGCTCATTTCCAAATTAATAGACTTTTAAGGACATAAAATTAACTACTACTTCAATTTTTTATTCCTTAATTATGTTTTCTTTAAAAAATTTCATGTTTATCAAGGTGATTCTCTAAAGTATCTTTCTATTATAAATATTCCTAATATTATAAAGGGGCTGCATTGGAAATAAGCTTAGGGTAGTTAGCACCACCGAGGTGGATCCAAATATACCATATTTAATGGGTCTTTGAATCTTTATAACCAATTACATACCGGGTGGTTTTACCCATTCCTTTAATTTATCATAACTTACGAATCTCACTGTATTTTTTTTTAATTTGTATAAATGATATTTGTTGTCCAGTTCTGCTACACAGAAACTTTAAGTGTTAGTAAATGAATTGCCCAATCTTCCCGAATACGGCCACGCAGTTACCTTTTTAAACATATAGATATAAATTAATTTTTTTTAGTATTAAAATTTTATTGGTTACCTTTTATTTATTTCTAAGTTATATAACAACAAAAATTCATTTTTCTATTTTATAGCCTGAAATTTAACTTGACATTTTTACTAGTAGAATTATTAACAGAAAAATAAAAAGTTGTTGATGTTGATGTTTTCAATTTTTATATACAGGGTGTTATTTTGATGAAATATAAATATATCGATTTTTTACTAAGAAAACGTGTACGGAATATAAGAAAATATAATTCAATAAATAGATAAAATCGATCAAATCTTCGTTATAAAAATTCAAAGACACTATAATTATGATATATTTAGAACCATCTCTGTGGCATATCCCTTAACGTATGCGCATTTTCCAATAAAACCCTGCATAATTAAAACAAAATATTTGTACATTTTTTTTCAGATGTTAAATTTATTATTATTTATACATCGCTCATAATTGGTGCAACATTATAAAATAACAATTCGCATATATTTAAAAGTGCTGGAAAATATATGGGAGTTTTTCCACAAACAAAAAATAACCTGGGGATCTCGATATAGTAGGTACACTGAAAAAAAAGTATGCTAAAATATTTAAATTTTTAGTAATTCAAACATTTATTTCGTATTAATTTAATCAAAAATAAATCTAAAACTTTCATAGTTTAATTCAACTTTTTTTTCAATATAGGTACGCTTTTAAGAGAACTTATTTTAAGCATTATTCAGGTACCGAGTGTTATTTTTTGTATAAATACTTTTTGCCCCCCCATAACATATTTTAATAACTTTCAGTATTATTGTAAAAATTCTAGTCCATATATTTATTTTTAAATGTTGAGATGTTCAACATTAATATAAGCTTCGTAATTGTTTATTTGCTTTATTGTAATTTAGTAGGTAATTGTAAAGCTTTTTAAGGTATTTTTCGTCTGTTTTTTTTTCCGACTGTATTATTTGTTAAGGGTTATGACTAGGTACATGAGTAATTGTATTTATTTATATTAATTTATTTTTTGTATCAGTTTTTCTATGCAATAAAAAATATTCGTACTTTTGTTTTTCAATTACAAGTCACAGGATGATATATCATATCGTAAACAATAAAAATATTATTATAAAGAGCTGCTAGTATTAGTTTCGTAAACCAATTCATAATTATAGAAAAACCAAATTCATAAAGATTGTATTTAAAAAAATTAAAAAAAAAGTTCAAGAAATCCTTGAAAACTTTACTCTAATCCAAAAACAAAAAAAGATGTGTCAAAAGCGACAATTATTTTCCATCAAAGCGGAACTTTTTTGTTTGCTATTATTATAATTTTCAGTTTCACTTATATCGACGTTTTCCGATCTAAAAATAACCAATTAAAACACGAAAAAATTGTGGAAAACTTTCAACAAGATTTTTTTAATTAAGGTTAGAAAATTGTCCATACTGTCGCCGATTCTCAGAAGTCATATCCCCCAAATGGTCAAATTTAGATCAAAACAAAAATAAAATAACAATTCTCTCAACCCGTCTCTGTTCTAGCTAAAATGTACTGCTGCATAGGCAACGCTAAATACAAGAGTGTACAGCGAGTTGCGGCTGTTAGTAAGTTAAAAATATTTGTTTTTGTGTCAATGTCAAACATCAACAGATCAGTCAAAAAAACCAACTTAGCTGTCACTTAAAAGTAATTTAAATACCAGACAAATGTTTCTAATGCTTTGTCGTCAATCGAAATTTTTGCGCTGTGTTGTAGCAAACAGGTTTCTAATTATCTAACCTGTAGATAAATAAACAGAAATGTTTTCGGAAGATTTTTACAGATATACTGTTCTGACTCCTAATGCCAATGTTACCTATACCAGGCAAGAATTTTTTTGATATTGCATTTGTTTCATAGTTTTTATTCATTTTGTTTTATTTTAGGGTACGATGGTACCAGCAAAGGAAGATATCTCTAGTGGTAGTACTTCTTATATCACCTGTTGTTATGTTCTTTGTATTGTATGGTATATTGTTTGGATTTCATAGAAACATTGTTTATCCCAAAACAGCAACAAAAGGTAACACAAAAATAAAATTTACTTGTACATAAAGAGAATACAAAATACATTCAATGAATATGTAAAGCTTTGTTCAAAATATTTTTTGCATATTGAAAGACTACATTATATGCAAGGTTGTAGGCAAAATATTGGTATTTAAAAAGGAATTAAATTTTTTTAACAATCTTGACAAAAAAAGTACCAACATTTTAATGTTTTTAAGGCCCGATTGAAGAGTTACTTCTTGACAATATTCCAATACCGTTTTATAAATATGTAATCTAATTATTTATTTAATTTTATCTGACAAAATTATTTTTTAACGTTATTTTTTACTACAAAGTATTAGTTTATCAACTAAATACAAATAATAATAAGCTTTATTTTATTACATTCGCATGGAATTTTGTAATTACAATTTTTTGTATTTTGAATTTCATTAAAAGGATTTGTATTTACTATTAAAGATTTTAATGTATTATTAGTTTGAAAAACTGTTTTTAAATTAAATTTATTGCCAATTTTTTCGGGATTTTTACTATATTTGAATGAAGTATTGGGGATTTAAATTTTGTTCTTTATTTTTTATGTATCGGTAAAGTTCACGATTTATAAATTTGTATTGATTAACAACAACTACCCAAGTAAATTTATAAATCGTGAACTTTACGAGTCATCAAAAATAAAGAACAAAATTTAAATCCCCCAATACTTCATTCAAATATAGTAAAAATCCCTTATATTCCAAAATTATCCGAAAAAATTAGAAGGATTGGCAATAAATTTAATTTAAAAACAGTTTTTCAAACTAATAATACATTAAAATCTTTAATAGTAAATACAAAACCTTTTAATGAAATTCAAAATACAAAAAATTGTATTTACAAAATTCCATGCCAATGTAATAAATTTCATATAGAGGAAACATCTAGAGCTATTCATATTAGACTTAATGAATATCAATCATACATTAAAAATAAACAATTCGAAAAATCAAAAATATGTGTGAAGATGCATGGGATTTTGGTCATAAAATACAATGGAATTCTTCAACTAGATTATTAAAAGAAGCTAATAATCATAACCGCAAAGTTAACGAAGCAGCATTGATATGCTTAAATAATAACAAATGTGTTTCTAATTGTTCGGTTGGTATTTCAAAAATTTGGATGCCTATTTTTCAAAAAGAGTTAATTGCAAAAAGGATACCCTCTATATCGGGATAGTATCATAAGTTTTTTATCTGGTTTTTTCTTATATTATTAAGAAAACTTCATTTATGACGAAGTATAAATTCTCTTACAATATGCAAATGCGCTATCCTTTTTTAAAATTCGTTCCCAGAACCGTCATAAAAATATCAGTGGCGTGTCCACGTGTGGGGGGGGGGGGATTATTTCCATGAGAAGAGAAAGTGTATAAACAAAATTAATTAGAAACTCAAAAACATGAAAAAAATAGAAAAAGGAAACTAGATGAAGAAGCTGAAATAAAAATGTATTAAAGGAGTGACAGTCACATACAAAAAAATGAAGCAATAACAATAAAGATTATGAAATAAAATCCACAACCAAGAGGAAGATCAAAAATTTGGCGGGAAAACATCAACTACTTGAGAAATTTGGAGATTGGTGGATGAAGAGAAAATGTTAAAGACGGAAGAGAATGGAGAATAATATAGAAAAGTATCAGGAAAAAAAACAACCTATAACAAAGATTACTTCAATGAATTATTGTTTTAATCTTATTTATAGGTATGTCAATTTTTCTAATATTTATTAATGTGCAATTAGGTATCAGTCACTGAGCGGCTGAAATTCCATCAGGAATGCTTAGCCTTTCATGATATATATAATTATATTAAATAATTTAAGTTGTTTCTCTATTGAAATATTTCGATAGCAGTATAATTCCAAAAACAATGGAATTTAGTGTTTTTATTATCCAGAAATAAGAACATTTAAAAGAATAAACCACTATCTCTTGTATATAGCAATGTTGTTTTTACTAAATAATTAAATGTTGCAAATGGACTGGCTTCTATGCCAATACCACAAACACACAATAAAATAAATAATTGACAGCATTACAAAACAAAACAATTATGAGAAACAAGCTGTTGCTTATTTTAGATTTAATATGGTGGTTTATGTGGTAAAAATTTCAAATAAAGAATAAATAACACGGATTTTCCGAAGGGGACTGTATAACGTTATTTTTAGAATTGTTTATTATTATTTTAAACTAATTTATTATACACCTTCTTGCATAATTTCTTCTTTCAAGTACAGAAGTTTAATGTACAAATTTTCCAATAGATAAGACATAATTCATTTCTGTAGTTCATAGTGGTTTCTTGTAATTCAATTACTCTTCTATTGGAAATTTAACCACTTATTTGAATCAAAAGAAGGCTTTAATTTAATATTTCGACTTTACTCCAAAGTCGTTTTCAAAAATTGATAACAAAATATAATTTACTATAGAAACAGAACACTTGATAATCTTACAAAAATATGACAACAATATAGAACACTGAGAAAGATTTTGAAATTGAAGATATCAAAATCTGTTTCCATCATATTTTTGTGACGTTTCTGGGAACGAATTTTAAAAAAAGGATAGCGCATTTGACATAATGTGTCTGGAATATATCAATCAAATTTGTGAATAAATTAAATAAATTATTTTACCTGACAGAGGCCTTCGTAAATATGCTTCATACATTTGATAAGAACTCTAACACTAGATAAGATAAGCACCTATTTCATGTCACCACAGTAAAATTCCATAATTAAGAGAGTGAAATAATGAGAATTTGCTAATTTTACTATGGAATGGAAATTTCTCCCCATGTAGAATGGTCTGCAGAAGCTTAGTTAGCTTTTTTCTTTTAGTAAAGTGTTTCGGGGGTTCACAGATATCTGTTTATCTTCTCGGAGTTTTAGAAGGCATCCTGAAGGATATTCGAAATTTGTTCTTCAAATTATTCCGTTATTATGACCATACTAGTGTTATGTCACTTGCATTTTTCATTTCTTAGAGAGTTATTGGTAACTTTTAAGATTTTTCGATTTTTTCTAGAGCCTAAAATCTCTAATTGTATAAAATACAATATTTATAGTAATGGTCTTGTAGGAAACACCAGTACCTATAGCATTTAATCAGTAACAAGACATCTATGATATTTGGAAAATAGAAATAGATGAAAACGTTTAAATAATTTTATAAATTAAATAAAATGACAGACGTTTACCATCATTCGTAATAAAACTATTTATAAATTAAAATTAGTCGTAGTTTGGTAACAAATATATCAAGAAACCAAATGACTATATAGATAATAACTGTATTTTATCTTGTTGTTAGTGCTTACCTTTGACAGGTTAAAGTAACTACACCAACTACTTGAGTTTTTAATTTTTTGTTTTGTTAGAATTATCAGTTTGTAGTTTTATCTGAAATTCATTTGCAAGTGATTAAATATTTTTAATGTTTATGTTTGTTTTTTTGAAAAGATTTTTTCCACTTTTTAATTGTTAGTATTAACATTATTTTTTTAATCATCATTCAAGGCATTTCTGTTTCCACCTAGTTTGTATGTTAGTCACAATGAAAGACTTCTGGATGTGAAATGTCTCATCTAGAGTATATCTATTAGTCTCGATTAGGACATATGACCATAAATATGACAGATATAGTTCCTTGAATTTGACAATTATCTCAATATATGCGGATTTGGAAATAAAAATCGACCTGTGTAAAAGTAAATCCGCAGTTGAAATAATTGAATATTTCATATTTTATCAACGCATTGTATTTAAATGCGACGATTTGCATTATTTTTCGTTATTCATTTAAACTTAAATTTAGATGTGAAAGATTGATCTATGCATTATTTAAATATTTAGTTGTTTACGTAGAAATATTGATTTTAAGTTTTATATATACAAAATGTAATTATGAAACATATTTTGATATTTATATTTAACAAATTTGGAAATATTTAAATGTATTATTTTATGAATGACATTAGTTTTGGACATAATAAGGGACTGTTCTAATCTTATTATTATTAATCTAATAATATTATCGCTTACTGTGTTGAACTAGAAATGGACTATTAACAAAGCTAACCGCTAACCGCTAAATTACTATGGACTAAAATAGTTTTTAATTTTTAATATAGTCCTTTAAATTGGCATATTTTTAACATCTTTGTTTTTGTGGTTAGTCACAAAACAAGACATTACGAAGTAGATTTCCCATACTCATTACTCTTCTTGTTAGTCTTTCCAGCTTCATTCTTATGTACCCATACCAACTTACTTGTTTTTCTATTGTCCTATTCCATTTCGTTATCTCCGTTATTTTTCTTAAATGTTTTATCTCTACACTATTTACTTTTTCCTCATGTTTTTTTTCTGTAGTGTTATATATTTATCATTATTAATTGTAAAAAATAAACAATATACTTGAAATCATACAATAATAAATATCTGTGTATATATAGATAGTATTTCATATTTTTATTTGCAATCGAAACAAACGCAAATCTCTTTATATGAGAGTTAAAATATTTAAGTGAATTTGAAAATGTTGAATACAGTTATTCTTATTCTTCTCTTCCAATGTGTTGCAGTACCTGCAGATGTGCTTCATCGTGCACTCACTTACAGTCGAACAGCAGCAGGTAATCACACCTTAGATACCATTCCGCAGTTCAAAATACCCAAAACACTACCAATATCCAAATTCAAATTAGTATGTTACTATACTCTACCCGATGATCCAAATGCGATGCAAATAGAACATCTGGATCCACATCTTTGTACGCACATCAACGCTGCGTTTGCCAGAGTTGTGAACAATTCTATGTACATTACTGACAACCAGAAAGAAAGTTTGAAAAAAATTGTTAAGTTGAAGGAGACGAACAAGGACCTAAAGGTGTTGGTTAGTGTTGGAGGAGCTGGAGATGTTATGAATGGTTTTCCTGAGATGGTTTCTAACCATAGCAATAGAAAAACGTGAGTAAAATTTTTATTCGAATCAAAATCATGCTTGTAGAAAAAATTCTACATCAAATAAAATTATCGCCTTAAAACCAGTTTTGAGACATCTAACTATAGTTTATTTTATTTATTTATTACTCTATAAATACAATTAATGATAAGTGATAAGTGCTACTGCACTTGTTTTGCATGAAAGACATCATAAAACATCATCATCAACATTATAAATAGAATTATACCCAAAGACCAGATATCTGTATGAACCTTGACCGATCTTTTTTCCAGAGCATTTATAAAGAAAAAATTTTTCATCATGATTGTGTGAAGCCACATCGTTATTTTAGTACTCGTTATAATATAAAATTTTATTTCGGCTTCTAAGGAGGGTAGAAAGCGATAAAACCAATTATGTTTTTTTTATAAATACCCAGTTTCAGTAACTGCCTTTTAATCACAAAGACAACAATAATTGTAACACTCTACCAAAGAAAATAAAATTAACCTTCGTCAGCAATTATACTGAAAAACTTAATTCGATAATTTTTGACCTAAAACAACTGGTCTATATTTACAGTGTAAATAAATTTCGCCATTGGACATCACGAAATTATTTTCGGAAAAAAAGGTTTTCGCTCCCGTTGTTATTACAATTTTAAAAATTAATGGTTAATTATTTTGAAAGTTTAAGTAAAAAACGCGTTAATTCGTAATGGGTTGTTACAAGTTTTTTAACAAGATAAAAATACCACAGTTACCGCTGCTGTTTAATGAACAAAAGTATCCCAATGTTAACACTTGTCAGATAAATAGTATATTGTTTAACGAGAGAGAGTTTTAAAAATCATTTTCGATAATACTTTTTCCACGCTCTCTGACTTTTAGAACAATAGACTGGTTCGACATTTTTCGTAATTTATTTATTTCAACTAAAATCGAAAGATTTTATAATTAAAAATGATGACAAAAATTTCGAGTGCAAATTTTAAGATTTACGTCCGCTATAATCATTATAAAACCAAGGATCAGCGCGAGGCTAGAAAACGTACCTGTGTGCGAGTCTAGGCCGCGTGACGTCAGTAGCCCGTTCCATAAAGTCCAGACACCCGTGATTTCGTTAACTAAAGAACCCGGAACTGTTCTACAAAAACTGGCGTCATATAATTTTGATGCTGTGATGCGTCCATATGGAAGTTCGTACGGGCTACTGACGTCACGCGACCTAGTCTCGCGCGCAGGTACGTTTTCTAGCCTCGCGCTGATCCTTGGTTTTATAATGCTTATAACGGACGTAAATCTTAAACTTTGCACTCAAAATTTTTGTCATCATTTTTTAATCATAAAATGTCTCGATTTCAGTTAAAATAAAATTGAATTATCGTTTTAGAGGAGCACGTAATTTGGGGGATCTACTGGTATCTAGATCATTTTTAATTATTAATGTAGTAGTAATAATAATATTATAAGGTTTGAAATATTTAGTGTAATAAAGACAAAATTTTTATTATATTTAAAACTTATTTATTTCTTATTTTCTATTTTCCCGAATTAATTAATCTATAAAGTGTCACCCCTTTTCCAACAATTTTTCTTGAATTTCTATTAATTTTTTATCCTAAATTACCTATTTATATGGATTTTTAATTTCTTGCGCTATTTAATTTGAAATTTTAAGTTTTTTTCCTAAACAAATATTTAATTTAAATTATTGGACATTATGTATTTTTTAAATTCACAATTTTATATGTTATTTCGTTGAAAAAAGTTAGTTTGCCATTGATTTTAGGATTCGATGTAATTTTCCAAACATTTTTTTTTTCATTTTATACATTTTTCTTTTCATTTTATACATTTTTCTTCCCGTTCCCCAGTAATATTAGTTTTTCATTCTTATATTTTAGATTTATTAAATCAATTGTTTCCTGCGTGAAAGAATTCAATATCGATGGAGTTGACTTAGACTGGGAATTTCCGCAAGATAAAAACCAAAAAATGCACTTTACGCAGCTTTTGGAAGAAATTAGAAAAAATATTAATAAACAAGAAAATTTCCAGTATCTTCTGACAGTTGCAGTGGCTGCGCCACTGACTTTAGTTATTCAATGTTATGACGTCGCATATATGAATGAGTAAGTATTAAAAAAAATTGAAATTTACATTGCTTTTTTTAAAAATTGTCTAAGTTTTTAATAGCAATTAATTACAATTTTATGACCTAATTACCTATTGAAATTCGACAAGATTTTATGCATTAGGGCCTAAACTTAGTTTAAAAATTAATAGACTTTGTTTTAATTTAATTTTAAACTCATATTTTGTATATTATACGGGATGGAGCGTTAATAATAGACCGTTTTCCTCGAATTACTCAATAACCCCTTTACCGAAAACCAATGAACACGCAACATTTTAAGAACGTCATTTTGCTTTCTCATTTCAAATTATTTTTAAAACAACAAACACTTTATCGATTATTCTATTAGTAAATTTTATTTAACGTCAATAAATATTTTCTACACGTGCATTGTTTTAAAATATTCGATTCTTATCTATCTAACACTAACATTCAATGAAAAACAAGACCGAAATAATGTTTTATTGATTCAATAAAAATAATTAAAAATAATAATAGTAGCGATAAATTGAGATCTGTTTTTACAAGATTTTATATGCTTCAAATCAAATTTACTATGTGTTCAAATTCAATTTTCTGAATATACAGGGTGGTCTTGCAAGTCAGCAATAGAAAACTGAAAATCAGATTAAACTGTAGATGGTGAGCTCGAATTCTACCGAGAGTAAAGATCACACATTCTGATATTTAATTAATTAAAAATTGGAAAATTTATTCTCCTACCGGCGACGATGGCTCAGCGGATGTGTCGTATATCGTGATAGTGTCCGGTGTAGACAATGAAATTATTTTAAAAAAATTATTGTCTACTTTTGGATTTGATTTGTAGCCTAGTTAATAACATGGATTCCTGTAATGTTAATTGACTATGCGAAGATTTAATCTTAGGGAAATCCATCGCGTCGGTGATGGTGTTGTGAGGTTTTTTGTATTTTCCCATAACTGGACTACCATTGACTACCATTTTTATTCACAAGATAAAATTTACTTTTCGTTTTTTTTGCAATAATTTCTTCATTATTTAACATATTAACTTGAAATTTGGTATGGTTATATTTTTAAGTTAGTAAATCATATGCGTGTTATCAATTTTGAGATTAGATAAAGATGACACTCTACTGGATGTCCAAAAGTATCCATTTTTTTTTAATTCCTGGCCTTTTTTGAATTTTTTTCAAGTCGTTATGATACACTCTGTAAATTTGAACAAAAAAAGGTATACTTGTTTTAATAGCATAAATTCAGCTCATTTCGAGATATTTGCATTTAAAATATTCTAGCCACAGTATCTACTTTAACATATTTCAACATAGTAGAGTGTAGATGGCGCCCTCTTTATCTAATCTCAAAAACACGTTTATGATTTACTAACTTAAAAATATAACCATACCAAATTTCAAGTCAATATGTTAAATAATGAAAAAATTATTGCAAAAAAACGAAGAATAAATTTTATCTTCAACACTCTGTATCTTAGTAGTAGATAAAATTTGACCCAGAGTTATTTAGTAAAATATAACTATTTGGAGGCCCTGAACCTATGGTTAAAATATTGACTATTCCTTATGAAACACACTGTATAATAAATTCAAATTTTAGTTACGTGGATTTCATAAATTTGATGTCGTATGACTACCATTTTTATTCACAATGGACTCCGTTTACTGGGTTTAACAGTCCACTATACGCGGTCGACTATGAGGTGTTCATTTTTGCTACGCTAAATGTGAACTACTCAGCGAATTTTTGGAACCAGTTGGGGATGGACAGGGCAAAAATTATAGTTGGACTTCCTATTTATGGACATACTTTCAAGTAAGTTATTGAAAAACTATGCAATTTCCCAAAAATCGTTCGGTTTCGATAAAAACAAAGTTCTTCGAGTTTAATGCCAACAAAATTCACAATTTAGAAAATTGGTAATTGTGATATATTTTGTCAAAAATGATTGTTTCGAAAGGATACAAATAATTAAAACAATATTTAAATGATATATATTAACAAATTAAAAATAAATAAATATATGCTCTTCTTTCTTTTTTCTTCATTTATTGCCTCTTTCATTTCTTTCTTCTTTCAATCTTTCTTGCTTCCTTTCTTTCTTTCATATGTTTTCTTATTTTTGCTTCGATTTCCTTCTCTTCTTAGTCCTTTCACTCTCTTTAATTGCTTTTCCCCTTTCAGATCCCGTTTCCGTCTTATTTTATTCCTGTGTTAATGCTTCTACCACTTTCCCAACTAATATCACTTGCTCAGCAACTCTATTTTTTTATTATTTCTTCCCATGTAACCAACTTGTGTGATCACTGGATGAAAATTTCTCTTAAACCAATTTTTTAGGCTAGCCAATCCTAGGAACAACGGTATATATGCCCCATCCTTCGGCTACGGCAAACTAGGAAGTTCGGGATTTGTCGACTATCCTGACATCTGTAAATTCCTCGCAGTCAATCAGATCACGCCGGTTTTCGATATGGAAACCAAAAGTCCCTACGCGTCGAAGTTCTACGAATGGGTGTCATTCGAAAACACTCAAAGCCTCACGTACAAAGCCGAGTACATCAGAGATCAGCAATTCGGCGGTGCTATGGTATGGAGTCTCAATGCGGACGATTATAAATTCGACTGTCAATTAGAAGGTGCGAACGAAGAGAAGTTTCCCTTGGTAAAGAGTATAAGAAATGTACTATTAGGGTCTAAATGATTTAACGAAAGGTTACAATAAACTAATTTGGTCAGTATTATTTGGACTTAATTAAAAATATCGGATGTTAAGGCACTGTTTAATTTGAATATATTTTTTGTTTCGAATATGCCGGTTATGATTGTTTATAAAAAAGAAAATTTATGTAAAAGTTGCCGATGGGATAAAAATATCTACATAAACAAACTAGGAAAAAATTCCATTTCTGTCTTTTCTACTAATTACAAACAAAACCAAAATCTCAACTTTTAAATCGAAAATTTCAATTAGCACTTTCAATTTTAAATTATAAACACAGAGAAGATAGCAGACTGGACTCTTAGTGACATGTCACGGAACTATTAATGTTGTATGTCACGGAACTATTAATGTTGTATGTCACGGAACTTTTAATGACGTATGTCACGGAACTCTTAATGTCGTATATCACGGAACTTTTAATGACGTATGTCACGGAACTCTTAATGTCGTATGTCACGGAACTCTTAATGTCTTATGTCACGGAACTCTTAATGACGTATGTCATGGAACGTTTCCTTTTCCTATGCGTTCTCATGTGCATGTCTTATTCTTTCGTCTCTTTCTTTAGAAGAGAGGACGTCTTTCACATATGTGTGGATTTTGTCTCAGCGTTGTTTGCTGTTTATTATTAGCTCTATTGTGTTGTCCGCGTCTATCTGGATTCCTGTGTCTAGCTCCCTCTCCCATTTCTCGCAAAAAAGTATATAGTGTGCTCTGGGGAGTCATCATTTCCGCAATAAGGACTAGCGCTTCTGACTTTTGAGGGGCTATTTTCAGAACCTTGTCACAAACCTAAACAATGGTCAACTGAGAATAACCCATTTAAAAATCAAAATCTAAACAAAATCAGTATTTTAAAATTTGAAAATTAGAATTGGCAACTTATTGTACATAAAGACAAACTTACCAGTAGGTAATATGAATGTCCGATATTTTTAAAAGTTCATAATCTAAATTGGGTGCTGCTATATAAAGCCAGAAAGAGGTGGATATATATTGATATACGTAATTAAAACAATCCTAACATATTTGATTCGTTGTTAGCCATATTTAAAAGTGATTTTTAGTAGGACTAAGTAAATTGTATCAAAACAATAATTTTCCTTTTTATGTTGCAGTAATATAGAATTTATATTAATTGCTATAAATCGTTGATTTTAATGTAAATAGTCTCAAAATTATACTGATTTCTGTGATAAAGCGCGCCAAAATTTTAACTTTGTTACCATAATACATATACTATCGTCATTGTTAATCCTAAATTAGAGTAGGCTGAGCTTTACACGAGTGTTTTCGGTTATCGATATTCTTTTGTCACTACTACCAATCATCTGTCATATGTAATAGTTGACAGAACTTTCTCGTAGTTGACATTTACCATTGTACCACTTTTTTTACGCTTCTAACATTTTAGAGCAATTACGTGTTAATGTTCAACATAATTTATAAAGTAACACTTTATTTTTATTTTTTTTTTGACATTTGACCATAATTGACCATATTTCACCTGAAAAAGATGTCGTTATGCCGTTGGCACCACTTGCTGCCAATTTAATGTCACCTATCAATTGTAATGTCAATTCTTTATTTTAAATATTTGAAATCTTCTTTGAAATTTTCTGCAATGGGGCACAGAACACTTACCCCTGGATGTCTTAGGGACCATTTGGGAGGCATCACGACACCGTAAATAAACAATAAAAGTAATGAAACAATACTTTTACACTATCAAACAGCGAAACTTAACAAGAGTAACTTAAAAAATTTGAAATACTTCAAATATTTAAATATATATCATAGAATTGATATGTGACACTAAATTGACAGCAAGTGGTGCCAATGGCATAACGACAAATGCCTCATCTTTTTCAGGTGAAATATGGTCATTTGACATATGGGTACTTGATCTCGTGACCCTAATATTTTTATCCGGTTTATATCTGTCATTATTTCAAACATTTGTTCTATGATTGATAAAACGTTAATCAATCAATCAAACTTGATTGACAGAATTTACGGAGCTAATAAAAAATTTTATTATTAAATGAATTTATCATTTACTGCAAACTCGTGTTGTATTATTAAAAGTTACGAACTTCATAAAAAGGCAAATTAATTCAATTACGAATTTATATCAGACTGTTTTTATATTATGTAGAATGTAAGAATTGCATTAATTAACGTAATTTTTTAATTTTTATAGGCATTAAATAACTTACTTTTTTTAAAGAAAGCGTTTTCCTTATTAAATCAGATTCAAGTTGTTGTAACTGGATTAAAGAAATGTCAGTCTGGTGGACATTCCATTAGAAATATAGGAATTGACATTGAGATTAACAAGAGTTGGCGAATTTACACTCACTAGAACTTATTGACATTTGACAACTGTCAAGTTGATAGCGTTTTAGCGTTTTATACTGTTAAACTCAAAGTTACCAAAATGTATTACACACAAAATATTTTATGTGTTTTTCTCAATAGTATTTAGTCATGTGTAATAATAAACGTGTAAATAATAATTTATTTCATATAGTAGGTTAAGGTTAACACATTTTTGTGTAAGATTTATATTGATTTGTTTTTGTTATTAAATAATTTAAAACATAAGTGTTGTTTTACTTCTTCTTTGTATCCAAACAATTGTTACAGTAGTTACAGAATTGAAAGAAATAATTAAAAATTATTATTAAAACTAAGTACAAAGTTGAAACACTATCGTCGACCACTCAACCAAAACACAATTTTAACACACCCTACGCGCGTTTCGCCAACTATGTTGGCATCATCAGGAGTTGATCTCTATCAATCATCAACTCCTGATGATGCCAACATAGTTGGCGAAACGCGCGTAGAGTGTTAAAATTGTGCTTTGGTTGAGTGGTCGACGATAGTGTTTCAACTTAGTTGATAAACCAAAGGTTCCAATTTACTAAGTACAAGTTATTGAGACGTTTTATAACTACAAAATGGTTGGTTATACTAATTTTTAAAAGTTACTAATTATATTTGGAGAATTATTGACATGTCCAAACGTCAATTATGGCATGTATTAAATATACACGTCAATTATCGACATTTATTAAGTCAAAACGTCAGGAAAATGGTAACAAAAGGCCCATTACATGTCTTGGTAATGTTGAACCCATGGAAATATGATTTTGTCAACAAAATAACTTACGAATTGCACAGAAAAAAAATATATAAAAAAGGTAAAACAAATTTATTTTACTTAAATCGATGTTATTCTACATTAATTAACATGTTTTAGACCCATTTGACATTAAAAATTGGTAATTATATTAATTTTCGAAAATTAATCTCCCTATGTATTTGCGAATCGAACAGCGTTGCCAAATCTTCCAATTTTGTCTATTAGACACCATTTTTTGAAAATTATTGTTAACAGATGTACAACAACAAAAATTGCTTTGAATACCTAAATTACAATTATGGATCCTTTTCTTTTGAAAATTATTTAATACTGTGCTTGATTGATTTATAGCTGTTCACAAAATTGCATTATTTCTTTTAAGCAACATTGAGTCGGGATTTTAAAAATTTATGGATAATTGCAGAATGGTTTTCAATGTACTACCTAAATAAGGAAAAAGTATGGTTCCTTTATATAAGTATTTAACTGAACAATGTTACATCAAAATTATTATTAATGCAAGAATCACCTCATCAGAGTTCGGTCTCTATAATTTTCTACACATCCTACCTGCCGTCGAATTTCTAAACAAATCTTTCTTGGTATTTAATAAAATAATGTTTTATTTGATTTAACAAAATTGAATTTTATAATCTGATTTGATAGCCTATTTAACTCCATAAGTGCTTTCGCCTCACACAGAAGACTCCTTAAATTAGGCAACCCATGTTACGTTTACCAACAATGATATTACAGTTATCAAGGAAACCGTTATAAAACAATTCTTTTATTCTCATTTCTATTATTTTTACCCCTTAACTTCCCCTAAATTTCGTGTTCTTTATGTCATTTAAAGTAATAATATAAAATGTTTTAAAGACGCCTTCATCTTGCGTGGGAGTTTTGTAACGATTTTGATTTTTGCAAAGATTAGAAAATTTCTCGTGTGATTTAAATAATTTTTCATTAATATTAAATTTAATATGGACCGATGTTTTTAAAACGCTTGTAGATCATAGCGGTTTTTTAAATCAAATTTAAATGATGTCTGTTGGCTCTTAGTTGCAGGATGAGTAGGCGGCAAGAGAGTCGCGAATTTCGCTTCCGCCACGACTTAACAGATGTCGCCAGCGGTAAATTCGCACGTCCTCCAGATCTCAAATGTAGTGTTTTTGGTTTAAAAGCTTTTTGGCTAATTTGAAGATTTTTTTAAAGATTTTTCTCAGTGAACTTTGTGATTTCGGCATCTTAAGTATCAAAGGGAGGAGTGTGAAGGGTACCAGATAGATTTTTTACAGCGAATTTCTTCTGATTTAGGTAAGTGTTCATTAGATTTTCTCTTGACCTAATTTGCTATTTTTGGCAGAAATATTTGGCATTTTTACAATATTTAAAAAAAATAATGCTTGAAATGTGATGATATTTCATCCTTAAAGAGTCTGTTAAGGGAAGTTCGGTGATTTCTTTGAATATGGCAAAACAAAATTTTTAGGTTATTTTTCCTAACAGATTTTTATTTCTAGTCTAAACTCTTCTTACAATGTAATCTAGAGACAAAATATATAGAACATCGTAATCTCAATTAAATTTTCTGATGTGGATTGTTCATACAAAAGGCATGTGTGCTAATAAATTTTTTAATTATGTAATGATAGATACTTTTTTCACTTTTTATCTTTAAACATTTTATCTTTATTAATAGTTTTAGAGGATTGGGAAGATTAATTTATTACTTTTAATTGAAAGGCTTCATATACGTGAAAAGTTCCATAGTAACGGGATTTTAGAGACAATGATGCATTTGTTATCCTTTTAGAATTTGCTTAAAATAAGTAAGTGTGTTGGTACGAAAATTGTTACTTAAAATGCTATTTTGTTTTTGCTTTTTAGGTACTTTATTCAAAATATTTTGCACTGGGCTTTCTAAATTAGTTGTTTTATTTGTTAGTTATGTTTAAATTTTTTTTGTTATTCATATACCAGAAAATGAACTTTTTCATTGTCAATAATTTACATAAATATATTTAATTTTTAATATATATTCATTTGTCAAGTGCACTACTTTTCATAATTTTTTTTATTGAACTGCAATATAAATTTGTTTAAATTAAAAAGCTTGTATGAAATATGTTTTAAAATTAGTTGAAAATAAATATTGTTCTTTGGATTATTATCTAAGTTTGATGATGTTTTAAACAATCAATTTTAAAAACCAGTAAGTAGGTATTTGATGAGAAATTATTTAAGAATCTTAAAAAATAATTTGCTAAAAACAATGTAAAAAAGTGTGTTAAATAAATAAAATTAAAATTAATAATCTTAGAATTCAAATGTAACTTCAGAAGGTTCCTAATAAAATGAAATCATTGAATATTTGTTACAGGTTTTTCCCAACTTCTGGAGTGGTAAGTACGAATTTTATTTACATTTTAAACAACGAATGTATAAAATATTAAAAATTAAACGTGTAATATTTTTAATGCTTTTCTGAACTGAAAGGTACTGAACCATCTGGTAGTTATAAAGACGTTTTTTCTATTGTTTATAAACATGACGTTAAAATAAATCGGTTACAATGGGGAAAGGATTCATTTCTTTATCGTGATATCTAGTTTTGGAGGTTTTTCTTGAACAAAACTGAAAACGGCTCACCGACTAATATGTTTCACATTTGACAGTTTTGTTGAATAAGTTTGGCCGATTTTAAATTGTGAATTTCGACTGGAAGCCATCACCATCATCAAAGATTAATTAGTATCTTCAAAGGGTCATTCCATGTCAAATAAACCAATAAAAAACTTATTTTTAGACATTAAGGTAATTATATTATCTGCATTATTGCATCGTTACTTATTACTGTAGATATCAAAATGACATAAAACATAAATCTTCATTATTTTTAAGCGTTTCGTTCTTAGGTTAATTTTACTACTCAAAAATCTGCAATTTTAATTTGTTTTATTTTTTTAAATATCTTATTAGTAATTTTTCTTTTTAGTAGTTTTTTACAAAAACGTTATTTAAGTATGGCAAGAATAAAAAATTAAATAAAAAAACTGGTTGATGTCCGAAGAACCTAATAAATTGTGCTTACTCTGATTTTTATATTATTCCGCTTTTAAGTTTTTATTTTGTTCACCCTTTATAAAGTATAATTTTTAAAATTACAATTTTTAATATTCAGATTCCAATAATATTAACAAATCATAAAAAAGCGATTGTTAGAAAGTACCACATCCTCTTAATATTTTGTTATTCATGGGAATGAATGGTATGGCCGTGCAGCCATTGTTCACATATTTTGGGGTGTTACCATAGAAAAGGGTCCCAGTAAGGTACCTACCAATATTTATCTAAGCGATAAATAGCCCTTTTTCTATAGGGCTAGACTCGTTAAAATTCTATTTCGTCCATTTTTTGTTGGGTTAATCGTGATGCCTAGTTTTGATGGTAATTTATGGTTTCCGGTAGGGTCTAGTAGGTTAGAAATGGCGTTAAAAATGTTTTGTGTGAGGTGAGTACTTGTCAAATGTATTTATTAAAAAATATATTTGGAATATTTGAAAATACATAGATTGATTAATTAAAAAATTGAAAATGATTTATTTTTGGTATTAATAAGTAGAAATGATGTGAAATAAGTTAAAATCACAGCTCCCAAGAAATGCGACATTAGAAAATGTCACACACTGCACCAACGTCTGGACTTCAAACAACTACTCCTTGGGCTATATGCCCCAACAGACGCGTTAATAAGTATTTTTCGCCAATATAAAGTTTCTTTAATTTGCAGTAAATGATTAAATTTTTGTCCTTTATAGCCAAGACTTAATGTAAAATATATAATCTGTAATCTTCGATTAAAAATTTTAATTTCCCACTTACCTGAATACATTCCCATTAATATTATTTAAATAATTAATTTTATAAGGAAAATTGGGGTTATATACAGTGTGTCTACTTAAGTTGGAACCATATGGAAAACTTTTTTATTATTGATTTTGTGAAAATGTGCATGGTCCAAAACTTAAAATGCAACTATCAGATATCAATTTTTTGCATTAGTATACGAGGTTTGTCAATAAATATGAATTTTGCTCAAGAGTAAAGAACCTTAATTTTTGAAATATGAAAAAAAAAAGTTATTAAAAAACTTGTTTCTAATGAACTTTTTCCTTATAAAAGGAAGACTAGTAGTGGTTTGTAAGGTCGCTCTGAACATTCTTAAATTTAATGAAATCAAAATTGTCAGTTACGGGGGTGTATCACCAAAAATATTAAAAATTAAAATTTTCTTAAAGTTGGAATATCTTATTCAAAATCGGTATGTTGGCGTAAAATGTCATTAGAAACAAGTTTTTTAAATAACTTTTTTTTCATATTTAAAAGATAAAGGTACTTTATTCTTCAGTAAATTTCATATTTTTTAACAAACCTCGTATAAGGCTTAAAAAAATTGATATCTGATAGTTGCATTTTAAGTTTTGGACCATGCAGAACTATTTATGAAGAATAAATTTTTTCACAAAACCAATTATAAATTTTTTTCCATATGGTTCCAACTTAAGTAGACACACTGTATATAGGTCCAATTTTGGTCGTTATTTCAATTTCTGTTATTTCTAAAATTTTTATTTCTTTCTCACATTATATTACATTTGTTTTTTCATATTTTTTCCATTGTTTAAATTAATTAATTAATTAAAACTATTGCTCTTTTTTTGCAAAATGTATTTATAAAAAAAATAGTTTTTATACTGGGTGGACCTAAATTCTTAATTCGGAAGTGTACATGGTTACAATTTTCAAATTCTGACTGAAGTTTTAAACAAATTTTCGACTATACTGGTATTTTATTAATATGCAGCCAATAGTTTATAAAAATTAGACCAATTTTGACATCCTCCTGTAGTAAAGTGGATGTAATAGGTAATGAATTGAGGTATGTTTTCTTTGATTCAACCTACAAAAAAAACCTTGGTCTAACAATTAAAGAAATTATTTTATATAAAATCTTGTTTTTGTCAAAATATTTTTAATTTTTTAATTTTTATTACTCTTGTATAAAAGCTTGTTTTTAATTTTTTTAAGCAATTTTATTCATTAATAGGTACCCTTGATTTAAAATAGTAATCAATAAATTGCAACCCAAAAATAATGGAATAGAAAATGGGAGAATAAAATAAACGTGGTAGAAAAAATCGAGATTTATTGCAATTTCACTCAATAATTGTAGGGAATTAATTGTTCCTTATTTCCAACCAGTTTCTGTTCTTGGATCCACTAACTCCGGTAGAAAATAATTGAAGAAAAAAATTTTTAACTTTATAAATCTAAAAAGAGCATGAGAAATAAGTACATTTTGAATTTGAAAATTAGGTGTATATGTCACCTCTTCAACTAGACAACCTTTTGGGCCCCATATAACGAAAAAGCATTTCTTATGTATTATGAGTTAACAATTTGTTATAAAAATATTCTGACCAACATTTTTTTTCTTTACAGAAACAGCGATATGTAACAAATTGCTGAAAAAAATTGTCTTTAATAATTCCATTTCATCCTTGTATTACATCGAATAATTTTTGGATTAAAAAAATGTAATTCAAATTAATTATTATGAAAAAAATTAAAATATAGTTATTGTATAAAAATTTTGAAGATAGAGCCGAGGAAATTTGATCAGAACATCTATTTATTTTTAAATAAACAATAGTAGCACTTTCAGTTAGAAATCTATTATAATGAATCCAGGAAATTTTTTTTCTGTCAAAACTGCATTTGTGGCAAAGGATACTGTAAAAACTAGAAAATAGGCAATTCCTATATTTTAAAAATAATCAAATTCTTACCGTAACATTACTCGACGTCGGCGTCGGGACAATCTTTTGGTACTCAAGTATTTTTCTCGTCCTCTCCCATTCTGTTTTTCGGCCCATAATTTTGTTCAACTGTATGACTCACAACACCAATCAACAATTGCCCTAATATCCCCTTCACCACGCTAACTCACTTTACACCTAGATACGTATTTTTATCCCAATACGAACTTAAATTAAAAAAAGAAAACCTAATTTTTCCATATCATATATTTTTTCACACCATCTTAAAGTCGAGGTTTCCACGAAGAAAATGAGCACTGATAAAGGTTAAAAAATGTAAAATAACTTTTTCGATTGAAAATTAGGCTTTTTTAATTTAAATTCGTATAAAATCGAAAAATAAATATTTTGCTCTGAAAAAATTACAGCTTACTTAAAAACACAAAAAAGAAAGTTTTTACAAAGTTTTATAAAAAAAACATTTTAGCGGAGAAAAAATTAAAAACGGTTTTTAGCGACTTTCTCGATAATTTTGAGGTTGTATTTATTTTAAATTAATTAAAATCAATGTGTTCGAGACTTTCTCCAACAATCTAAACTAATAAATTTCAAAAAAATACTAACTTTAAAACCTTTAAGTTAAAATAAAAAATTAAGAAAGTTCTACCACACCGATCAATAAAATCAAAAATAATTTGTGGGACGCCCCTGAAAAAGGATTAAAATTAGACTAATAGGATTGTATATGAATCTGAGACACACCGAGACATACGGCGACGATCATGTAATTCGGGTAGAGTAGTCCTTAAAACAAAGACAGCGACAAATATTGTTCTCGAAACTAGGTCGCGTAGTAATAATGACAATATGCGGCGTTTTATTTCTATCCAAGAATGTTTGAATTCTACAAACTTAGGAAAGGTGGCAGCATAAATCAGATGAAGATTTTCAAATCTTTATTCAAAAACAGAAAAGAGTTCATGAAAATTGTTATTTTTGGTATATAAGAATACCGGAAAGTCATTATTTTTACGATTGTCTAGGTTCATTCCATTTTTTTTAACGTAGCATTGACTTTCTTGTGATAAACGGTTTTCACTGAAAAAATTTCTGGGACATGAGAAAGCACAGCCATTTTCACCAAGGTAGTGAATGCTCTTCATATTCATTCGTTTGCTTTTTCTTTTCAGAGTGGTATATTATTACAAATTCCAATTTTTTTATTTATGAATCTGATATATCTCCGTTATATTTTGTTGTCCTTCTGGTTTTCAATACCTTATAATTTTTTCAGAAAAAAATAAAATATTAAGCAACACGCCTCATGGCAATATTCTCACGAGAAAACCGATCACAGCTTGCATACAAATTACATAGAGGAAAATACTTTTATAATCACGACAAAATAAACAGGTCTACAATTCGGAAAAATCGAAATTTTTAGATCGCGTCCCCTCCGCAACATAATCGAGCTAGCTCGGTAACCAGACAGAAAAATTTAAAAAAATTAATCTGTGCGTTCCAACTGGTTTCCTTTAGAAGTGGGACCCCATCTATCCGGACTGCTCGATTTTTTCTTGACTCCCTTCTGGGTCCCATTCAATCTAGAATCGAGAAAAGATATTTGCGATATAGGGTCGTAGTACTATTTGTTTATTCGTGGGAAATGCGGGGCTACACAGCTGGATGTTGTAATACACGTACGTTGGGCAGTTATGGGTGGTAAATTAAAAGTACTATTTTTACTACTTTGCATTATATTTAGCTAGCTTATAATAAGAGGATTTTTAATATTGCGGATAAAAGTTTTCAGACGCATCTGCAGCGTTATAATTTCAGTGCTGCTACACAACTGTAACGTCTAGGAAATTGTATATACATACATCTGCATGCGTATTCTTGCACAGTAAACTAGAAATAATTGTTTAAAATATACAAAAACATATTTTAGTTGTTAGAAATAGTATAATGTAGGTACAACATGCGCGAAATGATACGCATTTCCCACAAGTGAAGTATTGAAGAATAATTGTACTTTATTTATACTGTATTTTGCCTAAACTTTCCAAACAATTAATGTAAACATAAAAAAGAGTGCACAAAATAGTTTTGGCAGACACCATAAAGATAT
This sequence comes from Crepidodera aurea, assembly GCA_949320105.2. Classification (NCBI taxonomy): domain Eukaryota; kingdom Metazoa; phylum Arthropoda; class Insecta; order Coleoptera; family Chrysomelidae; genus Crepidodera; species Crepidodera aurea. Next base: position 19,158,412 of record OX439474.1, on the reverse strand, counting down.
CATAAGGAAGTGTGTTTACCATTTGTAATAATGTAATAATATACAGGGTGTTCAATTTATAAAAATATAACCCTTAATATGATACACATTTTGTATCCTCTATACCGGGTCTATCAACGATGCGTGCGTGGAGGATAGCTGCTTCCCTTTTTAAGACAGGAAAAAATGTTTCAAATAAAAGTTATAGATAGCGATGAAAGCTATGTTCCAAAAATAACTACCAACATACAGGGTGTCCCATAAATGTGTGACTTATCAAAGTTAGGATTTTTTAAATGAAACACCCTATGTATTTTTACTCGATTGAATTCCTTCGGAAGAGTGCTTCTCAAAAATATAGGGTTGTATGAGTTTATACCAGGTGGTTCTGAAGTTATGGTGACATTTATGTCCCAAAATGGGTTCATTCAAAATCAATAACTAGGAATAACAAAAATTTTTCACCAAATATCCTCGAAAATGGTGTATTTTGTTTTCATATTCATAAATTTACCGAATGGCACTTTTCCCATACAGGGGCAACCAAAACTCGGGATCATTTTTTCTCAGTTTTTTCGAATGGAACACCCTGTATATAATGCCATACCAGAATAGTCGAAGGTAATATCCCAAGACTATGACAAATAGCCGACTATTATTTTCTGCCTAATTCTATCGAGAGTATCTTGTATTTTGAGACAATTTGATGAGACCATATGAACATTTAATAATCTGAGTAACTCCCGAGAGCTTTAGCTCGAGGGAGTTATTCTTTGATTATTAAAGTTCATATGGTCGAATTGAATTGTCTCGAAATGCAAGTTGCTCGAGATCACTTAAAGAAAGTAATAGTCTCTATTTGTCATAGTCGAGTGATATTCAGGAAGATTATTTCATGAACCCCACAAAATCATTCGCTAAGATTGTCTCCAAACAGACTCCTTTCCCTTTTTTGATATTTTCTGGGATAGATTTGCTTATATTTTCACACTGATTTCCGTAGTGCAACATGAACCAAAACGAGACATTTTCAATTTTAAGTGAATGTTACGTCAAATTTTGACACTTAATAGAAAACAACATACAATCGACTAAAATAGCCGCTGATATTTTTTATTTACCTAAATATCCGATCATATTGCATATCATGTGACTAAATTCATGACTTTTCATTGGCGCAGCCATGTGTGAATGAAATAATCGATACTATGAGCTTCCAGAAAATGTAGGGTTTGCCTACTTGATTTTCACCGGAATTGCATCTAATTCTTAAGGAAAGTATGAAAAATGTTATAAAAGCAATAATTATATTTTTTTATTCAATGATGGACAAACATGGAACAAAATAATCTCAAAAAAATGTAAAAAACTGTCATTTCACAGTAGACGTTCAGACAATCACTCGTTTTGAGCTATGCATAAATCTACGACTTCATTTAAAGTTGATCTTGTAGTAGAGCGAAGAAATCCTCTAATTCTATTTTTCCTTCAGCGTCGTTGGTTTGTCGCTAATTTATTTTTTTGCTCACTTCTTGTGTTTCACATTTTCTGTTTCAACAAACCTCTCCTTCGAAAACTCTCGAGTCGCATATCGAACTGAATACATCTACTGGCTAAAAGCAGTTTCTGTAACATCTATCCGGAATGTATATCATTTTATCAATTATATCAAATCGCCCTTGGAACATTTGAATGTTTCAGGAACTGTCAACAAACATGCATGACTCTTTATTATTGAAGTGAATTTATAATTTAAATCTGATATTTGATGTAGATCATGTTTATCATTTCTTCGGTGGATAATTTCATTTCGAAACGAGAAAATATTAGATTTAAACTATAAATTCACTTCTATAATAAAATGTCATGTTTGGTGACAGTTCCTGCAACATTCAAATGTTCCAAGGGTGATTTAATATAATTGATAAATTGATCGACATTCCGGATAGATGTTACAGAAACTGCTTTTAGCCTCGAGAGTTTTCGATGGAGAGGTTTGTGGAAACAGAAAATGTAAAACACAAGAAGTGAGCAAAAAAATAAATTAGCGTCAAACCAACGATGCTGAAGGAAAAATAGAATTAGAGGATTTCTTCGCTCTACTACAAGATCAGCTTTAAGTGAAGTTGTAGATAGACTTAATTTATACATAGCTCAAAACGAGAGATGTTTGAACATCTACTGTGAAATGACAGTTTTTTACATTTTTTTGAGATTATTTTGTTCCATGTTTGTCCATCATTGAATAAAAAAAGATCATTATTGCTTTTATGACATTTTTCATATTTTCCTTAAGAATTAGATGCATTTCCGGTGAAAATCAAGTAGGCAAACCCTACATTTTCTGGAAGCTCATAGTGTCGACTATTCTGGTATGGCATTATATACAGGGTGTTCCATTCGAAAAAACTGAGAAAAAAATGATCCCGAGTTTTGGTTGCACCTGTATGGGAAAAGTGCCATTCGGTAAATTTATGAATATGAAAACAAAATACACCATTTTCGAGGATATTTAGTGAAAAATTTTTGTTATTCCTAGTTATTGATTTTGAGATATTTGGTGTTGAATGAACCCATTTTGGGACATAAATGTCACCATAACTTCAGAACCACCTGGTATAAACCCATACAACCCTATATTTTTGAGAAGCACTCTTACGAAGGAATTCAATCGAGTAAAAATATATAGGGTGTTTCATTTAAAAAAACATAACTTTGATAAGTCACACATTTATGAGACACTCTGTATTTTTGGAACATTGCTATCTACAACTTTTATTTGAAACATTTTTTCCTATCTTAAAAAGGGAAGCAGCCATCCTCCACGCACGCATCGTCGATACACCCGGTATATTAACCTATTTACATGGCCATTCTAAATATTTTTAGAGAATATGTCGAATATTCGAGTCCACCCTGTACATATTTTTTTTAAATTATTTATTAAATTGATTTGATTTTTAACAGTCAAATATTTTTTTACAAATTAACGTTTCTGTTTAATTTTTTGTTTTGATTTAAAGTTGAGTGAATTTTGAATTTTAAAAATATTTTAGTTAAAAAACTTTAATAGTTTATTTCATACCTTTCCTTTTATTGGAAAAACAACATACAATTTTTGATATAAAAGTATATTTTTTCAATACTTCCGCATTTAAATATGGATCATTGTTCCTGAGATAATTATAGATTTAAATTTTATCTAATCTTAATTCAACTGGCAATAAGTCAACAAATACAATTAGGTCAATGACTCTATGATACGTGTTTGGTTTTGTTTTTTGCAATTTCCTAGATATACATGTTAATTTATATTCGGAGTGTTTCTAAAGTTTTGCTAGGAGTGATTTGAGGGAAATAATTCCTTATGAGGGTGCTGCTAAAAATTCGGAAAATATTTTTTTTGTCAATAAAACCACTTTATTCTTTCACGAAGCTCTCGCATTTGAATTCCTTCGAACCAGTTTTAAAATCACTTTTTCCACTAAGAAGATTAGCCCAGTTGTCAGAGCCACATTTAGACCTAAATCTCTCATAAAATGTGATCTCGCTGAAACTAGGCTCTTAGATACGTTTTTGGGTGTAGAAAACGATGAACAAAGTCTTTGCTGCTCTACAGCGTATTTTCACAAAAAATTTATGGAAAATTAATCAACATTGATTTTAGACTAAAATTGACAGATACAGAGGAAATCCTAAAGAAATGAAGAAACATTTAAAAAAGTTAGATAATGGCAATAAGAATAATAATTCAAATAATATAAGTTTTGCTAAGGATGAAGGTAGGAAAGTATTGACAAACAACATTGAAATATCGCGTTCTTTTAATGAATACTTTCTTGATAGTGTTAAGATCATTGTTCAAAGTATGGATAATAGAGATTCTTGGTGTAATCTTAACTGTAACTTAAATAAAAAATTTCAATAGTTTACGAAAAATGGTCAATAACCTAGATAATAAATTTTCCTTAAATGAAACTGTAGAATGACAAAAATAATTTTTGAGGCTATTGTTATGGCGATCAAACATCTGAAATGGAAAATGATATAGGAGTTCCGCAAGGCAGTGTACTTGGTCCACTGCTATTTATATTATACATTAACGATATAGAACTATTCATAAAATGCGACTTTATCAAGCTATTTGCAGATGATACTTTTATTGCATGCACTGACTTAAATTTAGAAAAGGCCATTCAAAAAATGAACGATATCTTAAAAACTCTGAGTAAATATTTAGACAATAATAAACAAACTAAATGTTTCAAAAACCCACGCTGATAGTTACAACTAAATACAAATATAATTCATTGAATACAAATAATATACATTTATCTATTAACAGTGAAAGAATAGAAATTGTTACATCAGTGAAGTATTTTGCATGTTACTTAGATAATTTCTTGACCTTTGAATGCCACTTTGATTATATTTCCAAAAAAAATATTAAAAAAACTTTATTTTTTTAGTAGAATAGCTCAAAATTTATCAGTTAACAAGAATCACTATTTATAATACGATTATTCAACCTCACTTTGATTATTGTGCATCCATTTTATACTACTAAAACTCAATAAGCTGAAAATACTTCAAAAACTTTAAAACTGTGGGATGAGAATAATCCTAAGAACTAATCGTTATACTCCTATAAGGAATATGTTATGTTCTCTAAAATGGTTTTCAATAAACGATAGGTTATTTTATTTTTCCATGATTTCGGTTTATAAAATTGTAAATCAGATGGCTCAGGAATATTTGCATCAATATATTATTCTCAGCAAAGATGTTCATTCACACAACACAAGAAATATTAATAACATATATATATTTCGCGAACTTGCTATAAAAGTACAATGAATTCATTGTTTTTTAAAGTTTTCTCAGACTTTAACAATCTACCCATGGATGTAAATTCACAATCTCTCAATGTCTTTAAAATGAAGATCAAAGAATTTATGAGTTACAGATAAAATTGTCCAATGGTAATAGTTTTTTTTTGTATTGTATTATATTTTTTAATATGTAATAACTTTTTTATTGTGTTGTATGTAAAATTCTTTTTTTAATTCCTATTTTAATAATAGATTGACCTGCTAAATAGTTGCAGAATGATTTTAACAAACTGTTTATTTTTTATTTTATAAACTGTGTAATTTATATCTTATATGTATATTAGGGGTTCCTATTTAATAAATAAATCTAAATCTAAAAATGGCCCAGAAATCTAAAATCGAAAATTTGGTTTATGCGTTATATCTATATAGTAAATTTATCTCATTATTGAGGGAATTAACAACAAAAAATACTTTTACTAAAAAAATAAGAAAAGAAAACATTAAACGCAAACAATGGATGGATCACTGCAGGTATTGTAAATTTAGTAAATGAAAAAAACAGATTATATCATATATTTAAATTAGATCCACAAAATGAGCAAAAAAAAGTATCTACTTTGATTATAAAAAAAATTTAAAAATATTGATAAGAAACGCAAAATGTAATTATTTTAAAAACTTAATTAACATAAACAAGAACACTTCAAAAAATTTATGGAATGTCATTAAAAATATTAGTGTAAATAGTGACAAGAAAGAACCCAAAGAAATAGTTACCACTAAAAGTGTTACTTGTAAGACCCCTGAAACTATTGCGGAAGCGTTTAATGATTTCTTTATTAATATTGGAGAATCGTACGCTAAAAATATTACAAAACCAAATACACCCTTACCACCCACCGAGATAAACTCAAAATCCTTCTTTTTACATCCTGTAAATAGGATAGTGCAGCCAATTTGTCATATCATAAATAGAATATTTGCTTCCAGTAAAGTTCCGGATGAATTTAAAATCGCAGTAGTTACACCCATACATAAAAAAGGAGAAATAAAAAATATAAATAATTACAGGCCGATCTCAGTAATAACTGTAGGTACTAGCTAAAATATTCGAAAAAGCATTAAAAAACAGAGTATCAAAATTTTTTAATGATTGTAATATCATATCAGAAAAACAATTTGGTTTTAGAGAAGGTTTATCAACAAATGATGCTATAGGAAATCTTGTTTCTGAAATAACTAAATGCTTGGAAATTAACAAACCTGTACTATGCGTTTTTCTTGACCTTGCCAAAGCCTTCGACACTGTGAGCCTTACACAGATGTTGGAGGCTTTGGATGCTACAGGTATTCGTGGGGAACCTAAAAAATTATTTGCTGACTATTTATCAAATAGAAGACAAGTGGTAAAGATAGACAACGCACTTAGCAAAGAAAAAATAGTTAACTACGGTTTACCACAAGGGACTGTTTTAGGTCCAATTTTGTTCACATTATACATTAATAATATTTTGACATCAACTTCAAGCGGGCAATTATTTAGTTTTGCAGATGACACTGCCGTTTTATACAGCGACACTGATTGGGGCCGTTTAAAAAATAATGCAGAAGCAGATTTATATAAAATTTTTGATTGGTTTAAACACAAATTACTAACTGTAAATTATGAGAAAACGTTTTTTAAGCCTTTTCAAATAATTCTAGATGTCTCCCCACATACCAGTCTTTAACTATTCAAAATAATTCTGAAAAAATATTAAAATCGAATAGCAGTTTTAAATATTTAGGAGTTACTATAGACTCACATTTAAGATGGGATTGATATACATATTGAAAATATAACTAAATTACTAAGACAACTTTTATACCGTTTCAAATAAAAAAAAATTATAGACCAAACACATTTAAAAATACTGTACTATTCTTTAGTTGAATCAAGACTTCGCTACGCTATACTAAGTTGGGGTGGTGCTGCATTTTGTTACCTAAAACAACTTGATGTGATTCAAAAACGCATTCTAAAAATAATTTTTAATAAAATACCCACTTACCCATCTGAAATGTTATTTTTCGAGTCTGGTATACTGGACCTCAGACAGTTGTTTATGCATCAAATTATTCTGTATACTTATAATAATAAAAACATATTAGAAAAAGTTAGTCATTCATATATGACAAGACATAGAGAAAATGATAATGTAAGAATTGAGTTACTCCAAAAAAATATTAGTTTACGTTCTTATACTTACCTCTCACGAAAAATTTATAACGACCTGCCTGAAATCTATAAAAATTACTTTCACACAATAAATTCTATCAATTTGATAAAAGATATATTTAAAAAATATATCATTTTATTAGGAAGGAATGACACTAAAAAACTAATAGAAATACGCAGTTAATATTTCACTATGATTATGTATCCATTTGTACAATATTTTGTAACAAACTTATGCGTCACAAACAATGTTTAGTATTATTTAGTCCATGCACAACCATTTTTGGTTTTAATGGACTTAGTTTTCTCTATTTTTATTTTCTATACCTATGTAATGAATGTACTTAGACGCATTGAATAAAAATTATTATTATTATTTTATCTCGAAAAATAAAAAAAATCGAAAAACTAATTATACCACGTGAAAGAGCGGAAATTTGTACTAAAATTTATATTATAAGTAAAAAATTTGTATTTCTATAAAAAATTATTAAAAATATGGAAGCGAATTCGAAAACTATACGGGCGCCAAGCCGCTGAATACGAGTATTCAAGCGAGGTGTTCGGAAAAAACTAAAGTATCTTTACCTAAAATGTACGCAAAGAAAAAAAGAAAGCATTTTAAAGAGGAGATTCTAAGTTTTCTCAGGAAGCCATTAGTTTTTAAATTTTTAAATAAACACCCCGTATGTTATGTATATACGCGCTCTTCTGGAAGTAAAGGGATAATCTACAAAAGTGAAAACGTTTGTTTTCCATCTATAATAGAAACACCCTGTATACCTATCTGACTGAACGAACGCTGCCGAAGTCTCTCGATCGGCTTTAATATCGATCTTCGGCGGGTAAACGAGACACTTTTGAATTATTTTCCGAAGTGCAATTGGTGCAACTGTTGCATGAAACGGCCGACTTTGCCTTTTGCAGAGCGATTTGCCTTTTGTCTTTTCCTCTCCAAGGCTCACCTGATATAATGCAAGGGTCTTGACTTAGATGGATTCGTGGAGTTGTCCATTTAAATTACTAATCATGCATCGTTTGCGAAATAGTAGGTCACAGTGGTTGTGGAAAGAGGGATTAAAGGGGCGAAAGGACTAAGGACTGCGATAATAGAATGGGATTAGGTATTATATAGTGCGTTTCTTCAGATTTTATTCAAACTTTAAAAAGAGAAAAAACTCTTATGTAAAAAGAAATATAGTTATCTGTCACTTAAATAATAGAATTAACGTTTATGGCAAAATAAAATTAAAATAATTACTGTACAATTATTAAAAGCATCTCGCATTAAGTATATTTAAATCAAGCGTGTGTCTACTATTAGATTTATTGTTTGACGTTTGCCGCACATTTAATTTATAGAATTATTTAAGTTCTACGCGTTCGTCATGTTTCTAAAAATTACCTACTTGGATTACTCCACCGGAAACTGTAAAATAGTTAAGAAAACCTCTAGTGAATTGTTTTCAAACAAAACCAAACAAATATGAAGACATTAATTATGAACATTATATACTTGTAGGTATTATTGGAAAGATAAGATTATTTAAAATAATTTTGAAAAACTCTTTTTTTATTTCACATACACCTGCGGGTGAGGGGGAGGTATGTAATTCAGTACTGGTGGTTGGAGCCTAAATACTACGCTAGACCGATTTCGAAAACTTACGAGGGGGAATCTAAATTTTGTACGGCGTTAGAAAAATTACTCGCCTTTGCAATAAAAATCTACAGTCTATGTAAGCGCAGCGTTTGTAAAGAATACACAATGCACTGAAATGATGTATTATTTAATACAAGTAGGCTTTGAAACAACAATATTATGTCAAATTATTGTATTTGTTCTGACAGTTATATATGTAAAATTGGCGGTAATATAACGTGAAGTGCAATAATATTTCGCTAATAAGTTAAAAGTAATTATAGTTAAATAGTGTAGAATTAAGTGTTTGTCGTTCTCTGTATTGTTATTAGTAGTTATGGCGTTTGCTAACAATAGATTTAGATGTTATGTTTGTAACAAAAATCAGAGTGTTCGTCAATCAACGATTCTGGGTCGAGAAGAAAATATGGATCTACTACAAACTGTAATTATTAGAAGAGAAGATTCTGGATATCCTGCCTAAGATATTCCTGAAAATACAAGAATGTTTAAATTGTTTTCAAATAATGACAGAAGAATTAAGGCAAGTCGAAAATAATCCAAATTGTGCCAGATTTAATGTCATATACACATTAAATGCTTTGTGTTGTTTTATATGTATTGAGAAGAGATAATTTTGAAAATAGAAGACAATTAAATTTTCAAAGAATAAATCGAACAGAAAATGAAGATAGTGAAAGAGAAGAAGGACAAGGTCAAGACAGAATAATAGAAAGAGAAAGAAGTAGATCTGTAGATAGAGAACCTGCTACCAGTTCAAATTTTTAAAATCGCAGAATCTATTTATTAAAAATTGTATATTTGTGGATAAGAACACCCTCGGTAATTCATTGACATCCTTTAGCGATAGGATGTCGAGCTAGCCTGCTTCTTACTGAAGAGGATAATCCCGAAACCGGTCTAAGAATGACAAGCTCCTTTAATAACAAAATCGAAGTTTTTGGTTTAAAGCCCCGACTTGGTCGGTCACCAAACCACGCCTGGACTTTCGTAATTCAATACCTGGTGGGGCATATAGCCCAAGGAGTAGTTGTTGAAATCCAGACGCTGGTGCAGTGTAGGACATTTAATGTCTTTGTTCTTGGGATTTCACATCCTTGGGCAGACATAAATAATGATAAAATTGAAAACAATTTAGGTCTAATAATAATAAAAGCTAAATTAAAACGAAATAACATAAACATATTGATTGATACAGGATCAGAAACTTCATTAATAAATCAAAATTTAATAACAGAATTAAAGAATATTGATCAGAATATAATTAAAATACCTAAAATTTCATTAATAGGAGTTAATAATAAAAATTATATGAAGTAAACCGTATGATAAATTTAACAATTACAATAAAAGGGCAAAATATACCTGTACAATTAATTGTAACACATATTGAATCTGATATAGTGATAGGAACGGATGAATTGGAAAAACATAAAATAATTATTGAATATGAACAAAGACAGTTAAAAATCAAAGAAAATTGGATAAATTTTGAAGAAAAAGAAGAAATTGCTACAAAGGACAGAACATATTTATTAATTAATGGGAAAAAATTATGTGTAGGGGTCTTTAAAATTTGACAGGGTTGTTATGGGATGTTTGTTTTATGCAGGTTTTTTGTTCAAGAGTTTAGTGATGAATAGATGTCAAAGTCAAAATGGTAAAAATAATATCTTAAAAAATTAGAACCTTTCTAATTTCTATTTCATTACAGTATATACCAATCGACAAAATATTCAGAGACCATCAATTGAATGTAGGGTCGACATTTTTTGAAATAAACCATATTACTTATTTTCGATCCACCCTGTAAATAACCAAATTGTACAGTAATTGTTTATAAAATATTATTGCCAAATAATCTGTAATTCATGTTTTCTACAACAAACGAGAATAAAACAGGTCTGTTATGAGAAATCTGGTTACAAAAAAGTGGCATTTCCAATATTTTACACCCTGTACTTCGAAAACTAGCCAATTTGGGTCAATGGACACTTTTTGTCAGAGTATCGAGTTCTACAACACATATCAACGTTTCAGAAAATTTGGCGGAAAGCCATTTTTCCATAAGAGAGGTGCCTGGTTCTTTTGAAAAAGTTAGAACGTCGGAACATAGATTAGACCTTTACCGATATGTTCTTATTTTTTCATTCTCTCAAAATGAAAAATTAACCTAAAAACTTACGGACTACTAAACCCTTGCATACATTCTTAAGAGCGGGATTTTTTATTTCAGAAATTCTAGTGATTTCTCTTTACATTCCGCTGTCCCTCTGGAAGTTTTGAGCCAGAGTTTTTTTTCTATTATTACCGAATTTTTAATGAAAAATTAATCTTAAATTCTACATTCCTCCGTTTCGACTCAGTTCGGTCCTGCCGACTTGAGCAACAAAACAGCCGCTGCCAAAGCATAGCACAAAGCACAAGTGAGAATCAGCCAGGACTCTAGCGTAAGTCTAGACAGGACGCTAGACGTTCGCCGAGGATCCCAGCAACCCTTGGAAGTTATATCGTCTAGAGATGCGGGAAGGTCAGTCACCCTGTTGTGTTTGGGCCGTGCGAGAGTCTTGGCCAAGCCCTCAAACAACAGATTTTTAGGATATTAGGTAAAAATCTGTGTCGGTCAATGGCGGGCACCTGCTTGCTACATAAAAATCAACAGGCTCGTATCCTAAACCGCAAACATGTATTTTTGTGTAATTTTGAAACTGGCTTCAACAGGCAAGCAACTTCTTCAGAGAAAGCCAAACAATTATAAGTATCTTCTATATTTTTTAAATTGAAATTTGCTAGAATTTTTTTAACATATAATACAAGACCATATTCTTAAATTATTATCTAAAAGACGTATTTTGAGATCCAAATTGTTTTTGTTACACTTTGTTCTTTAAAACCATATCAAACAGTATTGGAAGAGTAATTTTTAATTTGTGAGTTTTCGTTGAAATTTTAATGGTAACAATGCTTCAATTTTAAACTTGTAGTTAACTAAAATAAACTGTCTAAATGTGACATAATCATCTTCAGAGTTAATATATACTCAAACCACCACATTCTTCCGGAAATTCACTAATATATTATATACAAATACGTCATTGCCATCTGAAAATCGACGTCCCTTGGGTTTTTGTTTGGCGGTAGGGAACAAATAAATCAAAGTGGGCCAAGAAAAGTATTTACTCGTTTTAATAAAACTGCGTTCAAATAATAATTTTTATTAAATTTTCCTTGATTATCATCTAAATTGACATTTTCGTATAAAATGCTATTTATTAACTAGGATGTCCTGGCATGTTGTGAATATGTTCCTCGAGACTAGAACAGACGTAGAGAACTTTTGCCACCGCGTGGCACGCCGGATCAATAAGTGGGGGTTTCGAAAGGATGTGGGATTTTCGACGCCAATTAAGGGTAACGCCAGTTGGATGGAGTTGAAATTAGAACTGTAGTATTGATATTTTACATCAAATACATTAATTTTAATTTATATACAGGGTGTTATTGAAATACATGTACATATTAAAATGGTGAATAGTATGTAATGACCAAAAACGATTGGCACCAATTTTAACTTCAAATTCTAAAATTAGTTTCTATATTTTATCGTACAAAAAGAAGCCAAATAAATGAGTGAAATTAAAAGTGAACTTACCCATAGAAATTGCACTGTTGCCGTATCAAAAACAATTCATGCAAAATAAAGTTGATTACAATAATTGTTCAAAATGCCGTCCATTATTATTTACACATACTTGTAACCGTCTTTCTAAAGAATTTTGAACGCTAGACATTAACCTGGGATTTTGTCGTAGTTCCTAGGCTACCGCATTAACTTTATTGATTAATTGTTCAACACTATTAATAGGTTCATTAGAAACCAGTTGCTTCATGTGACCCCACAAAAAGAAATCTATTGGATTTAAGTCCGGAGATCTTGGAGGCCACTTAGTAGGTCCATTTCTGTCTATTCACTTTTGGGGAAATCTAATGTTCAAAAACTGTCGTACGTTTAAATCAAAGTCAGGAGGAGCGCCATCTAGTAGGTACCACATCCGTTGCCTTAATTGTAACGGTATCTCTTCTAGGAGTACTGGCAAACTATCGTTTAAAAAGTGCAGATAGCCTGGCCCATTTAATCGGTTCGGGAGAAGATAAGACCCGATTAAATATTGGTCTACTATGCCAGCCCAAACATTTATTGAAAATTTTCTTTGATGTCTAGTTTCCCTAACGACGTGAGGATTTTCATCACTCCAGATGTGCGTATTGTGCATATTGAACACCCCATCACGAGTGAATGAAGCCTCGTCAGTAAAATATTATTTTTAAAAAGTTGGGAATATCAACACATTTTTGAACCAGCCATTGAGGCCGGTTTTCAACTGCTTCCAGTATTTCTTCTTCAGCCGCCAATGTTCTTTGGGTTCTACTTCTCCTTCGATCTGCATTGACACTCTTAAAATTTTCATGGTCTCTTAGATGCTGAACAGTTGAAACAAACGTACGACAGTCCGGAATTCTCCGATTTGGAAACCGTTCGCGATATAGGTTTTGTGCTTGCCGAGAAATTTCTCCAGCTGCTCCATAAACTAGCACTATATCGGTTAGTTCAATATTTGTAAAAAGTGGCATCGTAAAAAATATTTAAAAATAATCGTAAATACACTTTTTACCAGCTTGGCAATAAAGGCGCTCGTGTTAGCCAGATTCGTAAATCAACTAAAACTTTATTCATCTACAGTTTCAAAAATATATAGTTTAAAAACTCACTCATAAAATATTTATTCTAGTTTTTGCCACTAGATAACGGGGGTAGTAAAAACCAGTCTTCTGAAATAGCAATTAATTCGAAAAGCATGGCAACATGGTTAATTCTTATAAGACTAGTTTTCTTATCATCTGAAAAAAACTTGCATATTAATTAATGTTGATGTTGAAAATAAGTAAATAAACCTAATTTATTTCGGTCATCCTTGACCTGCCTCAAGAGGTTAGTGAAGTACGTATGTTTTAGAATTAATTTTCAAAAATCAATAACTTCTTTTATAACGGGTATTTTTTTAAAATTATATTTTTCTACATTCAGTGAGGGTCTGCATAGTACCCAGTTTTAATATGTACGTGTATTTCAATAACACCCTGTATATGAAATGTCATTGAAGTGGCACCCCAAAATATTTTAAATATCTACATTTCAATATGCGAAATTTGCTGGAGTAGAAAAAATTGTTCCATACAGTTTTCGGCTGTGAAAACAAATATGCTAACCTTTCTATTCCTTAACAAGTTTTGTAATTTTTCGTCGACTTGAGATTTCGTACGAGGATTTCGGTTAAAAATTCGTAAAAGTTACACAAAAATATATTATTGTGAAGAAATCCAATTTAATGTAAATGTGCTCAAAAACTTCATACAAAACACAAACACATATAAAAAAAGTTTACACACATTCTGCAATATCTGACTCTAAACAATCGCACGCTTCTTCACGTTTCTCATTGTCATCTTCCTATGAATGAATGAAAATATTATTTTGGTATAGTATATCCTGGCCGCAACTTATTAAGTAAAAAGTAAATTTATAGATTGCAAAATATTTATCATAGGTCCTGACCAGAGCCACTGTAATTTACTAAAACACATATGCGATTTTCTTACTTTTGCATTCCACCGTTCTATATTACTGATTACTATACCCAAGAATTGTTTTTCTCCACGACTATATAATAATGCACAAATTATTTTTACATATTTAGCTGAATAATGACATAAATTATTCACACCAGTGAAGAATGAAAAAGAATTCACTCTCGTTAACCAATCACATTCTATGATTATCAGAAATCACGCTATAATGAATAAATCAAATCGTCTCTTTTAAAACGTCAAATACCTAACTACGGAAATCGCTTCTGACAGCGCGTCATTTGAAACGTCAAAATAATCATATAATCATAATTTTACGTATATATAGAGAACAGAATGGACAAAAGTAGCGATAGTGAAGAGTTAATATGTACGCCTCCCGAAATTAAACAAATTGCTCAATCATCCACAATGAATTTGCTACCGGAGAGATCAAAGCAAGACTATAATAAGATTTGCAAAAGAATGAGTCTAAATTAAGTACCTATATTTATGTTATTTCTATTATTATTCCTAATAATATTATAATTTCATTTAAAAATGTAAAGGCTTCTACTAAAAATTGAGTTACCTATATCTATGTTCTTTAAATTTTCATAAATAAATGTGGTCGAAAGCTGGTAGAGATACTTGACTCTTTCGCGGGCGATCGAGGTTCGATTCCCAATGAAAGATTTTTTTATACATAGTCGTGGAGAAAGTATAGTCTTTTACTTGTGTAGAATGGCTATTATTCACTTGGATGATTCCAAAACTCACTCGCTGCGCTCGCTCGTTTTGGAAACGTCATCCGCGTGAATAATAGCCATCATTCTACACTCGTTGAAGAATATACTATTTTTTGCATTGGGCTTATCATATCATATTTTTGAGATGCTAAACTATCATTTTAATTTTTGCGTAACCCTCAAAAATGGATTTACTTGATGTAGAAACCGCAAGAGTTGTATGCAAGCAGACGACGCCGTAGCCCAGGTGATCGCGAAACCTCTAGACAAAAGACGCTCTTCGACGCTGACGTCGGTGGCGGTTCGGAAATAGGAAACAAAAGCTAGTATAATGCAGAGGTCGCGTGATATCGTGAGAAGGACCAATAATTGAAACTGAACGAAGAAGAAAATGGATAAAGACAGGTTCTCGCCGAGAGACTACCTGGAACTTTTTTTATTTATTAAAAAAAAAATCTGCGATGCCATGGGGGCAATAATTTAATGAGTGAGATAGGACATCAAAAAATAGCTACATTTATACGTAAATTAGTATATATAAAACATGTTCATTCATATCAAAATCATATCAATACATTCTTGGGTTAAAAAATTTTTTGCGCTGACTTGATTTTGAAATTTTGTTCATAAACTAAAGAAATTGCATTTAGGTATAAGGAACGCTCAAAAAACGGAATTTTGTCTCACATTGTATATAATTTATCAAACTAAAGAATATGCTGTTATTTTTAAATCATTTTTTTTTCTATTAATTTATACAAATTTGGAAAAAGGGGCTACATTTTCAAAGCTAGTTTAATAAAATTAGGTTTAATCCTCCTCGTTTTCAAAAACCCTCCTTTGTTGTATTCTATTATTTTTAATTACAAAAATTGTATTCTCATTTGTATTTATTATTCCTAAAATTCTCTTATTGACACCTCTTATAAATAGTTTCATTTTTTCTTTAAAGACTGTCGAATGCTTTTTCAAGGTATATAAATCTAAATATGTGTTTGGCTTGTATTGTTTTCTCTATTTATTTGCTTTATAGTGAAAATGTGATCTTGTACATTTCTTTTTTTAAATCCACTCTGATTATTCAATTGTATGTTCTATTACGGGTCTAAATTTTTTATTAAATATTTCCTACACACCAATATGGATTCCAAGAAAACCACTCTACAACCCAACAATGCCACAGGATTGTCAATCAAATCAAAGAAAGCATTGAAGGAAGGGAAATGTGCACTTCGGTCTTCCTTGACATACAACAAGCTTTCGATAAAGTATGGCACCTGGGTTTACTATACAAACTAAAACAATACCTGCCCGATCAACTTTATCTGACTATTAAATCCTACTTAAGTGAACGCTACTTCCAAGTCAAAATAGATGATGAACTTTCTGCCTATCAACCTATAAAAGCTGGAGTCCCACAAGGAAGTGTCCTGGGTCCAATCCTCTACCTGTTATACACAGCTGATGTCCCAATAACAAACAACACGGTAATTGCAACTTTCGCGGACGACACAGCAATACTATCATCAGATCCTGACCCAGTAAGAGCTGCAGAGAAACTTCAAAACCATCTACTTCTACTCCAAAACTGGCTAACAAAATGGAAAATCAATGTGAACCCAACCAAGTCCGCCCACATAACATTCACAACACGACGAGATAGCTGCCCACGAGTAAATATAAACAATTCACTTATACCCGTAAAAACTGACGTAAAATACCTCGGGCTCCATCTGGACCAGAAACTGACGTGGAAAACACACATAAGCATCAAGCGTCGCCAGTTAGAACTCAAGACAAGAAACATGAGCTGGCTAATAAACAAACGATCGAAACTTTCCCTAGAAAATAAAACAACAATATACAAAGCCATTCTGAAACCTATCTGGACATATGGGATAGAGTTATGGGGTTGCAGTAAACCAAGCAATATCAACATTCTCCAGACATATCAATCAAAACTCCTACGAATGATAGCCGCCATCCCATGGTATGTTTCAAACCGGACGTTGCATAACGACTTACACATCCCATTCATCGCAGAAGTTATCCGATCCAATGCCAACAAGTATAAAAACCGTAGCACAGAACACAGAAAACAGCTCATTAATCAACTGTTCAACCAACCAGTCGAAAGAAGACTCAAGATAGAACCCTAGAGATCCATCGCTGGATGGAACCTACTCAAGCCATCTCTCTCCACTATCACATTTACTGATTACTCTATATTTATCATGAGTAGATTGTAAAATGCAGTAAATAAATAAAAAAAAAAATATATTTTTCTATGGAATATCACTCCACTATAGCTTAGGTTCATGGTTCATAGGATAACAAATGTAATAAAAACACACTAAAAGAACAGAAAGTTTGTTCCGCGGTCTTTGTTGATGGGGCACAAGCATTTGATAAAGTTTGGCATATAGGATTGAAACATAAAATGAAAATGTATTTTTACTACGACCACATAGGAAAGTAACACTCTCTACTCCAGCGGAAGGTTGTACTTTTACGTACTTTACGTTTGTTTTATTATCATATTTTTAATCAGCAGTTTTGCCATAACATCTAATGTGTCATCGAAAAAAATCACCCTGTATAAATTTTGTCATTTTTGTAAAAAAAAATAACAAATTCCGAAATCGAACCAGCTTTTCTCGGGCATTGTAGCGCATCTACAAATAGTGACAGACACTATAACCACTAAGCTAATATGGCATGATAGTAAATAATTCTTATTTGAGGTATCTATATCTTGTAGGTATTTTTAACAATAAAAAATTATTAAAAATTAAAAGTGTCTTGTGGACTTTTAAGTAATTTTGCACTAGAAACTGATTATTAAAACTAAAGAAGTCCCTTGAAATGGTTCGCATCAGTCTCTTTTCGATTTAATTTCTTGCACACATGTCAAATAAAACATCGATATTTCTTCTACTTTCATTAGTAATAGTAATGCTATAAGTACTTCAAAATAATCAGGTTATACATCGATAACTTGTTGTATAATTACAAAGAGTGTCAGTTTGATAGTTTAAATAACCCGACCGCGATATATAAACTAAACTAAATACACAAATAAAACACATTTCACAATATTTGGTAAAATTATCACGTGGTCGTAGGAAAAATAGTGTACATTACTTGTGCGAAAGTGATTTTTCACACTCGTGGGATTGTCTCACTCGGCTTACGCCTCGTGCGATAATATTTCCCACTCGTGTGAAAAGTGTCACTTTCCGCACTCGTTATGTAATATACTATACCTGGACAGTATTCTGACATTTTGGAATATTATATGTAATAAATGCTGGAATACTCCAGGGAAGTGTGCTCTTTATTTTCTTCCATGTTTTCTTTTTTATCTTTACATTTTCTTTTAGCAGTTTCAATAATAGTTTATCTAATTTATTCCGTGGCATTCCAGCATTCTAATTCCATTATTATTTCTATTGTCAGTTGTTCTTACCAGAATTTTTCCTTTTAATGGAGTAGATCTGGCGAAAAAAACGGCTCGAAAACAGACTGATGAAATTTTTTTTCCCAATCGATGAAGTCAGATCCTCCCTTCATTCCTGCATGAAATGTTCGACCAAGGCGGCGGTGGAGGAGGGGGAAATCCTCTATCTAAATAACTTCAAAACGGTTTTTCCGACAAATCTCAGCCGGTTTTGATTCCACAAAAAAATGTTATTACCAAAATTGAAGAGCTTGACAAAACACGTAACATAGTTCCAACCAGAAGCCGATAACTCAATTAGTTAGCGAAATATCGCGATTTGAAATTGCAAAAATGAAAAAAATTAATTAATTATTTCTGGAGAGGCAGTGGAGATGGGGCATCCATTTTTTATGAATAAAAGGATAATAAGGAGTACTTTTATGTGCCGGAGGGTGGTGGTGGTAGGATAAGTAGGGGGAGAGATATGCTGGAAAAACAAATATTATTGAAACGCTTGAAACTTCCGTACTCATTGAGATGACGCAACCAGCCAGGCGCACAATACTGACTGTCTACTGTGTGCCTTCACACAAACAGACTTTGTTATTGTTGGCCAGATGAATATTACAACCATAAAATGAATCATGAGCATGCGATAGCCACTTTGCTGGCACATGGGTGAAACCTAACACAACGTGCTAGGCGCGTTGATGGCAGTAAAAGGGTTAAACAGGTAATGATACTTATAAAATTAAAACCTTCATTCCCGAAAAAAACGAGATGGAAGCGATATTTGCCACCTCCAATGTAAGATTCCAAATTAAAGCCTTATCAGGAAACCTCTGTAGCAGCGGTTCTCAAACTGTACATGTACAACTGGTGGTAGGTACATTACAATATTTTAGTGGTACAATTTTTACAGAAAAAATTAAATGAATGAAAAATTGCGCCCCTTTTAACATTTTCTTTTAATCTTTAGTATTCAGAAACATATATTTTTCAAGATTTTGACTTTAACGGCTCTAGCTTTAATATTGAAATGACGACTTTTCCAAGAGCTTCGAACAATTTCGCAACGCATTGATTTTTAATGGCGAAATGCTTTTATGGTGGTACCTACATATATTTTTGTTTCATATTTATGTGGTATGTGGTACAAAATTTGAAAAGTTTGAGAACCGCTGCTCTATAGCATTTTAAATTAAGTATACTCTTTTTTAAGGAATTTGTTGTGTAAAAGTGTTCTTATCAATAATACCTTTTGGTCTGTACAAGCTTTGATAACCAGGTTATTATGCTTTCGTATCAATATAAATGTTTAACATATAATTTAAAGACATACAATGTATTATAATCAGTAATTATTTATTATAAATAATAAAAAACTTATTTATATTACTTTTAATAGCCTTTCATTAAAGTTCATTCTCCTGAAAATGAAAATATTTTGACACTTTAAAAAAAAACTTTTTTTTATGTAACAAATCCTCCGTTCTTGAAATTTCGACTTTAAACTCAATATTTCGAATATTATACAAAGTGGGGTGTTAATAATACAGCAAAGGATGATTTTTTGGATGTAATTAAATATGATTTTGTAAAATGATTCTGTGGAAAAGGATGAAATTATTCTTTCATTTTCGATACTGAATTTCACCAAATTTGGTAAAAAAGTGTATTTGCAGATATAGTCGAACCCACTGCTTTATGAAAGTGAAAAAAAGTTATACATAAAAACAGCAAAGGATACCGCCAATAGAACAAATAATGATGCATCTGGACATTTTTGAGTACTTTAATGTCGAAAACACCGTATACTGTCCATATTACACTTTGCAAAGATTCAATAACCAACTTAACTGAAGATCCTAATAGGGGTAAATGGCGTAAAATTTCTATATTGGTTAACTTTCTTTAATATGAATTTACATTTTAATTTCTTTAACGCATATTAGATTTGAATAGAGGTTGACCACTCCACCTGGACCATAGATTCTTTTTCTGATCTCTTGTGAGATTCACAAACTAACTAAACTGTGGGGTGATACACACATGAGAGGCGACAATGGAAGTGTGGTTATAGTTTTTACATTTTCAATTGCAGAAACAAAATTCTCAGATGTGTCGACAGGTTACTTTGATCGGCTTTGGCGGCCAGTAGATGTGCCGACAAGTGGCTTTGAGATAGTGTAGGCAAGGTTCATTAATTTATATTATTTATGACTTTATTCACCGTGTTTTTAATTTTAGAATTAAAATTTCAGACAAAATTTTAATTAGTAACGTTTGTGAATCTCACATGAGATCAGAAAATGAAGTTATAGGCCACGTGGAGTGGTCAACCTATATTCAAATCTAATATGCGTTATAGAAATTAAAATGTAAATTCATATTAAAGAAAGTTAATCAATATAGAAATTTTACGCCATTTATCCCTATTAGGATCTTCAGTAAAGTTAGTTATTGAATCTTTGCACAGTGGTCCTAATGGCCAAAATATTATTTTATTTTTATGTGTATGGACAGTGTAAGGTGTTTTTGACATTAAAGGTAGGTCCACGTCGCTTTGAATCGTGCATTTTTACCGACAGAAAACGGAGCAATGACGAGCACGATGAACAATATATACGATGTGCGGGTGTATTGTCCCACACAACTCGCGATTACCATATTCGCCATTGCTCGCTTCTAACCGGCTTTACACAAGTCAGATTCGTAATAATAGCCATTACACCACTTTTGTCATATAAGTCAAACTTAAACAAATGTTGATGGTAAGGATTAATGAACATAAACCGTTATAAACAAGCAATGATGAATACAAAAGATTTATCTATCAAATAAAAATCTAGAAACTTGTTACCAAGCATAGTACTGTTTTAAAAAAACAGACAAAGCTGCTTTTCGCAATATATCCCCTCGGTCGGTGCATTCTTATCTGGAACCGCGACCCGCGACGTCGAGAACGAGGACGAGAGAGTAAAATAAATCAGCTTGGCTGGGGTCGCTTGATGCACCCATGCTTCTTGCCAGACACGCTAGGGGGCGCCATAACGGCCATAGCTTCGATTCGACTCAAAACTCATTCTCCTAGCGATGAACGAATCTGCACTTCCACTTGCATATGCACCCGACTTGCAACGCGTCCGCGACCTCGTATGTCGGTGATCACTTCATATTTTCAATTCGCTTCGTTCATTTATCGCAATTCAGACAAAAAAAAATTGATAATGTCTACTTACTGCCGAAGGTCTCCGGTTTTACGTGGGCTTTTCTACTGCTAAAGTTTTTTTTTTGTGAAAATCGTCGGGGTTGGTGGTGATATTTTGTGGTGGTTTTGTTGTTGGATACACAATTTCGATCGGGCGTGATCGAGGTGAGTCTTAGTCCTTTTTTTGGGTATCACATTGATTTCAGATAAATTTTATAGACTGATTTTTTACTGGCGTCTTAAAAAAATAGAATCACGTGACTGAAAGGTATATCCTCGTCTCTAAAACTTTTTACTATAACAATTTTTATAGAAAAATTAATGCTCTTCAATTATTTCGAATATTTCACCATTTTTTTGTTCTCCAAACGGTTGTATGGATTATACAAGATGCAGTAATAGGGTTTCCTAAAAAATGTATGGCTACAGTCACTGCTTTCGTGTAGTGAGTTGGCATTTTCCATATGACATCCTTTTTCTGTAACTTTTGGCTTGGTCGCGAAAACCACTAGTATTTTGAATATTTTAAAATATTATTATTTTTTTTAATTTAATTTGACGCTAAATAATTCATTGCACAAAATCAAACTATAAAAATTAGTGAAATAACCTAACTTGTCATATTTTGAGTATATATAAGTATTTATAAACCATGTAATTATGCATTTATAAAAAACATCAAAGCATTTTTGATCATTACTTGGTTTTTGTTTATAACACGCTTACTGAAAACTAACTGTCAAACAGTAACTTAAAGTTATAAATACAAAATTTGGTCCTATTAGATGATTAACAAACAATTTGAATCACCTATTGTGACCAAAGACTGTTTCAAACATAGGTACAAAGAATATTCCGCACGTGCGCAAAAAACAGATTACAAATGTGTAGTATAGTAATGTAGTCTATTTTGGTTTTTCTATTATCTATTTACTTAAAAATAGTAAACAAATTATGACATATTTACTATAACTTGATATTAATATTGAAATAGGACATGCATTTTTATTTTCCATTAGGTGTCAATGTTATACTTAATAAAACTCAATAAGCTCAACATACTTCAAAACCACCGTGGAATGAGAATAATCCTAAGAACTAACTATACTCCCAAGGAATATGTTATGTTCTCTAAAATGGTTTTCAGTAAACGATAGGTTATTTTATTTTTCCATGATTTTGATTTATAAAATTGTAAATCAGATGGCTCCGGAATATTTGCATCAATATATTATTCTCAGCAAAGATGTTCATTCACACAACACAACAAAACTTGCTATAAAAGTACAATGAATTCATTGTTTTTTATAGTTTTCTCAGACTTTAACAATCTACCCATAGACGTCTTTAAAATAAAAATCAAAGAATTTATGAGTATCAGATAAAATTGTCCAATCGTAATAGTTTTTTTTGTTTTGTATTATATTTTTTAATATGTAATAACTTTAGTGTTGTCATTCAATAGTTTTATTGTGTTGTATGTAAAATTCTTTATTAATTCCTATTTTAATAATACATTTACCTGCTAAATAGTTGTAGAATAATTTTAACAAACATTGTATTTTTTATTTTATATACTGTGTAATTTATATCTTATATGTATATTAGGGGTTCCTATTTAATAAATAAATCTATCTATCTATCAATCTAAATATCTTAACGACGGTGGAATTTTTTGTAACCATAAAAATACCAAAAAGGACCATGGGCGTACCAAAACTACATAAGGTTGTGAAATAAATCACACTTGTTCCCAAGAGCAAAGACATTAAATGTCCTACACTGCACCAGCAAAAAATTCCACCGTCGTTCGAGTTTTCTATAGTTTTGCAAGCTTTGATTTTATTATGAAAGTGCACTCACCTCCTCTTTCTCGACTTAACCGTTTGTACTAAGAGTTGGTGGGTTCAAAGCGATCTTCAGAATTTCTTTAGAGATAGAAATTCGAGCTAGCCTGCTTCTTACTGAAGAGGAACAATAATTCCGAAACCGGTCTAAGAATGGCAAGCTCCTTTAATAATAAAATCAAAGTTTTTGGTTTAAAGCCCCGACTTGGTCGGGCGCCAAACCACGTCTGGACTTTCGTAATTCAATACCTGGGGGGGCATATAGGCCAAGGAGTAGTTGTTGAAGTCCAGACGCTGGTGCAGTGTAGGACATTTAATGTCTTTGTTCTTGGGAACAAGTGTGATTTATTTCACAACCTTGGGTAGTCTAAATATCTTAGACAAATTGTAGACTAGACATTTACATTGAAAATATTTTCCTTATACTAATGGTGGGATGAAAATGGTTCTTTTTTGTACAAATCTACATAATTGTTTAGGGAATTTTGTCATTGAATTTAAATGATCGTTGTTTTTCAGGTTTTCCTATATATTTTATAGGCCCGGATTGTTACTCGTTTACCACATTAGCTAAAATGTCAATTTCTCTGTAAATTTGATCTACTTACTTGTTTGTTAGCTGTACTTAGTATTTGCAAATGGCCTTGTTCAGAGATTCTCCTACATTAGCCAAATTCTATTATTTGAATTAAAGAGAAAACCAGTTGAGAATGCTCTTGTAGCATTGCCATAGACTGAACAAATTGTAATGAAAGAACAAACATTAAAATTGTTATGAAATCTGTTCTGTGATACTAATCAAATTTTAGATTTACAGTTCTTTTAATCAACACTACTCACTTTTACCAAAATCGTCATTCACGGTCTGTCTACTTTGAATTCAATGACATTTAAAGAAAATGATTATCAAAATAAAAAAACTGTTAATAATTTGTTGCACACTAAATATAAGCTTGCCGAAAAATTACATATATACCTAATCGTAAAATTACAAATGAAAATTCCCAAGATTCCCAAGATAGTACACGCCCAATCACGTAAAATTAACAGATTTACCGAAAAATTGCGATAATTTACGTGTAATATTCCACAATTAGTAATTTAGTTAGTGATTTTACCTATTTCACCCCAATAATACATAATACGGTAGGATATTTAAGTAAAAATACACTATTTTATTAAAATATCGTTAAATACAACGTATTTTATTTTATAACGTAAAAATACGTTAAAAATTGTTTTTTTTTAGACAAGTTTAATGTAATTTTCACCCTATTTTTTACAGTGTATACTACATTTTGATGCTCTATGTGAATATAAAATCAAAATTTAAAATTTTCATATTTTGGACGCCATTTTGAAGGTGTTTCTGAAGAGCTATGGCGGGACACATCAAACCCTAAGCTTACTTTTTCATGTTCTATCAAAATCTGAAGTCAGAATTTTACATTAAAAAAGCTACACACACGCAGAACGAATTCAGATACCGAACAAACATTTAATATCAATCTAATTTGATATTGTTAAAGTGACAGGACAAAATTAATTTAATTTTATACTTGAAAAAATTCAAAATATTGATAATCCATGTTCTGGAGTAATTCGCCTTCACCATCTGACAAAAAGTTTGTAGAAACGCAATCAAAGAATGTAAAAAACAAGTAAAGCCAGGCAGTGGCGTAAATAGGATTAGAATTTGGGGGGTGATTAAACTGGACCGAGACACGACCGGGGGCTTGGGGGTATGGAATGAAAAATTTTGGAAATTTATACTCATAAAAACGTGATTTTAGCGTCTTTATTGCCTTAGTTTTTTTAGAGTTTATTTTGGAACAATTATTTTTTCGGATTATCATTAGGCTTTGGGGGGTGATTGATCACCATGATCACCCCCTTATTTACGCCACTGACGCCAGGGCAACCCCCCTTATTTTAAATGCATCACTTGCAATTATTCATAGAATATTTATTTAAAATACACATGTTACTATAAAATTATTACTCTACCTTTCGTGCAGAACCTCCAGATTACGTGTAGATATATTGCCAGATCAGTATGATCCATAAAATTGGCTTCAGATTTAGAAAATCATTATTTCTCGAGAAAATTTGGGTGTTTAGTAAGGGCGCCTTTAGAAAATCATGGCAAGATGGCATAAGGACTACTGTAAATAAGAAATCTGGAAAAGGATCAAGATAAACTGAAAAAAATAAGTCGCATTACCTTTTAAATATTTTTTGCTTTCAGATATATAGTACTATGCAATGATAATGAAAATGGGTTTATAGAAAATGTTATGCTGATATTTAAAAGTAATAAAATGTGGTGATTATCAATACAACATGAATATCGGTTGTCAATATTTACCAAAGACAGTTTACTATCTAGATGATTATGGCAAAGAACATGGTCATAAAATTACCACCTTATTACTGTCAGTTAAATCATACGTAATTATGATTGGCAATTGTAAAAACAAAATGTACATGTTTTGATGTAACTGACATATATTTGGCAAAAGTGATCAAAAAACACGAATTATATTAGACATACATAATAAATAATAATAATAATATCGTCTTTATTATTTTCAGTCTTCAATTTACAATACAGTATAAAGTTAATATAAAATTTATAGATATACATAATAACTGAAAACAAACGGCAAAGTTTATTTTTATTACCGAGTCGACAATAAAAATATTCTATTTCCTCAGATATGGAAAATGATTCTGAAAAATCTTGAACCAGTTAATATTTAATTTAATTCGAAAGAAAATAATACTGACAAAAAACTAGAACTAGAAAATTTAAAGTTTTGTAACTATTTTTCTGAAATTCTTAGAGCTTCAGCCGCAATTTCTTCAGAACAAAAGCTGTTTGGCATTAACATTTTGCAAATCGTTTAAATTTTTCAATAACGCTAATAAAAGCTCTTATTTTTTGTCTCTCTTCTGCCAGTCTAGCTTCTTTTCCCACTCTGCATCTTTCCTCTGCTAACACTATGTTGTTTAGCTTAACTTTTTCCACCAAGTGATCAGAAGATACATTATTGACGTTCTTACAACCGTAGGTCTCACTACCTCTATTTGCTTTACTTTTGATGGCCATAGATTTGCCACTTCTATTCCCTTCTGATACACCTGCAACTGAATCCTCTTCCTCCTTTGCAAGTTCAGTTTGAATCCAAAATGTTTCCATCAGGATCAACTTAAATTCACTCAACTACATGATTTTTTTTAAATGATACATTTTTAAACTTTAAACCGTCTTATTTTCCAATGTAAATTACTATTTAATTATTAATTATTAAAACATGCATGTTTATTTTAATCAGAAAAATAGAAAAAACACAAAAAACATGCAATATTAAAAATGGTGCACAGAATCAAAAATGAAATTAATGTTTTATTTGAAATGGGTTTTACCCGATGCATAACTTTTTATAAAGATTAACTTTTTTTGTAAAACTAATAATAAAAAAGTTTTGCATATGGGGCAACTTAAGTAGACACGCTGTACATAATATAATACGTAGGTGAAAATATAATTTAAAGTATTAAAAAATCAAAAAATATATTTTTTATGAAATCGATTACTTATTTTTATAAAACGGTTAATGCGACCCTGTGTACTTTGATCTTAGACGATCCGTCAATTTTCATGACGTATTCGTCGGAAACATGATGGTTTTTTTGCTTTTAAATTTTCTGTCGGAAAATTGTTAAATTGACCCGCTTGAACCCACATCTCAGCCTAACCGACATTATGCATAGTTAATAAGAATAAATAAACGTATTTTGCAATCAAACTTATGCGTGACCAGCGCAATCGGTTCAAATCTGCACACATTTATTGTTTCTCCCGGCCGCTAGAGCGGCGCTCGCGTCGCGCCAGCCGATATCGGGCTGGCCCATTGTTCCTAAAGATATCGTATACATCAGTACCCTTTTTTAATATTATGTTTCACAAACTTCACTTTTGAAAAATTATAATAGTATTTAAAGGTATCAGCCTATGCGTTGTGAAAATATGTGGGATAAGAAAAAATTATTTGAAAAACCATTATGAGATAACTACAGTTTCAAATCGCGTGTTTTATTATAGGCACATATCATTTCTACAAGAATAACATTTTATGATACTAAGATTAATTTTACTGCAATAAATAAATTTAATACTAACCACATCAATGTGGTCGTGAATACCTAATGAAGAATTTTACTTCCTGTTTCGTAGGCGTCTTGAAAATCATTGCATTATTTGAATGGGTTTATCCTCTTTGTGATCAAGATTCGGTAACAAAAACACTAATTTAATTTTTTTGCGAATTATTTTTAAAATTACAACAAAGTTCGCTTGGTAAAATTTCACTTTATATCTTTACCAAAGTCATAAAAAATATACAATAGATTTTACTCCACAAAGAATAAATATAATTAATAACAATATAAGAATGTTGGACAAAGAAGTTCGCTGTATTTGGTCCAAAAATTATATAACCACCTTCCTCCACAACTGATATCTGTAACCAACATAAAATCTTTCAAATATATGGTTAAAACGTGGATTCTAAACACACAAAGAGTATTCTTCAGTAACTTTAAGTTAACAATAAAATGATTTAAAAAAAAATCATTTCCAGATTTTGACAAAATCTCCTAAAAAATGTCACACATATCCCGATTATGTCAAATATATCCTGATTGTGTGAAATATATCCCGATTATGTCAAATATACCCTCATTGTAATAGTATATTATGCAGACCTGGTCCATTAATAGGCATTACTCAGCCATTACTAGCCATTAGTAGCCATTACTCGGCCATTACTAGCCATTAGTGTACAAAAATTTAACTCGCGGTTTACCCCTCGTAGCTATTAATACACGAACTTAAGGTAAATCTTAAGCGAGTGTGTTAATAGCCATTACATGAAAGTTGCATACGCTATTTTTTCTACGAAAAAATATAAATATGTAAGTAC
Organism: Crepidodera aurea; assembly: GCA_949320105.2. Classification (NCBI taxonomy): domain Eukaryota; kingdom Metazoa; phylum Arthropoda; class Insecta; order Coleoptera; family Chrysomelidae; genus Crepidodera; species Crepidodera aurea. The sequence goes on along the minus strand of OX439474.1, from coordinate 19,129,855 downwards.
TTTAACTGTGAGTATCTATGTTTATTCATTTATATTATTATTATTATTATCGATTTTATTAAATCTGGAAAAAGATTATTGAGAAGATTCATTTTTTAAAAAGCCCTGCTTAAAATGTGATTAAAAATGGTGAAGATATAGATTCTCTAAATCAATTTATAGAGCATTGTAAACATATGGATGTGAATCATGAGTATTAAATAAAGTCAAAAAAATAAACTACAAACAATGAAAATTAAATACCTAAGAAACTAAAGAATGTAACTATTACATTTTATTATAGTAGCACAGGGCTTCCAAGGGCTGTTCGTCATAGAGCAAAAGCAATAGGGACCTGCCTACTACAACAATCTCAAATGTGCAAACTGAACGATGTTTTAATTTTGTGCGCGGCAGGCTGTACGTGGATCTGATTTGTGAGTACGTTCTGAAAACTCAAGACCTGTTAAACAAATAATGAAGACCAGAACTAAAAAAGGGAGAAGAGGACGACCAGGAAAACCATAAACAGAGGCAAAGAAGTTCGCAATAAGCAGAAAAACCTGGAAAAAATTGTACACCCTACACCACAATGTGCTAATAAAAATAATTATTACTCCTAATTATTCCTCATTATTACCTATTGTTAGAGATGTAGTTAAGCAATAAAATTGTGTGTTTTTTAACAGATTCCCAGCTCCAGAATAAAATATCTTATGATCATTATACCTATAGAAGAGAACTTAATGGCTAGAGTAGGTACGTCTCGGCTAATAACTCAAGGGGTTGATGATTTTACTATAGTTCTGGTCAGTCGATACATGTTCTTAATTGAAGTAGATTGCTCCTCTTTCCTTGATGGCTGGTTTTTTTATTTTATAATAATTAGATGGTTATATAAATAAAAAATAATATTACAATTTTATTCCAGACCGCAACCCATAAATAAAAAGTAAACAACAGAAAGTATTAAATTTCTTTTGAATTAAATCTGCTGACTTTTACTGTACAAGCAACTCTTTTAATGAATAAATGAAAAATAGTATGCGAGTAAAACTAGTAATTTTATTGTACAAGGTCGTGAATTTTATCATGGTTGCGATTACTGATAAAGCAAAGGATGTGTGTTTTTGATTTTTTTTTAATGTTATTGCCATATGCTATATTTTTGTCGTTAAACATAGAAAGTCGTATAAGGTTTTTGTCACGTAAGCTTCTGTTGAGATTTGCATTGTTTATCTGTACATACATTTTTCTACAAACGTCAAAAAATGCATTCATAACAATATGCAAAGTGACCCTTTTTTTCACCGTGCGCAAAGTAGTGTGCGAAATACATATTTACCCAGTATTAAAACAACCTAAAAGGAAATCAATGACGATATTTAGTAATTTAAGAAACACATAAAACAATCATTCAAAATCTACCTTAACCATCAAATAAGTTTCATCATCTGCCTCTCTTATTAATTTAATAACTTCCTCTCTGGTTAATACCTTAGATTTCTTAGGATAGTTTCCAACTGACAATTTCTTCAAATATGGAACCAACTTGGTAAATTTCTTTAAATCCACGTTTTCTTTAACATTATGTGTTGCTTTCAACATAGAATATGTTGCCCATAACATGGAAGACTTCAACTTCTTAGACTTTTCTGCAAAATATGCCAACAGCACATTTTCGGATATTTTTCTTGCTTGATTTGCTTCACTCTTTAAATTGTTGATATGCACTAGAAAACTGACACCAGCATATAGTCACTCTAAAATAATTATCAACAACTGTCACTTTAAAATAATTGTCAACAACTGCCATTTTGTTTCCATAGTTACAGTACTTACTTGATTTGGAAAAACATTTTAAACCAGTTCCACACTATTTTTTATATTAACCTAAACATATTACTTATTTTAGAACACTTTTAAGGCGTTTTGTAGAAAAAATTTTGATTGTAACTCGTGCGCGAAATACTTTGGTGATCTCGACTATGTTTTTTATCTCGGCTGCGCCTCGTTAAAAAAATCAGTTCTCGATCACCAAAGTTGCATTTCCATAAGATAATTTAAGGAACAACCCTTTCAATGTCCTGTGAAAATAACAAATTAGCTAAAAGGATGGGGAACAAAATGTACACACACAAATGCCTATGTCACAATTAGAAGGGATGAATTGTATCTTAGAACAAACAGAGTGTTAAGGTAAATAGAGGCATTTCAAAGAAATTCAACGTTCAAGTTCTTCAAATTCTACCTTAAAAAGGTAGTTAGAGATGCAAACACTAATAGAATAATTGTTTCAAGAGTGTTTGAGCTTCACAAATGACGTAATTATATCTATAAACCTATAGCATCACTACAATAGGTGGAAGGAGCAATCAAATTAGCAGCAGTTTTAGATATTAAGGACTTACAGAAATTTCAGTAAAGGACAGAATTTGAAAGTGAGAGACAAGTTCGAAGAAGTAGACAGTTTTGTTTAAATAGAAACTATAAGATTGAAGGAAAAGATAAAAATATTTAATTGAATCCTGACTGCTAAAAGGCAATAGTCTGTATAATCTATAAAAGAACAAAATAATATCAAGAAACTTAAAAGATAAGTACAAAAAATAATATTAAGTATTAACCCGTTGTGCCACACTTTGTCAAAAGCTTGGGCGATATCTAAGAAGAGGTCTGAACAAACTTGTTTTTCTTCTAACGCTTGTTCAATTATATCGGTAATACGATCTACTTGATTAAGTTTTTCGAATAATTTTGATATGATTGGTAGAAGATAAATTAAATTGGCATGTATGATCCAACTTCCTCACGGCGGGCGTAATTTCGGCCGGTAATCCCTTGGCCTACCTGCATAAATCAAGGGGTACCATTTATGACAGGGGTAATTTCGGCCGAGGCGTCTACTGTATCAATTCCTTCGTCAATCATTGGGGAGTAACTAGGACTTGGGCCCTCAATGCCGTCAGCTTCAACGCCGGACTGCGTAGCCGGAGCAAAGGACTGCGTAGCCCGCTGAGGTATAATTTTTTTATCAATAGCCGCAGGCTGTTGTTGTTGTGATGTCTGAGGCGGAGCCTCCGTATTATCTTCGTATTCACTTTCTACGTCACTTTGATTTTGATTTGCGGCCGAAAATACCTATGAGATAAGGAAGCAACTTAAAACCTTCCTCAGGCGGTTTTCCTGGTTTTGGTAGCTAATCACTTCTGCTACTTTCCATCTGGAAGGTACATGCTTTAGTCTAAATGCTTCATTAAATGTAAGCAAACTATTCCTTTTCTGGGTAAGTTTTTCAGAATGTCGCCTGTTATTAAATCAAAGCCTGGTGCTTTCTTTGGATTCAAGTTCGTTTTATTTCTTCTGCAATTTCTTTTGGTGTAACAAGTGGGACGTCCTATAGTTTATGATTTTCTATTTCTTCTAATGCATTAGTATTAGTTGGTATTGTTTTGGGTGTGAATACTTCAGCCAGATGTTCTGAAAATAAGTCTGTTTTCTGTTTATTATTTCTAGCCCACTCTCCTTGGAGGAATTGACATTATCGGTATTTTGATTCTTTTTGTTGCTTTCCATATGATGGAGTAATCTGACGCTTCATCTGCTGTTAGGTTTTCTAGATAAGATTTTATTGAATCTTCCTTTCTATCTCTTTTCAGAGTTTGTGTTTTGTTGTTTACAAACGTTTTATGTAAAAAAAGTATATGATTACTGCTCCCAGTTGCCATAAATCTTATTGTTACAATCAACGAATTTAATTATTGGAAGGTTTTTATCCATTCCCAAATAATTTTCAAAATGAAGAGGTTCTGAAACAGATAGACACGTCCCGATAGACACTTCTTCACACAATAATTGTGACTTCTATCTATTCTACAATTCAAATAACACTGAAATCCCAAAAGAATATGAAACACGACACATTTTCTTCTAACGAAACAATATACCCTTAGGAAATGAGAATAAAAAGACCACCCATGTACATTCATTCCTTCTAGCCTGACAAAATGGAGAAAGTGACAGGATTGGACATTTTCATACGGATAGGCAAAGTAGGAATTGCGCATTTCACTTCAAGATAGCAGGATGGAACTGTTTGCGTTGCAGGAAAATGATTGTATGAGTGGTGAAGAACATGATTATGAATGATGCCAATAGCCTGCCATCCACAGGCGTTCTTTCTTGACAAACTATCCTTTTACTTGAGGAATAACATAATTTAAATTTTTCTGCTGTTTCTATCGGTTTCTACATTATAATTGATATTACTTTTGTGCTAAGAGAAAGTAATAAAAAAGGTTTTAGTTACTCGCAAAAAACACCACTTTATTTATCCATCCTACACCTTATCTTGAGACTTTTTCACCCATTTTGACACTTATCTTCTTCTAAACTAAATCATAATAACAACTTATTAAAAACCCAACGACTACACGGGCACCTAAAGCAAAAAAAAACAAAACACAACCGGCACCAATAATACAAACGACTCAATACAAGATCGCGCACGTGTTTAGCAAAACAAAAATCTACAAAGGTGGCTGCTGAATCGAGGGGGGTTCCTCTACGACCCCTCTTAGGAGTGTGAGGACGGCACTCATCCCTCTGTCGAATTCGAACAGTAGGCCTAGGCAAAAATAGGGTGGGTTCGGAATAGTAAAGCTACCGTTATTATTGGTCATCGGTTCGGAAGGCACGCTGTGTTGCTTCTTTACTAGAAGAATGGTAGATTTCTAGCGGGGACGAAAGGGAAAATCCCACCCTATGTTTTGTCGGATTTTATCTAGAAGGGGATGATGGAAGAAGGATTTTTTATATCGTTTTAAAATGTAGGTAAGGGTTGTTTTGGTGGACGCTTGTGTGCGTTTACTGGATCAAGGTTAAAGTTGTTTTGGATGTTATATATAGCAAGTACGTTTTGATATGTTTGTGTACAGGGTGTAAAAGAGATTTTGAGTACACAGAAAAAAGAATCTCTTAAATCAAATTGTAACCGCATTAATTCAAGAGAATGGTATTCTTAAATAGGTCGAACCAAATATTAGTTTGATTTTTTGACAAAATATTCTTGACTACTTGGTAACAGAAAGTTTTGTGTCAAATGTACACTTTCTTGTTACATAATGTGGTTTGATTGAGGCAAGAATATTTCAATTTTGTTGAGGAACAATTTTCTTGGTTGAAGCTGATTTCTCAGCCCATGTGAACAATGATCCTCTTGATTCAAGAGGAATTTGATTGGGGCTGAGGTATGGATACGGCAATGAATCATTATTTCACGAACATGAACTTAACGTGACTAGTAGTAGCTAACTGAAAAAAAAAAAACAATAAAACATGTTTAAAAAACGTTAAACATATATGAATCCAAGAAAACTCCGTGTACACTGATAAAAAAGTTTATGTAAAATCCCATAATATTACGTTGGCCACATGTAACCAACTTAAAATCATGTGAAAATACAGATATTTATGTACTAATCCTATTACCATATGAATTCTGTAAAAATACAATGGAAACTCACTAGATTTATTGTGTAATCTTACGAAATGATTACTGTGATTTCTTCACTAATCTGTGAATTTACTTGGTAATTATTTGGTGTGAATGCACACTGACATTCAAACACATAATATAAAGAAACGTAATTATATTCAGAATAAGTATATCTATTATATTTTTAACGGCTGACACTTTTCTTGAATCTTTAGGAACATTCTCTGTATGAATTCCATAGTTGTAGGTTGTGGATAAATCCTTGAGGTATTTTACATTTAAAATCAAGGGATTTTCGTATCCATTATCATTTATATTTGTCTTTTCCAGATATACAAAATAAAGTGTCGTAGTTAGGGAGAGAAACAATATTACTGCGTTCCAATCTCTCGTAACCCTCAACTAATTTGCCTAACATCAGCTTTCTTCTGAGACACAGAGTTCTAAAAATAGAAATCCGATAGTGCGCAGTTGATGTGGTGGGGTATTCACATAACTAAACCTGTACAATTTCATTCACAGAATGAATTCTGTACATTATTCTGTGAATAATTTTACAATGTACTTTTGAGGGTCATATAATGTAAAATGTAAGTCACATAGTATATATTTTGTGAAAATTACCATACTTATCAAGTTTTTTCACAACCATTTTTTAGAGTGTACGCGCTCTAACTTTAAAGGCAAAGTAGGTCGTCCTTCCTTCGTGCGTTTTTTTTTATTTTAAACGCTAAACTTCTCTTCGTTGCCTGACGGTCGCTAGCCCCTTTCCCCGATGCAAAAACAATAAAAATTGAAATACCTAAAACAATCGAGGATCAATGACCCGGTTGGGCCAAAAAAGCACAAAAAGACCGACAAAAATCACGCATATCTAGAAGTGCAAAGACTCCTTTGAGAAAGAACAGTGGACCATAGGATCGTTGTTCTACTACTAAAAATAACAAAACTTCGTAGAGGTGGGTTATAGCATACAGAACAGTTATTTCGTTTCTTTGGTACCTATCCTGAATTCTAATTTGGAATGGGAGACCACGTCAACCAGTGGATTCGATCGCAAAGTTTTATTTGAAATTATATTTTGGAGGCATGAAAAAATGATTTTAATCATTAATTTATTTAGATCAGAGTTTCCCAAACTTTTGAAGCCCACGGCACAGTATCAAATAATATCCAATAGCCACAGGGTTCTGAAAGGGGGTACGGAGTATCCCATAGCATAGGGGAAGGTCAGAGGGGCCTCCCCCGGGAAATTTTGGAAAATATAACCTCTAAAAACTCGTTTTTATTTATTTTTAATTATTTTATTGTGGGTTCCGCGGCGCACCTAGCCAGCCACACTTTGGGAATCGCTGATTTAGATCATTGTGTCTTAAGTTTCAAAATCAATGGGCTATATTGAGCGATTGATGTATGTCTCTTATAATCATATAAACAATGAAATAAATAAATGAAATCGATTGTCAAAACTTGTAGAAGTAAAAACAGTTTGGGGTTACATCTGGAACAGTTTGCTCCACCTCGAAATCAGCCAAAAAGAACTGCATAGGGATATTGGTCCGAGTAGGCTCGTCTGCGCTGCGCCGTTGCGATAATAAAATGCATACTAGCGTTGTTGCCACGTCTATTTGCATAAGTGATAAAAAGTTCGTCGAGTATCATCGCGCTGACTGGGCTCCTTGTTCCGTCTGTAAATGAATGAAATATATTAAACGCTTCATAATAATAAATTAACATCTTCAAATATAGTTTTTCAGCATAACGCATTAAAACAAGAATTCAAGAACATATTAAAAAATATAACACTGAGACTGATGTAGGTAATACTAAATCTTTTTTGCTAATGACGTGATTAATCCCAGATAACTCTTTATACAACTTTTAAATTTCACTTTTTGACACTGACATTAAAATTATTTTTGTCAGTTATTATTTGAGTAGAAGTTTAGAATTTTAGAACCTGACGATGGTCATAGGCCGAAACTACTTATTAAATTCATTTCTGTAGTTCAAAGTGGCTTCAAATACTCTTCGTTGTTTTGTTTTCTTCATTTTTATTTTAATATATCTATAGATAAAAAATTGATTTATAACATATTTACCCCAAATAAATCACTCGCTGTTCAAAAATTATACAATTTGTAAAAATATTTTCGAGGTAACCGCTTATGTTACTTCGACGCTTATGTTTTGTGGACACCATTGGGCTAAAGTTGCGACATACGATCATAGTTAGTCAAATTTTTTTAATTTTTTCGATTTTATACATAAAGAGAAGCTTGTAGAATTTTTCAATAAATTGTAGCTTCGCGAGATATGTGCCAAAAACGGCATTTTTGGTATTTTTGAGTAGATTGCTTCACTATTTTTTAAATATCCGGCTCTAAGAGTCGTGGAAAAATAAAAAACAAATTAAAATAACCGTGATGAAGTAGAGTATCGATCCGTATAGTACGGTTTTTTTAAAAATGTATCCTAACCTCAAAAAACGAATTCGCGCACATTATTTTTTTTACTGAATTAGCAATAAATAAAAAAGTATCCTCGTATTTTCTTAAAAATTGTAGTCGGGAAGACATGGTAAAAATTAAAAAAAATGTATTGGCCGCCATTTTTGGAAAAACAATAGCAGAGAAAAAAAATTTTATATGAAAAAGAAGGATTTTGTGTGTACTTTTATTTCTTTATATTTTTTATATTTTATTTCTTTATATTTAAAGTGCCCAATTCAGGGAATAATAAAAAAATAAAAATTCGATTTTCATTTTTTTCCAATTTTTTTATCGCGATATTCATGCTTGATTCTCTTAGAAAAACTGTATTTCAGTCCAAAAAAATAAAAAAAATATTTCAGTTTCTAAAGCAAGATTTTTGTGAGGGAACGAATCAATATAAAAATAAAAATCGGATTTTTTTTATTATTCCCTAAATTGGGCACTTTAAATAAATAAATAAAATGTTGGATTTTCTTAGATAAAAGTACACACAAAATCCTTCTGTGTAAGATAAAAAAATTTTTCTCTACTATTGTTTTTCCAAAAATGGCGGCCAATTCAATTTTTTTTCGAAAAATGCCGATTTTGGCTGGACAAATACATTTTTTTTTTTAATTTTTACCATGTCTTCCCGACATAAAAATACATATTTTCTACAATTTTTAAGAAAATTCAAGTAAAAAAAAATAATGTGCCCGAATTCGTTTTTGAGATTAGGATGCATTTTTTAAAAACCCTACTATTATACGGATCGATAGGTACTCTACTTCATCACCGTCATTTTATTTTTTTTTATTTTTCCAGGACTCTTATAGCCGGAGATATTTAAAAAATAGTGAAGCAATCTACTCAAAAAATACCAAAAATGCCGTTTTTGGCATGCACATATCTCGCGAAGCTCCAGCCCAAATTTATTGAAAATTTTTTTACAAGCTTCTCTTTATGTATAAAATTTGACTTAGCTCTTACATCCATATAAAATTCTAATTTCACTCCACTAATTAAGGTAAATGCAATGTGAAAATAACGAAGGTCTTCTCGAAAGTTGGATCAGGTGTCATATTTTTCAGAAAAACTGAATTTTTAGTTCATTATTTTTATTATTATTATTATTATTATTATTATTATTATTATGTATCTCAAACAAGTAAACTACTGTTCGCAGGAGTACTTTTCGTCTTCATATACCTTACTCTCAGAACTGTTTGTAAATAATTGGACAGTCTGTAGCCGCTTTTCTTGCCTATCATTCAATTCTCTGCGCCGAAACTCAAAAGTGGCAAGTATAATATTTGAATACTGTCATGTCCGTCTGTGGGTCGTTTGCCGCCCCCTTAAGAACCTGGAAAAAAATGTGAATTTTATTTTAGGCCAGTGAAATTTTTCCATTCCTGATTTTTGGGGAAAATATGTCGTTGAAAAAGGTTGACCACCCCCTAATCTGAAATATTTCCTCGAATCTGTTGTTATTTTTCTTCTATTTCTACTACTCTTTCATATACAGTGTCATTACGAAAGTACGCACCATATGGGAAACTTATTTATTAAGGGTTTTTCGATAAAAAGTTATTCTTGATAAAAGTGTGTGCATCCCCTAAAACTAAACATGCACCAACAAAATATAGTAAAACACTCATAATATACGAGGAGCCTTCAAAAATTTGAATTTGAGACAAGAGTAAAGTACACTTATTTTGAAAAATCTCGGAAAATGTTATTTAGAAAAGTTGTTCAGCATTAAAAAATACATCTAGATTTTAAAACATCTGTGATTACTAATTGTGTGAGGGCCATACAACCGGAGCACATTACCAATGCAGTCAAAGATTGTGTAAGAAGAACCGAACTGTGCATGTTGCGGTATGGACATCATACTGAGATGTAAAATACTTCTTTCGGAAACATGGTTTTATTTTCAAAACTAATATAAGAATTAACAAGAAAATCTCCAGAAAATCAATGAGTGTGCCGAAATACTTATTTTATTTTGATGTTTTGTGATTTGATATTATTGAATATTAAGTTCATGTTACAATACTGTATAATTTTGAACAAAAAATAAAAATAACTTGCACCAAAAAATTTGATAATTTTTTACTAACTATAGTAACCAATCAAATTACTTAATTTAGAGTCATGTGTCAAATTTCATCCAATCAGCTATGGATTACAGCGATAACACCCTACATGTGGTGTTTTCAGTTTGGTGTTTTCAACAAGTCAAGTTTTTGATTAAAAATTAATTAAACGTCAAACTGACAACTAGTTTAAAAATGTTTAAATCTACAAAGTAAAAAATTATCTTATCGAATACCCCTCGGACCTTGATAAATCCTCAAAATTTTGTCATAGAGAATCCTTCAAGCGTGTTGCTTAAGGATAATAGCCCTCGGCCTTCGGCCTCGGGCTATTATCAAGCAACACGCTTACAGCATTCTCTATGACAAAATTATCTCGGTATTATCAAGGCCCTAGGGGTATTACTACTGAAAATTATTTTACTCTTCAAAATAATTGACTGTGGTTAACACAATAGTTGTGTAATTTGTAATATTACAGGCTTTTTAAATAAACCATCGTATACAGGATGTTGCCTATTCATCATTTCATCAATTTTTTTTTCGTGGTCCCCATTTTAAAAAAAATGGGTAAAAAAATAAAACTTCTCTTAGATGGCCATTATTTCAAATCTAGATGTATTTTTTAATGCTGAACAACTTTTCTAAATAAGATTTCCCGAAAATTTTCAAAATAAGGGTGTTTTACTATATTTTGTTGGTGCATGTTTAGTTTTAGGGGATGCACAAACTTTTATCAAGAATAACTTTTTGTCGAAAAACCCTTAATAAAAAAGTTTCCCATATGGTGCGTACTTTCGTAATGATACTGTATACATACAATTGTTTTTTGGTTTTACGTTATTTTCTATGAAATGATCGTAATTCATTTTGGTTGGTTTAATCCCGCGATTCGTGGTCCATGTTGCGCTTTAGCGCCAGTTTAATTTCCCAACGGTGCTCTCAAAATATTACATTTATAACCCTGTTCCTGTTTTAAGTGCTTTATCGGTAGAGAAAATGGATGCCAGATAGAAAAAAACCTTTAGGAGTCATAGTACCCTCAAATAAATTGTCTGTATAAAAAATATATCTATAATAAATACATAAATAGGAAGAAAATGCGGTAGGAGAAGGAACATTTTATATAGGAAAAACTTAATAACGAGTTATAGTTCTTTGGCGAAATGAATATCTGGTGCATTTAAAACACTCGAAATGCTTTATTAAAAATAATATTTCGTAGACTTTTTTCACTCAATTACTTCGTAAAGAGACTTTATTAAATAAAGCAAATATATTCCGACTAATGTCTTTTAAAAGTGCATACTGAATAGGACTAAATTTCAAAACAATTTTTAAATACCTCTGTTGTTTGCATACCTACCATTTAATGAGGTAAATAAAAACTCAGAGAAAACTAATTTTTCTATATAGTCTAGAAACACTATTAGAGTTTAGAAGAAGAGAAATCTACCTAATAATTTTAAAATTAATTTCTTAGAATATCAGAAACAAACTATAATTTACATCATGTGCACAAAGACATACATTTAGTGCATTCACATATTTTCACTCCTCTGCGAATGACACATTTTAATTAAAGTATCTATCAGGTGAGTCATTTTCTCCAGACGTTCAATCACTTAATATTTGTAATTCTGTATTTTTAATTATAAAGACCTCGAAATAATCGTATTATTTATGAATACTATGACGATGCGGATTTTAATATTGCATTTATATGAAGAAAAACTGATATGCAATTGTCAAACCAGGTGCGGGGCACTTTATTGCACTAATACAAAAAAGTTTTTTCAAGATTTTTTTCGGTCTCACTAGATTTAAAATTGCATGAAAAATCGGATTGAGAAATAATATTTTTCTGAAGTTATGTTAAAATCACAATGACCCCACACGGTGTCCCTGAACCAAATTTAAATGGGCCAAAAAACCACTCTCGATTTCCCTTCGGCCTTCGAAAAGTCCAAAAACGCAAAAATCAGCCAAATCCCTGGAGCCGTTTTCAAAAAAACACAATTTTAATATTTTTTTCGCCAAAAATGAGAAAATTCGAAAAATCCGTTTTTCTAATCTAGGTGCCCCTAACTTAATTCATTTGAATATGTTTTCTCCAAAGTTGAAAATACATTTGAAATCGCGCGTAAAATTTTGCATGTATAATCGAATGACAGTTACATCCACGAGCCTATATTTACAGGAAACCCAGACACGCTGATCATCGAAATAATCCCTCCACGTGAACTCATCTGATGTTGCGAGTTGTAAACACCCTGTATAACCACATCCTGAAAGAATTCCAGCACGATGCCGAAGAATGGGCTAAGTCCTGCAATGAGTCCAAAGATTTCGTACATGGGGCTTCCGCTTTTGCTGGAAATGCCTACAAAACTTTGTTAAACAGAATAGATATATTCTTCTGGCAAAATGTGACATCCATTGTTTGAAGTATGTCAAATGTTTTAGTGACTTGTGTTGATACAAAGTAAGCGCCACACATCCAGATTATAATAGTAAACTACTGAGAGCTGTACGGGCATATAACTCCCGTCATGTTTAAAAAATGATTTTTTTCCATTTTTGGGTAATTCAAACAAAGACTTCAAATAAATTCCGTCATTTGATTTCTATATACATCTTTCCTCATCATCGATATATTTTTCAATGGTCATTTTTGTAATAGAGTTTATAATGAAGTTTTGTGAATAAAAGGCATTAATTCCAATATCGATGTCGAAAAAAAAAATTGATTTTTATTGAAATTTAGTTCAAGCAGAGTTCTTTTTTTCTATTCCTGGAAGTTTTTGTTCGCAATCTTGCAAAAAAAGAGCCACATATGGGGAAAAATTGAAAATGAAAAATAAAAAAAATTAATTTTTCGAATTTTCTCATTTTTGGCGAAAAAAATCTTAAAATTGTGTTTTTTTTTAAACGGCTCCGGGGATTTTTAGATAAGATCATAGATGTGAATTACTATCCCATACCTGAAGTTAAAACTTCAAACATGCGTCATAGACCTATAGGAATTGGTAGGTTTACAAGGTTTAGCGGATGCGTTTATTCTTATGCTCATGCCTTTCGATAGTGAAGAAGCAAGTTTGCTTAACCGAAAAATTTTGGAACTGCTACGCGGCACTAGAAGCTAGTTGCGAATTAGCCGAAACTAAGGGAACTTATTCAACATATCAAGGTAGCCCAGTCAGCAAGGGTGTTCTACAGTACGATATGTGGGGTGTTACACCTGTGGGATTGGACTGCATTAAAAGCTAAAATAGTTAAACATGGCATTAGAAACTCATTGCTTTTAGCTCCAATGCCTACTGCTTCCACGGCTCAAATTTGAGGCGTTTTATTTATTAAAACATTGACCACATTCGAGAAAAACGGATTACTTACCTACTCTATTTAATTAATTTTGTATTATTTTTTTAACTTTTACCAAAACAAGGTTCCAAAATGCGTTTTCATAAATAAAACAGAAATTTCTATGTGAGCATTTTTATTTGTTTTGCGCTTTCCTGACTATTTTCTTTATTATTCCAATATAAAATTTTAATTAGTAATTTTGCATACGAGATGAAATTAATTACGTTCGGGTATGAGATATGTTTTGAAAAACAACTGCGTTTGTAATGGCGATTATTTATAGAATAAGGATAGTAACCCCATTTCGAAATCGCGCTCGTTTATAATTAAAGAGGTATGTATCTCTTTTATATGTATTTTGTTTTGTCTTTAAATAACGACGGATTCCAAAACAAATATAGTGATGACCATATGTGAGCCAAGACATTGGCATTTATATAAAATAGTTATTTATGCAACTTATGCACAAAGTAAGTGTTTTTTGTATATATTAAGTACAGTTCTGATTGGGTACTTTCTGGGAGTCCAATAGACAAGAGAAGATGTCCGAAAAAAATAAGCTTCTTTTTCAAAATATTGTAATTTTTAATACGAAGGTCTGATGGGTATAAACCTAATAGATCCCAAGATTTTTACGGAAAATTATATAGAAGACGGCAAGCTGCATCGAGAAAGGCGGATACAAAATGCGGATCAAAAAGGGTGGACCTGCCACCAAAAAAGCACCTTTACGATGATGCATTTTGAATGAAATAAATATTAGCCCTTATTCAGGCACGGATAGACATAGCTCTCCAAAAAAATATTTCTGTGGTGTATCCTATTATTTAGGGTGTAAGTAAAGCAAATTTAACAAAAAAAATATTTATTTGGTAAAAACTAAAAAAAAATTATATATATCACATTTGATGCCCTGTTAGAATAACATTAATCAATCTAATATTTATTATTTTTTGTGAAAACCTAGAATTTACTTTGACTTTTGTATTTTCGGGTACACCTTCATAATCAGAAACATCTTGTGCCTCTTTAACATCAAATAATATCAATAATGCATTATCTTCTTGTTGTATTTCGGCTTCGGCACCTTGTAATACTTTGAATAATTTACATTAAGTATGTACCTATCTAATAAAAACTTACAAATATATCCCTTGCAGAACCTTCAAGGTTTCTAAGGAATCCTCTGTTTTATTACATTTTTTTTTTATAAATAAAAATACAACATTATTGCAATATGTTTTTAATAAAATTATTTCCAAATATAAAAAACACGGATAAAAATTTTCTTAAAGAACTTTTGACGAAGATTTTTGAGATTTCTGTTTGTTTGTCTTATATTAAATTCAATGTGAATATTTATTTTAATTATTTTTTTATTTTCTAAAGTTTAAGCTATCTTAAAAATAATATATTTTTTTATCTAAATAATTTCTAGTGAACCGTATATATGGATATCCTAATAAATATTGTAGTCCATCTGTACGAAATATTTTTGTAAATATATTTAGTTACTTACCACTTTTGTAAAAAAATGTCAAATGTTTTGGTAAGCAATATTCACCTTATCTATCACATTTATTTTTTAAAAATTAAAATAGTAAAAATCCCTTATATTCCAAAATTATCCGAAAAAATTAGAAGGATTGGCAATAAATTTAATTTAAAAACAGTTTTTCAAACTAATAATACATTAAAATCTTTAATAGTAAATACAAAACCTTTTAATGAAATTCAAAACACAAAAAATTGTATTTACAAAATTCCATGCGAATGTAATAAATTTTATATAGGAGAAACATCTAGACCTTTTCATATTAGACTTAATGAACACCAATCGTACATTAAAAATAAACAATTCGAAAAATCTAAAATATGTGAACATGCATGGGATTTTGGTCATAAAATACAATGGAATTCTTCAACTAGATTATTAAAAGAACCGAATAATTATAACCGCAAAGTTAAAGAAGCAGCATTGATATGCTTAAATAATAACGAATGTGTTTCTAATTGTTCGGTTGATATTTCAAAAATTTGGATACCTATTTTACAAAAAGAGTTAATTGCAAAAAGGATACCCTCTATATCGGGATAGTATCATACGTTTTTATCTGGTTTTTTCTTATGATAATATTAATAAGAAAACTTCATTTATGACGAAGTATAAATTCTCTTATAATATGCAAATGCGCTATCCTTTCAAAAATTCGTTCCCAGAAACGTCACAAAAATATGATTGAAACAGATTTTGACATCTTCAATCTCAAAATCTTATTCTATATATACTATGTTGATGTCATATTTTTGCAAGATTATCAAGTGTTCTGTTTCTAGTAAATTTATTTATTTTATGTCATTTTGATAACGGCTTTCGATCTGGAAAGCCGAAACGTCAATTAAAAAAACATTTTTAACAACTAAGTGGTTTTAATCCAGTGGAAAGAGAGAGAAATAGTAAAAACTGTTGTAAACTGTAAATTCAATTAATAAAACTATTATTATTATTAATATCGGCATTCACCCAGCTCTTTATCCGATGGAATCCCTGGTTTAGCTAAAAGGGCAAATATTTTTTCTGATCTTGATAACACAGTCTAAAAGTATAAATAAACACTATAAAAAACATTACTGCTAACCCGTTAATGTATTACCCCTGATACTAACATTTCAAAAATCTTTTATGGTTATACCTGATATATTTTTTATGTAGTTAGACTAGGACGATCCATTGCTGTACAATTTAAAAAATCGTAGATGCCTGCAACAAATATGGCCGCCAAATGATACACAATCAAAGTTTTGAAAAAATATTTTTGAACCCCCAAAACATATTTCTGTGGCTAATGGACATCCCCCCCCTCGACACACACACAACCCCCAAAACATATTGGAATCTACATACTAAATATGAATTTTTTCTGAGAGCAACTAGTGCTGGACCACTTGATATGGATTGACCCTAATTGTGAATTTCAAAATTCAGATGTCCAATAATAGCGGATTTCTCGACGATTTTTCCAATTTTTTTACAAGAAATATCAAAATTCCACAATTAAAATGGTACTATCTTAAAAATTCACATAGAGGGGTAGTTTTTGATGAAAAAGTTGATTATGAAAATTTTTACGAAAAATATTTTTAAAAGGCGAGAGAAAGCGTGGCAAAATACAAAGAAATTATAAAAAATTGCGTTTAACTAATAATTTTTTTCTTTTGTATCTTTTTTGGCGTTTTCTTTTTAAACGCAGAAAATGTACCACCACAAAGTTTAGAACTCGCAGGAAATTTTAGTGTTTTGAAACTGCAGCAAAAAATGTAATTCGAGAATTCGACAACATTGTGGTTTTAATTAATTACGGATATATGTACGTAGCATGTTTGCTTTAAATATCCTTGATTTAATTTAATTTTCTATTAATATTCAAGGTATTAGTCATTATGTTTGAATTGCAAACTTTTGTCACATGCATACATGCAGATTCATTGTTAACGGTGTTATTAACTCATTTGAGTTTATTGGCTTTGGCTGGTGCTTTTTTCTGTATTTGGTTTTATGGAAGCACAAAAATACAAAAAGAAATAAAAATTCGATATTTTCATGTACCTACCCAATAATCGATTATTTGTTGTGCTGTATGATGAAAAATGATTCCACGATTTTAATTAATTTTACGTATTTCTGCAATACCTTCAGGCGAACAAATATATGTATACCAATCAACATTTACTGTTCTTCTATCTTCTACAGCAACGTTACCAGTTTTAGATATAAAGTATATAAAATTATTTCTTTGAAACACTGCCTGAATTCATTGATTCATTTTATTGTATTAATATTTTCCTCAAAAAATAATAAACCGAATAGCTCAAGTATTCTCAAGCATGATGTCATAAAGAAATTATTATTTATTACCTTCAAATTCTAATTCTAATAAAGTGAAATAGTATATTGTAAAACAAGCGCTAAATGTACTTTTCTTTAAAATCATAGAAAAGTATTTTAATTTTGACGCTTTTTACCCTTTTTCACAGGACCCTTTTACTAAATCATATTTGGTTACATCAAATTTTGGTTCAAAGGTTCTTTCTCTGTGGCCCATTATTAATGATTCACTTTGGAATTATGAATATTCAAACACGAGTTAATAAACAACATAAATGTAAAATACTATGTAATTTAAAAAACACACTCCTTGTCTCTGCTGAATTTTCCCAAAGACTTACACCAGATCTTAGACTTGAGTCAACATGTGCAAAGTAATTCGTGACAAGTTGACGAGCCTCAAGGACTGATCTTAAAATTAAAAAGAAGAGTAACTTCATTATATGAGAAATATGGAAATAGTCACATATATATTATTTTTAGATCTAGAAAAAGCTTTTGAGAATATACTATTTTGATTATTAAGAAGGCCTTTTTATATTTTTTTTTATCTTTTATTCACAACAAATATTTATAAATCTCAAGGTATTTGGTGAGTTCATAATAATCTGACATTTCTAAAATTTTGTCAAACAAAAAACTCCCTATTATATTATAAAAAAATATAACCTAACTTACACACTACATAACCCCCCCCCAACATTTCAAAAAAAATTTAAACAGTAAAAATATTTTTAAATGTTAATTGAACATTATTATTTGTTGTTTTTTTACTTTCTTCCAGTTTCTTTTCTTTTTCTTTACTGTTTTTGTTTTCTTCCTTCTTCTAATCCTTTTTGTTTGGTATCCTATTATTTTATATTTACAACTTTTTTTAATTTCAGGTTTATACGCCCCCCAGCGACGATTACCTAAATTTTGTACATTTCTTTTTTCAATTACTTTATTTGTTATCGCATGTATCTTTGCTTTATCATATTTCTCTTCTTCTTTTCCTCCTTTCTCTTCTTCTTCTTCTTCATAAATTGTAAATAATTTTGTTTTCTTTACCATTACGTTTCTTTTATGACTCACATATTGTTCTGTTTTTGGATTTCTAGCATTTTTCTTTAAATTATCTTCTAATTGCTTTAAGGCTACTTTACATTCTTCTTTGTTTTCTTGTATGTCCTTCTTATTTTCCTGAATATCTTTTTTTAATTCTTCCTGATTTTTATCTACTCTATTAGCCACTGCATTAATAGCAAATTTTACTTCTTCTCTAATTTCTTCTATTTTTTTATCTGTTTCCTTTTCTTGTTTCTCTAATCTCACTTCAACTCTTTCAATTTCTCTTCTTATTAAAATTATCATCTCCTCATTATTTCTTTTGAATTGATTTTCCATCTCCATTCTATTCTTTTCTAGATTTCTTTCTATGTAATTCTCCATCTTTTTTTGATTTCTTTCTATATTATTCTCCATCTTTTTTTGATTTCTTTCTATGTTATTCTCCATCTTTTCTTGATTTCTGTTTAGATTTTCATTCATAGTAATTAACATTTGCATTATTGGATCATCTGATCTTCTAACTTCTTCTGTATTATTCTCTATCATAAGCTCATAATCACTATTATTTTCCTCACTGAAATTTTCCAAATTTAATTTCAGTGATTCTATCATATCTCCTTGTCCTTCTTGATTTCTTTCTTCTCTTGCGGTATCCATCTTTTTGTTTCCACTTCTTAAGTACATAAGTCTTTTTATACGTATTTTATTATTTTATTTTATATAAAGGCCCCACGTTGGTTGGCGACATATATTTTAATTATTAAGAAGGCCTTTTTATATTTATAAATCTCAAGGTATTTGGTGAGTTCATAATAATCTGACATTTCTAAAATTAAAAACATTGACAACCTATTTTTTTCTACTGTCAAACAAAAAACTCCCTATTACATTATAAAAAACTATAACCTAACTTACACACTACAATACCAAAACTTTTTGTACGGAACTGCTTAAAAAATATAAATAGAAGTTTCAAAAACTCAAAAAA
The DNA here is from genome assembly GCA_949320105.2 of Crepidodera aurea. NCBI lineage: Eukaryota > Metazoa > Arthropoda > Insecta > Coleoptera > Chrysomelidae > Crepidodera > Crepidodera aurea. Next base: position 19,110,516 of record OX439474.1, on the reverse strand, counting down.
CTATATAAGAACCGATGCGATGTAGCTTTAATTTAATTCATATTATTTATATTATCTCTAAATTTTGTGTTATTTCTATTATTATATTTTAATTATGAATAGGTAGTACCCGTTTTATTGATTTTTACAAGTTTTTATTATTATTATTATTATTAAGGGATCCAGTAGTAAGGGAAAGGTCAGAGAGTTGAGTCACATAAAAAGCTAAGTACTATTCCATTTTTTTTATATTGGACTCCTGATATTAACAAGGAAGACTCTTGAAATGAAATATGTTTCTCAAGGTTGAAATAAAAATTAAAAATTAGTGAAAGCATTTTTAGCTTGAAGCTTGAAGAAATTAATGATTTCCGTTTAAATTTGCAGAATATTAGAGGGCGGGGATCTATGACAACAAATATATAATTTTTTTGGGCATCTACATTTCGATGGGTAATAATACTTTTTAATTAAAACAGTTAACTTTAAAAATCTTTGGATGTTAGATGCGGGAGAGGTGTATAAGAAGCTTTACTAAACATTTATGAAAAACAATAAATTGATATTTTAATATGAGATAAATCCTCGAGTATATTAAAATGGATTATTCCAATAATCAAGCTAATCCAAACGAAAGATTTCGACTATATCTGCCGAAATATGACCCTTAGAGCTTTTTGTTTAGATAAGCAAAAACAAACTTTGGCCCGGTTTTTCAACAATCCAGAGAAATAGGTAAAAGGAAAAAGTAACATGATTATAGCTACAGGTTCCTTCTTTCATCTGAACTTTGAATCATGAAAAAATATTAATTTTCACGTGATTTATTGAAAAATTTGTAATCCGTTTGAGAGTGTCATTCCTTTAGAGCACGCTCTCTAAATGCAGGGCAGGAGCTAAAAATGGGGGTGCGTTTTGGAGCCGGTTATGTCGAAAAGTATCAAATTTTTGTAGGCAATGAACTGATCTTCATTTTCGTCCAAATAAAAATTCTTTAAGTGTCATATTTTCGGAAATATCGGCGAAAATAGGCAAAATAGAAAACACATTTTTGAGACCAATGGGCCATTTTCCCGCGTGAATCTAACAGGCTGTAGCAACTTTACAATTAACATTAAGAATTAGTAGATTTAATTTTGATGTTCATAAATACTTTGTTATCTAATTAATAAAAATTACGTAGGTATTTGGTTGCTTTATTTTGCAGTTGTAGGAAAAGCATTGTAAAAAACTCGTTGGAAAACCTTTTTTCACACTCGCTCGACTTGTGGACCTCGCCTACGGCTCGGTCCACCAAACTTTCTAGCCGTGCGAAAAAAGTCGTTTTAAAACTTGTTGTTTAAATAACTATTGCAATAATTTTTAACTTGCAATTTATTTTTACAAATTTTCAAAATTCCTATGTATTTTGAACGAAAAAACACAATTTTTATGTTAATTTTGTGATTCCACGTCATTTTTCCTGCTTTATTTCCTTTTTTCCAAAATTCCTCAAAATAGAGCGGAAAGTGCTACTTTGCAATTTATCAAAAGCGAACTACACACGAGGTTTTTTTACAGTCACACGATGACGATATTAAAAATATATTTATTTATTTAAATTATTTATTTTCACTAACATAAATTTGACAAAAGTTCAGTTTTATAAATTTACACAAAATTACAAACAATGTAAAGTAAATACCTGCACAATAATACACAATTGATAGAAATAGTATTATATACAGGATGATACATTTAACTAAGCGTGTTGATAAGAATATAGAACATTGGTGTTAAAAATTATCCTCTAATTGTTATGCCATATAGTAAATTTAGAAACAATTTATACCATATAAAATTTTAAATTTCAACTGAGTGAAAAAAATGGATATAAACAATATTTGTTTGATTCACACCATGTACATCACAATATCTTCCTTATCATTATTGTTGTTTACGGTAAAGTTTAAATCAAAATTGAAGATATACAAACGCATTGTTTTGTAGCATTCAATAATATAAATATCATTTCCTTGAAAAAGATATTAAAATGACATGTTATTAGTAGAAGATGAAGAAAGCAGAGACATCTGTATGTGCTTAGTAGAACAATTTAATTGAACATTGTCGAGTTTCTATGTTGACAAGTAGGTACAAGAATTAGAATATGATTGCAAATTTTTCAAAATTGTTTATGATGTACTTTTTACATTGTTTGTCAAAGTTTTTAATTTTTACTATGTTTCTATTTTCAAGTGGTAGCAGATTGTAAAGTTTAATTCCTATATGATTTATTAATTGATTTTATATTTAATGTAGTCTTAATCTAATTTTTTGTTCTACCTCAACACCTAAGTTTTTTACTGTAGATTTTATATTTAAATTTGAAGGTAGCCCGAAAGGCCGTATAGAAGAAAATCACCAATTATAATGCTATACGATATATTCGATTTTTCTATTTGCCACGAGAGGCTGTTCCTCCAATTGAGAACTCCATGTCTTGCAAAAGTAGCTGCATCGGTTAATAATATCTTTAAAAATGTTCTGTTTTATTTTGTTTACCACAAAACCTTTGACAAAATTGACTTATATCTTGGTTATCACTTGGCAACGTCTCCAATGACTCATTCCTCTCATTGAAGATAAAATCATTGTACAGTAAAAACAGGCTCCTTTGATCCTACCAAAACATGGCCCTATAAGCGTAAGCGGCATCCGTTGGGTCTTCGAAAACAACTGAAATCTAAAAGTCAGTCCACGTGAACCCGACTCGTCCTGTTGGTTGTATGTTCAAATGAATCGCTGTAATAAGACAATGTAGCATACTGAGTCTGTGGCTAATAGCGAGTAGGATCGCAAAGATACGTTCACGCACCGTGAAATGCATTTGGTCACGTAGCCGACCCATTATTCCACTTAGCGATGTGCTTGGTTTATACTCTTTTCATACTGGCTCCCGAGCTGTAAACTAAATGAGAACACTTCTTCCATATAGTTTCACTATACTTATTTCGGAATTTTCAGAAATAAGAACCAAAATTTCGTCCTGTGGCTCAAATGATATTATTCCAGGACATCCGGTATGATTTTTATTGAGAACTTAACCTATTTAGGCTAACCTGTTATACTAATTTTTAATTAATGTAAAATCCGGTTGTATAATTTTATTATAATTGTAATAATCATTTTTTTGTCTACCCTGTTACCAAGTTAACGTTATTTTAAACCCAAGTGGAAAATGAAAACTGACTTCTGGTATTTCGCAATTATAGAAACTCTAATTAAATAATTATAAATAGAATAACGCCAGAGGTGTCGTATATATGGAAATAATACAGGATGAGGGAAAAATTGTTCAATTATTTATTCTTTAAAAAACATTTATATACAAATATTTTGAGATAAGCGAAGACCTGTCTCCCTTATCCTAGTGCAGCCACGCTTAAATATTGAAACTTGCCTTTTAATGATTATTATGTTAACTTATTCTAAAAATAAAAGTCTCATTTTCTTGCACAACATTTTAATATAATCAACATCAACATTATTAAAACGGAATTTTACCAGCATTTCCTGTTAGTCTAACAATTTTAATCATGCTTAGAAATGTTAGAATATATTTTACAAAAGATCACAAACGAGTATCTCAAAAACAAATCACCGAAACCTAATTTCTGATTAAACAGTTTTTGCAAATAGTGCCCTGTATATGTTTTTCATTTATTTTCGACAGGTAATAGACATGTGAAACTAACAAAACTTCAAATATTTGTAGCCTAAGAATAGGTCTTTCTCTACAGGGTGTTTTTTACTGAAACCTTTGAATACCCCCGACCACTTTATTTTTAGAGATACAGCAAAAATTGTCAAACAAAAAAGATTCAGATTATCCTCTACTTTAAAGATCAGGTATTTTTTTGTTAGGTTAATATAGCGGAATTCACAGAAACATCACTTTCTTAGGTTCAAGATTGCAGTTGCATTTCAGAAACTTCAAAATATTTTCCAGGTTTTTCTCTTAGCCGGTTTAGTAATATTTTTTTTTCCCAAGCCTCTACGACGGATAGGTTCTCAGATACAGTACCTCGCATTCTTATTCGACCACCCGGTACACAATTGAAGTACAGAGCTGCAACTTTACACCTGTAATAAAATCCATTTTTTTTAAACTATTCGACAAATTTAAAGAGTAAATATTTTGAAAAACACTTTATTTTCGATCAATTTTATTTTGCATTATTTATTTATTTTTAATTACCCTGATAAATAAGCAAATTGCTTTAATTTAGTGTGAGAAATCTGCTTGGGGGTTTATCGAAATGCTTGAAAATGAACCGAACTACGCCACTGACACACACATAAACGCACGCACATAAAACAAAATGCAAAAAAAATGCACACACGCGAGAACTCATGCAGAGTTGTATATCTCCGATGCGCTCGTAGTAGACCTCGCCGTAACCTTGACGACTGGGCTAAATAAAGTATGCCGTGGAGGGTGTCGCTTAGCAACAACAACCAGTGGAGCATGTGGGCGTGGTCAGAGCGGCACCCACCCCTCCACGTTGCAGCAAGGACGCGAACCGCACCGAAGAGAAAGTTGAAAGTTGGAGTTTTGACCGCTAGGAGTGCTACCGAAAAGATGTGGAAGTGCAAGTGCACGAGAGGCGCGCGAGATGCGTTTTGGTTGCGCCGCACGCGCATTTTGCGAGGTGCATCCGGTGATCCGACGTTGCCGATTTCCCAAAATTTTCCCGATAGTCACTGATAGTACTCTTGATGTTGGAAAATGGTGGAGTCTTGATAATAATAAATTGAATGTTGAATGTTGAACCGTATATCAACATCCCGTATCAATTCAGTAAAAGAAAGGGGTCAATACAAATTCATCAATTTTTTATTTCTTGGGAATGTGAATGACATTTTGATACATTTGGGTGAAGATTGTTTGCCCAAACACCATCTGCATCAAGATTATACTGAAGCGAATGATAATCTTCCTTATCTATTAATAGGAAAATGAAAAGTCGTTTGCATAAAACAATTTATTACTCATTAATGAACAACCAGAGGTCCAAGATTTGATCCTTACGGATCTCGCGATGCCGTGGCAGATTTGTTCGATCTGTAAGCATGATAATAGGACTTAATTTGAACATTCAAACCATAGCTACATAATTTGTTAAGTAAAATGGCATCAATTCTATTATCTTTTGAGAAATCTGCGTACATCACATCCACCTAACACTTCAAATATTTTAAGATATACTATGCAATAAAGAGAAATTTAATTAGTACTGAAAGGATGAAGTTTGGTTGGATGTGATTATTCAGAATCATTTCATAAATTTCTTAAATAATTTCTTGTAATAAAGAAACTTAAAAAAATATATGGAAAATGGGCCAGAAGTAACCAAAAGAAAGCCGATATATTTGTGAACCAACTGGAGGATGTGTTCCAGCCACTTAAAAGGCACTAAGATGAAATTGTCTCATTTCTTCAAAATGCATCCATCTTCGAGTTAGTTTTGTTCATTTACTGCTACAAATTTTGGAAAGTAACACATCAAAAGATATTTTTGACCACAAAACCACTTTGATGTTTTTAAAAGAGCTCGCCTTTGAGTGATGTACACTTTTTCATTCGGTCAAACTAATTTTCAAAGCACTTTGATGATTTTCCTCTATTGCTGCTAAAAGAGTGAGTGGGTACATGAAATCTTCTTTGTATGTGGGAAATGGTTTTTCATTGTCCTACCAATTAAAGTCAGAGAGCTGAAAATTACAACACAGCGGTTCTAAAACTGTGGCACATTACAATATTTTTAGTTTTTACAGAAAAAAAATAAAATAAAAGTAAAATTGTGCCCCTTTTAACATTTTGTTTTAATCTTTATTATTCAGAAACACATATTTTTCCATTTTTTACTTTTACGGTTCTTGCTTCAAACAATTTCGCCACGCATTGATTTTTAATGGCGAAATGCTTTCATGGTGGTACATATATTTTTGTTTCATATTTATGTAGTACAAAATTTGAAAAGTTTGAAAACCGCTGGTATAGATTTTTTTTTAGTTTATTATTTATTATCTTTTGGTATATATTACATTTTTCTAGGACATTTCATTTTCCTAATTCCCTGCTATAGGAGCAGGGCCGGTTTAAGGCATACGCGAAGAATGCGCCCGCAGGCGGGCGCCGCGGCCAGGGGGGGCGCCACAGTGTGAAACATTTTTTTTTCTGAATGTAATATAATAAAAAGTAGTCAAAACAGCGTTTGAGGCTACTCAAATTTTAAAAATTTTCCCTGATTACGCGCCCTCAAGCTACGCCACTGGTATGAGGGGCGCCAGTGAATTGTTCGCATCCACTAGAAAAATGTCTAGGACCGGCACTATATAGATCAATTAATAATAATAAAATGCAGGTTTATCAGTTTTGAAAACTATATTGATATTTTTGTTGTGAAATAAGTGTATAGATAGGTACTGTTTGACGATTTTGATTGTTTTTATGTATTTCTGCAATAACTTCAGGCACAAAAAACAGTTAATAAATTATCGTTTTCGATGAGACTTAATCCCCAAAAGCTCTAATCAATCGATCTGCACATTGTCGTTATCATAAAACAAAACTACTCGAGAATGGGTTCGCGTTAAATTCATCTTTCTTAAGCGCCCTGTTTTTGCAGTGAAATAATATTTCTTGTCATTCCCCAAATTTTTCGAAGCATCCCTTTGTTTTTTAATCAAGCAACAGAGCTTCAAAAAGTGCATCTATATTAATATACTTAATGAATATAACTACAAACCCGAGTTTTCCCAAAAATCGATCAATATTTAATCATGAAGACCACGTGCGATTAACAATGGCACAAATAAATGAACCTTATATTTTCAGGATTAAATTTTATAAAATACTATACATACTTTATTTAATAATAAAAAATACAATAAAAATCATTCATCCCATGATATTCCCAAGGGGTAGTAAATAAAAACCAACTACTTGTTCCCCCTTCTATTTGTTAATGCATCCCTTGCACCTGAGACTTTCAAATAAAAAATCCGGCAACAGCGCAGATGCACTTCACTTCAAAATCAAGTTGGCACTGTTCGTAAGGTCGCAATTTCTGATTGCATGTAGCGTATTTGATTCACAGTAGTACGACGTTTTGTCTCCCGTTGGCTGACGACTCCTTACGTTTTCCGAACAGGCAATTGTTTCTTGGCGCGATTACCGATTGTTTTGTCGATATAATTCGAATATTTGTGGTGGAGAGTTACGGGAAAGTTGATGTTTTGTGCCAAAATATGTGGGAATAGTTTGTGGTGGTTTGAAAAATTTTATTTTTTTGGTTTGGTTTTTAGTAATTTGTGTTTAATACGATTTTTGATTATGGATTGGATTTCTTGGTAGGTATTCTTTGATGTCTTGTTAAATTGTAGATTTTATTTAAAAATGCATTTTAAAACTAACTACTGTACACTTTGGGGAAGCTACGTGGCAATACAAAAATGTTATTTCTTGTTAATTTTAGCAACAGAATTGTGAAAATTTATTAAAAATACTTGTGTTTATAAAAAATAAATCAGAAAATTTGTTTTAGTACTACTTTAGTTGCTACAATTACTTCGATTAATTAAGGCAAGAAAAGTCAGTTTGGTCAATTGTCACATTTTAGTATCAACATACTTTTGAACATTTTTGACGCCTGCAAGGGTTACAAGTGCGGATCCAGAGGGGATCATGAAAACCCCGGATCTATGTCAATCGATGATTTTTCTCTGAATTTCCTGCCTTTTTCTGGCAAATTTACCAAATTAATGTCAGTAAATATATCAAATGTCATGTGTCATGGTTTATTGTAATTTTGTAGCCAGTGACCCCCCTTGACTAGAAAGCTGGATCCGCCCTTGGGTTAAATCGATCTAGTTCTTCCAGGACACGTTTCATTAAAAAAAAGGATCGAGTTAGGTTTCTGTAGATCACAGCAATCGTTAAAAAGGATTAAAAGATTATGATATGTAACGTGTTCCCGAATAAATCGTGCTCAAAATGAACACATATGTTTGAAGGATCCTTCAGTTTAGATGCAATTTCACAACTTTTTTCTTATAGATATAGAAACATGAAGTTCGCAGATGATTTTTTGTCACGTTAGCACCCACTAAGAGGGGATTTTTAGATATTCATCTCTTAAGGGGTGTTCCAAGTTTTTATAGAAAGAAAAAGATACAAGGTGGTTAAAATTGAGCTTCATTAAAAAATAGAAAAGAATTTCACCGTTTTCCAAAACCAAGATAGTTTATCGAGCATCTGAAATATTGTACGCTCAAGAGAAGACATATTAAAGATATTGTATGGGCGGGAAAAAGTTGCCCAGTTGTACTGCACAAGACACTCTGCCATCTTTGGAAGTATGGCGTTATTTTTTGCTTGTATTTTTGATGTAGGTACTCATAAAATATTTGATGTTAATGAATTCTATAATAGTATTTTATGTACCTATGTTAAGGGGTTTCATTAACGTGTCATAACTTCATACGATATTTCCCCTTGACCCGCGTGCCTAAATATAAATCTTTTCCAAACTTTGGCAACACAGCAAAATACATTTACCAAAAGATATTGCCACCGAATAAATAAATCATTTATGCATTCTTAGTAGCCAGTGGCCAGTGGCGTGCGGAACATAAAAATTAAGCGACCAAAACCATCATCCAATGTTTTAAATAGGTAATAAATTGAGGTATGTTTTCTTTAATTCAACCTACAAAATGCAAGATTTTGAATCTGTTACTCACAGAAAAACCTAGGTCTAACAATTAAAGAAATTATTTTTTCTTCAATGCATTTTATAAAATCTTGTTCTTGTGTATATACTGTTCTCTCCCTTTCTGTTTTTCGGACCATAATTTTGTTCAACTGTATGACTCACAACACCAATCAACAATTGCACCAATATCCCCTTCACCACACTAACTCACTTTACACCTAGATACGTATTTTTATCCACATACGAACATAAATTTTAAAAAAACCTAATTTTTCCATATGTATTACATATATTTTTTTCACACCATCTTAAAATCGAGGTTTCCACGAAGAAAATGAGCACTGATAAAGGTTAAAAAATGGAATTTTTTTAAAATAACGTTTTCGATTGAATATTAGGCTTTTTTTAACTTAAATTCGTATAAAATCGAAAAATAAATATTTTGCTCTGAAAAAATTACAGCTTACTTAAAAAACACAAAAAAGAAAGTTTTTACAGTTTCATAAAAAAAATATTTTAGCGGAGAAAAAAATAAAAACGGTTTTTAGCGATTTTCTCGATAATTTTGAGGTTGTATTTATTTTAAATTAATTAAAATTAACGAGTAATAAAATATAATTAAAAAAAGTTTAAAAACTAATAAATTTCAAAAAAGTACTAACTTAACTTAAATAAAGTTAAAACAAAAAAGTAAGAAAGTTTTACCACACCGATCAATAAAATCAAAAATAATTTGTTGGACGCCCCTGAAAAATGATTAAAATTAAACTCATAGGATTGTACATTAGTCTGAGACACACCGAGACATACAGCGACGATCATGTAATTCGGGTAGAGTAGGCCTTAAACAAAGACAGCGACAAATATTGTTCTCGAAACTAGGTCGCGTGGTATTTTCTTTGTTGACAACCTTCTCCAAAATTTTCTCATCTTTCAAACTCCCCTCTTTCCCTAGCGATCCCTCTTTCCTTTTTACCACAATATATTTAACAGTTTTTTTTATATGTATACACTATTAATTGGTTTCTTGTTATGCATCACGATCAAAGTTGGTGGTAATATGCATCATTTCTTCTTTGATTAATCGTCTTGTTATTTTGTTCCTCTGTTCTGTGTATTTATTTTTAGACGTTCGTCCACTTAGGGTTGGGGATAACTGTATGATTATTATGGAATATCATCCATGCGATCGTTCATAATCCTTGGAGGATTTGGCGAACCTTAGATATTTCTAATAGATCTTTAAATTGTTCATAGTTAAGAATAAAAGGGAAGTAAAACGCATAAAACACATAAAGATTCGCTTCGGTGGCATCTATCCAACCTTAAATAATTACATTTTAGAGAAAATCGAAAAATGCTAAACAATTTCCAAGGAAAATGATTCAATCAAGATATCGTATAGCACCTATAATTGCCTTACAAGCTACTTCAATTACATCTACACCCTTAAGTACCTACTTAATTTACCTTCAGTCTAACGGCAACTAAAAAAATTGCTACCAATTATTTTTAATTGTCCTCTTCCTTTTTAATAATACTGCTGGCAGACGGCTATTTTCATTGTCTGCATTGTTTTCTAGTATTACGTGCATCACCGGCAAACGGGTTCAGATATCTGTAACAATAATTATATAGCGAATTGGCTATTTGCCTAGACAGACATATCATTAAGTTGCGAAATTTAAATGGAATATATATGTTAATGCTGAAAATAATATAGAGCATTTGACATAGTAGTGTTTAGAACAGCACCATTTTAAAAATGCTTAATATAGAAGTTTAAAATTTTGAAAAAACCATTTATTAGACATGTTTCCTTGAAAACCGATTTTTATTATCTTCGTTTGTTTTCAATTGGCGTGGTGTCAAAGCCAAAATTTCAATTTTTTGATATTGTCACCATTTGTAAATAGGCCAGTTGCCAAAGAAGGATATTGACCAAAAGCTCGCACAAAATATGATATCGATGAATTTTGGCACTTAAGGAAAATTTTACTAAAAACTATATTATTTTAAAAAAGAATTTGTATTACTATAAAATATTATTAAAAATAAGAAAGCAAATTCGAAAACTCTAAGCGCGCCGAGCCGTTGAATATACAAATATTCAGGCGCGGCGTTCGGAAAAACTAAAGTATCTTTGCCTTTGCAAAGAAAAAAAAAGAAAGCATTTTAAAGAGGAGACAGGAAGTCATTAGTTTTTAATTTTTTTTTCTCATAGAAAATTTGATTTAAATATAATTAAAATGATAAACATTATCTCTATACGAAGGTGGAATTTTTTTGAAAAATAAAAATACCAAAAAAGGACCATGGGAGTGACAAAACTGCACAAAGGATGTGAAATAAAATCACACAAGCTCCCAAGAACACGGACATTAAAAATGTCCTACACTGCACCAGCGTCTGGGCTTCAACAACTACTCCTTGGGCTATATGCCCCACCAGGTATTGAATTACGAAAGTCCAGATGTGGTTTGGTGCCCGACCAAGTCGGGGCTTTAACCCAAAAACTTCGATTTTGTTATTAAAGGAGCTTGCCATTCTTAGACCAGTTTCGGCATTATTGTGCCTCATCAGTAAGAAACAGGCTAGCTCGACATCCTGTCACTAAATAAAACTTATGTTTTTACAACATTCATTCGACGCAATTTTTATTTTCAAAATAGTGTTTTGTTTTCTTTGCGTATATTTTAGGCAAAGATACTTTAGTTTTTCCGAACGCCTCGCCTGAATATTTGTATTCAACGGCTCGGCGCGCGTAGTTTTTGAATTTGCTTTCTTATTTTTAATAATTTTTTATAGTAATACAAATTTTTTTTTAAATAACTTATAATTTTCGAAATTGCGAAGTTAGCATACACTTTAGAGCAGCAAAGACTTTTTTATCGTTTTCTACGCCCTTTCAAGTACTTAAGGGCCAAGTTTCACCGATATCACATTTTGTGAGAGGCCAAACTCTCTGACAACTGGGCTAAAATGTAAATATAACAATATATAAAATAAGGGTAGACTAGTGAGTCTAGCAAAAATAAAATTTAAACAGAATATAAAATTTTGGTCTGCAAATAAAATTATTAATTTTTTTTCAGATACTTGGATTATTAATCTATTTCAAGTGATTTTCGTCATATTCCTGTAAGTACCCTATACTTTTCAGGTCTTCATTCTGAATATCACTTACGTGGTAATTAATATTTGAATTTAGTTAAACATATCTAGAAACCTGTTGCCTGCGTTAGATATTAGAAAGAATTGATGAAAATCGGTACATATTGAGAAAATTTGGAAAGTGATCGGTAAACTGACCCTGAAAATCACTGAAAGATAGTAAAATGTTTCGGGTTTCCCAGGGTCTTAAATCAGCTTTTTAGTTCTATTCTAAATTAATAATATTTAAACTAGAGTCATAAGTTTTACCCAGTAGTACCCCTTGTTTTTTCTAACACTACCATGCAGTCTCCGCTCTTAGACTAACACTCAAACTAATGTTGAGTCTTCTCACTAAACTTGTAGTGTCCATCAGGAGCTGGTTAACGTCCACATTTATATGTTGATGGCGCTTTTCTTTATGGTTCCTTTTGGTGCTAGCTTCCACAGTACCAAGTAACCATACAGCTTTTAATATCTGCTTATAAAGCAAAAGCATAATATCTAGAGAAAGTAGAATTTCTATTAATCAGATAATACAAGGTTTCAATATCTTCTTCCAAGTTCTTCTCTTTTATTTCTCTCATGAGCTGTCCAGCATAGTTTCGTTCCAAAGTAATATAGTCCATTCGAACTTTAGGAGATGCCGCCGAGTTAAAAAAATGGACAGAAAAGGATTACTTCCCCATATAAACCTCGCTACTTTTTCTCTATTTCTTTCAGTGTGACGCCGCAGCGCCGGCGACCTTAAAGAGAAATACAGTCATAAATCCGATGGCTTAGAATTAGAATAGGCGAACAAAGATAGTGTCTTTTCGTACTGCCAGAATGGCTGAAGCAATCTTAGTTTAAAGTTTTACTCATATTTTATCCAAAGCTACATCTAGAAAGATTGTACATCAAAAGGCTTTCTCTACATCAATCGTTATTCTATGGATTTGGTTTTTGGTTGAATGTTTATTTCTAAAATTCGAATTGGTAAGAAAGAATCAATAATTTATCTTCTATTATCTGTTTCAATTCTTTTAAACAACAACTTTTATTAACGTGGCCATTTTAATTGTAGATTTTCTTGGAAGATTTGTTAGTACTTCTTGTGTAATTAGTACAAACCACTTCGGATTAATATGTTTAATTTTAATATTTACCTCTTTAGTTGTTTTAAGAATAATTCTTACGTAAAATTCCTCCCCCTATCGAGAGTTTGTGTGGTTTTAAATAATCTGCGAATTATTTATTGTGGTAAACTGGGTTTTTGATGCGGTTAATTTTTTATTTTCTGCCTCTCCTTTGCTACAATACATCCTCGATACTTTGAAGGATCATTTTGATTGCAGATTATCTGATTTTGTATACTCCTTAGTCAAGTGTTTACCAGTGAAATTGACACATCTTGCTTCTTTATCCTTATATTTTTTTATGTCTGAGTTCCTGGTGATTACGTCTTTGAATTTCAGCCTCATTGTGGAGGGTTTCTCTTGATACACACCATGGGACATCTGCATTCATACGTAATGTTTTTTAATGGAAATTTTGCAATATTTTAGTGTTAAAGGGGTTGTGCAACCCGAAAGCTGGACTCCATATGTCCAGATTCTTATATCTCCAGATCTTGTAGCCACCAACTGGACATTTCTAGCGAAAACAGAAAATTGCATATTCTCGTAGAATTTTCGTGTCCAAACAAAAAATTTGTGATTTTAGGACAGATTAAAATGAACACGTCATCAAACTTCTTGTTGCAGTCCCTATAATTTGGCACTGCATTGCTGGATCAGCACTAAATAGCTCTCTACTTGATCCTTATTATTAAAAAAATATGTTTTTTTTCGTGTGGGAATGTTTTCTATAATTACAATCTGATCATTAAGATCAATAAGCAATTTTGTTCTAACCTACCTTAACTAGAATTCTTAAAAACTAAGGTCCTACTCACTAGTGTTCCTAAGGGTCTGATAACACTACCGATAACGTGTAACACAAAATCCGCACAATACTCTGTTTGTAACTAGCACAGTCACTGAACTAATTCAAAAGGCTTGGTCCTCTTGAGTCTTCTTACTAAATTGGTATTATCGAGGAGCTGGACGACCTCAACGTTACCATGTTGGAGCAGCCGTTGTTCATGGCTGCCGGCAGATTCAACTGTCAACAGTTTCTACGTCAAGGTCCCTGTTGCGACAGTACCCGGGTGCATCGACGATGTTCCTTAATACTTTATTTTGAAAACGTTGGATAACTTGAATGTTACTTTTACTGGCGCAGCCCCAAAGCTGGCTACCGTACGTCCAAACGGGTTTCAATATCTGCTTGTAGAGGATCAGTTTGTTATGTATGGACAACTTGGAGATTCTTCCTAATAACCAATACATCTTTTTATATTGTATACCAAGATCTTCACGTTTCTTTTTTGTGGACTTTCCAGCGAAGTCTAGCGTCGAGTATCATTCCAAGATATTTTGCTGAATTAGCATATTTATTCTTATGGGAATGTGTTGGTTTCGTTTATTAGTAAAGTTAACATTTATTTTCATTTAACTTAATACGCCATCTTTTAGTCCAGGTGTTAATCTGGTCTACAGATGTTTGTAATTTTCGGTTAGCTCCTTCATGGTCTTTTCCAACAGCCAGAATGGCAGTATCATCAGCAAATGTTGCAATAGTATCGTGCTCAAGGTTAGGAATATCACTGGTATACAGTAAGTAGAGTACTGGACCTAGTACACTACCTTGGGGTACTCCTGCCTTAATTTCTCTTAGATCAGAATATACCTCTTCCTGTTTTATTCTGAAATATCTGGTTGATAAATAGGGTTTTTTAGAGTTCTGAATACTGACGTGGTAGTAACAAATTTAACTTGTGGTTAAGGCCCTCATGCCAAACTTTATCAAAAAAAAATATTGCTGTTAGTTTCATTAGTCAGTATCTTTTTTTTTAATCATTTCAAATTTAAAAAAATATGTATTCTATCCTCTCTAGCTGAACCGGCACAAACTGGAAAACAATCAAAATCGACATTCGACAGATACTTGATGGCAATAATTTAAAAGTTACATTTACATTGTTAGATAATTGTACTTACGGAATAACGAAATTAAAACACAATCTTTAAATTGTCTTGTCTTTTTTATACATCGTAAAACCGTGTACTAAACTTGTATGTACAGTTACTCTATTTCGTATTGCGAATTACATTAATTTTTTTAAAACATTCGCATAGTTAGTTTGCCGGTTGCGAGAAGAGATTAACAAACTCGAAACCGTTATCTTTCATGATTCTAGATTCTTATTTTACATCGCAAATTAGCGTCTATATTTTATTGTCGAGTTCCAGACAATGATCGATCGTTTTTTTTTATGGACTTATATATATATTTTATTTTATTTTTTGTGTTGTAATTTGCCAAGTCATTTAATTTAACGGGAGTTGGGCACGGTCGGGTTAAGAATTTGTGATTGCCTATAAGGAAACAAATACAATATTTTACGTTGCCCACAAACAGATACTTTGATGTGAATATAAACTTTTACGTTGAGCAAGAGATAACACCTAGTGCGTCTATGAGTAGGAAGAAAAATAACCTCGTTCCCACCGTTTTCGAGGATGCTGAGCACGGTGGTGGTGTTAGAGATTACTTCCGACCCTCACCTACCCCTCCACAGGTCAAAACTCACCCCCGAAACACCTCCACCATGCTCGTCATCCTCGAAAACGGGGGGAAAGACGTTTTTTTACAGGGAAATGATGTGCTGCCCATTTAGCCCCCTTTGGGTGTAGTTTTTGGGCGTTTTAGGGGGTTTGGCTGACGAAAAGAGAAATTCTGATAGTGCCATCGTGTTCAGCAACCTCGAAAATGGGGGCACAAACATTTTGTCGGTGTTACAAAGAAGGAAAAAAACACCTCTGCAGGGGGTGAATTTTGGGGGGGTTGGTGAGGTTCGGAAGTAATCTTTAACACCACCATCAAAATATTCCTGTTCTTGAAAAAATTAAATATTATAAGTGAAAATACACGATTGGCTGACATTTACAATCACGAAGGCCTTGCCAGACTCACAAGTCAGGTTTAGTTAAACGAGGAGGGAAATAGCCGAGTTTAGCGCGCCTGACGATCATTAGACGAGTCTGGCAAGGTTTCCAGGGTTTCCACATTAGCCAGATTGTATATAGGCCATCATCTGATAATTGTTTTTACTTAACTTCAGTATACCTCTTACTACTAGAACTATTTTATCACTAGTAATCTCCCTAGAGCTTGAATTACTATCGAAAATATTTCCGAAAACATTAATTTTTAGTTATCTGGAGTCGAAGAACTTCTTATTGGTTAAAAAATGTTGGTGTGAAATTTTGACTCGAAAAAAAGTGCTGTGTTTTCATATGTTCTGAAGCATTTTCCACCTCAACCCATCGGGAAACCCCTCCCCCTAAATATATATGAATTTTGCTTAGAATTACTAACTCTACAATTCTATCCATGTCTTGTAGTCTTGTGTGCTGACAGAAAGTAAGAATTTTTGTCATAAGCATCAAGATGGTACTGTTGCAAAAAAAATATGATAAACATTCTTTTGCAACAAAAAAACTGTCCTACGAAGTTATTTCGAATATTTTTTATAAATTTGTGTGAAAATCGTCCACAGCTTTCTTCATAATCTATAATCATACGACTTTGCGACCATTTTCAATTGTTGTAAATTGTACGTCTGATGAGGTGTATTGATTAAAAAAATCGTTAATCTTAAAAAAGCGGTGTCGTTGCATCTGCGGTCATAAAAAAATATGTTGAATTTAACGTTGCATGTGCGGTCAGGGCGTAAACAAGCTAGGTAAAATATTATCACCTTTTTTACCATTATTTTATCTTAAGATTTTTAAATTTTAATCTCAATTTCAAAAGAAGGAAATTTTTTTATAAAAAAAAACTTTTTGTCATAAAATTAATAATAAACATTTTTCTCCTCTTGTCAATTTTCGTGGTAAATAATGTTATTTAAATCTTACAAAAACTTAATGATAAAGTGATGCTAGCAAAAAGTGCAACGTTAAATTCATCATATTTTTATATGACCGCAGATGCAACAATAATTACCTTGACCGCAGATGCAACGACCGCTTCTGCACCTATATCAAAAAAACTGATTGCTACGAAAAAAATTTGACTTGATTTCAGAAAAGCATCAATAACTTTATTAAAAAAAAATCATACAGCTTAAACACGATTGTCATTTAATTTATTATACAGGGTGAGTCACGGTAGACGCGACGGTCCATTGTGGCTAAGCGGTTAATATTTTGAAAATTTTGTTTATTCATGGATATGTGGTATGATAAAGACTACATTTTAAAATTATTTTGAATTATACAGGTTGTCCCAAAAAAGTGTGGCATATCAAAGTTATATTATTTCTTATTGAAGACCCTATATTTTGTTGCATTTATAGATTATGCGTTAAAAATAAGATAAACTTTCTTAAGTATTCCCTATATTATTATAAGAAAACCGATAACTTGGAAACCTATGGAATCAGTCAAGTCCAATTTTATCTGAAAAAAATTAGACTAATAATTGAAAGCAATAATGTATTTAGAGTTGTTTAAAATTATACAGGCCGTCCAAAATGGGGCGATTCTCTAATGCCATATTCAAACGACAATATCGTTCTTATTTTAAATAGGACACCCTGTATTTTATAATCCTATTACCGTGACTCGCCCTGTATAATTTTACTATATAAAGGTATAGACAATGGTAGAAGTGGCAACGTTTGGTTTCTTAATTTTGACTGCTAAACTAATTTAATTTGCGGAAAATTTTAAATAAAATATCAGTAAGTTTCATCAAATTAATAATAATTAATTTGCAGATTGAACATCTTTTTTATCATTATTGGCTAAAAATAAGTTCCATTTTGAAATCGGCTTAATATCAAACTTTAGTCCACATTTTAACCGAATAAAAACAAGAAAATTCCTCCTACGCTTTCTGAAGGTGACGATATTAATTAAATGTATCTGTTCAATTTTGTTTGGTCGCCAAATCTCTAGTTCTCCAATTTACTTCGTTCATGTCAAGGTCCTTTCACAAAAAAAGGTCGCGAATCCAAAACGATTAAATAATCATTATTCTTCGGTGGCATGTGTAGTGTGTCTGACCGATACCGAATGGGACAGAGGAGGCTTTGAGAAAGAATAAGTTTCATATACGGTACTGCACTGCGTATATAAATGGTATCTTTTGTGTCTGGCTTGCTTCCGGGATACCCAAACAGCAAAGCCCAGTCGTGGTATCCGAGAAAAACTGATTTTTTTCTGTAGACAGTCAAATAGGGGATAACAAGAACGTTTCACTCCAAAATTTTAACTTTTTTTTTTATTGAAGTTGCGATATTTTTAAGGTTTTTCTAATTTTAATTACAATAAAAATATCCACAAAGAAATTTTCGATGATAAAATGGATTGTAAAACATTTTTAGTTGTGAGTTGGAAAAAAAAACTAGTATGTGGAATCTAATTATGGAATAATTGTTAGACAACTAAAAATACAATTAACTGGACGTACAAAAAATACGTTCAGTTAATTGTATTTTTAGTTGTCTAACAATTGTTTCATGTCGTTTTCGCCCTGAGGAAGGCCTAATATAAGGCCGAAACGTCTGCAATTTTTAATTAAGGAGTTTGATTCATCGTCCTAAACCTCACAAACTTTTTCGTAATTAATTACTTGCATGTATTTTTATTTTAATACTTAAAATATTGGTGCGGTAAAATTACCGAATTTAGAGATTTCAAATGTATACGTATTTAAATTTTTTAAAATCAACCCTAGCTCAACTGGGAGCGATATGTTTCGTTATATATACAACTATTTATCGTACTAATATTTCAAACTAGCCCAGTTGTCAGAGAGATTGACCTCGCACAAAATGTGATATTGATGAAACTTGGCACTTAAGTACTTGAAAGGGTATAGAAAGCGATAAAAAAATCTTTGATGCTCTAAAGTGTATGCTAACTTCACAATTTCGAAAATAAAATCGAAAATTTGGTTTTTCCATTATATCTCGAAAAAAAAATTAAAATTTCGAAAAAGAGCGGAAAGAGCGGAAAATTTTACTAAAAATTATATTATAGGTTATTTAAAAAAAAATTGTATTACTATAAAAAAATTAAAATAAGAAAGCAAATTCGAAAACTACACGCGCCGAGCCGTTGAATACAAATATTCAGGCGAGGCGTTCGGAAAAATTAAAGTATCTTTGTCTAAAATGTACGCAAAGAAAAAAAAAGAAAGCATTTTAAAGAGGAGACTCTAAGCTTTCTCAGGAAGTCATTAGTTTTTATTTATTTTTTTGTTTTCTCATAGAAAATTTGACCGGAAGTTATAATTTCTAAAATCCTCACTGATTTTTATAAAACTAAAGATATACTTAGATAGAGGCATAACAAAAATAAATCCTTGTACACTTATCATCATTATACTTTTACTTTTGATTTAAATATAATTAAAATCATGAACATTATCTCTGTTTAATAAAAATTATCATTTTTTTACAACATTTATTCGACGCAATTTTTATTTTCAAAATAGTGTTTATACAAAATCAGAAATTAATTTTTTTTTTAAATAAAGTTAAAAATAATTTAGAAATTGATTTATGAAAATAAATAAACACTATTTTGAAAATAAAAATTGCTATTAGTTTTTCGAAATTTTTATTTTTTTTTTCGAGATATAATGGAAAATTCGAAATTGTGATACACTTTAGAGCAGCACAGATTTTTTGGTCAATATCCTCCTCTGGCAACTGGGCTAAACCCTCCCAAGTTTCATAATTTTGTGACACGAAAATCTGATTTATGAAAATTACACAATTAATATTAAAGAACTATTTAGCGTTTAATTTATTTCTACGAATTATTGGTTGGGATATAAATACTGTCTCAAACAAATTTGCTCTGTAAGTGATATGTTTATAATTTGAATTTAGTTTTCACGAGATATTAAATTGGTTACGCTTGTTTAACTCGATTTGGTAGTTTGATAAATGATGAAATTTTTGAGTATTATTACACAAACTTTTATTAACATATAACTTTTTTTTTTCAAGATTGATTTTGGGCTTGCGATAAAACACCGATTAGCTAATAGTAAAGTTCATTGTGTTTTCGTATCAGGAAACATAAATCAAATTTTATGCAACCATAATATACGGTAGCCATCAATTATATGCAGATTTGAAAATTTATTGCACTATAAATTTAGCGCAGAAAAGTATTGGTATAGGCTCCCTCGATAATTTTATTCAAATGTGTATTTCGTGTGTTTTTTTTTGATATTGAATATACTCGCTTCTTAATAGAATATTTTTAATAATTTGCTGGGGAAGAAATAAATTCGTAAATTTATTTATGAAATTGTACGTCTACATACAGCAGTGGCGTAGCCAGGAATTTTTTTCGGAGTGGGCCCACTATTTCTCGTAGATAATATTTACTATAAATACTTTTTTCAGCAGGGAAGGGGTAAATATACAGGGTTAAACCGTCAAATGTTCAGTATCGTTTTTTCAGGAAAAAATAAGATTTTTTATTCCCATAATCCTGGGTCCTAACTTGTTTTGATTTTAGAACAAAAGAGTTTTTTATGAATTGTTCAAAAACAATTTGGTTGATTTTGAATAAACTTGGCACGCTTATTTGCGGCAATAAATTAAATATTATTAGAATTAAATTATTAATTCCAGTGACGTTCCACAAGGTAATTTAATTGATATTGGGACAAATCATTGTACGCCACTGTTTTTTTGTATGTTCGTTACTTTTCTTGGATTAAACAGTTGAACACACAAATTTTTTGCTTCTTCAATTTTATTCGTATCTCGCTTAGTTTTTGAAAAAAAAATAAAATCTTATTTTTTTCCTGAAAACCCGATCCTGAACGTTTAACTCTGGGTCACCCTGTATACAATGTAGGCTATTTAAATACATTATTTTATTTAACAACAATTTGTTAATTATTAAGATAGGATTGAACTTTGAATGAGCAATGAGCATTATTCAAAGGCAATTCTGCGAGTTTGTCTGACATCAAAGCTAGGCCTGTTAAATCAATTAGTAGATGTATTATTCCGAAAATATGATTTCAGTCTTTTCATCGTTGAGAAACTTCGTTCAGTTCGTTCTACAGAGGCAGTGGTAACGGGTAAAACGGCTAAAATTTGGAATAGCCTAAAAATGTTCGGAAACAAACAAGGATTTGCTACATTTAAAGTATCGACTGCACTTTGAGGAAGACAGGAATCTACTTTTTGGCATTTCACTGTCCAAATATCCCATTCACTGCGTAGAATAACCGTGTATATTGTTTGTAAATCATCTGAATATAACTTAATCGCTGGCTCAAAAACGTAAAATAATTATGATTTATATAGTTACCACGTTTTCTTATAAACTTATAGAAGTTTCGGGGGGGGGTCCCCCCTTGGCTACGCCACTGACATCTCGAGAAGTAAAAGTATTTGAAAACAACTTAAAATTGGAGTGTAGGGGTTTTAAAGGGTGAACTATTTAATGAAAATATTGGCATCCTTTTGCTATTTCGGGTTATACTTCGTTATTTTTAATGGTACATCCTGTATATTTTGCAAAATTTAGGAATTACGTTTTTCTGAACAACTTTTGTTATTACTTCCCTGTATCTACCTTTATCTGTTTTTGAGTTATATAATTTTTTTTATTAAAAATGTACTTTTTCACCATTTCTTCTAAAGGTACATCGATAAAAGCTTAAATTTTTTACAAAGTGTAAACGACATAACGTTCTGTAGTTTATGTTATGAAATTCCTTTTTTATTATACAGGGTGCTGTCAAAGATAAAATAAAATAGTCACGCAAAAAATTCGCATATTTCATTGTTTTTAATGGAACACCTTGTATAAGATTTATTGTTTTAGAAGAATACATTGTCTAAATTAAATACTTCACCTTTTAAAACCCCTACATTCCAATTTTCTTTCCTGTACTTCTCGAGATCTTTATAACCGAAGGTTTATTGGGTGCACCCTGTATACTTTTCAAGATTATAGAGTAATCCCGTCATTAAAGCATTAACAATATAAATAAGCTTAATTAATTGAATTTTGGTAAAAATACCAAGAAAACGTAAATTTAAAAAATATTATCCAGTAATCTAAATAAAAGTTTTTGAGGATTTTTGACGAAAAATCGTACGGCAATACGAGAATACTATATAATTATTCACCACCCATGATAAAATAATTTAATAAGCATCTATTATTAAACCCAGTGAGCAATTTGAGCACTTGAGCGGCACCTGGAAGGGATGCACATTTTTTCCATTCCAGCAAGATCTAAAATTAGAAATATCCATTAGATATCCAAACATTCTCTGTATACATTGTATAAAAATATTGCAATGAACTAAAAATAGTATCGGTGAATTAATTAAGGGTTTCAAAATAACTGTGAATATTACGCCGAGACAGTCCTCAGCCGCTTTATGGGTTAATAAACTATCACCAGCGTTGCCAAATTTAATACAAATCCTGAATTTCTAGAAATTCTAATTATTAACTAAAATTTAAATCGATACAGACAATTTTCTTTTTATTAAATCAAGCATTTGTTTGTTTAAAATAATATCCATCCCGTGTACAGTTATTTGAACAACTAGGTAGGATCTTGGCATCTAAATAGCAAGCAATCTTAATAATAATAAAAAATAACAGCAATATCTGAGATGACTGTTGAAATTAAGTTACTTTAAAAACCACCTTTCTTATAATATTGTAAATTTCATTCATTTTATGCTCTAATGTCAAGATTTTAATTATTTTTTCGCTATGCGAAATTGTAGATTTATTTTTATTCAATGAATTACTTGAAAGCGTTATTTTGGTGTAGCAACTTCTTATTTTACGTTGTCTGTCATTGTTTACATTATCCAAGTATTTCTGGACCCTTGGATTGCGCGGAATGGACCAGTTCGTAAACCAGCTCTTTGGCCTGACCCTATATACATAGTATAGAGAGCACTTATTAATATCCTTTATTTTTACAACCAGATTAATTCCTATATTATGATTGCCTTGAAGCGTTTTTACCAAAAGTGGAAAAATTACATTTAAAATATAAACGTTAATAAGTTAATACCTCTTGGACTCACCCTGTATAAAAATAATATTTTTGTATTTTCGGAACTAAACTAGTGTATCATAGTAAAACTTCAAGAAAACATATTACCAAATTTGGAATTTATATTAACATGGTCTCGGGCAACAAACTGTACTACTCTCAAGATTAAACTATTTACTTTTTCTATAATAATAATAATAATATACGCCCTGCAATTCACTCCCTTACGAGTGAACCCCAGAAGCTCTGCAGCTTGTGCGGGGGAGGGACGGCTATTATTATTATTTGCCTTGTACTTTAAATTACTTATTAAATGGGCGCTATCTGTTTCATATTACCTCATTATAGCACACTTTTCATTACAACACTGATTTTGACCAATAGAAACAAACACCTGCTGTCTATTATAAAACTGACTTTGCACCAATAGAAATTTCTACGTTGTAATCAAGTAGGTTGTTGATATAGATATTAGTTATTATTGACAGTTCTGTGAACTAATGTCAAAATTATTCTTGTTGTATCAAATGAATTAATAGTTTTCAGTTAAAGTACTTATTTATATTTTGTCGTAGAAAAAAGAGCGTTGCATAATATACTATTAATAATAATAATTTATAAAAAAACTAGAGCAGCAGAAATTACAATTTATTTAAATCACTTAAATTTAATCCTCTTGACTGTTACCCACACTTGTTGCCTCCATAAAAAAACCGCCTTACCTTGTACAAATTGCCCTCCAACATCGGTCAGTGCGATCGCGACAAAAATGGAAACTTGAACTGTATCACTTGGCACACAGGTATTAACCTCAAAAAAAAAAGGAAATCCTGTTCCTAGCAACTTACATAATAAATTCGCACGCGGCGACGTGGCAACGTTGCACGCGTAACTTGCCGAGATTCCTTCCTCCAAGGGCGTTCGTACACCAGACATGGCGGTGTTGCCGGATCTGGTAGCGATTATGGTAATGATTTTGCTTAGGATACAAACAAATCACCTGGGGATATTAGAAGGTTGTTGCACTACAAGAGGTTATGATTTAAATGCACTATTAATATGTGTAATTTCTTTTGGATGAATTCCATGGGTGTCGTCATTTTAATTCAATGAGGTAGATCTATCCATTTTTCTTTTGTCTAGGTAACTTATTCTTTCATTGGATTACCTAAGAGTACGTTTAATTCAGGAGGAAACCGATATTGTCTGTTGTGAAACAATAATACCAATAACTAAAAACAAATCGAAATAAATATGGACGAGTTCCACTGGATGATACGAATAAAAATTGTAAGAGAAGTTTAATGTAACTTCTGGTGTTCCACAGGGTTCGCATCTTGGCCCTGATTTTTTTATAATATTCCTTCCGGTATCACGAGCCACTAATTATCTGCAATTAGATATAAACGTTCGGCACTTAATGACTTAATACGTATCCCTTTAATTCTTCTTAATTGGAATCCGAGTTGTTGGAAAATGTTTGGGAATTTTGGGATTATGAATTAATAGTTGCATTTCCGAAAATATAATTATAAAGGAATTACGACGAATGGTTTGTACAAAATTTGTAACAGTTATCAGTTAAAAGTCTTAGGTGTCAAAAGTAATATCTCAAACAAAGTTTAGACGTAATGGAATTAGTAACAAGTTTTGTTTTAAGTGAACGTGGTCAACAAATGTTTGTTATAAATGACTTTAAGTTTAGGAAAAGGAAATGTTTAAAAGAGGTGCCATATATTGGGTTTGTTGTACGTCAGGTTGTAAAGCAAAATGCCATACAAAGGGTAAGTTACTTTTTTGTAAAATTTCTATTTTTCATTTGTCCTACCCAGACACTTATTTTCTTTAATTTTATTAATGTTATATGTATATTATAGATAACGATATTGTCGATTCCACTTGGCGCAAAGCTGGTATCGAAAAATTCAAAATGTTGGCTTAGTAAACCAGTATAAAACTAATTCAGAGGAAGGAAAGTGGCTTCAACATCTTTTTGGCTTACCATTTCTTAATCCCGAAAATATAAGTTAATGTTTTGTTAATCATTTTATGTCCGAAATTCCAAACTCTTCGGCATATATCAAATTAGCTGATTATCTGATTGACAATTATATCTCAGAAGATTCCTTATTTCCACCAACAGTATGGGCTTCTAAAAGTAGCTCTCTACATTATACAACAAATCCTTTCATTCGCACTTTTCTAAAAACTTTTACCATGCCCATCCGAATATTCATATCTTTGTAAAAACACTTGAATTTCAGTGTTTAGTATATATTAAAATACAAAGTATTAATACGCCTGTCAGGATAATAACAAAAAAGTTAGAGAGGCAGAAACATTCACAAATAAAAAATTTTTAGAATTAAATAATGGAGAAATTACAGAATTTGAATATGTGAAATTAATCGCAAATAGATACAAAATGAAAAAATTGTGGAATTAAATAATGGAGAAATTACAGAATTTGAATGTGAAATTAATTGCAAATAGATACAAATTATAATCAATCTATTTTAAGTTTATATTTTTATATCGATATTTCTTTTGTATATAAGTTTAATATACGTTATGTAAATCAAAATTTTATTTTATTTAATTTCCTTCAAAATATTTATAAAAAAAACATTAGTTGCAAATGCACTCTTACAAATAAAATCAATTTTAACTAACATATCATTATTGGGATTAAAGGATTAAGAAGATTTATTAAACCAGGTAAAAGTGCTCAGTTGAAGTATCTACTTTTATTGCATTGAAGGGATGGTGCTCAGTTGAAGTCTACCCCAAAGTTTGGAAGGAAGGTGACAGGAGGAAAGACTGTTCTTTCTTTATAAGTTACTCAATGGTCATATAGATTGTGAAGATTTGCTAGAATTAGTCAGTTTCTCTATTCCTCAAAGACGCAAACGCCATTTAACACTTTTTCATGTGATGACTCAGGACTAATTACGGTAGAAATTCATTTATCGACAGGCTATTGGGTAACTACAATGATAACTTTCCTAATATTGATATTTTTCCAGCATCACTACAAATTATTAAAGAAAACATAAGACTGTAGATATTTTGTTACTTAAATTTTTTGTTTTTTAATCTATTTCTTATATGTTTGCAAATGTTCTTTCTATATTTTATATTTTTATATTTCTTCTCAATTATATTTTAATGACGTTGCTATGTACCAATTAGGTTACTCTGTGGTGTACTGGAATAAAGTAAAATAAATAAATTATTAAAAATAATAATCGTATAAATAAAACATTCCAACCTGTAAGTTTCGCATACTCGCGCTTATCGGATGGGTAGAATGGTAACAAACTAGGCAGTTAAAATTGTCTATTGAGTAAAACCAGCTCTTCAGTCAGTCGAAATTAACTTTCTAATGAATTTAGTTTTGCTCCAAAGATCAGAAGCTTAGATTCTGGTTTCCAGTCTCTAGTGAGTCATTACTCCGCTTTTTAAAGGGTATGTTTCTCGACATGATACTGCATCTAAACTAACAAATGTGCAATGCTTGTTAATGAAGGTAATTTCCGGTGTACTCGCTGAAAATTGGAAAAAGTGCATAACTGGTCGAAACAGTGAAACAGATTCGGTATCAGAAATTTTAATATAGTATACAGGTTCTTCCAAACTCAGTTGAATATTTACAGCTTCAGCTCAATATATAGGGTTAGTTCAAAACAGTACATGGTATAATAAGGAGTAAAGCATGAAAGCGGAAAGTTAAATCAATGTTATTCCCTATATAAACTAACCAGTAGACCAGACTGAATAGAACCATTCGCTTGCGTGGAAACCAATCAGTAATTGCACTGACAGCCTGTTTGTTTTGTTGTTTGTTTATTTTTACCAAAAAATATATTATAATCATATTTTTTTTTAATTATTATTATTAAATACCCATAAAGGCATTTAGTATAGTACAATCTGGTCAACAGTGACCAATGAGCAATTTAATTCTAACTTAATCTAATAGAGTTTGAAACTTAAAACTTGTCAGCGTTCCTTAGGTTCTGTAGAATGGATTGCACTAAAGTTTAACGTGCACACACAAGCTCTGCTTTTGCACTAAAAACCCTAAACTATCTCAAAGGGCTTGATCCTCTTAAGTCTTCTTTCTAACCCAATATTGTCAATGAGCTGGATAGTCTCTTGGCTAATTTCTTGATGGTCTGGTCAACAGTGTCCATTTCCAGATCCCTATGGAGGTCACTATTGCGAATGTACCAAGGGGCATCTACTATGTTCCTCAGTGCTTTGTTTTGAAATCTTTGGATGATTGCTAAGTTGCTTGCTTTGGTGCATCCCCATAGTTGGATACCATAGGTCCATACAGGCTTTAGTATCTGCTTATAAAGCATACGCTTATTATGTAGAGACACAGTGGAGTTTCTTCCAATTAGCCAGTACATTTTTCTATATTTCAGTCCAAGTTCTTTTGGAGTTTGGCATCTAAGGTAGTGGAATGATTTAGTTTCATTAAGTTTAATTTTCCATCTCTTCGTCCAGTCATAGATAAGGTGGACAGCTGTTTGCAGCTTGTGTGTTTCTTCTTCATTGCTCTTTCCTACTTCTAGAATGACAGTGTCGTCGGCGAAGGTGGCTATGATATTGTTTTCTAACTCTGGAATATCACATGTGTATACGGTAAGTATAGGACAGATCCTAGGACACTTCCTTGTGGTATTCCAGCCTTAATTTCTTTAAGATCGGAATAGGCTTCTTCTTGCCTAATTCTAATCCGATATATATGAATGGAGGATATCTGTATATTGTTTTGGAAGGAAAAGCTTGAGCTTATGTATTAAGCATTCATGCCAAAACTTATCAAACGCTTGTGCTACATCAAGAAAGATAGTAGCACAAATGTTTTTCTCGTCTAATGACTTGATGAATATGAAGAATCCCACTAAAACCAAAGTTGTACAATTTCTAAAATGCAACAACAAAAACTTACCTAATGGACTAGTCTAATAATTCTGATATTTTTAATCCCTAAATCTATAAATTTATCACAATATGGTACGATATTAGTTTTTCTAAAAGTATATTCAAAAATATAAAAGTATGGAAGTAAGAACTTGCTTTAAGAAATTCCAGTGAACAAAAAAAAAAAACAATATAGTATAATGGATGGGCTATCCGTTATTATTTTTTATTATATTGTGTTCCATAAATAACCGTACATTATTTTTATGGCTATTTGTCGTCTGGAGTTATTTATGGCATGCAGAACAGAAGCGTCCCGTGCATAATATTTGTTGTAAATCCGCAGTTATATTTCAAGTTTAATGTTTTTATCGGCTTTTGGAGTTTGGAAGAACTATAATTAATATGTTTTATTATTTTTTTAGGTTTAGTCCAATTTCGAATTTTATATTAAAATAGCTTCTCACTGATAAAAAAGTTTATGAAAAATCATGTGAAAATACAGATATTTATGTACTAATCCTATTACCTTATGAATCCTGTAAAAATACAATGGAAACTCACTAGATTTATTGTGTAATCTTACGAAATGATTACTGTGGTTTTTTCATTAATCTGTGAATTTACTTGGTAATTATTTGGGGTGAATTTACAGTGACATTCAAACACATAATATAAAGAAACATGTAATTTTATTCAGAATAAGTATATTTATTATACGAAAAATACCAATACACTAATGTGAATACATGATTCACATAGCCACTAACTTCTTAATGAAATTGAAAACCTTTATTTAACGGCTGACACTTTTCTTGAATCTTAAGGAACATTCTCTGTATGAATTCCATAGTTGTAGGTTGTGGATAAATCCTTGAGGTATTTTATATTCAAAATCAAGAAATTTTCGTATCCATTATCATTTATATTTGTCTATTTCAAATATACAAAATAAAGTGTCGTAGTTGGTTTCTAACCTAGAACATATTGATAGAATAGAATAGAATAGAATATATATTACATGATTTACAAAAATACATTTGTTTTCACAAGTCAAAATTGATTTATATTGTAGGCATGTATTTAAAAAAAATAATTTTAAAAACATTTACACAAAACGCACTAAAATAGACAATTTATTAAAATATGTACTTACATATAAGTACCGTGGTCTAATTTTTTAAACATCACACAAATTTTTATAAAATTTCTGTCTCACTCATATGAAATGTAGTATTTAAATATTCATTAGTATTATAGAATGCATGTCTGAGTAGGTGATTTTTAATAGTTATAAAGAAGTTTTTGTTGTCTAAAATTTGCACATTTCTAGGCAATACATTATAAAATAAAGGTCCATAATAGTTCACTCCAAATCGACTGTGGCTCAGCCGAAACTTTTGTATATTTATGTGTAAGTTTTGCCTGGTGTTGTGATTATGGATGCCATTATTTCTTGTATATGAGCCGAGGTTTTCTCTGACATGCTTTAGGCATGTATATATATACAAAGAAGGAAAAGTAAAAAGCTTGTTTTCGGAAAACACCCCTGCAACGTCTTCCCTATAGCCCATCCTAAACATAACACGGAGTACCCTTCGTTGCAATTTAAAAATCCTGTCAGCATGAGGAGAGTGACCCCATGCTAGAATTCCATACTTACAGTGGGAAAGAAATATAGAGTGGTAAGATGTCAAGATTGATTTTCTTGGCAGCTCATCCCTCAGTGATCGTATGACAAATATATTTCTTGCAAGTTTTGTAGCCAGAAAATCTACGTGGTGATGCCATGATAGTATGGGATCAACATAAAAACCCAAGAACTTTGGACACTCTTGCTGGTTGCAGGCCTTTTTATGACTAAAGCATATTGTTTTGGTTTTATTTTCATTGAGACTTAGACCATTTTTACTGAACCACGTTGATGCTGACACCGTAGCAGTATTTATTTTATCGTTTACACTTTTTATATCAGTGTCATTAACAAGAATTGTGGTGTCATCTGCGAAGAGTATCATGTCAGAACTGGGGGCCACATTGAGGTTGTTTATGTAAATCAAAAACAATATGGGGCCCAGCACCGACCCCTGAGGCACTCCGCAGGTAATTTTTTTCACATTTGAATTTTTATTATTTATCGATACAAACTGTTTTTTGTCAGTTAAGTAAGAGTTTATAAGTTTAACACTGGTTTCGTCAAAATTGCTATGTTTTAATTTGGAGATAAGGAGACTGTGGGACATACAGTCAAATGCTTTAGTAAGGTCACAAAAAACAGCACCCACAATCTCCTTATTTTCAGTACCCTCTATAATCTTATTTATTAAGTAGATAAGAGCGTCTGTGGTAGATCTTTTTGCTCTGAAACCAAATTGTCCAAAATGAAATAGGTTATTGGATTCATAAAATTTAACAATCTGATTTTTTAAAACTGTTTCAAATATTTTTGAAACGACTGGTAATATTGAGATAGGTCTAAAATTGCTTAAGTCAGTTTTGTTTTTTGTTTTCGGAATGGGCAAAACTTTGGCCATTTTTAAACCGTCAGGGAAACTACCGTCTAATATGCAATTATTTATAAGATTTGTTAGTGGATACAAGATTTCTTCTCTTACAGATTTAAGTAATTTAGCGTTTATGTTGCAATAATCAAGGCCTGGCTTATTTTTAAGATTTTTTAATATGTCACGTATCTCAATATAACTGGCAGGTACAAAGCCAAATGGAGGCGAAGGAAACAATATCTTTTTATTTTGAAAACTCAATTTTCTATCAAAGAGGTTCTTGTCCTCTAGTTCTTTTTTTATTTTGTTACCCACACCAACAAAAAAGCTATTTACCTCGTTTAAGTTTAAATTGCATGGTAACTCATCCTTTTTCGGAGGTCGTTTGGTGTTAATTAAGTCCCAACATGTTTTATTTGGGTTTGAACTACTTTCAATAGCTTTCTTGTTGTGTTCTAATTTTGCATTTTTTACAGCTGTTTTATATTTACATTTATATTCATTTTTTAATAATAATATAGATTTAGAGTTAAAATTATGATAGCATTAGTGATACAACATTTGTTGTGGACACTAGAAAAATTACAATTTCGTACAATTGCGTACTCACCTACTTCGATTTATGGTCGACTCACACCACAAAACTGCTTGGAATACAAATAAATATTACTTACATTAGGGAGAAAAACAATATTACTGCGTTCCAATCTCGCGTAACCCTCAACTAATTTGCCTAACATCAGCTTTCATCTGAGACACCGAGTTCTAAAAATAGAAATCCGATAATGCGCAGTTCAGGTGGTGGGGTATTCACATAACTAAACCTGTATAATTTCATTCACAGAATGAATTCAGTAAATCAGTAATGTTCACAATGTATTTTAACGTTGGCCGTATTTTTCACATACATTATTCTGTGAATAATTTTGCAATGTACTTTTGAGGCTTATATAATGTAAAATTACCATACTTATCAAGTTTTTTCACAAGCATTTTTAGAGTGTACACTTACGTCACCATAAAATATATTTTCCATAAAACTGGTGGCGACCGGCATCCGATACGAAGGCCATTGGAAATTTCCCTTCATCCGTAATTAAAAATTAATTTTAGCAACAATAAAACGAAATCGACACCAGCAATTTTCCGATTAGCATCCTCGCGTGTTATTTAGTTTATTTTAGTATTATTGGACCTTCGAAACGATAAAACCCATGAATGAATTAATTTAAGTAGCGAGAGGTAGACACGAAAATACAATCTAAACGGAATAGATATTGGCAATTACGTTCACGAAAATTAACCGTTTCGTTTGCGTTACAATCGTTGACTCCATTTGTTTTTCTGTGCAAGTGTTAACAAGGTCGTCGAACCAACCCAGACAGTCAAAACAATAATATTACGAATTGGGATTTTATTGAAATGCTAAAATATTGTACGCTCCGGTTGGCTTTCCTGACGATTTTCGTACCCTCGCTGGTTAGGCACAAATAAATAAAAAGGTTATAGCAGTCATTGTACCTATAAAATAAATAAATGTGTAATAATTGTATTAGTCCGCCCCGATAACGATTTTGGGTTCGTCTTCTACGATTGTGTGAGGAAAACTCTCGGAGACGACGTTCAGGCCGATATTCCAGTGCACCAGGTGTTGGGAGGGTCGTTTTCGGCTTCATCGCCCCAAAAAAACCCCCATAACGATTTTCGGTTAGTCTTTTTCGATTGTGCGAGGAAAACCCACGGAGATGAGGTCCGCGTCCAGGTTACGGCGCACCAGGTGTTCGGGGGTCGTTTTCGACGTGAAATTTGGATTCAGCGCCCCAAAAAACGCCCCCACAATGATTTTCGGGTTGTTTTTGGCAATCTTGCCAGGAAAACTCTCGGAGATGACGTCCACGTCTAGTTTCCGGCGCACCAGTTGTCCGGGGGGTGTTCGCAGATGCCATATTTTGAATTCAGCGACCCAAAAAACCCCCCGGGCGCCGAGTTTCACTCCTTCCCCGCGTGAATTTTCGGAGAGTCCCACGGAGATGACTTTCATCGGCGTTCCTGAGCTCCACGTCGGCTGTGGGTCAATTTGAACACCATAATCGTGATATATTCAATACAAATTTTTAATATTGAGTGCTTTAGAGTATATAAACTTACTAACCTGATATATTTATATTATTAATATAAAAAAAATTATGGGATTGAATCCATCGAGGTCGGTGTTTTTTGGGAGAATAAAAAAACGTCAAATTCTGGACAGTACACAATAACAAGAAGAAGAACTTTTCAAAAAATATTTTTTCGGTTGGTGTACAGTCCGGAAAAGCTTTAAATTAATTTTAGAAAATAAAACTTGGCCATTTATGCTTTTCTTATTGGAATAGCATATTGACTTGCTATGGTTTTAATTTTCAAACAAAACCAAGTGACATTTGTAGGTTATGTTATGTTACATTTCTTACACTTGTTTGTTTGTTCCGTTGCTTTTTAGTGTAGTGTATATTGCACTGACAGAACCGATCAGCTATTCGCAACCCTCAAATTCAATGAAAAAGTTCTAATAACACTGGTGTAATTTATCATAACTCAAAACTTCGTGTTTATAAATTCTACATGCTATTTTGCTTCGAAAGGTATTGGGTATATTATATTTATTTTAGTACTCCTTACACTATACCTACATTACAAACGCAATGAAACGCGTTTTTTAAAAATTGTGTATGACAACGGCAAACTATAAAATCTTTATTTTTTTAATATTTTTTATATTCGAATAAAAAATATTGCATGATAACGCGAACGAGAAGTTTCTTTTTCGGACTCTTATGGTCTTATGGACAATCGTCCTTGTATCATAAACTACCATTTTATTCCAGGATGGAACGGTCTCGCAGAAAATTTTTATTTAACACTAGAAAATTTCACAAACTTTCATTATTCTTTTAGAACGTCAGGGATGGGTTACCCCAAAGAGCATATTTAATTATAAAATTTAAAAAATTAAGTAATAAAGTATTTTTAACAAAAAATTATAAAATTATTTAATTTAATAAAATAGTGTCTGAATTTTCCAGTCCCCAGTACCCACCAAAATTGGGATATTCTATATAATGAAACAAGTTTTGTACGGCCTGTATAATTTTAAACAACTCTAAATACATTATTGCTTTCAATTATTAGTCTAATTTTTTTCAGTTAAAATTGGATTTGGCTGATTCCATAGGTTTCGAAGTTATTCGTTTTCTTGTAAGTGCTTCCATTTTTAGAAATATCAAAATATCTCGAAAACTAAAAAGCTTAGGTATAGGGAATACTTAAGAAAGTTTATCTTATTTTTAACGAGTAATCTATAAATGCAATAAAATATAGGGTCTTCCATAAGAAATACACTTTTTTGGGACAACCTGTATATTTTAAAATGTAGTCTTTATCAACCCACATTTCCATTAATAAACAAAATTTTCAAAATATTAACCGTTTAGCCACAATGGACCAAGGCGTTCACCTTGACTCACCCTGTATACAAGTAGTTATACTACTTCTGTGGAAATCTGTTTATTCACCTTTTTAATTTGTCTATGTAAATGTATTATGTTTTCTATTGTTTACTTTATATTATATTTTTATACGTTTTTTCTGAATAAACATATTATTATTATATCTAAACGTACATTATTTAATTTACATTAACTGTTCAAAGTGACACCCTTTTATATTGATGCATTATATTATTAGATTCACTTGCAATTTTCCCTTTCGTATCTTTTGTTTTATAAGGTGTTTTGCAAACTTAATATGTTATAAAACGTCTTAAAAAGTATTTTTTTGTTACGATGATCGAGGAGGCCATCTAATTCATTTTCTCCTTTCAATCCATCTCCCTGAAAATTTTCATTTAAATATCAATTTATTAAGAAATTATAGTGCACTAAAGCGTCGTCATACAAAATCCACATTCACCGATTATTGATAAATAAATAAATCTATTTATAATTTATGGTAAATTGTTTTTCAGAAAATCTAATTCTAAAAATTAGGGCCCAACGAAATAATCCCCATGGTGGTTTCCAAACATTCAATGACCATCTAGATTGACTATGGGTGAGAATCTAATACGGGTTAGAAGTTAAATAGTGGTGAAAATTATATCAAAGTAGAACAGGGTTCCCACAGACCTGGAAAACAGGGAAAAGTCAGGGAATTCAAAAAGTGTTGACAAAGTCAGGGATTTTTGCATTTTTCAGCAGAAGTCAGGGAATTCAACCAGTGTATATGGAAAACCAAATGACTGCATAAAAAATACATCAATGATTTTTTTCTTTTACATTTCATTTGTGAATTCGAAGAGATTTTGGTATAATTTATCACATCCACAAATATGCACACGGGTTAGATGTAACCCATAAATTCGAATTCTTTTTCGATATTTCTTGCAAGGAATTAGATTTTTCATTTACTTATTTGTATTACTCTATAAGAGGTGGATTCTTGTACTGAAAAAAGTTTGTGCACGGTCAAGGAAAACCTGGAAAAGTCAGGGAAAATTTTCTCGCTTCCATTGTGGGAACCCGTAGAAGATATTATCCAAGTTGTGAAACGTTACTGCGTCTCCAAATAAAATAATCAAAGAAAGATGCATCCTCCTCAGTTTTCTCAATACCTACCCACTAACAAAATTCATTCAACTCGTAATATAACAATTGTCCTTGATATGGATGCATCTTATTCTTTTTAGGAATCTCTTAGTTCCTTGCTTTCCTGTAGACATCTAGTATCCACTGTTTGCGTTTATGTTTCAGGAATTTTAACATTTTGAGTTCAATTTTGTCTGATCCAGGTGCTTTGTATATGTTTTCTGTACGTACCAAATTTGTTTTTTAACGAATTCCACTAAAGTATAGTTTATCTATTTTCAATTATAGAACAAAATCTGGGAATTTTGTTTTTATATTTCTGCAACTGAAAATGGAATAAATATACCTGGCTATTTTTGTTTATGACCTTTTTTTGTAACCCTAGCTTCTTGTACTAAAATATTAAACTTAAAAATGCACTGGAAAGTTTAGTTTTTTTTCCTGAATTTATGGCCTTGGGGATCCAATTGGCCAGACTGGATACAATCGTAATTCTTGCAATAAATGCGTGGGAGAAGTAACCATTCTTTACACCACCGCTTTGTTTCTTGCTATATTCTCATTTCTTTTGTTTTTTTTGTTATTACTGCGAGAGTTCTTACTCTACGAATGCAAATTTAATGAATGCAAGATCGTAACTTATAAGTGCCTATAAAAGAAAGAAAGATCGTTTTGAAATGTGAGTGACAACCTTTAATCTAAGAACTATAAACCTCCGTGAAAAACCCCAAACCCACGCAAAAACTCCCTAAGAGGAGTATTTTCCCTTTATCGAAGAAGTTTTCACCGACTCGGCAACGGAGCGCCTAGAAATTATAACTCTCGTTCTTCAATATTTACAAATAGTTGGCTGGGTGTCTAGACTGCCGCTTGCGGGATCGGACCTACGCAACAAATATCGTAGTGAGCTATGAGTGCGTAAAACTGCCTAGACTGTCACTTGTTGAGGCCGTACGCCGAACGCCTTTCATGTGACAGGTGCGTGGAAGAGTGCGGCTTTTCGCGTTTTGCTAAAGCACGCACTTTGAAGTTTGTGGTGCGGTTTTAGTGATTAGTGATTTTTAAATTATTTCTGGTGAAAGTGTTTTTTAAATGTCAGGTAGATTTTTCATCAAAATATTGATTTAAAACATAATAACGAAATCATTAAATAAATTCCTTTAGAACTGAAAAATAAAATGTTTATTCAAACGAACATATAATTTTCGCCATAAAATAATACACACAGTAGTCTAAACGATGAACTAGTTTATTTGTATGTATGAGATAGTAAAAGGCAATAAATCATTATTAATCCATATGAGTGACACATATTTTAAGGAGTGGAGATTATCCATTTCACAAATGTGGGTAATTTAAATGTTTCGGCTAAAGAGCCATCTTCAGGTAAAAAGAGATTTTAAAAGAAAATTTTGAGCTCTAAATAAATTGACTCACTGGTTGCAACAAAAATTTTCTAATTTTTAATATAGATAAGTATAAAAATTTCTTTATCTCAAAAAAGACCTATTGATGTTACAATAATTCTTAATAGTAATCATAGTTTTCATGAAATTTAATTTTTTTAGGACTTAATATATAGGGTCCTGCAACAGTGGCACCGTGTTTCATATCTACATTTAGAAAAGAGATAGAAATACAATTTTCTATAATGTTTGTTACCTTAAGAAAAACTAGTGAAATTAGTAGCCATTGGGAATACTTGATGAAATTTGTAAAGCCTTTGTTGGCACTTCTTATGAATCGATAATATATATGGTGTTCTATTTGAAATAAGGAAGATTCTACAAATTTTTTTAAAATAGCTCTTTTTTCAGAAAAATTGCAAATATTCATATTTTTACGCTATAACCTCAATGAACGATTTTTTTGACGACTGATAAGAATATACAAACGACTGATAAGAATATATAAACGACTGATAAGAATATACAACGATATCTTGTTTCAATTATGTACATTATAAGGTGTCCAAACAAATATATATTTTTTCGTGTATATTCATAAATTAAAGTTCCAGGTATTTCTTTATTTATTTATTTAAAGTTTCATTAAAGTTGCTAATAAACAATTCCTACCTGATTCAACTAATATGAAAATCATATCAATCAAATCAGTTTTTGAAATCAACATTCTCATGAAATTATATGGAAAATTCAACTTCACGATTCACTAAAGATTTCAATACTTATTATTGCAGGCAAATATTTTGATCTGTCATTTGCCAGACTACTTGATTTCCAAAAAATACTTTATTCGCTTTTGCTTAAAATGTCGTTTTAGACACAAATTTCGAGATCATTTTAAATATTCCAAAACATATATTTTAATGTGAATAAAAATAATAACAAAGTGGTGGTGTAATTCACAAATTGTTTATCTAGCAAACAGGTAATTACATAATAAACATTATTATTATATCAAATTATCCCTTGGAAAAGCTATTTTAATTTTTATAACTTCGTTATCTAAATATAAACTTTTGTAAGAATTTATTGTACTATCATTGTATTATTATGGTTAGCCCATATTATGTCATCACTACGATTCATTAACTAACAATGTGCAAATAATTTGACACACCTCTTGGTTTATTCGTAAATTGGTTCCCACCGTGACGAACTAATCGATTTTGAATAACTATTCAAATTGGCATTTTTTTTTCACATGCCATACTTTATACAGGGTGCTCGACCTACTCCTACTGAGGAGATAATTGAGAAATGATGTAAAAACAATTAAGAATGCTCTTCTAGCATTGCCATAGACCGAACAAATTGTAATGAAAGTATTAATACAATTTTAGATTGACAGTTCTTATTCTAATCAACACAGCCACAGTCTACTCACTTTTACCAAAATCGTCATTCACAAACACAAAAAAGCTACACACACAGATCGGATTCAGATTCCGAACAATTTTTTTGGTGATCATAATCATTATAACGATCAAATATAGTCCGAAAACGGGGGTTCAGGTATCTGACCAATTAATGTCCAGTCGCATTTTCAGGACGAGAGAACATAATTTTATTCATAAATATATAAATATAAACCAGATTTGTTTACAAACTTTGAATATGGCAAATAAGGTTTGGAACAACAATTTTTTTTATAGTATGTAAAAAATTATCCATATTAAATAATAATCACACCAAGTAATGTGTCCCGTCTTTCTTATTTTTTTTTAAATTAGGGAGAATAAAAATTTTAATTTAGAAAACTAGTTTATTTTTTGTATAGATATAAAAAAATTACTTCCAAATCAGATCAAATTAAATAATTATATACAAACAATGTTACTCGAACTCATATTCTTAAATGTCATTTAAAAATAAATTATTTATAATAGCGGAGGGAAATTAGAATTTTATATGGATGTAAGAGCTGAGTCAATTTTTTTTAATTTTTTCGAATTTATACATAAAGAGAAGCTTGTAAAAAATTTGTCGATAAAGTGCTGGAGCTTCGCAAGATGTGCCAAAAACGGTATTTTTCGAGTAGATTGCTTCACTTTTTTTTTAAATATCTCCGGCTCTAAGACTCGTGGAAAAATAAAAAAAAAATTAAAATGACCGTGATGAAGTAGAGTATCGATCCGTATAGTAGGGTTTTTTTAAAAATGCATCATAACTTCAAAAAACGAATTCGCGCACATTATTTTTTTTTTACTGAATTGGCAATAAATAACCAAAGAATCCTCGTATTTTCTTAAAAATTGGAGAAAATATGTATTTGTATGTCGGAAAGACATCGTAAAAATTAAAAAAAAATGAATTAGCCGCCATTTTTGGAAAAACAGTAAAAAAATAAAAAATTTTATCTTAAAAAGAAGGATTTTGTGTGTACTTTTGTCTAAGAGAATCCAACATTTTATTTCTTTATTTAAAGTGCCCAATTTAGGGAATAATAAAAAAATAAAAATTCTATTTTCATTTTTTATATTGATTTATATTGATTCTTTCCCTCACAAAAATGTTCCTTTAGAACCTGAAATATATTTTTTATTTTATTAAACATTTTTTTGACTGAAATACAGTTTTTCTAAGAGAATCAAGCATAAATATCGCGAAAAAAAAATTGGAAAAAAATTTGACTTAGCTCTTACACATATATTTTCAGAATATTTTCACCTAATTTCACTTCGCTATAAAGGAGATTCGCCAAAAGTTTTTTTTGCATTTTTACTCTTATTTATTTTGCGAAATTTGTTGTCTCAAAAAAATTGCGACTCTTTGCTTTTATTTTTTTCTTTATTGTCTCAGTTAATATTGAAATTGAAATTTTGTATTTTCTGCAGACATTTTAAAATTTTAATTATATTTTTGTTAAGCATACATATATTTTTGAGTATTCTTCTTGTTTGTACCCTGAAAATTTTTCAAATAAATAGAGCAGAACCATTTATAAATTGTAAAAATGAAAACAAATAAATGATTTTAAATTTGATTTATTTTTGGTCACCCGATATATCACCAGCTTATGAGATAGTAACAAATATAAATCACTTTATCCGGTAGCGTGCAGTAAATGGCTGCGAAAGATATTGAGCCGTTCATAGTACTTTTGAGCCCCGTATCAGCGGCGTTTTATAAATATTTTTCTGATAAACTTTATGGCTAGTCTTGTTTGTTTTTCCATTATTCATTTTATATTTTTGAACAAAGTGCAATGCACCGCAAAAACAACAATGGCGAACACGAAAACAAGCTACTATTTACCGAATTAAGCTGAATTAATTTATGAATGGGTTTCAATGAAAACAAAAAAAAAGTTGTTTGGAATATGCATGCCGACGACATTGACCTCGATCTATTTTTGATAACCGAAAAATACAGGTTAGTTCAATGGCAGGAATTCTATTGAACCCGAAGGACGAAGTTCTTTCCGGACTGTATACGGAAAATAATAGCAGTTGTTGTATAAAATAATTTGAGAGAAAAGTCCCAAAGTTGCATAATTTTTTTTTTTAAAAACCGGCCAGAAATTAGGTCAGAAAATCTCATTTTGTCGGACCGAGCCAGAAAATTATTGTGATAGTCCGGTAAAAGCTTTTACCGGACTCATTTTTATTTACTTTCCGGCCTATCTTTAATGAAAAACATAATAATATAGTTAGTCTAAGATAGCGGTCAATTGGTTTCTATAGTAACCGAGTTTTGTATTATTTAAAACTATAAAATAACTTGACATATTTTGACGTTTAGTTGAAAACGTGACATTTACTATAAAATGGATATTCAAAATGATGCATTTGATTGTGAATTAATGGAAGATGAAATTATACCAGATGAAATTGTTAAGGCGGCGACCCAAGCAATTGTTAAAATTAGTTAATAAAGAGTTCTTGTTATAAAAATGTAAACTGAATAATATGATGTTTATAGTACAACACTACACGTTTTAAAAAAAATATTGTACGTAATACGTCCCAAAAGTGCTTTTACTGGACTCGCAGGCTTGCAGGACTCGCCTGCGGCTCGCCCTGCAATTCGCCCACTCATCCAGTAAAATACCACTTTCGGGACTTGTTACGTAAACTACTATTATTCTTCTTGATCCAAGCAGAAAGTTTGACATTTAAACAGTAAATCGTCTATATCAATGTTTCCCAAATATCTAATTATTCAGACTCTGAGTAAGTACCAGCTTTAATAGTGGACTGAAAAACAGGAAAAAAGTCGCTTCCTTCTTGAATAATTTGTTTTTAAGTTATAACTAAATGGGACCTTCACAGATCGATGGGATAGGTCCATGGTCACCCGAAATGGCTAATTACGACATTTTTTTGTAGGTCAGACAATTTTTGTACTGAAAAAATGTCATCAATCTGTAAAAAATTCAGTTTTCATACTTTTTCACACATACAGCGCGATATCTACGAATCTAATTGAGATAATTACGAACTTTTTTTTTAATCGATAGGGGAGAGATGGCCGCAGATAACTGAGTTAACTATACTTTTCAGAAATTTTTTGTAGTAGGCAAAACTTCAAATTATACTTTTTATGTAGTACTTTTTTAGGTAAGCGAGAAACTTTTTTGCTTTGAGGATTTTTGCCATACTATCAAGGAAGTTTTTACAAAAAACCGCAGTACGTTACGACCTATAGTTTTTGAAATATTGCAAATTAAATATCCGAGTTTTTCTATCCAAGAGTCGTTGCATACTGCCCTACCAACAAAAAAAGCCGGTTCGGGGACATATTTTCTGTCAATGTATGTAAGTAAAAATGCCTCAAAACGATATCTAGTTCAATTTAATCTTCATTTAAAAAAGCCCCATATACAAAATCATTCCACTTACAAAGAAAAAATACCTTACATAACATTTTACTTGAAACACCTCTGAATACATTTAAGGCTTTTATAGTTGGTAATGCAGCATACAGTTAGTACTCTTTGTGTAATCCTTTTGATTTGGATAATGTGCCCAGTCAGTTAATCAATATATGTAGTGGCAAAGTTACCGATCAAGAAACTGAACAAAGTTTAAGCAATTTTTTTGAAAAAGCACAGGACGATGTCAAAACTTGGTTGAATAACTTGAATCAAAGGAGTTTTTGGGATCCTGTTATATATATATATATATATATATATATATATATATATATATATATATATATATATATATATATATATATATATATATATATATATATATATATATATATATATATATATATTATCCTATGAATTAATATTGGTTCCATCATCGTTGTTTTATGAAGATGATACCATGAGAAAAACAACAAAGTCTGACCCAGCCAAGAAAATAGGGACCATTTACCATCGCTTTAACGACTTGTCCGGAAGTGGATTCATTTGTTATTGATGGTATGGTATCAATTCAAGAATTACAACCTTCTGCTTTTGTTACCTTCAATGATTTAGCCAACATATTTGTCACTACAATTTTAAGAGAAGGACGAAAACATTGCGCAAAACGAATAACGGTAGTGTTTGACACATACTTAGCGGATTCTTTAAAAAGTATAGAAAGGCAAAACCGTGGTGATCATAATCGCAGGTGGTTTTGAGAGTTCTAATCTTTGTTTCGAAATAAATAAATCTGAAGGATCGAAAATTTTGTCAAAATTGAATAGTAATCAAGAAGAAGCTGATACCAGACGTGTTGGCAGAACTCAAATCAGGCAACACTATTTTGGTAAAATCTGTTGATACCGGTGTTCTACTTCTACTTTTACATTTCTACTGCACCGTACCAGAAATGACACAAAGCAATTTATTTATACAGATGGGACATGGCAAAAGTACAGATTTTTTTTCAATCAATAATATAATAACAAAGGGAAAAGAAACTTGCCTAAAACTATTAACAATTCATTGCTTAACTGGCTGTGACACCACTAATTCTATGTACAAAGTGGGAAAGAAAACTGCTTTTGATGTGTTGTATAAAAATGTAAGTGAGTTGAAGGACCTGGAAAACCTCCTGTTCCTAACAGAAGATGAAGCCATGGAAGTAGGTGTTAAATATACCCTTTATTTATACAAAAATAAAAACAGAAATATTACATCCTTAAATCAACTGCGATGGCACCTTACAGCAGAATCCAATCGTCCAGCTTCTGAACTGCCTCCTACTGATCATGCCTTTAGGTTTTTTTGACAATCTTTAACAAGATACCTTAATGTAATTTTGTGTGTAGGTATCAGTTAAAAATTACAAGATGTTTTGCAAGAAGATCCAACTGGCTATGGTTGGACATTTGAAGAAAACATCTGGAAAGCAACATTTTCCTGCAGAGCTTCTGGGGTTCACTCGTAAGGGAGTGAATTGCAGGGCGTATATTATTATTATTATTATTATAAGAACCTGTACCCGATTGTATAAAAAAAACTTTAGCTATAAAATGTTCCGTTAAAAACTGCAATAACAGTCGGTTTACCTGTGTAGCTCAAGGATTAAAATGTTGTAGTGAGTGCAAGTATGAAAAATGTAGTAACAGTTTACGTATTTCTACTCCCGAACCCGAAATGTTTTCAGATTCAGAAATTGGGACATTTCTGATGTAAGCTCTATTAGTATTATTTTTATTTAAATATGGCTTAATAGCAAGCAGATTGTAGGCACAGAGGACAGAGAGTATTATTCCGTTGTGACTTGATGTAGATGATACTCATCTTTAGGCAACAATAACTTGAAAACAACGCGTTGCGGTTTTTTGTAAAAACTTCCTTCATTTTATTCGCTGATAGTATGGCAAAAATCCTAAAAACAAAAAAATTTCTCGCTTATCTAAAAAAGTACGACTTAAAAAGTATAATTTGAAGTTTTGCCTACTTCAACAACAAAACAACAAATTTCTCAAAAGTGTAGTTAACTCAGTTATCTGCGGCCATCTCTCCCCTATCGATTAAAAAAAAAGTTCGTAATTATTATCTCCATTAGATTCGGAGATATCGCGATGTATGTGTGAAAAAGTATGAAAACTGAATTTTGGCAGTGTCTGACCTACAAAAAAATGTCGTAATTGGCCATTTCGGATGACCACGGACCTATTCTATCGATCTGTGAAGGTCCCATTTAGTTATAACTTAAACAAAATTTTTTAAACAATTTTGTGGCTTTTTCAGTCAACTATAATATTTATATTAATATGATTATCTATTAACAGATTGCGGAATTTGATCAAATTCAAATTGATATTTCAAACATATTCGATATATCTTGGACGTATTTCCGCACACACTTCGGTTGAAACTGAAACAACAAACAGTTTGAAGTAATATCCATTTGAGCGTTATATAAAAGATTCTTCCCAAATTCATTCATGTCGTTCTAGTAGACTACGAATCGGCTACTCATTGAGCGGTTTCCAGCGTCAGCGGCGAGGCAAAAGCGTTGAAAAGGAAAACGGTAGTGGAAATTCGTTTAAAAACGCGTTTCACACTGCGTTTGTTTGCTTTTACTCGATTTCCCTCGGATTTTTTGTTGTCGATCTGTTTACGGAAGTATTTTTATAAAGTGGGTTTTTAGAGGAAATCTAAATTTGGATATAAAGGGTTGATAACTTCTACAGAAAGATGTTTACTTATCATTTTTTTCGGTATTTTTGCCATGAGTAAGGACTTAAAAATGGTAATATTATTGGCTTAACTGAATTTGTAATATTTTGTTTCAGATTCCATAGAAACAAGTCACATTACCTGCTGCTTGATAGGTAAGTTTAAAATTAAAAATCCCTGATTCTTTG
The DNA here is from genome assembly GCA_949320105.2 of Crepidodera aurea. Lineage (NCBI taxonomy): Eukaryota > Metazoa > Arthropoda > Insecta > Coleoptera > Chrysomelidae > Crepidodera > Crepidodera aurea. The sequence goes on along the minus strand of OX439474.1, from coordinate 19,066,177 downwards.
TATTTAAATTTCAAATCAAAAGGTGAGTCAATAAAATTTCTTACATATTTTGTAGGAAGATTAAATTAAGCAAAATACGATTTTTGTTTCACTGGTATATTAGAGACGTATTTATTATTATTAGGTCAGTATTAAATAGAAACCAATTCTATAGATAGCCGACGCGATGTTTCGATTATTTTAATTTTCATCGGTACAATTAAATGAATGTTTCAATGTTAAACTAATGGTAAACAAGCATATAATAATACATTTACATTTACATATTGAGACTTATTCAAAAGATTCAATAATTCTAAAAACAGTCTAGAATTAAAAGCTTTTTCTATTGGTTTTGATAGTATGGGAATTATAGAAATTGGACGGTAATTCTCTGCAAGCTTTCCTTCACCTTTTTTATAAATTGGCAAAACTTTAGCAGTTTTTAATTTTTGGGGAAAATGGCCTAATTCAAAACATTTATTTATTACTCCAAATACCAACAGTGGCGGATCCAGAGGGGGCCTCGGGAGTTCTGCCCCCCTCCCCCCAAGAGTCTTAATGATTATTTTTCCTGACACGAGCCAAAGTTTCGTATTTACTTAACTAAAACTAAAGGGAAAGTAAAGGTGAGAGCGAGAGCAAAAAATTAAAATTAGAGCAAGTAAACAAAAAAAAATAATGCATGTTAGACGAGCCCCAATCTAAAATCTCTAAAAAAAATGTTTTAGCAATTTTGGTGGAAAAAAATTAAAAAAAAAATTAAAATTTGGTTTACGCAGAATAAATTTTGTATAAGAAACTATTAGCACTATCAAAATTACCGAAAAAAATGTTTGGGCCATTTTGGTGACAAAAAGTGAGTTTTGTAGGATATAAATGGACCTAGAATCTATAAAAAAAATGCAAAAAAATTAAAATTAGGTTTACGTAGAATAAATTTTGTATAAGAAACGATTGGCAATATCAAAATTACCAAAAAAAAATGTTTGGGCCATTTTTGGGGGGAAAAGTGAGTTTTTTAGCATATAAATGGACCTAGAATCTACAAAAAAAATCAAAAAAATTAAAATTTGGTTTACGTAGAATAAATGTTGTAAAGAAACGATTGGCAATATCAAAATTACCGAAAAGAATATGTTTGGGCCATTTTGGAGACAAAAAGTGAGTTTTTTAGGATATAAATGGACCTAGAATCTACAAAAAAATTCAAAAAAATTAAAATTTGGTTTACGCAGAATAAATTTTGTATAAGAAACGATTTACAATTTCAAAATTACCGAAAAAAAACGTTTGTGCCATTTTTGGGGGGGAAAGTGAGTTTTTTAGGATATAAATGGACCTAAAATTTGGTTTACGCAGATATGAGATATATCCTCTCATTGCCGGACTACTGCCTACTGACCCCCCCCCCCCCCCTTGGAGCAGCCGTTGGATGTTAGGCCTTACTTTTTTTCTTTTTCTGGGGGTATTTGGTGTTATTTTGACGTTTTAGCTTGGATATGATTAGAAAAGGGACGCTTACGAAAAAATAGGTTTTTATAGATTTATTAACGTCAATTATTAAAGTAAATAGTAAAGCTAGATGTGCAAAACCCTATATTTTTTTAATGCGTATTAAGGAGAGCTTCTAACTGAAGAAAAATATACAGGGTGTCCCATTTGAAAAAATTAAGTTATTGCCATTTGAAAACTAGACTATTGGCACGCCATCGGCAAACACCCTGTGCAACAGGTGAAGATGTTGTGTGGTTATTGTGAAAGGTGCATGTTTCATTTACATCATAGTAGCTTTTTTGAGGAATTTTTTAAAAAATGTGGTTTTTGTGCTAATATTTCTGAAGTGCTGTTTTTTCATTAAATCTGCTTAAAATAGGAATAACTTGTCAACGCCGCGTCGGATTTACAAATACAAAAAACTACCGTAAATCTAATATTAAGTAGAATCAGAATACATAATCGTATACAGGGTGTTCAATTTAAAAAAACCAAATTAATTTTCATTCCACAAAAATTAGCCACCCTGTATACATCAAAATATTTTAAAATTGTAGTCCGAGTGACACTGTCTACCCCTACAAAAAATCTTGTTGATATCTCTTTTAGTTTCGGTGCTAGAGATCGAGTGGAAATAATTGGCGCACCCTGTATAATAAAAATTCAACATGGCCCTCGTACGTACCGATATTTAATTCAATGCTAAATATATTAGAACTTGCAAGAGCTCCGATTACATCACTTTTCTTTGACCAGTAACTGGAATTTCAATTTCTCCCACACAAAGTTAGCGACTGTCGAAGAACCACGTCTCTCGGAAGGTGAAATTATTCGAACAGATGTGAACTCGGGATCAATTTTAATAGAACCAGAAATTCGCAAGACAAAACAACCGAGGACCGGGCGTAATCGGCAGTAATCCTCTCATTTATTTTTTTTTTCTTACTTCATTTTCCTCGAGCCCTCCTTCTCCGGGTCGTCAGCCTTTCTTGAAGCGGCAGCAGCAGAGGCGAGGCTGCTCTTTTTTTCAGGACCGGATCTAAAAAAAAATCAAACTGGATCGATGAATCTTTGTCACATCATAAAGGTTTTCGCGATATTGATGTTCTTTCAAGCTTAAACTGAAATTTGGTGGATACCCTTTAATAATAATAATAATAATCTTTTATTCTATTAAGACCATATACATGATATTGGAGAAGTCAATACAAAAGAAAAAGTATACCTAGGGAATAATTTAAGAAAATAAATATAAACATATTAAAAGTTGCAATCCATAAATTCAGTTATATTATAGAATGCATATTGTAACAGAAGAGCCTTGAGAGATTTTTTAAATAAATTAAAATTCTGATTATCTTTTAGGAAAATTGGTAGTTTATTATATAACTGCATACCAGTGTGTGATGGACTCTTTTCAGAGCATACTTAATTTATCTGATAGTTCTTTAGTGTCCATATATTCTGGTAAATCATTAATGAACATTAAAAATATAAGTGGCCCAAGTACAGACCCCTGAGGAACACCAGCTTAATAACTGTTTCATTTGATTGAATTTGATTTATTTTAACTACAATTTTCCTATCTCTTAAATATGACATCAGCCAAGACAAAACATTACCACGAAAGCCCAAGGCATATAGTTTTTCTTCAACAAAATCTAAATTTAAGCAATCAAAAGCCTTTGTGAGATCAAAAAATAGTGCTCCTACAGTTTTCTTGTTATCAAGATGTTTATATATAAATTCAACAAATTTATAGACAGCGATTATTGTCACATCGTGATAATTTTTTGTGTCGCTCACTAGAAGTAAAATTTCATGAAAAAATTATAAAAATAAACTTGAGTTTTTTAAGAAAGTCTCACTTCTAAGCTTCATTTATAATTTTTAATTTTTACTACTAGATGGTAGGACATTTGCGAATTTTGTCTTATAGCGGAATAGCTATTGTGTTTAGAATTTGATTTGTAGCCTAACTAACAAAGCGGAAAGGTAGAAACCAGTCTTAGGATGTATAATCAAATAAATTAAATCCCTAACTCGTTTGCTTATATTTTATTGATTTCTATTACTGTATTATCAGTTTTTAAAAATACTAGCAAAGAGATAGGAGCCCATTATAATTAAACTATTTAAACTTTGCTATTTTAATGAGTAAGTAACGAATGATAAATTATGGAAACCTTTTGACGCCTTAGAGTATTGATCATACTATAATATTCCCATTTGAATACCATCACTATTACTATTAATGATTCTAATCTAGTTATTACAAATAATTAAGCTTATCCTAGTCAGCTGGTTAACATTAAAATTCTTCACACATATCGATAGAAACATCAAAATACAAATAATTGCGTATTCAATGAAACAATGTATTAGGATAAAATTTGAAATAGAAAACGGAATATCCAAAGCTTTGGGAATTTGATAAGATCTTAACAAACTATTAAACCTAGCCTTGAGATCTTTGCTAGGATCATAGTGGACTGTATTGGATTTGAAAGCTTAATACATTTATTAAAAATGTATAAAAAAGAGCACGCAATTATTTAAAATTGTTTAACACTTTTTGTACAAAAGAGTATGTCTTATATTATAGACAATGGCTCAAATAATTATTTGTTACGTTGAATGTGAAATAATTGTAAACATTTTTGTTGAATAATTTTTTTTTATTATTATGATTATTAAACACCCATAAAGGTATTTAGTATATTACAATCTGGTCGCCAGTGACCAATGAGCAATTTAATTCTAACTTAATCTAACAGAGTTTGAAACTTAAAACTGAGGTATACTCCTTAGGTTCTGTAGAATGGATTGCACTAAACTTTAACTTGCACACACAAGCTCTGCTTTTGCACTAAAAACACAACTAACTCAAAAGGGCTTGATCCTCTTAAGGCTTCTTTCTAACCCAATATTGTCAAGGAGCTGGATAGCCTCGACATTGACATGATGATGAAGTCTTTCTTCATGACTCTTGGCTAATTTCTTGATGGTCTGGTCAACAGTGTCCATTTCCAGATCCCTATGCGAATGTACCAAGGGGCATCTACTATGTTCCTCAGTTCTTTGTTTTGAAATCTTTAGATGATTGCTAAGTTGCTTGCTTTGGATAGTTGGATACTATAAGTCCATACAGGTTTATAAAGCATAAGCTTATTATGTAGAGACAGAGTGGAGTTTCTTCCAATTAGCCAGTACATTTTTCTATATTTCAGTCCAAGTTCTTCTCTTTTCTTTTTAACATGCACCTTCCATCGAAGTTTGGCATCTAAAGTAATACCTAAGTATTTTGCTGTGTTTGAATATGGAATATGATCTATCCTTTTAGTTTCATTAAGTTCAATTTTCCATCTCTTCGTCCAGTCATAGATACGGTGGACAGCTGTTTGTAGCTAGTGGGTTGCTTCTTCATTGCTCTTTTCTACTGCTAGAATGGCAGTGTAGAGTAAGTAGTAAGATCAAGATGAAGAACCCTCTTTGTTGAATTAAGAAGAAAGAAAGGAACACACCGTCAAAGGTACCGCTGAGACCGAAGCGCTCGGCTTTCTTTTGAAGAAAGGAGCCAAGGGATTTATGACTGTATTTCTCTTTAAGGTCGCCGGCGCTGCGGCGTCACACTCAAATAGTACGACATAGGCGTGCGGGGAAAATTAAATCGAATGCTTTTGCCAGCGATGTATTAGAAGATTTATTACCCAAAGAAGGAAATAAAGGAAAAGTAGCGAGGTTTATATGGGCAAGAACTAATTAAGAAAAATGAAATGCATTTAAGCGTTGTGTAGTCTGTCTCATTTCATTTTTAGACATCGATCAATAATTCTAGAAGCAACGCCTTAATTCCCGTTTCTATTGGTTGTATTTTAGCGCGCGCCAGGATTACTGAGGTGTGGGCAGACGAATATCTTTATTTTCCTTTGTACGTGTCTTAGGGGTTTTCTTTGTTTAACACGTTGAAATCGATAATTAAAAAATCTAGTTGCTATGCGGAAGAAATCGCGTAGTTTGATTTGTATTTGAATCTTGTGTTCGTCTGTCTCACTAGTTATCGAATTTCTCTCTCTAACGTATTGGGGTAAATTTATTTGGAAAGTTTTAAAAATGACATGCAAACTCAATAGAACATAAAATTAACAAAGGCTTATGGAAAACAGATAAATTTAGAAATCAATTTTATGTTTACTCATGACATCAATATTGGTTTTTTCGTCTCTTGCTAGTTCATGTTTTTTTTATAATCGAACGCCTGGACAAACTTTTTTTGTGACTGACATTTTGTTTGAGTGAGAAAAAGAGTGGAAAAATGTAGAAATAGGTGAACAAATGTGGAAATTTAAAAAATAGTATAAATATTTTTTTTTTTACAAGAAAAGCCTAGTTCACTAAAATGAAAGTCGTATCTTTATAAATCAACCAGCTTAAAAAACACGTTTAAAGATTTAATTAGTTAATAAATTGTTTATATAAAGAAAAACCTTATTTTAACAAACATTTGATTTCATCAATTTATTATCGATTGTTTCGGGGGCCTATTTCATGCCGTGGATGCCTTTTTTCACGTTTTGGGCACGACCGCGCCTGTTGGCTAGCCCGTTCGCCGATGCTGTTAGTGCTGATACCTCCGAACGAGGAGAAAAGAGAAAGGAACCGCACGACGATGACGACGACGACGATGTGCGTTTAGAGGGCGATGTCAAGTACGACGTTGCCAAATCTACACAAAATCTAGAATCGTATGAAAATAAAAGAATATGTCAGAACGAAGGCAATAACTGAAATAGATTTTGTTACAAAAAATTATATAATTTAGAATTCAGAGGATTTTTTTGAGATGGATAAGTGATTATCTTCTTATTCTGCTTCTTACTTCTATATCTCCTATAAAACAATGAATGCTCAGCTGATGTTCCAAAAGCAAACTAGATGGCAAAGTTGCTAGTTCAAGTCGGGATTCAACAGCTCGTTGAATGCCACTCCACGCTCCAAGCTTGCTCGTTCACAGGCCGTTGGGTAGCGGAGGATTGGAGATCTTCGTTCTCCTTTTCGGTTATTTTATAAACTTTTTTGTGCCCTGATATGTATTTATATCTTTGCTCCATAATAGATTTGCTCCTTGTAGTTCTTTCAGCACGTTTCTCTTCCAGGCACCTTTCGATCTACCATTTTGTTTAATTGTGGATAGAAAACACCTTTAACAGGGTTCCCACAGACCTGGAAAACAGGAAAAAGTCAGGGAATTCAGAACGTGTTGACAAAGTCAGGCAATTTTTCATTTTTCAGCAGAAGTCAGGGAATTCAACCAGTGTATACGGAAAACCAAATGGCTGCATAAAATATACTTCAATGGTTTTTTTTTCCTTTTTCATTCACAAATTCGAATTCTTTTCATCAGTTTTCTTTTTCATTTTGTGTCATATGCCATTATTTTCATTTATTTATTATAAAAGGTGGATTTTTGCCAGTTTTCTTTTTCATTTTGTGTCATATGCCATTATTTTCATTTATTTATTATAAAAGGTGGATTTTTGCCCTAAAAAAAGTTTGTGCGTGGTAAAGGAAAACCTGGAAAAGTCAGGGAAAATTTTCTCGATTCCATTGTGGGAAACCTGTTTAATTAAAAACTAAGAAATAAGTTCTAATACCTAGGAGAGCTGATCAACAAAAGGTGGCTCGGAGAGGGTGAAATAAGAAAGAATTGGTCAAAGATCTTAGGATGTTTGAACTCTGTATGGCGGGATCGGAATATCTCGAGTTTTTAGGAAGATAAAAAGTTGTATTTTGTCTGAATACGTATAAAACCACGAAAAGGTTCATTGTTGTTTTTTACGTCTTCCTGGATGTACAGTTTATCTATTTTCAATTGCAGAATAAATGCCAATGCCGTAGGCACATCAAAGCTACTTGTCGCCACATCTGGGAATTTTGTTTTTATATTTCTGCAATTGAAGGTGGATAAACCATATTTCAAATGGCACTTTTTATTTATGAGATTTCTTTATTACTCTCACAATCAGTGTGTTTTTTTTAAAGTCACTCACTTTCGTCACTATCCTCCAAATGAATTTTAATTTTTTTCAGTTTTTTATTTTATATATTTATTTTCTATTTTTCATCAAACTCGCGGCAGACACTTTGGGAAACATTGATTTAAATGAAGCAGAGAAAAAAAAATATTGTTTTAAATAAAAAAAAAGACTGTATGAAATGCATAGAATTTTTTTTGAAGTGTGCTGAAAAACAAATAATTTATGGTCAAGGATATGAGGTCACTCGATGCCCAATATCAGTTCTATAAGTCAGATATTGAAATTTCCTCCGAAGCAATAATTACCCTAGCCTGTGACACTATCGACCAACCTGAGACAGAAAATTGGGTTTTACAAAGGAGAAAGCGAATATCTGCAAGTAGCGATGCAGACAAAATCAAGATTCGAGTTAGAAAAACTGAAGAGCCTGGTTGAAGATAAATAAAATAGAACTAGAAAGCCTAAACTGGGGAAAAATCAATGAAACAGTGGCTATTAAAATGTATGAGATGTTTGGAGTGCTTTGTGCAAGCTGTGACGGAGTTGTTTTGAGAGGAGATAATTTTGAGAAATTATTGGAAATAAAGTTGTGAACTTCCATGAAACAAAAAATGCAATGTAAAATACCTGCAATTTAATAATAATAATAATCTAGAGTCAAAGAGAAGTTATGTTTATTATACGCAAGTTCAGATTCAAATGTATGCAACTGGTATGAATATTTGTGATTTATTCTTTCTCCACCGCGTTTTAGACTTGAATTCTTCAGACGTAGTTATTCATACCAAATATGCTCAATTTTTAACGGAGTTCCCTCCATATATAAAAGTTACAGTTTTCAAAGATTTAAGGTGGCTTATAAGAGATTTTTGCTTGATCATCAACGATAAGTTTCACAAAAGTATATATGATTAACATTGATAAGAACATTTGCTTTAGTATTGTAAGGTATTTGGCGATACCCATAAGGTTGAGTGGAAGAACAATTAGAGGTGTCTTCACCTTAAAAATTGAACTTCGCCTTTTATTTTCAGTTTATATAGATACTTTTGTTTTATTGTATTGTGTAGATTGTATACATTGTACTGAAAATAATAAAGACGTTTATTATTATTATTATTATTTATTTATTCACTGGTGATAAATGGTAGTTGTGTAATTGCAGTTTTTCCCAATGAAGAGTTTTTGATAAATATAATTGAGAAGTGTGAAAGTTTCTATTTTAATAGTACCTACCTGTTCTTGTAAATGCAGAACCAAAGAAATCATTAACCCTTCAACGTTTTACTGGCAAAGATATAAAAAATGTTATATTACCATAAAAATATGAATGTTTTTTCCAAATATAAAGAATATTAAAATGTTGTAATCGTTTTGTAGCGGCCTCAAAAAAGGGATTGTAGGAGAAGTAGCGATGCGCGCGCATGTGCACTAGGCGGGTATCCAAGATATGTTTTTTCCGATACTGTATAATTTTTTTTAGTATCGTTATTTTTTATATATATGTGTGTAAGGGTCGTTTTGAGGACATCAAAATTTTACATATTTTGATGCATACATTAGTCATATATTTGTATACAATTTTTTTTAAATTGTGCTGTCTATTACGATAGAGTTAGACTGTAGGTATGAATTGTTTTTTTTTTGATAAACAGAATTATTAGTTAAAATTGAAGTGTCCGAATACTGAAGATGTAAAGGGTGACCTTTACTTTCCGCGGCGAAATAATTATTCCGATTACCCACTTATTTCGACTTCTCCTTTACTACAAATTAAAATCGACATCGAGCAGACTTGTCGCACAATTTATCACCTCATGATCCGGGAAGAACCGGTCCGTAGAGTTGGCAACGGCGGTTGTCCGTGGTGAGTATGCCGTCGTCGGTGGGTCGGGTAGGTCATCGACCCGCTCTCGCGCTTTTTTGCAGTGTCTGGCCCACCGCCACCGCCGCGTCGATCCAGACAAAGTTCACTAATAATTCTACACACACACACACACACTCTCGCACATACACACATAACCGCGCGGTTACTCGTGTTACGGATACAATGCGACATTTGACACTTTCTTTTGTTATATTCTGAACCAGAATCATGACTTTAGCAAATATATCCCATTCAGTAGTATAGAATGATTCAACAAGATTTTCTTATAAAATCTGAAAAAACAATATATTTCTTGGGAATAGGTTATATATATTATATCAAGTTGAACGTTGTGAAAAAAATTTGCTATCGATTTCAGGATTTGACGTAATTTTCCAAATATATTTTAAATTTCCATAAGGGTAGTCGATTTTTTATCCAAAATCTTAATTCATTTTTCTTAAAAAACAAAATAATGGAAAATCTTCTAAGAAATCCGCTATTTAAATTCAAAGAACCCCGCAGTTTTTGATAGGAAAATGGCTTTCGGTGGATTTCTCTCAAACTTCGGAAATTTATTCTTCATCCCCATCCCGATCAAAAGTGTTCACGGGCCCAACTCAATTTCGAGCTAGCGCGAGTTTAAAATGATTAGGGGGAACTCGATATATGGGCATTTATCGGCAAGTTAGGCGTTTATGGTTTATACAGGGTGTTTCATAGTTAAACCGACATACGTTAACTGTAAATATAGGGTACTTAGGTGATTGCAAATAACCTTGGTTAATGGGTCTAACGCCTTTAATAACCGAGATACGGGGTGTTTCATCCATTTCGGCCAATATTTTGATAAGCCGTAACTTTAGAACCACACTGTAGATTTCTCTCATACTTGGTACAGGTATAGTGTGTTAATATCCCAATCCTGTAGTGTAAGAACTACCATTAAAATCCAGATCCGGATTAAGAATAATTTGCAAAATTTGAAAATCCCCAAAACAACACCCTGTATATCAGATTTTTTAAAATTGGGATGGATATTTGTAAAGAACGGAAAAAAATGAGTTAAAGTGAAAACTTTTTTTAAGTGCACACATCCCAACTGGAGTTTTAACGTCAAATTACATCAAATGCATTTTTTTCATTTTCACAAGCAGTAACTTTCGAAATACCTGGTAGATTTCTTTCATATTTGGTACAGGTATCATTTTTTAGTAGCCCAATCGTATAATGTAAAGACTTTACTACAGTTAAAATCCAGATACGGATTAAGAAAAATTTGTAAAATTTGAAAATCCCCACCGCAACACGCTGTACATCAGATATTTTTTAAATTAGATCAGATATTCGAAACGAATGGAAAAAACTGAGATATTCTGACATATTTTTATAAATGCACATCTCGTTCTACATATTACTAAACTTTTAAAGTAAATTCAATTAATGCAATACATAGTGTCACTTTCATAAGCCATAACTTTGGAAACACCCTGTAGATTTCTTTCATATTTGGTACGGGTAGATTGTTTAAATAGCCCAATCGTACAATACAAGAACTAAAGTTAAAATCCAGATCCGGATTAAGAAAAATTTGTAAAAATTGGTAATCTCTAAAATAGCATCCTGTATATCAGATTTTTTTAAATGTAATCGGATACCTATTTAAAAAAAGAAAAAGAAAGACAAAAGATGTGTTATACTAAAATATTTTTATAAGTGCACAAGAGCGTTCTACAAACAAAAAATACAGATTTAATTTTTCGGATTAATTCCGAATACAAAACTCATTAAACTATCAAGTAAGCTTCGGCACTAACACATCTTTTTTGTTTTTTTTTGTCAAATAGGTATCCGATTACATTTTAAAGAATCTGATATACAGGGTGCTATTTTAGATATTATCAACTATTACAAATTTTTCTTAATCCGGATCTGAATTTTAACTTTAGTTCTTGTATTGTACGCTTGGACTATTTAAAGAATCTACCTGTACCAAATATGAAAGACATATACAGGGTGTTTTCAAAGTTATGGCTTATGAAAATGACAATATGTATTGCATTAATTAAATTTACTTTAAAAGTTCAGTAATATGTAGAACGAGATGTGCATTTATAAAAATATGTCAGAGTATCTCAGTTTTTTCCATTCGTTTCGAATGTCTGATCCAATTTAAAAAATATTTGATATACAGCGTGTTGCGTCGGCGGTTTTTCAAATTTTACAAATTTTTCTTAATCCGTATCTGGATTTTAACTGTAGTGTGTAGTCCTTACATTATACGATTGGGCTCCTAAAAAATGATACCTGTACCAAATATGAACAAAGTCTACCAGGTATTTCGAAAGTTACTGCTTGTGAAAATGAAAAAAATGCATTTGATGTAATTTGACGTTAAAACTCCAGTAGTAGAATGGGATGTGCACTTAAAAAAATTTTTCACATTAACTCATTTTTTTCCGTCCTTTTTAAATATCCATCCCAATTTTAAAAAATCTGATTACAGGGTGTTGTTTTGGGGATTTTCAAATTTTGCAAATTCTTCTTAATCCGGATCTGGATTTTAATTGTAGTTCTTACACTAGAGGATTGGGCTATTAACACACTATACCTGAGATAAATCTACAGGGTGGTTCTAAAGTTACGGCTTATCAAAATATTGGCCGAAATGGATGAAACACCCCGTATCTTGGTTATTAAAGGCATTAGACCAATTAACCAAGGTTATTTGGAATCTCATAAGTACCCTCTATTTACAGTTAACGTATGTCGGTTTAACTATGAAACACCCTGTATGATGGATATATGTCATACACACCCAGATACACACACGCGCACAAATTTAGCGTCTTTTAGAAGATTTTATTTTGATTTCTAAACTATTTTTTAAGAATTTTTTTTTATTGACATTACATTTTTCACTTTTCAATCACTTTTTTGTTACCATGACTATGTCCGACATGGGCGTTTAATTAACAGGGTTAAACACAGCCAGACACCTTGAAATACATTAAAAAACTAAATAAATGTTCAATGGAGAAATATTTTTTGTAAGAGAACGCTTAACAATTAATATGTCCAGCACAAGCGTCGTTATCTCATCTAAACCCTACTCTTTTATATTCCTACAAGGGTTCCACGACTCGCATAGAGCAAAAATGCAGCATAATCATTATGTTTATTATTCTTATTTAGGAATAGATGATGTACTTAGCAGTGCAAGAGTTGTTGAATATGGAGTGCCGCGAGGATCCATACTTGGTCCTATTTTGTTCAACATATATATTATCTGCTTGTTTCTTTTAAAAACCAGTGAAAACGTTATTGGCCTCGCAGATGATAGATACTGCTATTTCATATAGGGCAGATAATTGGGAAGACCTAAAACAGAAAGCGAAGATAAACTTTTTAGAAATAAAAAAATGGATAGACTTTAAAATGTTATCCGTCAACAAGATTATTAGATTGAAGGTGGACCGCGAGTGATAGATGTCTAGATTATAGAACATAGAGTTAAATACATGTTACCTTAATATGGGCACTATGAAAATGAGCTGAAATAAGCATCGTTGTTATTTCGCTGATGGCAAGATGGTTTTTCGTATGTTCCTTTTTAATCCTTCATTTTAAACAAATATGACGAGTTGATCTCCCAAAGACTACGCCAAATTGTAGTTAGATTAATAACACATGTGCTATAAATAAATAAGAATAATAAACATAATGATTATGCTGCATTTTTGCTCTATGCGAGTCGTGGAACCCTTGTAGGAGTATAAAAGAGTAGGGTTTAGATGAGATAACGACAAGTGACGCTTGTGCTGGACAAGCGTTCTCTGACAAAAAATATTTCTCCATTTATTTAGTTTTTTAATTTATTTCAAGGTGACTGGTTGTGTTTAACCCTGTTAATGAAACGCCCATGTCGGACATAGTCATGGTAACAAAAAAGTGATTGAAAAATGAAAAATAAATTCTTAAGTAATAGTTTAGAAATCAAAATAAAATCGTCTAAAAGACGCTAAATGTGTGCGTGTGTGTGTATCTGGGTGTGTATGACATATATCCATCATATAAACCATAAACGTAAAGAGGTGAACGCCTAACTTGCCGATAAATGCCCATATATCGAGTTCTTTGTAATAATTTTAAATTCGCGCTAGCTCGAAATCTGTACATACGATTGAGTTGGGCCCGTGAACACTTTTGATCGGGATGGGATGAAGAATAAATTTCCGAAGTTTGAGAGAAATCTGAGAAAAACTGCGGGGCCCTTTTTATTAAATCCTTTTTCGCTGTACAAATTACAAATTGGACGTGTCATGGTTATATTAAATAATAGGTATAAACAATTATTGTGGTGAGAATTTGGGAAAAAAGACTATTGCATAATTTTGCCCAAGTTATGCCCAGTATTGCCCAATAGTTGCATTTTTTGCCCACCCCCACTTAACAAATGAGTCAAAACTCGAATTTCTGTGATGTGGCACCCCATAAGCGAATATAATGAAATAAAGTAGCCCAGAATTATGCCCAATTTTGCATAACCAAAAAAATTTTGCCCGTCTATAGAAAAGTACCAAAATGGCGTAATGTTATTTCAAAAATTACAAACAAAAAAAATTAAGTACGCACAAAATGGAAAAAATTAGAGAAAGTGCATCATTTTAGTTTTGCCCTGTATTGCCCAACCAGTCAATGAATATCTATGGTGCGGCACCCCCATAAGCGAAATCGATAAATTGATGTGAGCCATAATTTTGACCAAGTTATGTCCATTTTTGTCCAACACTTTCGCTACCGGCAACGCGGCTACCGCATTGTGTTAGATTTCAACCCTTTAGCCTACTAGAATACAAATTTTCAGAAACCACAACACAATACTGACTGTCTATTGTGTACCTTCACATACAAACCACAACATGAATCAAGCATAGCACGCAGGAGCCGCGTTGCTGGCACATCGGTGAAACCTAACACAACGCGGTAGCCCCGTTGCCGGCACATGTGTGAATCTTAACACAACACGGTAGCCGCGTTGCCGGCAGTGAAAGGGTTAAAGGAGGCTGCGCAAAATAAAGTGTTGGGTATAACTTGGCCAAAATTATGGCTCACATTATCGATTATTTATCGATCGATTTCGCTTATGGGGGTGCCGCACCATAGATATTCGACTATTGACTCAGAGGTTAAGGGAGGCTACGCGAAATAAATTGAGTGTTGGGAAATACTGGACAAAACTAAAATGATGCATTTTCTCCAATTTTTTCCATTTTGAGCGTACTTAATTTTTTTTGTTTGTAATTTTTGAAATAACATTACCATTTTGGTACTTTTCTATAGATTGGCAAATTTGGGCATAATTCTGGGCTACTTTATTTCATGATATTCGTTTATGGGGGTGCCACACCATAGAAATTCGAGTTTTGACTCATTTGTTAAGAGGGGGTGTGCAAAAAAATGGGCAATACTGGGCATAACTTGGGCAAAATTATGCAATAGCCTCTTTTTCCAAATTCTCACCTGGGGGTGCCAACTTCACCCGGGTGTAAAATTTTAAGTAACCAGTTGACAGCAATATTCTTATTTTTTTAAAAATCCATTATTGAAAAATCATATACCAGAGATAAATGGAGATTTCGTTTAGTAAAGTGACTTATTTTATTATACATAAAATTATCTTTATGTCTTGTATTGTAAGAATGAACATCTGAATGTTTAGAAAGTATTTAGATTATTGTTCATCTTTTTCAATATCATATTTATTTTTGTGGATTCATTTTAGGATTTACCTTCATTTCCTCTAGTTTTCCACACTGTTTCACCCTTTGTTCGTAAATTTCAATATTAACAGTCGATTTTTCATAAAAAATTTGAAAAGTTCGCCATTTAGACTATTGAAAGTCTCTCCGAAAAAAAACTACCTTTTATTTCAAAATTTTTAAATCTGTTTTGAATTTGTCCTGAAGGCTCGTTTCAGCTTTTCGATAAAAAGCAAAGGCAATCGGTACAATTCCGGGATCGATTTTGAACCAAATTTCCAGTCGTTATACTCCGAACTGCGAGTGAGGTTCATTCTTGCGGAATGAATATTTGCTGTAACACGTAATCGTTTTCGCAAAAGGTAAAAGGTATGTGAATGCACTTTGTTATTTTGCCCCTCTTTCACCCTAAAAACGGCCGGATGTGTTACGCAACAGCTTTTACCGTGTTACGTCCGTCTGCTCTGCACAGCTCCATTCCACTATCCACACAAGGTCGTCGCAATTTTTTTCGGTCTCGGCGATGGTACTTTTTTTTGTAATTTGCATTTCCAGTGCAAGGTGCAAACGTAATTTCACTAAACTTAACATAGATATAAAATAAAAAACCTCCAGGATTTGATAATATAAAAACAGACATCTTCTATAGTCTATTTTTATGTATGAGAGAGTATTAAAATAATAAAGCGTTCTTAATCCATAGGCGTACCACTTCTTTTAGTAGACAGTTAAAATATTTTGTGAAGTTATACCTCGAGTATTTTGGTATGAAATAACCTTTGTATAAATATAATAAATATATCGGGTGTACACTTATATTTTCACCTAATTAACCTGCTTATAACTTCTAAGCAGCTGAAGGTAAAAAAGTGCAATTTTTTCTAAAATATTTTATTTTTCCACAAGGTATGTTAAGAACATTGTGTCAAACGGGTTATGTAGGTATAAGGGTTTAAACTTTGACTTTTAAAAAACGTTACGTTCATAAATAATAATTTTAATATAAAAACTACTTCTTACCTACAAATCCAAATCAGAATCGAAATCAGAAGATGAACTGTCGCAACCAATATTTACAATGAGTGGCTCGATCATTTCATCAGTAATATTGTCCAACTTCCACATTTTCTCTTCTTCTTTAATCGTATGATTTACTGCCTTTTCCCAGTTTTCAGGCTTCACATTATTTACAGCCTCCAAAAACAACTGTTTAACATCACTCATTTTAAAAGAATTATTTTTTCTTAAAACTTCTCCCTTTATCTGTGCCCATATCAGTTCAATCGGGTTTACTTCGCAATGATATGGTGGTGATCTAACCACCGTCATCCCACGATTTTTTGCAATTTCATCAATTTCATATTTTTTTAATTTCTCTTTATGAAGGGAACACAAATGATACAGTTCTCTTTTCACAGAACCGGGATGGAACTTAATATTCTTTGAATTTAGCCAATTCTGTAAATCTTTTTTTAACCACTTGGTTGTGGGCATTTTTTCTGTAAGTCTCGAGTGATAACTTGCATTATCCATTACTATTATACAGTTCTGAGGAAGAAGATCTATCATTTGTTCGAACCACTCTTTAAAGACATCAGCATTCATGTCCTCATGGTAGTCACCGGTACGAGTAGATTCAAAAGTCAATAAACCACCTTTAACAAAACCGTTTGAACTACCGATGTGTACTATTATCAGTCTGCGCCCCTTTCCTGATGGTGGATTTAAACCAGTAGATAAATTATTTAAAAAAGCCTGTCTTCGACTTGTAACAGTTTCATCTTGCCAAAATTTATTTGGTGTATGTCCCTCGTTGATCCATGTTTCATCTAAATAAAATATATTTCTTCTTTGGTTTCTCATTTCTTTTATAGTCCTTAGGTAATTTCTTCTCCATACTACAATATCGCTTCTTTCTATTAAAATAGACTTTCTGGAATGCTTTTTCCATAGAAAACCTATTTCTTTTAAAAGTTTCCATAGTGTGCTTCGACTCATTTCAGGGTAATCCTTATCATCTCGAACCGTGGCAAGAACTTTGTCTACTGTCGGAAATTCTTTTCTAAAGAAGAACGCATGCACTTTCCTTCGAAGTCTTTCTTTCAAATGATTTTCTATTTGAAATTTTGGTATTCCTGGAGCTTTACGTGCTGTTTGAAACTCGCCACATTTCTCTTCTTTAACAACTCTGTAAATCGTAGATTTCCCAACACCAAGCGTACTACTAACTAATTCCACTGTGTCATCAACACTTTTACATAAATGTTTGTCTGTAAATGATTTAAAACAATCAAATATTAATGTTTTTTCATTAACTGTTAAAGGACCAATTTTTTGTCGTTTACGCGGTACTTCCAAATTTTCCATGATCACACTAGAATTCACAATAGACTGCACACTGCACCTTGCATGTTGCAACTAAACGACATTTAGTAAGCTGTCAAGAATACACAACTGGACTAAATGGAAAACCTACAATCGCATTTTCGGTGAAATTTGTTGGTAAGGGATTTATCTACTTATAATTCGATTACTGTAAGAAATTCTTGGAATTAAAATAAAACAAAATTGGCAAATAGGTACTTATTGAAAATAATGTTAAGATACGGCTATGTTATCTTTAATACACAGGGCTTTTGGCCTGTCCAAACTTTTTTCTATTGTTCTGTACAGCTTATGGTTATAAAAGATCCAAAACTTGTATTAGCTCAGGTACATTTATGACAATTTTAGGAAAAATTTAGATTATTCCGTAAAAATATTTAAAATGACCGTACTAAGTTTTGCATTAGAAATGCTGTTTTATTACTCTCTCATACATAAAAATAGACCATAGTAAAGTTCCGGATGAATTTAAAATCGCAGTTGGTACACCTATACATAAAAAAGGAGAAATCAAAAATATAAATAATTACAGGCCGATCTCAGTAATAACTGTACTAGCTAAAATATTCGAAAAAGCATTAAAAAACAGAGTATCAAAATTTTTTAATGATTGTAATATCATATCAGAAAAACAATTTGGTTTTAGAGAAGGTTTATCAACTATAGGAAATCTTGTTTCTGAAATAACTAAATGCTTGGAAATTAACAAACCTGTACAATGCGTTTTTCTTGACCTTGCCAAAGTCTTAGACACTGTGAACCATACACAGATGTTGGAGGCTTTGGATGCTGCAGGTATTCGTAGGGAACCTAAAAAATTATTTGCTGACTATTTATCAAATAGAAGTGGTAAAGATAGACAATGCATTTAGCAAAAAAAAAATAGTCACTACGGATTACCACAAGGGACTGTTTTAGGAACCAATTTTGTTCACATTATATATTAATAATATTCTGACATCAACTTCAAGTGGGCAATTATTTAGTTTTGCAGATGACGCTGCCGTTTTATACAGCGACACTGCAGAATCAGATTTATATAAAATTACTAACTGTAAATTATGAGAAAACGTTTTTTATACCTTTAACTATACAAAATAATTCTGAAAAAATATTATTAAAATCTAATAGCAGTTTTAAATATTTAGGAGTTACTATAGACTCACATTTAAGATGGGATATACATATTGATAATAAAACTAAATTACTAAGACAACTTTAGATGTATAGAACAATCATATTTAAAAATACTGAACTATTCTTCAGTTGGAGTGGTGCTGCATTTTGATACCCAAATTATTATTATTATTATATGATTTCTGTTTTTGGTAACCATTGGTGATATCTCTTAAACAGAATAAATGGAAAAATAAAATAAAGATGTCTACAAAACGCACCTACAAATGGCGTACACATTGAAGGTAGTGTTTTAGATGGTTTCGAGTTTTATGAAGTCATCCTCAAGACGCAATAGTTTAATTTTATTGGTTAAAAATAAAAAAACTAAATATTATAACTTGCATGATTGTAGAATAAAAGAATGTTAATAACAAAGTTACAGAACTCAACAAGTTAAATAAAAAGTAAATAAATATAAGAACCCATCACTGTTATTGAACAGTTTATTATCAAAAATTTAACACAGGAAAAATGTTGATTTAACATGAAAAACACATTTAGACTCTCCGATTAATAGCTCTCTGTCGAACACAAGTCCAGATAGCCATCTTCCCGAATTCAACCATTCATAGACTCTAACATAATATGCCTTATAGACCAGTTGTCAGAGACTTTGACCTCTCATAAAATGTGATATCGCTAAAACTAGGATCTTAGGTACTTTAAAGGGTGTAGAAAACGATAAAAAGATCTTTCTAGTTAGTCAAATTCTTGGTAAACTACCTACGAGGATTTTATTCCATGAGGGTGAATACAAGTGTAGCGCAAATTTGATTATAAAATTAAAGCAAGGTAGAATAATAAGCAAACTAAATACATAACTAATCGCTGATAAAAGTCTAACGCTCCGACGGGTTGACCGGGCTCGGGCTTTTTCCGCGGCGACAAGGACAATTTAGAGATAAGAAACCTGAATCTAGCCTTTTGGCACTATCGAAGCATCCGAAAGAGACAGGACTGGAGTAAGGTCATTAAAAATGGAAAAGGCAATTAGGAGAAGCAAAGAAATCGGCAGAAATGCAAAAGAAAAATGAAAAAAATTAAAAAATCAATGAACAAAACCGAACGATTTATCAGAAGAACTAAAGTAAGCGCGAGATATGCAAAAGCAATATAGGAATAAAATCAAGTCATTGGAAACTTATAACTCAAAAATAAATCTGGAACATATAGAAGTTATATTAGAAAGGCTTAAAAATAAAAAAGAATAAATGACATTGTACAAGAATCGGCATTAAGGTAGATGTAAAGAGTGATCTCAAACTAGAAGAAAGAACATTTTTAATTCAATTAAACTTAAGAAAAATAAAGCTAAAAGATTTTCATCAATAAAAGACAAAGATATACAGAATCAAAGTTAAAGAAGAAAACAATAACAAAAAATTACTAAGGTCAAGTCCGGAAGAGGAAGAATGTAGGATGACGACATTAGCAACGAAAAAGAACAGATTTAGAAACAAATAATGGAATATTTGTTACATTTTTGACGTTTTAGCTCTGAAGATGACCGGTTGTCAGGTCGAAAACGCTTAGCTAAATAATTTAATAAATTTTACACACTGCTCCAAAAATACAAAGTTTTATTTTCCTCACCTTTAAAAATTAAGCAAAAATAAATAAATGTACTTCTTTTAAAAAATAATTGATAGATATTTAATTGTCTAGATTAACTTATTGTTATTCTAAAGTGAAAATATGAATATTTTATTAAAAAAAACAGGCAGGAGTATTTATTTTTTTCCAGTTTATCTGAAAGCCTGAATGGAAGCCTAAAAACAGACAATGATTTATTTATTCTTTATATTATTTTAAATATTCTCTTAATGGTCACAATTTTTCATTACATACATTTTTATGTATATCCATAAAATTATTAATCATATGTTTTTCTTGTATTTCAGAAATCTTCCCGATGACGATTTTTCACTTGAATGAACCCGTAGATCCGAACTTGTGTTTTTCATTTCATCACGAGTTCGCTTTTACAGGTACTTTCTGGTGCGAACACACTGTAGATCACAAAGAAGACTGAAATGGAAACAATTTTGCCAAAAAAGAAAATCTAAAAGGGCTCAATGGTTGGGTTTCATGTGAGGTAGTAGGTTGTATAGTAAGTATTACACCATTTTGGAGTACTGTACAGCCTGCTAACTTTCCTGATCTCAGTCCTATTCACCAAACATGAATATATTTCAGGACTCATTAATAAATTTTCGCATATACATACAAATTTTTGTCAGCTATTTATCGAACAGATTTCCATTATTATATTTCAGGTTCAATTAGTAAATCATCGTATTTATTAATGCACATGCGTTAAATCGTGAACTATAAGATGTTAGCTAGAGTTTAAGCTATAAAGGCATTTCCATTACTGTTAAATCATTTTATTTCGAAAAAACTTTGTAATAATGTACGATTATTTTTAAATAAATATTTGCTTTATATTGTAGAGCCTTTGACTCAAAAATTATTTAATCATGTGGATCCAAAATTGTCATAATTTTACGTTGAAATTTTGAATCTTTTTCAAAATGAAAAGTTCCTTTTTTTGAAATTAGTCGATCCTTTTCGTCTAAATCTAGTTCAATATTTATATGTAAGTACGGAAAAATTCTATTATCGAATATAATTATTGAAAAGCAGGACCGGTTATTATTTTTAAACGACTAATTACTAATCAAAATAATTATTATCTTTTTGAAATTGAATTAATTCACTCTGATTGATTAGTACGCACGATACGCAAAGGACGCTGACAATATACGTATTAGTGTGATAAAAATGAAATATGTTGGATACCAAAATATTTTACTGGGAGTAATCAAACTGCACAAAAGATGTGAAATAAGTTAAAATCACAGCTCCCAAGAATTACGACATTAGAAAATGTCACACACTGCACTGACGTCTGGACCTCAAACAACTACTCCTTGGGCTATATGCCCCAACAGGTATTGAATTACAGAAGTCCAGACGCGGTTGGGACCAGAATCGTTTCGGGACTTAAACCAACAACTTTGATTTTGTTACTAAAGGAGCCCGTCATTCTTAGACCGGTTTCGGCATTATTGTGCCTCATTAGTAAGAAGCAGACAAGCTCGACTTCCTATCTCTAAAGAAAGTCTGAAGAATGGATTCGACTCGCCTCGCTGTTGATAAAACTTGTTGCGTTGTAGCAAGTGAATCAATAACGTATTAGTGTTTCTGATAGGGCGCTGATGATACGTGCCACATATGAAATGCCGCAGCGCTGGCGACCTTAAAGACAAATACAATCATAAATCCCACGGCTCCTTTCTTCAAAGGAAAGCCGAGCGCTTCGGTCTCAGCGGTACCTTTAACCTTTCTTTCTGACTTATTACGTGGACAGACTATAGCCAAGAGAGAATCGGACAATAGGCTAAGCAGGTGTACCAGTGCGTTCCAACTAACCTATACTCTGAGTGAATATCTGAACCAGTTGAATGTTGAATAAAACTAGACAGAAACTCTGGTTTTCCATCGTAATCCTGGCAGACTTTTCTATAGTTGGGAAACTTTGGTGAATGGCAAGAATAGTGGAAGTAGAATGATCTGATTTGAACATCCCAATTAGATGACCTACCTAGGAAGATAATAGGAATTTAAGATAAAAAAGAAGACTCTTCATTGATGCTCAATAAAAAAAATGAGCTAAGATATTGAAAAAATATAACATACGTGGAGAGCAAGGGGCAAACCAGTTACTTGTTGAATAAAACTTCGCAGACACTATGGTTTATCTTCGGAAAGGTCAGAAAACTTTCCAAAATTTAAAATCAATGGATTTCAATATGCGAATAATTTTCCTTGGATATTGGCCAAACTTTTTTTGAAATCAGGTGCGGATTCAA
The DNA here is from genome assembly GCA_949320105.2 of Crepidodera aurea. Taxonomy (NCBI): domain Eukaryota; kingdom Metazoa; phylum Arthropoda; class Insecta; order Coleoptera; family Chrysomelidae; genus Crepidodera; species Crepidodera aurea. Next base: position 19,043,595 of record OX439474.1, on the reverse strand, counting down.
CGTATTTTCGTCATAATAAAAATCTACCATCACCCTTAATACGTCTCTGGCATAATTTTAATAATTTCTTTTTTTTTTTAATAAACCAAAATATCAAGTACAATATTCAACAGGAAATACTACTCGTGATAGCAAAACTTTCATGTCCCAATTCAAACTCTTGATTTTATTAACTTATCCGTTTCTGTAATATTAGGCGCTACCCTTCTGAAGTTGGGTCCAACGTCAAAAGTTTAAAACTCCCTGCCATTTGTCAAAACAGTGTTGCCATGCCATATGATAAACAAAATAAGTAGAAATCAAATTCCAAATCTTGGGTCTTTGAAAAAAGTACAAAAGATATTTATCATTTGCATAAAGCCATTTGCCGTTTCTATTATGAAATTCAAAGTTCTTTAAAAAACAGTTTTCTTATGGTATAAAATTGCTCTAACGAACTAAAAATAATAAAAGATTTTAAACACTTTTTTATAGCACCTTGAGAATTACTTCATAAAAGGTAATAATAGTAATACTATAGTAGAGCTAATAGGCTTTTCTAAATCCTCAGAAATTTTGATATCCTTTAAAGAAGATAATTTAACATAAATAGACAATATTTAACACATTCAACCTCAAAATAATGTGAAAAATATTTTTAAGTATGACAACAACGTTTCTCTATATAGTAATTTCCTAAATCAAATGTAGGTCGCTCTATTTGTTGTTTTCCCAGGTAGAGGATGAAGATACGCACTCGTATCTACAAAGCATGGACCAAGTGGACCCTTACTCTTTTTTGTCTAGAAGTACCTTGTCAAAATGAGGAACTTTGGTTGATTAGTAAATTACAGTTTTTATTTGTGTAACAGTTTTAAGGGTCTTTTAAAAAACTATTTTAAAGTTTTTTTTAATAAAAAAAATAGAAAATATGGCCGTATTTTAATTATTTACTAATAAATTAACACTAAAAATAATAATTTGTCCATATACAGTTTGTCCACTTAAGTTCGCACCATATGGGAAACTTTTTTATTGTTAATATTACGAAAAAAAGTTATTCTACAGAAAAAGTTCTGCATGGTCTAAAACCTAAAATGCAACCATCAGATATTAAAATTTTTCAGTCGTATACGAGGTATGATCAAAAATATGAATTTTACTCAAGAGTAAAGTACCTTTATTTTTGAAATATGAAAAAAAGTTATTAAAAAAACTTATTTCTAATGACATTTTACGTCACATTCCGATTTTGAACAAGATATTCCTACTTTAAGAAAATTTTCATTTTTAACATTTTTTGATACACCCCCGTAAGGAACGAAAAGACAAGAATTTCATACCAATTTTTGTTAATATTGTTCGATGGTGTAAGGTAACTGTGAACATTCTTAAATTTTTCAATGAATTTAAAATTGTCAGTTACGGGGGTGTATCAAAAAATATTAAAAATGAAAATTTTCTTAAAGCCGGAATATTTTGTTCAAAATTGGTGTTGACGTAATATGTCATTAAAAACAAGTTTTTTTAATAACTTTTTATGAAGAATAACTTTTTTCGTAATAGTAACAATAAAAAAGTTTCCCATATGGTGCGAACTTAAGTGGACACGCTGTATATACCAATATCAAATTATTCCTAAGAAAGAAAAATATTTTAAGATCTAAATTGTGAAATAGAGTGTTTGTGAGGAAAAATTAAAAAAAAATATTACCAATGGCATTTTTAATTTGCTTTTTCCATTTAAAAAAACAATTGTATTTTCTCAAAAATATTCTATTAGGTATTAACTCATGTGTGTTTTGCTAGAGTCGCATTTAAGAGAGCATATATCAAAATATTTCATAACGTATCATTTAAATATAAAAAAAAATATTTTTAATTATTACAAATATACTTTAAAGCGATATTTTTAGTTTTACAATATTTACTATAAAGTTGATTGAATCAAGTGAAAAATTGAATTATACTTTTAAGGGTTTCTGAAGTAAATAACCACCTGATCTACCTATTTTTTACCAAAGGAATAATAAGAATTATCAACTGCAAAAAGTACTTGTTTTTATTTCATATTTCTTGTTACTACTTCATATTTCTAATAGAATAATTACATTTAGAAACAATAAAATCACCTTTCAAGTGACATGTTGTTTTTAATTTCACTTTCAACTGTAATGGGGGGCTTTTTATACATTTGTCTAAGGACTGCTTAATTTCAGAACTCCTTGTAAGCAATCTATAAGATTTTTATGAATTTTTCGTTTTTTGTTTAAACCCATTAAGTTTAATTCTCATGGTACAGTTTATGTGGCAATGAATGTCTGTGTCTGAATTTGAAAACCTTGGAAAGTTATTTCTCAATTCGTACAAGGACTAATATTTAAGGTCTAACTAGAGAATCGGTTATCCAAGAGTCTGAATATTTATTTTATTTGTTCTATTGGCGTTTTACTCACTTTGATGTTACTCTTCTTAGTTAGGTTGGTACTTTTCCAGACTCCAGCTTCTTGTCCAGTCTGGTTTTTTATTTCCTACAAAATCTTCATCCCCAATCAAATACAACACTTTGTAAAGATTACGTTTCGATTAATACCAACTTATTTTTATTGGGTCATAGGATTCCTTCCCACTTTTGTAGTGACTTGACTCTATAATAGTTTTTTGTGGTCTTCTAATTATTATAGTTTTTTGTGGTCTTCTAATTATTTGATTGTTGAATACAGTAAATTGGTTGATCTGCTAGTCGTATTAAATAAAAATGCAATTTTTGAAGTTACTTTATAAGTGCTTATGAGTTTGTTTAGTTTAAAATAATTTGGGCAAATATATGCTTTGTTTTGATTGAGCTCTCTTAAACTATAGGTAGATATACAAAACCATCAAAATTCTTGTTTTTTTTATTTTCCAATTTTTTTCACAGTGTTTTATTGACAATTTTCGCTAATTCAGTTTCTCTCTTTTGTATATTTACTTTTTTTAAATATTTAGAAAAAATAAGAATTTGGAGGTTAATTCGCCATGTCCCTGAGACCCTAACTTGTGACGTCACGTGTACTCTCACAAGTTTGCGACTCGGGTATTGGCGGTTAAACATTTCTTCTTCTCTTCTTTTTTCCTTTCGTATTTACTTTACTAACATAAGTTTTTCGCTTCATCTTGTGAACTAAACAGCTATTTGTCCAGTTGAAAAAACAGTCACTTTACCTCAAATTTAAATAACTTTTGTTCATATTAATGACAAAGTTGGAAAAAAATAGTATTAAAAAGAGAAAGACTTGAATTGAGAGGTACAAACTGTTATTTAAACCTCTTCAGATTAATAAAACCTCGTTCTTTCTCTGTTTAACAGGTCTGCTCTGATAATTTGCCGTAATTCTGAACAAAGCAAAAAGTTTTTAAATATTAATCGACTGGGTTGGCAGTGGTTAGTTTATTTGCATTATGAATGTAAAATTGTCAATAGTTATAAACTGGCTTTCGTCCTTATAAACTTTAGGGACCAATGCAATCTGTCCGTTTATCGGACCTGTAGCCACAATCGTTTGTTTAAAGGTTTGTTTGTTTACTCCATAACCTCACATTTTTCTCTTTTTGATTTTAGGTGATCGAAAATATCACGAGAGATGAATCCAAAAGACGAAATAGACATCAAATTATTACTAAACTATCCTTTGATGTCAAAAACTATTGAAGACGATTTAGTAGTATATAAAGGCATAGTAGAAATTGATGTGAGTATACATATTTTAAACTTAAATTATTGCCAATGTTTTTGACTTAAAACATCACCAAATAACTCCTTTTTCTCATAAAAATCGATCATTTCGTTATCAAAATTTGAGAAAAGTTTACAAAATATTTTTTGTTGTTTTTTAGGATGAAGACTACAAATTATGCATCAAACAAAATTTCCAAAACGACTTTGTGCTACAACTTCCACAAAACCTACTGTTTCTTGAAGAAGATTTCAAAAATAACATTCAACAAACATCTGACATAATTATGTATTTAGATTTACTCAAAAAATATATATCGTCCAAAATTCCTTCAAAAAAACCCGAAAACCACTGTAATATTTATCGACAAGTATTATATGAATATTCAGAATTTTCAAAATTTTACCTAAATTTGAAATCTTGCTACTTATCTTACGATTTAAGTAAAATTAGTGTTACAACTTTAGATGAGCAAAACAGGAGGGAACATTATATTGAAATTAAAGTAAATTATAGTGACCAAAAGAATATTTTTGAAATTTCACAGTATGACTTACCTTATGAAAAAGAAAAGTTACAAAAATCCTCTAATTTGAAAGTTGTGTATAACCAATTTGCAGAGTTAATTGAAAGTTTGCAGCCTTTTTTTAGTTTAATGGAAGATTTTGATCGGAATTGTGATATTTTAGATCCTGTGCCACAAAATAAAAGGCACAACTATAGAAGAATTCGGCTAGGTATTTTTGTAAATCGTTTTCTTTACCCATGTTTTCTCAACCGTGTGATAGACACTGTCAAAGTTGTGAAAAAAGTAAAAGTGTCAATTCTTAACACTATTTCTGTAATATTTGTGCTTTTGAATAATTGTTATTCTGTCTGTTTTAGGGTCTTTTATTTATCTTATTTAATTAAATTTTTTAAACATCTTACATTAATTTCCATTTTTGAAATACTTTTTTTGTGATTTTTATAAAATAAGAAACTAAATTTCTGTTGAAAAAGTTTGACACAATTTCAGAATTTTAAAACAGATCAAGCGACTGGTTTTATTCTTCCGTAAAACATTCATTTATTTGAATAAGTATGTGAAATACTAATAAAAAGTAGTGCATATTATAAATAATATAAAATTTACTTACTCGACCAGAATTGGTCAGAAAACCTTGCAAGCCCCAATGCAGATTGGCAATTCATTGCTTTGGAAGCACATTTACGAATAAATAATATAGTTTTTTTGTCAAAATTGATAATAGTTTCGAGCAATTCAAGCTTTACCTATAATACATTTCTTTCATTTCATAAATTTTTAACTGTAATGTTTTACTTCACTTTATCATTCTGGCTTGACATCTATTTTATGTAATGGTGGTGGATTTTTTTGAACAATAAAAATACCATTTACAATACTATTTTATAATACTCAAATTACTGTTAACAGTTTACAAGTTTTCGGTTACCATAATTCTTGTGTTTATAATTTTTTATTTATTTTAGGTGATACTCTGTCAATTATAATAACTGTAGATCCTTTTAATTTGGGAAAAATGCCTACAATTACGTTTCTAGGTCCTGGTAGAATGGTGGAATCGTACCGTTCCACAATGAACCAAAATTTAGAAAATTGGGATCCAACTAACCATATTTATTCTGAAATACTCAAATTGATAGGTAGGTATATCAAGTACACAATAAAAATCAGTTAAATAATTTTTATCTAGAGATTTGAAAACATGAAATTTCAAACTTAATTTTTTTGTATAGACGATATTTTTGGTTTCCAAGTACTTCAATTTTAGTTTCAATTAAAGCTATGTAATTCAATCTAAAAATAACCAATATTATTTCAAATTACTACACTTTGTTCATTCATCAATAGCATTTACTGATTAATAATCATTTTCATCTCTTACTCTTTCATCTTGTCTGCAAACAAATAACGTAACTCAAATTCCTACTATTTTAATAAATAAATAAATACTTGAAATTAATTATGAAGTATTATACAACAGGTTCGGGTAAACAAACAATTCGATGTTACACACATAAGGGACTGCAAACGGGGCTGCAGTCCCGGGCCTTCACAATAGAAATTTGAAATTTTTTTCAAAATGTCATGTTTTATACCAGTGATCGATCAGCTAACTTTTCTCTTACTGAAAGATTGCGTGCGTATGATGCTATGCGTTCGAGATTTGGATTTCTCAATCACTTAGAGGAGATGGACGCTGCAAGTTTGAATGCTGCAGCAGAAGAATTAGTTAAAGTTTACAAAGACGATTTAGAACCTAGTATTGATAATCAGTTGGTTCAATTTGTATTGTTTATAGATTTCTACAAAAGGGCTATCAAAAAGACCAATCTGAGGAGCTGTTCTATTAACAAATTCTTGAAAATCAAAATTTCAGCTACATTCCCAAACATTGAAATTACACTGAGAATGTACTTGGTTTTGATGGTGTCGAATTGCACTGGAGAGCTGCGAACTACGAGACAAACTTATCGCTTCTTAGCGGGAGCTGGATTTCACCGAAATCATCAATGATTTTTCTTCTAAAAAAACTCGCAAGATGCACGGTTCCATTCGTTTGCTATAATTTAATTAGATTTATTTCTTGTAGTTTGTATATTCTGTTAATTTGTTTCGTAATAAATTATTAAAACACTTGGAAGAAAAAAATTAACTTGTTCGAAAAATCTGTCTTGATTAAGAACAACTACCCAAGTAAATTTATAAATCGTGAACTTTACCGAGACATCAAAACTAAAGATCAAAATTTAAACCCCCCAATAATTCTTTCAAATATAGGAAAAATCCCTTATATTCCAAAATTATCGGAAAAAATTAGAAGGATTGGCAATAAATTTAATTTAAAAACAGTTTTTCAAACTAATAATACATTAAAATCTTTAATAGTAAATACAAAACCTTTTAATGAAATTCAAAACACAAAAAATTGTATTTACAAAATTCCATGCGAATGTAATAAATTTTATATAGGAGAAACATCTAGACCTTTTCATATTAGACTTAATTAACACCAATCGTACATTAAAAATAAACAATTCGAAAAATCCAAAATATGTGAACACGCATGGGATTCTGGTCAACTAGATTATTAAAAGAACCGAATAATTATAACCGCAAAAGTTAAAGAAACAGCATTGATATGCTTAAATAATAACGAATGTGTTTCTAATTGTTCGGTTTATATTTCAAAAATTTGGATACCTATTTTACAAAAAGAGTTAATTGCAAAAAGGATACCCTCTATATCGGGATAGTATCATAAGTTTTTATCTGGTTTTTTCTTATGATAATATTAATAAGAAAACTTCATTTATGACGAAGTATAAATTCTCTTATAATATGCAAATGCGCTATCCTTTAAAAATTCGTTCCCATAAACGTCAAAAATATGATTGAAATACATTTTGACATCTTCAATCTCAAAATCTTATTCTATGTATACTATGTTGATGTCATATTTTTGCAAGATTATCAAGTGTTCTGTTTCTAGTAAATTTATTTATTTTATGTCATTTTGATAACGGCTTTCGATATAGAAAGCCGAAACGTCAATAAAAAAACTTTTTTAACAACTAAGTGGTTTTAATCCAGTGGGAAGAGAGAGAGAAATTAAAATACAAACCACTATGAGCTTCCGAAATGAATAATTAGGGGTCTCCACATCTTTTGATCCGACCCTGGTTACACATTCCAGTAGGAATTTGAGTAGTAACATTATTTGCTTGAGGGTAAAAAAAAGGTCAACACTGAATAAATAGACCCAATAATATATTTTTAATTAACGAAATAATTATATATAATAATTTTTTATAAAATCCTTTCAATCTCGTTTTTTTCTTGTAAAAAATATGCAATTTTAAATTCATAATTTAATTTTTATAGGTTTACAGGAATTTCCAAGAAAACCTGTCGACGTGGAAGGCAAGAAGGATGACCTTTTGTTTGAAACCGGAGATTGTAGCATTTGTTTTTCACTTAGGTTGAACGATAAATTGCCTGAAATCGTCTGCAGAAATCAATATTGTGATAATTGTTACCATACGGAGTGTTTGTATGAGGTAATTTAAAAAAAATATTTAGGAGTGAGTAGAACGGGTCAAAATAACAGTAGTTCATATGTTTTTTCTTATTCGCAACCTAAAGGTTATCCCGTAAAAGGAAATTGTTATAAATCAACTATTATATTATTTTGACCCATTCTATCCACTAAATAGTTTCCATCTAATTCATGAACACACTGTAGAAACAGCAGTTATTTGATAAAATACGATTCTGGTGGTGACATAATTGTTGAAGTGGTAGTTATGGATTTATTGAGATGTTTTTGCAAGAAAAATGAAAGTCACTACACCAAACAGTCTTAGTTAAAGTGAATTACTTATAATTTTTTGCATTTCCAATATGTTTTTTCTTGTTCTAGTGGTTGATGTCTGTTAATACCAGAAGATTGTTCAATGAGGTGGTTGGCACGTGTCCAAATTGTGAAAAAAATATTTCATGTCCTGTACCAAATTAGAATCTAATCTTTTATGTTAAGTTTAAACGGTAAATTATTAGTTCGGAACAGAGAAATTGAGTTAAATATTTAAACTGATAACTACCGTTAGTTTGTAATGTTTACTGTTCTACTTGTTTAAATAAAGTTGTTTCAACAAATTAGGTTGTTTTATTTTCTTCCTATAACTTAGAGTGTATTATGAAAATAGAGGCCAAACGTCCAAATGGACGTTTATATACAAAAATTTAAAATGAACTAGCATTTTTTTAACAAGTTTGCTATATGCAACAAATAAATAGTCATTTTATATTTTTTGATACAACCTCACAAAATTGTAGCAAAAAAAATATATTGCTTTTGATTACTCATTCCCTTCCATGTATACTTTTTATTTTGCGGTACCCTACGAGAAGAAAATTCGGTAACTAATACGGAGTACTCTCTGGAAAATCCTAACTTTTGATTGGCTATAGACAGCGAGGGAGGGAAAGCTCTCCGACATTTTACAGAAGGTCCTTTATCTTTATGCGAAGTTTCATCAAAATCCTTTTTTTCAGCATGGTGATAGAGTAGGGCTTCTAGATCAATAAAAATAGTCTGTTACTCCATAAAAAATTATTTTCTTTGCTAGAATCGAGTTGAAAATTGGTACACAGATGACAAAAAATATGTAAATTTTAAATCAGAAGTAAAATCTTTCCTATCCTAAACCGTTTAGCTAATAAACTGAAAAACAAAATTTTACGTTACCCTAAACAATTGAGGACCTCTGATACATGACCCTATAAAAAATTTAATACGTAAAAATTCGCTCTTCCTCTCTTCTTATACAAAAATCCGAAATTTTAACGAAAATAGTTTTTTTCACGATTCAAAATGTCTCTATTCTGCTCGCCTGATACAAAAGTCCGAATATTAGACAAAATTGTGGTTTTCCCAAAAAATTTTGAAATCTATCCGATCGAGGTGAAAAGATGTACAGAGACATAATAAAATATGTAGATTTACAAAGAGAAGTCCATTATTTGTTATCTTCAGCCATTTGCCTAATAATAATAATGTTTATTTGCATTAAAAATATGTAACATACAATAAAAAACAGCATGGAAATAACACAAATAAACAGAGTACACACAGAAGCAGTTAGAAACTGCTTGTACGTGAGTGCAGTACAGTTTAGAAAAAACAAAATGAAAAGGTTTTAAAACTTATTACATCACATGAACCATGTTAGGGTTATATTATATAAAAGTTTAATATTTTGGATTTCTTGATATAAATGGACCTAGAATCTACAAAAAAAATTCAACAAAAGTAAAATTTGGGTTACGCAGAATGAATCTTGTATAAGAAACGATTGGCAATATCAAAATTACTGAAAAAATGTTTGGGTCATTTTTGAGCGAAAAAGTGTTTTTTAGGATATAAATGGACCTAGAATCTACAAAAAAATTCCAAAAAATTAAAATTTGGATTACACCGAATGAATTTTGTCTAAGAAACGATTGGTAATGTCAAAATTACCGAAAAGAAATGTTTGGGCCATTTTTGAGGGAAAAAATGAGTTTTTGGGATATAAAATTTGGTTTACGCAGAATGAATTTGGTATAAAAAACGATTGGCAATGTCAAAATTACCGAAAAAAAAAATGTTTGGGCCATAAAACGAAAGTTAGTTTTTAAGGATATAAATAGACCTAGAATCTACAAAAAAACTAAAATTTGGTTTTAGGCAGAACGAATTTTGTATAAGAAACGATTGGCAATGTCAAAGTTATCGAAAAAAAAATGTGTGGGCCATTTTTGATGGAAAAATTGAGTTTTTTAGGATATAAACGTACCTAGAATCTACAAAAAAAATTCAAAAAAATTAAAATTTGGTTTACGCAGAATGAATTTTGAATAAGAAACGATTGGAAATGTTAAAATTACCGAAAAAAAATGTTTGGGTCATTTTTGAGGGAGAAAGTGAGTTTTTCAGGATATAAACACACCTAGAATCTACAAAAAAAATTCAAAAAAATTAAAATTTGGTTTACGCAGATATGAAAAATATCCTCTCATTGCCAGACTTTTTTCAAGAAACAGTCAGAAACTCCACCCCAGCTTAAAAGAAAGGTGAGATTGCACCAGCGAGTAATATACAATTTTTAAATGATGGGAATCTAAAAATTAAGTTAAATATTTAATTTTACCAATAAATAAAAGACAATAATACGAAGTTTTATAATTTATTTATATAATAAAAATTCCTATTCAACTTGACAATACTGCATATTTTGGTGACTTGTCAAAATTATGTTAACGAAACATCAAAATATATTAATTTTGTATTTTTAAAACTGTTCCTGTCAATTCTCTCAATCCGGCAAATTCCAGAAAAAAATCCTCCATGATTAGAATAACTTAACTTAACCTAAAAAAGTTCACTCCATTAAAATCTCTTCAATAGTCTTATCGTCTCGCAAGGGACTAGGCGCCAAACTGGGATCGCTCTCCAAAAATTGCCTCAACTCCGACTCTAAATCGATATTAACCACCTCGTTTGCCGCTGCATGAACGTCAGGAGGAAGGGGCACCCCCAAAGCCTTCCTAATAGCCGGAACAGGCGCTATTTCTCCAGGATTTACCCTCTTGACTATATCAGTGATATTTTCAGTGATGGTTTCTGCTATTTGCGTTTCTTCATCAGTAGCGGGCTGGCAGTTATTGAGGTTAGCCGGAGGCGCCGCAGAGAGACGTTGGTATTGGGTGTTTTGGAGTTTTTCTAGCAGTTGGCACATACTGTCAAGGCGTTGTTGGAGCTCGTGGCGTTCCTCGGATATGCGGATTTCATCGTCCATGTTTTCTAGGAATCCGACTTCAATACCAAGATCTGAAAAAACATATATAATATATTTCAAATGGTCTACAAATGTTTGATAACTCACCATTCAAACTCTTCAAATCATCCACGTTGACCTTCACTGCATCGATGGGTTTAACTTCTAGCATAGCTTTCACAGCCTGTTCTTCTTCTCTCAGATTTTTGTTCTCTTCTATCGATTTTTTAGTTTTTGAATGATCACCGCCAGTGAGTAAATCAAGGAGAGAGTCTACAAGATGGGTAGCGTAGTCAGAATCTTTAACGAAATCCTGTAAGCTTTCTGCATATTGGACTGCGGTGTCTGAACCATAAGTTTGGTACACCAGATCGCTTTCTTCCTTGCTACAGAAAAAAAAAATAATTTGAAGACAAAACTATTAGAATTGCCAAAATAAAAATGAAGAAAACATCCTTACATCGAATTGTTTCATTGCAAATATTTTTGCATATTTTATAAATATCCTGCACATAAAAAATATATTGCAATAAGTATGGACAAAACTTTTAGAATCGCCAAAATAAATTACTTAAAGAAACTGAAGAAAACGTTCATAGATAGTTTTAACATTGAATTGTTTCAATGGTATCCTGGAGAATTTGCCAGATTGTAAAATAAATTGATTTTTGAATAAATTTGTATTTTCCCTACATATAAAAAATATATAGAGATAGAGATTACATATGGACAAAACTTATAGAATTGCCTTATAAGATTTGATTGTTCTTGAAAATAGGCTAGAAATTTTTGCATAATTTTGTTTATTACAATTACACATTTCATGAGAGAAGGCTTGAATTAATAAAAATGAACATTTATTGATTGTCTACAGATACGACATTGAAATGCATATTAAAATTGTTCTTACTTTAGATTTGAAAATGCAGAATCGTAACTTGGAGCGTAAGACCCAAAAGCTCCATAATATAAAGGTTTAATGGGTTTGGCAGAATTCCTCCTATCTTCTCTAAATCCCTGAAGTTGGCTAGTACCTTCATTGATCTTCCCGCACAACTGACCCAATAAAATTGGTCTTTTCTTGGTACCAGGGATAACACCATCGCCTCCAACAAGTATGTTTAGATGGGTGGTTCCATCCTTCTTTTGTTTTAGGAAACCCATGCTGGGAACACCACGTTTCATCACTGAAAAGTTTTAAAATAATAGAACTACAATTTGCAAAATCTGTATTATTATTTTACTTCAAAATTTATAATTTCCTTTATTTTAGTCAAACCTAAATGTTTTATAACAATAATTTTGACAATTTAATAAACTTTTAAATTTTTTGATCCATATGTCTTAATATTTGTTTTAATAATTTATGTAAGTTTTTTACTACTTTACTACTTACAAAGCTTTGCTCTAGCTGTTCGTGCAGCAATTTGTGACTTTGTCAAAATCTCTTCAGGAGTCAATTCATCAGTGACAGGTTCGAATTTAGTAGCGGGCATCTTTTTCTTAATTTCATGAGCATGATCACTATCTTCGTGATCCTCTTGATGTTTAATAGCTCTCAGTTCAGCTGTTATTTCAAATCCAACATCCTGGCTTGTTATTTCAGGAACCAAGTTAAGCATCCATCCAAGTTTTTCGGGAACCATGAGTTTTAAGCCTGCTTGTAAAAGTTTTTTACTTGCTTTGTAGTAAACTGTATCTACGTGGTTATATTTCATTGCATTTGTGCACATCAGTTTAAAGTCTTCTATAAATTGCTGGAAAAAAGAATAATGTTCCAGAAACTTTAACAAAAAAAACATTTTACGAAAAGGAAGCATTTAACGTTTAAAATACGATTTTCTATATGTCCACATTTTTTGCTATTTTTATATTCAGATTTATTAATTTTCCGAAACTACTGATTTCTCGAGCTTTCTTTGTTCTTTTGGAAAATATGCATTCTACAAAATAAGCCACTAAGAAGAAAATTGTTGTGCTTTGATGATATATATGAGTGGAAACAAACCACTTTTGGGAAATTTCAAATGGCAATAACTCAAAATTTCTATAGAAAAAAGGCAAACTCATGTCAAAAAACAGTTTTATAATTAAGTACTGCACTGCACTACTAAAGCTTAGAATAGCTAACAGGAACTCATTTGCCCCACTACCCCCAATTTTTGTACACTCTTTGGAATACTCATTTGTAGTGATGAAAAGTATTTCAAATAGTAGTTATAAGAAATTATATATCAATACAATTTTGTAATAAAGCCGTTTTGGAACACTCATTTGTAGGAATACAAGTCTTTTCAAATTTTAATACTTACATCTAAGTGATTATACTGATTATCTTCAATTTTTTGCCTCATTGTACTAAAATCCATAGGGTTTGTGATAATTGTAGAATAACCAGGAGCAATGTTATCTGTAACTGGCCATGCAAAAAAGTTCTGTGGGTCTTTCTTCTCCAATTGAGTCAACAAATGATCCAAACCTTTTGACAAAGGAGTCCTTTCTTGAAGTTTTTTTATTACACAAGTTCTAAGTTCACGGCCAGGACTTCCAATTTGAGGATATATAGTCAAATCCTCTAAAAAAAACGAGTTATAACTCTATAAAAATATATTGTTGCTATTACCATTATTTTCTTCATTATCTTCTCGTTTTCGCTTTTTATCTTTATGATGATGCTTATGCCTCTTTTCCCTATCCTTATTCTTGTCTTTCTTCTTTTTCTTTTTCTTGGATTTCTTGTGATGGCTTCTAGAAAGGCCGAAATAAGGATCATTAGGATCAATCTGCATTTGTTCCTCCAGTCCTTCCCCGACTAACGGCAAAGTTTGACCAAAATCTGGGTTGTGCTCAGGAGTAGTTTGAGAACCAACTTTCAGAATTAATTTTAGACCAGGTTTATCATCCTTTTCTCGTTTCTCGCTCTTGTGCTTTTTATGCTTCTTTTGTGGCAACGGAGATACCACTGGTGAGGACATAATTGGGATAAATCAATATTTACTTTTTTTGTTTTATTAAAACGTCTTGTTTGTATTTTTCTTATTTTGTTAGGTTATATTTGACGTAATTGACAAGTGGCTGACAGTCACTGTTACATTTTTAGTCACTTTTGCGATATTCTTATAGTTTGTAGCACTGCTTAAAAACGATCGACAAATAAATTATGAATAAACCTAAATTAAGTAGTTGAAGCGTTGTCGTATAAGAGTTATTAAAAAAGCTCATATTATTTACATAAATCTATATTTAAATATTTATTTTTACATTTATAAAGTGGTAGAAAAAGTTTGTATGATGTCATACATTTATGTCATTGCAGTATGGACGTATCTCAGAACGTGACAACGAGAAAGGGACATTGACATTGAAAACCAATCCAAGGTTAAAAAAATATTAGGCAAATCTTGTTACTTAGAGAAGTATTAAGTTTTGCCTATATTATTGATGGGTTTTTAATTAAATTTGGATTTTTTCCAAAAATGTTTTTGACGGAAACAGATAACTTTATTTATTAAAATTTATTTACGTAACAGAATTAGAAAATTAGCAAAAATAAATGTGCATTGGTTTGTTGAAAAGTCATGCGTATTTAGTGCCATGCTTCTCCATTCGAGGTGACCTTCAAGTAGTTAAAACATAATTTTTATCTACACGTTGGATATTTTATCTCAGTCCTAAATTAGTGAAATACTATATCGGATCTTTCATCCTTATTTATAACTCAATATTTTTTCTCCTTGGTATTTTTATAGTTCAAAATTTGTTTTAGTTTTGAGAAAAAATAAGTACAAGTTACAAGTATCAGGTAAGAGTGAATATTTATATTTTTTTGCAGTTTTATTTTTTATTTATTTTATTCTTACATGGTAAATGTTTCTGTAGTTTTTTTATGGTTATAATATTAAAGTTTGATATTTTTTAGTAATAAAAAAGTAAACATTTATGTTGGTTTTAACTTGCAAACTGAATGAAATAAGAATTAAAATAATTTTTAAATATAAATCCATATACTTCTTATTGATCTTGCATATATATGTCTTATTTATAAAATTAATTTCAAATTTTTAATTTGTTTCCTGTATAATTTCTCAATCAATATTTAAATAAGTATTTTTAAATAAGCATATCAAAAACCATTTCCAATTACGTAAAATAATTTCTTATCGCTATAACTGATTTTTTTGTTTATAAAATATTTATCTAAGTCCTAACTTTATAGTATAGATTAAATAAACATTATCCAATAGAACATAAAACTCATTATGCAATAAAATATTTTATTTGTGAACTAGAGATTAAAGATATTTATAGCAGTACTGAATTTATTTCCAGGAAAAGAAGATAAACATGTCCAGGGAACGGGCATCCAGGAGATTTTATCGGGTTGAATCCACAACAAATCTTATAGGACATTTGGATAGGGGTCAGACAGCAGAACAGGAGAACCGTTGGTGTTTTGAAATAGCATGGGAGGCTGCAAACAAGGGTAGGTAACCAAATTGTTAATTTTTATTACAAAAATAGTCTGTAAGAAACATTAAAAAAGTTTCTTAATTTAATTTTTTCTCTTCAGTTGGTGGAATTTACACCGTAATAAGGTCCAAGGCTTATGTCTCAACAGAAGAAATGGGAGATCAGTACTGCCTTATTGGACCTTACAAAGAACATTGTGCAAGAACTGAGGTTGAAGAAGGACCCTTATCTACAGATTCCTTAAACAAAGCCGTGGATGCTCTGAGAAACAAAGGTTTTAAGGTTGTTACGGGAAGATGGTTGGTTGATGGCAATCCTCAGATTATTCTGATGGACATTGGGTCCGGAGCTTGGAAGTTAGATGGATTTAAACAAGAACTATGGGAGAAAACTAATATTGGGGTACCACATTTGGACATTGAAGCCAATGATGCCATTATTTTGGGATCTATGGTAGCTGACTTTCTCTCAGAAGTAAGTGAGAAAGTTAAATATTACAATATAATTAAAAAATAATCTTTTATTATTTCAACTTCAGTCATACATTATTTCTGTTAATTTTTGCACAAAAAATTTGGGAAACTCTGGAAGGTTAAGATAAAAACAAATAATTTATTTTTCAGTTCAGAAATATTTCTGGGGAGTCCAGTGAAGGAACGCCACCCAGAATAGTGGCACATTTTCATGAATGGCAAGCTGGAGTTGGCTTGATTGTCTGTCGAATCAGACATATAAATGTTGCTACTGTTTTTACAACTCATGCTACCCTTTTGGGAAGATATCTATGTGCTGGTAACACAGATTTTTATAACAATCTCAGTACTGTAAGTAGAAAAATCTATTCATTAATATATATTCTATATTTTGTAGTTCAAATAATCAATCTCCGTTTGAAAGGTGTTTTATTTTACAAAATCGCAAGACAGAAAAAGCTTAAGATATATATTGAGTATTTTTCCATTGAGTTCATTTCTGGACAGTGCGGTGGCCAGTAAACAAATGTCAACTTGGTGTTAATTTTTTATATTATTTTTTTTATATACAAAAATTGATGAAGGCTTATACAGATCTGGCAAAATTTTAACGGAACATCTAAGAAATGTGCGTAAAGGAGTATCAACTATTCAATTGAACCACTGTTCCTCTTCCTGCCTCGCGCAACTGGCACGTGATACTTGCCACTCAGTCTACTGAAACTCAATTGCAGTAGTAATAAGCCGATAAAGACTGATAATAAAATGTTCACGTTCACAAAGGAGGAAAATATACAAATTTTAAAGTGGTATTTTGGGGGCCACTCGATTCGAGATACAATAAATTTATTTATAGTTGCGTTTGAAAATAGGCCAATTCCAACACAGTCCACCATTTCTCGAATTATTAAAAAGTTTGATTATGAGATTATCTCTGTTTCACGGATTTGGCTATTGTTTGGCACAAAAAGGTGGTTTATTTGAACCTTTATTACATTAGATTCGTATTTTTTTTTTTTTTTTGAGTTACATTTTAGTTTATTTTTCCCGTTGTTTTTTAAATCGTAGAATGTATTTTATTTTCAAAGCCGTTATGGCAAAAAGGAACCACAGCACTTATTTTCAGAAGAGAAATTATTTATTGCAGCAAATAATTTCTCGCATACAATGGAACTTCGGCGTCGCAAAATCTATTCCTGAAAGTCTGACATACACACCTCCTTTCCTAACATTTTCATACTGCTGCTGGTCAGTGCTAGTAATCTAACGCAGACACGCGCTCTGCTAGCGGAGAGTAGCGATACAACAATGTAGAGTGGTTCAAATGAATAGTTGATACGTCGTCGCGCAGATTTCTTATATATTGTGCTGGTCAGCTTCTACATGACCACTTGTCCAAAATCCTATGTTCCGTTAAAATTTTGCCAGATCTGTATAACAGACCAATATGCAATATGATATGACTTAATAGGGGAACTAAGTTGGTTCTTATTGATCAATAATTGTAATAATAATAAATGACGTTGTTTAACAAATTTTATTTCATTTTTAGTTTAGTGTCGATGAAGAGGCAGGAAAAAGACAAATTTATCATCGATACTGTATGGAGAGAGCAGCTTCTCACCTATCCCATTCTTTTACTACTGTTTCAGACATTACAGGTAAAAAAAATATAGAAATACTTTTCATAAAAACAGAAATTCAATAAAAGTATAGGTATTTAGGTAAAGACTGTAAATTGAAACAAATTATTTTTAGGCTACGAAGCTGAGCATTTACTAAAGAGGAAGCCAGATGTTATTACGCCCAATGGTCTAAATGTCAAAAAATTTTCAGCTCTTCATGAATTCCAAAATCTTCACGCTATTTCCAAGGATAAAATCCATGAATTCGTTAGGGGACATTTTTACGGACACTACGATTTCGATTTAGACAAAACATTGTACTTTTTTATTGCTGGACGGTACGAATTCGGTAATAAAGGAGCAGACATTTTCATCGAGGCTCTTGCTAGGTTGAATCACTATTTAAAGGTAAGTTTTATAAATAAAAAATGATTAATATAGATATTCGGTATTTTTTCTATATGTTTTATTTTTCGTCAGCGCAAGGATTTTTTTACACAAATTTGAGGCTCTAAAGTGGGGTTGAAACAAGACTTTCTCCAAAAAACCTATATTTTTAACAGATATGAAAGAATATATCCGTTTAACAGTAATTTTCTCCTTTTCTAGGAATTTAATTGTGTGGTTACAAAAATCTGTTATTAATATTTTGAAAATATTACAATAAACATGAAATTTGAGATACAAATGGTAGTACCACGACTGGCGTAATCAGAATCGAGAAAAAATAATTTATCTGGTGATAAATATCCAGCACAGAGGTAGAAAAAACTATTGGCCTAGTCAAAATAGATAATAAATAACTTATCTAGAGATTTTAACATTAATTGTGTAGTTACAAAAATCTGTTATTAAAATTTTGAAATGTTTACTAGTTTAAAGTAAACAGTATTTTGAAACAAAATACGCCATGTTAAGTGTTTCATAATAATACAATGATAACTAAATTTAAATAAACATTCTAAATATTTGATAAAATTAAAGTGATGAATAAAGAAGAAAATAATTATCTGCAATTGTATTTCTGTATCGGAAATTTGAAAATATGGATAGTTCAGGAAGCACAGTTTTTTTTGGGGGAATTTCAGGCAAAAAAATAAATTAAACCTACAATAACAATTTGAAAAAGATGAAATTATGTGACAAAGTGGTCTAAGTAGAATAACGTTTGGAAGAATCAAAATCAAAAAAGCTCATAATTATACAGCAAGTATATCGACTACAAAATCATCGGGAATAGAAGAGCAGGAACTTATTTAGTGGGTGCGAAAATCAATCATTTTGGCAGATATTATTGGCAGTTTGCGAAATATAGTGCATAAAATAAATATTACAATAAGCATGAAATTTGAGATACAAATGGTAGTACTACGACTGGCGTAATCAGAATCGAGAAAAAATAATTTATTGAGTAATTTTCAAAACATGGGTGATAAATATCCAGCACAGAGGTAGAAAAAACTATTGGCATAGTCAAAATAGATAATAAATAACCTATTTAGAGATTATAACATTAATTCTAATATTTTTTTGTAGTCTACACATCCAGACGTCACTGTAGTAGCTTTTATGATATTCCCTGCTAAAACCAATAACTTTAATGTAGAATCTCTGAGAGGGCATGCTGTAACGAAAGCTTTGAGGGATACCATAAATGATATACAGAATAAGATCGGAAAGCGCATGTACGAAACTTGCCTGAGGTTAGTATTACCACAATAAAGAAAAAAATATTTATCTGTAATCTTTTTCATTTTCGTTACTTTTTATAAGAAAATCTAAATATCTAGTTTTATTTTTAAAAACACAGATGTGTATTGTCAACAAGTTGATGCCCCAACTCAATATTTACTTGTACCCGGGGAATCTAGGTTCAACAATACTTGGATAGATCGAACTGGACTGCTTGGCCTTCGCGGTTTCCTGATTTGATCATAATTCAACTGAAAACGATATTTTTACATTTATAACACCTGTGATATTTTTTAGTGCCCTCCGCGGTCACCTGATTTGACTGCTTTGTACTATTTTATGTATTATTAAGGCAGTTATTTTATAAAAATTGAAAGATCTTAGTAGAAGAAATCATGGGAGAATCATTTGTTTTTCCTAAAATGTCATTTGTTTTTAATAATTGATAGAAAATATTGTCGATTATACTCTGGTGTGGTTTTTAGTGGTCGACTACCAGATGGTGCTGAACTATTGCAAAAAGAAGAAATGGTTAGACTCAAAAGATGCATCTATTCATTACAACGAGATGGCCTACCGCCAGTTACTACGCACAATATCAGCGACGATTGGAACGATCCCGTTTTGAACTCGGTCAGAAGGTGTAACTTGTTTAACACGACAAATGACAGGGTCAAAGTAAGTGAAGTCAGTCCTATTTTTTCTTTTTTCATTTCTCCTTTTTTTTTTTAGATTGTATTTCATCCTGAATTCCTTAGCTCTACTAATCCGCTATTCGGACTAGATTATGAAGAATTTGTCAGAGGTTGTCATTTAGGCGTATTTCCAAGTTACTATGAACCATGGGGTTATACGCCCGCTGAATGTACCGTTATGGGGATTCCAAGTATTACAACGAATTTGTCAGGTCAGTTATGTCTAATAATCTTTTCTTTATGTCGCGGGGTTCACCCCTGGACCCTAGTAGTTTTACTTTGGATACATGATTTAAGTAAAATTAATTTTTGTGTTGTTTATTCTACTGATGAGATTTCTTTGTAGGTTTCGGTTGTTTCATGCAGGAACATATCACAGATCCAATGTCTTACGGTATTTACATCGTGGACCGTCGATTCATAGGACTGGATGATTCAGTTAATCAGCTAGCTCAATTTATGTACGATTTTGCCAGATTAAACCGAAGACAGAGAATAATTCAGAGAAATAGAACTGAAAGACTTAGCGATCTATTAGACTGGAGAAACTTAGGAGTAGTAAGTAAAGCAAAAATTAAAAGAATCTATATAAATAAAAATCATTTGCCGAATGTTTGTAAGCGCATCACTTCAGAACAGCTGCACCTATTTGGCTAATTATTTTCTTGCTGTGTTTGTAATTGTCAGGACAGGATTTGTTTGAAAATTTGTACGGAAAAGTGAAAAAATCTTCATATAAAACAGTTAGTGATTGAATGAGACAGAAGGCAGACGGGAGATCTTCAAAAATATTGACAGATTGATGTTTAGTTAAAAAATTAATTTGTTGTTTCATATTCCCTTTTTCATTTTTCTTAATTTTAAATATTTTTTTAGTATTATCGTCAAGCACGGATGAAAGCCCTGCATAAGGTATTTCCTGATTATAAGGAAGAAATGGAATTAGGTATGGCGTTTAGGTACCCACGACCCATATCTGAACCCCCATCACCAAGTTCAAGCAAAGTCACTACGCCAGCTGCTTCACTGCATGGATCTGATGATGAAGGCGACTCCGTAGACTCTGAAGGAGAGGTAAGAATGAAAAAAATAATTATAGTTTTTTAAAATAATTTTTGTTTTTACTTTTTTTACCACCCTTAATAATTTTCTAATCAAAGAGAATAAGTTATCCATTTTTCTCTCAAATGTGGGCAACAAATTAAAAAACCAATTTGTTTATATTTAACATTTTACTTCAGTACCATATGGGTAAGTGTATTATTACTTGAATGTCGTAAAATTTTAATCTGAACGTATACTGTTACTGATGATGGCAGATCTGCCGAAACTAGTTGCCCTCATTGTTTAAAATTAAAAATATATGGTACTGACTTGGAGGGGTTTGCTATTGTTTATAATTTTTGACAGCTTTTCAGGAAGAACTATCTATTAGACAAATAGTTTTATTTAAAATTTTTAACATATTAAACGATAAATATACAAAATATCTATAAAAATTTTTTCATTTTTCTTTCGATAGGTTTATGTAGGTCATTACTACAATAATTAAAGAACATTCTACAACAGCAAACTTACTTTTTGGTCGTTTAACGATCGTGTTTGACATATGAGACATGCTTTTTACTTTACTTATTTTGTTTTATTTGTAATGTTTTAGCAAATGTTTATTTTCTTTTTTAGTTGGAAGAATTAAGGAGAATGAATCAATAATTAAAAAAAATACTGTTGCAATCATCCAACACAAAAACTATTATTGTGCAATTAAGTATTATTCATACTTTTTATATATTATTTTTATTTAATTGTGTAATGTTGGACCCATGACTTTATAATATTTATAAATTTGTTATTAACATTTATATTTGTCAAAAAATTTATAATTAAAAAGCGGTATGAATCATACTTGAACAAAAAAAACTGCCACACTGATGTGTCAAAATATCTTATTTACAGGATATACATAATAAGCATATAACAGTAAATATTAATAAAATAAATAAAAATTAGTGTATGATTTTTAAACCTATTCCAAATACTTCAATACTAAAAAGTATTGATAAAATGTTGAAAAGCCGAGAAAATTAACAAATTGGGCAAAATTTATAACTATTGACTGGTCTATATTATTAATTATTCAGATTTTTTAATAATCTGAGGTTTGAAATCCAGTTCTTTGGCTTCGTTGAGAAGATCTGCATACATTTCCAATCTTCGAGTCATCTGAAAATAAAAATAAAAAATTTCTCTGGAAAAACTAGAAACGTATTTTAGAGAGTTGATGCTTTTATGCCTCCTAAACTTTCTGAGAAAACTATGAAAGTATTTTAGAGAGACTTTATGAGAACTAGGAAAGTATTTTGGAGAGTTCATACTTTTAGGTCTCCTAAGACATTCTGAGAAAACTAGAAAAGTATTTTGGAGATTTGAAGCTTTTAGGCCTCCTAAGACTTTCTGAGAACTAGGAAAGTATTTTGGAGAGTTCATACTTTTAGGTCTCCTAAGACTTTCTGAGAAACTAGAAAAGTATTTTAGGGATTTGATGTTTTTAGACCTCCTAAGACTCTGAGAACTAGGAAAGTATTTTGCAGAGTGCATACTCTTAGACCTCCTAAGACTTTCTGAGAAAACTAGAAAAGTATTTTAGAGAGTTGATGCTTTTAGGCCTCCTAAGACTTTCTGAGAACTAGGAAAGTATTTTGGAGCGTTCATACTTTTAGGCCTCCTAAGACTTTCTGGAGAAAACTAGAAAAGTATTTTAGAGAGTTGAAGCTTTTAGGCCTCAAGATTTTTTACTTTATGAATGTCTCACAAAATCGTTTAAAAATGAGACTTACTTGAAAACCCCAAACATCCTTGACTTGCCGGCAAAGATTAAGATCCAATTCGGCAATAAGTAAACCATTTTTTGTTCTTGACAATCCCTAAAAAATATTCATTGTAAGTCCAGTTATCACATCACTTAACTTTGACAGTACACTGAAGAAAGTATTAGTCTAAAATTTACCGGACTTCTGGAACCATCTGGAGCAGTAACATAACTAGAACCATAGAAATGACCGAAATCCTTGTGGGCTGTCAATCCATTTCCTGACGTAAATTCATTCTGGAAAACCTCTGTTCCTACTCTATTGATAGCGCACGTGTAATAAGAATTAGCTATGGCAGCATTTCTGGCTTCTATGCCCCATAAAGGTTCACTCAAATCACCGACCTAACAACAAGTAAGTAGAAATAAGGGAAACAATAGCTAACCGTTTAGGGGATGGTGAGAATGTTTGTTTTTTATGGTAACTCACCGTAGCAGATGGATTAAAAACAATTTCTGCCCCATTTAATCCAAAACCTAACCAATTCAAGGGATGATGCCGACCATAGCAAATATTTATTGCAATTTTTCCAAATTCTGTCTAAAATTAAGTGATTTTATAAAAATGTTATGTTATATAATTTAAATTCTGAGGAATTTACTTGAAAAACTGGATGCCCTGTATTCCCTTCGAAATAATAAGTTGATTCATTAAAGTCTCCAACCCTAGGAATATGATTCTTCCTGTGTTTGCCCAAATAATGGCCATGATTATCTATAACTACAGCTGTGTTCCATAGAACTTCTCCATGTTCAACGTCTCTTTCCAAAATTGAAGAAATTATAACCATATTGTATTGACTGGCTAACTAAAAAATGTGTGTTTTTAATAAATAGTCTAAATGCTTTCTCATGAGCAAAATATATATTATTGAAAAAATATTGTAATACAATTTTTTTTAATAAAAATAAGGTTCACTTATGAGGGGGTTAATTTTACTTTTATTCATTGTTGATAAAAAAAAAATGAAGCTTATTTTTTTACATACTTTTTTTAAAAATTGTATAGTTGGACCATTTTCGGCTTCCTCAGCATATTCACACCATGGTGATTTTTCTCTTGTACAGAAAGCAAATGGCATATCTAAAGCATATTTAAACAAATCATGAATAATGTTGATTTACAGGATGTCCTAAATTTGCATAAAATTCATTTTACAACCATTTAGGGCAATTTAAGTTAAATTAATGATAAGTATATATAAATAAATAATTAAATTTCCTTACTCCATGCTTCCTGGAAGCAGAAAACATTGACTCCACCCTTATACGCTACCTCTAGAGCCTCTTGGGCCATTTTTAACATGGCAGCACGCATTTCCTTGATTGGACTCCATGTATCCAGAGGAATTTTATTTTGGAATAGACCTACTCGAACTTTCCTTGGAGATCGTAGCTGCTCTTCCTGGCTGGCAAAAGCGCAGGAAATCAGTTCTAATCCATATTTTTTGGAAAGAGCAATAGTTTCATCTGGTTGAGTTGTGACTCTAATATATGAAAAAAAATAACTACAAAATTTTTATGTTTACCTAATACAGTACCATTTTTTCCATCTTGCCCCGATTCCTTTGTACGAGAAAATTTCAATACGGAAAAATATCACTTTTTCGATAAAATTTTATTTCCAGCAATCGTTTTTGTAGACTGCTTCAACGACGCAAAATTCATTTTTCGTATGAATTTTCATTTTCAAACAAAATTTATTCCATGTAACTTTTGATATAATTCACTATTAAGGACAATCTGTATAGTTACGAACGAACGAAATTTGTCATATAATGAATCTGAATTTATCAGAAATGTAATGTTATTGCAGCAAAATTTTACAAATTTCAAAGCTTGGCATTATTTCAAAGTTAATAATAACCAGCAAATTTTATTTGCTTGTCATAAAACAATAGGTGACGATGGAAAAATTTTTCATTGCCATATTTACTTACCTTGTTCCTTTTCCGTACAATACTTTGAGTATTTTTATATGATCTTCTGTAGGTAGTTTTTTTAAAATACTTTCGATACTTTCAAATTCTGCTACAGACGTCATGATGTTGGCCTTCTAAATATATACAACACATGCAATTATTCTGTTTACTGAAAACACTACGGTATACAATGATATTTATATGGAACATAAGTAAATGTAAATTATTTCTTTATCATTTTGTAAGTAAACAAATCATTAAATTTTATAATGCGGGTAAATTTGTCTCATTTTTTTAGTTACACAAAATTTAAATTGAAATACGCCGATTAGGTTTTTTATGTTGAATTATCTATCGCTATGTCCTCCAAAATTATAAGTTTATTTTAAAATCACGCACGGTCCGGTATACTATATCCATAGTATAAATTTTCTACATTAGTCAGACTGAAAACTGGAAATACTAAAAATGTGCAATATATTATTTAAGGGGTACTATAGTTCAATAAAATCGATGGCATTTCCTTTTGTCTGCATTTTTTGATATAGTGATTATATCTACGTAAAAAATGGACTATAACTCATATAGAGATCTACTGAAAAAATCATCTGTTAACTTTGTTACCGTAATCTAACTTGCTGGACAATTTAATATTTGATAAATTTGGAAACTAACATCTCGAAAAGTTGCTGTAATCCAAATTTAAAAACTTTATACGAAAATATGTATATATTTCACACTTTTGAACAAATCTTAACAGTTTTACTAAAATTGACTGTACTATAACCTCATGAAATAACTCATGTGGGTATTAAGAAAAGTACTATGAATATCGCCAATGTCTGAAAGGAATCGAAAAAACCCTTCCGTGTTGAATTGTTTGAAAAAATTCGATTTGTTTTTGTGAATTTTAATTTTTGCGGTACCCTGTGCGATGCAAATTCTGTCACTGATGATGATAGTCCTTTTCCGGGTGTCCCAGAAGTTTCTGACCCATTTTAACTTCAACAAACATTCTCGGAAAGAGAAAAAGTTCACCTTTCAGATAGAATAAAAATATATAGGGTGCTTCGTTAGAAAAATCGCCGGTGTTTGCATTTGAAAAAGACCGTTTATTTAAACACCCTATATAAGATTTTACTAAATAAACATTTATGCTGAAAAAAACTTAATATAAAAAGGAATTGTTAAGTGAAAACCGCACCTCATTATCGTTTCTGAGTTATTTGCAGTTAAAATGGGTCAGAAAATTCTGGGACATCCTGTATTAACGATACATAATGGATATCCAGATAAACGGTGAAATTTAGTCCCTTTCCAAAGTGCCATCTTTTAGTGAATACCCAAAGCTTGGTTCCTTTTTTGGGTCTTCACCGTCTAGGTTATTTTGTTCCATAAGTCAATCTATTTGTGCAATTTCCTTTGAAACCCTTCACACTCCGTAATATATATTTACAAATTTAAAGTTGACTTGTACATATTTACAAACCATATTAGGGGTAGTATAAAAAATAAATTTCCAGGACTGTAGTATTGACCCATCGTGGTACTTTTAATGTGCTGTCAGACTACAATAGAAGAAAAAGAAGATTTTCTAACTAGTAAATATAAATATGGACTTATCTAAAGTGCCCAACGAGAGAAAATTATATTTATGTAAAACATATTTTAGAAGTAAGTTCAAAATACATATTTTTTTATAGAAAGATACAAAAAATATTGTTTTAGTTGGATTTTTTCTATTACCTTTTGTTTGGTTAGTCAACGCAGTTTGGTTTTTCAATGACGCATTTCGAAAGGAAGAGTTTGATGAACAGAAATCAATGAAAAAATGTAAGTATAAAGTTAGTTTAAACATTTTAACCACCAAATCTATAAGAAAACTGATCAGGTCTTGATTATATTATATATATTTCTGCTGAAACTCGCTCTTCTACTAAAAACAATGACCCATTTCTCCTGCTGTTATGGCCAGTTTTAAGGATAATTTTAGGTCTGGCAAATCTGAATAAAGTGATTAATTAATTGATATGTATCAATCATAATCGTTTTAAATTTAGAGTATTTGAAATTTAATTCGTTTTTGGAAAACGTAGCCAAGATAAAGTAAACTTTGTTTTTCAGATGTTATATGTTCGGCAATTGGTACATCAATTTGGTTTGTGGCCTTGCTCTCGTGGGTCATAACCTTCCAGCTTAATAGATCAAATTGGGGAGAATTTGCTGATTATATATCATTTATAATACCTTTTGGAACACCTTAATTTTTCAATAGTGTTTACTCTAATTTATTTATGTAATATATAATATACAGTATTGGGTATGAAGATAAGAAAATTGTGGAAAGTTTTTAAACCAAAACAAGTGTATTCAAAATGACTCATTTAAAAAAAGCTGCAGGATCCTATCAGCAGAACTGAATTAAGATATATTTCTGGCTAATAGTATGCTAGATGTTTATACTAAATACTTAGATAAAAAGTAATAATTTGAAGTTATGAAGAACATTTCAGAAATTTTTTGTGGCTCTTCTTAATTTTTTTTTATTATTTGTATTTAATTTTTTTTTACATTTATTAAAATATACTCTAATATACAAACCTGTCTTTTATTTCTACCTTATCCAACTCAACAGAATAAAACTCAATTACAGATTAATATAAAAAATATATTTATTTATATTTTGATTTTCACTTATTTTTTTAAATCAGGATGTTTTTTTCTCTGAATAATTGTTCAATTTATATAAATGCAGTTTATTTTTTTACTTAATTCTAATACATAAAATTGGTAACAAAAATTCAGTCATTTTCTGTTTAGCCCTATTTAGTTCCAAAATTATTTTTGAATGAAAATTACTCTTAATTAAAACACAATAACATTCTCTAATGACAAAGTATTTTTTAACTACTTAGCCATTACATTGTGTATGCATTAGTATAAACTTGAAAATGGCTAATTACAATAATACAAAATATTTGAAGAGTTTTACATAAGGACAAGATTGTCAACAACAGACAAATTTACAAGAATAATTTAAGAAATTGGGTAAGTACTGATTTAGTATTCATTTGTTTTATTGAAAAAAATCATTTTTTAATTCATTTTCTTAAACTATGATTATTCAGGAATGTGTATTTAAAATTTTTTGAGATTCCCAAAAATTTTTTATATGGAAAATATCAAACGTTTTTTCTCAAAATGACCTTCTTGAGCTGCGATTTTTTAGTAACAAATTAAACACATAAATGTAATGTTATCAATATTCATGTTCTATTGCTTATGATACAAAATACAAAATAAATGCAAATGTCGCAATTTTATATAAACTTGCTCAGTCTCTTGTCACATTTTGTATAGTGCGGCAACTTTGTCCTAATATAAAACTCTTAATGCAAAAAAACAGATTTTTTAACAATGCTTTTCTGAGTTTTTTTAACATTTTTCATTCAACAATAAATAATTCAAAATAAATATTTTATCGTAGAAACATACATAACATAGGTAATATGAAAATTGTGGACCCTGGACACATATAACTGGTAACACAAGTTTGTAACAATTGTTGTAAATGGATTGTGAAATGAAATAAAAATACGGAACTTTTTGTATTTTAAAAGAGGAAGTACATTGTTAAACCGTATCTCGTTTTCACTGTATTGCATTACAGGCTCTCATCAAAGATTTAGGGGAATTGGGTATTAGAGACAGAAAAAGAAAACAAAATACAGGAAAATCGAAATAGAAGCTATAAGACTAGATGGCTCAATGTGCTGATCTATATACACTACACAAAAGTAAAGAATAAATAAAATTTTTTTATTAATATGGATATATCCCTAAACACTTTTTTCTAAAAATATAAAGGGAATTAAGTGCCAATTCATTTTTAAAATTAATTGCATTCTCTATTCTCAACTGTTACTAGATCTTACAATTTAAGAAAAAAGTGTGTGGTATAATTGCGGGAGACGCACAATGGATTTCACGAAAAAGCGATATTGAATGTGACTTTAAGAGCATCCCTTACAAATGATCATAAAAAACACAAAATTATGCACATAAATATGTTAAACGAAATTGGGTAAAATAAATGTGCCTACAACTTACAAAATTGTTCGAGACGGTGCATCATATTGCCGTATATTAAATGAGTCTAGAGATTACCCCCTCCCAAAAGATTATAACAAAACAATGAATCATTAACATTTGTATTTGTTATGGCGTTTTTTATAAAGTAGTGTCACTTTTTCTTCCAAAATTAAAAAAAAAATATTTTTCATCGATTTTGATTCTACATAGGTTATACCTTTTTGCTGAATTTCGTTTTTATAAAATATTTTTTTGCACAATTTAATTTGTTAAGGAATAAAATGTCACTTAAATAATTATTTTCTGCAAAATTTCATTTTGGAGAACGGGGTCGATGCTTCCAACCTCCTTTTTGTTTGTTCCAAAACCTATCGAAAAGATTTTGATTGTGGAAATTGTATTTTCTACCTAGATTATACCTTTTTGCGGAATTTTAATTGTTGAATACACGAAAAGCTACTAAAATTATTAATTTCCTTCAACTTTCAACTTCGCTCTATATATTTCTATTTTAAAGAAAAAATTATTCATTCTTTACTTTTGATGCGCACTATACTTAACTTCTGATTGTCGAAATATATAACCAGTTATTCTTACATAACATGACTGTAAAAACTGAACATCACAATAAAGAATACTTGAGCTGGAAAATATTTTTCAATAAAAAATATTCGTAAATGCTGCCTTGTTTTTTCGGTAACGTTCAATTTTTAAACAATAATATGTATTTTAAATCTGTGCTGTATAAAACGATAAATACAAAATATTTATAGATAATTGAAAATCACCTTTTAAAATTATTTCACAAATTTGTTTTTTCGATCCATACATAAAAACAGTAGCCAGGAAAATAATTGTAGGGTAAAGTAGAACCAGAAATATAGTAAGGTCATAAATCAGTATTAATCGACGACCCTCATTATAAACTATTGTTCGAGGTGTAGATAAGCAATAAAATTGTGTCCTTTAAAAGATTTCCAGGTCCGGATTAAAATATCTTATGAAATAGTTAGCATTTATCATTATACATATAGAACAGAACTTAATGGCTAAAGTAGGTAAGTCTGCGTAGAGAACTCAAGTGGTTAGTGTTTTATAATCTTACAATATTTCTGGTTCTACTTTACTAAGTAATGATGTGCGTGAATGTCGAAAACCTGCATGTAAACATCAAAATGTCAAAAACTTGCGTTAAAATGCACCGCACATTCTTGAAGATAATATTTTATAATTGTTTGCTGACGTTAACGATATGAAGTTCTGAGGGGACTGTAGTTGCACAAGGCTTAAAAATATAATAAAAAAAATTGACGAAAAAACACGTGTCTGCTATAAAAATTTTATATGCACTTATTTTTTTATATGAAACTAAGTTTAAATGTGACTTTAAATTATATATGTTGAAACATAGCATAAGGTTGTTCTCATGTTCAGAAAACTTAAATGTATCTTTGGCGAAAATTAACTGATTAAAAAACATCGAAGATACGATAAAGTTTTGGGCAGTTATTAGGATTTTGTAATGTATGTGGGTTGTTTTCTAGTAGACCAGACCGTGATTACTTCAAAAAATTCATAAAACAATTTTGAACTGATCCCACTAATTTATAAAATACATTTTGGTATATTTTCCTAGATTTTAGTTTATTGTCCAAAGTTGTCCAATGGCCATATTTTTTATTATTTTGACTATTTCATTTTTAATATCCTAACTAATTTTATTCTATACGTATTCCAGCTCTCCGCGCGTTTCTTAATTTTACGAATTCTTGTTTAACTAATCTCACTAATAGGAATAATGCCAAAATATCTGAGATCATCAGCATAACGAAAACGTTCTGCCAACCGTAGTTGGTGACAAACCCGGCCATCAATGGTCCTACGGCGGCACCTGAAAAGAAATTGAGTCTGAATCCTACTATTTTAAGTGAACTAAAGTTAAATTCCAATATTTTAGACAGTGACTAAATAGATTCATGCAAATATTTATAAAAACAATGAAGGAAATGGCAGTGTTACTACGAAAGTCTATCGAGACAGATTTGCTTTTTGGTATTTGGATATAAGATATCTAAATTATTAAAAATAATCATTTATTAATGTTTATTTAACGAACAAGTGTACTAATCGCCATTTTAATTCACGAGTTCGTTACATAACTTTTCCGTCGACCGTACTTTTCAAAAATAAAGATATCTTACTTTCAATTTTTAAGAAATTAAATAATCACATACAATGTGTTTACTTTTCAATCACAAAAAATTAAATATAAATTCAAGTCGTTGATTTTTCAAACCAGACCGGCAAATATTTGTTACGAAACAAGTCTGGCAACGCAGCATCCGCGAATTTCAAAATACACTTAAAATAATATTACAAAATTCAAAACTCCTGTCTCCAAGCGAGCGAGAAGGATACGAGATCTCTCTTTCTGCTTAGGCCCTTCATTGTGGCATGTCTAAACTTACCAATTGATCCTGTTCCATCGATAATAGCGGTAACAGTGGCTAACGCTTTCGAGTTTCCTTCCAAGCTACGATGAGTGCCCAGCTCAGCAGAAACAGCAGTTGTAATAAGTGCATATGGACCGTTAACTAATAAACCTACTACTACCAGTAGAATCATATTGATTCCCAAGCCCATTGGACTGACTTGTTGGTATACCCACATCTTAAAAAAAAATAAAATAATACTTAAGAAAAGTCGTTTACTTAATATTTCCTCCACGAATGTTACCGTAGTGGAATTTATTGGCCACCTTATTAGCCTATTTATTCCACCAAAACATAAGTGTAAAATAAAATTCTTACCATAGGAGCTGCTAGTATTAACATTACAGAGCAGGTAGTAGCTGGCATTTCGGATCTGTCGCTTAAATAACCTGCTATTATAGCACCTGCTATTCCTCCCACGTCAAACAAAGTGGACAAATCAGCACTTAGAGTAGCGCTCATAGTTGCTGCAAAAAAAATCAACAATCTTTGTATATAAAATAAATTTTGATATAGTTATTTCATATTGCTCAATTCAGATCAAAACGAGTGGGGAAAAATGTCTTATACGGGGTGGACATCAATTACAGGCAATATAGAAAGATACGAATTTTTGGACCAAATATGTTTCAGTAAAATAGTGGGATTAAAAATAAAAGGTGTCAAAAGTGAAAACATTTTTTAGTTTTTTTTGGAATTATACAATAATCCCTTTAATGAATTTTACCAAATTTGGTAAAGTGAATTTGAGGAATCAAAAATGAACAGACTGTTTTTTTAAATGAATGATTTTATTTTCAATCAAATCATTCAAAAATATATTTAAACAAGTTTTTATTTTAATTTAGGGTATTTAAATACAATTTAGAAATTAAAAACATATCTGGCAACTAAGATATGTATGAAATCGAAGGTAAACTCCTTCTATTTTTTTTGTCAAGTTGTTAAAAATGATTTTTCTATACTTCCTGTTTCGCAAGAGTGGAAAACTTGTGTTAGAGATTTAGATTTTTTGATAAATATTCAATTATGCTGTACAGATTTAAGGAGGAGACCCGATTTTCTTGAAAGAGCATCAGTTCTTTGTTGTACAATATTTTAATATGTTTTGTAAAATTTCAGAAACAATGCGATATGATAAACAAATTGTAATTTATTGCCCCAAATATAAAATTCAGCAGTGATTATTAAGTAATTACAAAATAACGAAAGACACAGAAACATTTTTTAAATCATATTTGGTTATTTCTTTATATTTTGCCACAAAGAATTTACCTTTACATGTTATAATAAATACATATTCAAGTTTTAAAAACAATAACGTCAAGGAGCCTTACTGTTTTCATTTTTCTCTAAAATGGCATATATGAAATAAAAATAAAAAAAATTAACTTACTTGCATGGTTGACATATAGTGGCAACCAATATAGGAAAGTATAACTGACTAGTTTTGAAAAAAATAAGGCTAAGGAAAATTCTATCACGCCCGGTATACGCAAAGCGCTTAGAAACCCAATAGCCTGCTCAGGAGACGTAGATCTTGGCAGTAAATTTGTTCTTTCGGTTATTCTTCTAACTTCCTGAAAAACCAAATGTTATGCTTTATTTTGAACAAAACAATGCATAAGTTACATTTTGCGTCTGGCCCGGTCTGTAGGGCTTTACTTAGATGGTTTGAGCTGAGAAATGTTTTTTTAGTTCGTGTAATTAAATTAAAAGCAATATACAATTATGTGATGAAAATAAGATTTTAATTGCAACAGCTCTTAAATATTTTTGCGTATTTTAATACAGCAGATTGATTAGAACCTGCACCAACCAAAATATTATCTGACATCAAGAAAACTAATCTATTAAAAGGTTTAGGTTCTCGCAAAAAAAAACTTCCTGCTATAGAGCTGAAATTTTACACGTGTAATAAGATCTTTATTATGTAAAAAATCAGTCAACTGATGCTTAAAATTTGAAATAGAACATATCATACGTCTACTGAAAGCAGTTCCCTATATGTCGATCCATAAAAATCTAGTCTTCAGTCTCGACAGAGAGTGAAACATCATTAATTTTTATTCCAGCTAGATAGAAATCCAGGACAGTAGAATACAATTGACAGATCAATTCACGGCACAGAAATAAAAAATAGAAATATTGCAGACATGACGTGGGCTTTACCTCCGAATATTGCCACAGTAAAACACCACGCGACCAACAATAAAAAAATTGCTCCAAAACGAAAACAGAATACCAAAGCCAAATACGTAACTATTTGAAATTTAAAAATACCTAGTCCTTTTTCTGAAACGATACTTTCAATACAGAGTTTAATAATAATGAAATGAATTAAGTTTTGAAATAGATACTAAGGTATGAAACTTGGCAAGTTTTTTTTAATAAACTTACTCTTTATTCAATATTGAACATCTATTTTAAAACGTTTTATTTCGTTCTTGTTAAACACTGGACTGCGAAGTTGTTTTAAGAAATGGACTTTTGGATACCTTTTTAATGTTTTTACTTGAAAAATCTGATGATAGATCATACAAAACTTTTTATGAAGAACAACTTTTCTTAATTTATTTTAATTAATAATAAAACAGTTTTCCATGTGATCCTAACTTACATAGACACACTGTATATATAGAAATTCGTTATATTCATATAAAATAATTTTGATTTGGTATCGTCTCAAAATGATTTTAGTTAACCAAAGTTTATTTTACATTTAAAATCTAACTAAAACCAGGAAAAAGCGAACGTTTAAAAATCAAATAAAAGAATTAGAAAATAAAGAAATAATTAGCTTCACTTGTACTTACCAAAAGCAACAAAAGAACAGTTTAAGCAAATCGGGGGTGTACAAAAAAAATAAGCCAGAAAAGCAATAGTAAAGAATGTTAACACCCAAAGAATAAAAAATTGTTCATGCACTTACTAAATTTTCATTGGCCAAATGCCGCGATCGAGTAACAACAGCCTACAAAATGCAAGAAGCATATAAGAATTTGGAAAAAAAAATTAAACGGTTGCAGTGTAACACCGATTTGTTGTACATTTTTGAGAGACAAAATTTATTATAAACACCATATTAGTACGTAATCTAGTTTTCAAATCCTTAGTATACCTTCAAATTCTCAAGACTATTTATTCTCTATCTTGGCTTTATTATAAGTGGGGATGTCAAATCAAATAAAATACTTTTCTTTGTTTTGACAAAATCCGTCAACGTCTGGGAAGTACGGAGATTTGCCTTAACTCTATTCTCATCTATTCATTTATCCGTTTTCTCTGATTGCTGAATAGATGGAAG
The DNA here is from genome assembly GCA_949320105.2 of Crepidodera aurea. Classification (NCBI taxonomy): domain Eukaryota; kingdom Metazoa; phylum Arthropoda; class Insecta; order Coleoptera; family Chrysomelidae; genus Crepidodera; species Crepidodera aurea. The sequence goes on along the minus strand of OX439474.1, from coordinate 19,008,916 downwards.
CACAGGTACGTACTTTGTTTTGAACTAATTCAGCAGATTGAGTTTAGAATTTATATATTCAAATCGAAATAAGAGGCAAGAATATGTTTTAAAATAGCAACTCGCACAAGTCAATAGCTATATCCGCTATAAGATAATATTCTTAGATGTGCTACCATCTATGGTTAGAAGAAAGTTTTGACACTTTACAATGCAACGATTCCCAATGTATTCGGTGTTGCATACACTCAATTTGCATTGTGTGTTGCAAAGTTTTTATTTGGCTGATTCTAGTCAAGATGTCACTCTCTTCTTCGTATCCCTTTAAGGGGTTAATACAAAGTTTGCAAACGAGTAAGGAATTTAATTTATCAGATTCGACATCCTAAGACCGGTTTCTGCCTTTCGGCTTCGTCAGTTAGGCTTTTCGAATCCAATAAATAAAATTCCAAACTTGCAGAAGTCAATAGCTATATCCGCTATAAGATAAAATTCTTAGATGTGCTACCATCTATAGTTAGAAGAGTTTTGACGATTCCCAATGTATTGGGTGTTGCATACACTCAATTTGCATTGTGTGTTGCAAAGTTTTTATTTGACTGATTCTAGTCACGATGTCAGAAGAGAGTGACATCTTGACTAGAATCAGTCAAATAAAAACTTTGCAACACACAATGCAAATTGAGTGTATGCAACATCCAATACATTGGGAATCGTTGATTTGTAAAGTGTCAAAACTCTCTTCTAACCATAGATAGTAGCACATCTAAGAATGTTTTAAAATGGTTATGATTATAGATTGAGATAAAAATCATTGTACCCGTTTTGTTTTTGTACATGAGTAATCATTATCTTTTTTATTATAAATTATCTATTTCATTTTTATTTGTTATGAGTTTTCTTAAAAAATGAACACGTGAGTATTTATTACAATTAGCGCCCTGTCTTAGATTAGTAAGATAATTAGTATCGTAAAAAATTAACATTGTTAGTAATTTCGCATTTTTTCACAAGTTGTTATATATATTTTTTAAATTTTAGGAAAGTTTGTTTTTGTTTTTTCAAATGTAAATAATTTTTTTATTATTGAAATCTAATAATAGGAAAAATATAACTTAAAAACGAAAATTCACTGTAGTTGAAAAAAAAATTTTTGGTATGAAATTGACTTCTCCATTTTATTTTTTGTTTTTTGAAAAGTATCAGTACTTTAATGAAGGAATATATTTTTAGACCTCTCTCATACATAATTATTTTCTTAAATCTACGATGTTCAAAATAACTGGTAAATAGAAAAAATATTGTGTCTTTTGCAAGATACGTGAAAAATTAGAAAATTAAAAAAAAAGTCGGAGTCGTCCAGAATGTTAAGATCAACTGAAAAGTATAAACTTTATTAAGAATAATATTTTCTGAGAATCTTTTTACTGTTTAACCGATTTTCACCACAAATAATTTTGTTTTCGTAAATGTTAAAAATTCACTTTTTCGTTCAAAATTATTCTTTTATGTGAACTTTCAATTTCATAAGATTTTTATTGTGGGATTTTAATTTTGCGTTAAAAAAAACTTGGCGTCTATTTCAGAATTTTAATTAATTTTCCACAACTTCTCACTATTTTACCATTATTTCCATTACTTTTTTCCCTTATCCCGCTCTTTGTTTTTTTTTTCGTAAATTTTGATGTCAAGCAATTTTTCTACCTTCAAGTATATTTTTAATTTCACTATTTAGATCATTGGACATCTGTATTTTTAAATCTACAATTTTGTACGTATTTTTTTCAGTAGTGATTATCCGTAGATCTGTATTCTTATCTACAGCGTATTAAACTTTGGTGATATCTCCCTGGCTACGACCTTGATCATTATTATTTCCTTAAAATTATGTTACCCTGTTTTCCGGAAATTCGCATTCCCCCTGAATCACCAATAATAAATTATATAAAAAATATAAGCTTACTTGCTCTCCTATAATTATATCAGTGTCATCGACCTCTGAGTCTATACCAGAAGAATTTTCGTCATTCACCGCTTGATTTTCTAGCAACCTTGTTCGTTTCTACCAAATAAATAAAAAAACGTGTTTAAAATGTATTGATTTTTTCAAAATTGTTTTTGTTATCTGGGTGAAGTAAATATTACTTACTGGTCGAAATTCTGCAACTTTGTTAGGAGCAGTACAGCCTACATCGGAAGGATTTACAACTAAAAATAAAAATATCACAAAGCCCGCCACTCCGATGTAGAGTCCTGGCATTATAAACGAGTAGGCCCATTCTGTTTCTACATATTGTGCAGCGATTAAAGATCCTAAAAAACAAGAAAAAAGATTACGAAAGTTCCCCAAAACAAAATCTATATTGTGTGATAAATCAAACAATTTGATAAAGTCTTATCCGTTAATTTTAGGTATCGACTTACCTAAAATATTTCCTATACTAGTGTGAGAATTCCAAAGGCCAAAAATTAAACCTCTTTTGCTTTTTCCAAACCAATTGCTCATAACTGTTACTACACCAGGCCATCCTGTTGTTTGAAATATACCCGCAAGAGCCTAAAAACAAATAAAAATGATTTGGTTAACATTCCAGAAGATGACGCTAAACTAGAATAAAATTTATTCGAAAAAGTAAATAAAATATGGTTTGTCATAGATGGCCATCTCTCCCAACCAGAGACTCAATATATTGTTTCGGAGATACTAGAAAAGTGTCGGTGCATTGATTAAATCATATCAGTATAGTATTTGCGAATGGCCCAGTCCAAAGAGTGCCCTGTATAACCCAAATTCAATTTGTTTTTATCAAGTGAATTAGAGTAATCAAAAAATTGTCAGAACATAATTAACTCATTTTAATTCATGAAAATAACTTTAAACACTCTAAAAATGGACAAAAAAGACCCTACCTGAATTAAAAAAAATACTAATATACAATAACTTCTAGTTAGGTGTAGATCTAAATAAAATAAATAAAAACTCTACGAATTGGTAAATAAAAATTTCAATGGTGTTCATTTTTACCATAATTATATTTATTTTCTAACGCTGAAAAATTAATAACCCTTCCATCAATCATAATCTTAACACATTGTTAGAGGTGTCTTTCATGAAACATCTTTAGAATCGCCCGATATTTTTCACATTCTATTAAAAGATTTATCAAAGTTTTACTTGCTCTTATACAACTGTGCTTTTTACTATTTTTTTTATTTTATAATACTGCACATACTAAAACTACATAATAAATATAATAAAGAAAGTATTTTTAATGAGATATATGTTGGAAAAAAAATTAAGTGAATTTTCAAGTGACTTACCTGAACAGCCACATAGTAACCGATATTGTGGATATTGTAGATTTTTGCGAGGCCAAATAAGTAGCTGAATATGCCGGACATTAACATGCCTATGCTGAGAAAGTACCTCAAATTTACTCGTTCTGCTATAAAACCAGAGAAGAACATAGCAATTGCATAACAGAAAAGGAACGAGCTGTCCAATTCACCGAGCATCTGAGAGGCACTTGCATCAGAACCGCCTGAAAAAGAAAAGGTTTGAAATTTTGTAATTAAATTGTTCAAAATAATTATATATATATATATTATACAAATTTTTGTATTATTGATTATTCCAATCTATTATTATAAAAATCAAAGACCAGTGGTGCTCAGACTAAACCGTTGGTCCTAGAAACATATAATTTTGAATAAATATAATAATAATAATAGTATTTTATTGACAAAAAACAGTCAAGTGGGCATCGACCGAGGTCCTTCAGCCGGTAAAATTTTACATTTGATTTGGTATTACGTACATTGGACGTCACAGAAATTAAAGTTAACAAGAAATTTGAATAAATACTTTTTATTTAATGCAGGTAGACAGACAATAAACGATTTTTAAAAATTGCACCCAAAAGAGGCAAAGCAGTGTATTATCAATGATTATCCTTAAATCACTATCAAGTCTAAAATTTTATTAGAAAATATTAAAGTTATTAATTAAACTTAAAATCTTCCAACGCAAAAATACCTATACGGCGGTTTTCCTCTATATTTTCACTTTATTGTGAAAATAAAGTGGTAAAAACCAAATCGAAAATTACGTCAAAAAGTACATCAATACATAATAAGCAATTATTTGATTAAATATTTTTTTTAACCTCTTTGGGTTATCATAAATTATTGGAAATATTTAATAAAGGAAAATTTTCGCATATCTTTGGTACTAGAAGTATTCATAAAACAAAATACCCTCAGATTCCGGAGAATCCAGTCTAAAATGAGTAAAAAAAAGTACATGCATAATAATCTAAGCTAATATACAGGGTGTCTCAAAAGAAAGATTCACTAAAATTAATGAAATATTGTACGGCCAACCAGTGGCATAGGGGAGGGGCGAAGGAGGTTACGCCTCCCCCCTCAGGCGAAACGCGTTTTATTATTCAGTAGTATTCAGACTACTAGTAATATGTTTTGGTTAATTTTCTAACTATATTGTTATTTTGCATTTTTTGCAATATATGTAATGTGTTTCACTATTACTTTCTATATTAAAATATTTTTTCGAAAATTATTACTGTGCCCCCACAGTTCAGACCCCCCCCCCTCCATCAGAAAAATCCTAGATCCGCCCCTGCGGTCAACCCAAACTGCTGAAGCTGGAAACATAATTTTAGGAGTTGTTTCTGTTTCTGACATAGGTAACCACTAAGAAGAGATTTAATAGATTTACTCGCATAGACGTAAAGGGGGGTAAGCTAAATTAGTCAAAAAACACATAGTGTGCTAATACATTTTTTTTTAATTTTTGTTAATAAGTCGACCCAATATTTTAGATATAGTTCTCAAAATTTGGGTAGATACATTTTCTTTTTGATAAAAAAATTTGAATACTTAATTTCATATTTAAGAACTATTTGTTTCAACCTCAAAATACTCTTTTTCCAAATATTTACATTTTTATTTGTCTATTCTCTATTATTTTTGTAATTTTTATTTGAATAGTCTTTATCGTCTCGTGAACACATAATCAGCTGTCACCGACATACATAACTATTTCACAATATTTTAAAATAATTCGTATTTTCGAATTTGTTGTTAAATAAACTAATCTGAGTAAACACAATAGAACGTGATATATAAATATAACAATTTCGATAAAATAGTTACAGGTCGTAAGCAGATGTCATAGGTCAACAAATATGTAGGTATACATATAATGACATGCATGTATACATGACTGACACTCACGCATCAACGGCCAGTCCAAACCGCTTGAGCTACAAAATTGAAAATTTGATTTGTGTAAATTTAAGTCTTTGTTCATATACTGTTAAAAAAGCGAATTGCACAGATTTCCCAAATTTTAAATGTGGATGCAGGATGTCAAAATTTAAAACTTTTTACCATTTAAGCGACGACTTTGTATCTCTTAGTGTTTACGAGATCTGTGTAAAGAATATTCAAATCCATTTTATTTATCATTAAAGAAAAACTTTTTATATACCGACTATTTCAATGTCACTTGTATCGACACGAAAGTAAGACATTCTGAGAAGATGTTGGACAAAAAAATTACTACGGTGGGCTTATACAAGATACAAAGTTTTCATAATGTTTTGGTAGACTTTTTCCAGAAACTAATTATTTAATATAATTGAATAATTCTATTTGTATTTATTCCGTACCAGTTAAATGAAAATTAATCTATTTATGATTTACAGGAATACATAAACAATTCATTAACTCTGTTCAGGTAGCAAATTACAATCGTCTCCAGGCAAATTAGGATTAGAGAGATTTGTTTAAAGGTCAACTCTTTAAATTATATTTATCATTAACATTGAGCTATTTAAACACGAAATTCAAACAAAATGTTTGCTAGTAGCTTTTAATTGTTTTTATCTCTGTAATTACTGCAATAATATATCCTTATCTTGTTGTTAAATTAATTATATTCAGGAAAAAATAAGTAAATACTCCTAATTTTAAAAATTCTAGGGAATATCTATATGCAAGGATGGAATAAACATACCTACAAATCAACGCTTTTTTAAAACGAAATACATTTATACAAGGGAAACGAATATTAAAATAATCGCAAACAAAAAATTTCGTTTTCGGAGGCAAATATTGTATAAGGTATTCGATTTTGGCAAACTTTTTTAAATTACCTACACCTCTGAAGTAATACCAAAATTTTCACTGATTGTAAATTTTGCAAATTTTTCGCAGTATCTAAAACATTTTTTTTCGATTTAAGAAGTTTTGTACTTTTTTGCTATTCACATTCTAGTGCTATATACAATCTAGAAAATGCTCCAAAATTTGTTTTCAGAAAATATAACAGTAAAGTAAAGTTATTACATTTCAATTTTTTTTATTTACTTGATTATGCAGACGATATATAAACCGGTAGTATTTCTAATCAATTTATTTTATGGTGGTTATTTTTGAGATATCCTTTTTAAAAAATATATAACATGTCGACGAAAATAAAATCTCATATTTCCGACCTTCACACAAAGAATTGGTTTTCATAACATGTTTAATAGTATTATATGGCCATTATCGATTACAATTTATCAAACGTCTAAATAAATTTTAGCTGTTTTATCGAGATTAATATTAGTTTTCATGATTACTGTTATTAAAAAACAAGCTGCTCATTTTTACTATATAAGCAATAAGGAGGAATATCAGGATGACCTTTAAAAAAATATATTTAATATTTTAAAATAAAAATAACGCAATTAAAATTACATTTTTAGTATCATTTGCTTGCTCAACAAATTCCACATATTTTTAAAGATGAAAAGCAACATACCATAAACATTTTCAATAGTAATACCCCTAGGGCCTTGATAATACCGAGATAATTTTGTCATAGAGAATGCTGTAAGCGTGTTGCTTGATAATAGCCCGAGGCCGAAGGCCGAGGGCTATTATCCTTAAGCAACACGCTTGAAGGATTCTCTATGACAAAATTTTGAGGATTTATCAAGGCCCGAGGGGTATTCGATAAGATAATTTTTTACTTTGTAGATTTAAACATTTTTAAACTAGTTGTCAGTTTGACGTTTAATTAATTTTTAATCAAAAACTTGACTTGTTGAAAACACCAAACTGAAAACACCACATGTAGGGTGTTATCGCTGTAATCCATAGCTGATTGGATGAAATTTGACACATGACTCTAAATTAAGTAATTTGATTGGTTACTATAGTTAGTAAAAAATTATCAGTAGTAATACCCCTAGGGCCTTGATAATACCGAGATAATTTTGTCATAGAGAATGCTGTAAGCGTGTTGCTTGATAATAGCCCGAGGCCGAAGGCCGAGGGCTATTATCTTTAAGCAACATGCTTGAAGGATTCTCTATGACAAAATTTTGAGGATTTATCAAGGCCCGAGGGGTATTCGATAAGATAATTTTTTACTTTGTAGATTTAAACATTTTTAAACTAGTTGTCAGTTTGACGTTTAATTAATTTTTAATCAAAAACTTGACTTGTTGAAAACACCAAACTGAAAACACCACATGTAGGGTGTTATCGCTGTAATCCATAGCTGATTGGATGAAATTTGACACATGACTCTAAATTAAGTAATTTGATTGGTTACTATAGTTAGTAAAAAATTATCAGTATAATTAATGATAAAACAAATTAGGTTGAAAAATCGAATTTAGAGAAACTAGAAAAATAATAAATAATTCATTTACGATGCCTCCTGTAAGGATTGAACTCACGACCCCGGGGTTTTTTATTGGTATCTTATATCAAGAGACAATTTTTATATTACAAAAAAAATTCTTAACAATGATTCATTGCAAAAAATCAAAATCTCAATACTAATACCTTTAAGTGCTGATAAGAATAATTAATGTTTTATCAATACAAATTCTATTCTAAATTATAGGGAAAGAATATATATGTATCACTTTCATATCAGAATTAATTTATCATTTTAAGTTTATCACTAAAGGAAGTTAAATAGTTATATTTTACTCTACAAACTGGCAAAATTGTAAAATTATTATTATTATTGTCCACTTGAACTCAATTATAAAATTATTTTTTTCTTTTTGGACGTTTTGTCAATTCAAATCAAATCAGCTAATTACTTAATTAATTCATTTAGAAAATAACTTCACAGATACTAACAATATATTGAAAATTAATAGATTGGGTGTATCTAGTTTAAAAGATTAGGATTTACAATCTTATATGTTAACAAATATAATATATTTTAACAATTAAGGAGGCAAAGAAATTTGAAATATTGACCTTACAGATATGAAGGAAATATGTAAGTACTGTACGGCGGTAAAGTGGCTACATATTTCATTTTTGAAAATTGATATCCTATATCAAGAGACGAATATTACAGTAGGAACAAAATGTTTAAATTCTTAACAATTATCCTTAATTTAATATATAAGTTAATAATATAAAATTAACTAAGTGGAATTTAAAAAATCAACTTTTAAAAATAATTGTGCCATAAAACTTTAATAGAAATTCAAATTGAAATTTTATGGAATCAATATGTATGAACAATGATTCTCAAACAAGATTGAATTTCATTATTTTCAGTTTTTTATTTAAGGAACTAAAATAATTACATTTTACTCTACAAACTGCCATATTTTTAAAATTATATTGGTGTCCACTTGAACTTAATTTTAAAATGTATTTATTTCTTTTTAGGTGGTTTATGTTAACTCAAATCAAATCTGCTAACTACTTAATTCATTACTCATTTAGAAAATAATTTCACAAGCACTAACTATTGAATTATTTTAATTAATCGGTCAGGCATATGTAGTTTAAATTATTTCTAACTATAGGATAAATATATGAGTTTACATGTCGACAAAATATAGTAGTTTCAACATCCTTTTGGTACCGTATAGTAGAAAATTTAGTTAAATTGTATGTAAAATGGCAAACTCAATAGGAAGATTAGACAACTTACCAAAAGGTGCCCAATCGCACCAATCATTTGGTTCATTTGGTTGTGGTGGTTTTAAGTCACTACAATTTCTATGTAACACTGCTTTCACAACTGAAATAGGCTTTCTTGATAGATGATAGCACATATAGGCTATATAAGTTAAAAACACAACACTGGCTTGATAACTGAAATAAAATATTGTTTTAACAATGTAAATTAATTTAAAAAGTTGACTTACCATTTTTCCCTGTTAAAATGAAATCTCGGACAGCACTTATCGGTCAATTTTTGTAAAAATCTCACTCCCCAAGGTACCTCCGAGTAAAAACTCATCTTAAATTTCTTGTTAGATGATTTTAGTTGGTATCGGTATAAAAAATTCATAAACCTAACAAACCTTGAATGAAACACACTGTTTTTGTAAAACGTAAAAAATCAGAGAAAGGTAGACAATGAACAATTATATGCCTACCTGAGGATTTGGTTAAAGTAAACTGAATTGTTTTGTAAATTTGCACATATTTATTGTGTTCTAAATACTTTGAAAAATAAAAGTTAAGTATTATAGTTCTAAAGCACCCTATCTAAAATGTAATTCAAGTAACTGACACAAAGATACTATAAAAACAACGAGATGATGACATGTAATCACAATAATCTCACTAAGACTTGGGGGAGGTTAAGAACGTAAGAACTGACAGTGACAGATACAGCATTGCCAAATATCTAAATTTTCAATGAGGTGTCCACTTTATAAAAAATAACTGTTTCTTAATTCATTCCTATCACTTCTGGCATTGTATAAGGATTATATTATCCTTATACAATGCTTCTGGTAAGACAATGAGAAGAACTACACTACATTATACTACATTGAAGCCATATGACAAATACTGTTTTCCTTCAAAAATTATTAAATAAAAAAGTTATACTTGGAAATTAATAACGCTTGGCAACATAAACCATGTGGTATTATAATAACACTATGAGTGACATAATCACAGCCACAGCACCAACATTATAGGCAATACTTTTTACATTATTAATATCACTAACAATCTGTAATATAACTAAAATTTTTAAATAGGTGCAAAGAACAATCTAATTTCCACTAAACATTATAAAAGAGGATATATTTATGATTATTTTTTTTCAATTTAAAGCTATGATATGATTAATTTTAAATCTTAAACGCATTTTATTTCCTTCGGATAATAGTAATTATTCCTATATGTCTAATCATTAATAGATAGGAAATAATTTGTTTAAAAACAAAGAAATCTTTTTTCGGATTGAACAATTAGAAAATAGACTATATGCTTGTAATTTAAAAAAAAATGCATTTATACTCTTAATTCAAACAAAAAAAAAAAATGTCCATTTTGCTGCCTCCTGTGAGGATTGAACTCACGACCCCTGGTTTACAAGACCAGTGCTCTGCCACTGAGCTAAAGAGGCGATGACGATTTAATTAGAAATTATCAAGTTAAGCTAAGACACAGTTGTTAATCAAAAATGGTATTTTTAATTTTTTAAATATGTGCAGCTTAATTCACACTTGTTTTAAACATATCATTTCTTTTTTGAATCTAACTTTTCAAAATATAACAATGTTAATGGTTATTAATATTATATATATAGTAAATTTAGCAATATAAGGTTGGCAAAGCTCAAATTTGGCAGATGAAAAGATACATAGTTAAAAGTAAGGTTATATTTGGTACTGTTTGAGTTTTAATCTGAAAATGGTTTTAAAGTTTTATTTTATTTTTTAGTGGTTATTTAATAACTTGTTGGATGGCTAATTAACAAAATATCAATATGGCAGATAGACTTACACAATTACAGGACTGCATTAATAAAGTAAAAGTTATTTCATTTAATTATTCATTTTTGTGAATGATTTTTTTTTCAGCAAGCAGAGCATTTTTGTAACAGTATCGGAATACTTCAACAATTTGCTGCACCAAGTAAATTTCCTAATTTTGATAGAAGTGGATCTCAGACACCTCAGCAACAACAAAACCAAGAAGATTATGTACAGTTGTTTACAACATTAATTGCAAGATGTGCAAAGGATATTGATACTTTAATCGAGTCTCTTCCAAGTGAAGAGAATTCTACTGAACTTCAGGTAATATTGGAATAAAAGAGATCGTTTCGTAATAAATGAGCCAAATTTTATCTGCCATTTCAGGAGTAAATGCACATTTTTATTGTTTAATCCATATAGAGATCTGATAAAATAAGACAGGCATAGTGTTTAATGTATGTCCATCTAAATAAGATCAAACATTTTAAGATAGACAAGATAATTTCATGTCTTGTTTTACCATCGAATATGGTACCATTTACTCAAATATGATTAAAAAAATCTCATTTTATAGAACTGTACGTAAAATAATGAGATTTAATAACAAAAAATTGAAAATAATTTAAAACTTGTCAGTAAGTAGTAAACTTGTTTTTAGCTGCAAAGCTTAAGAATTTTGGAACAAGAAAACCAAGAAGCAGCCGAAAGACTCGAAGCAGTTGTTAGGAATGGACAAGAATTACTGGAAAAAATTCAGACAGCTCTTAGTGATATTGCTCAAGCACAACTTGATATGCAACATCTCACAAAATCTATAACAGAAGGCAAGGAATGACGTTAGCATATGATTTATTATTTGAAACATTTTAGTACTTAGTTTTTTAAGAATTTTCTATGAAAATAAATTATTTGTTTTACATTTAAACTCGTTTTTATATCATTTGCTAAAAAATGAGGGAGTGTTGGGGTTTTGGCAAAAAAAACACAATTCGCATACATTTTTATATTCTCTCCTTCAGAATTTTCATTTAAAAACAATATTAACAATAACTAGGATTACTATTTACACGTAAATATATGTACAAATAAAAAAAAACTTAATTTAAAAAGTCCACAAATATTCTTCCATACTATACACTCTTAATTCTATAAAATGTATCCTAAAAATTCAAGTAGTTTTTGTTGAAAAAAATCATTTTCTTACACAATATTTACATCAAAGACCGGAAGAGCGCATCTGACAAAATTATTTAGAAGGCAAGTATTTGTGTATTATAGTAATTTTGTATAAAGGCTATTACCAGATAATTAAATTTGGCCCACAAAAGTTATGGAGCTACTTGTGATTCTATGAGTTAACAAAAAAAAAATGAATACAGATTTATCCTCCATCCCCACCCCTAAAAACAGATTTTTTTAATTATTTTTTTTATAATCATTTTTCATCAAATAAAACGCCTATCAATAAAAACTTATGTTTACCTTCTGACAATATCTAATATCGCTAGAAGCGCTATTCTTCCAGATAAGTTTTTTTAGTTCAGAGTGCCTCTACATTGTGGCGCTCCACACAAACACGTAATTTTCTCGTCTTCTATGGGGAACTTGTAGTCATAGGTGATCTCTTCATTGACGCCTATGCTCTGTTTGGAATATATCACAATTTTCTTGCGTGATTCTATTGTTATCACTTTCGCATAGCAGTTAGGCTAAAAAATGTTATTAAAAATGTACTTTTTTATAAATTTACAAAGGATACTTAATATAACCTATTTAAAGACCATCTAGTTCTTATTTGGATGGTGTTATATAACAGTTGTTTTTGGTATTATATTGCACAATTAAGAAATAAAAACTTACATTGCAGCTGTGGTTTATGAACCTAGCCAGATTACCGCATTTCGTGGCATCTATAATGTTTTCCAGATCTATCCTAAACAAATATGAACTTCCAATACCCGTTGCCTCGTACTTCTGCTCCCTGAGATCTGCCACACTGTGTCGTACCATCTGACCTACATATTCAATCACCTAAAAGTACAAAAATAACATTTATAATTGTAATTCAACCTTTTTATAAAAAAATTACTTTGCTTTAGCTTTTGATTTATTATAAATCCCACTTCTGATAATGATTTTTGCAAGGGAAATCGAAACGTACAATTAAAAACATTTTGTTATAACTTTAAAATTTGAAGGGTATTAATTAATTCAATTTTTATTTGACACATATCGTATTTAACACTAGGTAAATATTTGTGAGTATAAAAATATCAATTCTACTTTAGTTACAATTAATTTATAATGTTCTTACCATTTCATCAGCAGCAATGGGCTCCATAGCAAACAGACCCCAATCGTGAATTGCCGATTTGGCGAATTTGAGTTGTTTTTTCCTAAATTTCAGTTGATTAAATTTGAGTAGATCCGAGTCTGTATCACCACCGAATGCTGTTAGTAAACGTCTCTGGTTAGACCTGGCTTCTCTTGATAAACCTGTAAAAATAAGTTACACAAAAATGTATTAATCAGATGTGGTTAGTTTAGAATAAAGAGTTTCTTAATCAAAATATTTACATATGCCAATAAAAATTAGGTTTATATATATAGTTATATGGTAAATTAGAGTAATAATCATTTCTTTATTTCACATTTATATTTCTTACCTTGTTTTGTAGCTGCAGAAGCATTGGCCATGGTAATAGCATGATATTTGGCATGGTGATATTTATACCTAGATTTCTCGTGAGCAGATAATTTGTAGTAGCCCTCTGTTCTCGCGCTGCCACTGGCGTGGTGCCTTTCATCTTTTTTCCGTTTTTTTGGTGGACTAGAATAGAGATCTGTTATATAATGGTCTACCCAGTGAGTGTCGTTCAACCAATAACCCATGGTGTCATTTGAGAGCATCTCTTCGTAGGATTTTTTGATGTATTCTATATCCTCTTTGTCTATGCCTATTTGAGAAAGAAACGTATTTGTTATTTGTAGTGCAAAAGTCAAATGAGTTAATGTGAGTTGTAATAATTTTGGGCGAAAAACTTTAAACTGCATTATCTCGGCTCCCTGTGCAATGATTTGTTTTTAGCTGTGGCTGATTGTAAATTAGTTCAAATGTACTTTGTTACTTTTGCACATGATTGTTGTGACGTTCAGAGATTTTTAATATTTATAGGATTTTTATATCCTCTTTGCCAATTTGAGAAAGAAAATTAGCGTTATTTGCAGTTGTTTCATAGAAAGACCACCAGTTTTTCAAATGCTCTCATCGTTATTTGATAATAGAAAAAAATATTTTTAAGCAATGAATTATTTTTTAACGTTGGCTGATTCTAAATTAGTTCAAATGTTATTTTTACTTACCTTTACATTTCGGAAAATTTTAAATTTAACCGATTTATTCTTGTTTTAATTCTTTGTCAAATTGTTAATTAATTCAAATGCGCTTTTAAGTTACCTTTTGTGAGGAACTCATAGAGAACAGCAAACTCTGACATCTGATCTCGAACTTTATGCAAAATCCCTCCGTGGATGTTATAAGGTTCTTGACTCTTCTTCCAACTATACTGATCCTCATAGTTGAGTTTATTTTGAAGTTCCTGCAACTTTTTGTGCTCCTTTTGTTTCCTCGGCTTGACCGGTTTGGGAGGTTTTTCTTTTTTGACTTTCTCGACTTTTTCTTTCGGGAGATATTCGTGGTCTTTGAGCGCCGTGTTAAAGGTGTCTTGTTGTTGTTGTAACTGAGGTTCTTGTTTATTGTTTTCTTTTTCCGGGCGTGGCATACAGTAGGAATGTTCGTTTACCACCTAGATTGAAATAAAAAAAATGGTTTCAAATACCCTAATTAAAAAATCAAATCATGGTTGCTTTCTACACAAGAAGTACCTGTCCCTATGCTGTTTTAACAAACCTACCTGACTATTAGGACTACTTCCACCTGTCGAACTTTCAGATATCCTCTTAACAGATACAACCTCGCCATTCAAATCTTGCCTCTTCTTGGTCTTTTTCTTTTTCCTTCCTTCTAACGTTTCCTCGCCTGAATCGCTCTTGCTTCCCTTTTCTTTAACATTTTCTGTTCGCTGTTTCAAACTTTCTTTCACTTCCATACTTAAAGGAGGTTCGGGGTTGCGGACTTGTTGAAGAAGGGCATCTCGTTCAGCTTCAAGTTCTTCCAGGGATTTATCCATAACATCCTTGAAATGATCAATAAAACGACAAATCTATTAACTGGTCAATAATAGTCATTTATGCATCAAGAGAATTATAAGGGCCTTAATTCCCGAAGGCAAGGTTTTCAGTGGTACATAGATTATTTTATTTCTGATCGATTTTAATAAAATTTATAACACAAAGCAGCAATGAAACAGTGACAGCAATATTCAAACGTCAAAATATCCTAACAACGGGATTTAAGGTACCTCTAATATCCCAAGGGAGTTATAACCCTTTTTATTGATAGCGTAACTATGATGTTATAAGCTTATAATATCCCGGTGAGAAATAATATTTTACCTCTGATTCGCTTTCGTCTCTATGTTCTACAGGTACGATTTTCTTCTTTTCT
Organism: Crepidodera aurea; assembly: GCA_949320105.2. Lineage (NCBI taxonomy): Eukaryota > Metazoa > Arthropoda > Insecta > Coleoptera > Chrysomelidae > Crepidodera > Crepidodera aurea. The sequence goes on along the minus strand of OX439474.1, from coordinate 18,993,592 downwards.
TGAACCGCGTTTCGTTCTGTTTCCCTTGTTAACCGTTCTTGCTTTTCCCTTTCAATTTGTTCCATGTACTCGGTATTTAACCTTCTTCTTTCTAATATCAGCCGTTCAGTATCGCTGATGTCGCTATCACTATCATAATACAAACTAGAGAGATTTGAAGGTTTCGGTGGCTGTTTGGTAGCTGCCAAATCGTCTGAGTCGATCTGAAAAATAAATAAATCGACCTGTTTTTCTAATTCTATTACATAAACTATCAAAATGTAATTTCTACATCGTATAATGAAGATTATTTCAAATTTTTAAAATTTATCCACTTAAAATTTCAATAAATCAATATTTTAAAGAACTATTTTTACCTGCATTGGTTCGGGAGTCTTATTTCTTGCTTCAATACCATCCCTGAGTGGAGAATTGCTCTCTTCCAACGATTCACTAACAGGCAGTGCAGGTTCAACTTTCTCTACTATTTCCTTTACTTGAGTTATTTCTTCTTCTACAGCTGGTGGAGTTACACTTCTCCTGTTAATACCTTTAACTTCCGTTTCAGTTTCTGATTCTGAAGAACTTTCATCTGAACTGTCACTGTCACTAGAAGAGGTGAATGAACTCGAGGAACTACTCACGCTGCTTATTGAAGTCTTTCTTTCCCTCCTAGCGGATCTATTAAAAATATAGTATATTGACCAAATGTCGTAATTGTGTCGAGTAAACTATGCTCTAGATACTAAAGATCTAATTACCTGTTTGCGTCAGAATCGGAATCGTGTATAATCTCCTCGCTATCCGAAACTTTTTGCTCGTCCTCATCTTCAGGTACTGGTGATGGGATTTTTTTCCGCCTGAAACTGGGCATCTTGGGTAATGACGCTCGAAGACCGAGTCCCATACCCATAGTATCTAAGTTGATATTACTGTAAAGGTTCTCTCGGTTCGATTCCAAGAGGATGTTGATGTTATCTCGAGCGATACCCTGTTTATCTAACAGCAGTTCTTCCTGTTCTTTAAGTTTATTTTCTTTACAGCTTTCGTCTTCCCACCTAATGGAAAATTAGTTCAATAAATTGATTTGTGAAGTAAAATAATCGGAAATTTGAGGTTTTTGTGGAATTTTCCAATAAGATATATAATTTTCGATAACAGTTTCTGTTTTTCTGGGTCAAAATACATTAGGAAATAAATAATATAAAATTTGCACCTGGTAATACGCAGAACCGTTTTAGCAGTTCAAAATTTTTGGTACTTACCAAGATTCGAACTTATTGAACGCAGTCGACTCAACCATTTTCTTATTGAAATCCCTCTTGAGTATGGTCTTCAACTCCTGCGTCACTTGCTGTATCACAGAGTTGATGGTGGTGGCGTGGGGATCGTCTTTATCATTCTCAGGTTTCTTGGGCGGCATTTGGTAGGGGTTGAACTGTTGTGTGGGATGAATTTGGGGGAATTGAGGAAAATGGGGTATATGGGGTAAGAACACTTGGTGGCCGTAGGGGTAGGCCTGTCGCCAGTCATGGTGCGCGTAGGGAGGTGGGGGGAAATGTTGGGGTGGGAACGGTGAGGCGTAGTGAGGTCCTGGATAGCCTATAAAATTGAATTAATGTGTTCTAAAATGTGTAAATATATAAAATAACTAGTAAACAAAAATAAAATCAGGATTTGGAATGCTTGTTTAATTTTTAAATTCTATTTTCTTATTGCTAATAAGTCAGTGAAAGTGATTAGGACATGTATGCCGAGTGCCAAATGAAAGATGACAATCAATAAAAAACATGGGGGAAATGGAGTAACTGGAGAAAAAATTAAATCAATTTCAATTTTAATAAATAAAATTTATTAAAAACAGTTAAATTTAAACTCAAAATTTTTTAAAACTGCTTCATAAATACAAATTCCATCCTGGGTATACCACAAAACATATTTTTATAATTACATAAAAAACGGTTTAAAAAAATCATTGATTTCCAAAAAATTACCTCTTAAAGCCAGTATAGCTGCATTAAAAATAAAAAAATGTAATTAAAAAAACATATACAATTTCCGTTTTTGGAATTCTCTAATATTCACAAAATATTTCATAAAATGTAGACAATGTTTTCTTTTGTTATTTTACCAGTTTTCAATTTTTTAACGAAAAAGTTAAATATTTTTATTATTAATGTATTAAATTTATATTTTTTAAACTTAAAATATCCTATAAACTATAATAACATTTTCTACACAATATTGTACGTAACTGAATTTTTCAATAATTGTACCTGTTGTTCCAATTAAGGCTGCTTGTAAATGAAAATTCACAAGTTATTCATATAGTGTGACATAGAGAAAAACCAATTTTGCCGGTTTTACTTTCTTAAAGAAATGCTAAAATGCAGGTGATATTTTAATAAAGTTAATAAAACTACAAGAGATAGAATAAGTCGATTTCTAGTAAAAATTTAAATTTAAGTTAATAAAGGGGAAGGAAAATTCCAGAGAAAATAAGAAAATTAATATTGTATGTACGGTATTAGTGTCTCTGATCTTGTAGTTTTTTTATAAAAAATACGACTAGGATAGACAGAGATTTCAGAATTGAAAAGGTGAAAGTTAAGAAAAGTTTTCTTTAATGATACAAAAGTCATGAAAAATCCCAAAATTGTCGATAGGAAAATATCTCAAAATACTCTTAGTCGGAAAATGACGAAATAATTAAAAAATAAATCCTAGAAACTTGAAATTCTACACCAACAGTGTTAATAATCAATTTTTGAAGACAACAAAATTATTTTTTGAAAATTGGAAGAAGTGGATAATAATAATAAATAATTTTTTTCACTCCAAAATACATAATAAAGTCAATAATAAAAATATGCTGGTATTAGCCTGAGATTTAAAATATTCTTAAGTCAAAAAATTCAACGTTCTCGAAAAACCTGTCAGCGGAAAAACAAGGGACAGAGACTTGTGATTTTTGTATTCCACAAAAGTAGGTAAGAATGTCCAATTACATGAAAATTTGTATGATTAACACGTGCATAGGAAAATTAAAAGGTACAGATAGAGGCGCGTAACGAAAAACTAATGACCAGCAACAAACAAAAGTCCTTTAAATCACATCGTGCTCCGTAGAAGTTTTCGAATAATTATTTAAAAATACAGGTCCGTATTTAAAAAATTAACTGCTTAAATTCCATATGTAATGATAATTCCTATTTAACCATTTTTTCTCTATTTCACTTACCAGGATAAGGTGGCGGAAGTCCCGGTGCATACTGGTGTGGCGGATAAATCCCCGGTACCGGGGGTAACGGTGGCGGGGCGGCTGTGGGGGGATTCGGTGGTAATGGAGGAGGTTCCGGTTTGGATTCCTCTATTTTTTCGTTGCTGCTCAGGGACGACAGGCTCATCCTATCGTCGTCCTTTAAGAAATAGAACTGAAGTAAACAAACAAGATTAATCAGTAAATATGTCAACAAGGATATATATTTTGTCCAACAACTACCTACAGAAAAGGAAAGAAAAATTCATGAAAATATTCAACTAATTGTTGTAAAGGTCAAGCACTATATAAAAAAAACAAATAAAACTAAGATTTAAAAAATAATCGTTTTCTCACTTTTGCTTGTGAATAAAAAAAGAACAAAAATAGTATAATGTGTACGTGCGGCGTTCTAAAAACCAAATTGACAAAAATTTGTTTTAAAATCATATATTGAAACATGAGAATGGTCCTAAAGTTGTATGAACTTTTTGAAGAAAATTGTTTCAGAAGTCAGAATGTCTGCTTGAAAATTTAGTTTTCCTTGATTTCGATCAAAACATAGAATATAATTTATTGATCCATAAAAATTTACATCGACACCTAATTTAAATTTAAATCTCAAGATAAAATTATTATTTTCTAATAGAAGAAAAGATCGAAGTAAGTGAAACTAAAATTCAAATGGCCCTAAACAAACAAGTTCGTGTTCGATGGTGAATAATGTACGTAATTTTAGCAAAAGTTGTTTTTGGAATTTTTTATTATCAAGACATTTTGTTTGTTTTCATATTTATATCTTATTAAATGGATCCAACAATGAATTAGACCAAAAGGAAGGCTAAAATATATGAGAAAAATGAGTAATCCAATACATCAAACCACTAAAACTTAGTCCACAGAAAAACATGTAAAGACAGGAAGAAATGGCGTTAACAAAAAACAAAGAAATTGTAACAGTGACAGAGTAATTCACCAAGACAAATGTGTCAGAAGAACTAGAGTGCCAAACATCCCACGCACGAATGACGAGATATTTAAATAAGAATTATTTTTATTTTTTTCTATTCATAAAACGTTAATATGAGGTATTACTTTCTATTTAAAAAATACTATGAAATGCAAACATGCCATCAATTAAAAAAAAAAAAAAAAAAAAAAAGAAATACAATTGCATATCTATTATCTATGTGAAAAAATGCAATGTCTTACTTTCTCCATTTTGAATTCGTTCCTGAGATCCATTCTGTCAATCGGACTGTAATTATTTTGTATTCTCTCTCCTGTTATTAGTTCGTCTTCGCTTGAAGAAATATCACTTCCGATTTTGTTCATCTCTATATGAACTTTCTTAAGTAGCGCCGTCGTTTCTAAAGCTTCTCTTTGTTTTGCTACTACAGCCTAAAAAGTTACAAAATTGTTACAAAACTTTAAGAATTGTGAATTGTGACATTTGTCAGTCGGATTAATTTGTAGATTTTTTTAATTATTATATGTTGCTTCTGGTGTACCTCCAGGCTCAAATATGTGACCTGTAATGTTCTTACTATTTATTAATGATGTCGCAACCGCTTTTAAAGAGACGACTTCAAATTTTTTTGTTATGAGAACTGGCCATTTACTAGCATAATGTACCATAATAAATACAAAATTGGTACCAAGTTAAAAACAAAACCTTATCTCTCAGAAAAGTTCTCTACTCTAAGATATGTGCGTAAAGATAACAAAAAACCCAAGAGGCTGAGGTGTAGCTGGCGATAGGACAGCATCCGAGTTAAAAAAAACATTTAAAAGAGATTATTTAACTAGTACATTATCTAAACTAAATATATTTTAAATATTTAAAGTAATAAACATAATAGACAAATAAATAATAATAAAGTATCAGCAAAGATAACATACAAACAAACACTACTCGAGCTTTTAATAAAATTTCATGATCATCATTCAACATAACAAAAAGTAATTAATATATATTTATATATAATTAATTCATAAAAATTCAACAACTCGATTTTTCTTTTTTCATTTTTATGTTCAAATATTTAATATTAAGTTTGTATAATAGCTAGGTAAAAATATATGTAAATATTGTACTCCTTTTGATAGCCAATTGGTAGTTATCGTTTTTTTAACTGTTTTTTTTTGACTCGCAATGAAGTTTAAAGATCTCCTCAAATTTATAACAATTTTACTTACATGTTCTAATGCCAAGCGATGACAATCCAAATAAATTTCCTTTGATAAAAATGGTGAAGGTGGCATCGATAATGGTGTATTTTCATCATCTTTTGGAAAATCAAAGTCAAAATCTGGCGCAGGCGGATTTATTGGCATATCACTCAATGAAATACTGGATCTATCATCGTCATCACTATCTAAAGATGTTGGAATAGGAACTTGCTTCAACAATTTATCTGAAGCTTTGGAATCATCATCAGAATCAGCTCCGAAATTTAAAAATGGGGGTGCCATGCCACCAGAACCTTTTTCCTTAAGCAGTAGAGCTATTCTAGTGTCCAAATCTAAAGGTTTGTTCTCCTCTTCAACCTTCAAAAATTTAAAGTGCAATTATTTAAAGATAATCTGTGACAATATTTACCTTATCCTTCTCCTTTTTACTCTTCCCACTATCCTTCTTCCTATCTCTATCTTTCTCCCGATCCTTCTCTTTATCTCGTTCCCTATCCCTCCAATCTCTATCTTTGTTCTTGTTGTGTGAATGTTTGTCTTCATTGGAGGAAGACCATTTGGGGGGTGGCTGCGGTGCCAAACCTGCTGGCGACCGATCCCAACTTTCCGGCGTCCATTGGTGTGTCGCTATGGGCGCTGCCGGCCATACGTTGGGTGGCGGAGCTGGAATAGAGTGGTAGGTGGGCGTTGCGAAAGGAAAGTGGTTAGGTATGGGAGGAAGGTTGTGGCTGTGAAAGTCATAGCTGAAATTTTGTTATCGTTTAGTTCTTTATTAACAATAACTCTTTTTTGTAAAAAATTATAATTTCTATAGGAACTTACCCCAATGGGGTTGTTCCTGCCGAACTGTAATTAGCGGAAAAGTCACTGGGAGCAGTTCCATACCCCATATCAGTACTGCTGGGAGTGGCGAACTCGTTACCCCTATAGCTCCTCCCAGCAAACCTGCTCTCCTTCTCCCTGACATCTCTTTCCTTCTCTCTGATACGATCGCTGTCTCTATCTCTGACTATTTTATCAGTTTCCTTCTCCTTTTCTTTTTTGAGGCGATCTGGTTCATCAAAATCTTCATCAGCAGGATCATATGGTTTGTCTGAATCAGCTTTAGGTTTCTCTTCAGTTTTTGGAGTGGTTTCAGATGCTGGTGCTGGAGGAGCAGGTGGTTTCTTTTCAGTTGTGAATTCTTCATACTTTTGTTTACACTAAAATTTGTAAGATTACCTACAGGTGCTAAAAGGCCTAAGAATATCTGTATATATGACAATATGGGAGATATGTTTTTGGATTTGTTAAAATATTAGCATTTTTTTACAGCTTTTACTTAGTTTTTGACAAACCACCCCACATTGATTGAAGTGTTTATATTTGATTAAATATTAGAATTTACCCTTTTGAGTTGAGAACATATAAATGTTTTTGGATTTGTTAAAATATTAGTAGTTCTTACAGCAATTGGTTTTGTACAAATTCATTTTACTTAATTTAATTATATTACCTTGATTCCATTTAATTGATACCCCTTTTTTAATAAATTTATTGTTCTAAAATTTAAAGAATTTTGTTTTCTCTGAGTACTTGTGGATGTAGCAAGTTTTACAAACTTGTGTTTATATAAAAATTATCAACCATGAATATTTTAAAAATAGAATCGCTTTACCTTTTCTCCAAATGGGTCCAAAAACACCTCCAAAATTTTCCCCATAACACTGGTTTTATTCAATTTTTCCACGCATGCCTTAGCGCTAGCGATAGTCTCGAATATGACCCTGCCAATACCCAAATGTCTGTTGGTAATAGGGTGGTAATAAATAAAAAGTTCTTCAATTTGGCCAAATTTCTGTAGCATGTCTCTCAAAAAAAGCTTGTCGATGTTGTCATTAAGCTGGAAGATGGTTACTTCAATTGATGGAGGTTCACCAATATAGTTTACGTCAATTCTAAATCTGAAAGTAGTTAGTGTCTCATTTTTTTGATATTCAACTAAATAAAATTGTTAACCTATGATATTCAACTAAATAAAATTGTTAAATATCAGAATAAGAAACAAACAAGATCGTACGTTAGCGAAAACTTAATTTAGAGACCTTCCTAAAAATAGTATTTTATGAAACCCATTTTTTCAGTTAACCAATAATTCAGACTTCTTTAGGGACCCGTTTACTGAGCAATTCCTAAATCATAAACGGTGGGCTAAATTCTGTCAACCAAAATTGATCGAAACAACATTTTAAGATACTGTGTGTTAATGTCATAATTTATAAACTTTACATAGACCATCCTGTTCAGATATGAGATCCATACTAAACTAGCCTCTTCAAGTTTGGGATTGAATGCCCTTGGTTTCTAGTGAACGAAGCAAACAATTTTTCTCATGTTTACAAAATAGTGAGGTTATGTTTCGCTTTTCACTGAAGGAAGTTTTCTTGAAAGTTGCACAATATTACAGCTCGTTTGCATTATTTTACTGATTTAAATTGTTAATTTTTTTAATACTAAACATTGCAACAAAATTGGAAATAAAGTTGATTTGCACATTTTCAATGGCTGATTAATTTTCAAAAACTAGGTATTAAACAGCCAAGCAATTATTTGTGCATAATTTGATATTTTGATGTAAAAAACTTGGTACTTGATATGTTACTAAAAAAAATAATACAAAAACCAATTATTTCATTTTTAAGATTTGTAAAAATGAAATACATTTAATAAATGTCTCTTAAACTGTTTTTTATGTAAATAATAAGTATATAGACATTGAAATGAAATATTTTGAGGGGTTTGTTTACAAAAAGTCAAAGGCTATTGCAAATGTTGAACACATAACCTCACTTTTTTTAATTATTATATTAACATTTTAAAAGCATTAAATGGGAAACACAACTTTTGAATAGTATAGAAAACGTTAACAAATCCATTTTTAATCCGTTAATATTCGATAAAACCCGATTTTATGTAAGCATTTCTGGACTTTAAATTTGAGGACAAATATGCCAAATGTGAACATTTATCTTTATTGTGTCATTTGATATTTTGGCATAAAATGCTTTATTCTTTAATAACAACTTGTTATTCCAAGTGAAAAGAATGGTCTTAATGATCATTTGTAATCAAGAATGGTACCAACAACAAAAGTATCAAAATATCATTTTTACCCACAATTTGTTACCAATAAATTTACCTAGGTACTGGTAGGTCCAGCGTCTCCAATCTAGTCCATATTCTAGTTAAATGAGATCTGGGATCTCTAGGTACTACAGGGGGACACGAAGTATCATTCGGTACCACTCCATCATACCTATAAAGTTTGGTAGCCCCTTTTACTAAAAACGGGTCTACTATTAATTTGTAATTCCTGGGTAGTTTGGGATTAGCCTGACCATGTCCATGTCTATCCATTGTAGTCCCGTTCATACCTCTGTGCACAAGAAAAAAATGAAAAGTTAGCTTTTATCATAAATGAATTAAATTATACTTAGAACAAGGTTTAGTTAACATATCTCACCTTTTATAATACCTTTAATGTAGAATTTACGTTTTTATTAATAAAAATAATAAAATTAGGTAAACAACAATTAGAACTCAACTAGGCTCAAAAATGAAAAACGCGGGCATGATATTTTTAACGAGATAATTTTGAGTTCTTATTTAATCTCAAATATTTAATTTACGAATTTACTTCTAAGGTTTTATCGAATTACAAAACAACGATTTTTGAAATAAAAACTCAGCGAGAAGCACTGTACTACCTAACCTCGATAAATGTCATATTTGTACTACGCTAGTCAAATAATTATTTTTTTCAGAAAATTAAAGTTTTCAGAAAAATATTAAAATATGCTATAAAATTACACATAGCATTAAATATTTAAAAGTATCAAACACTAGTTTTCATCAATCGTTTAATTAACATTATTTTTAATTCAGTTTTGTTATTGGATAAAGGGTTATGTCTACGAGTCCGACGATTCAAATGGCTATGTGTATATGTGTAAATATATGTACTACTGCTCAAATAAATAAATAAATATACGTGAAAATACAAATGAACAGTCTTAGTAAAATAATTGGGAGTTCTACAGTTTAACCAATGAAATCTGTTTTTTCTATTCAGTCAAAGAGTCATTTGCTATGGGATCTGCGTAAACTTAGTTACTGTTTCCCAGCGTCACTTTAGGAACATAACTGTTAATTAAAACCCAACAGAATCAAACTTAGTAAATTAAAATCAATTTATAAATATTTGTTAAAATTAAAAATGCACTATCTGTAGGACTCAAATCAACCACTTGCGCATCACAAGTCCAGTGTCTTTTAGCACTGACATATTATGTATAATATACGCTCTTCAAATCCCCCCTTACGAGTAAACCTCAGAAGCAGAGCTTGTGCGGGGGATGGACGGCTATTATTATTATTTGCCGTGGCGCTCCGGGGTGACTTACTGATTATTGATGGTGCATTTGTTTTACAGTTGTGGAAAAACTCAGAAAAACCTCACAACACCATCACCGACACGATGGACTCTCCAAGATTGAAATCTTTGCAGCGTAAACTAACATTAATGTAATTAATGTCAAATACGCTATAAATCATGCTCAAAAGTAGACAATGAAAAATCTCATTGTTTAGATCTGGCGCACATACTGAAATGTAAATGCCTTTGTCCGCTAAGCCATCTGCGCCGGTATACCTAAATATGTTTAACTGAAGAGGTAGGTAAGAAACCAAAACTGAATTATAAAATTAGTGTTTCGGATGATTATACACTGCCAAACGAAATTCTGTTGGCTGCAGTGATAGTGTTGGTCACGAAGTAATTGAAAGATTTTTAAGTTGGTACTTGGTGGGTAGTTGACATTTGACGGTTTTGTTACGTAAGTCAATTCGTTTAAATTTTCCAATTTTATTCTAGAAAATGTTCTTCGAGCGATTCCTCAAGTTTCCAAAATTACTTTCAGTCAAAGCTGAAGAAGAGGAGGAAGAACTTGTAGACCCACAAGAACTTTTAAGGGTAATTCTAACATAACCTAAAAATAAGTTTTGAAACTTAAGCTAATTTTCTTTTAGGAAAAATGTAGAGAAGGTGAACATGTACAAGCATTAGCCGAAAAATACCAAGCCTGTAACGATAGAGTAAATTCCAGATCACGCACATCCGAAATTTGCGCAGAAGAACTTTTTGATATGTTGCATGCAATTGACCACTGTGTTACCAAAGATTTATTTAGCAAATTGAAATAAATCAATATTTTTATATTATTATGTAGGTTTTCAAAGTGTACTATCGTGTAGATGTCAATTTAGTTGAAATAAAAATGGTAGAACTAATTTTTCTAATATCCGCTTGTGGGAAAGATTTCTAGTTTACAAATGATAGAAGAACAGATTAAAGTTTGACTGAATTAGAAAGGTTCAACTTACATTCAAATTTTAGAACAGCCATTCATTAAAGTTAAAAAAAATAATTTACCAGATGATTTATCACCTATATTTACCTTTAGTCCAACAAAGAATAAATAATTACCCCAAATATACTCGTTACTCATAGAGATATGGGTTTTCTTTTATATTTTTTTTATCAAAATATTAAATAATTGATATATTTTGGTAGACAGGTTATAATGTAAAAAATTCTAAATTATTATTTCTATATTAGTATTTACGCAAATGTGCTACTGGCCAAAGTGTAACTCTTACCCATTCTAAGAGAAACATGGCACTGTCTACTCGATCCTTTGGGCGTTCGAATCTAATAAAACAAATTCCAACTTAATATTTTGATCCACTCTACTCTAAATTAGTAGGGAAAATACTGAAGAGGAGTGGAAGATTAAGCTAAATCTTGAAATAGTTGCAAAAGTATTGTTTTTTGGACGAAAATACATGAAAAATTGTGAAGTTAAAAATACACATACTAATGCGATTTTTTCAGTCTTTCCTAGAATAGTAATGAAAATCCCTTATTTAAAAATTCTTCACAACGCTTCTGGACCAATGTAAATCAATGCCTGTTGTAGCCCAAGGAGTAGTTGTTTGAAGTCCAGACGCGTTATTAAAGGTTTCTTTCATTTTTAACAAAAAAAAATCTTGCAAAGGATTAATTTTTTATGAAAAATCGAAATGCCATGTTAAAATTTCAGGAGAAAATCTAAAAGGTGAAAATTATTGAAAAAGTCGGGAGTTCACATTTAGAAATGACCCCAAATTATAAATTAGTTCTTTTTTAGAAAATACATTGGAAATTGTGATTTTAATAATAAATATTCCATGTCAACTTTTTCTACAAAAATGAAAAAAAAAAAGAAACTAAAAGATAATTTTGAATGAAAACTCGATTGGAATATCGAAAAAATAAATCGTTATTTCGGCTAAAATACTTGGAAAAACAAAAATCCTACAATTTACAAAGAAAATTGTGGGAACCTCTTGACGGCGGCTCCAAGGTAGGGCAGTAGGGGCCATTGTCCCCCCCAAAAAAAGTCCGGCAATGGGAGGATATTTCTCATATCTGCGTAAACCAAATATAAATTTTTTTTGTAGATTCTAGGTCCATTTATATCCTGTAAAACTCACTTTTTCCCTCAAAAATGGCCCAAACATTTTTTTTCGGTAATTTTGACATTGCCAATCGTTTCTTATGCAAAATTCATTCTGCGTAAACCAAATTTTAATTTTTTTGAATTTTTTTTGTAGATACTAGGTCCATTTATATACTAAAAAACTCACTTTTTTTTTTGCTTCGGTAATTTTGGCATTGCCAATCGTTTCTTATACAAAATGAATTCTGCGTAAACGAAATTTTAATTTTTTTTATTTTTTTTGTAGATTCTAGTTCATTTATATCCTGTAAAACTCACTTTTTCCGTCAAAAATGGCCCAAACATTTTTTTTTCGATAATTTTGATATTGCCAATCGTTTCTTATACAAAATTCAGTCTGCGTAAACTAAATTTTATTTTTTTTTAATTTTTTTGTAGTTTCTAGGTCCGTTTATATCCTTAAAAACTCACTTTTTTCTCAAAAATGGCGCAAACATTTTTTTTTTGGTAATTTTTATACAAAATTCATTCTGCATAAACCAAGTTTTAATTTTTTTGATTTTTTTTGTAGATTCTAGATTGTAGGTGCATTTATATCCCAAAAAACTCATTTTTTCTTTGAAAAATGGCCCAAACATTTTTTTCGGTAATTTTGATATTGCCAATCGTTTCTTATACAAAATTCATTCTGCGTAAACGAAATTTTAATTTTTTTTATTTTTTTTGTAGATTCTAGTTCATTTATATCCTGTAAAACTCACTTTTTCCCTCAAAAATGGCCCAAACATTTTGCTTCGGTAATTTTGGCATTGCCAATCGTTTCTTATACAAAATGAATTCTGCGTAAACGAAATTTTAATTTTTTTTATTTTTTTTGTAGATTCTAGTTCATTTATATCCTGTAAAACTCACTTTTTTCTCAAAAATGGCCCAAACATTTTTTTTTTTGGTAATTTTTATACAAAATTCATTCTGCATAAACCAAGTTTTAATTTTTTTGATTTTTTTTGTAGATTCTAGATTGTAGGTGCATTTATATCCCAAAAAACTCATTTTTTTCTTTGAAAAATGGCCCAAACATTTTTTTCGGTAATTTTGATATTGCCAATCGTTTCTTATACAAAATTCATTCTGCGTAAACCCAATTTTAATTTTTTTTATTTTTTTTGTAGATTCTAGTTCATTTATATCCTGTAAAACTCACTTTTTCCCTCAAAAATGGCCCAAACATTTTGCTTCGGTAATTTTGGCATTGCCAATCGTTTCTTATACAAAATGAATTCTGCGTAAACGAAATTTTAATTTTTTTTATTTTTTTTGTAGATTCTAGTTCATTTATATCCTGTAAAACTCACTTTTTCCATCAAAAATGGCCCAAACATTTTTTTTCGATAATTTTGATATTGCCAATCGTTTCTTATACAAAATTCAGTCTGCGTAAACCAAATTTTATGTTTTTTTAATTTTTTTGTAGTTTCTAGGTCCGTTTATATCCTAAAAAACTCACTTTTTTCTCAAAAATGGCCCAAACATTTTTTTTTGGTAATTTTTATACAAAATTCATTCTGCATAAACCAAGTTTTAATTTTTTTGATTTTTTTTGTAGATTCTAGATTGTAGGTGCATTTATATCCCAAAAAACTCATTTTTTTCTTTGAAAAATGGCCCAAACATTTTTTTCGGTAATTTTGATATTGCCAATCGTTTCTTATACAAAATTCATTCTGCGTAAACCCAATTTTAATTTTTTTTGTAGATTCTAGGTCCATTTGTATCCGAAAAACTCACTTTTTACCACAAAAATGGCCCAAACATTTTTTTTCGGTAATTTTGACATTGCCAATCGTTTATTATACAAAATTCATTCTGCGTAAACCAAATAACTTTTTTGTGTAGATGCCAGGTCCATTTATAACAACAAACCCAAAATATTAAACTTTTATACAGGGACGTATCGAGCTTAATAAGTTTGGGGGGGGGGATTCATGTTGAAAATGCCGACTCGTCAAGGAAAATTTGCCGACTACGGCATGAAAATGCCGACTCGGTACAAAAGTTTGGGGGGTGTCACACCCCCAACACTCCCGCCTCGGTACGCCCCTGCTTTTATATATAACACTAACTCAGTTTTAGTTTAAAAAATCCTAGATTTCAGATTTTTTCTCTTCTTTTGTTTCCTTTGAATTGTTTTAAATTTGTACAATGTTGACGATGAGTAAAAATGTTTGTTTTTTAATTTATTCGTCATATTTTTTAGATAATTGTTTAAAGTTGAATATTTATATAACATTGCCTTCTTAACTTTTAAAGGTAGGTATATCTCTCATTTTTTCATTATTATAGAAATGATCTAGCCCAGAAATTTAAATTGCCCTGAATTTAATCTAATAATACATGTAATCATACATTATTTTACTCTATTTATAACAAAAACTTTACAGTTGATACAACAAACATGGCCTACATCCTACATCCCATAACTATCGAGGTGTTTTTCTTTTATTCTTTTATTTTATCTATACGGCTACGAGGGTAACCTCTTACATAATTTATTAAAAATAAATGGAAAAAGACAACCATTTAACGCTTAATAAATTGGATGTCTTTAAAATTATCTCTAAACAAATCTACAAATTGGTCAAAACAAAAGGTGTTTTAACTTTTGAGCTTTAAAGAAATAAGGATTCCTTTTGAAATATATCTTTCTTTCAACTGTTGTTTCGCCGAAGCACAGCAGTAGGCTAGGTGAGCTGGTTATAGTCCGGCAGCAAAAGTTAAGACACCGACACTAACGCAAATAATAAATATACCTACCATAGCATATTTTACCTCAACCACAATGTACATTTTGGTGGTTTTTTTTGTGAGGCGAAAACAGATCGACGAACATAGTGAACGTACCTATATGGAGACAGAGTGGTTACAACTGGAAAGAAGTATGACAAAAGCTGCAAATCATTGGCTGGGCAACAAAAACATTTCACAAGAAATTAAGCTTAAGGCGGGAACAAAAGAAAGTAGATTCAGAGAAAAGGAAAAACGCGAAGAACATTTGCAATGGAAAGAAAAGGGAATTAATGGAGAATAAAATGAAAAAAAGATAACGGAGAACTATATAAATAAAGAAATAAGAAACCTTTATCAGGAAGCAAAAAAAAGGAAATTTTGGACCGACAAAGGCAGGAAGACTGAAAAAGAAAAATTAATATACCACAATACAAATCTACACAGTGGGCTGGATAAAAAATAGATTGGCTTTATCGAAGTTTACAAAAATATTAATTAGTCGAAAAAGGGAAGAAAAACATGAATAAATGGGAGAAAATCGTTTGTTTTGTCAAAAATACATAATAAACTGTGAATATGAAAAGTTAAGAGGTACCTACATCACTGTAAACAGCGGATTTATTGACCATTATTCTATTTTTTCTACAACAAAAATAAAAATCCCACAATAAAAGTAGTATATACGAAATTAAAAAACCACACGAGAGTTGGATAACAAACATCTATTTTAGTGGGAAAATTGAAGAAAAATGTGGAAAAATACAACAAATCCTAAAATAGATGGATTATTATTTTTTTAAATAAAAATAAAAGTCCTTCCATACAAATCATACGAAATAAAAAATGCATTCAAAGATGTAATAAAAATAGATTAGAAATATCAAAATAAACAATAAAAAATGCGTTGAAACGGATGAAAAAGTGTGGAAAAACCGGTAAAAATTCTGAAAAGGTATTGAAAATTAAGTCAAATACTGAAATCGACACCAAAATTATTTTTGAAGATGTATAGGTACATAAATAGCGGATTTTCAAACCGATATTTCCAAAAAAAATTAAGTTAATCAAGAAGATATTTATATAATTTTTGATATAATTGCCAAAATTAGAAATATGTAGTTTTACTTGTTTGCTGTTTTGTGGCCCCAGACTACAAAGTGGACTTCTACCTGTTTTACGCTTACCACGTCATCATGTCTCTTTCTTCTCCAGGTAAAAGACAAAAGCCGATCTCGTACTGACTAAATCAAATCACCTGCGAAGGCATTACCTGCATTCCTACCATCCAAGATGGCTGTGGCCAAGTGCTAAAGAATGCGTGCAAAGAGTAAATATCGCAGCAACCATTGAAATTACTGTTAGAGCGGTGATGTGCACTTGTTTTCCGATCGGACGACTTGATAAATCTGTGAAAAATTCATAAAAGTTCAAGAAACTCGACAAATGACGTTTTGAACGGGGTTTTTAAAAGTGTTAGCCAAGAATGTGACAAAAAAACCAATTTAGAACGTTTTGTTTTTTTCGTGAAGCTGGAATATGTGGTTTTTTGTGAGATAAAGTTGTGATTTGGGATACAATACTTCCAAAATTTGAGATTTTTCGGATTACTGTGATGCCGAGTAGAAATATATGTGGAGAATAGATTGTAGTAGTTGGTTTTAGTGTGTAAATGTGTGAATTTATCTCCCAGAAGTGTGCAATAAGCTAATATGAGTTTCGAAATATTTTTTGAGATTGGAATATGTCGCATAGAGACTTTACAGAGGTAAATAAATTAATCAGTTAAAAATATCTAGTTTTTAATAGTTGCATATTTAATAAAAAATACTCCCCTGTAGAGAATCATTTTACTTTTAATGTTCATGTAAACAAACTCGAGAAACAATGAATTCTTCAACGATTTCAAATAAAACTTGTTGTTACTAACTTAGCCTGTCGTTGAACTCACCCTGAAAGTTATTGGCTTTTTAATGTTGTAGAAAATAAACATGTATAAATAAATTTGTCATACTGTTTTTAAAGTCATTGTATTTTTATTTTTGAAGGATGAGGAGTTATCGAGTAAATATTTGATACTGAACTTTTTTTAATGCATTGAAATTTTAATTTTTCTTACAAAAAAAATATTTATATTATTGGACAACTGCATTTTTCAAATCAACATTTTTCATGTTATCCCAGTTGCCAGAGAAGGATATTGACCAAAAGCTCGCACAAAATGTGATATCCATGCAACTTGGCACTTTATTTATTTCTAAATTATTCTTAACTTTATTTAAAAAAAATAATTTCTGATTTATATAAACAGTATTTTGAAAATAAAAATTGCGCCGTATGAATGTTGTAGAGTCTCCTCTTTAAAATGCTTTCTATTTTTTCTTGGCGTACATTTTAGGCAAAGATACTTTAGTTTTTCCGAACGCCTCGCCTGAATATTTGTATTCAACGGCTCGGCGCGCGTAGAGTTTTCGAATTTGCTTTCTTATTTTTAATAATTTTTTATAGTAATACAAATTTATTTTTAAAATAACTTATAATATAATTTTTAGTAAACTTTTCCGCTCTTTCACGTGGTGCTATTAGTTTTTCGAAATTTTTATTTTTTTTCGAGATATAATGGAAAAACCAATTTTTAACCCACAATTTTTTTTGGAAATGTCGATAAAGATTTTCATCCAGAATTACTCATTTATGGTTTTTTGAGTTCGTATGTGGTTTATTTTTCTTGTATGAAAAACAAAATAAATAAAGGAAAATTGGAAAAATCATCAAAAAATTGGCTATTGATTTTTGAACATCTGTATTTTTGTCATTCTCATTTTCCCTTGTATTCAAATATAGTGGCTAAAAATATCACTAAGTGGTTGCGCCACTTGTTTTTAACTTTTCTCTATTCATGTTTTCGGGGTGGATCAAATTTTTCTCCAAGCGCTCCTGTTCAATTTATTTTCATACGAAAATAACTATTTTCACAGCGATTTTAGGATTTGAGTTAATTTTGCACACCTCTTCACCATTTTTTCAACTTTTTTAAACTTCTTTACCACTTTTCCCACGAATATATACTTGTTTTCATAAATTTAGAAAATGCCAACCAATTTTTCATCCAAAATGATCCCTTTGGATTTTTTAGTTCGTATGACTTTCACTTTTACCGTTTTGTAATAATAATCTTGATTTTCCATTCGACAATATAATTGACTGTTTAGGTTTCGTCAGTTTATAAAGAGTAAGACAGAAAAACGAACTAATACACATACCTACAACTAATTAAAAAATTCATATACAGTGTGTCTACGTAAGTTGGAAATTAATAATAAAATGTTTTCCATATGATTCCATCTTACGTAGACACACGCTATATATGCACTCCTTTATTGTAAGAGATAGGAAAATATGTTATTGCTATAAAAGATGGAGCATACCTATACAGGGTGTCCCACGATGAACTGTACATAGTCCAACCATAAGTACTATGGACCGAGGCCATTTCATATCTGGTATTAAAAAATGCCTTGTTGCGTTTTTGACGGATATACAGGGTGATATTTAAAAATATGTGAATTCTTCTAAGTTAAGTGTATCTAAAAGTAAAAATCTCAGACATAAAATTTGGCACGCTGAATGTGCTCCCTGAGCTCAATAAAATAGGTTTTTAAATAATTTTAATTTCAGGTCCGGACTTAGTTTTTTTTAGATTTTTATTGGTTTTTTAAAAATAACACTCTGTAAGCCAGATCAGACAATTTTTATTTTTTTCTGCAGAAAACAAAAACTTCCGTCTTAACTGTTGCTTAGTATCATCCTTGAGCTTTACAGTAGAATAATTCACATATTTTCAATTATCACCACGTATATCCGTCAAAACCGCAACAATGTATTTTTTAATACGAGATATGAAATGGCCTCGGTCCATAGTACTTATGGTTGGACTATGTACAATTCTTCGTGTTACACTCTGTATGGAACGCCCTGAGATTTAAAAGGTCATCACACTGTTCACAGGTATTATACTACTATACTAAAGTATAAAAACAGCTTCTTAATACATGAAAAAAAAACGAAAAGTTTACCTAATAAAAAGCCAACAAAAATAAAGTATAAAATGAGAGAGAGTTGTAACTCATTTTTCTGTTAGTGTTGGATATTATAAATGTTGATTTTTATTTTTTTCTTCATATTTTAATGTTGAAATAAAGTCTGTTAAAACTCTATTAGCCATCCTTTTTAAAAACATTAAACATCTAACAGATTAATTATTTAGTCCATTCCTTCGTTTGATAATTGCTAGAGAAGCCCTGGAAAAAATCTTCTCTATTGATGCTGATGTAGCAGGTATCGCTAGAAAATCATTAGCCATCTTAGATAGTATTGGAAATGCAGTCTCATGCCTCATCCACCATTTTAATATATTTTCTGAACTATCGGCCGTTCCTTCAGATAGATATTTTGTAATTTCATATTCGTAGGAATTTTCATCGACTGGAACTGGGTTTTTACTATGAGATGTTTGAAAGAAAGCTGGTACATTTATATCAAATACGTAGCCAGTAAGCCTCCAGCATAGCAAAACATAAAACCTAAACAAACAATCTTAAAACCCCTCACAAATTCTATATCAAATCAAATCAAATTCTTAAAAAGAAATAGATGTTTCAAGTCAAATCAAACTTGACTTGACATATCAAACTAGATTGATTTGATGCATCTCTAATCTAAAAAAATAATCCAAAGCGAAGAAATCATTTGAGTCAAAATAGCAGAACGAAAGAGAGCAATGCCACTTGGTGAAGTTTATTATATTCTATAAAGAAAAATTGCTGAAATGAGTCATTGATTATACTTAAGAAAGCCGGAGTATTTATTAAGACTAGCGCGGGTTGAAGGGAAAGGATTTATCAGTTTCTCCTCGTAATACCACTGTACGGCATCTCTTTCAACTAATTTCTTCTTATACAGGTCGTATTCGTTTCACTTGAACCAGCAGTAATAGTATAAGCAGACATAATCTTTCTTTGAAGTATAAAAGGAAGCCGCTTCAGCTCTCCGACCCTCTTTCTAATTTATCAGTTTTTTGTGTACCGGCTTGAGTAGGTAGATAATAATACCTTATTCTACATCGGATTCTGACCGCAACTTCCTGTGCGGAAGGAGTCGTGCCTCAAAATATTAGTACGAGTACGTCGGCTAAAGAAATAATCATGAGAATAAGGAATTATTTTTTTTACAAAAACAATCATCATTTTTATGAAGTGGGCTGTTCTTAATTTACCATTTTCCGGTAATTAGAAATTAACAGTGGCGCGCTTGTATGTAGACTGGGAGAGAGGTGCTCTCAGGAGGCTTCAATCTACTGGTACTCAGTGGCGGATACAGAAAAAACTCAAGGAGGGGGCGCTAAAGATATCTTAAGCTACCTTTACTTTTATCATAATAAAAAAATAATCAAATCACACGCAAAGTTTAAGAAAGTTTAATTTAAACTGATTATACACATATACAAGACAATGTCATCTTATCTCATGATATAAAATAGTTAGAATTGTGGTTCTCTTTCTTAAATGATGATAAAATATGTATCCGCCACTGCAGTGGTACTAGATATGGGTAGCGGCTGAAAAGGCACTGTCGTTCTCCAAAAATCGCGCTTGTTTTAAGGACTTTAATATCCACTCAAACTATACTATATTATTACAGAAAATTAAAACTATAAACAAAAATCGGCGCGCTCGAGCCTTTTTCGCATGGGCGGTTGTTGATTTAGTGGGGTGGGGCCCAAGGCGCACCTGATCAGGAGGCCCCTATTGACCCTTTCCAGGAATTTATATTTTTTTCAACTGCGGCTTCAAGTGGGAAAATATTAAACTTTTATATACATAACCTTAACAGGCGACGACGTTGCCCTTGTAAGAAACGATTGGCAATGTCAAAATTACCGAAAAAAATGTTTGGGCCATTTTTGAAAGAAAATGTAAGTTTTTAGGGTATAAATGGACCTAGAATCTACAAAAAAATTCAAAAAAATTATAATTTGATTTATGCACAATCAATTTGATATAAGAAACGATTGGCAATTTCAAAATTACCGAAAACAAATGTTTGGGCCATTTTTGGGGGGAAAAGTGAGTTTTTTAGGGTATAAATGGACCTAGAATCTACAAAAAAAATTCAAAAAAATGAAAATTTGGTTTACGCAGAATGAATTTTGTATAAGAAACGATTGGCAATGTCAAAATTACTGAAAAAAATGTTTGGGCCATTTTTGAGGGTATAAAAGGACCTAGAATGAATTTTGTAAAAGAAATATTCCAAATCTGACATCTCAGAGCGAAATTCACATGCTCAATACAGTTACAGACTGGAGGTATCTGCTAAAAAAACTCCACTAATCATAGTTTATATAATAGACTTCCTGATAATATAAAAAATGAATCAACGGTATGATTACTGGCAATACATTTTATTCATTAGATGAATATGATCAACGCAGTGTCTCTGAATTGTTTTAATTGAATTTTGCGTTGTGTATCAATTTTGTATTTGGTTTTAGGTATAATTAACATAGTATGTGACTGTTGGAACCAGGGAAAGCGTGAGGCATACCAACAAATTGCATTGAAAACGAAATTTTTTGTTTGCCACTAATTTAATTTAATTTTTTACTAATATCGATGTATTTCGATCTGAAAATAATAAACTGAGTTCGGAATCATTGATCGAATTGTAAATTTATCCTCAAACTTTATTCTGGTAGTCACATTTGAGACGTTGGAACATTTCCGTATTTAAGAATGTTGCATTTTTGATCTGACTTTTTGGTAATTCTTGGTGTCACCAAAAATTATTTACTTCAAATATTGTATGGATGTAGTACAATTAAAATAAAACTTCTTATTTGAACTTACAAGTTTCACTCAATACAGCAAAAACTAGTAATAGTTTAAAAAATGACTATCTACTCTAAAATTCAAGGTTTCACTTCTTATCGGTCATTAAAATCTTTTCTAATTTTAATAAAACCAGCCGCTGCTATAACTAATTTTTCATGCTTGCCTTTCGTCTAACAATAATTTAAAATTGCCGACCATCTGCGTAATTATTTTAATGGCTACCGCGAGATTTTATGCAAATACTTAAAAAATAGATTTTAATGATGGGTCAAAACGCAAACCCTCATTAAGTGGTTTAAATTTTCGGAAGAGCGCCATTATGAATTTAAAATTTGACTGTGTCCAGTAGCGGGTTTATGAAGGAGGACGATGGAGTAATAGAAGGACACTTACAACTACGTGTTTTTTTATGAGAAATATGAATACTAGTCTCCCCGTCTCCACTGCCTCTCGAGAAATAATTAATTTTTTTCATTTTTGCAAATTCAAATCGACATTTTCGTGAACTAATTGAGTTCTGGTTGGAACTAGGTTAGTAGTTCATATATTTTTTGTCAAAATCAAAATTTGATAACACTTTAAATTTTGTCTCAATAAATTTTGGTGGATTCACCTGTCTCAATAGATTTTGGTGGATTCACTCACTGAACACATTTCGGTGGATTTAGCTCTTTCAATAATTTTGATTTTTTCGAAAACGTGCCAGTTATCGATAATACCTAAACGAATATTTTTATTTGTAGTAAAAATAAATTTACATCCCACTGTTTTATAGTTATTTACGTGTCAAGTTCGGAAAGTCATACTTTACAGGGCGAGCATGTAAGTTTCAGGGCGACGCCGATGGCGGAGCCCTGAAAGTATGCGAGCCCTGTAAATACACCTTCCGAGTGTGGCGCGTACAGTATTTTTTGTGCAGCCACCAATAATTTGACAATAATATCTTTAAACGGTTTAGAAACTTGTAATAATACACATCAAAACGTCAAAAACATCTACTGACAGATGACTACGGTATTGTCATGGCAACTGTGATATTTAATATAACCATTTCATAAGAGCTCGGGAAAGTAGGTACTTTGCCCAGCAGTTGTAACTTTGCCGAGCAGTTATGTCAATTTTCCGATCTAGACCGGCAACGACGCACTTTCCGAGCTAAAAAATGATCGGAAAAACGCATTTTCTAAAGTGGTGGTACAAAAAAACATTTTTTGGTGACTTATACAATTAAATATTTCCGAACCAGTGCGATTAAGAAAAAAATTAGTTATTTTGACCCGTTTTAATTATTCCTAAATGTCTGCTGTCTAATTCATGGGCACGCAGTATAAAACTTTCTATAAAAGCAAATCAAAAGAAATAAAAACACTAGATACATTTTTTGTGCAACGATATGTTAAATTTGAACAATTTCTTTAACATGATTTTATGATTAAAACAGTAATTAATAAATTATTTTAATTACAGGTTGAACCCGAAGGAACAACAGAACTACCAGCGGCCAGTAGATCTTTATTTCTCGAAAAGGTAAACAAATTCGCAAATGTGCATATACCAGTAAAACTGATAAATGAAGGTTAGAAGTGAGTTTTGACAACTTTACCAAGCAACACATTTGAATCGGTAATTTGAGAAAGCACATATAAGTCAAGAAAAGTAAATTTTTCAGGAGATACAAAAAACTGTTTTACACTAATAGTTTAATATATATACGACTGTATCGCTTCTATGACATGAAAGTATGGGGCAAAAATTTAGATCAAGCAAAAACAGCATTTGAAGTTGTACGACTGATGTTGTTTCTCAAATAACTTGTGTTTTTCTCATATGATTCAAACATAAAATACTGGTTCAGTTATTACTTATTTTTGTACATAGTAAGCATGAAATTTCACAAAATATTGTTGGAGCCTTTTTCAAGATTTTCCAATGAAATATCTCTTCATAAAACTCTGTTACTTCTAGTTCATCCGGTAAATAGGTAGTCATTTTCTTAATACTATGCGTCACGGATGTATGTAGACTAATGAGTATTGCTTAGTGCGAACGTATGTGTCATTAAGCCATTGATAGACTTTTGCTATAACGGTTCCATCTGGTTGGTCTTTGGAATGAATAAAATGTTTGAATTGGGTTGTTTTAACCGGATTTTTGTTTTCCTCAGGAATATTTCTACCTCCTGTTTCATTAGAAAGCATATTTTTTTTTATAAAATTTATGCCACCATCGCTTGAAATCAATAATTTGTTGAGATTCATCTAAGTTAACAGTAAACTTATTTCTTTTTTGAGACCGAGGTAAGTAAAAATTCCATGTAGTCTTTTACGGTGAACACGCGATCTCTGGTTCTTATTTTTCTCTTAAGAATTGAAAATCTTGGTCAAATAGGAATGTCCTCTGAGAGGATAGTATTGGATAGTATTGATATCCTTAACAATGTATGATTTTTGTTTTGGCCTCCGCAGCCGTCAAAAAAAATGTGGAGATGTTCGACAGAAGGCATATATTTCGTCAGGTAGTCATATATAAATGTACATGCAGACATAGAACTTATTCTTACGAGAGAGAAACAACACGAGACACTGACTTATAGGATTTCACAATTAACTGCGATTTTCGGCCAATCATATCTCGGCTTTGGGATGGCTGAATGATGTGATTTCTCTTCAGTGCGTACAAATACCTGTTGCAATGAAAAATTCATTTGCATAAAAACACTGACTTGTGGGGTTTCTCAAATTACCTATTCATTTGCAACTTGCATCGGGGGTTGTAAACCCAATTTGCATTGGGGGTTGAGTGAAATAAACCTTACTTATTATACTATTTCCATAGAATGTTTATTGAAATAATTTGATTGTTTAAATCTACTTAACTCTAAAGAGTTTTGACTGATCTGATTACGTCAATTAATCTCTCACATGTTTCGATTAGGTTCGCCAATCAAACGCCGCATGTCAAAGCGGCGATTTCGCCACCGCTGTGTCGTTGTACTCCGATGCCCTCCAGTTAGACCCTACCAATCACATCTTACACTCCAACAGATCAGCTGCTAAATTAAAACAAGGACTTTTCGCCCAGGCTCTGCAAGATGCGATCACC
Organism: Crepidodera aurea; assembly: GCA_949320105.2. Classification (NCBI taxonomy): domain Eukaryota; kingdom Metazoa; phylum Arthropoda; class Insecta; order Coleoptera; family Chrysomelidae; genus Crepidodera; species Crepidodera aurea. The sequence goes on along the minus strand of OX439474.1, from coordinate 18,968,843 downwards.
GCCAGAGATTTGTGCCCTACGTGGCCCAAAGCCTATTACAGGTAAGAGGACAAGATTTTTGCAGCTTGATGGCTGTTTAACAGTACTAAAAATTAAATTAAAACTTGTTAAAGAAGTGTTAAAACCTTGCAGGGTTGCACGTAAGGGAAAGTCAGCTAGTATCGGTCACCTTCGCTTTTTTTTGTGTTATGGGTTGGTGTACCTAAATGTTTCACTTTATAATTATATTTCTAAAATAATGGGAAAAAAATAATTTTTGAAAATATTTTAGGCAAGGCGTGGCTCTCCAGTGCCTGGGCAGACACGGCGATGCCTTGGCAGCTTTCAGTCAAGGCCTGGCTCAAGATCCAACATCACAGCAACTACTTTCAGGCCTTGTTGAAGCATCTGTTAAGTCCCCACTTAGACACAATCTAGAACCGACCTTAGAACAGCTCGAAGTTATGAAATTAGATCAAAGTCCATTCGTACTTATTTCTGTAGTGGGACAAGTAAGTCTAGAGTTAAATATTTCGTTTTATATTCTTATTTTTATTAAAAAAAACTTTTAGGAACTGTTGGCTGCTGGACTGTATCATGCAGCTGTGACTGTCTTAGAATCTGCACTCCGAATTGGATCATGCTCTTTAAAATTACGTGGATCTGTCTTCAGTGCTTTAAGTTCAGCTCATTGGGCATTAAACCAGTTAGATCAAGCTATAGGGTAAGAAAAATTACTAATAATTAAGGTTTTGTTAAACACAATACATTTTAGATACATGCAACAAGATCTTGCCATAGCCAAAAGTTTAGGAGACACAGCAGGAGAATGTAGAGCACATGGTAACTTGGGCTCAGCTTATTTTAGTCAAGGTTCCTACAAAGAAGCATTAACTGCTCACAGATATCAACTAGTTTTAGCTATGAAGTGTAAAGTAAGTCCTTAAAATAAAATAGTTATACCTCAAGCACAATAAAGATTAGTTGTGATACTATAAGTCCTCATTATGTACTTTAGGACACCCAAGCTGCAGCTGCTGCTCTAACTTCCTTAGGGCATGTTTATACTGCAATAGGCGATTATCCAAATGCTCTAGCTTCTCACAAACAATGTGTCCAATTGGTAAAGCAAATGGGTGATAAATTACAGGAGGCTAGAGAAATAGGCAATGTAGGAGCTGTTTACTTAGCAATGGGTGACTTTGATTCAGCTGTGGACTGTCATACTCAACATTTGAGGATTGCTAGAAGATTGGGAAATCAGGTAAACATGGAATTGAACCTCTTTTTCTGTGCGATTCTTATTGTAAATTGTATGCAGGTTGAAGAAGCTAGAGCTTATAGCAATTTAGGATCAAGTCACCATTACAAACGTAACTTCGCCCAAGCTATCGTCTACCACGAAAAAGTTTTAAGGCTAGCTCAAGCTATTGGAGACAAGTAAGTATCTTTGCTTATCATATGAACTCTTAAAATTTCATTTATATTTAGATCTGTGGAGGCTAGAGCCTACGCAGGTTTAGGACATGCTGCTAGGTGTGCTGCTGACTATGTACAAGCAAAACAGTGGCACGAAAGACAACTAGACGTAGCTCTTAGTACGAGAGATAAAGTTGGGGAAGGTAGAGCTTGTTCAAACCTTGGAATTGTCTACCAACTTCTGGGTAAGGAATCGTTAAAGGTGGAAGATATCAATAAATACAAGTTTACTTTATTTTAGGAGAGAATGATGCTGCTTTAAAACTTCATCAAGCTCATTTGGCTATAGCAAGGAACCTTCAGGACAGAGCAGGAATGGGAAGAGCGTATGGCAACATCGGAAATGCTTATTCTGCTGCAGGATTTTACGAATCTGCTATTAAATATCACAAGCAGGAGCTCACGATAAGTAAAGAGGTTCATGATAGAAGCTCTGAGGCTAGTACACATGGAAATTTGGCTGTAGCTTATCAAGCTTTGGGAGCTCACGATATGGCGCTGTTGCATTACAGAGCACATTTAGGTAAATTTTAGCTCTAGCTTGATATTTTGATCATTAAACTAATACTTGCATTTTTAGGTATTGCTAGAGATCTTAAAGATGCAGCTGGTGAAGCCTGTGCCTTGTTGAATTTGGCCAACTGTTTGAGCTCTCGATCTGAGTTTACTGAAGCCATTCCTTACTATGAACAGTATTTGATGATATCCCAAGAACTTTCTGATGTTGAGGGAGAAGCCAAAGCTTGCCATTTTTTAGGTAAACAAATCTATGAACACAGCTAGTTCGATTGCATCAACAATTTTTTATTTTAGGTTATGCCCACTACTGTATAGGTCATTATAAAGAAGCAGTTCGATATTACGACCAAGATCTAGCTCTAGCTAAAGACTTACAAGACAAAATGAACATGGGAAGAGCCTACTGTAACCTGGGGTTAGCTCATCTAGCTTTAGGACAGTTAGATACGGCTTTGGAATGTCAAAAATATTTCTTAGCAATTGCTCACATGACTAATAATGTAGCAGGTAAAAGTCTCAAATAATATTATTGATGCTCTACATGTAGTATGAAGGAAAATATTTATTTTCAGGCAAATTTAGAGCTCTAGGTAACATTGGAGACGTCCTGATAAAATTAGAAGAGCCAGAAGAAGCCATAAAGATGTACCACAGGCAATTAGCTTTGGCTAGAAGTAACAGAGATAAAAGTATGGAAGGAGCTGCTTGTGGAGCCTTAGGGATAGCTCATAGACTGATTAAAAAGTTTGATAAAGCATTAGGTACGTTTATAAATAGGAATTTCACACATATTCTATTTGGAGTATTAATTTTCTGTTTAGGTTATCATACTCAAGAACTAACTCTTCGTCAAGAAATATCTGAATTGCCAGGTGAATGCCGAGCACATGGACACTTAGGAGCTGTACATATGTCATTAGGAAATTATACCCATGCTGTTAAATGCTATCAAGAACAATTAGAGAGAGCCCAAGAACTTCAAGATTGCTCTGTGGAAGCACAGGCTTATGGGAACTTAGGAATAGCGAGGTACATTTTTTTATTATGTTATTTTTTCATTAGGTACCAGTTTCGCAATAAAAAATTTTTTTTTTCAGGTTAAATATGGGTCATTACGAAGACTCTATTGGTTACTTTGAACAACAGTTAGCAACATTAGAAAGGCTAAGTTCTCCCACTGCACAGCTGGATAAAGGGAGAGCATTTGGTAGTCTAGGAGATTGTTACGATGCCTTAGGTGATCCTGAAGAAGCTGTTAAGTGCCATGAACAATATCTAGCCATATCTCTTAAGTTGAAAAGCCCTAGGGATCAAGAAAGGGCTTATAGAGGACTCGGTAAATGTTTACTGTGTTTTTTAGATGAATAACGTTGTTAATTGTTATTTATTTAGGTCAATCTCAAAGATCTTTGGGAAATCTTCAGCAAGCTTTGGTATGTTTAGAAAAAAGGTTGGTAGTTTCTCATGAATTAGGTAATTTGGATGCCAAAGCTGCAGCTTATGGAGAACTTGGACAACTTCACGCTACGTTAGGAAACTTGGAGCAAGCAGTTTCTTGCCTTGAATACCAAAGAAATATTGCATTAGAACAAAGTAAGTTACTGTATTATTTATATTAAATTTTTCTAATTTTGTTTTTGCATACAGATGATAAAGTTATGGAAGCAGATGCCATATGTGGACTTGGATTGGTGTGTTATCAAATGGGCGAATTTTCCACCGCTTTAAGATATCACATGAATGAGTTAGAAATAGCCGAACAATTAGGAATGCCAAATTTACAAAGTAGAGCCTGTGGAAACTTAGGTAAACATTTTGTGATACGTGTTTTGAACTTTGAACTTATTTTCTTATCTCTTTAGGGGCTGTATATGAAGCATTAGGCAATTTAGATGAAGCTGTGAGATACCAACAGCAGCATTTATCCATTGCTTCATCAACTAATGATCAGTTGGCTAAAACAGTCGCTTACAGCGCACTTGGAAGAGTTCATCAATTATTGGGAAATCGTACGCAAGCTGTTACTTATTTAACCCAAGGATTAGCGATTGCAGAGTCTCTGGGACGTAGAGATGAAGAGGTAAGTTAAAACTGCTTTATATTTAGTAAATAAAAAGTAATTTTTTCTTTGTAAGGCTAAAATTAGAAATAGATTGGGGCTAGCTCTCTGGACAAATGGTGACTTGGAAGGAGCTCAAAAACAGTTAGAAATAACTACTCACTTATTGGAAAACATCAGAAGAGAAACAAAAAGCTCGCAAGATTACAAATTATCCTTGTTTGAACTACAATCTTCTAGCTATCAGGTGTTACAACGAGTACTGGTTTGTAAGTATTACTCAAAGATCTAAACATTCTAAACTATGACTGCTCGATAAATTAATTTCCATAAATTATCCTTAATATACTTTTTAGGTTTGAACAGATACGAAGAAGCTCTTCTAATGGCAGAAAGAGGACGAAACAGAGCCTTTGTAGATTTATTATTGGAACGCCAAGGTTTAGGTGAACTAAAAATGAAATCAAGGAACAGCAGATTAGAAGAATTTGGAATGAATAATTTAGATCACATCAAAGATATAGTTAACAGACAAAGAGCTTCTGTATTGTATTATAGTATTGCAGCTGGGTTCCTCTATTCTTGGTTGATTTTACCAAATAAAGGTAATAATTTTTAACTTGTGCTTAATGAATTAATTAACAATAAACACTTACAATATTTTCCAGGTATAGTCAAATTCCACTACGTTCCATTAACAGAATCATCTGACAACTCTGTGTGTGATAATGTTGACCCAGTGCCATCAGGAACGGCATTATTAGAAAAACTGGTAAATTCAGTAAGAGACAGCCTTGGTTTGGAAGCCTCACCTTGCCCAACTATAGCTGAAGATCATGCTGATGATACTCTATCAGAGAGAACAGGCTTTCTGAGAATGGTAAATCGGCAACATCTCATGAACTCTAGTAATTATTCTCTAAGCTCTTTGTTTTCTCTTGGTAGTGTTGGAGGATCCGTTGCATCTCTTCAAGGTAAATAATTAAATAGAAATGTAAAAAAAATCTTTTTAAATTGAATTATTTTTTTAGGAAGTACAAGATCTAGTGCTAGTACTCAAGGTTCCATCAGAGTGGGTACACGTCAAAGTTGGAAAGGACCTAGTTGTCTGCATACTCTGTATACCATGCTCTTACAACCTTTCGAAGAGTTCTTAACTTCTAAAGGTTCTTCTACGAAAGATGGTTCCAGTAGAAGAGAATTAATTTTGGTACTGGAAGGCGATTTGTATTTGGTTCCGTTCCCACTACTTCGATCAGCCAGTGAGAATTCTGAATATCTTTGCGAAAGATTTTCATTATTTGTGGTTCCTAACTTAAGCACACTTCGATCTGGAAGACTGAGGAAACAGGACGAAACAGTTAGAAGTCTTGTTGTTGGAAATCCTAAATTGCCAAACGCAGTGACCGATCACTGGGGTTGGAAAGATATACCTCAATCTGAACAAGAAGCAAACATGGTAGCAGAGTTGTTACAAACACAAGCTTTGGTTGGTTCATTGGCAACCAAAGAACAAGTTATTAACCAAATTCAAGAGGCTGAATGTATTCATTTTGCCACCCACGTTTCTTGGAAACTGTCATCTTTGGTGTTAAGTCCTGGAGAGGTGCGTTTAATAATATTTATTTCAATTTTTGAACAGATATTGTACATTATTCTGCTTACAGGTTTTAGATCAAACACAGTCCAAGAGATTATACATGACTGACAATATTGAAGAAGAAGAAAATAATGAATTATCTGTATCTGCAGAACTCCCACCTCTTTCTGAATTTCTTCTCAGTGCTGCTGATATTCTATCTCTTAAACTTTCAGCTAGACTGGTAGTGGTAAGTCAAGTAATTTATTCAATACTGGAAAGATGATAATATATATTTTTTGTAGATAAGCTCTTCACACACAAGAGAACCACAAGGTTGGGCAACTTCTGATGGTCTAGTAGCTTTAGTTCGATCGTTACTTGCTGCAGGAGCTCAAACTGTACTCGTATCCTTATGGCCAGTACCTGATACAGCTACCAAAATACTGCTTAGAGCATTCTATTCGGCTTTATTGCAAGGAACTAGAGCTGCAAGGTGATATCTAAGAGATCATTACTTTCAAACTTGATTTTTATATTGAGATATTTTTTAGGGCTCTGGTGGAAGCCATGCAGACTGTTCAACATACCAAACATTTTGCTCATCCTGCAAACTGGGCTGGATTCGTCCTTATTGGCTCGAACGTCCGGCTCTCCAATAAAGTAGCTTTGATGGGTCAAGCGCTTTGTGAACTTTTGCGATATCCGGAGAAATGCAGAGACGCTTTAAGAGTAACATTACATTTAGTAGAAAAGAGTTTGCAAAGAATTCATAGAGGGCAGAAAAATGCTATGTACACTACACAAAAATCAATTGAGAATAAAGTGAGTTATTATTTTCAAATTTTAGAGGTTACAGGATTATTTCTTATATCATTCAATTATTTAATATTTATAGGTTGGTTCTGTATGTGGTTGGAAAGAACTTCTGATGTCTGTTGGATTTAGATTTGAACCTGCTTCGAATGGTATACCCAGTAGTGTATTTTTCCCACAGTCTGATCCTGATGACAGGCTAACACAATGTTCTGCTAGTCTACAAGCTCTTTTAGGTAAATATGATTATTAAGCATTTATATTGATTATTAAAATATTACTTTTTTAGGTTTGACAAGTACATCTATTCATGCTCTGTCAAAATTAACATCAAATCCTGAAGTTGCTGATGAAATTATTGTTGTTATTCAATCAGCATTGACACAATTTTCGTCGAAAGGGGTGGAAAACGATAGCGTAGATGTAGCACTACATGTCAGGTAAACATAATGTTGATGCTGATCTTCTCGATCAAAATGATTTTTATTACTCAGGTTATGGAGAGTTCCAGGATGCCATGAGCTTTTTGCTTCCCTAGGATTCGATTTATTAGATGTTGGACAAGATAAAGTAACCCTAAGAACTGGAAAACAAGCTAATAGAAGAAATATACAATTTACTATGCAAGCTCTACTAGCGTTATTCGGTAAGGGACCATTAGATTCCAAAATTATAGTAAATTTAGAATTGTAGTGGTTCGTTCAACAAAGTGTCTTAACATATATTTGTTCTAGATACCCAAGAAGCTCCCAAAAGCCTAACAATCGACTCCTCAAGTAGTCTAGAATCCCTCGCTTCCATAGACAACGACTTTTCTCATTCTGACAATGAACTAAATTGCGCCTCTTCTACTCCTACCAACAAACCTATTCCACGGGTCCCACCGCCATTTTCCAGAACAGTTTTGCCAAGTAAAATACTAGGAGGAGCCTTTACGTCATATGTCAGACGAAGAGGCGAGCCAGATGGAAGAACTGCTAACCCTGGAGATGGAAAATCTACTTTAGATAATAAACTGAGAAAGAATATGACTTTGGCTAGACCTGGTGGAGGGGAGTCTGATGCTGCTTTTACTCCAAGTCCACCAGTAGTGTTACAGGTAAAGGACTGCTTGAAATTGTTAAAATGCAATAACCTATAGTCAGGCATCCATTTTTCTTGGCTTAACTACTTGTTGAAATTTTAGCCCGAAAATCAAAATATGGCTCTTTCTCTTGCACACCAATCAAGAATAAGACATTTGTATTCTCAAAATGAAGGTAAAGGAGACAATATGCGACCTGACAGTTCCAGTTCAGCTAGTTCTGCAACTGATTGGGAAAATGGTCACGCCACAATCTTACGACGTCAAACTCAAAATCAGGTAACTTAATTATCAGCAAGAAAAAAAATTGTACGTATGTTGTCACATATTTTGATATAACTAATTCTTTTAGGTTCCTCCCTTACCTCCTCCACGAATACAACCCTTGTCGGAGCTACCTCTTTACAATAACCTCCCAGCTGGTTTGTTCGAGAACAGTTCTGACAGCGAATTAGAAAAGATGGAAGCAAAACTTTTCACTTCCACCTTCAAGAATAAAATATCTTACAAAAAACCACGCAACCCTCTGAGTGCGTTCGACAGATTGAGTGTAAGAACTGAAGTGACGTCTACCCAGAATCTGCATCAGCAACAAAACCCCAGCAGAAAGCCCATAACGTTGCCCAGCGAGGAAACTTTACCTGCAAACGAAAGATTGTTGTATTTCTCACCTAATGATTCTGAAAGTGATAATAATACTACTGTGATTACGTCTGGTGGCGAGAAAGAAGAGACTGAACAAGATTTGAATAAAAATGACGGGAAATCTGGCAGTTCCTCGTTGAGTAAGTCAAATATATAGTTTAGGTTTTAGATTGTCTCATGGCATATTTATGTTGATGTTATTCTGCTCCTTGTGATACATTTAAGCATGCTTGAGGCTGACAAGTTATAAATACAACAAGAAATGCAAATATTTAATGTTTTTTTTTATATTTTAGCTATACATGATACTATTTTGGCAACCCAATTGAGGCACATCAATAGGGAACTTACACCAACTATTTCTGAGGTATATCATGAACGAAATATTGGACTGGGACTGGCACCACCATTATCCAAATTGTTACTGAATCAACCATCCCAACCTGCTCTTAAGACTGACAATACTGTATTGGAAAAAATTACTCTAGGTGAGTCCCAGATAAAAAGATTTTGTTCGAGAAAACTCTTAAATGAAATTGACAAAAATAATTTAAAATTCGATGTTAAAAAGTGAGAGGTTGAAAATACATATTAACCTATTAAAAAGAATGAAAAGGAGACCTCTGGCAAAATAAAACTATATTAAATAATTGTTTTTCTAAAGCAAATTTAAATAATTTTATTTTAAGGTTTGGTTGACGATGAAGAGGAAGATACGAACGACGAATCAAAATCTAGACCATGTCAAAGATGCAAGTTAGAAAAATGTTCTTGTAAGTTGAAATCAAACAAACCATGGTTATCCGAGAATGCAAGTGCCCTTCAACAAATTCAGAGTTCCGATCTGACAACGGCTGATATCCTTGAACGAGAAGTCAAGAATAAAAAAAGCATGATGAGGTGAGGTGTATATTCAATTAATTAAAGTGTTAGGAGAAATATTGTAATAAAGTCAGACAGACAATAACGAAATATTTCTAGGGCTTGGGCTTAGTGGTAAACCTATTGCCGCCACGCAAAGTTAACTTGTCGCACGGAAATTAACAATAAAGACCCCCAAAAAAATTTTCAACAATAAGTTTCAATTCTATAATCGACAGTAATATCCCAAGACCTTGACAACTAGCCGACTATTTTTATTGTATCTAAATTTCGAGTTTATTTTAGGATCAATTCGTCGAGACTTAATTTTGGCATTAATAATCTGAATTATTCTTTGATTATTAACGCCAAAATTGCCGAGACAAATTGTAAAATATACGAGAAATTTAGTAGCAATAAAAATAGTAGCTAATTTGTCAAGGTCGCGTTATATTTAATAAGATTATTTCCCGAGTCACAAAAAATTCTGTACACGTACATATAAATTATACTAGTTTTGCTCTTTACTGTCTTGGCAGGTACGTTTAATTTAATTATATTATCAATTTCTTGAAGATTTTTACTCCCGAATCTACTCATTGTTAATACTTTTTAACAAAATGTGTCAAATTTAATTCTGTAATAAACTTTAATGGCAAACTGTCAAAATTCAGATGACGCGCGCCTACTATGTTTGTCGTAAAATGGACGGTATTACATAGAAAGGAATGAATGAATATATTTATAGTTTCAGAAAAAGTGCGAAATCAGTTGGATTTGTGTATTTGCTACTAAAGATCGATAATTTATTAACTATAAGCAATTTTATAATACCACTAGTATAGGTTTTAACTGAAAAATTTGAAATTTACGGGCGGCTTCGTTATTGTTGGATACCGTCCTTCAGGTGAATATTGAGAACGATGATCAAATAGCCGAATATTTACCACCAAGGTGAATAGTCGCTTTATTTTGTTTTGATTGGCTGCGTCAAATCAGTTTCCAAGCACGTGATTGGTTAAAAATTAATATTTGACAGGTAAGGGAAATAATCGACAGTAATCTCCCAAGACCTTGACAAATAGCCGACTATTTTTATTGTATCTAAATTTCGAGTTTATTTTAGGATCAATTCGTCGAGACTTAAGTTTGGCATTAATAATCTGAATAACTCCCGAGAGCTTTAGCTCGAGGGAGTTATTCTTTGATTATTAACGCCAAAATTGCCGAGACAAATTGTAAAATATACGAGAAATTTAGTAGCAATAAAAATAGTAGCTAATTTGTCAAGGTCGCGTTATATTTAATAAGATTATTTCCCGAGTCACAAAAAATTCTGTACACGTACGTATAAATTATACTAGTTTTGCTCTTTACTGTCTTGGCAGGTACGTTTAATTTAATTATATTATCAATTTCTTGAAGATTTTTACTCCCGAATCTACTCATTGTTAATACTTTTTAACAAAATGTGTCAAATTTAATTCTGTAATAAACTTTAATGGCAAACTGTCAAAATTCAGATGACGCGCGCCTACTATGTTTGTCGTAAAATGGACGGTATTACATAGAAAGGAATGAATGAATATATTTATAGTTTCAGAAAAAGTGCGAAATCAGTTGGATTTGTGTATTTGCTACTAAAGATCGATAATTTATTAACTATAAGCAATTTTATAATACCACTAGTATAGGTTTTAACTGAAAAATTTGAAATTTACGGGCGGCTTCGTTATTGTTGGATACCGTCCTTCAGGTGAATATTGAGAACGATGATCAAATAGCCGAATATTTACCACCAAGGTGAATAGTCGCTTTATTTTGTTTTGATTGGCTGCGTCAAATCAGTTTCCAAGCACGTGATTGGTTAAAAATTAATATTTGACAGGTAAGGGAAATAATCGACAGTAATCTCCCAAGACCTTGACAAATAGCCGACTATTTTTATTGTATCTAAATTTCGAGTTTATTTTAGGATCAATTCGTCGAGACTTAAGTTTGGCATTAATAATCTGAATAACTCCCGAGAGCTTTAGCTCGAGGGAGTTATTCTTTGATTATTAACGCCAAAATTGCCGAGACAAATTGTAAAATATACGAGAAATTTAGTAGCAATAAAAATAGTAGCTAATTTGTCAAGGTCGCGTTATATTTAATAAGATTATTTCCCGAGTCACAAAAAATTCTGTACACGTACGTATAAATTATACTAGTTTTGCTCTTTACTGTCTTGGCAGGTACGTTTAATTTAATTATATTATCAATTTCTTGAAGATTTTTACTCCCGAATCTACTCATTGTTAATACTTTTTAACAAAATGTGTCAAATTTAATTCTGTAATAAACTTTAATGGCAAACTGTCAAAATTCAGATGACGCGCGCCTACTATGTTTGTCGTAAAATGGACGGTATTACATAGAAAGGAATGAATGAATATATTTATAGTTTCAGAAAAAGTGCGAAATCAGTTGGATTTGTGTATTTGCTACTAAAGATCGATAATTTATTAACTATAAGCAATTTTATAATACCATTAGTATAGGTTTTATATGAAAAATTTGAAATTTACGGGCGGCTTCGTTATTGTTGGATACCGTCCTTCAGGTGAATATTGAGAACGATGATCAAATAGCCGAATATTTACCACCAAGGTGAATAGTCGCTTTATTTTGTTTTGATTGGCTGCGTCAAATCAGTTTCCAAGCACGTGATTGGTTAAAAATTGATATTTGACAGGCAAGGGAAATAATCATCTTATTGCCACTCGTGCGGTATTGTCGATTGCCTACTTCGTTCGTGCGCTCAACTTCGCTCTCGTTGGCAATCGACAATATCCGCACGGGGTACGGAAAAGTGTAATTTTGCGCACGCAAGAGCATTCGGAAAAGTACTACTTTTGCGCACGCTTGTAGGAAAATGTTTTAATTGTTTGCGATCACTTCTGACCATTTTTCCCTATCTCTGGTGGTGTGAATTAATTCTCCTGTGGAACCTATTCCTGTCCAATGTCCATTGGAGCAAATGATACCTTTCGTTGCGTAACACATGTCCCAGGTACGCTGTCTTCCTGCGTTTTATCATGTCCAGCAATTCGCGCTCTCTTCCTATCGTCCTCAAAATTTCCTCGTTGGTTTTTTTTGTTGTCCATGGGACTTTCAAAATTCTTCGATAGATCTACATTTCAAATGCTTCTAGCTTATTCATTGTGCTAACCTTCAATGTCCAGCCTTCCATACCATACAACATTTTGTGAATTCTGAGATTGAGGTCAAAGTCAGGGTTCGTAAAGACGTTTTTGAATCTCATGAATTTTTCTATCCGGCATTTGATTTCTACGTCTGAAGACCAGTCTTCACATAACCAAGTCCCCAGATAGTTAAACTTTTTTACTAGTTCTATGTCTTCACTATCGTATAAGAGTTTCGCATTCTGGAACTCATCCAATTTGCTGGTGATTACTAGGAATTGTCTTTTTTATGTTACTGGTATATTATTAAATAGATTTTGTTATTTTTGTACATAACCGCCTATTCATTTTTATAACAGGTCTGAGCAAAAAACTAAAGAAGACACAGAACCAAAACGCCTGTCCCCATTTTCCGAAATGTCCCGACGTGACGAAGGTGATGGTAGGAGTATTGCAGACTCCGTTTCCAGTTACAAAAACCAATACTCGACTTATCAGTCCGCTGACAAGATATCGTCAAGTAAACCTACGACGAAGTTAAGGACGATTTCGTTGCACAGAAGAAATTTGCCGAGTTGACAAATTTAGAGAAATTTCGTTTTAATTATATTATTACTCATTATATGTATTATTTATATATTTTTTAAATTTGTACAATGTTGGAAAGCTTTAATAAAATTGGCCATTAATTAGTCAAAATTATTTTGTAGGTTCTTAAAAAAATCTAAAACTGTGTTTTAGCGCAGTTGTCAGAGACTCCGCACAAAATGTGATATCGATGAAACTTGGCACTTAGGTACTTGAAAGGGTGTAGAAAACGATAGAAACCTTTGCTGCTCTATTTGGTTTTTTCATTATATCTCGAAAAAAAAAAATCGAAAAACTATTAGCACCACGTGAAAGAGCGGAAAATTTTACTAAAAATTATATTATAAGTTATTTAAATTAAAATTTGTATTGTTATAAAAAATTATCAAACATAAGAAACCGAATTAGAAAACTTTACGCGCGCGCCAAGTCGCTGAATACAAATATTCAGGCGAGGCGTTCGGGAAAAAACTAAAATATTTTTGCCTTAAATGTACTCAAAGAAAAAAATGAGAAAGGTAGTTTTTTTTTTGTTTTCTCACTGATATTTATAAAACTGAAGATATACAGTGTGTCCCAAAAAGTTTTATACAAATGGACAAAAAGTTTATCTTACATTTCGCAAAAAAAATTATTGTTGATAAAAATCTCTGCATGACTTGTTGATCCATAATCAGGTATATAATTTTTAAAACATTGTATGGAATATAGAGAAAACAAAAAGTAATGATTTGGACGGAGAGAAAAATAAGTACAAACTGTAGTGGAGGGCAAGATGTTCATTGGAATTGTGATTAAGTAGCAAAAAATTATGAACAATTGTAGATTATTGATATTCCCAGATAGAAAAAAAGACAATAAACACTTCAGAAATTGTTAGATAACACAGCTCCACAAAAAAAAATTTGTCTGCGCAAAGAACTTCACTACTGTAACTAGGGGTTTTTGGGGTTTGGTCAAGGTCATTTGACGGTCAGATCTGGTCAAGGAGATTTCCTCAATTTGACCTTCAAATGACCTTGGCCCTGACCTGATGAGGTCAAACGGACCTCGGATTCGGATTCAGCGACCCCAAAAAACCCCTAGTTATAGTAGTGAAGTTCTTGGCGCAAACAAATTTTTTTGTGGGGCTGTGTTATCTAACAAGTGTTTATTGTCTTTTTTTATCTGGGAATATCAATGATCTACAATTGTTCATAAGTTTTTGCTACTGATTCACAATTCCAATGAACATTTTACTCTACACTACAGTTTGTACGTATTTTTCTCTCCGTCCAAATCATTATTTTTTATTTTCCCTATACTCCATACAATGTTTTAAAAATTTTGTACCTGATTATGGATTAAGAATAATTTTTTTTGTGAAATGTAAGATAAACTTTATGTCCATTTGTATAAAACTTTTTGGGGCACACTGTATATGAATAGAGTCATAACAAAAAAATCCTCGTACATTTATCAGCAATATACTTTTACTTTTGATGTAAAAATAATTAAAATGATGAACATTGTCTCTGTTTAATAAAACTTTACAGCATTCATTTTTATTTTCAAAATAGTGTTTATATAAATCGGAAATTAGTTTTTTTTAAATAAAGTAAAAAATACATTTTATAATGTGTAATAATTTATATAAATATATAAAAAAATGATAATTTTAAAACATAAGTTTTATTAAACAGAATGTTCATCATTTTAATTATTTTTACATCAAAAGTAAAAGTATATTGATGATAAATGTACAAGGATTTTTTTGTTATGGTTCTATTAATATACAGTATGTCTCAGTAAGTTGGACCCATATGGGAAACTTTTTTATTATTAATTTTCGGAGAAAAAGTTATTCTTTATAAAAAGCAGTGCATGCTCTAAAACCTAAAATCAGATATAAAAAATTTTCAGTCGTATACGAGATTTGTCAAAAAATATGAATTTTGCTCAAGAGTAAAGTACCTTTATTTTTGAAATATGAAAAAAAAAGTTATTAAAAAAAATTGTTTCTAATGTCATTTTACGTCAACATACCGATTTTGAAGAAGATATTTAACTTTAAGAAAATTTTCATTTTTAACATTTTTTGATACACCCCCGTAACTGATAATTTTGAATTCATCATCATTTGGTTAATATTGTTCGATGGTGTGGTATGTCTGAAAAATTTGACAACAAATGAAAAATTCCTTTATTATTGATTTAAAAAAAAATATTCTTCATAAAAAGTTCACATTATAATCAATATGCAGGAATTAAATTTGCAAAATATTTAGTGGAAGGAAAATCAAAAAATTTTAATCCGGTCTAACTTGTTGCTTATAAACGGAAGTCTAGTATGGTTTTGTAAGGTCCCTGTGAACATTCTTAAATTTTTCAATGAATTCAAATTTCGTCAGTTACGGGGGTGTATCAAAAATGTTAAAAGTGAAAATTTTCTTAAAGTTGGAATATCTTGTTCAAAATCTGTATGTTGACGTAAAATGTCATTATAAACAAGTTTTTTTAATAACTTGTTTCATACTTCAAAAATAGAGGTACTTTTCTCTTGAGAAAAATTCATATTTTTTGACAAATCTCGTATACGACTGAAAAATTTTGATATCTGATGACCGTATTTTACATTTTACATGCAGAACTTTTTATAAAGAATAACTTTTTCCTAAAATTAATAATAAAAAAGTTTCTCATATGGTTCCAACTTACTAAGACATACTCTATCTTCAATTTTATAAAAATCAGTGAAAATTTTAGAAATTATAACTTCCGGTCAAATTTTCTAAGAGAAAACAAAAAAAAACTAATAGCTTTCTGAGAAAGCTTATAGTCTCCTCTTTAAAATGCGTTCTTTTTTTACATTTTAGGCAAAGATACTTCAGTTTTTCTAGAACTCCTAGCTTCTTATTTTGAATAATTTTTTATAGTACCTAATACATTTTTTTTAAATAACATAATATAAATTTTAGTAAAATTTTCCGCTTTTCCATGTGGTGCTATTAGTTTTTCGAATTTTTTTTTCAGCTATAATGAAAAAACCCAATTTTCGATTTTATTTTAGAAATTGTGAACTTAGCATACACTTTAGAGGAGCAAAGATTTTTTTATCGTTTTCTACAGCCTTTCAAGTACCTACTTAAGTGCCAAGTTTCATCGATATCACATTTTGTGCGAGCTTTTGGTCAATATCCTTCTCTGGCAACTGGGCTATTTACAAAGGTGGGAGGTACTAAACAATGTATCTGTACCACATAGATAAAGGATTGTATACAGAAACTTTACACTCTATTTTCTCGTTACAGTTACAGATGAAACACATCAGCCCTGCACTGACTTCATCGACTTTACCGACTTTACCGATTTTACCGACATTAACGACTTTAACGACTTTGTCGATTTGAAATCATCACAAGTTCCTTCTACGGGTGTATCCAATACTATAGACGGTCTGTTAGTTCTTATACTCCAAACATTTTCCCTGTTGCCAGTCGGATCGGTCAAATTTTCTCTTCTTAATCTTCCAGCTAAAAATGCAAATAGTGAATTAGTGGACTAACCCCATTTAGGTAGGATGGATAAAATAGTTATTTATGCAACAATAGATCCTAACGCTCGCGGTGCATACAAGATTTTATTTTTCACGAAAAATGTATTTTATTTTAATGAAAAACCGATTTTTTGATATTTTGACGTTTGTTGAATATTGATGAATGATGAATGTGAACGTCATTGCTGCTTTGTGTTATATACGTCTTATAAAAGTAATGAAAATAAATACCGATTTTCCAAAAAATATCAAAGAAAATATGCACCCAAAGCAACCAAAAATTTATTGCCGCAGTAATCGAGACCCTCCTCGTAGAATTAGCGGTCGTTATGGCCGCTCATTATGCTCTAGGGCATTATGAGTGTATTTATAGCAACCGTATCCAAGGTAAAATAGACAAATAATAGAGAGTTATTGCACATCATTTGGGGTATACGGTATGCCTTACAGTGACAGTTACGCGTGCGCAACAGTAAACAACCATTTTTAAGGTATAACGTCGTACGCTATATCTAAGGCATAAGGAGAGCCTTAAACCTTATACCTTATGCATATTTGATGTTCTAAAACCAAAAAGCGGCTTTTTCGCGATCGATTTTAGAATTAAATAACAGAAGAAGAGCAATGTTAAACCGTATTCAATGGTTAACGTAAATAAAGTTAAAAAATTGAATATTTGTAAACAAAATTTTTCGACTGAACATTAGACTTTAATAAAAACGATTATTCTCGATAATTTTGAGTTTATGTTGAAAAGTAATACAAAAGTTTTAATTATCTACAACATTTATATTAAACTGTTTACGATATATTTCAGCTACAAATTCTAAAAATCCAATATCTAACCCTCAAAACATAGGGCTTCGGTACCATAAAAGGGTTTGTTAGATGAATTAGTTTATGAGTATTTTGAAAAATAAATTATTGCATTATTTCAAGGAACTTAGTCTGTTTGGATTACAACAGATTGGGAAAAACCTATAATCCAATCGTTATAATGTAAATTTAACTGCTGGCTGGGGATTAAAGAAATCATTTTCCAAAATTCTGTGCTTAATTGTAATGTTTTGTCTATATGTATTTAAATATATATTATTGAAAAGATGTTAATTATTTAAAATACAAAAAATGAAATTTTCCATTAGTTTTGATATCTGATATTTGCATTTTAAATAAAACTAAAAAACTATTAGTCTTAATTTATTGCTTAATAAAGGTAAGAAAGTTAAAAATATTTTATTTCAAAGTAATTTAAACTTAATTCTACAACATATTTCTATTTCTTGGTTTGTTTTTTGCTCCGATGGATCTTAAGAGTCTTTTCTTGTATGAACTTCCTGGTTCCCGGTTTTGATTGTTGAAATTTCATTAAAACCCTTCAACCTATTCGTATAATCTAATCTTCTAAGCAAAATGCACAATCCTTCAAGTCCTGTAACACAAAATTAGGGGTAATAGGTTTTTACTTTCATTAGGAGAAAGTCAATAGTTTATACCTGATATAACATTACTTCTTCTTGTTCTAATTACAGCTGGTAACATAAGACGTTCTGCTAAGAATACAATGTGTTCTCTTTCAAATCGGAAATTTGATTTTATGTAATGGGTTAACATTAACTCTAAATTGAGGCGATCATAGACATTTCTTCCTCGACCTTCCCTATTATTGATAAGGTGAAATAATATGGCTTCATCTATGTGTTCATCTTCATGTTCTTCCTCAACAAAAATATTCAAAAGTTCTTCCGTAATTTCGTTAATACTTTTCTACCATCAACTCAAGCACAATATTCAATATTTATATTTCGACACCATTGACACCCCACTATTAGCATGTCAAACGTCACTACCTTGAGAAAAGCAACTGCAATAACTCACTATTTTACGCATACCTTACATCGTCATAGCGCTAAGGTATAACGTATACGGTATACATTCTGCCAGTTTGCAATAACTCTCTAATATACTGAAAAATAAACACTATTTCAAAAATGCTGACAATTGACTCGAATATACTGAATGTATTTTTTCTCATTTTTATTGTAATTATCTTAGATTTTACAAGAAAAGCGCCCTTTGAATAGGACCGTTATTAATTTTATTAAAAACAATAATAAATAATGTCCCACTAACATAGTTTACTAAAACAATACAAAATTATTAGAAACAACTTTGCTTTCACTTATTTTTATTTAATTTAATTTTTTCACTTCTTTTATTTTCTTTGTATTCTTTCCTTTCTTTCTTTTCTTTTTGTCTTTCTTTTCTTTTTTTCTTCCTTTTCCTTCTTTTCTTTTTTATTATTATTAATTGGGTGTTTAACTAATTTTCAGATTCTATTTAAAACCTTATAAATAACAAGTACTATATGAATAATTAACAACACAATATGTTTTTTTAATTTTAGTTGCGTACATAATTTTTACCAGCAATTTGTTAATTTTTATAACGTGCCTTTTGAATATTGCGCAATTGTTGAAATTACGTCACTGGTTGCGTAACTGAAGTTAGATATAAGCCGAATCGAAAGTTCAACGAATTCACTCGACATCAAAGTTAAAATTGTTAAATGTCACTGTCAATAATGTCATTTCTTTGATTTTTGTTGAAGCGTGGGTTTTTGATTTTGCATTTATTTTTGATTTATTAATATTTTTTAGTTAGTATATAGTATTTTCTTTGTTTCTAAGTTAGTGTATTTGTGTTTTCCCGACTTTAAAATCATTATTCTATATTCTTCTTCTTCTTCGTCTTCGTTTTTCGAAACTAGTGGTCTTGGTCTGTTATGTTTCTTCTTTTTTAATCGTTTACCGTAAAGCAAATCAGTACCGTACCAGTGACGTAACTGTATTAAAAGTTGCATAAAATCTCAAATCTTTTTTTATTAGTTTTTATCTATTTTAAGCAAAAAAACATGCAATTATGTAGAAAGTAATTAAGTATGAGTAATTAGAAATACAAAACAAATGAGGTTAGATTTGGAGTTAAACACCTAATTATACAGTCCATTTTTGTCTTGGCTGGTCATTAACATTTCTTTCCAAGGACTCGTTCATCCAACGAACAGCGAGGCTTTGGAACACATTGCCTAGGGAAGTGTTCCCCGAGGCATACAACCTCCAGAAATTTAAGAAGAACACCAATTCCTACCTTCTTTCCCATGGTTCTCACGATGTTCTCTGAACATTACAGGATATCCCCTTTCGTGGGAACCAGATCATAAAAAAGAATCCACGACACAAATGTAAACGCACAGTTAAAGATGCAGCATTAATAAGCTTAAATATTAATGAATTCAAAAATAAATTTACAATTGTACCATAAGTTTTTTCTGAGCTGATGACAACAGATTTTGCCATCTTAAATTTCAAAACCTTTTTTTTGGTTAATAATTAATGTACTTTATTGGATCCCAATAGGCCATCGACCGAGGTTCTTCCATGGGCGGATCTAGTCCCACCTTTAGGTCATTTTTTAATTTAAAGGAAGAGTACAAGAAGCCGAGATATCCTTTTCAACCCTTCGAAGGTTGAAGGACTGGATGAGAACAACCATGAGAGAGAATAGACTTGTAGCCGTTCCTCCGCTGAGCAGTGGATATTCCATAACCTCTCGACTCCTCTCCCGGGTGGAAGACATCCCCCCCCCCTTGAAAATCGGCTGGATCCGGCCATGGGTCCTCCAGCCTGTTTTTTTGTTATTTTGGAAAAATAAATAATTATTAATAAGGTGAATTTATCATTTCAGATCATAGGAGGTTGTTAACGACTCTAATTTAGAGAACTTCTTTTGCATTCAATTACCAAGTCGGCCGATCTTTAGCAACGCCGCTTTTTTAAACGAATGTCTGTAATTTTTCAGTGGAACTGTAGATTTGTTGGTTTTTGCTGTCTGCAGAACTTCAAGAAAACAAGCACCTTGCGATTAACGTTTTATTAAAAATATTAACGAAAGACAACGCACAAAAATAACAGGAACGCACATGTGTAATTTACTAATTAATAGTAATGGTTAACGTAAGAGAATCACATAATTCAGAACATATCTTTTTTATCAGTGAAAAAATGAACCGAACAAAATTTGTTAACTTAAGTCAGGTTGTGCGCCCATGGCAATGATTCGACGAAGAATGCCTAAAAATTCGCATCCCCGTTTATTTATTTCGTTGCAAGACGTGTGGGAGTGTGAAAAACAATGATGTCTGTCGGAGTATTTCCGGTATATCTATTTCTCTTTCCATCTTACTTCCTCTTATTCAGAACACAAAATTGAAATTTATTTTATCGTCTCTAAAGTTTTGAACGCCCGGACACATACGTGCTCGCAACGTTGCCGGTTTGTGGTCGCAAATTCCGATATGGCCTACGTGACTCGCAGCATGTCGGATATGATTTTGAATATTTGGTAAACGCGCCGTGTTGCCGGTTTGATACGATTTAACATTTTGAATGTTATGTTTAATTTTATGGTTGGAAATTAAATAGAGGTGAGTCATTAAAAAAACTTACTTTTAAGAATGTTGGACCAATCAAATACGTAATCATAAGGATTGCTTTCTATAAATTCAGTCATTTCTTCTTTAACCGTCAAGAATTTATCATAAGTATTAACCGATTGTGATTTTGTAACCCACATCGAAGCGTGCGGATCTGGTGGAGGTGGAGGTTTCTCTTTCATAACATCGGGAAACAAAGCTGATACGGTGTCCATGAATATGTTTTCGCCTTCTTTTAACCTGTTAGTTTCATAAAAAGAATTATTAATTCATTTCTGTAATTCATAGTGGTTTGTTTGGATATTAAAACCACTTTAACCAGTTTTATTTTCTTTATAAAGTTTTCAGTTATGACAAGTGTCATTAGAATTGCGAATAGCTGATCGGTTTTGTCAGTGTAATTTAGACTACTAGTTCAGCCACTGAAGGTATTCACCTCCGATTTCGTTGAACCTCCATCGATTTTCATGAAAATTGGTGAGTAGTTAGAGGATACCTCAAGAAACAAAAGTGACATGGTGCCAACTGGCGCCTTTACCCTGGGGGTGGATGCCATCCCTTCTCGGGGGTGGTAATTATTTTATTAAAAATAACCCCAGCAATCCATAGATAGATAAAATTAATCAAGTTATGATGAAAATAAGAGGACTTTCGAATCTTTTAGGAAAAAGTGAAAAATAAAACATATGCCGTTTCCACAAAAATTAAAATTTATAGTAATCCCTCTAAGACTTTCTTTATTTTAGCATAAGTAATGTCCTCAAAAAATTTGACCGGTTTAGAATGCATATTTTTGAAAAACAATATGTGTAAAAAAAATCAGAATTTTTCAAATTTTCGTAAATTTCTTTTCTTTTGATAATAACTCCAAAAACATACTCCATATACGTAAAAAATGATAGAGAACGAAATTTGAGTTTTTTTTACCAAAGATTTTACTTTTTTTTTATTTTTGTAGGATAAAAAATAACCGAGATAGAAACTTAAAACCAACATTTTACTGCGAGAACCATGTAACCGGGGCCCTTTAACCTTTTATCTTTTAAAAATAAGGGATTTAAAAGATTAAATTTAATACTATGTCAAATGGTTTTTGGATGAACCTGATAATATCATACAAATTAACGGAGTTATTGTAAAAAAACCAATAACATTTTTTTGGAAAAATTTTTGGAGCAGAGATTTTGTATGTATACAGGGTGTCCCACGACGTACTGTACACAGTCCAACCATAAGTATTATGGACCGGGCCATTTCATATCTGGTATTAAAAAATGCCTTGTTGCGTTTTTGACCGATGTACAGGGTGATATTTGAAAATATGTTAATTATTCTACGTTAAGTATATCTAAAAGTAAAAATCTCAGACCAATCAAATTTGGCACACTGAGTGTTCTCCCTGAGCTCAAAATAGGTTTTAAAAAAATTTTAATTTCAGGTCCGGACTTTTTTTTTAGATTTTTATTGGTTTTTTGAAAACAACACCCCCTTTTATTTTTCTCACTTTAAAGCTTAAGGATGATACTAAGCAACAGTTAAAAAAATTGAACGCGCAACTTTTTGTTTTCTGCAGAAAAAAATAAAACTTTGAAAAATAGTATAATTTTAATGGATTCACATTCTTCATATGAATGATGCGGCACTACATTAATAGCATATTATCATTTTTCAACAAAAATCATAAGGACAGTTCATTTTACTCGATATAAAGTATTATTCAATCAACCGTTGAAATTCCAGGGCCGGATTTATTTTTTTAAAGTTTTTAATGATGCTGTAAAAACAACACCCTGTAAAGCGAGTTGTACAAATTTTCTTTCTGTAACGTCAAAGAAAAAGCTATTACTTTTGATAATTGTGAAAATGCAAGTAGGCTTTGAATTCGCTTTGACGTCCATTTCGACAGTTTGTGACAGAACGTGGTGAGCGACTGACAAGACCAAAAAGAGGTTATTTTGGAAATGGTAAATCAAAATGAGAAGCTAAGTACCCGGCGAATATCCAGTATTTTGAATATTTCTAAGTCCACAGTTTTCAGGACGTTAAAGAAAGATCACCTCCATCTATATCACCCCCAACTGGTACAGAGACTGCAAAAAATAAATACGGCCCTGGAAATTCAACGGTTGATTGAATAATATTTTATAATCGAGTGAAATGAACTTTCCTTATGATTTTTGTTGAAAAATGATGATGTGCTATCAACCTAGTGACGCATCAGTCATAAGAAGAATGTGAAGCCATTAAAATTATACTATTTTTCAAAGTTTTATTTTTTTCTGCAGAAAACAAAAAGTTGCGCGTTCAATTTTTTTAACTGTTGCTTAGTATCATCCTTAAGCTTTAAAGTGAGAAAAATAAAAGTTGTCTGATCTGGCTTACAGGGTGTTGTTTTCAAAAAACCAATAAGAATCTAAAAAAAACTAAGTCTGGATCTGAAATGAAAATGTTTTTAAAACCAATTTTATTGAGCTCAGGGAGCACACTCAGTGTGCCAAATTTGATTGGTCTGAGATTTTTACTTTTAGATATACTTAACGTAGAATAATTCACATATTTTCAAATACCACCCTGTATATCCGTCAAAAACGCAACAAGGCACTTTTTAGTACCAGATATGAAATGGCCTCGGTCCATAGTACTTATGGTTGGACTGTATACAGTACGTCGTGGGACACCCTGTATATAAGGAAAAAAGATAGAGAGTAAGAAGTAGACGCGTCGATAGGTACATGCTCACAAAATATACATGTGTGGGTGTGTGTATGTACATTTTGAAGATAGAAAATTTCGCAATAAGTAAATAAAGATTTTAATACTCAGTAAATGAGATTTCAATTCAGTAATGTATTATTCAAATGATTAAAGTTTCTTGAAACCAATTTTTTCAATAACTCTGCTTTAAGTTTTTAAGGGTTGAAATTTCACAGTCAACCAAAATTTATATCATATACATTAAACAAACTGGTTTGTGTAATGTTAATGTGATTTCATATTTCAGAAATATAAAAAATGATTTTTTCATGATTTTCGATTTAAGGAGTGGTTGCTAAAAGGGTTGAAAAATTAATTAAAATCATAAATCATGCATATAAATGTTGAAAAATACTTATTTTATTTAATTAAACGAGATTACTTACGCCAGAATGCTTAAATCTGCATTTTTAACAAAAGGGGTGGATTTCACCCCTAAATGCAAAAGCGCAAGTCGAGAATATGCCATTTTTGAAGTTGATGGTAAAATATACTCAATCGCAAATCGATGGAGGTTCACCGAAATCGGAGGTAATAGTTGATTTTTACCTTCATTCACTGTACTATACACTAAAAAGCAAGCAACACAAGTGTAAGAAATGCCAAATATCAAACAAAAATTATAACTATTTTGACATTGTAACAGAACCTGCAAATGTTACTTGGTTTTTTTTAAACACATATCACAGCAAGTCAATATGTTATTTCGATTAGAAAATACACCAAATATTATTGAACACAAATATTAATTTAAAGCTAAAACAAAAAGGTAAGCCAAATATCTATATTTTACTTTTCCAGACAGTGTACCGTCCGAAAAAAGTCCTAGGACCGAAAAGATCTTCTTCTCGTTGTTGTGTACTGTATCGAATTTGAGGTTTTTTGACATACTCGAATAAAATAGTATATTGTGCAACAAGTTTTGAAAATAGCACTTTTCACACGAGTTACACACTATACTTCTCCTACGGCTGCGACTTTATTATCATATATATATATTTTTATTGGTACCTATTTATTGTTAGGTAAAGCAAATCTTATTTAAAACGACCAGAACTGATTTATATTTTTATTTATAACCATATAGTTACATATTTACAACAATGAACAACAACAACAACAATGAACAAACAATTTTTATTCGCTTATTAATAGTCTTCACAGCTGTTTTATTAGTTAATAAATACATGTTATTTGGGGCCGTATTCAGAAATTTATGAAAATCTTCGGATGTTAGAATTCTTGATTTCTTTGGCACATAATTTTCTGCCTGTCTCTTCAGATAAGCAGGTAACTTATGATATTTCGAGATATCAGTACTGTGTTTGATGTTTATAGTGCTTTTCAACATAGAATAGTGCGACCACAATGTTGAAGATTTATATTTTTGCGCTAATTCTTCAAAATAAACAAGCAGAACATTCTCTGATAACGAGTTTAGGTTTCGTTCATTTTTCCATTTTATGAATGTTTCATAAGAACTTTCATACCTCTCTTTGGAAATTAATGGTAAAAGATTTTGCGTGATTTGGGAGGCCCTTTCAAGTATTTCTGGAGGAGTACAGTTAAATTCATCTTCTATCATCGTGTAAGACTGCTTTTTTAAAATTTTGCAATAAATTTGACTTTATTTTAATGAGAAATGAGAACTGTCAGTAGTGACAGTGTCCGCATGCTAGATTTCATCTCGATTCATTGATATGTGTTGTTAATATGAGTTGTGTTGTCATTTTACTTTGCACACAGCGTGTGTAAACGTTTACACACGCTGTTTGAAATTGACGTTTTTCAAGGGAAGTTGACAGTGCGTTTTTATGCATATTCTAAGCAGCCGTAGGAAAAATATTTTTAATCTAAAAAAGTGGTTTTAATATCCAAAAAGAAGAACATTTAACAGAATTATTTATTCATTCATGACTGGATTTTATTCCAGAATTGCGATGCATTGAATCAATTTATTTCATTTACCTTTGTTTCTGTTTCTTCTTTTTTCGTTCGTCTTCCTCTTCCAATTTTTGCAATGGTTTTCTTCGCCTTTCTAGCTCCTTTGTATCTAACTGTTTTTTAACAACAATTGTTTCTTTGATTCTAGCTTCTTCATCACGCCTTCTTTTAATAATTGTTTTCTCAATGAAAGAAACTAATAGAAAAATTAGAAATAAAAATGAGTTTCAATTCTATCATCATAAGTCGCGTCCATACTGAGCAAATGTTCGACGAACATGATTGACAAACAATTTTGTTATGGTTTTAGAACAAAGGACCCCGCAGTTTTTGATAGGAAAATGGCTTTCGGTGGATTTCTCTCAAACTTCGGAAATTTATTCTTCATCCCATCCCGATCAAAAGTGTTCACGGGCCCAACTCAATCCTATGTACAGATGTCGAGCTAGCGCGAGTTTAAAATGATTAGGGGGAACTCGATATATGCGCATTTATCGGCAAGTTCGGCGTTCACCTCTTTACGTTTATGGTTTATATGATGGATATATGTCATACACACCCAGATACACACACACTCACACATTTAGCGTCTTTTAGAAGATTTTATTTTGATTTCTAAACTATTTTTTAAGATTTTTTTTTTATTGACATTACATTTTTCATTTTTCAATCACTTTTTTGTTACCATGAATACAGCTAGACTATGTCCGACATGGGCGTTTCATTAACAGGGTTAAACACAGCCGGACGGACACCTTGAAATAAATACAAAACTAAATGTTCAATGGAGAAATACTCTTTGTAAGAGAACACTTAACAATTATGTCCAGCATAAAATTAACATTGCTAATGAATTTAATAAGAGCTTTAGCAAACCAAATAAAAAGCGATGAAAATCTATTTCTAATTGCACCTATTTTGATTTAAAAAATGGGAAAATCGTTGGAATAGATAACACAAAGTCTGAAATAATTAAATTAAACTGTGATTATCTTTTAAAACCATTTACACATACTCTATCTAAATGTATAGAACAATTGTTACTCTATTACATAAAAAGGGAGATGTAACAACATCAGCAATTACCAACACATATGGTTAATCACCCACTTCTCAAAAAAGTTTGAATAATTAATTAAAAATAGATTAGATTGAGAGAAATCCACCGAAAGCCATTTTCCTATTAAAAACTGCGGGGTCCTTTTAAACGGTTTGGCAAAAAACATTGTTTGACAAAGAAAAAGTCGTTGACAAACATTTTTATGTGTGATTATACTTGCGACAGTCTAGTTTGAGCTAGCGAGCAGTAAGATGTAGTAAATTTGAAGCCGTACTAAAGAAAAAAAGTTTTTTAAATAGCGCGTTTATTTTTCTCATCATGGCGATCTCAAAAATGGCTGACTTTAAGATCACTGCCACTTCTAAGTGGTATTTAAGTGATATGGTTTGGTGGCCGTAACTATTATTTTCCACTTTAATGTTTCTGCAACTTTGGGGTAGTCTAGCTTAGTTGTTATAACGTTTCAAACACCTTCAGTGGCACCAAAATATTATAAAACTATTAAGTGGCTCCCAGCGGTAAACTTTAAGTGACTAACTACAACTAGGCAAAAATAAAATGAAGTTATTCTTACTGTGTAGGGGCAAATTTAGTGACTATTACGTAATAGCCACCCAATCGAAGTTGCGATATCAGTTACTTATAATGCTACTTGGGATATTACCATTGTACTGGGTACTAAAAGTTCTAGAAAATCATATATTAAAATTGACTTATCTTGTTAAAAACCTTTTTTTGCTCCTTGTGCTTTTTTACTTTTAATGATATAAAATAATAATAATATTTACTAATACATAGATGAAAACGTTGAAATAATATAAGTCAATTCAACAATACAAAATAAAATGAACGCGCCCGCCTATGCACGTCAAAAAACGTGCGGTTGTTAAGGAAACTACGCCGTTACGCGGTGTGATATTTTCATCGTGTTTGGGTTCTATCATTGATTTAACTGTATAACCTTTATAAAGTTTGTATACCTTGTGGTACTCCCTTTTTTGGCTTTTCCTTTTTTTGTTCATCTTCTTTTGGTGCATCTTCTACGGCTTCTATTGGTACATCAGGCGGTTTCTCATCTTGTTTTTCTTCCAGGTCCAATTCGAATTTTTCTCTTTCTAGTCTCCGAACAGCCTCTAACTTATTCCAATTGGCTTGCCACTCTAGAAAAAGAATTTTTCGACGGACTTCGCGTTCTATGAAATTTTTGAATTCTTCTTGTTTTTTTTCTAGTGTTCCAGGTACTGTGTCTTCTGGCATGTAGAATAGTCTCAGGCAACCTAAAATTTTTAATAAATAATATGGAAACGCGATTAGGGAACCGACTCCCAACAAAAACTACAAAATAGCTTATAATTATAAAACTATTTTAACATTTTTTAATTATATTTGAACCTAATACTTCGCAGGGGTGTACTAAAAAAATGAGACCATATAATGACAATGAAACAATTTGGACCATATTTATTGCAATGCTTTGTAATATACAATATTTTTTGACTTTCCTTCCGAAGAGAAAACAAATAACACCGATGGTTTACCGACTCTCGAGCTCGCAACTTACAACTGCCCATGCGAAAAACACGACAATTCAAGATTTATTCCACACATTTCCAATGATTGATCTTGTGATTCTTCGCATTCTGTTTGTCTCCAAACGCTGCCTACGCTCTACGCTCTTCTTCATCTCATTTTAACTATTAGTAAAAATAATAATAGTTACAATAACTTTCAATATAATTTTTTTCAGTACAATTACTAATAAACTACCACAAAGCCAGTGGGATGCCCGTGGTATCAATTATATTTATGTAATCGTAATATACAGGGTGGGCCAAAGCTTGTTCTGACATCCGAGGATTACGTCATTGTGGTAAGAGATAACACTTTCAAATTTTGTGTGAGCTAGTATAGTTACTGGGTGCACATTTTGAAAATTTGTGAAAGGTGTGAAAGTTTCGATTATACAGGGTGTTCCAAAAACTCGTGGCAGCACAAACTTACATTTTTTTAAATGTAACATAGTATATTTTATTCAAAAATCGAAAAGGTCTCACCGAGAGCGTTAAAAAATATAGCATGTTAATATATTATATGGGTGTTTCAAAAATATATGGCCAATTGTTAGCAAAAATTACCCCATCTTTAACACTCTGTAAAACAGTAAATCAAAATAAATCAAGAGGTATTTGTATTCAAATGTCATTCTCATATCGTTGACAGTGCTCACTATTAATTACATTTTTTATCTATGGCTTCTTTAATACAGGGTGAAACAGAACTCAAATCAAGCAATATCTCAAAATTTTTAAATGGATCACCCAATAAGTCTTTTTACAATTTGTTAGTAAAGGGGTTTCAAAGTTTTTTTTCTGGAAATTTGAGAAATATTAAAAAAGAAAAATATAAATCCACCAATTTGCGGCAGTGTTCAATTTTATTTTTGTGTTATCTAAAATTGTTTAATAAAATTATAAAAAAATTGACATTTCGTTTCAATATATACTCATTCACAAAACAATGTAAGAAACTGGACAACTAAACGTCAATCTGTCAATACTTTTGAAGATCACCCTAGTGTCTTCTGTCTCACTCAATCACTCACTTTTCGCTGCTAGTTTCAGACTTATCTGTAGCTTGAACTTACCCAATTTATCTGCAGCACCGTAAATATTTCTTCTCTGCTTCAGTGAATGAAATGCCGATGCCGTCAAGTATCCACTCGAAAATGTTAAGGAAAAACTAGGATTTTTACTGTCGTATGCTAAAGCCCAAGTCTCCACATCACCATTTTGTAATTTATTCGTAAACAGATAAGGCTAAAATAACGTAATGCGTGTAATCTTATAGTATTTGAAAATGGCATAGTCCAAAGAGTGCACCGTATATGTTTTTTGTTTCGGTAATAACTAGGAATGAGGAATCAAAATATTACGAGAGTTTTTCCTGAAATAGTCGGGAAATAAAATAAAATTTTATTTGTATTTTTCATGTAACTCAAAATAAAAGTTCTGAAGAAACAAAAAATCAAGGGAAAAAAATATAAATAGTTTAAAAAAATAATTGTCTCGATAATATTGGTTTTTGGGGAGTGGGTGGCTGGACTCATAACCCAAGGGATGTGGGTTCGAATCCCACCGACGGTAGAAATCATTTTCTGATTTTTAATTAATTAAAAATTTAGAAATTGATTTTCATATACCAGGTGTGATTCCCCACTCGACCATTCACTGTTGGGTTCTAGTTAACAGTGCTGTTCCTAAAGTGGCGCTGGGAAACAGTAACATGTAGGCTTTGTTAGAACACTAGGCTAATGACCAGAGTAGTCGATGCCGTTGACACTGAAGTAAAAAAAAATATTGGTTTTTAAATATAAAAGAATTATTTTTCAACATTTTTATCAAAATAAATTAATTTCATATCTGCTTTTTATCATTAAAATGCAATCAACATTTTAAGACGCTATTGTTTCGCATTATTCGACCAAAGGAATTTCTCGCCAAGGATTTTTATAGTGTGGGACGGCAAAAATTACCTGTGAGACATTCCACTCTCCAGACGTATATATTTGTGAAGCTTTTTTCCACAAAATTGGTCGATTAGGAATAGCTCGATTCCAAATAGCAAAAACCCTTCCACCAACCGTTAATGTTACATCCAAAAGAGGATTTTGATGAGTTGTATGAAGGGGACCATCATGGTGTTTTCCCCTCGTTTCTACAATACCATTTTCAGAGTTTACTAGTAGCCCAGAATTAAATTCTTGACCTTCCCATCTGACGTGCAAAAAATCACCTAAAAACCAAAGTATTTGTTTCGTAAAAATTTTAAAGAAAAAACATGTACTTGATGGACAAATCGTATGTACCTTTCGACGCAGAATTCTAATCTGTGATAACAAATAGGGGTTCCTACTTAAGATTTTAAATTTGCCGCCCGGCCCGCCCACAGGGGGTGTGGGGTGGGCGTAATGTAGTACTAACGGATGCCCTCCTCGGAGATATTAAAGTTTCGATTCGGTAAATTCCAGGTTAAATGAATCACCCGGTATGATTAATAGTATTAGTAGCATTTACACAAAAAATAAAGATATTTAAAAGCTCACCTTCCATAGTTCCGAACCTAATATCTGGTTCTATACTTCTATATAGATTTTTATCCATGATAGGTTTGTAAATAATTCTTTCATTAAACGAAGCTTGTTTCTTACTCTTAACTGGATTCTCTTCCTCATACTCCATTGGACAATGATCATCATAACAACTTGAAATTGCCAGTGGATTTTTACTTTTTCTTGGAATGACTATCTTATACGTAGGTCGCAAGTTAAGGTTATGTACAGCAAATGGAGACGAGAAAGACTAGAAAATAATAATTATTAAAGAAGGAATTAGCTTGACTTCTTCATATAGTCAGTCATGTTTTGGATGACAATTTAATTCATGTATAAAAAATCCCATAAGCCGCGTGATTTTGTCATTATGACAGCGAAAAAAGTTTGCCCTAACTTTTCCAGCGACAATAACGGAACCTAACTTTTGAAAGCAACCAGCATTGTAAACAAATTTTTGATGACCTTATGTCAATTTTTCTCAAACTTGCGTTGTCCGAAAGGTTTTCATTTGTGGAAATGTCGCGATTTGGAGAGTCTTCGAGTGGAGAAATTGAAAAAGCCATCAATGATAATGTGCCTCGCAATACTGTGAATTCAACTACATCAATTTGGCGACAATTTGCGATGTTTTGTTTGAAAAAAAAATATGAACTCATTGCAGAAACTTCCACTGAAGAGTTAGCTTCTATTTTATGTGACTGGGCATTCAACATGAAGAAGAACAATGGAGAAGATTATAAAGAGAGTGCAGTCAAGACGATTGGAACACTTCAGCACAAATGTTACAAGAGAAATGCTTTAAAGATTATAAAAGAATTTTTAATCCGTTCACGGACGTACAGTTTAAGAAAGCGAAAAATTTTACAAAGCAATCCCAGAAAAAAGGAAGGTGAGTTCTAATGCTCTCACAAAACGAGAAATTTTTGAAATGGCACTGTCGTGGAGTGAAGAAGAACCTGTAGGCCTCCAAAGAAAATTTTATCACATTGCTGCGTATGAATTGGCTTGGAGAGGTGGAGAAGCAGCAAATTGTAAGGTATTCTATTTTAAAATCGAGACAGACAACCGTGGAAGAGAGACCGGAAGAGTTGAATATAACCCAGTGTTTTCGAAGACAGCACAAGGGGGAAATCAGAAGTTGGCCGACAGTAAATGGTTGGTAGCAAACACTGCAGAAAAATTGTGTTTGTCCAGTAAGATTGTTTAAACAAATTATGGGAAGACGGGGAAACCATATCACATGTGAAAAGTTTTTTTTAAACTCCAAATCCTTTCTGGCAAAAAACAAATTCGAAAGGATGGTATAAGAATTCTCCTATTGGGATAAACGAAATATCTAAATGGACCAAATCTTCGGCGAAAAATATTGGACTTGATATCAAGCGGGTGAAAATTACGAACCATTCTAATCAAGCTGCCGCCGTAACTGAATTGTCCAGGAGTGGTATAGGTGAACAAAAAATTACGGGACATAGCAACCCATCGTCATTAAAACCGTACCTTCAGTTAGATGAAGAACATCATCATCATTTCAACTCAAAAAACTGCCAGAAAAAATTACTCGTAATTTTTTCAGAGGCAGTTTTTTTCGTTAAATTGCCAGGCAACAAAATTCTTATTGATACATGCATGTCAAGTTTACTTCGACAAAAAAAAAGCTCTCGTGTAATTATAAGTGAAAAAAATATGTACTTTTGTACGTACTAATTGGACTTCCAAGATTACCTTATCTAAACCCCATTGACTATTTCATCTGTGGTTAGATAAAGTCCTTAGTGTACGAAACCATCGTGGAAACTGAAGAAACTTTAACAGCGATCGTAGACATTCAGTAAAATCCGCATTTGTCCCAAATCTTTGGGAAATGTTCTGGATAAAAATAAGAGATTAATTAAGGAACATTACCATGAGAGCACTGGGTTTCTTCTTCAACCTCTTCAATTTTCGTGGTTTGAATCCATCAGAATCAGTTTGTGGAACTTTCATTAGATCCCATATTAGAACCGTACCATCTTCCGATGCGGTCATAAATTGCATGGAATGCGGTTGTTCAGCATCCGAAGGAATTTCTTCTAATTTTCCTAGCTTTGTGAATTCGTAAAATGGACTCACCCAATTGATTCCTAAAAGTGTGGGTATAAAATAGTTTTTTTTAAAATTATTTTGCATATTTGAAAAAGTAATATTATAAAAAACAGAAGGTATAGTAATGAAATGAAGTATTTAGGAAGGTTAGAGTAGTAACAAAGCTACACGGAATTAGGAACGAGAAGGAAATAGTTATAAATAGGACCAATAGAAGGATTCATTGAGAAACGTCAATTTGGATGGTGGGGAGACCTACAAAGAATGAATGAGTAGACACAAGTGATAAAGATATGGGAATCGAGAACACAGAGAAAAAGAAGGAGAGGTAGACCAAAAGAAACTTGGAATAAAGAGGCAGGAAAAATTCTGCAGAAAAAGGGACTTGAATGGCGAGATGCAAAGTTTTTGGCACAGAGCAGAGAAGAGTGGAAAAAGTGGAAAAATGCGGATAAATTTGGATGGAATACTATATCTCTTGTTCTTATTATAGTAAGAAAATAGAAACAATGGAAAAAAGATCGTGGAAGAAATCCAATAACTAGTAAGTTAATGAAAATGTTGGAAGAAAATAGCATCATAGCAGTAAAAGAATAAACAAAGAAGGAATACTTGTTTACAGTATGATTATGAATGACTAAAAGGTTATGTACCATGGTAATCGTTAATATTGGATGTATACTATTCAAAGTTATTCATAACCATATATAAACATTTAAAACCAATGCAGATAAGCAAAAGCATCTCTTCCCTAGCCGCTTCTTTTTTTTTCTTCTAAAAATAAAGCTTTTATAGTGAGAAAATATCTGTCTCCAAAGTATATGACTGTTATTCGAAACAAAACTGGTGGACTAACTTTTTCATTGCACAGCACAGCACAGTAAAAATCTTTTCATGGACCAAAGTAGTCGATGCCTTTGATACAGAAGTAAAAAAAATAATAATCTAGAAGCATCCGAACACCATAAAACAGATGAAGGAAAAATGACCAGCTAGCTGTATTGAAAAGTCTCTCCATAGACGGCATCTCAATGTCACTCAAGATTATGGTTGACATCAGGACGAATATTCCCGGAAACGGAAAGTGTTCTCTTGGCTATTCAAGATCAGGTCATCCCAACTAGAAACTACTTAAAACAAATCGTAAAAAATCACTCCGTGAGAGATGACAAATGCAGATATGGATGTGAGATACCAGAGACAGTACAATATATCACAGGAGGATGCCAGGTATTTGCGGCAAATGAGTACAAGGAACGGCCTGATTCAGTAGGGAAAATGCTCCATCAAGAACTGGCCAAGAAACTGAATCTTGTTCCATGCTATAAGTACAAACAATCCACAAGTCATCCTTGAGAATGATGAGTACAAACTTTACTGGAACCGAAGTGTGCTCACAGACCAACGAGTAACAACAGACTAGTTATAATATTAGTAAAAACATTTTCTAGGCAAGTAAAATTCATGGACTATACCAAATAACAATAACTTGAGGAAAAAGTACAACGAAAAGATTGCCAAGTACAGAGACTTGGAAATACAAATTAGGAGACAATGGAAGATGGAAAAGGTTCAAACTATACCAAATGTCATATCGACTACGGGTGTCGTACCAAAGACTCTACAGGAAAACATTAAGCACTTGGGATGTAGTGAACATCTTTATAAACCAATGCAGAAGAAAGTGCTACTTGCGACGTCTCGCACCGTCCGGAAGTTTTTGGGAGATATATCTGCACCCCACGCCACCTTAGGGCTCGACAACTAGGAAAGAGCTCCAACAGAGCCTAATCCTTTTGATATCTAAGATATCTGGGATAAGTGAATGTTCACCGTAGAGGGAGCGAGAGCCAAACGGCTAAAGGTAATAATAATAATAAAAATAAAAAAAAATTCAAATATTCTTGTTATTTTGCATGATTGGCAAGAACAAATGAGGGGAGGACCAAAATATATTGTAAATTAACCTGTAACAGGTCCTTTGTGAGAATTCTTTATATCGGATACGGCCGCAGGTGCCACAATAGAGGCGTCGTAGACGATTTTCATCCACCACAATAAAGACTTCAAACTAGCTAGATTTCTAACTTGATACGGCGACAGAATGCGCGTTTCTTCAACTTGTTGAAGTTTATTTTCAATATCCCAAATAATCTGCAAAAAAAAATTATGAAAGTATGTCAAAGATTGATACCAAAAAATAGTGGTCTAAATCAGCGGTTCTCAACCTTTTTTGGCAGTTCATTATACTAAATTGTACCACTTACATTAGAAAAATGTTTATAATTTAAATACTCGTAGTTGTTATTATTTTAATGATGACAACTAAAAGATTTCTTATAGATACATAATTTTTTGAAAGTATATTTTTAGTCGCCATTACCCCTAAACTATCAAGACCTAGAGGTAAGCGTACCACGGGTTGAGAATCGCTGGTCTAAATAATACCTAATACTGGGACATTAATCATAAAAAGAGATTTTAGAGATTTGAAGAAACTTTAGACCACACATTAACAAATAAAGCTCTCAAATCTCTTAGTTTTATTACTGAAAATAGCTACAATTTTCTCCAAATACACTAATTAATCTCTATTGCACATTAGTTCGGCCAATTTTGGAATATAGATCTATTGTTTGGGCATTAAGTTACGCTGTACATATTAATTCAATAGAAAGGGTCCAAGTTTTGAGAATTTACGCATATCGTAAATATCACTCAACAGTGCTCTATACTATTTCTGACTTGTCCTCAAATCTCAATCTATCGAGCCTCAGTAACCACAGAAGAATTTTGGTCGATTAGATTTTATTAAATGTTTCTTTTCACTGTGCTATTGAAAACTGAAAAAATCGATTTTATTTGTCGATTTGTCGATTTTATAAATTCCCTCCAAATTTTGTAATATTGAAATTAAAATGTTGTTCTATTTGTAAATTCAATGGTTGTACCTTGTATAGGTTAAATAATAAACGTATTTACAAAAACTATCTAGCTAATTCAATTATTGCAAGGAAACAATTCAAACAAAAGTCTAATGTAAACCTAAAATCTATCACTAATTAACCTACCCTTACTTAATTTCTATTCAAGCAATTTTTCGTTCGAGTAAATTTCTATTGAACAAATTTCCGTTCAGGCAAATACATCTACCTACCTAAAACCAATTCTTATAGACCTAAAAAAGTATGTAAAATGGAATTCGACCCCTAAATTACCGACCTTCAAACTGACCTCTACGCGCGATTTAGTTATGCCAGATTATTATTCCTAAATGCACATTTTTAAAGAGTAAGAGCTGAAATTTGGCAGACATATTGATTATAGAGTTCTTGAGGGCTAATAGTATTGATTTTGAAAAATACCGTTTTATAGAGATTTTTATTGTTGTATCTTGGTATCCAAAAAAGATTCACCTTTCCGGATACTAAAAGCACTAGAATAATTCGTATACATAATTGTGTCCAAATTTGAACTTCTAATATAATGTAGTTTAAAAGATAC
This sequence comes from Crepidodera aurea, assembly GCA_949320105.2. Taxonomy (NCBI): domain Eukaryota; kingdom Metazoa; phylum Arthropoda; class Insecta; order Coleoptera; family Chrysomelidae; genus Crepidodera; species Crepidodera aurea. The sequence continues at coordinate 18,932,558 of OX439474.1, read as the reverse complement.
GAGTCTGCGAAAATTACGGCTGGGTCTATACTCTTAATCAGAAAGGTTTGAAGAATTTTTCACGAAATTTTCAGCCAATTTGACCGAGACGTTTTTTACATTTTGTATTTAGGCTACAAAAATTAGTTTAATTAAAAAATACTTACTATTTGACCGTTTTTTAATCCTCCAATAAGGAGGTTTTGGTTGAATTTGCAAAAAGACAGTTTGATCACTTCCCTTGGTGAATTCAGAATCAGTTTGGGTTTTAAACTGTCTAGACAACTCCAAATTAGAACGAGGTTAGAGCCTAAGAGAGTTTTTGCAACCTAAGTAAAAATAAAAATTTGTGATTGATTTTCCAATAATTATTTTTTAGAAATAGGCACGTACAATATCATCAGATATGGGTCCAGAGTAATAAGTAAACGGGGCAATTTGATTATATGCTGCGGCTGCAATTCCCGTCCACATCGGGTGAAAAACAACGTCAGCTATCATTGTTTCTTTACATAGTTCCACGTCCTTGAAAGACATATATTCTTTTACTTCTTCGTCGAAAGCGGCACTTATAAACTTTGCGCCGTTTTTTATTAGGGATAGATAGTCTTCAGAGTATAGATTGAGCTTTCCGTTTACCTAAACAAAGCTTAATGTTATAAGGATTATTTAGTATCGAACTGGGACCATTTTAGACCAGGGCCAATCATTTTTGAATATGTGGATGGTCGTAAAATTTAGTGTAAATTATAAGTCAATTAAAAAAAATAAAACAGGTTATCCAAAGCTCAAATGTGGCCAAAGTGTAATAAATAAAACTCTGATCAATGTCGGTACCAAATATAATCAGGATAGAAATTATGACCATAAACGGCAACAAGTTTCGGCTGGTAGCCATCATCAGGCATACAGAAAATTTAACAAGAAAGTAACAACAATCATATAATGTCATAAGTTGTCAAGGTTCATTATGATTGTTGTTACTTTCTTGTTAAATTTTTTGTAGGCCTGATGATGGCTAACAGCCGAAACTAGTTGCCGTTTATTTGTTCATAATTTCTATCCTGATTATATGTGGTACCGACATTGATTAGAGTTTTATTTATTACAAAAAATAAAGTTAAAAATTAAAAGTTCCGGAAGTGGGGTGGGGGTAGCTAAATATACAACTTGAGGGTTGGATGTTGTTTTTTTTTACGATTTGTGGCACAAATATGCATCCTATCGAAAAAAGTTTAATATAAAAGTTGTAGATAATTAAAAAATGTAAAACTTTTGTATTGATTAATTTTCAACATAACCTCAAAATTATCGAGAAAAACGATAAAAACCATTTTTTTCGTTTATAATTTTTAACTCCCGCAAAAATAATTTTTTTTTATGAAACTTGGTGAAAACGTTCTTCTTTGTGTTTTAAATAAGCTGTAATTTTTTCATAGCAAAATATTTATTTTTCGATTTTATACGAATTTAAATTAAAAAAAAAGCCTAATTCTCAATCGAAAAAGTTCACTAACAAATTTTCAATTTTTTAACATTATCAATGCTCATTTTCTTCGTTGAAACATCGACTTTAAGATGGTATGAAAAAAATATATTGTTCGTATGGAAAAATATTCTTAAAATTGCAGAAAACCAAAAAACGTCTTTTTCATTATTGATTTTTCAGTTACTCTAGACAATTTTTTATTTAAAATCGGTTTGGCCCTGGTCTATTTGGCTTTTCGACACTTCAGAAGGGTTATTTACCTGCAATATGTCCGTAATGTGGTCATAATGTTCCAGAACATATTCTTTAAATGGTTTGGCACATTTAGCTAGAAGTGGTGCGGTGTCCCCAATTTCGTATTCGTATTGAGTGGATGCGTTTATCGGGTAAGTACAGTTGGTTTGCACATGTCGGGTAGTGTATTGTGGCGCCACCTGTACGTAAGCGTGCACTCTTCGTTTGGAAACCTAGAGTATATTAGTTTTGACTTGATAGTAATAAAAGCTCATTAACGGTGCAAAATATCGTCTGGTATAGATTTAGAAGAAATTAGCAAAAAAGGTAAGAAGTTGATTAGAGAAATTAATAAAGTTTAATCAACAGGAAACATTGACATCGAACGAAATCCCAAATTTGCTCATTTTTAAATGCGTGCACAGCGTGATTATTTATATTTGACGTTTAACTGTCACCTACACAAATCTGAAAGGAGGCGTCTTCCGACAGTATGAATTTGGCTGCAGGCTTCGGCGATTGTACGCAAGCAAAAATTAATAAAATGTAAGAGATCAATAATTTACAGGGTGAGCTCAGGTAAGACAAGGGTACGTCAGGTCAGCTCAGCTCAGAAAAATGATGTACAAAGTAATATTTCAAGTAAATATATTTTTCGTCGACCTCTACAAAAAATTACATTTTACGTACTAATTTCCGAATGAAAAGTCAACTATTTTTGAAGGCAAGTACTAGTAACCACAGCAAGCACCGTGCCGTATCCTAGTAACCAGAGGGCGAAAAGTGATTGCGGACGAAAAGTGTTTGCCTTCAAAAATGGTCGATTTAACTTTCGGAAATTAGTACGTTTTTGTAGAGGTCGACGAAAAAAGTAATATGCGCATCGGCAAAAAACTGTCTATTGTCTCGTCTGCTTGCTAGCCTCGGCTATCAATTTGCAGACTCGTCTATAATAGACAGTTTTTCGTCATTGGCACATAAATTACTATTTTGGCTCTGCTTGCGTATGCGAATTATTGCCAATTCTGCTGCCAGCTTACTGAAAACACCGAACTTGATAGACCAATCAGAGTCAAGAGTCAAGTTTGGTGTTATCGATAATTCGAACTTGACTGGAGCTTCTGATTGGTTCATTTGAAAAGGGCGTGAAAAACAATGAAAGATGTAATCGTTTAATTTTGATATGCATAAAAAGTAAACAAAAAACCTTATTTTCATTTAACCAAAATGTCATTATGTGTCATTATTATGAAATAAAAATTTCCACTTATTAATTTCGTCCAGGGTACCCAGGAGGATAAAAATTTTCTGAAATTTTTTGGGTTTCCATGGTAACCAAACAAAAAAATAGACTAATTGGCTTAAAAATGTGCACGAATGTTTTGCAAGCATTATGGAGATTACAAGTGAAAATATAAATATTTTTCTTCAGACACACTTCTTTAATGAAAATAGGGCCATTTAATAAACCACATCGAACATTCAATATTGTCTGGACATTCATTTTCGGTAGTGACAAAATAAACCAAAATATTAATTACATTTTCGTCTGTCTGGACGGTTGTCTCTAGATTCCGTACATCCAGATTCCGTACAGCTAAAAAATCACCCAGAATCCGTACAACTTTTTTTATTGCCGTGGGATCACGGGATTAAGAAATAAAAATGACTGCCTATTTCTTTTTATTCATAATTTTTTTACTATTTAATTTAATTTTTTTGTTTTGATTATTAATCTAATTTTATCAGCATCTTGCTCATATTTTAGAGTATTATTTTTAGCTCTTTCGTCCAATTGGATATATTTCTTCTTTCTTCTTTTTCAGCTTGTTTACAAAACTTTAAATATTGGATAGTAGGTATCTCGTGATTGACACACTTATGCTGTTATTTTTAACTTCTGCTGCATTATTTGTTCTATGTCGCCTTCCATAAGAATTCCATAGTTATATCGAAGAATAGTATATTCTGTAACAAGGTTGGAATGAGAATTCGACACGAGTGGAGGAACCACCAGTGTCGGATTTTCATTCCAACAGAGTAACAGACTGTACTTTCTCCACTGCCACAGAGAGTAGAAATTAAATATAGTAAAATGAAACCTCAATCTCTCAACATTGTGTAGGTAGTATTTTTATATTCAAGCTTGGATTTTTGCGGTAGCAAATTTTGAGTTATATTATCGGCATATTTTTTTTGTTTGTTTTCTGGAGGAGTATTTTCAAATTCTACATCTGAATCGTTTGATTATCTTCTCCTTTTTAATAAATTAAAAGTTTTTACAAACCAATATTAAGACCACGTCAACTAATACTGACAGTTAATTTGACATTCATGGCAAAAATCTTATTACAGATTCTATCTCTAGTGATAGAATATAATACATATAAAATACATAAGAGACAAAAGTTTCAGAATTTTCTTTCAATCTCAAGAGCGAGAATGTTTCTTTTCTGTTATAAGTGGTTTCAGAATAACTACATTCAGTAGTGGCCGTGGAGAAAAGTCATTCTCCAACCAATTTTCAACCAAAATAGTCGAATAGTTCTTCCAACCACTGACTACGAACTGGAATTTGTTGACCAGGTCCCACCCCTGGATGAAGCGTGAATTAAGAAAATTATATTAATACCTAAGTACTTATTGTTTTTCAAGAACTTAACTAGAAATCGATCTTTGAGTTATTCCAAATTAAGTTGATTGGTTTTAAAGAAGGGCTAAAACATATAAAGGAAATAAAATATTTAATTCATAAAACTCAGTTCCTTTCAGCAATTGCAAATCCTTCCATGCCCATTTAAATATTTGTAGAGGCATTAAAAAATTATCAATGCAAGCAGATATATGTACATGTTCAGAGCATTTATAAACAAAAAATCCCGAATTCTAAACCCCAAAATCGAAAAAATTATTTAAAAGAAAAAATTAGACAATTAAATTAATCCCAGCTAATGCTAGCAGGTATAAATCCAGTTATCCCACCGCAAAAAAAAGGTGTACGGAATCTGGGATGATTTTTTTAAGTTGTACGGAATCTGGGAGGTTTTTTAACTGTACGGAATCTGGGTGTACGGAATCGGGGGGAAACCGTCTGGACGGCTAGCCCTAATTATTGTAAATAATTATAATTGTACGGAGACTCTAAAAACCTAATTAGAAAAAAACATCTTACACAAGAAATACGTTCTTCCGGATTGAATTTTAGTTCCATATACCCATCTATTCTATCTGTAACTCTATTCATATCAAATCCTTTTCTTGCCGGTGAAACGGGATATCCCGATTCAACTTCCATTTCGATCAAAGGTCTGTTGTTTTTATAAATAGCTTCTTCAACTTCTCGTTCGGATCCCATAGATGACCTGAAATAGTATATTACATAACTAGTGCGAAAAGTGACACTGTTTCCTACAACCACGTGATAAATTTACCAAATATTGTTTTATTTGTGTATTTAGTTTAATTTATATTATAAATAATGCTGTTTTATTTACAATCACTTTTTCTTTATATATATATATATCTAGTTGCCTGGTTTTCATTAGTTTGACGTTAATTATTTAGACTTGTCAGTTTGCACTGAAAGCATTGTTAGTTTTTTAAGTCATGATTTATGATTCTGAAAATGATTTAAATTTTCCAAATACACCATCAGAAATAGCAAATCAACCTGAGAAAACCTCCTTGGATTAATTACCAGTAAAATCTAAAAAGAGATGTGAAGAAATATATGCAAAATTCAAGGATAGGAGAGTTCAGAATCAAGTAAATTCGTTTTCGGAAACTGTGCTGCTTGCGTATTTTGGATGAGCCCAGGCAGCAAGATATATTTATTTTAAGACTTTTTTATTTTTTTGTTTAATAAAAATGAAAAAAATGCATTCAAGTTATAAAACACATTCTTTAGCATATTATTATGATATAAACGGGGTTGTAGAAAAAGTATAGTGTTTCACTCGTCGAAAACAATTCGTTACTCGTAAAACGATATACTATTGTTGCTTCGTTCATTTGAGAATAATTTTTTTGGCAAAAATTACGAAAATACGAAGTTAAAACTTTCTATTGGGTTTTGTTCATTTCTATATTTATAAATAAATTGTTATTTTCAGTCCCCCATTGATAAAAAATGTATATGGTAAACCACACGTTTTTTTTTCAACATTTTTATACCTCTTTTCTAACATTTTTTTCACAAATTTCGATAAGTCCGTTTAATAACCATTAAACAAAAATAATCCGTTTTTGTGAATTTTAATATTAGTTCGGTTTTTATCGCGTGATTTTCATTTATCTAAAAAAATTTTTTAAAATTCACTACTTAGGTTTTTAAAATTACAATTTCTGACATATTTTTTTCTAAAAAATTTAACTTTTTTTCCACAACTTTTTATCTTTTTTTACACTTTTTCACGAACATCCCAGATCTTTACGTACCATTCTTTAATAGTTTTGAAAATTGCATTGTGCAGTCGTTCATCTTGTTCTTTTTTCAATTTTTGCGTGAGTTCATCAACAATGGATATTGATTCTTCGATGGTGCATATATAAAAATCATCATCATCTTTTGAATCATCCGCGACATAACCTTAAAAGTAGAGATCTACAGTAGACTAGGTTGAAAATGGGACGGTCTAAAGTTGACTGACATATCTATTTTAAGTAATAAAAAATAATTATGCAAACATCAAAATTGATACTGCAAATACCAAATAAATATGTGTGTTTCGTTCTTTCCCTAGGACGTTAAGAAACAGAACAAGTTCTTCAACTCAGCAGTGTCTTTGAATAATGATTTGGACGACAGTGCAAACGTTGCTAGTCAGCGTTCACAGTTTGTCAAGATCATCTAACAGTACAGCAGCCGCCACTTGATTCTTTTTTGTGATTAATAACAGGCTGAACCTCCGTAAGTAGCTTCGCTTTGACGAGACGCCCAACTTTTTCCTCTGCGAAAATTCTCGATAGTGGTAGCTCGAAAAAACGTTTGGCCTACAAAATGCATGGTTTGGCTGAAGTGTCCTCCACTGCCAATATGTCCAAATAACGAGATCATAAAAATTATTACTAACCAGCTGATTTTTTTTCTGCTACTTCGTAAATATTTGTATAATGAAATGGTCCATAGTCCTACATACTGAGTGGTACGTTTTCCCAGTTCTACGCTTGGAAATTGTCGATTCCACGCTAATATTTTTTTCATTAATAACAACCTCATTTTAACTTTTTCCTTTCGGGAATAAAGTATGGAACACAATTTCACTATTGGCCTACACAAAAAGTGGTATGTATTGAAAGGAATAGATATATTCGCAAAAAACTCATTCGACGCATTGTACATTGTATGGATTCTGATATACCTGTGATAATGTTGGCAAATTTCAAAAACTTAAAAGAATAAATTGATATAATAATTGATTTAAGCACAGGAAAGAAAAAATTGTACCTGAACATCAACGAAATTTACGCCAAGCTTGGAGAAACATTATCATGTCCGTTGCTATATGCCATATTTTTACGGGGAATGACTACAACCTTGTTTTTTACCGCAAGTTAAAAAAGAGGCCATTTAATAGTTTTAGATGTGCTACCATCTATGGTAAGGAGAGAATATTGACATTAAATTTTGACTGAATCTAGTCAAGATGTCACTCTCTTCTTTTTTATCCCTTTCAGAGATTAATACAAAAGCCTAACTGATGAAGCCGAAAGGCAGAAACCGGTCTTAGGATGTCGAATCTCACCACAAGCTCTTTTGGTGCGTGATAAAAGAGCTATTTTAGAAGATTACGATTACGAGGAAGAAGAATCCACTAGTTTATTAGACGATTTTGTTCATTAGCTACCACTATCGAGAATTTTCGCAGAGGAAAAAGTTGGGCGTCTTGTCAAAGCGAAGCTACTTATGGAAGTTCAGCCTGTTATTAATTACAAAAAAAATCAAGTGGCGGCTGCTGTACTATAATGATATACACTATTTTGTGGTTTTCTTTATACTATCCTCAACAGCATTTTTCTATGCAGCTTTTCTCTATAGCTCTATAGCATAACTTTGATTTTGTTATTTGAGCGAAGAGGGCGTTGGATAAAAATACACCGACTTCGTCACAATCAACAAAATCAAATTGTTGGTTTGGTTAATAACCTTCCAACTCGCGTCTGAATCGATGTAATTCAACGCCTGTGGGGGCTTTTGTCCCAGGAGTAGTTGTTTCCGATTTGGACGCGATTGCATTACAATATAATTTTTATTATATTAGTTGTGGTACTCGAGTTTTTTTCGAATTTTCATTTGAGATATGGAAAATCTGTTTGCTTCATAAATTTTTTTGTTTTAGAGTCATATGTAGTCACTTTTTTGGTTTTTTTTCATTTTTTTACACTCTGTATTATCCGGAGTTAGTTGTTGACTTTTAATCCACCACTCGATCCTTCAAAGTGATTTATTGACCCTGTGGACGATGATTTCTTTATGATTTGCAGAGACTGTAAATGTAAGATCAACTGCGAAGGCTCTAAGCTTTCGGAAGTCAAATTAGCAATTTTTATAACTCACCTAATCCATTTGATCTCTACTCCAATCTAAAATTTATAAGTAATAAGTACAGAAAAACTTACCGATATAAATTCGTTTCCCTTTGTAATTATCAAGATCAGCTTTTATTGGTAGAAATTCTGAACTTTCTTGGTGCATGTATATATTGTCTTGTAATACGTCACTTAAAATGTATATCCATGGATTTTCTATAGTTATGTCTTCTCCGGCGATACATCTAAATCAAATATAGAGCCAAAAAACATATTTTTATTAAGATTTATAAAGAACAAAGAATTAAAGTTAAAAATATGGTAAAAGAAAAAACAATAATTCCGGTGATAAAAAATAAAGAAAGTAGCAAAGTATTTCATTGCATAACTCCGTCAATAGAAGAATGTTACAAGAAGAAAAGAAGATTGCCTTGCAAACGGATGGGTTTTAACAGGTTACCTAATCACATATACCGATTTCAAACATCTCGATTCGATAGATACTCCTCCAAATAGAGTCTGATTTAAACTTGGTTAGAGAAGGACTTCTATAGATATAAAAGGCATAATTTGATTACAGGTTCCATAGTAAGTATGAAAAAAGAACCTAATGCAGCTAATAATGAATGGTTCAGTACACATTCCAGAGAAAATATTAATCACGGAGTTTTGAAGAAATATTGTGGAACTAATGGAAACTTAAATGAAAGAGCCATTCATGAGTCAATACAGGCACACAAAAAAAAAAGTTGTCAGATCCAATGATTTGACACATGTTTCTCTATGTATTTTGCGATGAATCCAAATCTGAAGTCAGAATAGCGCCACCACCCTCCAGTTTTTTAACTCGCTAGAAAACACCGTGAAATTTAATAACCCGTAAATCGGCCCACATGACAGATATGATAAATCCAAGTTGGTCGGAGAATAGGTATTGTTACATTACCAAGGTCAGTAAGATCAAAAATATGTATTATTTGTGTGTCATCAGCATAAAGTTGTGCTATTATTTAGTATTTTAGGTGTCTGATGTGTACCTATATAAGAAGTAGTAGTGGGACTAAAATATAACCTTGAGGTACGCCTGACACAATAGCCTTAGACATCGAAAAATTATTGTCTACAGATACTCCTTGAGATCGCTTCCATAGGTAGATAATATTTAGATCTTGACGTCCTCCTTAAATAAAAGTAGATCATCCTATGGCTTGTTTTAGAGAAATTAAACTGTAAAAATATCAATTTTTATCAATAGCAACTTTTAGTAATAAAAAATAAACGAAATAATGTAAATTAAATATTTACACACTATGTTGCACCGTTATATTAATTGGAGGCAGGCTAAAAATTCATACTTACAGGGTGATCTCACTTGAGCTTGTAAGATAACAAAATCAACAAATCTAAAACAGCTGCCAAGCAATTAAAAGGTTTATTGTTCCAATAAATAAAAAAAAATAGGTAGGTATATTTTAGTGTATTTTAAGCTCGTTTCTACAACACCAATGCGTTAGAGCCCTAGCGTTTTGGTTTACTTGTTATCCCTTTTTAGGAATATTTCACTGATATTTTTGGAGAATCATATGCAATTGTGCAAAATCGATTATTTCATCGAGCTTTGAAATACCTCATATTACACCACCCTATACATTTATTTATAGCGTTTCTTCATTTTTACGAGAGATTCTTCACATGAAAATTATATTCATCGGCATCGGGATATTGTATGTAACTATAGGTATACTTATCTAGTATGCTATAAAAAAATATTTTCAGAATAAATACACATCTATCTTTTAGTTTAGAGGAATTTAAATATTTAACTTCAATTTCAAAAGATAACTTCCAAGAACTATATCAACTGTGTGAGCCAATTGAACAATAAGGTAGAATAAGACATATTGAGCAAAAAGATTTAGTTGCTTTTCTTGTTACATTAAGACATGGATTATCAGATGATTTTTTAAAATTACTTTTTAATTATCCTTCGAGACAAAACCTAATTAGTGTTATACATGATGGACAAATAAGGACTAATAATGAGGAAATTTTAGAATAGGTTTAAAACGTATTAATTTAGGTTATAATTAAACTGCTCATTGGTCCTAAACACTGAAAGAGTCTTACAAAAACAACATCAAATATTTTTTTTATTTACCTACCCTTCCTTGGACTTAAACTTTATTAATAGAGAGTTATTGCAACCTCTTTTTGGCCGATCTTTTAATAAAAGATCCCTTATTTTGACATGTACGCATGCGCTGTGAACAGTTCCTTAAGTTTTGCTTTTATTAAAATACAGGCGTCCTGTATTTAATTTAAATACAGGACAGGTTACCTTTAATAAAAGAAACTTTATTTTGACTTATGAAGGGCGGTTCTGCCAACTTAATGAAATTCAAACTGTTAAAAATCAACAGGCACCAAATAAAATAAAAAAAAACTTGTAAGTATAGAGCAGGGCCATCAATAATTTGTAAAATAAAAAAAATTCTTAGCACTATGTGGATGGTCGGAAAATTTAGGATAAATTAAAAAAAATCAAGTGACAGAGTAAAAGTTCCAGAAGGGGTGTGGGGGTACGTAAATATATGCTTTTAGGGTTTGATATAGGATTTATACGATTTGTGGTAGAAATATACATTCATTTCGGAAGCTCATAGTTGTTTGTATTTTAATTTCTCTCTCTCTTTCCACTGGATTAAAACCACTTAGTTGTTAAAAAAGTTAAGTTAGTTGTTAAGAAAGCCGAAACGTCAATAAAAAACTTTTTTACAACTAAGTGGTTTTAATCCAGTGGAAAGAGAGAGAGAAATTAAAATACAAACCACTATGAGCTTCCGAAATGAATGTATATTTCTGCCACAAATCGTATAAATCCTATATCAAACCCTAAAAGTTTTTTAACAACTAAGTGGTTTTAATCCAGTGGAAAGGAGAGAGAGAAATTAGAAATATACATATCCTATCGCAAAAAGTAGTAGATAATTAACCAAGCAAAAAATACAAATTATCTACAAAGAAGCGGCTTGGACTATCTCAAAGAAAAAATGAGAAAGAGATGGCATTGGAACAGAAAAGGTTAAACATTGAAGGAAGAAAAGTAGGTGTGGCAGAACAGAGTGTTGCCCTAGTAGAGAAAAAGTTTCGTTTGGAGTCCGAACAGCAACAAAAAGTGTTTGATAATCAGACAGTCATTAATAAATTACTAGAAATAGTTCAAAAGCATATTTGATGTAGTACATATTGTATATATTTTTCATTCACAATAAATATATGTACATTAAGTAATACATACTTTTTGTTAAGATATTTAGATATTTACGGACCCATTTAAGATATAAATTACAATTTTAAATTATAATTAAAATACAAAGACAATATATATGTGTAAGTATAAATCAAAAAATTGATATAACAAAAGATATAATAATAAATTATTAGTAGTACTCTTCCTGGTCATTAGATGGTCTGTATATATTAGGTCGAACTGTACCATCAATAAATTCCAGTTTGGGACAGCTGCTCCAATGTTGGTTATCGACAATGTCCATGATTTTCCCCAATAAAATTTGCAGTTGTTGTAATAATGTGGCATAAGGATAGCTTCGTCTTTTTAATATACATAGTGCCGTCATCACTGTAAAGTCACATTTGAAATATTTAAAAAAAAATTCATTTTGCAAGTTACCTACCATTCACATTGTTCCTGGTGTTAGTGATAATGTGCTGTGGAATCAGCAAAGCATTTCTCAATCGCGGTATATCGTCACTATGAAAACGAAAATTCCGCGGGTTCTATTACATTATTTTCCTCACTAGCTTCAACGGCAACACCAATTATGTTGTGTAGAAGTAAGTTTTCAATTTCTTCGTTATTAACATCCGCTAGAATAGCTATTTCCAATTGTTCTTCCAGGTTCATTGTATTGTTTATTATTAAGTTACAAAATATTGCAGGTTAGGAATACGATTCATGTCATTGTCAGAATAAAGGACTGTCAAAATAAAGTATGCCGATGAGGACCGTTGCAATAACTCTCATAAACCAATCGTGACATTTCGTAATACAGGATACTTTATTACAGGATCCTTTAATAAAGTTTGGCTTTGCAATAACTCTCTAATATTACCTACCTACTATGCTTTTTATGATCGCATGTGGTGGCCTTCAGTTTTTGCCCATAAAATTGATTTAATGATTCTACAAAAATATCAGTGTAATAGGCCTAAAAAGGGGAAACCACTAAAAAAACGCGCCTATGGCTCTTCCTTATAGGCTTAAAATCTGAATTATGGGTTCAATAAAAAGCAAAAATATTTGTCAAATCAACTAACCTATATTTATATCTAATCTTTCTTTGTACCTAATGGAATAATGAATAACCCTGTATGATCATCATACGTACAACCCGTTCAATAAAATAGATTTTTAACTTATTAAAAAATAAGTAAAAGGTAACAATTAATTATTAATTGTTTGGCAGCTGATTTGTTGATTTTGTGATCTTACAAGCTCAAGTGAGATCACTCTGTAAGTGTGGATTTTTTAGCCTGCCTCCAATTAATATAACGGTGCAATATAATCCAATACAGTGGGTAAAAATATTTAGTTTACAATATTTCGTTTATTTGCTATTGATAAAAATTGATATTTTTACAGTTTAATCGTTTAATTTCTCGAAAACAAGCCATAGGATCCAATTTTACCTATTACAATTTTGAAGGAGGACGTCAAGATCTACATTATATCCAATATTCAGAAATTTTGACGGTGACTTTTTCTTATCGATTTTTCAGGCTATTTCTGCATGTTAAAAATACATACTAAGAAAATATATTTTTATTTTATTTATTAAGTACCTATGTATTTTGACTACACATATCCGCCAGAAACTTTTAAAAATATTTTACACTTTTTGGTACACATTTTAAAATTTCGGGATCTTTAACTTTAACGCCCTGTATATCGAAATCTAGCCAAAGGATAGGACTAAGCCCATGGACACTATTGATCAGGACATCAAGTACTATCACATATCAAAAATTCGAGCGGGCGCGCTTTTTAGAATTACCCGAGAAGGCGCGCCGCGGCAATCTGTCGCGTTTGGTTTTTCAGGTTTGTTGTTTACAAATAACGAAGAAAATTTATTTTACTTAGTAAAATAAGACCAATATGCCATTCATAATCATTTTATTATAGTAAAAAAAAATATATATATAACATTTCCAAAACAAACAATATAGGCAAACTGAAAAAATTAGTAATAAATAAAACTTACACGAGCGGGCGCGCCGGCGGCAATCTGCCGCAAACACGTTGCAAATTCGATCTGATTTGGAACTTTCGCTTGTACCAACTGAACAGAAATATTATATTGCACCAGATGTGTCGATAAGCGGAGTCAATAACATAAACAAGGAATACCTAAATGCCCAGTTTCGAAGGAATCGTCACATTTTAATTATAACACAAAAACAAAAAGTTGCGGCAATCTGACGCTGGCGCGCCCGCTCGAGTGTTAAACGTTGCATGAAAAGGCAACACTGTACCCTGGACGTTCTTTCAGAACTGGCATCATGGGTGCACTCCAATTTAAAGGGACAAAGTCACAGAAAGCGGCAATCAAAACATCAAAGGAAATGGACGGAGCTTCATATCTGTAAGTCTCTAATCTGTGCCCTAGTTTAGAACATCTGTCATACGACTTTGTCAAACTATTTATATATTTTTTAAAATGTCTAATCCAACAAAACGTCCTCTTCAATTTCCTACTTGGCATATACCATATTTGGAAAAACACCGTATATACGAATTATTTCACGAAATAGCAAGAGAACTAGTAATAAAACAACCAGACGACCATTTACTTTTCGTAAAACAAATTCTAATGAACGCAGCAAAAAGCAGAGACATAGCAAGAATTATATTCCTCCCAGCTCCCAAAATCAACCTAATAGAACTCACTGAAGAAATATCCAAAGAAACAAAACAAGTCATAATTACAAGGCAAGTAATCTCTAATTACGCAGGTAAAGAAATACATGAACTATCTTCAAAGGTTCTTGCTAAATGTTTATCGTACTTGGTACGCAAACAGAACTGCTACATGCAAGGTTGGATAATGGTCGATTGCTTAAGGAATGAAAATGATGCAAAACAGCTTGTAAAACTGGGTATTATTCCTACCCATGTATTTCATTGCATAGCTCCGTTTCACCCCAATTTAACAGATATTTACTATTGCAAGGTGCCACAAAATTGGCCTGAAGAAAGAAGAGTAATTGCGCATTTGCGAGACGTTTACAAACACAGCCTGCGCGAAGTACACGTTGGTCATCGTCAGATACCAGAAATTGCTGAGGAATGTGTTAATATATCTAAAACCCGTGATGCTGTTAAGCAAATTAAACCAAGAGTTCTAATTATCGGACCAGCTGGATCGGGTAGAAAAACACAGGCTGATTTACTGGCTTACAGTTTGAAGTTAGTAGCCATTGATTTTGAATACCTGCTTTGCCAAACTTGGATTTGTCCTAGTGAACTAGGCGAGAAACTAAGGGAATGTAGAAATGAAGTATGCTTTCATTCAGAACTTCTAGCTCAAGTAATCAACAGAAGAGTGTTACAAGAAGATTGCCTTGATAACGGATGGGTTTTAACAGGTTTCCCATTCACAGAATCCGACTTCAAACATCTTGATTCGATAGATACTCCTCCAAATAGGGTAATCTTTCTAGAATGCGATTTAAACTTGTGTAGAGAACGACTACGCCATAGAAGACATAATTTGATTACAGGTTCTGTAGTAAATATCGATGAAGAACCTAATGCTGTCAATGAAAAACAATTAAGTACTCATCCCAGAGACAACATTAATATAGTCGATGCAGAATTGGACTTTTATTGTCAAAATTATGGAGCCCTGAGGAAATATTGTGGAAATACAGGTAGCGTCGTTAATGGAGACTTAAATGAAAGAGCCATTCATGAGATTATAGTTGCTATCATACTAAGGGCACCTCCGATAGGTGATGCTAGAAAGGGGATCACATTGGAAGATCAAAGTACCTCATCATCCGGATCATCTGATGTTTGTGATTGCCCCGTTATAACTTCCAAAGTTGTTGATTGTTTCATTAAAAAGCCTGAAGTAAAATTAGATTAATAACTGTTTTGTTTTTATTCTCACAGCGGCCTTCTTGTCTGTATTCAAATTGTACTACGACCCGATTTTAAAACGAAAAATTGATAGGAAATTATATATATAACAATGGCTTGTTGTTTTTATTTAATAATACAGATTCTCCAAAAGTCTAGACCGCTGCAATGGTACCAAACTAGAATATCCAATATGGTTAGTGGTATTATAATATATTTTGTTAACATATAAGTAAATAACATTAAAAATGTAACGTTATTCAATTTTTATTGTCGATGCTCTGCCAACGCGTGACCTCGAAATTGACAAAACAGTGCAGAATGGGGCTTTTTTATATGTATTTTTTCATGAGGCATTAGCTCGTTCTATTGTTGCTGGTATCACATAGCCATTGTCCGAATGTCATAAGTTAAAACATCTTTCGTGAAGTCAACCCAAATCAAAGATAAGAAAATATCGAGTTTGACATTTATTTTATTTGATTCGACAACCCAAGAACGGTTTTGGCTGCTTCAGTTGGACCTTCGAATCAAATAAATAAATTACAGAAAAAAAGACATCCATATGCCTTAAAGGATTTTCACAATTGCAGACTCAATAAAAAGGGTATTAAAAGTAGAATTAAAACTGTTGGTAAGAATTTTTTTCCCAAATTTCTGAGATATGGCAGACTAAACCAAAAGTTGAAAACGAAATTCGTGATCTTGGAGTCATTATGGATTCTAAAATGACTTTCAAGACTCATATAGAGAAAATGGCCAATAACTGTAATCGCTTATTGGGATTCATATTGAGGAACACTAGATACTTCATCAGGAATGCCAAAACTCTCTTGAACCTATATAGTAGATTGAATTTTGCATCAATCGTTTGGAATCCCCAATATGTCACTTATCAGCAGAGAATCGAAAGCATTCAGAACAAATTTGTGAAACAACTAGCTCGTAAATCAGATATCCCAGAACAGCAATTACAGTCCAATTCTCAAAAAGTATTCCATGTTGTCCCTCACCGATAGAAGAAGGATGTCAGATCTTCTAATGATTTATAAAATATTCAATAACCGCATTGATTGTTCCGGACTGTCGTCCAAAATATCCTTAAGTATACCTAGCAGATTTAAGAAGCCATGAAACTTTTAATACGCCTTTCAGAAAAACAAACTCAGGATTAAACTCTCCCATCTGCAGAATGGTCAAAACTTTTAATAGCTATTGTAATGAAATTGCACTCTTCGGGCTTCCATTTCTAAGATTCAAGAATCACCTGAAATCCTTGTTCTGCTTTCGTTAACAGGGAAATGATTCACTTGCGTTTACTATAATTTCATCGTTCATATGTTGTTCATATATTTTCATAATGTATCAGTTTAAATGTTTTCTATGTATGTTATATTAGCTCATTATTTGTTTACTCAAAATGAGGATACTCGTCGGATTCTGTCTGTTTGTATCCCTACTTTGTAATAAATAAATTCATAAAAGGATGATCAAATTTTGCCACCTTATTAGAAGGTTGTATTGTTTGTAGATTCGGCACTATTTTTACGTTTTAAAAAAGATTCATTAGATGCTATGAAATATTAAAAAAGACAATAAATATTTAAAAAAAGCAAAGATTCAAAATAGCGAAGGTGTTTGGGATAAATGTATAAAAATTTACATTAAAATGATACCCAAAAATGAAGTATTTTTTATTTTTTAGGTTGGTCAGTAAGATTTTAAAATAAGGACGTTAAGGATAAAGAACAAAAACGAAATCAAAATGAGAATAACAAGACATTTGAGAAATACATATTGGAAAAAATACTTTGACCGTATTATGGGAAAAACGAATACTTTCCCAAATATTGGTTGGCTCTCTCAAAATCTGTACCAGACAAGTGGACAGATTTTGGTAAACGAACTGACCCACTAATTTCAGGTGACTGTACAAAACACATGGACGACTCTTCATTTCAGAATATTCCACCTTAGACCAGGTCCAATCATTTTTGTAACAAAAAAAATTCTTAGCAGTATGTGGATGGTCAGAAAATTTAGAGTAAATTATAAGTAAATAAAAAAAATAAATTAGACTAATTGAAAGTTCCGGAAGTGGGTGGGGGTAGCTAAATATACAACTTGAGGGTTGGATATTGGTTTTTTACGATTTGTGACTGAAATATACATCCTATCGAAAAAAATTTAAGGTAAAAGTTGTAGATAATTAAAAAATGTAAAACTTTCGTATTTATTATTTTTCAACATAACTTCAAAATAATTGAGAAAAAATAAAAACCGTTTTTTCGTTTTTAATTTTTAACTCCCGCAAAAATAATTTTTGAAACTCGGTAAAATCGTTATTCTTTATGTTTTAAATAAGCTGTAATTTTTTCAAAGCAAAATATTTATTTTTCGATTTTACAGGAATTTAAATTAAAAAAAGCCTAATTTTTAATCGAAAATTTTCAATTTTTTAACTTTATCAGTGCTCATTTTCTTCGTTGAAACCTCGACTTTAAGATGGTATGAAACAAAATATTGTTCGTATGGAAAAATATCGTTAAAAATGCAGAAAACCAAAAAATGACTTTTTCATAATCGATTTTTCAGGTAATCTATACAATTTTTTATTTCTTATTGCAAATATGCGTTGAAATTGATGAAAAAGATTAATTCTCATTTAATATAATGTCATTTACTTTCAATTAACTGTTAATGGTTTTGAAATTATCGAAAACATTGTTTAAACAATAATCGAATACTTAAAAACTTCATAATAAGGTTTGTGTGGTTAAATGGGACCTAGTTTTACAAGTTTTGATGTGTTTTGGTTTACATAAATGTTCCTATGTACAAAATGATTTTGACACTTTAGGATGTTGTTGGTCCATTATTGACCTACTACCTACCGCGAGCTCCCTCACCTCGAATTTTATTCAATATTTTTTGAAGTAGTTTTTATTTTTTGCTGTAAAAAAAGTCGGAAAAAACCATGACAAATGGACCAAAATTTACCCGGATCGAGAGTACCTTCTCCCCCCGTTTTCGAGGATGCTGCTCACCAACCCCTTCACAGGCCAGAACTCACCCCTGACAGGGGTGTTTTTTTATTTTTTATATCAGCGGCAAAACGTCTGTTTTCGAGGATGCTGAACACGATGTAGATGTTCAATAGCACTTCCGACTCCCCACAAACCCCTCCACAGGTCAAAACTCATCGCTGAAAGGGTTTTGCCGTTGATATAAAAAAAATTTAATCTGTGGAGGTGTTGGTGGGGGGTCGAAAGTGATATTGAACACCACTATCGTGTTTAGCATCCTCAAAGACGAGGGGAAAGACGTTTTTTACAGGGAAATGATGTGCTGCACGTTTAACCTCTTTAGGGGGTAGTTTTTGGCCGTTTTAGGGGTTCGGCTGGCGAAAAGAGAAATTCTGATACCGCCATCGTGTTCAGCATCCTCGAAAATGGGGGGAGAAGGTACTCTCGATTCGGGTAAATTTTGGTCCATTTTTCATGGTTTTTTCCGACTCACAGACGCCACTAATGAGTCTGACGATATTAAAATAGTATAGATAATGATTTCTCTTGTGACTTGTGAATATTGAAAATTGTGGTTGAGTAGAAATTAACATATAAAATAATTCTCGAAAACTATTATAGATCAACGTTTCTATTTCGTTTTGATCCCACTTACAAAATTTCATAAATTTTACAGTCGATAAAATATAATTTTTATTATCATTACTTACCCTATAAACTTTTGTGTAACTTCCGATAATGTAAGTTTCTTCACTCCTGCTACTTTTAAGTACGGATCCTTTTTCTTCTTTCTTTTTTTTAAACGCTTGGGACTTTTGAGTTCGCCCGTGGAAGTCGTGGACCGATGGGTTTTTGATGACATTTTTCAATGTCACAATCGCAATTGACTTTTTTGTTAAACTGATATCGTGTCGACCTTGTATACTAGTGCACTATTTTCTATATTTGCTTCGGTATTCTGTCATTTAGATTGAATGTGGGGTTAGCGCTGTGATTTAATCCGTTATTGATCAAACATTTATTGGTTTTGGTTGTTGACATGAAATGAGTTGAATACTACGTATCGTTAAAAATAAAACTGTACCAAAATTTCTTTGGCGAACAACGAATTTTGGTAAACCTTTTTTTTAAATTTTCTAATTTTTACATGAAATATTTTTGGTTTAATAATACAGTTCGAAATTACCAAAAGACTGGAACGAAAATTCAAGTAGGTGTATATGCGGGAACGATTTGCCTGAATGGATAAATAAATAAATAAAATAAATAAATTACCTCTATTTATACACAGATTGTTCCAGAACTACCTTTGGAAAATTAAGAGGTGGGCAGTATGCAAATTTGAGAAAATTTTGATGGACTACAAAACACCTAAGTGTGTTTGAAACAGTTATTTAAGTTTGTCTTCAAATATTTTAGGAAGCCAGGAACGAACTAATGAAAACGCCTTATAATTTTCAAATAAATATCGATTTTCCAAGAAATATCACAGAAAATATGCACCCAAAGCAACAAAAAATGTATTGCAGGAGTAATCCAGACCCTCCTCATAGAGTTGGCTATACCGCCCGCTCATTATGCCCTAGGGCATTATGAGTGTATTTATAGCAAAATAAACAAATAATATACAAGTGAAAAATAAATAACATTAATATATTCCTTGGATATTTTTCTAACATAATATAAAGTTACACTTCTTAGATGTGCTACCATCTATGGTTAGAAGAGAGTTTTGACACTTTACAAAGCAACGATTCCCAATGTAATGGGTGTTGCATACACTCAATTTGCATTGTGTGTTGCATATACTCAATTTGCATTGTGTGTTGCAAAGTTTTTATTTGACTGATTCTAGTCGAGATGTCACTTTCTTCTTTGTATCCCTTTAAAGGATTAATACAAAGTTATCTCTTCTAACCATAGATGGTAGTACATCTAAGAATTTTATCTTATAGCGGATATAACTAGCGACTTGTTCGAGTTTGGAATTTTATTTATTGTATTCGAAAAGCCTAACTGACGAAGCCGAAAGGCAGAAACCGGTCTTAGGATGTCGAATCTGATAAATTAAATTCCTTATTCGTTTGCTAACCAAAGTTACACTTGTTTCATGTGCAATGGTTTCTTGGTTTATTGATGTTTTTGGTCATTTCTCGAGTTTCTAAACATTTTTTTTATTTTTCGAATTTTTTTCTTTTTTTGACTTTTTTCAACAACTTCAACTTATTCCGCGTTTTCCTGGTTTCTCAGCATTTATCGGCGTTTTTTCGGGTCTCAAACTTTTTTACTTTTTCAACTTTTTCAAATTTTTTCAATTTTTTTTCCATTGATGTGCATTATCAAAAAACTTACTTGTGTTGTAAAATAATGATACAATGAATGTTTTCCACTATACAGGATAAGCAGAAAATTAGATCAAATGCCAAAATAATGCTTTAGAACTTATTAGTAAATTAAAAAAAAATCAAGTGGACGGAATGAGGATGGGGGTAGCTAAATATATGTGACTGAAATATACATCTTATCGAATATAAAAGTTGGAGATAATTAAAAAATCTAAAACTTTTTATTATTATTATTATTTTTCAACATAACCTCAAAATGATCGGGAAATTCGCTAAAAACCGGTTTTTTCGTTTGTAATTTTTATCTTCCGCAATAATAATTTTTTTGAAATAAACCGTAATTTTTTCAAAGCAAAATATTGATTTTATATACAGGGTGACCCACGACTATTCCCTCGTTCTCTTGTGCCTAAACGGTACAAGATATCGGCTTAATTTTTTGGTGACATATGTAAATTGATAGATCAATTAAATAGTTAGGTTTTTTTAAATGCAACACCCTGTATTTTATGACATTTTTAGATTATTCGTTAAAATCTCAGTCAACTTTATTCATATCTATCTAAGTGAAAAATCGATTATGAAAAAGTCTTTTTTTGTTTTTTTGCATTTTTAACGATATTTTTCTATACGAACAATATTTTTTTTCATACCATCTCAAAGTCGAGGTTTCAAAGAAGAAAATGAGTAGTGATAAAATTCTCAGTTTTTCGATTGAAAATTTGGCTTTTTTTTAATTTAAATTCGTATAAAATCGAAAAATAAATATTTTGCTTTGAAAAAATTGCGGTTTATTTAAAACACAAAGGAGAACGTTTTCATAAAAAAAAAATTATTTTTGCCGGAGATAAAATTCAAAACAAAAAAACCGGTTTTTATAATTTTTCTTGATAATTTCGAGGTTATGTTGAAAAATAATCAATAAAGAGTTTTAGAATTTTTAATTATCTTCAACTTTTATATTAAACAAATCGTAAAAATCTATCCCACTTCCGGAACTTTTACTCTGTCCACTTTATTTTTTTTTTATTTTCCGACCATCCACATATGATTGGTCCTGGTCTAATATGAGCTGCTTCTAACTGCATAAATGTGTAATTTACATTTACTGATCTAAATCCTCGTGAGAGGTTTGACACACTCTTGAACCCTGTCCCATTGCCAAGAATTGTCATATAACCCTTATGGAGGAATTTCTGGGTCCAGCTAATTCTCTCCTCATTATCTTCCCTGTAAAAAAGAAATAATATCTGGCACGTTACTCTAGATCAGCGGTTCTCAAACTTTTCAAATTTTGTACCACATAAATATGAAACAAAAATATATGTACCTACCACCATAAAAGCATTTCGCCATTAAAAATCAAAGAGCCTTAAAAGTCAAAAAATTGAAAAATATATGTGTTTCTGAATAATAAAGATTAAAACAAAGTGTTAAAATTTTCCTTTTATTTAATTTTTTTCTGTAAAAACTGTACCACTAAAAATATTGTAATGTACCACAGTTTGAGAACCGCTGCTCTAGATACTCAGGCATAAAAGGGAATGAGTTGACACAGCGGCACGAAAAGTAGCAGAAAAAGAAACTCCAGAGGTTAGACTGATAAGAAAGATACTTAAAGTGGTTTCAGTCTTACTTGGAGAATAGAGTACAAAGAGTTTCTTTCAATAAGCAAATGTCACTGCTACTGTCCACTGTGGGGTTGCACAAGGATCCGTTCCGGGACCGGTTTTATTTTTTATCTATATTAATGATATTATTAATGGATTCTTCGCCATATTTGCAGATGATACAACGATACTTTGGGAGAGTGATACTAAAGAAGAGTTGTATAATTTTATTAACAACGATATTATTAAGATTAAACAATGGTGTAATATATCAAAAACAAATATTGTTTCATTCAGTGGTGATATGGGTATAATTTCAGTTGGACAACAGCAATTTTGCCATGACTTTGACTTGTTTTTAAATTCTTGGAAATTTTCTGAAGTTGTATTAACCTTACTAATTGCGTTATCCTGTCTGGAAAAGGGAAAAAATGTCCGTTTCAAGTGTAGTTTTAGTGTTGGAAGAAAATAGTTATATAACTCTCATAAAAATGGTTAGGATATTATATTAAATGTTTTTCATACTAAATAATTCCTTTTTTTTACAGTTTTGTAATCTTTATTTTTGTTTATTTAAGTTCATACACCTTTTTCAAAACCATAGTTCCGTAGAGGATATTTTGTTTTCTTTCACGCACCCAAGCAACGAGCCCGCGAGTTGACCACGGCAAATCACCTTTCAAAAGCAACAACCAACTATTCTTTAATCACGTTTTAGCATTTAAGCGGCATCGGTATCAACATTCAAACACGTTTCACGAAAGAAAAAAATCTCAAATACCAAGAAAACTTTGTTACTATATACAACGTGCATTTATTTTATACAGAGTAATTCGTTAAAACAACTTTAGACTGCAGATTGGTGATTGGTGGACTATATTAATGACCAATATAAAATAAGATTCAATTCGGATGATTTAACTCTATCACAAACCTCAACTTGGTCTGATGGGTCGAAGACGAACTGCAAAACAAAATATCAGCTCCAAACACGATGTAATCGAGGTAGACAAAACGATTGGTGAAGATAAAATAGAAGAAAAATTGTTTGGAGCGGTTTGGTGGGAAGGAGTAAGTTTTTTTATCAAAATTACTAGAAAAATACATAAGTATGCATTCATTTACTAAGGCCCTAATATCAGGTAATAATTTATAAAGTTTCAAAATTAGCAGTTGGATTTAAGTCCAAACAAAGAACTAAAATTTTGAAATTTGGCATAAAGGAGTAAATAGACCAAAAAAAATTACAAAATATTTAAAATTTCTACTATAAATCTGAACTAAATACAACTACTCCTGGAGCTGTTGTAATGCAATGCCTGTAGGGGAAATTTTAAATATTTATATTGTCACCACTATTTGAGGAAAATGGATAATCTATTCATTGAAAAAAAAAGTTGTTGGGGCATTTTGGCTGGAAAAAACCGCAAGAAGTGACTAAAAATTAAGTTGAAACGCAAAATGAATGTCAAAAACGTGTTTTTTTTTGGCACTTTACTAATATCAGGTACAAATTTAGAAAATTCCAAAATCACCAGTGGGACTCAAATACAAAAAAAATTTAATCCAAAATTCAACATACGTTTTGCCCAAAGATGTACTTGAAATACTTATACTTAAATAGGATTATTTTCTTGGTAATCACCCTGTATTTATGTTAGCAATAAACGACAGGAAAGTGAGAGGTTAGAAGCGGCTTCGAGTGTTGGTATTAATGAAAAAGGGTGGGCCATTGCGGTCAACTGGTAGCGTTCGATTATGGTGAAATATTATAATATACCTAATTCAATCTAATTTATTTGCAATAGTATACAAAGTCTACCACAATTTATCTGTCAAATCATAATCATAATTAGGAATCATACAGTTGAACTATACAAAGAGTTTCCCTGTATAAGTTTTTTCCTTATTGTCAATTTCAACAGAGGTCTATTATTAATTCAGCAGGTTAGCTTAATAATTAGGAATGAGATTCAAAATATTCCGAGGGATTTTCGTGAAATAGGAAATATACGAATGATGTTTGTTAATTTTAATGCTCTTAACTGCAACATTTTTAAAAGTCATAATTATTTTACAATGCTACAAAAAAGTAGGAAATAAAACTGTAATACATAAATAAGAAAGTATTCTCGACTTCTCGTTCAAGCAATCTCTCAAAAAACTTGACATCTTAACTGTAATCGAAGTCTTATATTTAAAAATTTTTATTGTTGAATTTTTTGAATTTGAAACCAATTTAAAGGATCCCATTGTACACTGATCTGGCAGTGTATACACAATCTGAAATTTTTTTATGAAAGCATTGATGTAAATATTTTAACATTTTATGAATAATCGCACGTTATGCATTTAAAATAAGGGCTCTTGCTCTGGTTTTACTTTTTGTGCGTTCTCCGACTATATTTCTACAAACTTTTTGCCCTACGGTAAGGGCGACATCCTGAACTTTTTGAAAGAGAGATAGATAGAAGGGCGATTTTTCTGAAATTTTAAATGCTTCAGTGGCAACTTTTTCAAGCACTTGCATTGAGTTACAGAAAAATCGCGAGGGTCAACGAAATATTAAACCTTTTGGTCATTTTTGGAATGACATTGAAAAATGACCAGAAAAGGATCAACCAAACGCAAGTTTCGACTCCTTCCTGGAAATCACCAAACCTGGGACATGCCCCAAGATGAGATGACAAAGAAGTTTAGCTTTGTGAAAGAATTCAACACAAAGCTAAGTAACAAAAGCGAACGGGACAAAGATACCATTTCAAAACTCAAGAGAAGTGCCATTAAATGGTACACAGATGGTTCTAAAACAACAGAAGGAACAGGAGTAGGAGTATATTGGCCTGGAACCAAATATTCCGAAAGTTTAGGCAAATCTCCGAGCATTTTCCAAGCTGAAATATACGCCATCGGAAAATGTGTCCAGTTCAACATAGAAAGAAAGTTTGGCAGACAAGAGATCATCATCATGTCAGACAGCCAAGCAGCCATTAATGCCTTGGACTCCCACGTAATCAACTCCAAGATGATTTGGGAGTGCTTAGAGAATCTAAACGAACTAGGCAAGAACAACACTGTTACCCTCCTATGGGTTCCGGGACACACTGGAGTGGAGGGTAATGAAATAGCAGACGTACTCGCAAAAAAGCGGCTGAAACACCATTTCCGGGGCCTGAACCCTTCTGCGGAATAAGCACCACTACAATACTTGATGAACTTGAAAAAGAAGTAAATAACAAAAGATAGAACTACAAGGAATGAGGCAGGCCAAGACACTACTGGGAAACTATAACCAGAAGAGATCTGACTACTGGTATACTAACAGGGCACTGCCGGCTGAGATGCCACCTAAAGAAACTCGGATTAGTAGACAAAGAAGAATGCAGATTCTGCGAGGCAGAGGAGGAAACCTCTATCCACATTCTCTCAGAATGCATTACCCTGCAAAATCCAAGGGTACGATACCTCGGAGAATATCAAATAGAAGAGGAAGATCTACCTAACCTGAAGCCTACCGACATCCTGGACTTTTTAAAAGCAATAGGACTGGAGGAACTGCTCTAATCGTTGAGACATCCTTAACGATTGGGCAGCAGTAGGGAGCACAATAGATCTTATAGGTCGCAGTGTATCGACACCCCCATCACAGATCGATAGATAGAATGGCTTCCTCAGAAAGATTAGAGTCTCTTCTTTAAAATGCTTTTTTCTTTCATATTTTTAATAATTTTCTATTTTGTTTTAGCATACACTTTAAAGCAGCAAAGATTTTTTTATCGTTTTCTACAGCCTTTAAAGTTCCTAAGAGACTAGTTTCAACTTTTGATCTAAATGTGGCTCTGGCAACTGGGCTATAAGTTTTATCGTTAAGATTCAATTTTGACACTTTATAAAGACAGCACCTTCAGTGCTTCATATAATAATTTTCCTATTTTGGTCCAACGGGTCGTTGAAATTTTTTTCCACCAGAATGACCTTTAACCTATCAACCGTTTCTTTACCGACGAACGCCTCTGTTCGCCAAGATAGAAAACCCTTTTTGTATTATTTTGTGCGGCTTCGGCGATGCGATCCTATAGAACGGAGCGTAACCTACATTTAGCAATAACATCAAAGAGTGTGAGTTGTGTAGTCAGTTGTTCAGCCCGATGAAAACAATCGAGCGTGCATTGCTCGAATCGCGGCAGGCAAAGCACCACAGCCTTCTTTGAAAAATGTGACCGCGTTTCAATTTTTTTTTCTCTCAGCTTTCGATTT
This sequence comes from Crepidodera aurea, assembly GCA_949320105.2. Classification (NCBI taxonomy): domain Eukaryota; kingdom Metazoa; phylum Arthropoda; class Insecta; order Coleoptera; family Chrysomelidae; genus Crepidodera; species Crepidodera aurea. The sequence goes on along the minus strand of OX439474.1, from coordinate 18,905,928 downwards.
TTCGCGGCGGCCCGCATTTGGAACTTTTTTAAATTCGTATTGTGCGAAGTAAACCAATGGAAGTAACATAAATTGCTATTTTGGAAATTTTGTTCGGGAGTGTTTATTTTGTTGTTTTTGGAGTTTCCCAGGATTACTTGTTGCATTCATATTTAAATAGGGCGAAGGTATGTTATTCAGTTTTTATCAAACATATACAAATTAATTTAGGAACGTTTGATGTATTAATCCAAAGAGTGACCTGTATCAGCCGAATTCTTTTTTGGAGTTAATTGGTGTAGACAAAAAATTGTCAAAAATGGTAGCAAAAAAATTATTTAATAATCAGTCCAAAATTGTATGATAATAATTAATGTTCTGGTATATTTCGTTTCCATCTTGATTTTTGTATAACTCAATGCCAGAACTTAAAAAACTTGCAGTTGAAGCACCTTCAGAAAAATCGTCTTTGCCATAGGACAAAAAAAAGTAGAACAGCCCTTATTTTAAATGCATTATCCTTAAATATATATTCAAAATAGCCATGTAACTATAAAATCATTACATCAACGCTTTCATAATAAATATCCAGAGTGTGTGTTTAGTGCCAGATCCGTATACAATGAGATCCATTAAATTGGTTTCATATTCAAATTTTAAATGGAAATTACTTCGATTACAGCTAAGATGTCAAGTTTTTTGAGAGAATACTTGAAGGAGAATACCAAGAGGAAACTTGGGTTTTTATTAAGGGCGCACATCTGTTAGAAATTCAGCTTTTGACCGTCAACACGCACTGTGCAGATGTTTTCGTTGTGTTTAGATCGCTTGCCTTTAAATTGAATATAGTTTAGATACAAAAAAAAAATAATTTTTTCAGACATGGAAAAGGCAATGATTCAGGCAATTTTTTCAGAACTTATTTTTTGCTTTTATCGACTTTTTTTACAAACTTTCTGATGATGCGAAAATTTAAGCATCGTAACTATTTTTCTGAAATTTTTCAATGTTTCAGCCGCTATTTCTTCAGAATTTTTACTTTGAGTTACTTGAAATAACGACGTGCTACGGGTGTTAATTTCTCCGTTTAGATTTTCATGTTTTGTGTTATATTATAATATAGATTTTTTTTTGCATTACAATTTTATTTCCCATCGTATTCCTGAAATTAATAAAAAAATTGGTTGCAGTGCTAAATATTAACTTAATATTTAAATAATATTTTGATTTCTTCATAATTACTACAGAAACCAGTAAAAATCTGGTTTTAGCCAGGAAAAGGTCCCGAAAAATGTTACGCATTTTCTAAGCCAGGTCAAACCAAGTGGAATTAATTCATTTTTGGCCCAATATCAAAGTTATAAAGGTTTGCTTATTTTTTAAAATCCTTATAGGCTAGGGGTTTGGGGGAATCGCTAATTACGAATTTCGGGTCAAAAAAAGTGAAATATGGCGCCCGGAAAATCACTTTTCTTATCTAAGATAAAAACACAAAAAAAAGAAATTATTCGGAAGAACATTTGCTCAAATCAATTCTTTTCACGCTAGTAACCAAACATTGAAAGTGTCTTATAAAAAACAAAAATTTTGCTCAACTTTAACAGACCAAAACTTAAAAAATAATTATTACATATGTTACGTCTTTCTGCAAAAGGATTTTTTTTCAAATACCACAGTCTAGATGGCGCTAAAAAAATGACGTAAAAAAATTTGAAAAATATTTATTTTGTCCATAACTTTTTTCTGCTTCTCTTAAACGGTTCTGGATGGTCTTAAAATGTTGCCAATGTTGTTCTCTCATTAGGATGTTATATACCTTTTTTTTGTGGAAGTCTTATTTTTCCAGATATTTATGCTAGAACGATCCATTTTTGAATTGCCATATCTTCCTTCGTATTAATCGTAGAAAAATAAAAAAAATTCATTTTAATTGTTAGCTCAAGCCCCAAAAATTAGTTCGTAAGTATCAATTTTTACGCAGTACTAACAGATTTTCGGTTATATTGAAAAAACTTTTAGAAATGTACGATTTTTGTGGTGAAAATCGTAATTTTCTACGCCCTATAACTCGGGAGGGGTTTATTTTGGAGCAAAAAAAAATTCAAAAAATTTTTCCAATTTTTTTTTATTTCCCTAAAATTTTTTTGTATGGCTAACAAGAAATTTGCCGATGACATACTCACAGAGAAAAATTCCGTAAAAACCATTTTTTTCATATTTTTCAGGCCAAATAACGGTAAATGAACGCAAAAAAAATTTTTTTTTTGGATTTTTTTTGCACAGATTATTTATCTTCTATGATATAGTGGACGGCGGAAAAGTAATAAATAAAAAACATATACAGGGCACTCTTTGGACTAGGCCATTTGAAAATACCATACATTCACTACGAGTAAATTTCTGAAAGCAAAGCTTGCGCGGATGAGCCAAATTTTTACAGAAAGTGCAACAAAATTGATTAAATCTTAGTAGATTAAGAAAAAAAATAAGCAAAATAACTTGTGTGCCTTTAGGAATCAATATATTTATTTTTCTCACCGCGGAAAACACAATTGAAATAGTTATTCGTAAAAATGGATTGCGAATCGGTACTTCCATACTCAAAATGAAAAATGAATTTACAGGCCCCAATAACGCACTTTTTCGCGCTGTTGATTTCGTTAATTTTTATATATTTTTTTATACGTGTAATTTTTCTTCCGGGCGAGAGATACAGTTCTTTTTTGCAAAACAGCGATTTACATACAAATGAACGTATTTTGAAAACGCGGTATTAAGCGATACGGTAGATATCGCTTCATTATATTTTTCCACAATTAGACGCTTTTCGAACCTTTGCTTGCGAATTGCGCAAGCCTAACTAGATGCGTTCACAAATGAGGTTTTTTTTATGAATTAAATGCATTCATTATTTATTCTGTTGTTACCTTGGAGTTTTTCACGCGTATCAAGTTTAGTCTTTATACTGAATTTAAAAAAAAAAAGCGGAAGGTATCCATTTGTATTCGCCTTCGGGGAAGGTGTCAACGAAATTTAAATATACCATGCGTAGCTATTACTAAAGTTGTTATTGTTTACATAAAGTAGCATCTACACTGTATCCAAATCGCAGAGGCCAGCGTTTGTTTATTTATCAGCGCGTGATCAAATTGGAAATATTCTTCCTATTGGTCAAAGTGGGAGGCAGTCCGTATTTGTATTATAGAGTAGGGTCTGCCGTCTGCAGAACCGCATTAAGTAGATTGGCGCTAATAACTGACTTACAATTGCACTTTGTGTTAGCAGATTTGGGAATACCGATTTAATTTGTTTTTGAGTACCTCTTGTGATTGGTTAGGATGTTAGTACCATTCCACTGGAATCTCTCTTACTGATCAACGTATCCAGATAAAATTCCAGATCTATTGGACTTATTTCCCACTAAAAATCTAGCAGCTAATTACCTCAATAAGTGAAAATATAATAATGAGGAAATAATAGACAAAACAAAACACTTTAAATACTTTGAGGAAGAACTTGAACATGAAGCAGATAAATAAGTTGTGGATAAACGGCGATCACAATAGAGAACAAAAGAAAATGGTCTACAACTACCCAAGAGAAATCTGTTAAAAAAAAGCTAGAATACAGAAATCTCAACGATAAAAACATATTCAAGAACAACTTAAGAGAGAGAAATTATTGTAGAATATTTATGAAAATATTTTAATCTATTTTTAATTATTAATTTTATATTCATCAGTTGGCTTGATAGAAATACTTGAGATAATCAAAGTACAGACAAGAGACACGTGTGTGGATTTTAGAAATATAAAGAATTTACTTGTTGGTTCTATAATTCGTAATTTTGTTTTTTGATTTTGAATCTCAAGATTGTATAATCGAAAAAAACTGCTTCATTTATTAAAAAAAGAGTTTATTCATTTGCTAAATACAGACATTGTTTAAAGTGGCCACCACTTTGTATATGCAAAGTTCATACCTATTTAGTGATTGATGACTATATAAAAAGACTATCTATATATTTAATATCATAAAAAACTAAACACTCAAAATACAAAAATAGCTCCGCAAATCTTTGAAAATGGTAAAAAGGATAATGAAATAAATAAAATTATTGAAAGTAGTGAAGACGATGTGGATATTCGCGAAACATTTTACAAAAATAGAAATAAAAAGAAAAAATGTCTACTAAGCCTGTAATCAATCATTGGAAGTGTGTGGAATAAATCTTGAATTGCCGGGTTTTTCGCATGGACAGTTGGAAGTTGTTGCGTGCTCGAGAGTCGGCAAACCATCGGTGGAAGGAAAAACAAAAAATATTGTACATTACAAAGCATTGCAATAAATATGTTCGAAATTATTTAATTGTCATTTTTACATGGTCGTTCTGTAAAGGGGAAATTTGGTTTCATTTGCTTCCGTGCGAAGCTAGTAATAAAATAAATAATAGAGAGTCAAAACATAACCTTAGTTATACCTACACGAAAAAATATATGTAAAATTAGCATACCTAGTATTGGAGAGATGATGTTACATTTTAGATTAAGTATATGTGGCATAAAACGATTATGAAATAAGTAGATTTTTCTTATATTAACGATAATTTCATATTTTAGAAATTCTCCATTGTCTTGTTCCCTCCTGCAGCGGCAATCTTTTCAGCAGCGTTAGCCTTGAGGTGTTTTACGTATTATAGGATTACTGTATTGAATTTTAAAGAGACGTAGTATAGGCGGAAGGTATGTGTGCTTATTTAAATCCAATCAAGGTGTGCGTGAAATATAAATTATGTATTTGCAGACAGACTGCGAAAAAAAATTATTTGCATACAATAATCAATCATACCATTGGCAATGTCGCGAAGAAAGTAACAAGACAAAGACATTTTTCTTTTCGAAGAAACTCTAGAATAAAATATGCTTTCTTTTTTTATTTAAAATAGGTTAATTTTGAGTTACAGTTAAGAGTTAAGGTATTATAATACAGTGTCGATCTAGGGTACGATTATAATTATTATTAACGTGGATAAATCTAATATTTATGATTTATAAAAAAATAATATCAAGTCAACACGAATATACTCTAGTAAAATTTACTCTAAGTTCTACTATCAACAATTAAACGTCATTTAAAATCGAGTTCGTGACTATTATAATTTTATTATGTTTTATAGGTATAGATTAACCGCAAACAACTTGATCTTAACCTTCAAACCTAAGACAGAATATCTCATGGTTTGATTGAATATTTATTTTTCAGGAGAACATTGATGTGATCCTTTAAAAGGGTTTTAACAAAGTTTTGTGTTTTTTGTTAGGACTATTTTCACCGAACAAATTGTTCGGTATCTGAATTCGATCTGTGTGTGTGTGTAGCTTTTTGTGTTTATGAATTTTAAAATTCTGACTTCAGATTTTGATAGAGCATCAAAAAGTAAGCTTAGGGTTTGATGTGCCCCTCCATACCTCTTCGAGAACACCTTCAAAATGGGGTCCAAAATATGAAAATTTTGAAGTTTAAAATGACATTGAATTTAAAGTAGACACATAGTGAATGACGATTTCGGTAAAAGTGGGTAGACTGTGTTGATTAGAATAAGAACTGTCAATCTAAAATTTTATTAATACTTTCATTACAATTTGTTCGGTCTATGGCAATGTTAGAAGAGCATTCTCAACTGGTTTACATTTATAAACATATATTTATAATCTTTATATTGTTACGTACTATCTTTTGTGTAAAAGAGAAAAATTACTTTTGTTCAATATTTTATTTATTTTGAAGTTTAATTTTAGTACATAACCTATTAAATTACTGTTGATTTTTTTTATTGACTTCTGTCGTAATCTCAGACAGAATGTAATTATTTTTGTTGATAATTTTGGGCGCCATCTACTTTCCAGTAGAAAAATTGAGAGTCTTAATCCTAGGTAGTGCTTCAGCTATTGGCCGCGTGATTGTAAAAATCGAGAATAACGACTCAGTAATATGAAAACATTTATTAATAATCATAAAAGTAACGGTTAACCTTTTAGTTTATGTGAGAATAAGAGTTGTTTGCCAGAATAAGGTAAGCGTAATAAATTTATAAAATCAACAATTAATACAAATCTTAGAATTATTCTCTTACCTTATTCTAATCTAAATTATTTAGTTATTAATTAAAATATAATCTAACCTAATTAAATAAAATACTTGTCGCCTTTTTTTATTTAGAAACGTTTTTAAATATCGATATTTAATATTGTGAATTGGTACCTTTAATACGACTTAGATTTTATTTCTAATTCTGGTTACTTTCTTAGTCAATTCAAAATGGGGTGGATGCAATATCTTCCAGGAATCAAAATCAGGAACAGGATAAATCAACACAGGATACAATGATAGTTTAACAGGAACAAAGATGAAACAAATATCGGGCTTCTTCTCTTGATTTAACTTTAAGTTTCTTGAGTTACAAAAATATAACCTCACTAATTTGACAGGTAAATTTCTTTTAATTTTTATCTTCAATCAGTATTTGTTTAATTTAAAATTTCTTTTGTTTTTATTACGAGCACCGATGTGAACAGTTCAAGAGATTTTGATCAAAAGCCTCGCTTGACAGCAAAAAGTAGTTTTTATAAACCATCATATCACGGCTCTCTAGATTAAAATTTGACAGTTTTTTACTTAAAATTTTTTAGAAAATTCAAAAATTATCAATTTTTATACAATTTTTGCTTATTACCAAATCATTCTCTAGACAAAAAGAATGATTTTGATATAATTTATTTACAATTCCTACTTATATTAAATTTACACACAGACTTTTTAAGTTCGTCATTATCGATTTCTAAAATTCTATAGAACTTTATTATTACTGCCTTTTTTACCCCAACACTTTATTTTCCCGATTTATTGTATTTCGCCTGAATTTAAATTAATCATATTGATATATCATGGTATTGACATTTGAGGTTAAGTTTAAAATTTCTTTTTATTCAAATATTTAAAATAACAATGTTCTCATTGTTATTGTGATCGCAGACTTATCTGAGATTATATTACTTTAAATCCTGCTATTAAAATCTTTGCTAAATTGTTTGTAAATATCCTAAAATTGTTGGTGAAAATCTCTTATGGGATTAACGTGTTAAAATCTGAAATCAGGAATTTTATATTTTCTTTTGCAATTACTACGTTAAAATTAGTTTCAAACATTATTTTCGAAATTACATTCTGTCCTGTGATTTATTGAAGTAAAATAAATAGACGTCCTACACTGCACCAGCGTCTGGACTTCAACAACTACTCCTTGGGCTATATGCCCCCCCAGGTATTGAATTACGAAAATCCAGACGTGGTTTGGCGCCCGACCAAGTCGGGGCTTTAAACCAAAAACTTTGATTTTATTATTAAAGGAGCTTGTCATCCTTATACCGGTTTCGGCATTATTGTGCCTCGTCAGTAAGGAGTAGATTAGCTCGAATTTCTATCTCTAAAGAAATTCTGAAGATCGCTTTGAACCCACCAACTCTTAGTACAAACGGGTAAGTCGAGAAAGAGGAGGTGAGTGCAACTTAGTCAACCGTTACAATATATTATATAAACTCCTGAAATTTAAACATTGTCATGCAAATGATGTTTGTTACACCTTTTTATTATGCACAAAAAACAGAAAAATGTTGTTGGCCCATATAATAATGCAATCTAGGAGCTAACATTGCCCCTAAAGAACATCTATATTGTTCGCTACCGTAGTTATGTGTCAACTGTTGATGAGATAACAGACAAGAAATCTATAAAAGGAATACAATGCAAAATAAGAAGAGGTTAGTTACTTAATTCGGATATAGGAAATCAATAGTAGACAGTTCAGTTAGTTTAATGTTTTGTATAATTAAATTATCTAGATAGGCAGCTAAAACCAACAAGAAAACTTTAATTAATCGTTTGACTGAACGTCAATAGATTCAGTCCCCATAAATCCTCCGGTTCTTCAACATCCGGGAAAGGAATTCATATGTCACAACATCATGCACAATAACAGTAAAAAAACTACAAACAAATACATAAATGTTATTCTATTATATATACAGAATAGCACTCGAAAATATTTATCATTCTTTATTTGATTATTTGTCGATTAATTTATACTTACGTGGAAAATAATTCGAATTTTTCTATGATACATACATATGTAATATTTTCTCCACGGTCACTACTGAATGTAGTTATTCTGAAACCACTTATAATAACAGAAAAGGAACATTCTCGCTCTTGAGATTGAAAGAAAATTCTGAAACACTAGTCTCTTATGTATTTTATACGTATTTCATTCTTATTCTAATGTCAGAATGTTCATTCTATAACTCCTAGCTGTAAATATCATGTCGGCATCCTAGATCAAGGATGATAAACTAAAGAGAAGAAGCAATGTAAATGTATTTTCTCCACGACCACTACTGAATGTAGTTATTCTGAAACCACTTATAATAACAGAAAAGAAACATTCTCGCTCTTGAGATTGAAAGAAAATTCTGAAACATTTGTCTCTTATGTATTTTATATGTATTACATTCTATAACTAGAGATAGAATCTGTATTCCGTGATTGTTTACAAAAATAAGGTTTGCCGTGAATGTCAAATTAACTGTCAGTATTAGTTGACGTGGTCTTAATATTGGTTTGTAAAAACTTTTAATTTATTAAAAAGGAGAAGAAAATCAAACGATTCAGATGTAGAATTTGAAAATACTCCTCCAGAAATAAAAAAATATGCCGATAATATAACTCAAAATTTGCTACCGCAAAAATCCAAGCTTGAATATAACAATACTACCTACATAATGTTGAAAGATTCAGATTTCATTTTACTATATTTAATTTCTACTTTTTGTGGCCGTGGAGAAAGTACAGTCTGTTACTCTGTTGGAATGAAAATCCGACACTCGTGTCGAATTCTCATTCCAACCTTGTCACAGAATATACTATTATGACATCACGAAATACTTATGTCACTATCAATTGTCAAAACATCGCTAATCGCTTCCTTACAAGTTCTTGTGGTAGTTTTAATTATTTTATTGAAAGGTAGGATTGTTATCAATATTTACAATAATTATCAATCAACAGATTTTTTAATAGGGATTATTTATAATCCTACCTAATAATTATGCCGGGTGCTAATTGTGATGTTTCTGGCTGTAATGCAGAGTACTCTGTTTATAAGAAGGCAGGATTGGTGTGTCATTTCACATTAACTACAGAAAATAGTTCAAGTATAGGTAACTGCAAATACACCACAATCAATTTTTGTTTTGTTTACATTTGTTACGTAGGTTTGAGGTTATGTGCAGCATTTCATGACGTCATTTACAGTCTGACAGATTGAGTTAAGTGGCCCATCCTTCTCTGTAGTTTATTATACTTGATCCTAGATAGCCATGAATTTCATGTTTGACAGTTCTACGCGACATGTTATTTATTTAGTTTGAATTTGCCTGAACAAAGATAAGCTGCGTTTTTTGAGGTTTCATTTTACTTGTGGTTCCTCCGCTCGTATCGAATTCTCATTCCAACCTTGTTACAGAATATACTAACTCTTAATTACTTCAATTATTTCAATCATTTTCTTTCTTTCTCCAACTCATTTAATAATCTGTCAATCGCTTTACCATAGAAACATTGCGTTATAACAAGAATAAATTTAGAAAGATTGTCACTCTATATCGAGTGAAGAAGGTGTATCTGATATTAATAAAAGAGCAACCGAAGTAGGTGTAGAATTGTAATTTAATCCTTCCGGAATTTTCGTCAATATTTAATCCCGGGGGGGGGGGGGACAAAAAATGAAATAATGGAGTGAAGTTGTCTCTTAAAAGTAGATGAAATAACTGCCAGAAAAATTATAATAAGGGTATTTACAATAAATAGTGAAAACAGTATGTTAATCTTACACAAATACCAGCATAATTTTAAAGAGCAAAACAGCTTATGCATATTCCATTAGATAATTGGATTAAGCAGTCAGCAAATTGAAGGTTTCTATTTTTATACTGAAACAAGATACGGATACGTCATATATTGGATCTAAGTAGTAAATTGGTTGTGTACTTTATTGGACGGTGGACACGTAATTTTTCCTGATTACCTTTAAAGCGGATCTTTTTATTAAAATATATATTTTGGAAATCATATAGTGAAAGAACGAACTTTATAGTACTGAGTTATTTATTTCTGAAATTTAAAAAATAATCATTGTACAGTATGGAAAATATGAAGTACAAGTTTAAGTTGTATACGGATATTCATTTCCTACCGCCGAACCCGTAGGAAATGATTCATTTTCTACATATTTCATAGACAACTACAATGGCGTTCAGTTGTTATTCCATATAATCAACGATTAGGTGACTTTGACAGTTTGATAAAACTTCACTAACAGCAACTGACAGTTTTTAAACGCAGCAAATTGAATAAGTTTGCATGAATTAAATTGAAAATATGGATAGTAGGTAGTAGTGAAGATACAAGTGAAACATTTACTTCAACGCCTCCAAACATCACAGAAATGGCCCAAATAGTCTGTATAAATTTACTTCCTCAAAAGTCAAAGAAAAAAAAAGAAAATACATACAAAAAATTTATGGTTTGGCGTAAAGACCAACTGATGTGTGAAATACGCATTTCCCACTCGTAAAGTATTGAGAAGTTTGTAGCACTTGTTTCTCTCGTGCTACAAACTCTTCAATTCTTAAATGTGCTACCATCTATAAATGGAGCTTAGAAGAGAGTTTTGACACTTTACAAAGCAATGATTCCCTGTACTGGGTGTTGCATACCACATAATTTGCATTGTGTGTTACAAAGTTTTTATTCGACGATTCTGGTCAAGATGTCACTCTCTTCTTTGTATCCCTTTAAGGAATTAATTAGCAAATTCTTCAATATTTTACTAGTGGGAAATGCATATCACTTCGCGCGTGTTGTGTAATATACTATTTTGCTAACTCGATTAGGTCGTTTTTGTTTTAATCAGAAAATTCTACTAAATAAAATTCTTCTTCTTCTCCCATCTTAAGATGCTACAAAAATATCTACTTACTACATTAGGAACATTTATTTTAAATGCAAGGGTGGAACAAGTGACCATATTTTAATGGTCTATCTTACTGAATAAAAAATTTAAATTTGAGTCAACAGTTTCTGAGTTATTTAATAATAGTACGTTTTCATAAATTCAATTTATAGAAAACAACAGTGAAAAAGTATTTAGTACAGTTGTTTACCATTTTTTTATTATTTTACAAAAGGATAGATCATATTCCAATCAGAATAAACAATAACCTGATTCCATATTCAAACACAGCAAAGTAGTTAGGTATATATTACCTTAGATGTCAAACTTTCGATGGAAAGTGCTTGTTAAAAAGAAAAGAGAAGAACTTGGACTGAAATATAGAAAAATGTACTGGCTAATTGGAAGAAACTCCACTCTGTCTCTACATAATAAACTTATGCTTTATAAGCAGATACTTAAACCTGTATGGACTTATGGTATCCAACTATGGGGAACTACCAAAGCGCAACTTGGTACATTCGCAATAGTGACCTTCGTAGGGATCTGGAAATAGACACTGTTGACCAGACCATCAAAAAATTCGCCAAGAGTCATGAAGAAAGTCTTCATCATCATGTCAATGTCGAGGCTATCCAGTTCCTTGACAATACTGGGTTAGAAAGAAGACTTAAGAGGATCAAGCCCTTTGAGTTAGTTTAGTGTTTTTAGTGCAAAAGCAGAGCTTATGTGTGCACGTTAAACTTTTGTGCAATCCATTCTACAGAACCTAAGGAACGCTGATGAGTATACCTTAGTTTTAAGTTTCAACCTCTATTAGATTAAGTTTAATTAAATTGCTCATTGGTCACTGCTGACCAGATTGTAATATACTAAAATAAAGAAACATGTAAATTCACCCCCATCACCATCGTTGCCGTTGTCGTGTCGGTGTCGTGTCGCCAAGTGTGAAAACGCCCAAAAGTACCTTTACAAGATACGACAATATTAAATCAAACACAACTCAGGACGGGAAATGGGAACGGGAAATGAGTACAGGAAATAAAAAGACAGTAATGTGACGTTTTCAAAATTTTAAAAAGTCACTAATGACAACATTACATATATGGTTAAAAATAACATATATTACTCATGAATTTAACGACTTAATTAAAATACAATTTTAATTAAGACAGCCCATTAATACTTATTTAAAAGTAGTTTCTCAACCACTATTTATTACCTATTTAAGACTGTATTAATTTTATTACAACATCTACATACTAAATAAGTTGTAAGATTTTTTATTAAAACAATGTTTATTTACTGTTTGTTTTTGTCCAAGTCGTAAATGCACATTATTTTTGCTACGTTACGATCTATCTCGTATTCTAACGATAACTACCGCACCGTAATGAAAGAAAATTACTACATGATGTTCGAAAAAGTACGATAATTTGATAAGTTGATCTGAAAAACCAGTCAACTGAAATTTTGTAAATAAAGAAAAATAAGATACGGTTTGATTTAAAAATAAATATATTTTAGAATGAAAGGATGACGTTCATTTTAAAAACTGGCATTTTGCGGTCATGTTCTTTGATCACCGAGGATTAGAAGATGGAAGTTTGGTCTCCAAATACGATGAGGCGAAAGGTATTTTCATAAATTTAACAGGCTGAGCTACTAAAGGGGGTTCCCATGATTTAAAGCCCTTCAAATAAGAATTTGAATATTTATTTATTTATTTGAATAAAATTATTTGTTTGCGGGAAACAATGAATTTTAGAAAAAATGAAGGTCAAAGATACAAGTCATTCTCGAATAATTTTATTTACCATCAGATTAATCTCGCGTTGCATAATTTATCGGAAAATTTCAGATAATTCGCATACTTTTTGCGTTTCTCTTAGCCTCAAATATTTCGATTGTTCATAGGGTGTTCGCCCGATTCCGTACACCCAGAAAGTAAATAAGGCAAAATTGTTACAAGAGAATTGCAAGTGATAAAAATTCAAACAAATGTAGCAGAAATGGATGTGAAAAAAGCCACTTACCTTGCAAAGAAACGTGCTCAGAAATTTGCCAACAGGAATTCGGGTCTATCAATAGACAGAGAAGATTTGAAAATTCCAGACAGCAGCGCAAGAAAAATAGCTGATGGAAGTGATTTTTTTAATTGCTGATGATGGCCAAGAAGACAGAAATTTAAATTTTGCAAGTGAGAAGTCGCGATAATGTTTCACAGAATGTAAAGAGTTTTTCATCGATGGTACATTTCGAAGTTGTTGCCCTCAATTTGCACAGTTATATGTTATTTTTGCTGATATTGGAAGTAATGAAGAAGAAGCATTCCAAATAAAAAGAAGGAATGTTTTGATTAATTCTCCATAAAGAACCAAATTGAAACCCAGAAGATATTACTATGGATTTTGAGAAAGGGTCAATTCAAGCTACCAGAGAACTTTTTCCAAGAGCTGATCTTCATGGCTGCTTTTTTCATTTTGGCCAATATATCTGGCAAAAAGTTCAATAATGGACAACTTTTTACAAAAACGACGAACAAGTCAGGCTGACTATCCGAAAATGCATCGCTCTCGCTTTCCTGAAACCAGAAGATGTAGTGGTAGTTTGAAGCCAGTGGTTGGAAGAATTTTTGGACTATGTTGTTCAAAATTGGTTGGAGAATTACTTTTACCAAATAGAATTGTTATGGAAGGCGACATAGAACAAATAATGCAGCAGAAGATAAAAATAACAGCATCAGTGGGTCAATCACGAGATACCTACTATCCAAAATTCAAAGTTTTGCAAACTGAAGCTGAAAAAGCAGAGGCAAAGCTGATAAGAATGGAACTTAATTTAGAAGGTGTGAAAAGAAGGAACAAATATATCCAATTGGACGAAAGAGTTAAAAGTAATACTCTAAAATAGGAAAATGTATTAAGAAATCAAAAAAAAATTGTTTTCTAAATTTTGGTATCAATTAATTTTTATCAACAATTATTGTGTTTATGTATTTTTAAGAATTATTTTGAGGGATTTTCATTTTTTTAATAGCAAATCTTCCGATTTCACATTTTTCAAGAACGTATAATAAAATATAATTGACGCAGTTTAATTAAAAATATGTATCCAGATCTCTAACTTTTTAATTTAACACATAACACGAATATGATTATTTTCTTGCTTAAAGCGAGCTTTATTCATTGCCTTAGGCAACACAGGATATGTGACTGTGACCTTAAAACAAATAGTTGTTTAATCAGAAAGTATAAATGTTTTAAGTTAGATTTTCATAAAATTTAATCTTTGTCGAGTTGATGAAATTGGTACAAAAATCTTGAGTCACGTTTTTAACTTTTGTAAACTTCAAGGTTGTTTTAAAATTAGTATGCGAAATACAAGAATTAATAATGTACATCGTTATCAATGTATGAGTATTACATACCGATCAAATTTCAGCACAACTTACTGAATAAGTCACGACTAAAGTCAAATTACAAAGGTTGGTTATAACAACAAATTAAATATCACCTTTTGTTATATTAGGCAGGGTTGTTAAAGTAAGTCTCAAACAATTTTTTTTTCATTTTAGAATATAAATTATGCGTATGTCCATTTAGACAATTAGTAATTCTCTTAATGTGCAAAATATAAAATACACCTATTAATATTAATACCAATTTTTGGCAGAAATTCACAAATTACGATTTTTTATATACCAATCAGTTCCTAAATCAATTGTCAACGTTTCAGGGACATCCTTTATAAGTGGTTTTATATGCATGGTGGTTAATTATTGTGTAATCTCACTTATTTTTAGGAAGATTTAAGCTTTACATTTCAAAATTCGTTTACTAAAATTTACCCCTTAAATTGCATTTATTTTGAGCCACTAGAGTGAACATTCAAACTGATATTAACTCATTTAGAGAATCTCTATATTTTATCAATTTTTTTAAATGTATAGAATTATTTTTTCCTTTTTTTATTATTAAGTTAAACAGAAGCTATTATTTCGCAGAAAATTCCACACCTAACATTTTCGACCAATTAAAAGCCTTTATTTTGTATCGTTACCATAGCAACTAAAAAATTTTTCGGAATTTTTTGTCTTCTCCTTGGGGGAAGGAGCATGAAATTACACTGGAAATTTTTTGACGTTTCCATTTAACTTCATATTGTGTCGAATTTATTCTATAAGGTTCCGATGATACATTTTAATTTCACTAACTTCATTACAAAACTTGCATAAAACGTATTTCGCAAATCGCTCTATTGTTATAAATTCTACAACACAACGAATTTATTTAGATAATTTATACTCAGGTAACGTCAAAAGTTGCTTAAACTTGCTTGACCAATTTATATTATTATTTTTTTAAATACCTATTTCATTATTTTCTACCAACTTTAGTAAAACGAATTTGTAAAAAACTGAGAGATTGCGAGCTATTATCGACTTATTTTTTGTGATTTTGTATAACTAAAGTAGATTAATTGTATTTCATTTGACCTAATATTACGCATGCAAATTTCATTGATACTAAGTACCACTTCGAGTTCCTTGTAAGAAAATATATTTCTACCAACTTTAGTAAAATGAATTTTTTAAAAACTGAATTGAGCTACGATCGACTTATTTTTTATTATTTTGAGTAACTAAAGTAGATTAATTATGTTTTATTTAACCTAACAAAAAACCGTCATTATCCTAGTATTTTTTAATAATATTTCGGTGTGAAATTTTCTTACCGAATACCACTCTAGCTTCAATTAAAAACAGAAAATTTCCAGTAATAATTGAAGCTCTAAGTGAAAATCTCATTTTCGTCCCACATCAAACTTATCATGTCCGATATATTTTATACCCGGAGGAGTTACCATTTAAAAGATGAAGAGGTATTTGACCTAAAGATGCTGAAATCTTTGCCCTTGAATTAGATTTTCTAAATTAGTTACACGAGTTCTACGACTTCACGTTTGAAATTGGGTTCGGTGGCTAATTGGAAAATTCAAATTATTATGTTTAAGATTATTATCGAGTTGTATTCTGGTTGTTAAAAATGATTAAAGGGGACTAGGTGGACTTGAAATTTTAAAAGTAAAAAAAAATACGTTTATTAGTTATATTTATCAACATTAAAAGTTGGTTTAACTATGATTTGTTTAAAACAAACAAAAATAATTACACACCCAATGAAACTGAAACAAGAATAAAAAACTACCTGATTACAAAATTGAAATAAGTTTTTAATCTAATTTTCGCTTCACCTAATGCATTAAAACTTCTATGTAAATTTCACGTCAATTGTACAACAAGTGGGGGAATGTTCAACGAGTGTGGAAGTTTGTGGCACGAGCCTGAAGGCCGAGTGCCGCAAACACACGAGTGATTACATGATTGATTAACAAGAAACACGTCAAAGATAGTTTTTCGTTACAGCGTTATATAATTCTGCCTTCAAATTTTTGTTATTGTTATCTGTAGGCAGTTTGAATGTATTACGAGTTTCTTATAGCAAAAAAAAAGACAACAATAGATTTACAAATAGATTATAGGTTTGGCAATCGAAATTATTTCAAGGTTGACTTGACAGCGTTCCGCAGAGAAAAACAATTGCCAACAGGATTCATACATCACTTGATTGTGATCATAATTTTAACGGAAGATATTTTAGAGTTGACAGTACTTTAAGTACTTTGACCGAGCGATTATTTATTAAAAAACTTCCTGATGCATTCAGTGCAGTGACATGGAAGATGAAATAGAATAAATTTGTACTGTAGGCAAACAATATTACTGTTTCTTAAATACTGAATCAAACGCGGATAAAGGATAAAGTTTAAAAAACATTAAAGTATCTAATTTAAAACTCATTTCATTCCGTTCTTGTTATAGATTGGATTGCAAGTTCGTTTCAGGAGAAGATTTGAAATATTTTTCAGATAAATGTTTTTCTACTTTTCTAGTGCTTTATTTTCATAACAGCAGGAGTTGTAGTAAGAGAAAAAAAGCATTATATGACAGGGACAAACGCTTCTCGTCCAGGGACCGATCAGGACATTTTTTTTGACAAACAGTGAGGTTAGGGGGTAAACAAATAGAAATAAAACAGAGGAAACAAGATTAAGATTTTAATCATAGACGAATCTTAGTATTTTAAAAGCAATCGATAATTTTATCAGAGAAATGAGTTAAAGCACTTTCTGTATTTAAGGGAGAAGGAATATTATTTTTTATAAGATTTATATAAAGTATATTTGAATGTTCAGTGTGCTTTATGCATTCGAAATAAACGTGATTGAGATCTCCAATTGAACCACAAAAATCGCAATATACATTTTCGTTTTCATTAATTTTAAACAGGTGTTTTGGATAACTGGCATAACCAAATCTGGTTCTAATTAAAGATGTAATATAGTGTCTTTGAATAATATGATTTCTAAACCAGGGTGAGTTTGGAATATTTCTTTGTATTTTTGTATATAGATTGGAATAAGTGGAGCAGAATTGTGTCCAATCACACCTCCATCTTCTCATAGTGTTAGATTTTAGTAAGGCAACCATATCTGGACTACTGATGTTATAAGCTGTGTTATTTTCATTTGTTATTTCAGATTTGGCAAGCATGTCAACATATTCGTTGTATTTCAGACCAATATGTGCCTTTACCCATATAAAACATATATCTACACTACTATTCGTTAGTTGGTACAAAATCTTTTTGATCAAGAAAATATACTGATTAGAATTAAACTTGGGCATATTCATCGCTACCACCGATTTTAAGACAGATAGACAATCTGAAGCAATTAAAGCTTTT
This sequence comes from Crepidodera aurea, assembly GCA_949320105.2. Taxonomy (NCBI): domain Eukaryota; kingdom Metazoa; phylum Arthropoda; class Insecta; order Coleoptera; family Chrysomelidae; genus Crepidodera; species Crepidodera aurea. The sequence goes on along the minus strand of OX439474.1, from coordinate 18,888,075 downwards.
TTAATGTTGGATTCTGAAACAAATTGTAAGGCTTCTAGTATCGCAATTGCTTCTGCAGTGTAACTAGAGAAGTTATCAGGTAATTTAAACATATTTTTAATATTCAGGGACGGGACATAATAGGCGCAGCCAGTACCTACAATGGACTTGGAGGCATCAGTGTATATAACAAAATAATCAGGAAAATAATTTAAATTATGAAGGAGTAGGTTTGAGCAATTGTGATGGTTTTCTTCATAATCGGGTTGTTTAAATAAAATTTTGTTGAAGAAGCAAGGGAAGTCAGTTATGGTGAAGAGTTGGTCGAAAGAACTTAGTGTATTGGTAGTTATTCACAACTTTGGACTGCTTTACATAACAGCGGTGAGTTTTTATGAGTCTGGTATTTATTTGTTAGATCATGTGTATTAAGTCGAACTAGGAAATTAGTATCTGAATTTTTGTGCTGAAAATCTTGTAGCTATTGTATAACTAATATCCCGGATAGTAAAAACCAAACCTTCTAATTATAAAACAATAAATCAGTCAATTAGATCTTGAAACGGCTTCACGATATCCAGTATATCTAATCGTTTATCAGGACTCATTTTAACTATACCTAGTTATTGACCTCAGATTTATGTTGCGTTAATTATAATGAAAATAATATAATTACTAATGGCCGGCCCAGTAATTGTGTGAAATATACTTTACTTTCACATTTTACATACCTACCGTACGTCGCGGTTAACAATACCACAATAAATCGTGATATAGTTAAAACCAGTGGCGTAGAACGGAAACAATAAAGGGGAATGTTTTAAAAATCCATCCTTTAAAACTTTCAACTGATCCAGATAACATTACATATTTAGAGTTCGAGATTGTGCTTGTGCATTCACCTTTTTGATTAATATTTGTCTGAAAACATCAACTGTGCCAAAAATAGGAATACACATCGACAGAATGACCCCGAATGAAATAGAAAAAATTTCTGGGCCGTGGCTAACAGGGTTGCCAACTAGCATTGACCGATTTACTCACAAAACTTTTGTGGATTACTCACAATTACTCACAACTTGGAAAATATCATCAGCAAGGCATTTTTTAAACAAAAAAAACCTCGACAGAAAAATGTGGATTACTCACAACTTGAAAACATCAATAGCAAGACAATTTTTGTTTAAATCGTGAATTAACAGAAAAATAAAAAATATGGATTACTCACAACTTAAAAATATCAATAGTAAGACAACGGTTTTATTAAATTATCAGATTAGAATTTTTCATAATTACCATTACCAATAGTCTTGATTACTTTCAATTACCCTTTACTCTAACAAATTCTCATTGCATCATCGTAGTTAAAGGCTCGTTCAGACTTTACAAGTTACTTGAATTCAAGTGCGATAATTGGTGCAACATGAAACAAATTGAAAGGTGTGAACATCATTTCACTTAAATTTAAAAGGTCCTTTCAAGTTTCAAATAGAAGTAGAGACCAAGTTAACTTTTGCTTTCAAGTTAGAGACTTGAATCACAGTTGAATAGTGTGCACTGATATTCAAGTGCACTTGAAGTCACTGGAAGTAGTGAAAGTGGCTCTGCACTGCGGCAAATTAGTCAACCACCCACGGAGGATTCTGATTGTGAAGTATTGTAAAATTGAAACAAATCATTCAAGTAAAAATTTCAACTTGAAATGACTTGAATGAAATATTGAAATGGTATGAACGTTCAGTTGAATTCAGGTTACTCCTTTCAAGTTACTTGAATTCAAGTAACTTGTAAAGTCGGAACGAGCCTTTAAATATTTGCACCTTAGGTATAACCAAATTTTAGCTGAACTAAGACGACAGTTTTGTATTTCTACATTTTTTTAGAGAACGCTCTACTGTCAACGCCGTCTATGAAAACAATAATAAATTGCGATGAAGTTGGAACATATTCTTAATTGATAGTAATTAAAATCTGTAAAGAGGTTATACCTACAGCTGATGATGTGGTTTACAATTAAATGGAAAATTATCCAGTAGCGGATCTCGACGTATGTCGACCATGAAAAACTGGGTTTATACTGCGTCAGACTGCGACGCACATAGGCTGTTAGTTGATTTAATCTAAATTGCAAAGATTTTGTAATTTTAGTTTTCGTTTGGATGTAAATTGAACAGCTGACTTGAACGGCATGTGCTTATAGAAAATTATGGTAATTTATAACATAAAAATGATCCTTTATACGTTTAATATGCGATAACTTTCTAGCCATATCTATTTCATAAAAGTCCTATACTAGATGGTATTGATATCTGCTTACATTATAACTTTTCCTTTAAGAAAAACGAATGCGATTAACCTGACAACGGCTGCAATGCATAGTTGCTTCAGGCAGCGGGAAAATATTGTTTTTGCTACCCATCTACTTAAGCAGTCTGATATAATACCAGACAAGCTGGAAATCTAAGAAAACATCAATTTCGATTAACTAAATCCCAAAAAACTTCACTGAACTTTAACTTGTATAATGTTTGGCATCAAATTTAAAACATTTAAAAGAAAATTAAAGCTAAAGATACATTGGTCAAACAAGTAGAATGCTTAAAGATAGAATAACCTCTCAAAGTGACTGCAGAAGGAATGTGAGATCTTGCCTTGCTGAACATGTAATAGATAAAGATCATGTAATTGACTATAATAATGCCAAAATTCTCGATAATAAACCAAATCTCAATAAGCGTCTCTTTCTTGAAATGGTTCATATAACTAATAATGAAAAACAATGAATAAAAGAACTGATATTAATGACCTAAGTACAATTTATACATCTATTAAAAATACACAAAGATGAATTCTCAACTCGTCCTACTTAAAATGATATTTTTACGCACTTATACATTTTTTATATCTCACTCTGTATCTTTAAATTGGTATACTGATTTAATTTTTTAGAAATTGTTATTTTGTCATTTTAAATTTTAACACTGATGTTTCTTTTTGTATATAATTTTATCTGAATTTCATGTTATTTGTCTTGAAAAAGAAAATAAACATTTTCGAAAGCTTGACATGAAAACGAAACTAATTATTGATCTACAATTAACTCCCACTAATTCTACCTACTTAGATATATATTTATATAGTTTAAGTTGTGCAATATTTTTGTGTTTTTACTTCGGCTCACCCAAAGAGGGGACGAAGTCTTGAAATTCTGGGAAGAAAAATAAAAATTAAAGTTGCTCAAAATGAGTTTTTCCGACGTTTTGAATGTCCTAGAGTCCATCCGAGACAAAAAAAATTGTGTCTGTCTGTCCGTACCTCTGTAGGTCTGGATGTTAGTGAGCACGATAACTCGAGCAAATTACGTCCGATTTTAAAAATTCTTTGGCCAGTCGGTAGCTATGGCCCATGGGAAGAACTGATTAGATTTTGGGTTCTGTACGACTGTCCGTAAAGATTTTATTAAAAAATAAAGAAACATTTTTATTTTACCATGAATTATTTTCGATAAACTATTTTTACAAGTTCTATAATTAATTTTATTACTACGAGAAACAAAATACCATTCTAAACATTCAACGATATGACTACATTCCATTTTCCATACTACATTTTTCGCCAATAATTTAAATTAAACAACAAAGAGATGACGAACGAAATTCTAACAATGAGAAAAATAATCATTTCAAAATCTTTAATCACCAGCAATTGCCTCAGGAAAACTAGCCTTCTCATGTAAATAACCTTTAAAGCATTATTGTAATCAGGTTCAAGATACTTTAAACATACCTATTTAGATTATGCAAATAGCGAAGAACCAACAAATCAACGTATTGCACTTCAAACTATTACCGGCATTTTTGTTTGAAATAAACAATTTTTTGCGTAAATTTTAAATATTGTAACGAAATGGTTAAAATATTTAGCAGACTGTTTATCTTCAGAATTTTCTTTAATTTGTCATCAGGGTAAAAAAATCGGTATTTGATCTCATTTCGAAGTTTTTTCAAAGAAATTTCGAATTCTTCATAAAGTGCAGTTTTTTTATTTCACTTTGTTTAAAAAGAGAAAGTTAATCAGAGAAAGTTAATCTGGGGCAAGTTCAAACAAAAAATATTTTTTATTCGAATATGTCAAAAAACGTCAAATTCCGGACAGTACACAATAACAAGAAGAAGAATTTTTCAGTACTGTCCCAAAAGTAAATAGTATATTGTGCAACAAGTGGGGAAAGTTCAACTTTTCTCACGAGTGTGGAAGTTTGTGGCACGAACCTGAAGGGCGAGTGAGAAAAGTGCTTTCCTCACATGTTGCACACTATACTTTTTCTACAACTGCACAAATTTAAAGAATACAAGTAGTGTGACTTTATTTAATATTACTTATACATTTAAATGTTTTATAAAAACTTGTTTGTCATTGTTATTTAATTTAATATGTTTATGCATTTAAATGTCCCATAATAACTTGTTGTCATTGTAATCTTGTTTCATATTTTTATATATTTAAATAATTCATAATAACTTGTTTGTATTTGTAAATTTACTTCATTATTCCCTTTTTTATATTATTAGATATGTCAAAATAACTCGCACACATGAATTAAAATGCCTCAGCGAAGTATCAAAGTTTATTTTTTATTTTTCAAATATTTGTAATAGTAAGTATTTTAATTTGAATCCTTTAAATAAACGTTATATATTATTATTATAATGTAACTTAATATTTATTTTTAGGTTAGCAAAACTAAAATAACATTAAAGTATCCTACCTCTTAACAGTTAAATAATTTTTTTAATTTTATTTTTGTATTTCTTCTCCATTCCATAAATTTTTCGTATGCCAATTCATACTTTTTTCTTGAAATTACCGGCAACAAATCTAACGTTACTTTTGTAGCTTTTTCCAGTATCTCTGGCGGAGTATTATCATAATCGTCACTACTATCAGTATCCATATTATTTATTATAAATAGATATGTCTTATTAAAATAATATTTAATGGAAATTGCTATTTTTATCAAAACACGAATGAAAATTACCTTAAGAATTTAAGAAACTTCTATAATCTGACAGTTATGACAACTATTTAATTAAAGCTCAACAGCAGTCAACTAAGTTTTTGTCGATTTTTGTTGTATGTGTTGTGGGCAAAGTGCAAAGTGCCGTGGGTGGGGAAAAATATTCCCGCACAGTGTGAGCAGTGTGAGCTGTTTTGAAATTAAATAAGCTATGAGAAATACGCTACTTTTCATAGCAGTTATACAAAAAGTACTTTTTTCTACAACTGCTATGAAAAGTAGCGAATTTCTCATAGCTTACTTAATTTCAAAACCATGTATTGCTCATACCGTGCGGGAATACTTTTCCACACGGAACTTTGCCCCACACCACATACATTTATATGGAGAATCAACAAAAATAGACAAAAACTTAGTAGGCTGCTGTTCAGCTTTAAATAGTTGTCACAACTGTCAGATTATAGAAGTTTCTTAAATTCCTAAGGTAGTTTTCATTCGTGCTTTGATAAAAATCGCAATTTCCATTAAATATTATTGTAATAAGACATACCTATTTAAAATAAATAATATGGGTAATGACAGTAGTGACGATTTTGATAATACTAGGTCAGAGATATTGGAAAGAGCCGCAGCTACATTTGTTGCCGATAATTTCAAGAAAAAAGTTTGAATTGGCATACGAAAAATTTATGAAATGGAGAAGAAATACAAAAAAGAAAAACAAAACACAAATTTTTATACGCAAAGCAGGCCTTTTCTTAATTCCTGTGATATCCGTTGGAAAAGTAATAATTTAAAATGGTAAAAGTACACGCTATGGCGCTTTTCCCCACAGAAATGTCAAAATTTTATAGTTACAAACAGCAAACAACCATATTGAATTGATTTTGTTAGGTACATCAACACAGCTATGACCTGTCAACATTTTTTTGACAATTTAACATTATTATTGTAGTGAATAATTTCTAGGTGTTCAAATTTTAAATTTTAACTAACAATTCTGTAAGTAAACTAATTATTTTAATTTATTAATTATAAAAACAAATTAATTTATCTTTTGAGTTGTCGAATTCCGACATTGAAAAGATTCCTCTAGATATTATCGAAAAGGCTCAAAATGCAACCGAAAATTTGTTACCTGAGGTTTCGAAAGAAATATCGAAAACAATACAGTAAATTTATAAACTGGAGGGAAATTAACAACATTAAATGATTTTGTTAGCTTATTTTCAAGAAATTTCTCAAAACTTAAAACCGTCTACACTGTGGTCTACATATTCAATGATAAGGAGACTCTAAGCATCAAAAATATCATAGATATTTCAAAGTCTACAAAACTGCGTGCATATTTAAAAAGGCAAAATGAAAAAAACAGTAACAGAAAAAATCCCTTACATTGACATCTGCTGAAATCCATAAATTTTTAGAAGAAGCGCCAGATGATATTTAATTATATATTATAAATAATAATATTTTTACCTTAATTTTAAAACAAAAATACTATTTTAATTTTAATCACAAAATGTACTTGTAGGTTGCTGTGATTTTTGGATTAGCCGGAGCATGTCGGAGGGAAGAATTATGGAAATTAACGATTGATAATATAACAGATTTACAAGAAGCCTTATTACTCACTCTTCGACAGTGGCGTAGCCAGGAATTTTTTTCGGGGGGGGGCACTATTTCTCGTAGATAATAGTTACTATAAATACTTTTTTCAGCAGGGATGGGGTAAATATACAAGGTGATCCAAGGTTAAACCGTCAAACGTTCAGGATCGGTTTTTCAGGAAAAAATAAATAATTTTTTATTCCCATAATCCTGGGTCCTTGTTTTGATTTTAGAACAAAAGAGTTTTTTATGAAGTGCTCAAAAAACAATTTGGTTGATTTTGATAAAACTGGGCACGCTTATTTGCAGCAATAATTTAAATATTATTAGAATTAATTAATTGATATTGGGACAAATCATTGTACGCCACTGTTTTTTTGTATGTTCGTTACTTTTCTAGGATTAAACAGTTGAACCCCCCTTGGCTACGCCACTGCTCTTCCAACAACTAAAACAAAAATTCCACGGATATTTGCTGTAGTTGGAAAATTCTATGATTTATACAAAAAATATGCATTTCTGCGTCCACAAAATACAACGATTCGATCTCCAACAAAATTGAAATTGCCAATAAAATAGAAAAATCTATTATACCTGGAGCTTCTAATTCACATGATAATATTACTAATGAAGAACAAGCATCAACATCTTCGTTGACAAACACCAATATTACATTGAATAAAAACTTACTATCAAAAAAAGATACACCAGGCATAACAATTCAAAATTGTTCAAATTTCACTATTAACTGATACTTCTATATTCAAAAATTTATTTTTTAAATTCTTTCTCTTCAAAGTTTAAATAAAATACCTATATAAGTTACTATTTTTCTTTCATTAATAAACGTGGTTGTAGAAAAAATATTGTGTACAACTCGTACGCAAAGCACTTTTCCCACTGCGCTCGTGGGAAAAGTGGCGCTTTGCGCACTTGTTATATAAACTACTATTGTTTTTAAACAAAACCAAGTGACATTTGTAGGTTATGTTATGTTACATTTCTTACACTTGTGCGTTTGTTCATTTTAAAGATTTTTTAATTCTATTGGCACATTTTCTGAAGTCAAATTATAAATCAAATTCAGTATTTCCACATCATAATATTTGAAAATTTACCTAAAATTTGTCTGGTTCTAAACTAATCTCTGAATAACATGCCTAGAAATCTTGTTTATAAAATACAACTCATCCTCTATTGTAACGTAGTATAATGAGAAAGTAAAAAAATGCCAGAAATACATACACAACACTTCACACTAACGGCGACAACTTATAATTACATTTATTTAAACTTGAACCAACAATGTCATAATGCATTCTCCCATTAACGATCAAGCAGTTTCTGTAATGCAAGAAAGTGACCTCTAAGTCATCTTAATTATCTCACTTTCACTGGTTTACCATCTCATCTTTCTCTGATTTAATTTCCCAAGATTTTCTCACCATAATAATTATTAGGCACCATTTTAATTAAAAGCGAGACAATGGGTACTGGTAAATTCCACCCAATCATCTCGCTCTGGGATACTCACACTGTTGACAGAACCTTTTGTAAATGTTTTTCCCAAATTGGTAATTAATAAAACTTTTACTTTCTCTGGAGGCTTTTTTGTACATTGTTATTTTAAATTATCAAATCAAAAACTATTTAGTCATTAAACATTGAACTTGATTGTGCGGTGGAGCTGCAGATTCGTCTGGTTTAATTCTTGACATTGATTGTGAAGTAGTGAAAGATTGTTTTTGTGTGTTCTTCTTTCAAACAGGATTATTTAGTTGGTTAATGCAATGATAAAACGCAGCTGTATAGAGATATTTTTGGAAAGGTATGAATTTTGTTTAAAAATAATAATAGTAATAAGATAAGAGAATTTCCAAAAGCACTTTGTGCTTCCGTTGGATCTGTTATACCTTGGGAAATACTTTTTAATATTGACTTTATCGTTTTTCTATAGATGTGCATATACCATATCTAATTCTCTTTGATTTAATTATTTTCACTATATTTTCTTTTCCGCTATCTCTTCGATTTCATGATTCATTAACTGGCTGTATTAATTGTTATTAATTTTTTTTTGCTCCTAGAAAATACTTGAAGATTTTTCTTTTTTTTTATTATCTTAAGTTTTCTACCTCCTTAATGATAAGTGTCGCAGACTCCTTCATTTTTCGTTATTTTGTTTGGTATTATTACTTAGCTCATTGTCTTTCCGTATCCTTTCTGTATATTTTCGTTAATGTTTTTTTGTCATTCGTTATTTTGTTTGGTATTATTACTTAGCTCATTGTCTTTCCGTATCCTTTCTGTATATTTTCGTTAATGTTTTTTTGTCATTATTTATATTTACCAAAAAAGAGTTTATTATGTCAATCTTTATATTTGTTACTGTTGTTTCGTTTTTCGTCAAATTCTTAAACAACCTAAGGGCACAAAACAAATAATTATCAAACAGTTAAGTACAAACGAGAAAATGTAATTTTAAAAATCATCAAATTTACATTTGGTGCGATAGTAAAATCATTAAATGTGCTATATCATACTCGAATGACAGTATGTCAGAAAATTAGCCTAAATAATAATTTAAAAAATTGTTTTTGGTGTAATTTCTTATACAAGGTTTTGGTTTATATTTTTATCTATTCAGTTGATACCACTACACACTACATCGTTTTTTTCAATAAAAAAACACTCGGAAGGCAAATACCACCGCCACCATAAATTCACGCGCAATTACAGTTGATGACAACTTTTATCATATTTCCCAAGATATGTATTATATACCCCGATAAGACCAAATTCACTATATGAGGAATTTTTTTCAATTCCAAAAACAATCACGATTAGAATGACGAACATCCGCACTCTACTATATCTACTACTACTACTAAATCTGTGAATAAATGATGATGTGGAAGCTGTTACTTTTTAGGAATTAAGGTGGACCCTACTGTAACCTGAAAACCTCGTGGAAATATTATATCAGCCCTTAATTCTAGTCATTTCTTGTTTAAAAACTTAAGACTCCGCTGTTAGATCTGGAGATCTGGAGAATTGTGCGATGCCAGCAATGCATGTCCACTATTGCATCCATGTAAACAGTTATTTATTGAATATAAAATACTCTCCTTACCGTCACTTTACAATTATGAAACGTATCTGTATATTTTTCAAAATATAGTTTAAATTAAATAAAGAAGTTCAATCACTAAACACAAGACATAAAAATGATTTTAATATATCATTTTCCAAACGGTGTATCAGCTATAAATCTCCTGGTTTTATGGGGTTACGTATATATAATTGCCTGCCAAATTATATTAAAAACATCAATATATTAAATATTTTTTAAAAAAGAACTAAGAAGGTATATATCTGATAAAAAACTGTTTCTACTCATTAGCTGAATATTTTAGTCCTTAGTATTGTACTCTAAAGTAATAATAATTCAATAAATACAAAGTATCTCAGAAATGAATAAAGCTGATAAGCGATAAGTGCTACTGCACTTGTTTCGCAGAAATGTCATTAAAGAAGTTGTATTTTCGTGGGATGTATAATCCAAAATTCTTACCGACGACACAATGCCAGCTGAGGCAGAACCTCTTCTCATAATCCTTTTCATATAAGAAGCGATATCCTTTTCGATTATATACATCGTACCGGGGCCAGGATTAGTTCCATTTTTACAAGGACTACAAGGATTTCCAACGCTCCAGTAGGGGCAATTGCCCCCCCCCCCCCCAAAGTCCGGTAATGGGAGGATATTTCTCAACAAACCCAACATATTAAACTTTTATATGTAGAACCCTAACTGCCGACGACGTTGCCCTGCCCCCCCCCCAAATCTCTGGGCTGCAGCTGCCCTGGTAAGAAACGATTGGCAAAGTTAAAATTACCGAAAAAAAATGTTTGGGTCATTTTTGAGAGAGAAAGTGAGTTTTTTAGGGTATAAATGGACCTATACTCTACAAAAAAAATTAAAATTTGGTTTAAGCAGAATGAATTTTATTTTGTATAAGAAACGATTGGCAATGTCAAAATTACCGAAGAAAAATGTTTGGGCCATTTTTGAGAGAAAAAGTAAGTTTTTTAGGGTATAAATGGACCTAGAATCTACAAAAAAAATTCAAAAAAATTAAAATTTGGTTTACCTTAGCAGAATGAAGTTTGTATAAGAAACGATTGGTAATGTCAAAATTAAAGAAAAAATGAAGCCGCCCTTGAGGATTACAAGGACCAGACATACAGCATGGTGGACAAGGATCGCATGGTGGATAAGGACCGCATGGAGAACACATATTTTATTATTTAGTTTTTAAAATCGAGAATAAAATTTGGAAATTATAAATCGATAAATTAAGTAATGACAGATGTCAAATTTTTTGTACTTATTTATTTCTCTCATCTCTTTTATTATCATTTACCTTTTATTGTTTTTATTGACTATTGCTATTTACATTTATTTAATCTTTTGGCTTACTCTATCTGTTAAGGGAGATTTGAAGGACCTAAAATTTAGTCCTTAAGATCACTCGATCTAACCCTATCGGCGAGAATACATGCAGTTATTAGCGTACGAAACCATCGTGGAAATTGAGTCTTTTATAATATTTTATATAAATTAGACAATTATATATAATGAAATTTTTTGTTACAGATTCGTCTTTATTATGATGCAGTACTCCGTAGAACAACTAATTACAACAATAGCATTACCAACAATAACAATACTACTAATCTGGACAGTCGTCATATTCCACAAAAATCGCAAAAAATGGGGCCCTTACGACATCCCAATAGTCTGCATTTTAATACTATCGATAATCAGAAACATTATCATACTGAGTTACCTTTTAATAAACACTCTAGCAGATCCCATCAATTTTTCACTAGAATATTGCAGTGTTGTTGTTTGGATTTTTAACTCTGTTCATACTTTCCAAGCTAGTTGTTTAACAACAATCGCCGTAATAGGATTATTTTCTGTGAAATTATACAACAAGAATCAAAATTTAAAGATTTTTCTTACCTCCACTCACATAATTTGTCATTTATTCTGTTTGACAACACTTTGTGCTTGCGTTGGAGTCGCTGCGGTTCTAGCTCAAAATATTAATCAGGATTCTTTATTCAAAATCATACCATCATCAGTGTTTGAATGCAAATTCATGCCCTTTAACTTAGATATTAAGTTTAATATTTTTATTCTAGTATTACATATGTTTCTTACTGTGATATCGTTTACAAGCTTTATTATGATCTGCTACACTTTCTATACCTCTAGAGGAACACATTTGAAGTACATCAAAAAATCGAACTCTGATATCAGCGACTTTAGTCTGGAAAATACTTTGAACAAGGAAAACAAGAATTTTTATGATTCTTATACCATGCAAAGAGGACAGACGGACAGCAACAACTTTTATCAGGGCGAATACTGTGGAAATAGGGATTTGAATTGGAATTCGGACTTGTCTACTACCGTTAGTTCGGTGAATTCGAAAAGGCCTTGCTTGGACAGGAGTCTTCAGGAGGAGAATGCCCAGGATAGGAGGACTGGGTTGGAGACTATTCACCCTGTGTTGATTGTCTGCTATTTATTTTATCATTTGCCCATAATCGTAAGTTTATTTTAAATTATTTAATTTTTATAAACATTGAAAAAGATTGATATAAAATTATATCGAATATTTTTTAATCCGGAAAAATCAGTATAAATATCTTTGTTATTACGACGTCACGTTTAGCATTTGTAAACAACTAAACAATAAAAAATAATTATTTGCACTGCAATAATACCAGAAGTATTTATTTAAAACATTACAATCACACAAAATACAAAAAATCTCCTTACTTTGTTGGTTTTCTTTAAAAAAGAATTGCCCCTGTACCTCAAAAATCGTAATACCTTAAAAAAACTTTCAAAGAAATATTAAAAGTTGTGCAGCCATTGATAGTATTTTTTAAATTTACTATTTTCTATGTATTTAGATTTTATGTTTTCTTGTAAAAATTGTTTGTTTCTCCTATATGATACGAGGCATATTACTTTCTTACTTTCCGAATATGCCCGGTATAATGGATCTCTGATCTCTCTGAAAGTTTAAATAGTTGTTTGGACCGAGTTCTAAAAGATTTCATAACAATTTCCAAATACTAAATTCTTTATAAAGACCTGTCATTATAGTGTCAAGAATACACATTCATTAGCAACCAACTTAAAAAGTTAAATATATACTAAAAAATAGATATGCACTCCCGTTTTAGGTTCTAGCTCTGATGTAATCTAAGTGTCTTTTAATAATTATTGAGTGACCTTCACGATGTTACTTAGCAGGACCGTACTAGATACAGTTGTTAACAAATCGATATCCTTTTCAAGTTTTTATCACAGTCGCGAAAATTGTCTCATTGGCTTAATACAAGAGTATAAAAGGCCGGAATACCGTAAATCACTGAAATAAAATTTCCCTATTTTATTCAATTTTAATCAAATAAAAAAAATGTTAAGTTCAAAGAAATGTTTTAAAATAAATCGGCAAAATAATACATTTTTGATTACGAAAGCAGAGATAAAATAAACACGGACAATTATTATTAATAATATTAATAACATTAATGAAAGGAAATGCGAATTGATGCAAGAAGTCCGTAAAGAAATAGTCTCGTGGGGCATTTCTGGTATGAGAGATACATCAAATAAGAATTGGGACTTTTTACACAAGTCAAACGGGCGTTGATGCATCAAGCGTTTCAGATACTTGATTTAAAAATGAAATTTTCCAACTACTTTAACTTATTTATGATATTTTTCGGTTCTAGATAATAGTTTATAGTTTATTCAATATATATAAATACAATGAATGATAAGCGATAAGTGCTACTGAACTTGTTTCGCGTGAAAGGCATCATAAAACATCATCATCAACATTATAAATAGAATTATACGAATTATACCCAAAGACCAGACATCTGTATAAACCTTGAGCGATCTTCTTTCGAATTAAGTATTCCCTTTTTTCCAGAGCATTTACTTCAGAATTTCGAGGGCTCAAAAGGGTCGCCATGTGTTAATTAAGCAGGTTTCTTCTTTACCTTTGATTTTCCAAAAATATCCATTCAGGCAAGTCGTTCCCGCATATTCACCTACTTGAATTTTCGTTCCAGTCTTTTGGTATTGCTCAACATAGATTTAAATTACATAAATTTGGGGAAAATGACATGTCATACTTTTATTAGTTTGACAGTTGCTATTTATATAGCATTTATATTTATTTATAGTATATCCAACTGTAATAAAAAAATTGAAATTTAATGCTTGACAAATGTGTTTATTAATTTATTATTTGTGTCTCACATTTGATCTTTTTACCGTCTTTTTATAATAAATAAACATGCCATCTTTTTTTTGAAATGTGATTTTAGTAAAATGTTTTTAAAGAAAACTTAAAATAAAAGCCCATCATAAGAACCATCTCTGCTTATTTAAGATTAATATCTACGAGTTACAAATTGCTTTGGGTGGTGGTCATCAAAACAATGAAAAAAATTGAAGATAAACCGTGTTTGTTTTCAAGTTGTGACTCATTATCATCATCTTGTTTCGTTTAAATTGTTTGATTCGTTTATCTTTAGCCTAAGTTATGGTTATAAATAATTGATAAAAAATTATAAGTCATATTGACATTAAGATATGCAGAAATTCGATGAATACTAAAGGTGGAAAAATATGTGTCATCAGTTTTGGGTTATCTAGTTAGTTAATGCAGGGCAATTGCAAAAAATTATTAACGTCTACAGCACATAATATTTGATAGGTATCTTTTTATATTACTTTGGTGTTAAATTTTCTTACCGAATCTCCCACGATCTTGAATTACTATCTGGAAATTTTTTAAAAAAGTATCCCTCGTCTTCGACTCGGTATAACTTTTAAAAAATTAATGCTTTCGGAAATATTTCCAATAGTAATTCAAGCTCTAGGGAGATTACTAGTGATAGTAAAATTTTGGATAATGAACTTTATATTATGTTAAAATCGAGTATAACTGATTTTTTAAGAAACTATGACTTCAAAATGACAGTGTGTTTCTTAATTGAATGCCGATATTTGACGAGGAGATTCTTGGGACATTTTTAAGATAAAATTGTCATATGAACGTAGGTCCGCAAAGGTTTCCTCTTGAAGGTACAGGACGTCGAAAAAAAGTTTTTATAACGTTTTTTTAATTATTTCATATTTGGCCGAATCTTCCTGAACGTTAGAATGGCACAACTGTGAATTTTTTTATAAAAAAACCATCCAGCTACATAAAATTTTACTTAAATTCAACGTTAAATAAATTTATTACCATTTTGCAAAAATATCATTTTATTTTTTTAATCGGCATCAATGCGTCAGACGAAAAAAGAACAAGGATCCCTTTTTACTTAAAAATAACTACTTCTAAATAAAAAAAATTCTATTTCGAAAAATACCAGTGTCGTACCACTGTCGTCACCTGGTTACATGAACGACACTGGTGTAAATGAAAAAATTTAGCTGTTATTAAAAATTAATAACAACTTAAATATTTATATTTATGGTACTACTTAATTTGATTTATTTTACTGCTTTTTTTAAA
This sequence comes from Crepidodera aurea, assembly GCA_949320105.2. NCBI lineage: Eukaryota > Metazoa > Arthropoda > Insecta > Coleoptera > Chrysomelidae > Crepidodera > Crepidodera aurea. The sequence goes on along the minus strand of OX439474.1, from coordinate 18,872,841 downwards.
TTAAAATTTTATCTAGGCGTTTCAATTGATTTTTCATTATTATTAAATTCCAATGATTAGTTACAATATATATTTTATATTCTTGGAAGCGAGTTTCAGATTATTCTCAAACTATAACCAGCTTCTCACGATTGGATTTACTAAATTTCGTAGAACAGAGGCTTGAGTTGACCGTGTATCTTAGGATTTGGAAAAGCTGTGAAAACTTGTTTAATTTTTTTCATTTATAGATTATATTTACCAAATCTCATGAAGCTCCGAAATGTGGGCTAGGCATAGAATAATCCAGGTTACAGTTACAACTTTTTTTTTTATTCCGAAATTTGGACTGGGGGAATAGATCTTTATTTAAAATAGGAAACCCTAATTAAGTTTATTAAGATTGAATAAAAATAAGGAGTTAAATATCGAAAAACTCCTTCTTAGTGGGTGCCATAATTTTAGTAATACTATTTACAAGAACATGAAGTAATGATTTTTGTGTGGAACATGACCTACGAGCATTTGTTATAAATAAAAAATAATTATGTTTCCTATTAATCATTCTTTCATGTTCTTGCAAATTGTATTGCTAAAATTGTTTACTTTGTAATGTATTTCTGTTTCTATTACAATTTCATTTTGTTGAAACATTTTCTTTTCAAAATTGTATGAATCTGTCAAATTTTACGACAGCGGCCTACTCGATTCCTTTTTTTCTGGAATAAACCGTCAAACATTTCTTATTTTGCATAAATCTCGCAAGTTTTACAAAATAAACCCCACAAACCCTATATCAGCAAAAAGCTCTTAAAAAATGCCATGCAATGATTTAATAAAATATAGGGTGATGCATTTGAAAAAGTCGAGCTATTGCTATTTGTAATTTGTCATTTTCCAAAAAACGTAGTAGGCGATAGAACATCGACTCCGAGTTCGTCTATATTTCGAAAGATGCGCTAAAGCTTAAGGAATCGACTGGAAAAAAGTTGATTAAGTTATCTTGAACAGTTCTGAAGTTCTGAATTTTTTTGTGGATCTCTGCACAACGCTATTTTGACACATAAATTGACATAAGTCAAAAACTATTGCAAATAAGTCGAAGAAACCTAAGTGCGTTATATCGGCAATTTAATGGCGAATCTAAAAATGTAACAAAAATGGGGGGAACTTTTTTGTGGATCTCTGCACAACGCTATTTTGACACATAAATTGACAAAAGTCAAAATCTATTGCAAATAAGTCGTATAAGTGCGTTATATCGACAATTTAATGGCGAATCTAAATATGTAACAAAAATGGGGGGTTGTCATTTAAAAAAACAGAACAGTGATGGAGCTCTGATCTCTATAATAACATAATCAATGTTCAGGGGCTGCAGATGAATTTTTAAATCAAATTTTAAAAATAAAATAAACAAATTGGTCTCTAATTCAAGAACCGTGAGTTCGAATCTCACCTAAGTTAAAAGTCACTTTTTGATTTTTAATTAATAATAAATTAAGAAATGTTCATCTTCTATGTGTGATTTACCACTCCTCTATTCACTGTTGTTCTAATTAATTCTTAAAGTAGTGCTAGGAAACAAAATAAAGAAGCCAAGGCTAATGATCGATGTTGCCGACGCCAAATAAATATGATACCTTTATCCAACCATGTTACTCTTCTGGTAGAATCTTTACATTTTGTTTACCATTTTCGAAGAAGCAATTAAACCCACGCAACTCAAATGCTGATCAAATAAATAATAAATAACCTATAGATGGATATAGTCGAACCTAGTTTCGGATAGTAAGTCAGAATTATTAACAAATACACGAACAAAGATGAAAGTTGGTACAAAGCGACCAAGAAATATGCAATACCAGTGGTGTATCGTTTCCTTCACTTATAACTAAAATCAATTTATGAAATATCCAATAACACTAGAAATTTACACTTTGTGTCGTGTCCCTATATTCTATAATTTGTATTTTGGTTCTTCATCTTGGTGTTCCAGATGTTTTAATATTCTTCAAGTTAGCACCAGAAGCTTTTACTTGGTTTTAATGATACATTATCTATTTCCTAAGTAGTTTGTGTATATCTCATAAATGATAATGAAACACCTAGAAAAGACAACCAAAACAGCTGATTAAAGAGTATTGCCGAAATTAATGATCTGCCTCCATTTCCTCAAACACATAAATATGATGTATATTGGTTTCTTTTATTTAACAAATTTATGTTATGGATACAAAAATTATGTATCTCGTTTAGAATATAATTTGACAGGGTCATCTGCGAATATAGCAATAGTTGTATTGCCTAATACAGGTAAGTCTGCAGTATAAACCAGATAGAGCAGTGGCCCCAGCACACTTCCCTGTGGTACGCCTGAGCATATAGGATGACACCTTGAAACCGTCGTATTGTACTTCGTTTGGAAATATTTTTCAGATAAATACGATTTCATTTTCATTCATGTTTAAAGTAATAAAAAACTGGTAAAAAGATATTACAAGGAAAACTGCTATACACCAACCAAGAATGGAAGATTCGCTGTTCACATTTGTAGATTTGTTTTATTTCGTTTGTGATTCTTTGATCTACGTTTTATTTTTTGAAACAATAAAGCCATTCCTCCGGACGCCACTGAGCACTGTACAAGTGGGTCAAGCAAAGGTAGATCAAGATTGATATTTATAAAATAGAATATATGTCTGTAATTATGATCAGCTGTAGATAATATGCATAGATAAATGGGCGAGAACGGAAGTAAAGAGAAAACAAACACAACTAAGTAGCCTAGCTAACAAACGATAAAATAATATATCGGTGTCCATTTAGATGTAATGAGGTATGCCGTAATTGTTCGTAAGAGTGACAATAATTTAATTAATTAAACGAGAGGTGAAACACGAGAAAATCTGTCACAGTTTTTTATTTAGATATTCTATATTTAGTATCATATACGGTTACTTTTTTTAGATAGCTTTTGATTGGGGAGAGTCAATAAAGGTAGCGCAAACTATTTATATCCAGGGTATAAAAAGTGATGGAAGGGATATTTCTGTTAATAAAATTTACTGCCAAAAGTCCAAAACCAAGGTTTTATATATAATTAGCAGCCCATGTTACTTTAAACGGAGGGTCCAAAATGCGGACCAAGGGTGGACTACCTGCCATTAGAAATGGTTCTCTAATCTTAGATGAAATTTGCGCACCAGACCATTTTTATTATTACATAAATTATAGTAGACTGTTAACAACTCATTAGGGAAAATTATACCTACATAAGCGAGGTGAACTTGGGGGTTTTCCTAATGAGTTGTTCATAGTCTACTATAATAATATAAAATCTGTCAACCTGAATTTTTCAGAAGTTTTTCCACACTTCTAAATGTTATCACAACTTAGCGATTCTTATTAAAACCGTCACATAACGGAAAATTTCATTCAGAAAACGTTACATTTTCGTGTGAACAATATTACCGATTGAGTCACATATTGTTTACTGTATCTAAATTAAAAAAGCCTTTTAGGTAAGTACATCAAATTGGTGTTAAAAGCTATTTTAGCAAAACCACGTCACTTTTAGACAATCAACAACAGAACAATTGTGTCGGTAACTTACATCATTTTTTAAACTGTTCTAATACGCGCTTGACTGTGTTGTTGGAATTTACGGTAAAATGATAGTAAATAGGGAAGAGTGGGTCTCAAGAAAATTGTTCATAACTCAATTTGTGAACATTAGGAATTTCCAAAATTGTATTTTCTAAATTCGTGTATACTTCATATTGATAATTACTAATTTGGCATTATTAGATATAATACTAGTCAATTAAAACACAATTGGTCCAAATTTTTCAGAATTTTTTACCAACTAGAGAAAGATTTACCAGGTGTTTGTTTAAGGGTGAAAACCAGCTGGATCTAGGGAAATCTCCGTTGTTGTTTTAAGAAAAAAATCACAACAAAGTGGCCAAGAGAAATTTCTCGAAATCATTCTTAAATTTGCCTCTATAGAAAGCAATTATTGTTGTCAATAAAAAAAGATTTTCCCAGAAAACGCCTTATTTTTATTTATTTAGCGTATGGATTTTTTACAATACGATAAAAGGAAACTCGCTTGGAAAGATCTGATTCTGTAGCTGCATGTGTTCCTTGAATGGCTATGATGTCTATCTTATTTTCGGTCATTCATTTTGAGAGAGTTTCCGATTTTGACCTGCTAATTCCCTATATATTTAATTGACATATGCGAAGGGTCAGTCCAATATGCCTCGTCAATTGGTGCTGAGAAGCTCCGTTGTAATTCTCCATATTATCTGTATTTTCCGTATCCTAAAATCCTGTATCGTATTGCTAGCCAAGAGAGCGAGATAGCTAGTTTGGCATCCAGTAGTGATAGATCTTTATTAATGGTCATCTTCGCTAAGGGCGAGCTTTTACTTTGCCGTTTGTTAAAATTTTCTGGGTCTACTGTTGGTTGCCCAAAAAATGTATGCCTTTTGCGGTCTAATAACTCGCATGTTTAATACTCATAATCATAATCGTCTTTATTGGTTCTTGAGATCATACAGAATGATATAGAACAAGTCAGCTCAATAAATAGATATAAGAATTTAATTCTTAACAAAGTACCTGTATACTGTTTTGGAACACATCCTTTCCATGTAGGATTTTCTATATTTTTGCCCTGGCACATTTTGCTACTGTTGCAAGTGTCTTTCCCTGATCCAGTTTTTTATTGCTCCTCGCAACGCACATTTCGGTGTTCTGGGCATCTGTTCTGTTTTGGGTATTTCTCCTGATCCCCCTTTTGCACGTCGGTCAGCTTTCTCATTGCATCGATATCCAGGCCAGTTTAACTCTTTTCTGGTCTCCCAGAACTTTCTGTTCTTCGATGCATTTTCATATCAGTTTAGACGTCACTTCCTGACAAGCTTTTACTTATATCTTCGTCAAGAAAAAATATATCAGAAATTGATTTTCCGACTAAAATGCAACATAGCTAAGTTAAAAGTTTCAAGAAGAGCTAAAAAATTCGAAACAAGAATCTCAGTTACCCTGTATTTCCCGGTTACCCCCATCGGTTCTTGTAAATTAGTTAATTTGCACTAAAATTATAATACATACATGCTTATAATTAAAATGTTTACACGAATTTGATAGGGGAATTAATTATAAACACCACAGACCATAAACTACATTTTATTGAAATTAATGAAAATTGCACATTTAAAATGTTTCCTTCCTTCATTTTATCTGTTTAATGCCCGCATATTTTATGTTTCTTATTGTGTTAGTAGAAGAGAAAGCAAAGAAAGTCAACACGAAAGTCTGATGTATTTGTGGCTTTTATATTAAATAATTTGAAAAATGTCCGCGTATTATGAACAATTGCACGAAAATCGAGATTATGAGGAAAAGTTTATCTGAAAATCAAACGCTAAACAAATTAGTGAACTATTTTTACCTTTTAACTGCAAATTACAACTTACAGAATTCCGAAAGAAGATAGACCCCTAGATTTGGTTTTTTAATAAGAAAGAAACATGTAGGTACAGGGTGGCCAAATAAGAATGTGAGTTACTGTATCTGGGAAACTATCCATCGTAGAGGCTTGCGGAAAAAAAGTTATTACTAAAACGGCCACGAGAAAAACCTGGAAAATAGTTTTTGAAATGGCCGTTAGGAGGCGTAACTCCAATCTTGAATCTAAGAAAGTGATGTTTCTGTGAGTTCCGCTATATTAACCTAACAAAAAAATACCTGATCTTTAAAGTAGAGGATAATATGAACCTTTTTTGTTTGACAATTTTTGCTGTATCTCTAAAAATAAAGTGGTGGGGGATATTCAAAGGTTTCAGTAAAAAACACTCTGTATATTCGAAACGGCTGAGCCGATTTTAACAAACTTGGGCTAGTTGAAAAGAGCTATTCTTGGGCTACAAATGCTATAATATTTGATAGTTTCAGATGTTCCCGCTAGAGGGCTCTTTTCGGCATTTCGACAGAAATGGTTAATTTTCTCAAAAAAATTAAATGCATTGGTATGATTTCTTTTCATGAAAAAGTAACTCCCGAAAACCGCTTCTCGATATCTTGTTCCTAACCTAAAAAGGCTTCCTCTTCCAATCCAACGCTGTTGTAATACTGCATTAATATGCTCTCGCACAATAATGGAGAATTTTTATTTCAAATTCTTTGGTTGCCCAGCTCATTATGCTATTATTGTGGGAGAGCATATTAATGCAGTATTACAACAGCGGTGGATTGGAAGAGGAAGTCTTTTTCCATGGCCTGCGCGATCACCAGACTTAACTTGTCTTGATTGTTAGACTCAACCTACAACCAAAGGGATATGAAAAATCGGATTCGTAGGTAATGCATTACGTAACATACCGAGAGCCGAAATTGAAGCTGCAGGTTTGTCTACCCATGAGAAGCTTCAGCAATGCATAGAGCGTGATGATCAGCATTTAGAGCATTTACAGGGGAACTAAAAACCTTTCTTTTTTAAATCGGTCCTTTTTAGGGCCACAACTTACATAATAAAAGGAATTAATTAGTTTCAAAAATAAAAATTCAAGGGATTTCCGTATAAAATTTTCGTTTGCCTAAATTTTAGATTAGGAACAAGATATCGAGAAGCGGTTTTCGAGAGCTTGTTTAGGCATCATTTAGCTACTTTTTCATGAAAAAGAAATCATACCAATGCATTTAATTTTTTTGAGAAAATTAACCATTTCTGTCTAAATGTCGAAAAAAAAGCCCTCTAGCGGCGACATGTGAAACTAACAAAACTTCAAATATTATAACATTTGTAGCCCAAGAATAGCTCTTTTCAACTAGCCCAAGTTTGTTAAAATCGGCTCAGCCGTTTCGAATATATAGGGTGTTTTTTACTGAAACCTTTGAATACCCCCCACCACTTTATTTTTAGAGATACAGCAAAAATTGTCAAACGAAAAAGGTTCATATTATCCTCTACTTTAAAGATCAGGTATTTTTTTGTTAGGTTAATATAGCGGAACTCACAGAAACATCACTTTCTTAGATTCAAACTTGCAGTTATGCCCCCTAACGGCCATTTCAGAAACTTGAAAATATTTTCCAGGTTTTTGGTTTTGTTCAGTTGAAAAGAGGACAAAAAATATATCTACCAACCATGAATTTTGATTAGAGACTGTAAATGTACGATAATAAGGACGTATAATCCCTTTAAATCCAAGTAACCTTTGACTGTCACGTTCATGAGTGAAATTCCCAAACTTTCTTCGCGACTGATGAATTTATTGTTTCAGATTGTTACTAGCAGATAAATACTTATCTTAATGCTAATTTTTACAGAAAAAATAATGCTTGGATTCCCAACCGAGCAATAATTGTATACAATTCTTTCAGATTTCTCTACATCACAGATCGCTAATTATTATATTCTGTTTGCTTTTGATAATATTTATTACTGGATACTTTCTATGTTATATCATATTTTGTAAGAAGAGTGTATATGATTTAAATTTTTCAATTTTAATTATTCATAAGTTTAATTTCTAGGAGACCAAATGTTGCAAGTTAAATATGAATGTTGTCTTTACATATGAATTAATCATATCGCAAGCAATTAATGCAGGCAATTAATACAGGCAGATTAGCATACAGAAATAACATTTGTTTCGGCCGCAGAGGTTTTGAGTATCTATAGGAAAAGAATTATAAATAAAAATAAAAAAAATTTAAAAAAACAAATTTCTAAGGTAAATTCGTGTATACCTTTTTTTATCAATTACAGAAAACAATTAATACCGGATGGTAACCAGCTGCAGCTAGAAAACCATCCATTGTAAATAATTTTGGGATTATGGATTGCATCTTTTTAATCCCGCATAGACTGTGAAGGTCCCGCAATTTACATATTGTGGTTGAGGTCGTTTCAATAAGCAGTTCCGACTATGTAAACAAAATTGTTTTTTTATTTGGACAAAAATAGATAGGAGCTTCTTCTATTCCTAATTCCTCTTTGCCACTTCAGAAGTAGGAATGTTATTTTCTTTAAATCAATTTCTTTCGATTCCTGGCCATTCTCTGAATTCACTTCCTTCTTTTTTGTCCTAACTCATATATTCTTTTTATCCACGTTTCTCCTGGTCTTCCCTGTTTCTTTTTCTTCCCTCCTTGGGCCGCATGTATCATCTTATTTTCTGTGATTATATCAGTACAATTGTTTACTAATTTTTAATATTAGTCTTTTTGTTTGATTTCTGACAACTTCAGTTCATTGTGTTCCCAATTTTTGTTAAATATTTTATTTTTGTCGGTACCGTCAATTTTTGCTTTTATGATGAACCACAGACGTCCAATTACAGTGTCATCTACGAAAGTTTCTGTCATTGGATCCAACATACTAACTGAAATACCTCCTGATTGGAATCAAAAAGTATCTGAAATTTTGCCATTAACTCAGAATCTGCACTAGCGATCTTTGAAAAATTATTTAAATAATTTGAAGTGGGATGAAGGAGAAACTTTTAGTTTTTTCAAACACACCTACATGCCACCATTTACCGGTATATTGATGAACAATATTTTTTTTTCTAAGGCTTAGTTAACAGTATGAATATTTCTGTGACATTGTAAACAGCCTCCGTAACACCTCTAGTTATGTTCTTATCCATCTAGTCAAAGCAGCCACGGTCGTGAACTCGGTTGCAGAACCTTGCCTAGCTGAGGTATCTATTTTACCAAAATATACCCTTGTGTCCAGGCACCTTGTTGTGGTTCCCTAAATTAGGAGATATATTAAGCAGTTCCAGGCCAGTTATGATTTAATCTGACAGCATTCTAGGGCCTTTAGTGCTGTCTGCGGATATGATAAGGATATTTCTTCCCTTGTATCCGATTATGACGTTTTCTTCAGTGATCCAATATCCTATAAGCATCCATTCAATATCATAAAGTTCAGCTTGGAAGCGTACTTTCCTATAAGCACCCATTCTAGGGACCGCCAATATCATATTAATAGATTAAGAATACTGCCGATGAAGAAAAACTAACGATGCTTAAAAAAATAATCGATTTTTGACCCAACAATTAAAACTAGCGAACTAGCTTACACATATTCCTTATCAATTAAAAGTAATTTAAAATTTTCACTTTTTACTGGATGAAAGTTAAGAATGGATCAGTTTCTAATAATGGTTTAATACCTTATTTTGCTCGTTGGTGTTTTGTAATAACGTGATTTAGTCCCCGTAACGAGAATCGACATTTATAAGAAGTACAAGTCGGTTACTCATGGTCTCTGAAAGCGTAATGCTTCAGTTATGCTGTCTCGTTTTGTTTATTTCGCTAGTCTTGTGTAGGTAGTATGTCGAAGATATAATCTGGGTTACAAAATTATAGTTTTAGTTACTCAAGATTGTATTCTATAGCGTGATTCTTTATTATAATAACGATTTTACTAATTGCAAAATGAAGCAATTTTACTTCCATTCAACAACACCGAGCATGGAGCATAAAGTTGGTAGTGAGGTCCAAAACCCTCCTGAAAAATCAAATCACCATCTGTTGTGTATAAATAGACCATAATTTGTATGTTATAAATCAGCAACTTTGTGTTTTACAATTTGCAATTTGCTAGCGACCTTACAAACATTTTCAATAAAGTAGCTTGAAAAAAGTGTTAGTTCCACAGATTGTAAATTGCATAGAAATAGTAAATTATAAAAATTGTTTAAATAAAGACATTTAATTCATTTTTAAGTATTTTTAATCCATATTTACGGGCCATCCTGTATAAACCGCTGAAAGATTTCAAATCTCGTGGATAAAGATTCATTAAAAATTAACGTAATTCTATAATAATAGAATTTAAGCGTGTTGAAATCTGATGGTATGTACCACAATCATATATCGCTGATATTGCATAATTTCCTTCTTGTTAATGCTATTTATTAGGATTTAAAGATTCTACATAATTGTTAAGGATGAGCTGATTGATTTCATAAGTAAAAATATTGTACACGAAGGAAATTGCAATCATTAAAAATAAGATATTACGTTAACTGCATTATTTGTACATTCAAAATGATACTTTCCTAAATTCATATAAATGGTGTAAATTCAAATCAAAGAATACTTGATATGTGATCAAATATATTTTTTGCACTGTCAGAACTAAGTAAATACTTTAGTTCATGCAAACAGGAGCTAAAGTTGCTCACTTAATCCCATGGGACTAAAGTGTATCATAATAACCAATTCAAAGAATCAAATGTCAAATTCTTTCATCTTCAGACTATCGCGTTGTTTACTGAAAACAGGGATTAAAGTTGCATACTTAATCCCACAGGACTAAAGTGTATCATAATAACGAATTCAAAGAATCAAATGTCAAATTCTTTCATCTTCAGACTATCGGACGCTGTTTACTGTTTGTCACTGTACGAGCTAAAGTTCCAAAAACTGGTCTAAGATGTTTGGCTGATAGCGTTTTCAGAAGGTTCATACATTTGAAACGTTAGGTCGAGATCCTTGTAGACAAATTATTATTTCACTAGATAGAGACAATGCTAGAAATTTAATTCGAATTAGGAATATTTATAAATAACCCGTTATTATTAAAAATGGCTAGAATGGACTTGATCGAGAAGAACAACTAATCAGTAAATTAGTGAAAACATTAATTACTGGTTAGCGGTACTTGCATGAACTTACACCCATAGAGAACGGGTTTAAGAAGAGATAAAAACCGGGTCAAAGATTTAATTGAATTGCAATTCAGTACGGAAAATATTTCTAGATGCCCATTAGAATATGGGTTATTACTTTTTTTAGTAGGTATTAACAGAACGGATCTGATTTTTTTATGATTTTATGTAAATGTATAAAACGGTAACGTGACACATTGGTTTGTTTAATATAACAAATTTACTGCAAAGTAAAATTCGTATCTAAGTTTTGTTTTAAATATATTTTTTAATAGATAAAAACACGAAAAGTACATTCAATATTTATTTTCTTTATCAATTATGAGGAACTTTTTATTTTCTCTGTTATTTTTTCACTATTTAACTTATTTTTGAAGAATTTTGGTTAAAGGGCGGTTCCAGCCCAGAGATTGGGGAGGGGGGGGGGGGTGGTCAACGTCGTCGGCTGTTAGGGTTATAAAAAAGTTTAATATTTTGGGTTTATTGATATAAATGAACCTACAATTAAAAAAAAATCAAAAAAATTAACATTTGGTTTACGCAGAATGAATTTTGTATAAGAAACGATTGGCAAAAAAAAGGTTTGGGCCATTTTTGGAGGGGAAATTGAGTTTTTTAGGATATAAATGGACCTAGAATCTACAAAAAAATTCAAATAAATCAAAATTAGGTTTACGCAGAATGCATTTTGTATAAGAAACGATTGGCAAAGTCAAAATTACCGCAAAAAAATGTTTGGGCCATTTTTGAGAGAAAAAGTAAATTTTTTAGGGTATAAATGGACCTAGAATCAACAAAAAAAATTCAAAAAAATTAAAATTCGGTTTAAGCAGAATTAATTTTGTATAAGAAATCATTAGCGATGTCAATATTATCGGAAAAAATGTTTGGGCAATTTTTGGGGGAAAAAGTGAATTTTTTAGAATTTGGTTTACGCAGAATGAATTTTGTATAGGAAACGATTGTCCCTATTGCCCCCCCTTGCAGGCGCCGTTGCTTTGGTTATCATATGCCTTACTTAGGTAATGTATTTGATATAATTTTACTTTTAACTAACCAATTTTCTTTATTGCAAAAAAAATTTTTTTTTCTTAAATAAGTCAAATAATATTAATCGAATATAAAAACAAAATTTTTTGTTTGTATCTACATATTTTCTTTTTATCTTATCATTTATCGTTAGTAAAACAAACACGTCATAAAGATTTATATTAATAATTCCCATAACAATAAAATTGTTATTCCAAGCAAAATTTTCCATCGCCTCTTTAGCTCAGTGGCAGAGCACTGGTCTTGTAAACCAGGGGTCGTGAGTTCAATCCTCACAGGAGGCAGAAAGAAAAATTTTTTTTTTACTTTTTTTATTATTGTAATTAATTTGTCATTACCTTTTATAAAATATGTGAGTACCTAATAGTAATTTACATCAACATTTACGCAATTTCAAAGGTCATTGTATATAATCGTGAAATACCAACAGAATAGACCTTTATTTAATCAGAATTTATTCCCACACCGATTTTACCGTATACAGTCTTTAGGAATGCGATTGATTTCCAACTTCTTCCATTTCTTTATGTTTCCATATCCTGTTTTATAAATCTATCTTGGATTAGCAACGACATTAATGGCAGACAGTAGACAGACAACTAATTGAACAATCAGTGGCGGTGCAGATAGATATGGGAAAATGTATACGATATTTGTTATTCCTTTTCTCACTGATGGTGAAGCCTATATTTTAAATTACGGATTAGTGAACATTTTCAGCACTATTACTTTGTGTAGAGATTTCAATTGAAGACAAAGTATTGTCTATAATTAACATTTTCAAAATTAATCAAAATTATATTATATAACTATTTGATTTGCTTTTCCCAATAATTCTGGAGAACATTTTCGGTATTCGGTATGTCAGGTAATTTTTTAATGTTAAAAAAATATATATGCCCCCCCCTGGATTTTAGATTTATTAGTCAAGACGCCGCGTGAGATGCAATAAACTTAAATTTGCTGGAGTATCAAATTTCCATTTCGCAATGTTTTTTAAACCACACTGGTAGTAAGTATTGTTCAAAAGGATCTTCATTTCAATTTAATGCAATACTTTGATTTGAAAAAATGTGCCCCCCCTGACATTTATTGTAACGGCGCCCATGGTCAGGACATATAAATTTCCCACTAGACACTTCGTGTGGGCACAAGAATATGGAGAGGATGGGCATTGTAAAAGACTAGGAATGTCAACAATATTTAAAGAAGCAGAATTTTTTACTGCCGTTACTAAGTCCCGTTTAGTTGTTTCAGAGACCTTTGGAAATAATTTACGTGAATTTAAAAATAATTCACGAAGCGTAAATAACTGGGATTAAGACTCAGTAAACTATACTGGATAATATCGAAATGTCAGTCAACAACCAATATGTTATGGAATAGAATTCTGAATTCTAAATTTATTAGATATTAAATTCAAAATACATTTTACTTAGCTCAATTTTTTTTTCAGGTTTTATGTATCTATCCAGATCTAATATTTCCCTGGCCAGTAACAGGAATAGCTTTATGGTTAGGACTAGTCCAGGATATCCTCATCCCTGTGGGATTGGGAATAGTTGATTCCAGATTTTGCAAATGGGTTTCAAGCGTTTATAGATGCAGCTCAAATGTCGAAGAAAAATTACCACATGGTAAGAATATCGAACCATTTATCAAAGTTTTAGAACTGAATACTGTGTAAATAAGATTTTTTTTGCCATACTTTACCTTTTTTGTACCATCAGCGGGTAACAAGATGGTAGTACAAGAAAATAAATATAATTTATGTTCCACGCGGTATATTTCTTTAATTAATTTATTTATTGATTCTCACCTCCTTTTTGTTTGTTTCAGTGGGCTTAGCGGGAAAATTTCGCCCTTTCGGTCTTGGAAGTCAACCTCAAAGTTTGGAAATTCAGAATTCCGAAAGAAATCTACCAGTTTTCCAAGCTGTCGAACACAGGTTTCCTATCACCAACGGTTCGTTATATACGAGTATCGACGGTAGATTACCCGTCATCCACAATTACAGAAGAAACAATAAGGACAACAGAAAATGTAATTTTTTTAAATATACAAACCAAGATATATTTGAATATTCCACTTTTGTAGGCACTAAACTTGAAAAACACCAAGTCAACGTCGCTTTCCACAGCGCTCTCCTCAATCACCGTCACGATCACGTCGAAAATCCCTCGAAATTCTCCTCCTGCTCCAACTGCGAGACTGACCTTTGCCCTAGTCACTCCAACCTCCACCATCTTAGCACCAGCTACATCAACAAACAGCTTAACCATTTCAACCAATTCAACCAGTCCAGTCAATTCAAACCGAGTCAGCTCAACTCGGTTGAGTTCAAACCGAGCCAGCTCAAGGTGACTCAATACGAACCATGCAAGCCGGTCTGTGCGCCCCAGCTGAGCTTACTTCAACTCAACATATTGAATCAAAAGTCAGCGGTGGAGCGGGTTAGTCACAGTCAGGAATCGTTGCATACCATACCGGATGCGGAAAATACACATTTGTTCTTTAGGAATTCCGAAATGAAGTTGAACACTGGGGCTAATAGTCAGGCTGTGAAAAATTGTAGGAATCTCATGAGATTGAATAAGATGAGACTGAGTAGGAGCGAGGATAGTTTGAATGAGTTGCAGGCTAAGGAGATTGGTAAGTACAATAAAAAAAACATAGAAAGTCCTGTGGTTCCATTATCATAATTAAACATACATATTAGTCCAGTAACTGAAGGAACAAAACTGTAGATAAGTCTGTCCAGATTTCCTTTGTGGCTTAATTTCTAGGTCTTGACGGTTGCTTCCAAGGGCGAAAAATTTCACCACGATTCCGACTTGGGTGAGGGCTAAAAGTGGCCCCTAAAGTCTGAAAAAATGGTTTCCCGCTAATATCTGCCACAATATGCAAATTAGCCAATTTTTGTTTAGATAAAAAAATGAAGATCTTATCATTATCTACAAAAATGGTCTCTCTCATTTTTTTCGGGAATTTTATAGTTTTCGAGATAACCGGACCCAAAAGTCCCCTCATTTCAGCGGCTGCTCTACCTCTATAGGAATGCTGTTGTCTATGCATTAACTTGTAAACGGGCGGACGAATTGTTTCAGAACTCGGGCAAAAATTGATATTTTTCGATGATTCAAAGTTCATTGCAATGGGAAAACCCATAGGTATCGATCCATGTGCCTTGAAGCCCCTTCTTTCCTGCCGAGAACATTGAAAAAAGTGGTCAAAGTTTATGTTTTCCCAATATTTTGGACCATTTTAGTAATTCATTCATATTTTTTTTAATGGGATCTTGAGATGTCTAGAGTGTTCTCATAAATTTTTTTCAGTATCTTTCTGGCGTTTTAATAAAAAAATAATTTGTTTATTTGCATTTCTGGAAATTATTCATATTATATTGTTATTCAATGCACACCATTTTAAAGCTTACAGTGTCTACTTTTCGAATATATTTGTTTATTTTGAATAAAGTTCCTCCATTTTCCAGAAATCGGGAAAATTGATCACATCGGTGAAAACCGGACTTTTTTTTTAAATACTTCTTGCTCCCCGCTGTTCATTTTTTGAGGATTAATACCCAGACCGAAGTGAAGCTTATATTCTGACCTTTCCGTTTACATCAATTCATCCCTATATTCGAGCGCGGTTATTAAATGTTCGTTAGAATTATGTCCCCCATTTTTACGCTCTCCGCCTGAGATCCATGATATTCCACATAACCTAACCACGTGTACCCACGCGCCCACGTTAGTCGTCTGCTTTTTTGTTGGTATACAATCTCTGTTGTTTTTGGAGTCGTTGGCTTGCCCGTATTATTGAAATATTGTTAGTATTTTATCAAAGGTAGTACCACGAGTCCTCCAAATCTTATCGATTAAATTTTTGGTTTTTACGAAAACGGCTTTATTTGGAAAAAAAAATCAGTTTGTCTGAGTCGTATGCCTGAAATAAAGGCGTTTGAGTATGGAGACCAAAAATTTAATCTATAAAATTTGAGAAGACGTGTGGAAGGGTTATTTTTTGAATCATTTTGTATTAAAAACAGAGAATATAGTCATTTACACACAAATGTTCATAAAAAAATCAAGTGAAATCCGCCAATAGTTGTCGAAAAATCGATTGGTGCCCAGATTTTCATTCATAGGCCCCATAATTTAGCGAGCAGAGGTATGTCGCTGGCGCCATCTACAATTGGTCTCCAAAGTCCAAAAAATGAAAATCAATGTATTCCCAACTCCCTCGAGCGGAAATTCAGTGAGAAACTAACATATCTATTCAGTGCAAAAATTTCGCAAAAAATATTCGTGTAGATAATGATAATGATACGATCTTCATTTTTTATCTAAACAAAAATTGTCTAATTTGTATATTTTGGCAGATTTTAGCGGGAAACCATTTTATCAGACTTTAGGGGCCATTTTCAGCCCTCTCCCAAGTCGGAATCGTAGTGAAATTTTTCGCGCTTGGAAGCAACCGTCAAGACCTAAGAATTAAGCCACAAAGGAAATCTGGACCAACTTATCTACAGCTTTGCATATTTTCAGGTCTTCAGTTACTGGACTATATTGAAAGGAGTCAGTTGTTCACTATATTTAATTAACTCAGAACCTAGTAATAAAAAAATAATACATAAGTACATATGCAGTAACGCAGTACAATATACTATTTCTCGACAAACCATAAAGGTTTAGGATGATTTCTAAAGTTCAGTATCTCATTGTGTTGGTTTATGAACCATTTTTCTCCATTTTGGTATTTTGCAGTCTTTTTTTCTTCTGTTTTCAATACCCATAACTAAGTATTAACATTATTTTACAAAACCATCTTTTTTAACACAATATTTCCTCACATTCCAGGGGCATTTGTTCTTTGGGTGATCGGTGTGTATTTTCGGGCAACAAAAACGATTTCTATTCGTTTCTCGACAAAATTTGTATTTCGTATATTCGATTTCGATAAAAAATTATCCCGTTATGTGGTTTTTTGTCGTGGGATATTCATGAAATTAACAAAAATAACTTGTTTCAGGTAAAATTATCCATTTACACTCTCATGCCAAGAAACCCGAATCAAAACGCTCCCCGTCAATGACCCAAAAACCGATAATGCCCCAAATAAAAATCGAAGACGAAACAACCAATGACGTGTATAGCTCTGACGATGAATATGCCACTGACATTAATGAAAATTTCGATTCAATGAGCTCGAAAAGCTGCTACAGTATCACTACAGAGGCCAACTGTGATTTTGACTTCTTTCACTCGAACAAACACCAAAAAGATGTCATGGAGACAGGAGAAGATATCATTGACGACCAAGGATATTACATTATTAATAATGTTAATAATAGACCTGTCATTACTTCTGTTAAACCGACCAGTGATACGGACTATCCGAAAGAGGATCTCAAGAATTTCAGGATAAGGAGATCAAATTCTAAAAGGTTCGTACATCAGCAAGATAATTAGTTGTTTATTAATTAATTTTTTTTTGGGTAAATGTATAAATATACAGGATAATAAGTACAGCGATAGAGACACCTATAAATATTTTATTAAACATTGAAGATCTACGCCAAACTACGTCATTTACAAATATTTTTTTTATAAATATTAAAATATTGTATATCTGTTAAGAAAATCCCACATGATATTTTGCTGCTATTATAACTGATCTAAAAGATCACCCATCAATTTTACTTTTAAAAATCCTAGAAGTTGAAAATGATAATACTTAAGTTCATCATCTGATATCCTTTTAAACATATAGGCCAGTAGATATAGACAATCAATTAACATTCTTTTTCGGCTTTTAGATTATATCTCGAAAACTATGCATCGTAGCAAAAAAGTTACTCAATACAAAATTAAAGGTCATAAAATTTACTATACAAGATTGTTTTAAATTCATTTTTTCCTATCTCTTTTGATTCTAGAGATATTTGCTAGCAAAATATTTTTGAAAAAAGTTTTTTTATACCTTATGTTTTTTTTATTATTTGGCCTACCAGCGGCTAAACCTTTAGTTTTACAGCAAAGTCTTTCTAAAAGTTGTAGAGGATTAAACGACCTTTTAATTGATATATTTATTTATTATTTTAACGTAAACTAATCAAAAGTTACAAAAGAAAACTGTACATTCTAATTTTTGTTATTTATTTAAAAGCTATAACTTTCTATACCTAAAAAAATATTACTTAAGAAATTAATGTTGAGTTGTCTTGAGTCTCTTGGTAGGTAAAAAACATTTTTCAAAACTTTGCATTTTTTGCTAGCAAATATCTCTAGAAACAAAAGAGATAGGAAAAAACGAATTCTAGTAAATTTTATGATAATTAATTTTGTATTGGGTAACTTTTTTGCTAGGATGCATAATTTTTGAGATATAAGCGAAAAACCAAAAAAAGTGACTTTCTCCGTGTCCCCCTGCAGCCTGCGCACCTCCTACGCTTGGGGACTTAGTATATGGTATATTTATCTCCTAACTACTCCGTTTTTGCACTCCGCTCACGTACTCTACACCCCCCTTTAAAGCGTTCATTGATTGGACTATTATAGCAACAACTAATACCGTCTTTTTTCAACGGAACATTTTTTTATTAAATCGTTTTGTTTTTTTTAAATTGGAAACTATTTGCAAATAGTTTTAAGAGTACTCATTAATTTGGGAAACTAGCTGAATAAGTTATCGCAACAGTACAACTGGCGACAGTGGTTCAGTTAAATACTTGATTATCCATAGAGTGCATTTATTTTCGCCCACGTCTGTCTTACTCGCTGCCATGTTGCCAAGTTGCTTTTTTTGGTAGAGTACAAATGGGAAAATATGTTTTTTTTTTTAATTTTACCTCCATTTCCGCTGCAAATTAATGAAAACATTGTACGTTGGGACTTCTTCATTTGCAAGTATTATTCAAAACTTTTGTAAAAATTCCGATATTTATTTTAATAGAAAGAAACGATTTCAAAAAAATATACATTTTCCGTTTGTCGCAAGAGTTTGCAAATTACAGCAAGAACATTATTTTACTTATTTTTTCAAATTTGCAGAACTTTTGGAATTTTCTTCGAAAAATTGGGATGAACAACAATTTGATTTCGATAAAACAAATCTTTCCGTATTGTTTGAATGGTTCCAAATTTATCCGAGGATGTAAAATGCTAATGAATTTTTTTTTCGCACTATTAATGCGACAATTCATTAAATCCTGATTTTCAATATATTCCGTTCAGAAGAAAAGGTTGCTAAATCAGATTTAATATCATTTGAACTTATTCTTCATTCAACTGAAAGTTTTAAAACTTTTGTAATTATTGTTAAATTTTGTAAAAAAAAAACACGCGCACTTTGTTTTATTGTTTGGCTTTTTAAACATTTACAAGTATTACAATAATTCGAAGTTTTGCAGTTTTGCGTTAACATGTTGGTGCTATTTGGCTTCATGTTTGCCAGTGAATGAATCTATGAATACCTTCTTTGACGTAAGTAATATCCAGGTCCATTTAGATATTATAGTTGCAAATGTACCATGGTGCATTTGGCATGTTACTTAGAATTTTATTCTGAAACGTATGAATTTGGTTTATATTTACTATACTTGTATAGACCCAAAGGTGGATGCCTTTAATCCAAACTCGTTTAAAGATTATGTTATAAATAAGCATCTTTCCTATGGATATTACTATGTTATCTTGAATTTTATTCTGAAACGTTTAAGTACCATTTAAAAAAAAATAAATAACAAGGCTTCTTAATCGTGTATGTGTATAGAATTTTTTTGAAATCTACGGCACTTGAGAAACCACTGTGATGTTCTGAACTCTCTATACGTGGACCCACTAGCATCCTTCGTTTTTTTCTGATAGCTATATCATCTATATGCATTTGTACAATATTTTTCTTACTTTCAGATCCCTGGAAAACTTCCAAGCTTTTATCGAAGTCGAGGAAAACCTGAAAAATAACAACAAATTCACGCTTCAAAGATCCAGCTCGTACATGACCTTAGAAGACCGTCGCAAGATTCTCAACAACGACAAATTTCTCAGAAGTAGCTGTAAAGAATCCGATTACCCCCAATTCCACGTCTACAGACAGAGGGTTAAGTCAGAAGAGTACCTGCCGAATACCACTACAGTCTACATAGAAGATTCTAGTGGGTGTTTCGAAAAAACTTGTAAGGACAAGTGTAGTGATAAATGTATGCATAGTATACCCGATTTGAAGAAAGTATTTATTTCTGAGTATATTTAGATGTATCTTACCGACTATGATTGTAAATAAGAGTATAATTATTGTTTTTTCGATTTTATTTGAGTTTTATTTCCATAGTCCTTGGGTTTTCTTAAGAAAATACAAATTTTTAGATGGAATGGAATGAAAAATTTGGCTGACAATATGGGCATCCGTTGGATATAATTATTTTTTTAATGGGCCAGCCCAACATTAGTTGGCGCGACGCGAGCGCCGCTCTGCCGGCCGGGTGAAACAATAATTGTGTGTTGATCGAGGGGTAAAGCGCGAGGTTCATTTTGGTGTACAGACCTCGTCTCATCCATTAGTAGCTATTACTCAGCCAATAGTGAGCCATTTCTAGCCATTAGTGGCCATTTTTATGACAAAATCCATTCGTGTTCAAAGATTTAACTCGCGGTTTACCCCTTGGTGTTGATTTAAATCGATCGTTTAAGTTTAATTGAAAAACTCGCTTATTTATTGTTATTAACCGTCCACAATGTCAGTTTTGTTAAGATGTGGGTTCAAGCCGGTAAAATTAACAATTTTTTGAAAGAAAAGCCTCACTAAAGGCAAGAAACTCGTCGAAAGCCATCATGTTTCCGGCGTCTACGAGTTAAAAATTGACGGATCATCTGAGTTTAAAGGAACTGTTTTGCGAGAAACCCCTGGTGCACTAAACACTAAAACGAAAACAAACCTTTACAAACCGACAATTGAGGTATGTAAATAATTATTATAATTATTGTATAAGTTCTAATAACAGATAATGACAAGTTAAAGAAACGTAAACGTCACTGATCAAGTACACAGGGTCGCATTAAGGGTGTTACAAAAATAAGTATGTAATCGATGTCATAAAAAAATATTATTTTTGATTTTTCAATAATACTATTTTCAGTAGTAATACCCCTAGGGCCTTGATAATACCGAGATAATTTTATCATAGAGACTGCTGTAAACTATTATCGGGCTATTATCCTTAAGCAACACGCTTGAAGGATTCTCTATGACAAAATTTTGAGGATTTATCAAGGCCCGAGGGGTATTCGATAAGATAATTTTTTACTTTGTAGATTTCAAAAAATTGGATGTCAATCTGACGTTTAATATTTACTCATTTTTATTTAACAAAACTAAAAACTACAGGTATTAATAATGTTTCCTGCTGTAATCTTTTACGTTTTGCATTTCTTGCATCTCGCGCATTTTTGAATATCACACTGGTAAACGGGTCAAATACAATTTTGAAGTCATTGAAGTATTTTTCCTGGAGTAGCTTACTCGTAGTATTCCAAATTGTTTTTACAGAGTTTGGAATTTTATTTATTGGATTCGAAAAGCCTAACTGATGAAGCCGAAAGGCAGAAACCGGTCTTAGGATGTCGAATCTAATAAATTAAAATTCCTTACTGGTTTACTAGCTTTTCTCATATTTACCGCATAATCTCTCAATATATTAGCCAAATTAGGCAAACTCGTTTCAGCGTTCAGTTCGTATTCTCTGGTCGCACAAAACTCGAGAAATATTTTCCATATATATTTTTTTGATTTGGTTGTATTTTTTAGTATATTACTTGATATAATATCATTAATTGCATCATCAGATGCATTACCAAATCTTAGCGACATTTTTAAACTAGTTGTCAGTTTGACGTTTAATTAATTTTTAATCAAAAACTTGACTTGTTGAAAACACCAAACTGAAAACACCACATGTAGGGTGTTATCGCTGTAATCCATATCTGATTGGATGAAATTTGACACATGACTCTAAATTAAGTAATTTTATTGGTTACTATAGTTAGTAAAAAATTATGATTGTAATATGTATTATATTATGTACAGCGTTTTCTTCAGTTACACAATATGGAAAACTTTTTTAAAATTAATTTTACGAAAAAAAGTTATGCTTTATAAAAAGTTCTAGTAGAGAATCAAAGCCGTATTTGGAACGGAAGTGAACTGTCACTGACAAGGTCAAGGTCAAACTCAAGGTTAAACTGAGGTCAGGGTTAAGAATGGTCTTATTTCTTTACTTATACTAAATATAGTTTAATTATAACATTAAGGTCACAAGATCAAGGTCAAAAAGGAATAAAAAACAGAAATTACAATAATTTATTTTTTATCTCGAGACATTTATTATTTTTTATTTTAATTAAAGCATTATTCTTTGCTATTTGCTCATTAATTTTTATAAACTGTTTTTTTAAGTTCTGGTTTATTTCATCCAAAGAAATAACCTCCTTGGTTAAATTGTCAAATTCATTTTTTAAATTATTTATTCTTTCAATTTTTCATCGGCACTTTTTCTAACCTCCTCCCTTTTCAAAACCGTCATTAGGTTTCTATTTTCGGGTAGAAAAGGCTAAAATAAATGTTAAAAATATATATTACATAAAACTCAATCTAAATAAATAACTTACGAGCAAGAAGTTAGATTCATTTTCCTGTTCTTGTTGTTTGGGTACATACTTGTTGCGACTGTTCATCTTGTTGTTGCGGTTCATTTGGATGAGAAAATGTCATTGAATTAATCATTTCCTCGAAGTCCGTTGTAAGATCAAAAAAAATCTAAATTCTGAAAAAATTATCAAATAAATATTGGTTGATTCTGAATAAATATTTCAATAGCTACTACCTAATTCAAAAATTCATAAATATTCAAGATGTGTCGATAATATCATTACTCATAGATGGTTTACCCTGTGTATATATAAATATTACATAAAAATACATTAAATTAAAATAAAAATGAAATTATAAATTTAAATTATATATACATTACATAGCAGTTAACGTGTTAAAAAATAAATCGTGTATAACACAAGAAAATAAGGTAAAAGGCTTATTTGTAACTACATTGTTTAACAATTGAGACAGACTCCTACCAGATTTATTGTCGTTACACGCAGATGTTGAATATATTCGTTTGTGACTTTTGTGAGGTTTTCCTCAAATGGTTCCAACAATTCATAATAGCAACTGTAACAAATATGTCGACTTCTATATAATATGTTTGAAATACACACATGTGTGTGGTGTAATTTAGGAAAGTGTGAATGTACATTGTTTACCAAATGATTGCCTTATACTCAAAAGCAACCAAGTTCTACCCCACTATCTTCACTATCACTTGCGAATTCATTCACCATTTAAAAGCACATTGATGTATTTTTCAGAAACCTTTTATTTATTCCAAATTCCTTCCACCTCTGTTAGATAAGGGAAAACCGTTTGATAAGAAAAGCCGATACATAGGAGAAAGCCGTTAGATAAGAAAATCAAAAAATATAGTTGATAAAGAAAATAATTTAATATGAAAAATAAATGCATTTAATGTCAATAACAAAAAATAATGTTGATAACATGATATATTATTACAAAAATATATAATTTTGTCGTATTTTTTTCAAATAATCTGATTTTTTCTTCGCTATCGTTTGTAATTAAAAATATTTCTGTTTAAAAATAATATATTTCAGTGCGAAAACGAA
Organism: Crepidodera aurea; assembly: GCA_949320105.2. Classification (NCBI taxonomy): domain Eukaryota; kingdom Metazoa; phylum Arthropoda; class Insecta; order Coleoptera; family Chrysomelidae; genus Crepidodera; species Crepidodera aurea. The sequence goes on along the minus strand of OX439474.1, from coordinate 18,849,371 downwards.
GAAAAAACCTATAGTAAATCCATATATATAAAGTACTGGCCGGCTTATTTCCAAATTCAAATGTATTATTCACATCAATGGACATCTTACCCGTCTATATTTTGTAGCGCTTTAATTTTATCAATTGGCATCAATTGTCTCCCTTATGGATTTTATTGCTGCACCGTAAAAAGTTCCCCATGGTTTTTATCGCGGCTCCGTAAAGGATTCCCTATGCGAAAATATCCCAAAATTATTTTATTTTTCACTTGTATATTATTTGTTTATTTTACCTTGGATACGGTTGCTATAAATACACCCATAATTCCCTAGGGCGTTATGGCCATACCGCCCGTTAATTCAACGAGGAGGGTCTGGATTACTCCGTCAATAAATTTTTAGTTGCTTTGGGTCCATATTTTTTGGAAACCCGATATTTATTTCCATTACTTTTATAAGACGTATATAACACAAAGCAGCAATCACGTTCACTAAATATAATGAAACACTGACAGCAAACGTCAAAATATCAAAAAATCGGTTTTTCATTAAAATAAAATAAACTTTTCGTGAAAAACAAAATCTTGTAGGCACCGCGAGCGTTACTGGATCCTAACGCCCATCGGTCTAGCACGTGGTGCATAAATAACTATTAATGCTTTTTGCTCAGAAAAAAAACAAAACTTCAAGGACTTATTATTAATAATAAGCAAAACGTGTAGCAAATATAAACCTAGTTAACTCCATAAAACTTTTCAAAAGACTAAAGTTTTCATTTAGAAAAGTTTCATGTAGATCATTTAAAAATTTAATATGCGATTTTCTCAGAATCGTTAATTGATATTTTTTTTTTTAAGAAAATCAACCGTTCCTTGAGAACTCTTGCATGTGCTAAAGAAAGTTTCGAAACGATTACGAATATTTTATCAGAAAAAAATTACTTATAACCTTATTTTTTTTATTATTTCTCAGTTTCTTTGGTTGTATGTTTGGTGTTAACAATGAAGAGAAAAAGTGTTAGTATTAAGCCATTATTATTATTTTTCTTAGCACTCAAATCCTCCAACATGTTAAATTATGATTCTAAAATGACACATTAAAAGCAATAAGTGGACAGGTGATAACTCATTTTAAAGAGTTTTTAATGTTTTATCCACCAATGTATTTTCGAGTTTTGCGTAATAATTATTTGAGTTACCACCTGAAAAGTTTTATTATCCTGTTTCTTGAGAATTAGAATTAGATATCACAACCTGAGGTACAGGCTTTATATATTTTTTCTACTTTTTAATCATAGTTTTGCTTGAGACGGTTATTTATAAATTTACTTTTTAATTAACAAGTTGCGGTCAGGAGTAAATTATCCAAAAAAAAGTAAAAACTTGTAATATTATTGTTTTCCATTAAAAGTTCACATCAACATTTTTATGATTTCAAAATTAAGAATTGTAATATCGTATATAAGCAGAAATATTATATAAATATTACAAAAATGTCAAGCGGGAAGTGCTCGTTTAAAAATTGAAAATTTAAAGGCATTCGTTATTGTGATAGGTAAAGCCATATCCCCTATAGCTATAGCAGAGAAACCATAACATATTGCGTATTAGTGAAAACGATTATGGAGTATTTAATTCGTAATTTGAATTGGAAGTAATTCTTGAAATTAATATATAAACTGGAATGTAACAACGAGACACACTGATCTGCAGTTCACAATATGAGTTTTGGTATTGCAGATACAACAATTAATTTCTCGAATTGCAGCAACATAACTTTAAATTTTAATAACAAGCAAGAATTAATTTAATATAAATAAGTATTTATATTCGTATAATAGTTTCTTTAGCATTTAAAAATGTTTTGTTCTTGATTTGATTTAATAGATATTTTTAAGGTATAAATAATCTATTATTTGACGACATTAGTAGATAAAGTATTATATTCAACTCGTTGTGTGGTTATTTTATTACACGCAGATGAAGTTTGCAGCACGAGCGAGCTTGCGAGCGAGTGCTGTAATCATAATGTCACTCCTTGCGTATAGTAATATTTGAAATATATGTAGGTTGAATATAAAGTTAATTTTTTTAAAATATCCCTACAATTTGTTCTTCTTGGAGCATTCACAACATTTCTCAGTGCCCTTTTTTGTAAAATAAAGAGTCTTTGGGTTTCTCCTGATGTGCCCCACGCTACAATACCGTAACACAGTAATGAATGAAAATATGCATGATATAATGTTAATAGTACAGATTTTTCTACTGTTTTGCTTAGTTGATAAATTAAACAGCATTGTGGAGCTAATCTTTTAGAAAGATATTCAATATGATTAGACCATGTACAATTTTCAGAATATTAATTCCGAGAAATTTAGTGGTTGGAACTTGTTTAAGAGATTTAGAATTAATATTTCTTACAAGGATACAATGATTAAGGAAGATCTTACATGGCTAAAACGCATAACTACTGTTTTTTTTTCATTCAATACAAGTTGATTACTTCCTAGCCAATTTGCAGACTGTTCAATTTCAGCATTAGCTGCATTGATCGTCTGACCTAAACTCTTTTCGATTATAATAGAGGATGTATCATCGACAAAAAAAAACGATTTTTTTGTATTGAAGTCAGTCACATATATTATATATAAAAGTGGGCCTAGCACAGATCCCTCTGGGACACCTATGGAACATACATTGTTTTTAGATCTTTTATCATTAATTTGAATGTATTTATAGCTCTTGAGCCAATTATTAATATACACTATATGAAAACTATACTATAAAGTTCAAACGAATATACTCTAGCCTCTTAATATCTGGACACAAATAAATATTTTTCAGGTATTTCCCAAATGCGAACACCTTCGAATCATTATGTACGCCAATGCGGTCTTCGGAATCTGGCCATTCATTTTCGAAGACTACCCAACTCTCAAAAAAATTTACGACTTTTACTGTAAATTCACCCTTACCTACTACGCCTATTTTATAGCAACAGGTTGGATTAAGCTTGCCCAGCTTGCTATGGAGAGTCCACTAAACCTTACGGAAATTATGCTAAACATTTCTATAACGGCTATTTACAGGTACGTGGTGGTATATTTTTTACACAAAAAATGAGAATCCTGGTGCGCTATAGTTTGTTTGAAAAATAAGGCGAAGTAAATTCTCGTAACAAACTAGTTTTTTATATAGAATTTAATTCGCTTTATTTTCCAAACAAACTAGAAAAAGAAAAAGTATTCCCAATTTTTTTTCTAGCTACGGTCTTGCTTCTATGAAAATTCACTTCTGACAATAATATTCAACATTATTAGTAAAGTAAGATTCGTTTTTTTACAGTGTTACCATTGTGAGAGCAAAACGAATGAGAAATCCTAGAATGATGAGAATCGTTAAGAATATCATGGACTGGGAGACAAAGATTATTGACAGCAAAGATGAAAAATTTATTTCGATTATCAATGAATATGCTTGGCAAAACAAAGTCGTTAGCCAAATTTTTATCATAACTGTAATTCTAGGTAATGTCGGGGATAATGCTAAGGACACATCAATATTAAAAAAGTTCCAGGGACAAGACTTTTGTTTTTATGTGAGCAGATATGTAATCAACTAACTAACTAAAACACATTTTTTAGTGACCAGTTTGTTTGTCGTCCATCCTCTGGGACTAGATCCAATCGAAAAATTCGACCCAGTAACGAACACAACGAAAATCATAAAACCTCTCCCACTGTCATCCTGGTTCCCGTTTGACGAACAAGTTCACTACCTCCCGGCTTACTTGTGGCACATTTTGGACTGTTACGTCGGAGCTTCTTTTGTAAACAACACCGACATCTTCTCGTTTGGAATCATTACTTTTCCCTTGGGACAAATTGTTATTTTGAACCATATTTTGTCCCATTTTGATGAGTACGTGATTAAAGTTCAGAATCAACTGGGTGTTGAAAGAGATGAAGCAAGCTTTGTGACGCTTAGGGAGTGTATTTTGAAACACAAGGATATCATAGAGTAAGTGTAAAATTATATACAGTATGTCTCACTAACTTGGAACCATATGGAAAGCTTTTTTAGAAAAAAAGTACCTTTATATTTGACAATATCCAAAATTGTTATTAAATAGTTATTTATGTGCCAATGACGAAAAACTGTCTACTATAGTGGAGTCCTCAAAGCATAGCTGAGGCGCAAACGAGGCTAGCAAGCAGGCGAGACAATAGACAGTTTTTCGCCGAGGCGCATATTACTTTTTTTCGTCGACCTCTACAATAACGTACTAATTTCCGAAAGAAAAATCGACCATTTTTGAAGGTAAGCATTTTTCGTCCGCAAACACTTTTCGTCCGCTGTGGTCACTAGGATACGGCACGGTGCGATTCTTTTAAGGACGAAAAGTACTTGCCTTTAAAAATAGTTGACTTTTCATTCGGAAATTAGTACTAAAATTGGCATTATTTGTAGAGGTCGACGAAAAAAAAGTTTATCAGAACTAAAAACTACGTTTAAGTATACAAAAAAGGGTGATACTTCATTTTAAAGAGCATTAAATGGTCCATTTATGGTGCAAAAAAAATTGTATAAAATCTTTCATTTTTTTTACACATTGGATAAATGACATTTGCATTAAAAAAAATAAAGGGTTGCTGTAACTCTGAAGGAGAAAAAGGGACGAGAAAATAATTTAAATAGTAGTGGAATGCAAGACTTAATTTCCACTTATATCAATTCCTATTATATGCAAGAGTAAAACAGTATTACATTTTTTCCAGTTATGTACAAGATTTTAACAAAGAAATGAACATGATTGTGCTGATGGATTTTTTTCAAAGTTCAGTACAACTAGCAGCTATTGTTCTAGAACTTATGTTTGTAAGATATAATTTAGTAGGTACTTAGGGTTAAAAATCGCTAAAATTAATATTTTTCAGTTTGAGGTCAACCTGTTCAACACTGTATATTCCCTAATGTTCGTGATGTGTATGTTAACCAGATTATTTGGATATTACTGGTATGCCAACGAGATTATTATTGAAGTGAGTATCCATAACATACGAGGATGGGGGATAATTTTTCAATGTTTCGTTTTTAGAGTACAAACATTCCAACATCAATATGGTGTGGTAAATGGTATGAAGAACCATTAAAAACACGATCTATGATGTTACTAATGATACTAAGATGTTCAAGACCTCTTACTATGGATATAGGACCTTTCAATACCATGTCTATCAATACTCTAATAGGGGTAATTATTTTTTGCTCTTTTCTTTTAATTCGTTAAGATTTTAATTCATTGCAATTTTTTTAGATCCTAAAGGCTACATATTCCTATAGTATGCTCATCTACAGAGGAAAGCATAAATAAAAAATGTATATTTTAATTAAAACCCAGTGAATATAAAATGTGTAGACTCTTTAAATAAAAAATATTGTTAAATTTTACTTTCAATTTGATTGGCTAATATCAACGAATAAATTATGTTTATTTTGTTAAAATTTATTAGCTTACGTTTCGGTTTTTTTTAATATAAAACGATATTCGGGCTCCAAAAAATTGATACAAACATTGCAGTTACATAATTTAAAAAAAAAATCCTGTTTTAACTAGAACAAGTAAAATAAACCACGATAAAGGTTTAACATTTAAAAGAATAACATTTTTAGTATTAAATGGTGTTTTTTAAAACTCTCCAAATTGGGAAAAGCAGAAATTTATTGAAATTAATTTGTGTAGTTTTAAAATTAGCATTTAGAATAATTGTTATTTGTTCTTTGAAGAGCAATGAGGGGAAGAAATATTCAGAAACTTCAGAAGGTTGAGCCAGTCACAAAAAAAATTCATAAAAATAAAACTAAAAGTCTTATTCACTTTTAGTTAATGGGATATGAAACACAAATAGCCGCCTCAAGCACTGCACCTATAATTAAAGCATTTTGCATAAAGGCTTAGTGCGTAGACGTCACCAAAGCTTAGCCACCCGGTTTTACCCCACTCTCCCATACCTAAATTGATTTACTTATTAAAGTGAACAGGCCCATTAATTTTAACCAAATGTTCTTCTAAATAAAGACCATAAAAGAGAACCAGAAGAATTATTAAACATAACGAAACATAACCTTTCTTTTAAACGTCAAATCATCAACTGATTAATGACTAAAAATTAAATATATTGTAAAAATAACTAACAAATATGAAAATATAAATTATGGAAAAAAATACACTGATACCAAATACAATGAAAGAATTATATCTGTTTTGTACCGATGGATATTACAACCATGGAGCATTTATACTCGAAAACTGTGAAATTGAAATAGCAAAAAATCCCATTAAATTCAACTCTCTCAAACCAATACACATAGACAGTGCCTTTTGCCATTATTTTATCAAAGAACTATTTCTTAGTGATTTATATCGAACTTATTTTATTCGAAATTTTACTGAAAAGTACAAAATAAGGATAATGTTACTTTATTTATTACCAACTCGATATAATTTAATAGACTACAACTGGAATGAAAGGGTATATCAGTTAGTTAGAGAAAGGTGTGAATTAGATCATGCTTTGTCTTGGCTATCTACTCTAGGAGGAGCATTTTCAGCTTTGGGTAAGTACTGAATTGTTAGTGTTTTATGAGTTACAAAATGTTAAATGTTGTCTTTAGTAAATTTAGGAGTTTATATGTAATGTATTCTCCTATTCTTAATTAAAAATGTTTTAATTTTTGGAAGTTTAAAAGCTGTTTTTATTCTTTAGATGAATATATATTTTTTTAACTTTATTACATTGTGAAGTTTTGTCATTTTCAATGGTTTAACTGGAAACCACTCTTGTAGACAACAGTAAATGACAAAAAATATGACAGCTTTCCCGACCTTCACTGATACCTAAATAAACTAACTAAAGTTACTCATGCTTTCAAAGCTCTATATGTGGTTCTTACCACACAAAAAATTAAATGTTCTAGGTACCTTCCATTTGTCTGTCTCTGTGAAAACTATAATAGATATCTGAAAACGGATTCAAAGCCAAAACCTTAGTTCACAAACTTTTTTTTAGGCCTGCTGTTTGTTTACTTTTTTTATTTAATTAAAAAATAGTAGCCTTATCTAAAATTCACTTTGAATAGACTCGCCAAAAAGTTTAGAAGTCTATTGCAGCATCGCGCCTAATTATAATTACATTTCTAGGTGATTACTTTGTGAATTGTGCTGAAACAGCTGGAAAAATATCAGTACACCAACTAAAACTAGCACTTAGGTTAAGTGATCCCAATATAGCAGCGAGATGCCGACTTTATTTAAGTTTGAGTCTCATACAAAAGAAGAAATATAAACATGCGAGGTGGATTATAGAAAACGAATTCGAAAATGCCAAAATGACCGCTGTTATTGACGTTAGACTTTTAAATATGTGCAGAGGTATTTGGTCAAAGTTGCAGTATGAACATGCCGTTTATACCAAGAGATTGAAATAACTACAGTAGTTCTATATAGTTGAATTTTTTGTTCATTTTTAAATAAATATATTTTATTAAAATGTCGTTTCTTTAATTATTAATATTGTTTGGCAAACCCTGTAAATTCCGTGTTTTGCCAATATAAGTATTTTTTATAAAATAATTTGAAAGAAAGGAATATAATTACATGATTTAAAATTAATAACCATTGGGAAGAAAAACGTATGTTATAGAAAATTACCCATAATAAAAATCTCATTATTTATTCAATCACGTTTCATTATATTAAGCTAGAGAGGGCACCTTTTTGCTTAAATCACAGCTAGAAATGGAGAAAAAAAGAGTAAGTATTATTTAAAGTGCTTATCACAAATATTCAGTGTTGGATATTTTTTGCAAATACGAGAGGAGCTCAGAAAAATTGTGCAAACTTAATTCACTAAAGTTGATATCTCCGCGGCCATAAATTAAGTTTGTTACGTGGTGTCTCAAAAGTTAGTATTAAAATAAGATTACTAGTAACTAAATGCTACAAAAACAATAACCATATGTTAACTAAAAAGAAAAATCAATATAAATCGAATCCATGAGAAGTTGAAAAAAATAATGCAAAAAAGAAAAAATAAATTCATTTGACATTAATTTATTTAAAAAATCCAGCAGAACAATAAATATCAAATGAAATTCTTGTTAATACATGCTATATTTATTTCCTATTCAGAATTTGGAGTGCTCGCTTTACAAAAGAACAATATTAGATCTACAATTTGCAAAAACGAGTTAATGATTAACTCACGACACCTAATAAAAACTTTATTCTCGGTAAATAACCGCACATCACTTGTAAATAAGGAATTCCTTAGTTACAATATTGTACGAACTGTACAAAAGTGTATTTTCAAAAAAAAATACAAGCAACTGTTTCAGATATTTCCAAAATGCGAGCAACTTAGAATAACCATGTACTTCAGTGCACTGCAAGGAATATGGCCATTGATATTTGAAGACAACCCAAAGTTGAAGAAAATCTACAACATATACTCAAAAATTTCATCTACATACTTCGTTTTGTTCAGTATTTCGGTATACATTAAATTAATTTTAATTCTCACCGATAAACCATTGGATGTTACCGAACTGTTCTTAAACCTTACCTTGAATTTTTATTTTACAGTCACTATTTGGAGGACTTTCCTTTTTAGGGGTTCCATGTTCCAGAAGCTAATCAAGGATATCATTGTTTGGGAACGGAGGATATTGAGTAGTGGAGATAGAGATATTATTAAAATATATAATTATTATGTTTGGCAGACCAAAATTGGAAGCAAGATGTACATCCTTTTTGTGTTGGTCGGTAAGGATTTATTTGCTTTCATTTTTGTTCTAATTACGGTCCCAGTACGATTTAAACTATAATTTAAAAACACAACCTTACATCAATATCAAGACATAATACTTATCTTCATTACTTATGCAAGTAAATCGCCGCCGGGTATTTGAACAGGTTATAAATAGCTCAATCATTTTATTATTAGGATTTTTTGAAAATTCAAATTTATCTTTTTATGTATTTTAAATTAATTTTAATACAGGCTTCAGTATTTGCAACACTTCAGTTAGAAATAGACCAAAAAATGGCGAAATCTTTTTTTTTAAATTCAATAGGAGTATAAAAACTTTCCAGACGTTTTAAAAAACTAAAACTTGAAATATTTATTTTTATCAATATAAAAACTTCTTTTTAGGAGGTGTTTTCTTTATTCTACATCCACTGGGATTAGAACCCATCATAAAATATGACTCTGTAAAAAACGAAACTAAAATAATTCGACCACTACCACTTTCATCGTGGTTCCCTTGGGATGAACAGAAATATTACATCCAAAGCTTTTTGTTGCACATTTTGGACGATTCTACTGCTTCAATTTTCATGGCCAGCACAGAAACAATTTCATACGCCATAACTATTTTTCTTCTAGGGCAAATTGTTATTTTGAACCACATTTTGGCGAATTTTGAACGCTATGTTCTCAAAATACAAGATCAGTTGGGAGTGGGTGATGAGGAAGCAAATTTTTTGACCATTCGAGAGTGTATTTTGAAGCATAAAGAAATTATAGAGTAGGTTAAATTTGTATTTGTATAATTTCCTACTTTCAGACATACAAACAATTTCAACAAGGAGATGAGAATCGTAGCATTGTACGATTTTCTACAAAGTTCGTTGGGTTTAGCAGCTGGTGTACTAAATTTAGTCTACGTAAGAAAAAAACACTTGACTTTATAAAAAATGTTATTAAGATATTTAATTTTAGTTTGATGTAACACCCTTGAATTTTGCATTTTTTGGAACCTTTGTTACAGGAGCATTTATTAGAGTTTTAGTGAGCTACTGGTATGCCAATGAAATAATCATAGAAGTAAGTAAAACCTTTATTTACACATACAGCTAGTAGTAGAAGCAGTATGCGCAGTTTAAGGGTGTATTTGAGGGATACAACTAGGGACCAGTATTGTTTAAACATAATAAATCTGTCTTTTGTTGTAGAGTTCTAATACGCTAACAGCTATTTGGAATGGGCAATGGTACACCGAACCAAAAAAGACCCAAAAAATGAAATTGATAATGATGCTGAGATGTTCAAAACCCTTGTATTTAGATATAGGACCATTTACAAGAATGTCTCTACAGACATTACTGAGAGTAAGTGATAATGAAAAGTTGTTCAAGAGGAAAAAATGATGAAATATAATGATGTTTTATGTTATAGGACCAATACTTTTACTCTAGAGTAACTACAAAAATATATTTTTTAATTTTTTAGATAGTAAAAGCAACATACTCATATATGACTGTTATTTACAAATCTAAAAATTGAAGTTCTACACCAATATTATGACAGAATAACCAGCGCAATATTTGCTTATTATTATGGTAGTGTCAATAAGTTTAAAGGCGTTTCACAATATTTTAAGTAATTTTTTAAGCACAAGAATAAAGCATTTGTGAATTTTTGTGGTTTGATTTATTTTTTGGGGCAGAAAGACCTAGGTCGATAGCCCTTTGTAAGTTTGCTTACAATAAACTTCTTTAATAATAATAATTTATTTTTTGAAAAATAAAACAAAAAAGGAACTAAAGACAAAATTGTATTTTTAAAATTAGTATCACACTTTAATAAAACGATATTTCCCAAACCATAGTCAAAGATCTGGTACCATCGCAGTTTTAATTTTTTTGACACTCCTCTCACTAGGTTTGGTACTTAAATATTTTCCGAAAACGGTAAACCTCATATTTCCTAGATGAAACTCAAAGACAGACCCATCTTTAATAATGGCTAAAACCAAAGTTTTGTTTGTTAAAAGTTCTATTGGCAAAGCAAGGGGCTGATTTTTGAAATAAAATAATCTCAACTAATAAATAAAATTACTCACTTTTTAATTTTGAATCCGGAGTCACAACCTGAAATGTCATTTTTGTTTCCAAAACGACAGTACCACTTAGTCTTACTAAACTGGGTACTTTAGACCTAACTACCGACAGTTCGGCTCCCACTAATTCAGATTTTGCAATAACAGTACTAAAGGCTGCCCAATCTGGGTCTGTACAAGAAGGAGCTTTGTTTATTAAATCTAAGTTTTCTTTCATGTAATCCATCCACATTTGTCTCAAATGTTCTAACTTTTCATAATTCCAACCTACAAAATAAGTCATCATTGAGATATCTATCAATTTACCAGTCGAGTTTTCATCAATAATTACTCTCTTAAGCAGTTTTTTATTTATAAATAGAAAAAACCTTATAAAGTGAACAGTAATAATTAAGAAGAGTATTTGAAGTACCAAGCCACTATGAATTATAGAAATGAATCGGCTTATGTTTGTTTACGTTTCTACATTATTGCTTAACTCTAGAAAATGGCGTAAAGACGCATTATACAATTATTATATAGTGCTTTACCTTCTTTTGTCAATTTTAATAAATTTAAAGTTCGCCTTTGTTTCCTTGTAAGAAACGTCTTTTTCTTATTAAAGCCCTTTTTTCTTTTTTCAAATGAATGCTTTTCTAACAGAAACTTCCATTTTAAATCGCTAGCCAAATTCTTACTATCTGTGCTAGGTAAAGTTTTACTTAGAAAGCTTTTTATAAAACTAAGAGATTCTTCATTCTTAGAATGAGGCAAATTTAATATTTCCTTTGGCAACTGACTATTGAGGATGTCTAAAATAAAACAATATGTTAAACCAGATTACTTTCCTATAATAAATGATACTACCTTTTAAATTGACTGTTTCCATTGCAATTTATCAACAAATCACTTTTATAGGTTAAAATCAAAACACAATTTATGGACGGTGTTCGACACAGTAGACACTGCCAAATATAACGGTAGGTTCACAACCACCAAGGCGACATAGTTGTCAAGCCTTGATTGGCGAAGGTGGAAACGTGAAAAACTCGCAGCCAATCATGTTTAGGAATAAATGTTTCGATTTACTAACAATATAACATACGTACTAACATTTACTGTCGACTTGACGTTTCTGTTTTTTCTTGACAGTTTTAAATCATTTTCTCACTTAAGATTCAACGTCAACTCAGCAGTTTCTCTCTTTGAAAGTTTCAGCGTTTCAGTTTGACCTATTATTGTTCTTAGCACTTTTTAAATCATCATGGATACTAATCTAAAAGGTAAATTAATTTTATACTTGCATCAAATAATAAAGTCACTATTAATAAAAAAAATAGAATTCATTGTTTATGTAAAGAATGCACCTGTCAAAATTGGCTTATTATTTCAAGTATTTTATACCCCCTTTATGTAGTAAAGTACTAATCGTTAAACGTCCAGTTCAAGGTGTTTTAGACGAAGTAATCTTAGAAAAATTCAAGAAGGATTTTTACGCGGATCAGAAAAACGTTCTAGCTCAAAATGTTTGCTCCAAAATTGATCCTTTTGATGCAGCGCTAAGAAGAAAAGCCTTAGAAGAAACCATTCATGTATTTAATCATAAGGTAAGAATCAGTTATAAAAAATAAAAATATTTTTTCAATTTAATAATAAAATATGGTAAATAGAAGATTGATATAAAGTTGATCTGTTGAACAATAATCTCGTGAAAATAAAGACAAATAATTCTAATTAATATTCCAAACACAGGTATCTCAAAAAAATTAGATATAAAAATTCTAAAAATAGGTATCAATGTCCTAAGGTTGTTACTTATCAAATGATTGCATATTTATGCAAAGTATTACTCAAACTTTTGAAGTAGTAGACATGGATATAAATATTATAATTTTTAACTATATTTAAGCATATAATTTTTTGCAATGTGAGATAACCTTTACTTGAATAAATAATGGTTATCGTAACATAAATCTTTGTCAATAATATATTCTCTTTGTTCAAATAATGATATTTACTTTTTTTACCTAGCAACTGTTTGTTCATTGATAAATTAGAAATTGTCATTTTTCTAAGAAACTTTGGTCAGTAAAATATTTATGTTTGCAATATTACTTGAAATATTCCTTTATTGCATGAAAAATGGCAAAATGCAGGTTTTCTAAAAAAAATTTATTTCAGAATTGTAAATAAATTAAAAATACTACTTTTGTTTTAAGGTAAATTTTCTGATGTAATATGTAACACCCTTACTTCAGAAGAAGTTTGAGTTGTATTTAAATTATTAAGGAATTATTACTAATTTAAAATATCTCTATCGATCATGAGTGTTCCATTGTCCGATTAATAGAGAAACCTCAATTTTTTTTTTACTTAAAATGCATTTAATTTGAAGAAACATTAAATTACATTTGGCTGCTTTATTTAAAGAATGTATACAAATTAATTTTTTATATCTTTTATATATCATTTAATTTTTTTTTAATATTATCAAACCTACTTGAAGTTACAGATGTATTTTTGTAAGATATTACATTTTTTCCTATTCAGCATTTATTTAATTTCATGTTTAAATAAACGACTACCGAATTTTTATTATAAAGTTAGACTATCTAAAATATTTTTAGAAATTGAAGTGCCATTGCTATTGCGCTCCAGTGCGACTTACTTAAGGTATTATTTTTTACAGATCGAAACAGAAGGTAAACCGGTCACCAATCAACGTAGTTCTGGACGTTGCTGGTTATTTGCCGCATTAAATGTCATCCGTTTACCCTTTATGAAACATTTCAACGTAGAAGATTTCGAATTTTCTCAAGCTTACCTGTTCTTCTGGGACAAAATCGAGAGATGCAACTGTTTTCTCAACAACATTGTCGAAACTGCTAGAAGAAATGAACCCGTGGACGGACGTTTAGTTGCATTTTTGTTAAATGTATGTTAAAGAAATATTTTTTAATTTAGAATTAATTGTATGAAGTTTTGAACATAGTATCTTTTTTACATATAAGATGTACCAATCTCTTTTTTTCCAGGATCCAACATGTGACGGTGGTCAATGGGACATGTTAGTCAATCTCATTCACAAACATGGTCTCATGCCCAAAAAGAATTTTCCAGAATCTTTCAATTGCGAGCAGAGCGCAAAGATGAACCAAGTTTTGAAAAGCAAATTGCGAGAGTATGCTAGAGCTATCAGAGAACTCATTTCAAAGGTTAAGAAAAACATTTACATAATGTGCATACCTTCAATTCAAATTAATATATTTGTAGGGAGGTAGCGATGGGGATATTCAAAGTCTAATATCTGAACAAATGACCAACGTATACAGAATAGTGGGCATCTGCTTAGGAATTCCAAGTGAAACCTTTACATGGAGTTATTATGATAAGAATAAGGCGTACCATAGCATTGGGCCAGTAACTCCTAAGGATTTTTATGAACAACAAGTTAAGCCATATTTCAATGTCGACGATAAGGTAAAGTATCCTGACAAAACATTGAAACTTTAACAGCAAATAGTTTGTTGTTGGCAGTTCTTTAAAGTTAACACGGATAACATTGAGAAATGCGGCATATTAAATTTTTTTATGGAAAGATAAGGTACACCAGCTCTGGATCACGATTTATCTATATATTTTAATCCCCAAAAATAAATTGGAAAAGAAGTCAAAATAGCAAATTTTTTCCAAGATTTAGAAAATATATGATTTTAGAATTAAGATCCCATTCTGCATTTTTCTTGAACATGATATGCTGGCTTCTGCTTGGTTGGAAATGGTATTATAACCACAATAATGTTAAAAGCGTAACATTTAATGCGCCTTTTTGACGTTTGTCCTACGTTTTTGACTTAAACGTACCTTTTTATACGTTACCAATCCTTTATTAGAGTAAATTTACCAAAATGTGTTAAAATTTCCACTTCAGTTTTCTTTCTAAAAACCTCCAACCAGCCGATGTCACTTTATAGAAAAATATTTAAAACATGGTCCTCACAGGTTTATTAAAATTGATTTTAACCAATTTACTAATTTTGGAAGTTTAAAGGCGGGTGTTAAATGTGCGGAACTTTGACATTTGATTTGAATAATTTTAGGTTTGTTTAGTAACCGATCCTAGACCGACCAATGAATATGGCAAAGTTTACACTGTAGATTGTCTGGGCAATATGGTGGGAGGCAGAAAATGCATTTACAATAATCAACCTGTTGAACTTTTGCTCGATTTGACAGCAAATAGCATCAAGGAAGGTGAAGCTGTTTGGTTTGGATGTGAAGTTACCAAGAGATATGTTTCCAAAAATGGCATACAAGATTTAAAAGCGTAAGTTGTATTTAAACTAGACGATTCTTGATGGTATTTGAATATTTTTTATTTTTAGACATGATTTTCCTCTAGTATTTGGTGTTGATATACAAGTGACTTTATCTAAAGCCGATCGTCTTTTATATGGTGAAAGTGCCATGTCACATGCCATGGTTTTCACTGCAGTTAATACAAATGTAAGTAAAAAGCTCACCAAAGTAACTAAAAATGTTTAACCTATCTTAATTTAAAGCAGTCAGACATTTGCATTGTATTTATACTTTTTGCGTATTTTAGGAACAAGGTGAAGTAGAAAAACTAAGAGTGGAAAATTCTTGGGGCGAAGAAAGAGGAGAGAAGGGATACCTAATAATGACTTCCGACTGGTTCAAGGAGTTCACCTTCGAAGTAGTCATTGACAAAAAATTCGTACCAAAGGAGGTGCTAGACGTGTTTGAACAAGAACCCATCGTGTTACCAGCTTGGGATCCCATGGGAACCTTGGCTCACTGATATTCTATGAAATTTTATTCTACGCATTAATGATATATTGGTAAGTTTAAAATTATCTCGTAAAAGTGCGAAATAAATATCTCGTGCGAGGATAAAACGAAAAACTTTGGAAATAAATATGCCACTCGAAAATAAACGTCAAACATTTGACATTTTCGGGACAGGATTATCTATCTATTTTTAATAGACTGTTGATAAATAATAAAAATATTAATGACTCCAAGTTAAAGTCTTGCAGTACACCCAAAGTTGAAAAATATTTTTTTTACTGATGACCATATCATACAAGAAGAGAATAATTTTTAGACTTCTAAACCTTAAAGTTTAGAAAAGTCTTATGGAATGCTTCTGTCTGTCTGTCCATCCGTCCGTCTGTACGCATTTATAACTCAGCTTCCAGAACCGATAGAGACTAACGGACAACGAATATGAACTCAGGATACCTTGAATGTGTGCACGCCTAAATTTCAGCTTTCTATGATTTCTAAATTTTTTGTTTAGTTTAGAAGTCTATTGTTCCCGCCGTTACTACTTGTTCAAATAACATTCCATGCTGTAGAAAAATCTAACCACCAGAGTGAAAGTGATTATTTTAAAAAATAAACACTTTCGTGTCATTTAATATTCTTTTCCCAATTAATTTGTAGAATTTTTGGTATTACACTCGGATACATACACGCCAATATTTAATGATTTTTTTTGTTTCAGGTTTATGATGCCCTCAATTATATTTTTTGTTTATCTAATATACTAATAACCTGAGACTGGCTTTACTCTCAGTTACCATTTTTTTGTCACTAATAAAGATAAATAATAAGACTGTATAATATAATTTTTATGTAGTACTTAACAAATTTGCAAATTAAGATTAGCCTTTTTGATTGATACTATGTTATAGTTTTTATTATACCATTTCGAGTATCTTGCCAATGATACCGAATACTTTATTATATTATACAAAACTAGCGGTTTTTTATTGTTATTGTAAAATGAATAAAACATATGAGGTGCAAATTTTATTTTATTTCCATTTATTTTCTTCCCTATAAATAAAATTTTTAGACAATTTAGAAAAATGTTTATGTTCTAGACTTTCTTTACCACAACTAATTAATAATAAAATAAAAAATTAAGTAAAATAAACCCTTTAAAATTTCATTTAAACAAGAAACTAAAAATTTCAATAAATAACCTTTCTGGATAATAAAACCACTCTTTTTACATTAAAATGTGAATTTGACACTTCGACTTTTTTATTATCCAGAAAGAACATTTAAAAGAACTACAAAAATTAATTATAAATTCAATAGTTTCAAAGTAAAATAATTTTCTTGTAACTAATTAAATGTCTCAGTATCTCCTTGATTAATTCTTAGAATCGACGCCTATTTTTCCTCCATCGTTTACAACAATTATTATTTGATTTTGACCCAATTAGGTTTGACTACATCCCATTGTTTTGCAGCAAGGCGGTAATACATACTGTTGTGATTTCACTGGCTCTGATGCAAGCACTATTTTTCAATCGATCAATTATATGTCAGTTAACACAAAGGTATCAAGAACTAATATATTACAGTACTGAAAGTGCGAACGAATGACAGGTAATATCAAAATTATTTAGATGCGGCACTGATGGTTTTGCTAGCAGTTCATCACTGGCTGGACTTTAAAATATATGCTACATATTCTTTTACCAGCCAGACCCCAATCTAAAATGCATAAAGGTACTATCATGACAAAATTTAATTTTCAGATCCTTCAAAGAATAAGATCACGGTTAAGCCCCCAGTTAAATTAAACTAAGAATTTTTACTCAAAATTGAAATGATATATTCGTAAAAAATGTGTTCCAATTGTGTAAAAGTACAGTGAAATTCGCTATACACTATACATTATTTGTCTAAAAACCAAATTAATTTAATCTTACATAAATCAGCAAAACTGATAAAAATAAATGATTATATATAAACTAATAATACCCAACTGACAAGTCAAAAGGCAGATATCGGTCTTTTACTCGTTTCTTTAGAATAATCTTGTTGGAAAAAGTAAAGTTTGTCCAATATATAAAAAAGTAACTTCAGACCTAACACTATAATCCGGCGCAACAGGTTGTAAACTATTATTCCAACAAAAAGTTGCATATTATCAATAACTAAAATCAGACTTTTAAATCTTACAAATAGAGGTTATTCTCTTTTAAAAATCTATACTGTATTCTAAAACATATGCA
This sequence comes from Crepidodera aurea, assembly GCA_949320105.2. Taxonomy (NCBI): domain Eukaryota; kingdom Metazoa; phylum Arthropoda; class Insecta; order Coleoptera; family Chrysomelidae; genus Crepidodera; species Crepidodera aurea. Next base: position 18,831,451 of record OX439474.1, on the reverse strand, counting down.
CCAGTAATTTGGAGTCCTCTATAACCTTCATATCGATAGCCGGGAATCAATTCAACTTCGTTTTGAAACCTACTATGTTTTAAAATTGTTTTACTTATTATTACTATTTTATTATAATTACATATCTCAAAAAAACTAAACAAAAGTCACACAATTAAAAACAAAACAAGCCAGCCGTCACAGTTGAATGTGAAAACTATTAATACATCATTTTTGTAAATGATTTTGTGTTCTCACTTTACTGGATTGTGTTATGTGTATGAAAGAGATAAAGATATTTGAAAATGAATATGAGAAGTTGGAAATAGAATTTGGACAATCTCACAACTTTAGGATGAATATGGACTTAAGTATAAATATTAGTATATTAACACGAGAACCAACAGTATTTTTGGTGAAATACGTTATAGACCAATGACTGGTTAACTAGGCCTTGTGAGTTTTTCCTAGGGACCCAATACTAGTGAACTAGTCATGATTTCTCTTCAAAGTAACAATTCATTTTATTGCGGGTGCCACGAAATAGCCCACATAAGCTGCCGGGTCTTTTGGAAAATTTGTATAAACTTTCTGTAACTGCAGCCAATACTATCAATTCTACTATTCACCAATAGATGGTCATGGGCCTTCCCCCCTATGAATTAAAAATAATAATTTAGAGAACAGAAGTCTGTTGTCTTGCGTAGTATTAAGTTAATAATAATACTAGAATATGTATTAAATAATGAACAATCAGGATATACCAGGGTAAGTCAATATTGTTTTGTACAAAAAGGGATTCTTATACAGATTTAATTTTAGATGCAACAAAGATTCAGATATCAAAACTCGCAAAACTGGAGGCATCCCAAACTGTTCTAAAATTATTTCTGAACTATCATTGCAAAATATACAAGGAATTAAATGAAACATTATCATATTCCATGCGGGCCCCCAGTAAAAGTCATAAGAATAGTTTTGGTCCTCAATTTAAAACCAACAGGACTAGTTAACTAGTCTTGAGTACTCAACGTGTTAAACTTAGAGTTGATAATTTGGTGGGAAATAACAGTTGATCTGTCATTACATAGTTTGGCTGCAATAACTTCAGTTATTATTATTCACACTACAATGGAACTATTGGCGAGATAGTCAATGAAGAAGAAATGAAAAAAAACAAAATCTAAAACTAATTAACCTAGAATCCACAATATTCACATTCCTGATTTTTCAACTGTTCAATCTCATTATTAAGTTTATTTAATTTCATCCTAAAAGTTCTGTTTTCCTTCATAGCTTGAGATAAATGCGTGTCGGCGGTTTGAAGCTTTCTTTTTAACTTATCCATTTTCTTTTGTTGCATTTCTATTCTCAGATAGCAATGTTTGTACTTCATTTTCATAGCTGTGTAATCCGGTGTTGTTTTTCTCAACTCATCTTGCATTTTTAATTTTTCCTTAACTGCCAAATCTTGGAATTCTTTAAATTGTTTTTCTCTAATTTCTTTAGTTTCTATGGAATTCCGTAGTTTTGATTCAAGTTCTTCGACGCGTTTCGCCGCGGCAATAAAATTATTTTTATTTATTTCTGTAACATTGGCAGCTTCTTGTTTCAAACTAGCTACTGAACCCATTAGATTTCCTAGTCTGGCACCTAGGTATTGGAATTGTTCGTCATTGGTAGTAACTTGGGACTTTAATTTATTTACTATACCATCTTGCGAAAAAAAATTTGGAATAGTGTTATCCATAAATTGCCATATTTTAGATGTTAAATTAATCATCTGTTCTTCCAGCAATCTGTAGTTTTTCTTTATATCATCAAAATCTTTTAACCTACAATCCAAAAAATATATACAATCTTATAAAAATTTATGAAAGATAAACAGGAAATACTAACTTTGTCTGAAAAACCCCATTTTTGTCCAATAAAACATCAATTTTTGCCTGTGAGCATTTTTGTAGTTCTTTAAGCTGTTGTTTCAAAATTTGATTTCTATGATTAAGTGATCTCTTTTCTTTGGTTAAGTCTTTAACTTTGCGCTCTTTATTCTAAAATAAATCAAAGTTCCAATTTATGCAGTCCACAACAAAAACAAAATATGAAAAGACTCATTTACATATAAATCTATAATGACATGCCTGACACATTCATTTCACTGTTTTTCAAAAATTTAACTGTGGACCAATATACAGGGTTTTAAAATTTATATGGAGCATTGAAATATTGTATGCTCAACCCAACATTAAATTTCAGGAGTGATGTAGGAACCCCAATAATTTTTCTCCCATAGAGATTAAAGAGGGTAAACTAAACTAGTAAAAATATATAAATAAAAAAATTCAAGCCATATGCAACAGATTGTCTTGTAAACATGTATACTCACTGCGAGTTTTTTGTGGATTTGCCTTAATGTCTCCTTTTTAATTATAGTATAGTTATTGTCACTGAGTAATATTTCTTTATTCTGGGAAGCTTCATAGTTTGAAAATTCAGTCACATCAGGCTTAACATCTAAATGTTCAAATGAATTATCACAAGGTATATTTTCGTAATTTTCAAAATCGTCCGGGAGTTCTGTTTTTATAGTTTCTACAGTTTTAATAGTGTTTTCTTCGGGTAATTCAGTTTTTATAACTATTTCTTCATTTCTAATAGTATCCTCTTCGAGTACTTCAGTTTTTATGGTAACTCCTTCGAGTTGTTCAGTTTTGATAATGATTTCTTCCAGTGTATCGTTGTTTATTTTACCAGCTGCAGCATAGGCATGATCTAAATTTATTACTATAGAATTATCGAAGGTATAGTTCATATTTCTATAATTAATTAAATCTTACATAGAAAATAGATCGATAGGTAAATAATTATTATGGGTAGTTTCATACAAATACAATAAAATCAAAACGCTCTGCCAGTTTTCTGATTAAAAACAAACAAATTAACCTATAATTCAGTTGCAGTGACGCATGACAGAAGCACTTAAATCCAGCATTGTCAATTATTCACCTATTGAGTAAAAAATTAAGTAGACAGAGTGCCAGAGAAGTTTTGTTTTATGATTTTAAGATCACTCCATTGTATAAAAAATTACATTATATTATTATTTATACAATGATCACACCGTTTCACACTAATAAACAGGTCACGAATATCTGTAAAAAAATAAATTAAAAAGCAACGAGGCAACGCAGGAGAGTGTTGCTAATTATAGATGTTTCTTAATCTTACTTGTCAGATTGACATGAAACGAATAATACGATTTTATTGTTAAAGTTGTTTGTGATCAAAGATCAAATGATGATGTTCGTTTTACGAGATCACAAACAACTTTGGTGATGTAAACACAATTTTATTTATTTTATTTATGTTTTGTGTTTATATCACAACTACAAAAGTCTGGAAATTATTTATCATAGAATTTTTACAAAAATTTTAAGCAAAAAGTAAAAGAAATCGTTCAAATGTTAGAAACTAAAAAAATACGATGATCTGGTTATTAATTATTTTGTTGGCTCCATATGCATCTAATGATAAATTCATAAAGTTGACTATTTATAGATAAAAAGATATAAAAATATATATTTCATTTTACATTTATTTTGTCCTTAAAAAAACATGCTGTACATTATTTACTGTTCTAAGGAATCTAAAAAAAAAAGAATTAATATCCTGGGTTTAATTACAAAGTAAGCTAAATCGGTTTATTATGGTCGTTTATAAAAATATCCTTTAATGTATCTAACAAATAATTGGATACCTCAATGAATGTACATTTTCAAATTTAATATTCTTTTATCGAAGTAATTGATCTACTAATTGCCGTTCTGAAGATTTTATTTATTTTGCTAGTTTTCAGGAATGCTCATTTTCAGTAATATGTCATTTTTTGTTTTTTGTATATTTGATATATTATTTACACCGATTACTAGGAATAACGGTCGGAGCGATTGAAAAACACGAACAAAAATTACAATTAACCATTAATTTGTCGATAATAGCCCTATGAGATACCGAAAACACAGTTTTCAGAAACCGAGATTGTAGCGCGTGTACCCAAGAGACCATTTAAAAAAAAAAAGAAAAAATGAGACAAAAAAAAACTTACAGCAGCCCGTCTGAAAGTCACTTTTATAGATAAAGTCGGGTCAGTTGATGCGGAAAAATCAATTTTCAGAAAAAAATCCTGTCGCCTTACATTTTTATAGCATTTCGAACTTCAAACATGTCAACAAATCTGACGTTACTGATCCGTAGCAATTTGTCTGAAATTGGTCATAAATGATTGAATACATTGCCCATATGTCGAAAAAAATGATATTAGACAAATTGAATGTAGCCCCAGCGCTGATTGAAGAATAAACAGCATACTTACTACAAAAATACACCAGTGAACGGAGTACACCATCGACTGTGCGATACTATCAGGCACTTTCCTTTTATTGAGCAAAAAATGTAATTCCCTGTAATAAATAATGGGTCACTCTGTATGCGAATGAATTGTTAAATAGATTATAAAGCTCAAACTCCTCGACCATTTAATTTATTTATGATTCGCGAAGTTGATCGCCAACAAGAAAATGTTTAAAGCATTGAATGAGAAACCTTTTTATGTCTGTTTCAAAATTTTAACTATTACATGTTGTTTGCCTTCTAAACGGAATTCTCTTTTATTTTTTTATGTTTGTTCATTTATCTACAAGCCGATTGTATTCTCATCTTGGCTTGTGATACTTTTACACCTTGTGATGACAATTAAGAGTAAGTGTATACATATGATTATTTTTTTCGTGTAATTTTTAACCAATCAGAACGTTCAATTTAGTTAAGTTACCTCGTATAATTTCGATAATACCTGATTATACATAGAGTAACTCCACCAATCGAAAATTTTACAATAATTTCATTTCCATAGTAACCACATCGACATCAATATACAATACACAAACTAATAGAACCGTCAAATTTTGACGTTTATCAATAATTGTTTAAATATGAGTCGATTTTAAAAACGGTACAGGTTCAAATACGTAGTATATAATAATTGTAATTTTCATTGTACCAATTTGTATTTGAATTAATAAATTGTTTATATTTACTTAATTTACTCAAAAAATAATCGTATCAAATACTATACGTACTTCAAAATAAATACGGTTATACATCTCAAACTTCCTGCACAAGTTATCGATGTATAACCTGATTATTTTGAAATACTTATAATATTAGTACTGATAATTTTTTACTAACTATTGTAACCAATCAAATTACTTAATTTAGAGTCATGTGTCAAATTTCATCCAATCAGCTATGGATTACAGCGATAACACCCTACATGTGGTGTTTTCAGTTTGGTGTTTTCAGCAAGTCAAGTTTTTGATTAAAAATTAATTAAACGTCAAACTGACAACTAGTTTAAAAATGTTTAAATCTACAAAGTAAAAAATTATCTTATCGAATACCCCTCGGGCCTTGATAAATCCTCAAAATTTTGTCATAGAGAATCCTTCAAGCGTGTTGCTTAAGGATAATAGCCCTCGGCCTTCGGCCTCGGGCCATTATCAAGCAACACGCTTTCAGCATTCTCTATGACAAAATTATCTCGGTATTATCAAGGCCCTAGGGGTATTACTACTGATAATTTTTTACTAACTATAGTAACCAATCAAATTACTTAATTTAGAGTCATGTGTCAAATTTCATCCAATCAGCTATGGATTACAGCGATAACACCCTACATGTGGTGTTTTCAGTTTGGTGTTTTCAACAAGTCAAGTTTTTGATTAAAAATTAATTAAACGTCAAACTGACAACTAGTTTAAAAATGTCGCTAAGATTTGGTAATGCATCTGATGATGCAATTAATGATATTATATCAAGTAATATACCAAAAAATACAACCAAATTAAAAAAATATATATGGAAAATATTTCTCGAGTTTTGTGCGACCAGAGAATACGAACTGAATGCTGAAACGAGTTTGCCTAATTTGGCTAATATATTGAGAGATTATGCGGTAAATATGAGAAAAGCTGACGGAACTGAATATAAAGAAGCGACTGTAAAAACAATTTGGAATACTACGAGTAAGCTACTCCAGAAAAAATACTTCAATGACTTCAAAATTGTATTCGACCCGTTTACCAGTGTGATATTCAAAAATGCGCGAGATGCAAGAAATGCAAAACGTAAAAGATTACAGCAGGATACTTTTAATACCTGTAGTTTTTAGTTTTGTTAAATAAAAATAAGTAAATATTAAACGTCAGATTGACAACCAATTTTTTGAAATCTACAAAGTAAAAAATTATCTTATCGAATACCCCTCGGGCCTTGATAAATCCTCAAAATTTTGTCATAGAGAATCCTTCAAGCGTGTTGCTTAAGGATAATAGCCCTCGGCCTTCGGCCTGGGGCTATTATCAAGCAACACGCTTACAGCATTCTCTATGACAAAATTATCTCGGTATTATCAAGGCCCTAGGGGTATTACTACTGATAATTTAATAATAAGACTATTACCGAAAAAATCTACAGTCTTAATTGTATAGCCCAGTTTTAAAATTTTAGACTAATTAAAAAGTCATAGGCGCACGCTTATTTATAAATTTTAAAATGGTAAATCATACAGTCCGCATATGTATTTACCACATTTTAATTTTGTTTCACTGTAACTTGCTGTAGACGTAAATTATGGTGACATCTAGTGATAGGAAAGCATTTCAAAATAAAAAACTAGAAAACAAGCCTCACAATAAGTAAGTCTTTAAGTTTAACTATTATAACTATTATTTTTTTTAGATAAAACTGGAGTTAATATTAGTGAAGATATAGCATTATTTTCTAGTTTGGGAGGTGCGTATATATGTACAATAATATTTACTATATATTATAAAAGATGGTTGAGGCTCTGCAACAGCATTATCGACTTTTCAAGATATGGACAGCCACCTACATTTCCAAAAGTTCTGAAGAAAGCCAATGTGATAACTTCTGTAATGATATTTTATTGTGCAATTGGTATGTAGATTAGAAATCGGAACTGCCAAAGCTTAAAATGAAAACAAAAACTATTGGTATAGTTAGTTCGTGTATAGTTTTTCCATTTTCAATTGCAGAAATATAAAAACAAGTTCCTTTGTCGGCATTGGCGGCTTGTCGACACATCTACAAGCCGCCAAAGCCGATCATAGCAACTTGCCGACATATCTGGGAATTTTGTTTTTATATTTCTGCAATTGAAAATGGACAAACTATAATACATATAGTATATAGCCCAAATTTAACAGCTTTAAAGCCGAGCGATTAGTCGCTTCGATTACATCTTAGTGAATGCATGTCTCTATTTTATCAACTCGAGAAATATTCTCTGGCTCCCGAGCTATAAATCAAAGTAGAACACTCGACATCGACTTTAAAGAAATTTTCAGATGGCTGGACTATAGCGATTACGTAAACTATAATTGTTTATAAGTTTATTTAGCAATGAAACTATAACTATACCTCTACTAAAATAACTAGGACAGTTCAGTAGACTTGAATGATATGAGCCTATGCATATTCCTGTCGAGCTGTATTTCTAAATTATTATACGATTCAATAGTTCTTATCATGGTTGCATAAATTATTATTAGGTAGTTTCCAAAACCATAGTGTATGTACTATTACATCTCTTACAAGGATAATCAATTTTTATATTTGTATTAATGACGTTATTTTGTTAATAGCTATATTTTTATATGTGATCGAAGCATCTAAGGAAATATCAGAATGTGAACAAAGAAACCTGGAAAAAAATTTACACGAAATTTGTAATATTATGCCGATATGGTTACCTGTTGGTCAAGTTAATAATTTCGGTTGGTGGACTATCTGCTTCTATCAACTCTTCGATTGTCTGACCATCTTCCTTTCCGGAGTATCACTGACATTTTTGGTATACAATAATACTTTAATGCTCATATCACATGTGGACCATTTTAAAGTATTATTTCTTGAAACATTTCGAGAAGAAGACCAATTTTTAAAAAATTATAAACTCAGACAATGTGTTAATTATCATAAACATATTATAAAGTAAGTATTATATTTAGACAGGGTGAGTCATCAGAAACTTTACATACTCCTAGCTCGTATTGAGGCCCTTATGGGAAATACCAAATGACCATTAAAGGGCATCAATACGAGGTAGGAGTATATGTACAGTTCCTCATGACTCACCCTGTATAAGGACCATTTTTATCAACATTTTTTTTTCTTGTTTTTAGTTTAGGAAACGAATTGTGTTATTTGACGAAAATTACATTGGGTACTCACAATCTTTCATCAGCAATTTGTATTGGCTGTATTGCAAATCAAGTTCTCAATGTATGTATATTTTATAAACATACATAAACAAAAGTGTTTTGTTAAGAGAGAAGAAAAAATTTCAAATTATTGCTAAAAAAATCGGGTTGAATTGAAAAATTATTCACAATTACATACTTTGATTTTGATCTTATTATTTATGTAACCCTTCAATAATGTATATTAACCTTTTTAATGGTATTAAAGCAAAAATGAAAAGTTTTTTCTTGTCTGGATCATGTCATTTTCTATACGGATTTAAATCACCAAAGTTTTATTTCTAATATCTTGGAGATAATATTTAATATTAGTTCAAAAAAACAAATTTTGTTACAGGAGAGATCTCTTCGCTCGTTCATGTTTTTAATTGGTTTTTGTACGAATTATTTTGCTTTGTGTCATTCAGGACAACTCATTATAAACGAGGTAAGTTTTTTTATATAAGAAAAGTACAAGTTAGATAGATAAAAAAATGATTGATGAGTCGAAATTTCTTAGCCAGTCGAATGCCTCTCCTCCCGCTGAACTTTGTTCTAATTGGTTAATTCTGCATATTGAGACTAGAAGTAATATAATCGACGATAGGCCTAAGAATGTGAAAGAGTTTTTTGTGGCAAATAAAAACTAGATTTTTAGATGTGCTACCATCTATGGTAAGAAGAGAGTATTGACATTAAATTTTGACTGAATCTAGTCAAGATGTCACTCTCTTCTTTTTTATCCCTTTCAGAGATTAATACAAAGTGAGTAAACCAGTAAGGAATTTTAATTTATTAGATTCGACATCCTAAGACCGGTTTCTGTCTTTCGACTTCATCAGTTAGGCTTTTCGAATCCAGAAACCGGTCTTAGGATGTCGAATCTAATAAATTAAAATTCCTTACTGGTTTACTCACTTTGTATTAATCTCTGAAAGGGATAAAAAAGAAGAGAGTGACATCTTTACTAGATTCAGTCAAAATTTAATGTCAATACTCTCTTCTTACCATAGATGGTAGCACATCTAAAAATATTATCTTATAGCGGATATAGCTATTGACTTGTACGAGTTTGGAATTTTATTTATTGGATTCGAAAAGCCTAACTGATGAAGTCGAAAGACAGAAACCGGTCTTAGGATGTCGAATCTAATAAATTAAAATTCCTTACTGGTTTACTAAAAACTAGATATTTTATATACTCTTGTACCTATTTCTAAGTTGATAACTGAATTTTATTTTAGACATTATCTCTAAAAGACACTATTTTTTCATCCATTTGGTATTTGAGTAACTCAAGAATGATGAAGGATGTCAGATTTATATTGGCCAGAACTCAAATTCCAATTACCTTAAAGACGCTGCCATTTGGAGTTCTAAGTTATCCACTTTATTTGAAGGTAATTGACTGTGACGATTACCTACGTAATATTTTAAATAGTTTACTAACAATAACTCACTAAATTTTCATTTCAGATCATTAAAACTTCGTATTCATATGTCACTCTACTGAACCAAGCCACTTGAAATATGAAAAGAAAAAGGATTTGTACTATTTTAACAGATTAGATAATTAGATGATTGCTGCAAAAAATACCTTTGCACATATTTTAAATAATTTTAATAAAGCTTTATCGTTATCAGCATTTAATGGTTTATTTTATAAAAATGTTCTTTTAAATGTTAATATTATTAAAAACATAAAATGAAGAAAAATATCCATCTAGAAAATGCTACTTTCAGTTCTATACAGTATGTATCAGTAAGTTGGAACCATATGGGAATCTTTTTTATTATTAATTTTAGGAAAAAAGTTATTCTTTATAAAAAGTTCTGCATGTTCTAAAATGTAAAATACGATCATCAGATATCAAATTTTTTTAGTCGTGTACGAGGTTTGTCAAAAAATATGAATTTTGCTCAAGAGAAAAGTACCTTTATTTTTGAAGTATGAAAAAGAAGTTATTAAAAAAACTTGTTTATAATGACATTTTACGTCAACATACCGATTTTGAACAAGATATTCCAACTTTAAGAAAATTTTCATTTTTAACGTTTTTTGATACACCCTCGTAACTGACAATTTTGAATTCATTGAAAAATTTAAGAATGTTCACAGGGACCTTACAAACCCATACTAGACTTCCGTTTATAAGCAAAAAGTTAGCCCGGATTAAAAATTTTTGATTTTTGTTCTATCCCACTAAATATTTTGCAAAAAACTTTTTATGAAGAATATTTTTTAAATTAATAATAAAGGATTTTTTTATTTATGGTCAACTTTTTCAGACATACTAACCACACCATCGAACAATATTAACAAAATGATGATGAATTCAAAATTATCAGTTACGGGGGTGTATCAAAAAATGTTAAAAATGAAAATTTTCTTAAAGTTGGAATATCTTCTTCAAAATCGGTATGTTGACGTAAAATGTCATTAAAAACAAATTTTTTTAATAACTTTTTTTTCATATTTCAAAAATAAAGGTACTTTACTCTTGACCAAATTCATATTTTTTGACAAATCTCGTATACGACTGAAAAAATTTTATATCTGATGGTTTTAGTTTTTAGACCATGCACAACTTTTTATAAAGAATAACTTTTTTTCCTAAAATTATTAATAAAAAAGTTTCCCACATGGTTACAACTTACTGAGACATACTGTATAAGTATAACGTTTTCTTAATAATTTATTAACCATCTAACAAAATAGAAATTTGTTGCAATTCGGGGTTTGCTTTTGTTTCTTTTTTATAAACATTTGCGGAGTTATTTTTGTTACGAAATAGATGTTACTGATCTAAATTTGACGTTAAAAAACTATTTAAAGGATTGTTTTGTTCAAATACTAATTCAATAAAAAATATTTCTTCCCGGTTATTTAAAAATTATTTTAAATTCAATCATTGTTCTACAGGGTGTCCCCTTGGTAAACGGAAATATTTTAAAGGTAGGTAGAGGTCACAAAGACGATTCTAAATAACCCATATATAATGGGTCTCTTGGCTTCCATAACCGAGTTACAGGGTGTTTTATCAATTATGCATAATTATTCATTTGGCCAGAACTTTTGAATCACTTAGTATATCTTTTCCATTTTTGGCGTATAGATTACAATTCTCATGAATAACGTACTGAAATATTGAGAGATATGAAAATCCAGGTTCGGCTTTAGGAAAAATTGAAACATTAAAAATATCAAAACAACACCCTGTATAACATAATTTTAATATTTCCATTTTAGATTTGAATAGAGCGGAAAAAACTGAATTGAAACAAGTTGTTGTTTTTATCCCGCCACCGATTCGAATTGGAAAATTTTGAAATGGAAAGTAAAATTTTCATTTAATTTAGATAAAACATATTATGAAACCCATTTTTTCTTTAACAATTTTAAAAATTCACTTCGCATTATTTACCTATTTCTTGTTTATTTGGCTTAAAATAATTTTACACTGTACTGGTGTACCTGCAGGCCCGTACTTAGGAGAAAATTTCAATTAGGTATTTATTTTTAAACGCCCAGTATAAAGTAAAGCGGGATAATAAACGCTTATAGTAACTAATAAACATTTATTAGTAATCAACAAAATTGCTCAAAATGTCCAGTATTTTGTTTTATCCACTTTCTTGTACGTTTAAATGTCCCTTACTGATTTTCTTATAATAAATGGATTGTTTCTCAATTCCTCCCAGGCTTCCTCAATTCTTTGAAGCAGTTCTTCTCTATTGTTTATTTCTTTAGAATACACTTTGGATTTCAGGTATCCGTATACAGCATAATCCACTGTGCTAAAATAAAATTATACGAGGCGATCGAAAAGTAATCAATTTAATATTTTGTTTAAAGTACGGATCTGTAATATTACTTAAAATGGTGTTAAAACGGACAAATAATAAAAATATAAATAATATAGGACTGTCTAAATGTCGAAAATAAATCCATTTTGAATATTAAACGATAAAAAAAATAATTTCTTTTTTTTCTCTCTAAAATTTTACTTTGTTTCAAAAAAAAGAGACGTGCAACAAAGTGCATAAGACAAAATAGTGGGCATTTTGAGCAATTTCGTTAATTACTAATAAATGTTTGTTAGTTACATAGTTACTATGAGCGTTTATTGTCCCGCTTTACTTTATACTGGGCGTTTAAAAAATAAATACTTAATTGAATTTTTTCCCTAAGTACGGGCCTGCAGGTATATGACGCGAAATGAATTTTTGAAATTGTTAAAGAAAAACTGAGTTTCATAATATCTTTTTTCTAAATTAAATGAAAATTTTACTTTCAGTTTCAAAACTTTCCAATTCGAATTGGTGGCGGGATAAAAACAACAACTTGTTTCAATTTACTTTTTTCCCCTCTATTCAGATCTAAAATGGAAATATTAAAATTGTGATATACAGGGTGTTGTTTTGATATTTTTAATATGTTTCAATTTTTCCTAAAGCCGAACCTGGATTTTCATATCTCTCAATATTTCAGTACATTATTCGTGAGAAGTGTAAACTGTATGCCAAAAATGGAAAAGATGTACTAAGTGATTCAAAAGTTCTGGCCAAATGAATAATTATGCATAATTGATAAAACACCCTGTAAAACCGCAATACACCGGGAATTTTTGGCTTTTAGTAATTGTCAATACTCTCTTCTAATCATAGGTGGCAGCACATCTAAAAAACCCTGTAAGTCGGTTATGGACCCATTATATATGGGTTATTTAGAATCGCCTTTGTGACCTCCACCTACCTTTAAAATATTTCCGTTTACCAACGGGACACCCTGTATAGAGTATAATAAAAAGAATGAATTTCATTATAAATTCGTCTTTAAAAAAATAACAATTACAATATCACAAACACTTTTTATTATTAACATATTTAAAATACTTGGTACAAAACATTAAAATTAATACAAAAATAATAACTTATTATTAAAATAATTTTTTCTTATTCTAATATTCTATGGTAACACACTTGGTTTTTAGGTATTCGTTTAATGCTTCTCTACCTGAAACCAAAAAAATACATATTTTAAAAATTATATCGGGTACATTTTTTTTTGATAAAACATTTGTACCGAATTTTAATATAATAGAATATGTGTCCAGTGTATATACAAATGGTTAAGGTAAGTGGTAAAATTATTAATTGAACCGTTAATTTATGTTTATGGTTGATTGGTTAGTTGTTAAGAACTGTCAAGTTAATACTTTACCTAAATCTTTTCCAAAACCTGATTGTTTGAATCCTCCGAATGGTGCAGCGACATCTGTCTTATTGTATGTATTTATGAAGACTGTACCTGCTTCAACTTTCTCAGCAAACCTTAAAGCTTTTGAAATGTCTTTGGTGAATACCCCAGAGGCAAGACCGTATTCTGTAGCGTTGGCTCTTTTGAGTACACCGTCAATATCTCTGTAAAAATACAAATAATTAATTTAAAATTAGCGCCATTGGACCCAATTGATACTTAAGGGGTAATTTTTTTGATGAAAAATCTATTAGTAATATAAAAATTCACGAAATGGTGAATGAAAAGAGTGGAAAATCGAGTATAATCCTAGTAGATAAACAAAGCCGATTTTGGACCACTGATTAGGCCCTGATAAGATTCTGGACCACCTATTTTTAGCATTTTTTTTGACCACTGATATGTCCCTGATAAGCTTCTGGACCATCTATTTTTAGAAACCGCTATTTTTAGCACAAGATACGTATTTTTAGATTTTTAGATTTTGGCTGATAAGACCCTGATAAGGTTCTGGGCCATCTATTTTTAGAACCCGCTATTTTAAGCACAAGATATTTTGATTCACGTATCCATTTATTTCTTTGTCTATTAAACTTAAATATCAACTCATTAATTGCACTTTTCAAATCTGTGACAATTTCTTCGGACATATTCCAACAACTAATTTGCTTCTGAGTATGCTTTGAAATAAACTAAATATATGTTCTTTAATTTTAAAAATGTGAGCTGGGGAATTCGAAGCTTTCCTATCCATTTTTTACTAACAGTCACGGCTAAAACTAAGTACCTGCGCTAAGCGGTGAGGGTCTAAAAATACTCTTGCCAAAAATAGCTGGTTCTAAAAATAGATGGTTCAGAACCTTATCAGCCAAAACCTAAAAATCTAAAAATATCTTGTGCTAAAAATGACGGTTTCTAAAAATAAGCAGTGGTCCAAAACCGGCCTAGTTTATCTACTAATCCTAAAAGCATCGTTTTTTCACAAGAAAATGTATATAAAAGGTGTATTTTGGATGGAAAATATATCGACATTATCAAAATTTACAAAAAAATCAATGTTTTTCTACCTAGAGCGATAAAAAATTGGGGAACATATTGAAAAGGTGTGAAAGTACAGTGAAATAATAAAATCGATACCATAGAAAATTGTAAATTAAAAAATACAAATGTTCAATAATCTAAATAGCATATATTTTAAATTTTTTCAATAAAAGTAAAAATAAAACATAACAAGTCACAAGGAAGGTGGAATTTTTTGAACCATAAAAATTCCAAAAAAGGACCATGGGCGTAACAATTCACATAAATTTATTTTTTTTACGAAAAATTGGCATCAACAGTTACGAAAAAAAATTTTAGTGGGAAAAAATATTGGAACTTTCCGATAAAGATATTCCTATGAATGTGTTTTTCTCTATTTGAATGCTGTAATTTTTTCTTCTGAACTACTTTTTTTTATAAAACAAAAAGCTCACCCATTCCTAAATCTGCTCACCACCATAATTGGTCCGAAAGATTCTTCTTTGGCAACAAACATATGGTCTTCCACATTACTCAAAATGGTCGGTTCAAGGAAATATCCAAGTCTCTTTAGTCTTTTGCCTCCATATTCAAGTTTGGCTCCTTCTTTGACACCTAAAAATTTATGTAGATTATATTTCTTCATTCTTTGCATTTGTTTTAATACAAAATATATTAAGAACATATAAATCCAGCCAAAATAATTATTGATAAAATATTCTTACCTATTTCTACATATTCTAATAATTTCTTAATGTGCGCTAAATGATTTTGAGGTCCATGTGAGGTTGATTTGTTGAGGGGATCCCCTATTTGTATTTTTTTCGTTTCTTGAACAACTCTCCTAAGAAATTCATCGTGAATACTGTCTTCTACAAAAATTCTACCAGCTGCTATGCAATTTTCTCCTTTGTTGAAAAACACACTTTGCATACCCTGAAATAACAGAAAACAAATTAGATATACCAAATTTCTATCCAACATGCATGCGTGCATTATTTTTACTTACCAATCTTACTGCCTTGTCTAAATCACAGTCTGAGAAAATAACCAAAGGAGACTTTCCTCCAAGTTCTAATGACACTTTTTTCAAATTTGAGTTTGCGCAGCTCTTCATAATCACTTGACCAATCTCAGTGCTGCCTGTGAAGCCTAATTTTCTAACATGCGGATGATCTGCTATAGCCTGACCAGCAATCGAACCTAAAAATTTATAATCAGTAAGGTTAAGGCCGTTTCAGCTTCAGCTTGCTTTAAATTTTACCTGTGCCTGTTACTATATTGATGACTCCTGGTGGAATTCCTGCTTTTACAGATAGTTCAGCGAATTTCAAGGCAGTTAAGGGGCAAACTTGGGCGGGTTTTATAACTACGGTGTTTCCTGCTGCCAGACAAGCCGCCATTTTCCAGGACAGCATCATTAACGGGTAATTCCATGGTGTAACCAATCCACAAACACTAGAAAATGGTTTAAAAATAAAAATTTGCTCATTTTAAACTTCTTTAAATCAACAAATTAAATTTGACAACTCACCCTATGGGCTCTTTTTTGGTAAACGACAAATTTCTGTTAGGTCTAGCATGCGATACTGGTAATGTTGACCCTTCAATTTTATCAGCCCATCCTGCAAAGTACCTCCATGTTTCTATACTCATTCCTACGTGGGTCTTTAACGCTAAAGTATAAACTGCTCCCGAATCAATTGATTCGATTGTTGCTAGTTCTTCTTTGTGTTGTTGCATTATATCTGCAAGTCTAAAAGTGAAATAACATTCAAAATATTACCCATTAACTCTAAATGGTCCAATATGTTGAGAAAACAAAACTCAAAGTCTGGAATCATTAATTTGTTGCTATAAACTATTAAAAAAAAAGAAATTTATTGGAGATTTTTGTTTATTCAACTGAGCTGGTGAGTTGAATAGACAAATCTCCTATTGTTTTTAGCTATAGAAAAATTGATGTAACGAAGACAAAGGAAATAATGTTTCCGTTTATCAGAGCCATATTTAAGACTAATAAAAAAGGCATTCCCGGTCGATTGTTTTGGTTTCTTAATTAAATAATTTACCTATAAAGTAGATGTCCTCTTTCCCTAGCACTAATTTTACTCCATTCTCCATTTTCAAATGCGTTTTTAGCAGATGCTACGGCTTTGTTAACATCATTTCTGGATGCACATTGTACCTGTAAAGAAATAATACATTTTTAACATTATAAAACAGAGTCAAGATTATTTATAATTTCTTACATTGCAAATAACTTCCTCTGTGGCAGGATTGACAGTTGGAGTGGTCTTTCCATTTTCGGCATCCACGAACTCTCCATTAATAAACAACTGGCAAGGGAATCTTATTTTCATATTGTTAGATTCCATTTCCACCGCTCTATATTCGATATTAGCCTTTCCATTACCGCCCCTAGTTTTTTGGACAACATTTAAACAAAACTCCGAAAAAGTTGGAGCCATAAAGACGTCTTCATTTTCCAGTTCGGTTTTGAAAAGATCTTTGACTTCTTCTACGAGCCTACAAGAGGGTAAAATAAAATAATTAAAAATAAGTTATCAAAATATCGAGTCATTTAAGAAAATTTCATCTAGAGTCATTTATGTGATTGTTAGATTAAATAGAAGATGCAGACTCAAAATCATCCAAGTATATGCACCAACCAGTACCCACACCTACGAGGAAATAGTTCTCTTTTACGAGGATGTGAGCCTAGCTTGGGAGGACCGGAAAACTCATTTCACAATTCTGTGTGGTGACTTTAATGCTTCTGGGGTTTCTGCTACAAAACAGCCTATTCCTTATAGAGCTTCTTTCACAAAAAACCCAAACGGAGGTGGACTTGGAAAAGCCCAAACGGTCTGACAAAAAGTGAGATCGACTTTATAATAACCGATAATAAACATATCATCAAAGATGTAACAGTACTAAATAAATTTACCACTACCAGTGACTATCGTATGGTAAGAGCAAAAGTCCACCTCAATTTAAAAAAGGAACGATACAGAATGGTCAAGATGTCAAACAAAAGACATTGGCATCAACCGCTTGATACTTATAAATTCCAACAATGCATTTACGACCTATTAAAAGAACCTAAAATATAAACATGAATGAAGAAGAAAGGATAAACACCTTAAACGATAATATAGTGAAGGCCCTGACAGCAAGCCAAGATAAACATTCCTCAGCAACCAAAAAGGACAAAAGGATAAGCGAAGAAACAATAGAACTAATGCAAGAAAGAAGAAACAAAAGAAGTGAAGAAGCAACCACAGAAGAAGAGCTAAGGGAAATAAACACAAATATCTAAAGCAATAAGAAGAGATACAAGGAGATACAAAGTGAGAGAAATTGAACGAACCATAGAGAATAACAAAAGCATGAAGGTATCCCAAAGAAAACTTGCGAAAATGGAGAACTTACGACCATTAGGAAGGAAATACTAAATATAGTGGAAGAATTCTATAAACTCCATTACAAAAGTCAACATGATGATAGTGACGAAGAAAATCCTAAACCCGAAATCCTGACATCGAAAGGGGGCATTGTCAACCAGGGATCAGAAAAGCTTCCTGATATCACCATAGAGGAAATAGAGTTAGCATTAAAAAACACAAAAAATAATAAAGTGACAGGGGAAGACAACATAGTTACAGACGCAATAAAAATAGGACGCCAACATCTGCTGCTAAAAATAAAAGAGCTTTTTAATATTATTCAATAGTAAAGTCCCCAAAAATTGGCACAATTCCATTGTAATGCTGCTTCACAAAAAGGGAGATATAGCAGAACTAGAGAACTACCGACCAATAAGCCTCTTACAAACTGTTTACTCGAATTATAACCACCCGACTGGAAAATAAATTGGATTTCTATCAACCTGTGGAACAGGCAGGCTTTCGTCGTGGATTTGGAAGGAATGACCACCTTCAAAACGTCAAAACACTTATAGAAAAGACAATAGAATACAACAGAGCTTCACACTTCAGGAATGTAGAGTCGATTACTGATATACCAAGCTCATTCACAATATCTACAAAAATGCAACAATGACGGTAAAACTGCATGGAAATACCAACCTCATAACTATTGAACGTGGTGTTCGGCAAGGCGACACGATGTCACCAAAACTGTTTATTAGAGTCATGGAGAGTGCATTCAAACAATTGGACTGGAGTCAGAGAGGTATAAACATAGATGGCAAGAACCTAAACAACTTGCGTTTTGCAGATGATATAGTGCTATTCTCAGACAATCTAAAAGAAATGCGACTGATGTTGCAGGACCTGCAGGAGGTGTGTGGAAAGGTCGGTCTTAATATTAACATGTCAAAAACAAAATTCATCACAAACCTTGTTCCCAGCTGTGGCTTAAGGATTGACGGAGCTGAGATTCAAATGGTGGATAGATATGTGTACCTTGGCCATGAGGTCAGCATCTCAAGGGATAATAAGATATGCGAACTAAAGAGAAGGCTCACTCTCTCATGGCAGCTTTTGGAAGACTTAAAGACGTTTTCAAGAGTGACATTCCCGTCAATCTAAAAAGAAGGACTTTCGACCAGTGCGTGCTGCCAGTGATGACATATGGCTCAGAAACCCTAACACTAACAACAGCAATAGCTAAGAAACTTAGAGTTACACAGAGAAAGATGGAGAGATCCATGCTTGGTGTGACCTTGAAGGACCATATAAGAAACGAGGATTTGCGTAGAAGAACCGGCGTCAGCGATGTCGTTGAAACTATTGCGAAGCTTAAGTAGAACTGGGCTGGCCACGTTAAAGTGACATGATGTCATATTACATTTAACGTGAACAGGCTATATTTCACTTCAATTATTTTTACCTGACAACGTCCATTGATCCAGCTCCACTTGCGAAGAAATCTGTATCATCTTCAATGTCAATATTCAAAATGGCTTCCCAAATCGCTCTTACAGATTCTATTAATACTTTTTCTTCCGGCGTTAGCACTATTTCTACTTGCTTTGCAACTTGGTCTAGAGTAGCTGCGTTTTTCATACGTCCTACAAGAAAAAATATTTAAATTATATTATTTTTTGAGAAGAATTAAAAAAAGTTTTAAAACATTTTTGAGAGAAGTTAATAAAAATTTGGACCTTTGTTTGCTACTGTTTAAATTTTAGATTTGGTAATAAGCGGATTGGCAACAATAGCCCTACTAGGTAACCTGCAGGATCACCTAATATTAATCCCATATTTTTTTGTACTGCTCTGGAAAAGACGACAGTTTTCCCTTTGCTTATCCTTACCGTTTATTTTCAGCCTTTTGACATTAATATATTCTCCATCGGAACCCACTAACAACAGTCCGTCTTCATGAATAATTCCAGATTTGGTACCCTGAATATCCACTTTTTTACCAATAGGCACAGGGCCCTTCCACAAAGATGATCCGAAAAGTAAAGCTTCCTTGTATTCTTCAGTTCCCGGTATTCTCATCAGGCAACTGGCACCTGGAACAGAGTCCATTCCACGGATAAAGTTGTGGAGTTCTTGGGACGTGTTTGTCCAATCAATCTAAATTAAAAATATTGATATTAATTCATGAAACTAAAGAAGAAGTTACAATTTTATTTCACGGTTTAAGTCAAATGTGTACCTTTTGTAGTTCAGGTTTGTTCAGCATAGGATCGTACGTGGCACCCTTCTCACTTTGAATTAATTTTGGAGCAGTATCATCAGCGACCATGTCTACCGCTCTTGCAACTGCTGAAACACCCACTGGGTACAAAAATCTCTTGTAGAGAGTGTCAACTGTATCGTTTTCTTCAACATCGCAGTCTTCTTGGAGAAGAATTGGTCCAGTGTCCAAACCATCATCTGCCCAGAAGATGGTCAGACCTGCTTTTTTGTCTCCGCAAATTAAAGTCCTGTAATACACAGAATTGGGTTGTGTCAAGAAGAAGAAATAAGTTTTTAACAAACATATGATAAATTTAATGAACTTACCAATTTATAGAGCTGGCACCTCTGTGTCTTGGCAAAATGGACGGATGATAGCAAATACTTTTTAGTCTGGGATAATTGATCACTTCCATTGGGATAAACTGGGAACAATAAGGCAAAACGTTGAGATCGGCATTAACGCTTTTGTATTGATCTAAGACTTCTGGTAAAGGTTTTCCTGCCTTTCTCCATGCTTTTATTTTGAATACTGGAATGTCGTTTTCTGCTGCTGCCTTGGCTGAAAATTAAAAAAGTATTTGTATTCGGAAATTGTAACAACATGATGAATATGAAAATAGGCGAATTAATTGTAATTTCATAATATTATTGGAGATTGTAATATTATAGTACAGTCACTGAAGGTTTTCACCTCCGATTTCGTTGAACCTCCATCGATTTTCATGAAAATTGGTGAGTAGTTAGAGGATACCTCAAGAAACAGAAGTGACATAGTGCCAACTTGCGCTTTTACCCTGGGGGTGAATGCTATCCCTTTTCGGGGATGGAAATTATTTTATTAAAAATAACCCCAGGAATCGATAGAGGTTCCAATTCTAAGCAAAATTTGTTATATAAAGTTATTAAAATAAATCAATACTTTTTGAGTTATTAAAGATCAAAAATTTGATTTTTCGTTAAAAAAATACATGTTTTAAAGCGGTTTTTCATAAATAACTCAAAAACTGTAAGTTTTTACAAAAAAGTTGTCATTAACAAAATTGAAGCTAATAAAAAATCGAATAATAAATTCCTTACTTGAAAAACCTTTTAATATTAATTCAAAGTGAGTTATAGGTAATTGAATGTATATTTTTTTTCGACGAGTACTCAAATCTAAGTATTCAAGCTTAAATAACCGGAAAACGATGCATTTTATAAAATATACTTACTGAACACTTTTCAGAGTACTCAGAAATACCTATGAAGTGAGCTCTAGAAGAAGTTGGTAGCATAAAAATTAAGCAAGTTATGATAAAATTAAGAGGACCCTTTCGAATTTCTTAGGAAAAAGTGAAAAATAAAACATACGCCATTTGCACAAAAATTAAAATTTATAGTAATCCCTATAAGGCTTTCTTTATTTTAGCATAAGTAATGACCTCAAAAATTTTGAGCGGTTTAGATGCATATTTTTGAAAAAAAATATGATTTAGAAAAATCAGAGTCTTCCAAAAATACTCGATATAAAAAATGATAGAAAACGAAATTTGAGTTTTTTTTAACAAAGATTTTACTTTTTTGTTTATTTTTGTGGGATAAAAAATAACCGATATAGAAACGTTTAAAGCCTAAATTATTACTGCGAGAACCATGTAACCGGGGCCCTTTAACCTTTTATCTTTTAAAAAAATAAGGGATTTAAAAGATTAAATTTAATATGATGTTATAGCCCTTGAAATTACCTTTTAAATGGTTTTTGGATGAACCTGATATCATAAAAATTAACGGAGTTATTGTAAAAAAACTAATAACATGTTAATGTTAATAAGTGATTTCATATTTCAGAAATATAAAAAATGATTGTTTCATGATTTTCGATTTAAGGAGTGGTTGCTAAAATGGTTGAAAAATTAATTAAAATCATAAATCATGCATATAAATGTTGAAAAATATTTATTTTATTTAATTAAACGAGATTACTTACGCCAGAATGCTTAAATCTGCATTTTTTACCATTTTTAACAAAAGAGGTGGATGTCACCCCTAAAATGCAAAAAGCGCAATTCGAGTATATGTCATTTTTGAAGTTGATGGTGAAACATACTCAATCCCAAATTTTCATGCAAATCGATGGAGGTTCACCGAAATCGGAGGTAATAGTTGATTTTTACCTTCATTCACTGTAGTATTAGTAATATATATGGGTTTTTAATGAAAAAAAATCATCACATGACAACAGCTGATTTTTTTAAGGGACATTTTATTATTTAACGCACTTACATTAAGCCTGATAACCTCGTGACTTTGCTAAAAATTGGCCTTATAAAATAAAAACATATACAAAAGCTATTTTTTGTTTGCAATACTGATAATACTATTCGGGCCGATAAACTTTGTTTAGAGTTTTATAAATTATTTACATAACTAAAAATATCATCCAAACCATTAACTTTATTTTAATGCACAGATAGGGGACCTAATGTAATAGATAATTTAATGTATCAAAAATTATTGGATATAAAACAATGGTTAATTTTAATTATTGCTAAAGATGATTCATTAAATTGAATCCAAGAAATGTGTGGCATGATTATTTGTTTAATAAAAAAACTATTTTTATGGTTATTACATAGTCAAATTTAAATTATTCCTGAAAAATTGTTTTGCGGCGAAAATACATAGGAAATTCTCAGAAAACCACTCAAAATGGTAATTTTAGATGAGAAATCGATTACCATTATAAAAAGGAAATCAAATTTTCAAATATATGTCAAACTGCAAGACCAAATGAAAATTACTGGACGTTGGATTGGACAATTTGCACCTATTTCTTGGCCAGCCAGAACTCCAGATCTTAACACTATTGACTTTTGCTTCTAGGGTTTTACAAAAGTGCAAATCGATTTCGTCTGAAGCCAATGATCTTCCAAAAAATTCGGTTTTCTTTTTTAAACGATAACGAATGTGTATTTCCTAATTGTAACGCATAGAAAAGTTTGGAGGGTTTTGAGGGTTCAAAATCCCCTAAAATTGTTATGGGCTGTACAGATTTCGTGGTTTTTTATATCTTACGATAAGAAAGCCCTGTATCCATTTTTATTACAAAATGTTAAACAGTTCATGAAATATTGGAAAAAATCGATTTTCATTTTGTGCTTTCCAAGGGCTGTAATTTTTTTTGTATGAAGAATATGTGGTTCAATCTATGACCTACCTTTTTGTTTACACCCTCTATAATTTGTTACATCAATAATAGCCCAGTTGCCAGAGAAGGATATTGACCAAAAGCTCGCACAAAATGTGTTTATTTATTTATATAATTCAATTTCTAAATTATTTGTAACTTTATTTAAAAAAAATATTAATTTCTGATTTATATAAGTACTATTTTGAAAATAAAAATTGCGTCCAATGAATGTTGTAAAAAAATGATCATTGTAAAACATAATTTTTATTAAACAGAGATAATGTTCATCATTTTAATTACATTTAAATCAAAAGTAAAAGTATAATCATGATAAATCTACAAGGATTTTTTTTGTTATGCCTCTATTAATAGATATCTTCAGTTTTATAAAAATCAGTGAGAATGTTAGAAATTATATTCAAATCTCTTTAAAAAAGATCAAGAGTAATAAACAATAAATAAAACTCGAGGTCGTGTCGTATCCAACACATATAATTTTTAAACCCCAAAGTAGGGATGGGGTTTTAGCAAACAACTCTAAAACTGTTTCAGTTCAAATTCAAGAACATGTTTTCGAACATTGAAATGTTCATCATCAGTTGATAAAACAGGAAATATTACACGAAAACAATAAGAAACAATAATTATAAAGTCAAAAGACAATATATAGTATATAAAAGGAAAAACTTAAAGCAATTATTTATTGTCTATTTCACTTAAACTCCACTTTGAGCACATGAAAGATCAAGAGTTTTTAAATTATAAGCGATTTTGTACTTTTTGTAGAGAGTCGGTGCCCTAATCTAATGGCGTTGCCACAAAAGGTAAATTCGTTGTTACAGTTTCAGCACCATCAACTATTTTATATTTTTTACTGTATAACAAATGCTTACCTAGTGGATCTTCTCTCTTTCCTTTATCCGCAATTGTAAAAACTCCGACAATAACGTGTCCGTGTTGATTCAGTTTTTCCATAACATCGACAGCAAAAGCACTTTGCCCAATGATGGCTATCCTTAAAGAAGGAGTAGCAGAGACAGTGTTATCCTAAAAAATTAATAGATTTTGGTTATTTCAATGCAATGAACGTTTAGTATAGGGTCGACAAATAAAGCCTTACAACAAAAAGTACAACTATAGACCATGCGACAAAATTAATTGATGGTCTGCAATGCACTCTACAAGGTCTACGGGATACAGGATTTGAACAAATTTTTGCGAATACAAAAGTCGCATTGGAAATGAATATAGAATCTGAATTTTCCAAGTAACGAATTAGGTGAGTTAAAAAAGAAAATAGTACAAATCTATGTCCATAAAATTTATTTGCAAAGCAAATCTACGACGTTTTTGCAGTTTTACTTGGTGAAATAATCTGGCGTTTTAAACAAATGAAAAGGATATTTGAAGATTTTCTTTTCAATCAATGAGCGTTACTGAATTGCAAAAGGCTGCAGCCGATTTATCAAGCAAATATGTTAAAGATTTGAATTCATTTGTGAGATTGAAAGTTTCAAGTATGTGGGCTGATGCAAAATCTGAAAGATGCAGCTCCTCTATATTTGGTACAGACCATACACGATTTAGAATTAGTCGAATCGTACTAAAACATATGGTTGTTGCATTAAGAATATTTCTAACCCTGCCAATGACCACCGCTCCTTGTGAGGGGAGTTTTAGTAAACTGAAGTTAATTAAAAATTAAATTAAAATTACGGACATAAACAATTGAAAGAATAATTATTTTGTGTTTATTTATTAGGACTGTTATACCAAACTTTCAAAACATTAAAGAACAGGAGCTTCAGAAATATCGTATATGCATGGTAAGTTCTTTGTTTTATTATTTTTTTTATTAAAGGGCCCACAAAAAGCTAGTTACGGCCCTGTGTGTCTTTATCGATGAATAGTGACTTCGGAAACATGGTCCTTTCGTCATTTTACCGATCTGATGGTGTTTATAAAACGAAAATGTTATCCATATCTCAAATGTGACACTATTCTTTAAAAAATTAAACGAAAGGTTCAAAATCAATACACACGGTCTCATCAGGACTATATATATTGTAGTAAGTTATGTTATTGTGTGACCGGGAGTTTTTGACACAGAAGGGAGAGAGTTGTCAATTGAATTGAGATGTCATGTTATGAATCCCTGAGATGTGTATCCAATAAAAAAAATATAAAAATTAAAAAGGCCGTAATACAGGGTGTCCCACGACGTACTGTACACAGTCCAACCATAAGTACTATGGACCGAGGCCATTTCATATCTGGTATTAAAAAATGCCTTGTTGCGTTTTTGACAGATATACAGGGTGATATTTGAAAATATGTGAATTATTCTACGTTAAGTATATCTGAAAGTAAAAATCTCAGACCAATCAAATTTGGCACACTGAGTGTTCTCCCTGAGCTCAATAAAATAGGTTTTAAAAAAATTTTAATTTCAGGTCCGGACTTAGTTTTTTTTAGATTTTTATTGGTTTTTTGAAAACAACACCCTGTAAGCCAGATCAGACAATTTTTATTTTTCTTAAGGATGATAATAAGCAACAGTCAAAAAAAATTAAATGCGCAACTTTTTGTTTTCTGCAGAAAAAATAAAACTTTGAAAAATAGTATAATTTTAATGGATTCACATTCTTCTTATGACTGATGCGGCACTACATTGATAGCACATCATCATTTTTCAACAAAAATCATAAATACAGTTCATTTTACTCGATATAAAGTATTATATATTCAATCAACCGTTGAAATTCCAGGGCCGTATTAATTTTTTTAAAGTTTTTATTGATCCTGTAAAAACAACACCCTGTAAAACGAGTTTTACAAATTTTCTTTCTGTAACGTCAAAGAAAAAACTATTACTTTTGATTATTTTGCAAATGCAAGTAGGCTTTGAATTCGCTTTGACGTCCATTTTGACAGTTTGTAAAAGAACGTGGTGAGCGACTGACAGAAGACCAGAAAAAGGGTATTTTGGAAATGGTAAATCAAAAAGAGAAGCTAAGTACCCGGCGAATATCCAGTATTTTGAATATTTCTAAGTCCACAGTTTTCAGCACGTTAAAGAAAGGTCTCCTCCATCCATATCACCCCCAACTGGTACAGAGACTGCAAAAAATAAATACGGCCCTGGAATTTCAACGGTTGATTGAATAATACTTTATATCGAGTAAAATGAACTGTCCTTATGATTTTTGTTGAAAAATGATGATGTGCTATCAATGTAGTGCCGCATCAGTCATAAGAAGAATGTGAATCCATTAAAATTATACTATTTTTCGAAGTTCTATTTTTTTTCTGCAGAAAACAAAAAGTTGCGCGTTCAATTTTTTTTACTTGTTGCTTAGTATCATCCTTAAGCTTTAAAGTGAGAAAAATAAAAATTGTCTGATCTGGCTTACAGGGTGTTGTTTTCAAAAAACCAATAAAAATCTAAAAAAAAACTAAGTCCGGACCTGAAATTAAAATTTTTTTAAAATCTATTTTATTAAGCTCAGGGAGCACACTCAGTGTGCCAAATTTGATTGGTCTGAGATTTTTACTTTTAGATATACTTAACGTAGAATAATTCACATATTTTCAAATATCACCCTGTATATCCGTCAAAAACGCAACAAGCCATTTTGTAATACCAGATATGAAATGGCCTCGGTCCATAGTACTTATGGTTGGACTGTGTACAGTACGTCGTGGGACACCCTGTATATAAATAATATGTTGGATAAACAGGCCATTCTCCCGGCAGCCATTTGTTGGAATTTGGATGGTGGTCTTGCAAGACCGAAACTAGTTGCCAATGGATTATTTCTTTCCAAAAAATTGGTGTTGTAGTATTGATTTTAAACCTTTTGCCTACTTTTAGAATTGAATATTTTCCAGTTTAGATTTACTCTTGATTTTTTTTATTTATTTGATAAAATAAAAACAGTGGTTTGTAAAGTCCTAAACCTAATAAAACAGTGTTTATTTTATAATAACTAAATATCGTTTTGAGACAAAATTAACCATAATTTGATTTTTATATCGTTCTTCACCTAATAATTACGCGTTGTAAATTCGTGGTGAATCCATATCCTCTTCGAGTAGGAATGCAAAATGATAAATGATTCACCACGTCTGAATGAAAAATTTTAAAACAGAAAATGTCTATATATGATAGAAGAGTTAACACAGTATCGAGTTTCTAGGCCGTTAATTTTTTTGTTCAGATAAATATTAAATTTTCAGAAATTTGAAATTGAAAGTAATATATTTATTAATACAAGTCCTCATAATAGGGATTACATAAAACTATCGTAAAAGCCAAAGGTTACAAGATAAGTACAGCTGACTGTATTTCCTATCTAAATCAATATAAAAATATTTTCTAAAATTAATTACTTAAAATGTATTATTTAAAATAAGGTCATCATTTATTAATTTTGAGAGCGTTCAATGCACCAGTTCAAACAATTTTCATTGCATATCAATGCCTTTTTTTTTCTCGCATTACAGGAATTTCAATTGTAAGTTGCAAAATTAAAGTGTTTTACTCAGGTAATGTCTATATTGTCCTACGAGCCGAAGCCGAGTTGACAATATATCTATAGAGCCTAATCATTAATTTTAAAATGTGGTACATTTTTTCTACAGATACTTTAACTTTTGAATAATAGCTAGCCTGACTATGTACTTCCACTTATTTTTTTGTTGCAGTTTCTTTACACACATTTCGCATGACCCACAGTTTCACCACTGAAAAAATTTTATCGGTCAAATGTTTGATTTGATAGTAAACGATTGGAAAAATAGCCAGATTTTATATTTATTTTAAAGTAAGTGAAGAAGACATAGTTGAGTATACTTTAGGAAGTTAAAGCAGGAAAAGATGTGTATCAAGTGTAATTTTATTCAAGTTGCAAACAGGCGCGGATCCAGGGGGAGGGTCATGGACATACTTTGTTTTTTTTAATTAATAGTTAAAGTAAATAATTTAAACAAAATTAAGAAATTGAACAAGAATTTAAATTCTAATATGATTAAAATCATCTTAATTATCAATTAATAACTATTGCATGATTTGCTATTCTAAATGTCTGATGTGAATTTAAACTTTGTATAAGTAAAGAAACGGAAATAAGTATTTTGTCGGTATACAGAGTGAGTCATGAGGAACTGTACATACTCCTACCTCTGGTATTCAGGCCCCTATGGGGAATATCAAATGAGCATTAAAAAGTGTCTGCTCCCATTGTTTAATAATATACAGGGGGAGTTGTGAATTTTGACTGAAATTTCTTTTGGTCGTTACTTTTGAACGGTAAGTTCACCTAATTAACTGATTTATTCAAGCTAGAAAAAAATCAGGTCCAAGCTTAAAAAAAATTGTTCATTTGGTTCATACAAAAAATTTCACCCTGTATATGGTTTTTGAAAACTCTAATAATGATTTTCAAAGTACACAAATCGACTACAAAAATGGCGTATTAAAAATCAAATTTGACTATAAATGAACCATATATTTCAAAAAATATAACTTTTTTTAATAATACGACCGTTTTAGTTAATTTCCAGAATCGGCTTTCAAAAAGTACAAGTTGTTTTGAATAATACTAAAACATAGACCTGTATAATATTTCTTTAGTATCGGTATTTCATCGAATTATCAGAATTTTCTTTTACTTTGTTCAAAATAAAAAGCTACAGCATTTTAGAGTTAATGAAAAATAAAATTGAACTTTAAAACAACCTGCAAACTTCTATTTCGTTTTTAAATTTGAGAAATTACAAAAAGGAGTCAAACATAAACTATAAAAATAAACAGGAATTTGTTTCACTACCCTCTCACCATTTATTAATGTTGAAAATTTAAGTGTATCTTAGGAGGCTGTGATAATTTGACATTTTCGTTGTTTGGAATTGCTTAGGTAAATAATTTGACTTTTCGTTACCCGTAGTTATTATTTGTTTGTGTTTAGTACAGTATTTTGACCACATTTGTTAGTTGCTGTTCGTCAACATCTTCATGCCACTTACGAAAATAGGTGGATAGGACCGGTGGGGGCCTTATGCATGACTACCTACCCTGACTTTTCCATATGGGATCGATTGAAAGAAATATGATCCCTTAACACTCAGGAAGTCAATTAGACATTTGATGTTCCGACAAATAAGATAGAAGCTTTCTTTTTGGTTTTCGTTATGTCGTTTTAGTATTTTGTGCCTTATTATTATTATGTACTCTTGTGTATTTAAATTTTTTTTAAATGAAAATAAATCCGTTCATTTTGAATGTTCTTTTCTTTTCTTTAATTTTAAAAAGATCAAACTATATTTTTCTTTCGAAACAAAATTTTGAGAATTCGATCGTACTAGTAATTAAAAACTAAATGTTTGCAGGAAAAGTTATACTTTTTGAAATCTATGGATCATTTTGTTAAACTTTTAATTTATAGTCAAATTTGTTTTTTTATTAAAAATTGTGTAATCGTGTGGGGAAAAAATAAATACGCCATTTTTGTTGTCTATTTGTGTACTTTGTAAAATCATTATTAGAGTTTTCAAAAATCATATACAGGGTGAAATTTTTTATATGAACCAAACGAACTAATTTTTTTAAGCCTGGACCTGATTTTTTTGGGGTTGAATTTACCATCTCAATCAGTAAAGCATTTTTCTATGTTCAGTTATACCCATACGCTCCCCCTCCCCCTCCAGCATAAAAATTACTTCGTGACCCCCCAACACGGAAGTCTGGATCTACCCTTGGTTGCAAAGCGCTTTCGACTTTTAAGTCATCTTCAGTGCTTTCCTGAAAAGTAAGTTCTCAGTTAAATAAATAAAATAATTTGTTTCATTTTCACGCGTTATTTAACTGATAACTTAATTTTCAGGAAAGCACTGAAGATGACTTAACAGTTGAAATCGCTTTGCAACTTGAATAAAATTACACTTGATACAAATCTTTTCCTTCTTTAAAATAAGTGGCCGATAATTGGTAGATGCTACCAAACTGGTAAAATCTTTTCTTAAACCCTTTATCTACAATGCGTGTCTCTACCCCTAACAGTCGACAAAAAAATAATACAATAATAAAAATAGATCTAAATAATTATAGAATAGTACTTACATTTGGCGGCATGTTCTTTTCTTACACTGACCACTTTCGACAATTCAAAGACCTTTAAATAAATAAAAAGCTTAATTCAATACTATTTAAGTAATAGTAAAAGTGAAAATTTTAAATTCGACCGGCTGTTTGTTAACTTATAGTTTAAAAACAATCTGTTATAAGTAGGGATTGCGCTTTGACTTGACTGTTACTAGCAACAATTCGTTTCTTGCGGTTTTATATACACTTGCCATGGTGTTATCAGCTGTCATTTTTGTGATCACGAACACCATAAGCTGGCCGGATTTTTCGTTATCTATTTTCTTACTTGTTTACGGATTTATTATAAAATTAAAAATCAGAAATGTTACAATGATCTTTATTTTTTCAAGGGCATTTATGGGAGATATAGAATATTTCGCCATAGAATTTTTGCACCATAATAATCTTCCTTTCTTTCAAGGGTATTTTTGGAAGGTATAGAAGATTCATTCCGCAATAAAATTTAAAACAGCACCTGAGAAACTAGGTGGAAATTTGATTGGATTTGTTTTGCTTCTTCTATACGGATTTATTTTTAATATTAATAAAGCAAAATTTTTACACCATAATGATCTTCATTTTTTCAATGGCAGAAGAATAATTTCTCAATAAAAATTAATACGAGCACATGAGAAACTCCCATTGCTTGTACGGGGTGAAAGTTTGATTGCATTCGTTTTTTCTCTCTTTACGAATCCTGGATGCTTGTTTTCTTTCAGTTATCAAGTTTGCTCAATTTTTCGCAACATCAAAATATTTTATTTGGCAATATTTATCAACTATGTAACTAATAAAGTAATAAGATAGCCCAGTTGTCAGAGAGTTTTACCTCGCACAAAATGTGATATCGATGAAACTTGGCACTTAAGTACTTGAAAATAAAATCGAAAATTTGGTTTTTTCATTATATCTCGAAAAAAAAAATTCTTTCGAAAAACTAATAGCACCACGTGAAAGAACAGAAAATTTTACTAAAAATTATATTATAAGTTATTAAAAAAAATTGTATTACTATAAAAAATTATTAAAAATAAGAAAGCAAATTCGAAAACTCTACGCGCGCCGAGCCGTTGAATATAAATATTCAGGCGAGTCGTTCGGAAAAACTAAAGTATCTTTGCCTAAAATGTACGCAAAGAAAAATAAAAGAAATCATTTTAAAGAGAAAACTCTAAGCTTTCTCAGGAAGCCATTAGTTTTTAATTTTTTTTTGTTTTCTCATAGAAAATTTGACCGGAAGTTATAATTTCTAAAATTCTCACTGATTTTTATAAAACTAAAGATATCTATTAATAGAGGCATAACAAAAAAAAATCCTTGTACACTTATCATTATTATACTTTTACTTTTGATTTAAATATAATTGAAATGATGAACAGTATCTCTGTTTAGTAAAACTTATGTTTTAAATTTATCATTTTTTTTACAACATTCATTCGACGCAATTTTTATTTTCAAAATAGCATACACTTTAGATGTTTTTATCGTTTTCTAAAATCTTTCAAGTACTTAAGTGCCAAGTTTCATCGATAGCACATTTTGTGCGAGCTTTTGGTCAATATCCTTCTCTGGCAACTGGGCTAAGATAGATTTCACTAAAATTAATTTTACACAAAGGTATTTCTAAACGTTTTATTTGCATTTTTATTCATTATTAGTTTCTCACGAACTTTAAACAAATAATTTGAAATAAAGTGGCTCTAAAATTAACCTTTCCTCTAGGGGGGCTGTAAATAAGGGATTTTTAGATGTTTTGTAAACTTTAGATTTGGGGGTAATGATCTTCCAAATATCATGAATTACTATAATAATATTTTATCCTTGTTCAAATTTAAAACAACAATTATCATATCAAAGATTAAATCTCGCGATTGTTTTCAGCTGATTTGTTATATTACATAATTAATTTAATAAAGTAAATGTTTACTTACTGGTTACTATTGGTTACTTTTACTGCACAGGAAACTCAAAGGAACACATTTTTTTAATGAAATAACGAACATTTTTTTTGAAAAATGTAATCTCTATAGACTGTTAAGTATACAAAATTTAAATTGCATTAGGTGATCGCTCCTTTATTGCCTGTTTACATCTCATTTCCGTACCATATTTTCGTAAATCACAACTCTCACTTCCTTAGCCTTAATTTTGAATGGTCAGTCTGAGGTCGCCTAACAATGAGGCCTAAATCTTTTCATGAACAGGTTTAGAAGTAGGAATAAAGGTGGATAATCGATTTTAAAAGTATTCTTAGAAATTGGTCCCTTATTAGTAGAAAGTTAAATTTCTTCGCAAAAATTGTAGGGTCAGATTTAAAGTTCACTCAAGAAGGTTCGAAAAATAATAGATCTAGAAAACAAAAATGACAAATTTGCTTATTTCTTAATCCTTTTAGGCAAATGTTTCAAATTTTTCTTTAAAAAACAACTTAAATCAGAATTTCAATAGCACATTAACATTTTTTGCAGTTTTTTTCTGAAGGAAATTATGGCCTTTTATCATACCTTTCTATTGAATATATATACAGACAGTCCGCCACTGTGTTGTATATTCTAGATTTAAAAAATATCAAAACAACAATTTAAGTACACGAAAACATACCTGTCATCTTTAAATCAAATTTTAAATTTAAATTACTTCAAGGAAATACCTTATTATTATATAATATAATTAATGAACAAAATCTATTTAATATAATTGAAAAAAAATACCGCTTTAATAATACGTTTCACGTAAATGGTGGCATTAGTATTGAAATATATTTACCTAGTTGAGAGAAGTAGTTAATTCTTAAACCAGTTTGCTTAGCCTTGATTCAAATTACATGATTCTTTTTTTCAAACAATTTAATATTTATATACTCAAATGCACACAAATTCAAACCGTGCAATCCACCAATACTTGAAAAACCTCAAGGTTTCCTATTGTGTCCTGTTTTATTTCATTTTTACCTCGCTGAGGTCCTCCCGAATTGCTTTGTATATTTCATTCAGCACAGCTCTTAGAAAAGTTGCTAATTTTTTTATTTAATGCACTAAAGACCAAAGTTTCTATGACGTTGGGGTGGTAACTATATAATGCAACCTAAAACATCTATTGTGCCCACAACGTCTACAGCAATCCCTCTAATCCCTAAGGAAATCCTGGATTTGAAGGGGCTCCTCTATAATATGTCGTACTCCCATGTAAAAGTCCTTGGATTCTGCAAGGCGCCACACATGGGCGTCGCCAGAGAGGGGCAGGGGGGCAGCTGTCCACCCCTAGAGGTTAACGCTCTCCAGTCACCCTGCTAATTGAAACGACATCCGGAATACAGTTGGGACCATCAAAGATATGATTACATTTTTTCGTGAATCGGTTCTAAGAAGAAAATTAATACCCAATATTTCCAAGTTGGAGCGAGAAATACAAGAGCATCAGAGTTTTTAAAGAGAATGGAGGCACTAGAAACCCTGTCTCGAGATGGCAATAATGCGACAAGTAAACATGCGTATCAGCTCCATGCTGCAGCTTCCAAAGTTTGGTTTATTTTTAGCCTTGTACTGATAGTCAAATATTCCGCTAATCAAAAACCACCGTGAAAAACCCGAAAAAGTAACAGAAGAAATTTTCAAAGATGCTACTGCTATTGGAGAAAAAATTGGATTGGCGGAAGATATGAAATCAATACCCCGTACTGCTAAAAGACAACAACACCGTAGCAACCACGCGGCAAAAAGTCCCTCAGAATTCTGGCGCAGGTCCATAACAATTCCTTATTTGGACTAAATTATAAATTCCCTAGAAATAAGGTTTTCTGAAGAAAATAAACCATCATTCACTTTAACAAAACTATATCCTGCGCAAATGAAAAACATTTCTTTGGAAGAACTTGAAGAAGCTTGCGAGGAATTAAAAAATTTTTACGGTCTTACAAATATCAAAAATGAGATAGAGCTTTGGAAAAAATATGAGAGGAAAAACCAGAATCGATCAAACTGAGTGTGAGTGTTCTGGAAATCCTCAAGGAAACTGAAGATTTTTTTCCTGAAATTAAGGAGGCTTTGAAGATCCTTGTTGCTTTACCTTGTACGACTTGTACAGTTGAAAGGTTGAAAGGAGAATCAAAACCTGGTTGAGGAGCACCATGTCTGAAGCTCGACTCAATAGCTTCGCAATGATGAGTGTACACAGGCAACACATTTTCAAAAACTTGAACGATTTCGTCAACAAAGTGACTAACGAATTCGCAAAGAACCCTAGAAGATTATGTTTCAATAGATTTTCTATACAGATATTTTGTTAGTTTTCTATTTTTTTTTATTAAAACTTTCTTTTTTGATTTTTCTCTTCAATTCTTTTATGGTGCCCCCCTAGCTTACCGGCTGGCGACGCCCTTGGCGCCACACATTCTGCAATAATCCTCTTCACAAAATCTACGCCAATCTTCTTCTCCCAAGGAAATATCTGTGAAATAATTGTTATATTTCTAATAAAATTTTACTTCTCTGGCTGAAGGACATCGATCGATGGCCATTTGACTTTTGTCAATAAAGTTATTATTATTATTATTATTATTATTATTTTACTTCTGGTAAAGTATGCGTATTGACCCAAAAGAAGTTCCTGTAACCTTACAAAATGAAAAATTGCCAAGACAAAATAATAATTAAAAAAATATCCAGGGGGTCACAGCTTTTTATCACATATAGAACTAATTACCGATATGATTATAAGGCAATATTTGGAAAAATAACCATACGCCAGATATTTTTTTATCGTTTCTATAAAATATTGGGATTAAAATTATTATCGAGCTAAAAAATTATTCAAAAACGTTTCATCATTTAATATTATTAAATACACTATTGCATTTCAACAAATATAGTACATTTTAAATTCTATATCTAGTTTGTTTTGTTAAGATAACGTTAAAATAATAATTATTTTAATCTATTATGTGGTTTCAAAGAACTAATGCAATAATGACATATGCTTTCATAAAGTGGGCAACACAGGTCAAGTAAAGAACTCATAGAACTGGTTATATCCAGTTTCAGAAACTTTTATCTCCATAATTAAAGATATCAATTCCGCACCAACATAATTAGTTGTCGGAGGATTATTCCACCAACGGTTACCCCATTTCACTTTCACTCTACTGGAAATTCCAATCTGGAATACCATTTACAGGCTCTAAAATCTCAATTTAGCTAAACACGTATAAAATCAAGAGCATGAGACGAGCACAACTTTGAAGCGACACCACCGGTATTAATTTGAACCTTCACGAAAAGCATAATTTTGTTTATTTACCTGCAAGTCGAACGTGTGTTTTGATTTTGTGCTTCGTGTATTTTGCTGTTATTTGTTAGTTAAACGTTAAAAATGCCCAATAAAAATAATACAAACTATTGCGTTTATGGGTATACCTCTAGGAAATCTAAAAATCCGGAATTACACTTTCATTATGATCCACCCAAGAAGCAACAAAAAAGGTGTCATCGAGGAAGTTGATCGTCGTAAATTCCGGAAAAAGTGTAATCAATTTTAAATCTGAAGATTATATTACAAAATCAGGTTTAGGAATTATTTCAACCAAAATAGCACCCAAGTAGTGCAAAAAGAGTGTGCCATCACATCATTTGCCCAGTAAGCCACTTGATGTTAAAACCATTAAATGTGCAAGGAATGATGGTTAGTTAGAAGACAGCAAAGTGTTGCTTATAAACTAAGTAAACTTGTCCTTACAAACTGTCGAAACTGTGTACAGTTGTACTTTTATATATGTAAACTTAAAATCTAATTAGGTGTGCACATCATTGCTGATATTTCAACTTATCATTTTTCTAAAGGTAATATTCAGTAAAATAAAACCTTTGTCCCATCATAATTTTAAAAATACCATTATTATGTTCCCCTCTTGTACAACACCTGTTTTCAATAATTATACAGTTACAATTAGTAATGAATTATTATAATAAAATTTTAAATACTACTAAAACTGAATAATTCAAAGTTAGCTTTGAACTTATGTTAAAATAAAGGATTAAAAAATATACATTTTGTGTTTATTTTGAAAAAACAAAGTAGATAAACGAAATAAAAAAATTTGCAACAGATACATTTGATGGCCTTTGAAGTGTTTTAAGCCAAGAAAAAAATTTCTTAATTTTTTTTATTTTAATTTGATATTGATTTAAAAAATAATTTTGAAACAAGGAATAGGATATATTTTACCATAAATCAATCAAAAGTAGGTTCTTAGAAATCATTTTTTATTTAAATCACTTTTACAATTACAATTATTATCCTGAAAAAATTGAAATAAAATTTATCAGCAGAAAACTGTTGTATGTTTCTTTGGCATATGATTTAGCTCCCTTCCAATATCATTCTATATTAGTAGAGGTAAAGATGATAATACCTCTAGGCTATATTCATTCTGAAACACAAAAAAAGCACACAGAAACAGAAGTAAACAATAAATTTTCTGAAAAACGTAAGATATGCTAAATAAATAACCTCAATTTTAGAATAACGACACAAAAAACAGGTTCAATTGAGTCTAAATACTTACATGTACAGGTATATTATGGTAATTTCCAAATCAAAAACCTCAAACAATCACAAAAAGTCTTAAAATACTACAAATAAACCATTCACTCAGTATAACTTAATGCACTATTTACCAAAAATTACGCGTTTCGTGTGAACAGCTGATCGACGTGTGGCGCCGCCATCGGTAATTATTTGTCTCAATAGTTGAAGGCAAAATTATATTAGCACTTCATATAAAGTCTTGTAATACTGGCCCTCGTTTCCGATTTATTGGGGCCTCGAAAGTTGTAATTTAAAAATCGTATTTGTTTCTAATTTCCAAATTTATGAAATTGTAAGTATTTTTTAAACGTCTGTGTATGTTTATTTTAGAAGTATAAACAGATCTACAGTATTTGGATCCCGAGTATGTGCAGGGATGACAGTTAGAAACAAAAAACGATTTTGATGATGAATATCCATGATAACATTTCGTAGAATTTAACTTTATAAGGCTTATAAAAAAATAAAAGGGCGCACGACCGTATTAAAAACTAATGAGGACTGTGAAGAGACGAAACGTCGTGACATAAATTTGTCTGCGACAGTTTATAGAAGTTCATTTACAGCCAATTTTTCAAATTAATTTTTTTAATTTCTTGTAATAACTTAAGGATAAGAGTTTAGAAAATGGAATATTTCGGTTTTTGTAGTCATTCATTTATAAAGTTAAAACATAATGGAAAGTATTTTTGGCTACAGTGCGTAACAAAATGCAACGTTGAACTTGAAATAGTATATTAAGTTTGGGAACGGTAAAGGCTTCTTACCGATGGAGCGAAGCGACGACTCCAATTATTGTCGTATAACCGTATAAATTTTTCAATAACACTAATAAAACCTCTTCTTTTTGTCTCTCTTCTACCAGTCTAGCCTCTATTCCCACTTGCATCTTTTCTCTGCTAACACTATTTGCTTTATTTTTGATGGCCATAGATTTGCCACTTCTAGTCCCTTCTGATACACCTGCAACTGCAATATTGTTGTTCTCTTCATTGACGTAGTTACAGACCGCTGCTGCATGCTTGCAGAATCCTCTTCCTCCTTTGCAAGTGCAGTTTGAATCCAAAATATTTCTATCAGGATCAAGCTAAATTTACTCAACTATATACTTTTTTTAAGTGATACATTTTTAAACTTTTTTTCGTAAAACTAATAATAAAACAGTTTTCTATATGGGGCAACTTAAGTAAACACGCTGTACATAATATAATATGTACTACAATTAAAATAGAATTTAAAATATAAAAAAATAAAAATATATATTTGTTCTGCGAGTGTACACAAAGTAGCTATTTGATTTTTTTATATTTAAACAAAATAAGATCAAAATAAAATAATGCAGATTTAGGTATAGTTTACATCAACTTTGACGTGTTACAATATTTTTATGTCAAATGCGGTTTGTTCAATTTGAAGGAAGTGCCGCAATAATTCCAGATAAATCAAAATTTCGGTATGAGTATACCTATAAATTCTGAAGGTAAGTGAATTACTTGCCGTTCAGCGAATTTGGACGTTAGTAAATGCTCCTTACTGACCTTACTGTCATCAAAATAGATATGGTAAACAGTCAAAAATGACCAATCGTGCAAAAATGTTATTAAAGTTACTATGTATAATACTGTGTGATCAAATAGAAACTCATTTGATGTTTAAATTCTTCAAAATCTGATTTAAATTAGGTTTTAAGGAATTAAAGCATGTAAGCCATCACCTTTAGATAACATTTCAATTGAATTTACTTTTTACAGTTTTCGATATAACCTTCAGCTACTTAGTTACCAGAAGTGTTGATGATGTTCATCAAAAGTAATAGCTCAATCTGATATACTGGTATTTTACCAATTTTATTTTTCCAAACTGGCTGTGGAGTCAGGCCCGGATACAAGGGGGGGGGGGGGGGGCGGACCTGTGTGGAGTACATCTTCCATTCTTCTATTTTATAAATAAATGGTGGTGTTCACACTTTCACATCAGTTTTCCTTGTTTCAGCTAATTTACATAATACTTTGTCATCTATTTTGTTCAATTTTTTTCAATCAGTTTTCTTAAACAATTTGTATTTTCTTATCTGTCAAGGTGTATAGAATTAGAAATACGTATTTTATTAAATGGCGTCTATGTATAAAATAAAAAATAATTAATATGTACCGGTTTTTGGTGAATACAAATCCATTTCGCTTACCGTGTTATTGTACCATATCCTCGAAATGCTATAGATACAACCAATGGTGGAAGAGTGCCACGGCTATTTGACTAAATACTATTGCCTATAACAACTGGTTACCATAAAAAATATTTGAAAGTATGCAAGGTGTAGAATATAAATCAATGAATCTGAAAGATATTTGAGTAGGTAGGGCATATTCGTTTACACGATATCCTTACATCAAATATAACGGTTATTAAATCATACTATAGGTACTGGGTGGTTTCAAATTATACTGACGGTGATAGCTGATACAGTATATACAGTATGTCTGAAAAACTGGGCAACATATGGAAAAAAAATT
Organism: Crepidodera aurea; assembly: GCA_949320105.2. Lineage (NCBI taxonomy): Eukaryota > Metazoa > Arthropoda > Insecta > Coleoptera > Chrysomelidae > Crepidodera > Crepidodera aurea. Next base: position 18,791,803 of record OX439474.1, on the reverse strand, counting down.
TATTTGTAATGTTACGAAAAAAAGTTATTCTTTATAAAAAGTTCTGCAAGGCCAATAAAGTAAAACGCAAATGTCAGATGTCAATTTTTTTTATTACTGATTTAAGTTCATTGCTAAAATATTTCAAATCAACAAATGAACATTTGCGGTGTGTTGACTTGTTAAATAAGATAAAAATTGACGTGTTTCGCAACTAAAATTTGCAAAATTTAAGTGGTCAAAATATTCCTATTAATCTTTTGCAATTTGTGGACACCCTGTACATTTAATGTCAAATGTAAATACCTGAATATTATTATTTTCGAAAGCAGAGATTTTCATAAAGAATAACTTTTTTTCGTAAAACTTACAATAAAAAAGTTTCTCATATGTTGCCAACTTTTTCAGACATACTGTATATACAAATAAGCTGCTCTCTTAGACAAAAAACAAAATTTGTCTGGCTAAAATATTTGGATGGATTCAAAAAATAAAAAACAATACAACAAACTGCAATTAAAAATAAAAGTGGCAAATGAGTCTGGCGTCATCTTCAAATAGAAAATGTTTGCTCTTATTTTCCTGGGTTTGATAATGTGTCACATATGATAGATACTATATAATTGGTTGACAAATGCAATCACGAAGGCCTTTCCAGACTTACAAGCAAGAGTTAGGAGATATGAGGAATAGTAGCATGGGTGTGTATTTATAAGTCCCGAATTTAGCGCGCCTGACGATCGTTAGACGAGTCCGGCAAGGCTTTCGGGGTGTTCCCCATTTGCCAGATTGCATTTTAAAATGTTATCATAATATCTGTTAAATTTTCATGGCTGCGAAAATGTTTTTCACCTGCCAGATATATTATCCATATTCACAGATTAGCCAGACTATTTTTTGCTTAGAATAACTGACTGGGAAATTAAGTACCGGAAATCGTTACTGCCTCCTGGACCATAAACCGAATGAAAATGGTTCCAAAATATTATAAATTATTTATAAAAAAGCACGAAATATCCACACATAACCAAAATTATCTACCTCTGATTCATCAAGTTTAAAAATAAATATAAAATCTCTGGTGTCACCCAAAAAAAAACTTTTTCTCAATTTACTGTTTTATTTCCATATCAATTTCTTGGTATTTTAACCTCGCAACGAGATACTTTTTAAACTGGTTTAACTCGCCTATCTCACTTATCGGCTGGCATTTGACCCAATGAAAATTGTTGACATAACATATAAAAGAAAATCTGGTTTAAACTAGTTATAGAAAATTTGTTTGACCACTTCATTGTGTACATATTGATTCATTTGTAATAATAGTTAATAACGTTCTCGTATAATCAAAAATAAATAAGGAGCCAATATCTCTTTGCCTGGAGTGTTCTTTCCCATTAAAAAACAATGTTTTATCAACACACGAAATTCAGATTTTTCCATTGTTTTAAAAATTACAAAAGCCTCACTAAAACCACTAGTGGCGTCTGTGAGTCGGAAAAAACCATGAAAAATGGACCAAAATTTACCCGGATTAAGAGTACCTCCCCCCCCGTTTTCAAGGATGCTGAACACGATGGCGGTATCAGAATTTCTCTTTTCGCCAGCCGAACCCCCTAAAACGGCCAAAAACTACCCCCTAAAGGGGTTAAACGGGCAGGACATCATTCCCTTTAAAGTAACCTCTTTCCCCCCGTTTTCGAGGATGCTGAGCACGGTGGTGCTGTTGAAGATTACTTCCGAACCTCACCTACCCCTCCACAGGTCAAAACTCACTCCCGAAAGATGTTTTCTTTACATGGAAATGATGCGCTGCCCGTTTAACCCCTTTTAGAGTATAGTTTTTGGCCGTTTTAGGGTGTTCAGCTGGCGAAAAGAGAAATTCTGATAACGCCATCGTGTTCAGCATCCTCGAAAACGGGTGAAAAGACGTTTTTTTACAGAGAAATGATGCGCTGCCCGTTTAACCCCTTTAGGGGGTAGTTTTTGGCCATTTTAGAGAGTTCAGCAGTAATTTTGATACCGCCTTCGTGTTCAGCATCCTCGAAAGCGGGGGGGGGGGGTACTCTCAATCCGGGTAAATTTTGGTCCATGTCCTTCTGACTCACAGACGCCACTACACTGTAACTTGTGAACTAAAAGTAAAGTTGTTTTGACACGTACCATTTTATGGTTAGTACTTCCTAAAAATCGTACATGGTGTCCCAACTAAAATTTGCACCCAAATATTTCGAGGTTTGTTCTAATTTTGAAAACTGACCTGTTTCGGCATTTTTTCAAAATTTAAAATATTTGGGTGCAAATTTTAGTTGGGACACCCTGTATGAACGTATCAATAGTGGTACCACCTATAAGTCTTCTTACGAACTTACTGAGTGACCAGGTACATTTTTTCCAAAAAATGTTGACCAGTTTCGATTTGGTAGAAAATTTGGACGCAGTTTGAAGTTTTGGTTTTTTATCTTCCCGCTTGGAAAGTTGTCAGTTGTCAGCTTGTAAGTTTTTTAAATCCTTTTTTCTCACCAATTTGTCACCTGATGTTAATTTTGAGATTAAATTAGTTTTTTTTCAAATCACAATACGTCGATTAAAAAAAAATTGGGTACTAAAGGAATAAAATAAAAATAAAATTTAACTATAAATAATATTATTAAATCATCTGTGCTCTCCATATATACAATGTACAATAATAAAATCTCCATTTTACAATTAAATATTAAAAACGATTTAATTCTATATTATCGCGAATCCTAGAAAGGAAATGTAAACGTGTTTTGTGAGCAATTGTCCATTTTTTATTTTACTCGTACCATCACAGAAAATTTCATTTGTCCGGATATCGACAAAACTAATTTTTATCGAACAGATTTTTAGAAATATATTTATGAAAATTTTGACATTATAGCTTTTTTGACATTTATTACGTTACTCGTCAACAAGTCACATAAATACGTCAAAAGGAAATTAAAAAAAAAAGATTTTGTATCTTATAATTTACCGTAAATATTCTATTTGGTTTTTTAAAAAACGGACAACCTTTTTTTGTATTTTTTAACAAAATTAATAAAAAAATAAACATTAAATCTTATGGACAAATGTGTACCAAATTTATTAAAAATTTAAGTTCACCACATTTAGGTACACAACAAAATTATACAAAAGGAAAAAAGACAGCTTTTGAAACTTTTTTTAGATAAAATTCCCCATCTTTTTATTTATTAAATAAAAAATTATCCCATAAACCAAAAATAAGATATGCTCTGTAAAAAGAGGTGAACTTAATTTTATGTTGGTTATGCGATGTACAGTGTGGTACAAAAAGTTTGTAACAAAAAATGATCTTTTATCGTAGATTACCTGAATATTCCAATATAAAAATCACACTTTTAATGTTTCTAAAATTTCTTTAACTTATAGGTATATATTACCTATTCAATAGTATTTAACTTTGTCGTATGATTTGGTTTGTAAAGTTTCTAGGCAATTTATTTAATAGAAATTAATAGTGAGTCATCATCAGGGATAATGGTGCACTCGAGTACATATTAAAAGATATAGAGAACAAAAAAGTATACTAAAAAAATATGTCTTGTTTTTGATGTTTTTTATATACATTTTTGTTCTATGCCTCTTTCGGTGTATACTTTATCTCATTTTCACACCTGATGAAGATTTATATTTATAAAATACAGAAAATGAATAAAGTAGTGAGTTGACTCTGCCATTACTATTTAAATACCTGTTTTAAAAACTTTAAAGATATTGTTTAAAAATACCTTTCATTAAATTAGTTATAAACTCTATATGCTTGTAGATTTTTAACACGTTGACTGCTAACTAAAATGCTGGAAGGAAATTTGAAATCGGTAACAGGTATTTACTGGCTACCCGGTTTTTTACGAATCACCTTGTATTTGTTAATAAAATGTGTAAAAAATATGGTATCTATTGTCTCTCATATACAGCGTGGAAACGACTTATGGACTAAAAGATGCGCCATCTAAAAGAAATTTAAAAAATATACAGGGAGATTTGTTAGTAATGAATTATAGAGGCACTTTTGCTTAAATGGAACACACCGTATATAAAAAAAATTGGAATCTGTTGCTGACAAACCTATCACATTTGGGGTCCAAAGTTGAAAGGTTAGGAACTACAGATATTTGAAGATGATGATGTGTTAACTTCAGTAATAATAAATATATTTCGATTTAATTAATGAAGACAAAAAAATGACAAAATTGCAGACAAGGATGTCTCAAAAAGTGTTTTTGGTCAAATTCAAGGCAATTTTTAATTCCTTACCGTTTCTCAATAAATCGGGGGTTTAAAATAACGTTATTTTACATATAAAACCCAAATTTTTTTAGTTTTATTTCTAAAACATTTTTGAATGTTTCAAATTGTAGTGAAATTTTTCGGATTAAACGTTATGTAAAGGAATTAAAATTTTCCTGAAAAGACTGTTTAAATGTTTCAACCAAATTGTTGGTAGAATTTTTCAGATAAAACTAAAAAAATTGAAAGGTAGACAAAACCTATGTTAATTTCAGTAATAATTAATAAATTTTGATTAAATCCAATAAGAGGAAAAAATGACATAGTTGTTTATTAAGGACAAAAAAGTGTTTTTGTAGAAAAATCAAATTTTGGGAAAATAATTAGATATTATATAGATATTAACGAATTCAATTTCAATTCCTTACCGATTCTAAAAACAATCCAGAAAACCTTTAAATTTTAAATAAAATATCTCAAGGACATGAGTGATTCCCAACAATATTTTAAATATAATACCCAAATTTGTGCCATTAATGGCCTTTTTATTATCTCCGAAGTTAACAGGTCATTTTTAAATGTCTGTTTTCGAAATCAGCTTTTATGGTAGATTCTAAAAAAATACTGTGTCTGTAGCTTTTTTGTGTTTATGAATTTTAAAATTCTGACTTCAGATTTTGATATAGCATCAAATAGCAAGCTTAGGGTTTGATGTGTCCCTCTGTACCTCTTCGGGAACACCTTCAAAATGGCGTCCAATGACGATTTTGGTAAAAGTGAATAGACTGTGGCTGTGTTAATTAGAATAAGAACTGTCAATCTAAAATTTTATTAATACTTTGATTACAATTTGTTCGGTCTATGGCAATGCTAGAGCATTCTCAACTGGTTTTCTACCGCACATAGATAAATCAATATATCGCATTTATCTTAGTTTAAAAAAAATAACGTGTCCGATCCTTTAAAATTTTACTCCACAAGAAGTTTCCACACTGCATATTTATATTTATGAATTTTATAATTACCGTTTAATCGCGTTTATTTTTTAACATTCTTTTATCTTTCCAAATAAATCGTATTAAAAACAAAAAATAATTCCAATTCATTTTTTATAATCAGTTATTTAAAATATGAAAAGATTCGATATTTTCTAATTACTCCTAGAATTTTTTTTTGTTTGTGTCAATGCAAAAAAATTCAAATACCTCAGGTATTTAAAATATTGCAGTTAGGGCCAGTTCCCAGGTCAACTTTATAGTTTAACTAATTATTTGTTAAACAAGAAAATAGTATTTTTGTTGTATAATTTACATTTCTGTATGCAGTTTCACATCTCCTCCCAAAAATTAAAATGTTTTGTTTAACCAAAAAACAACCAACCAGCCGATCTCTTTGAGTTTATTTGTTACAAACTTCTTGTGCCAACCCGCATATAAAACAAAAAAAAAACAACAAAATAAACCTAATGTAACTATTAAAGCGGAGTATTTAAGACTGAAGAATTGATATTAAATTTATACATAAGCTTAAGATCTACGAAATAAAAATTCTCTTAAAGGCACCTCAGAGCTGCTATTTTACAATAATAATGTACATGTAAGAACCATTTTTTTATTTTTACTACTACTTACGGACCCAGGCACTTTTTTTCGAAAAAAACGTCCTTAACACAATATAAATACCCGATAAACTTTTTTTATCTATAAATTAAAAGCAATAACCCTTATCGTACAAAACACCACAGCGTTGTAAGAAATATATGCACCTTTAATACAACAGATGACGCTAGATTCTATGAATGGGATTCAAATTAATTATATAAAAATTAAAAGTGACAAAAAAATAATCAGTCACTATTATGTTTCCATGTACCATCTAGACATTACAATTTGAAATAAATATATATATATATATATATAGTTTAAGTAGAAAAAATTCGTGGGAATCAGTCAATATAAAATAAATTAGTTTGATTTCTTCGTTTTGGTCAAGCTTTCGAAAACGTTTATTTTCTTTTTCAAGACTAATAACATGAAATACGGAAAAAATTAAATACAAAAAGAAACATCGGTGTTAAAATATTTTAAAATGACAAAATGACAGTTTCCAAAAACTTCAGAATACAATTGTGATTATAAAAAGTATAAGAATGTGTAAATATATATATAAAAAAAAAAAAAAAATATCAATTCAAGGAGGACGAGTTGAGAAATTTTCTTTGTTTTTTTTAATAGAAATGTGTATATTGTACTCAGGTCATTGATGTCTGTTCTTTTATTCATTGAATTTTGATTGTTATTTATATGAACCATTTCAAGAAAGAGACGCTTATTGAGATTTCGTAATGAACGAAAAATTGTTACACCCTATATAGAGAATGAATAATAAAGAAGTTTTGACATGAGATGATGTGCTGTCAATCACTTTCCAAAAATTCGTAGAATGTTGTCAGAAACCCTCAATAAAACCCTGAGATTAAAATACGTTTTGTTAAAAATGGACAATGATGGATAATAACAATTCGGATATTCTTAATATAAATGTGGTAGTACAGTAAGAACAGGAGACATAATAAACCCAATTTATCAGATTAAAAAAGCGATTCCTTTGATACTACCCTTTAAGCATAAGCGGCATCCTTATTGTCTTCAATAACAACATCACTGAAAACTAAAAGTCCGAGTCTACGAGGACCAGACTCATTCTATTGGTTGAATATTCAAATGATAACACAATGTGGCGTATGCAGTCTGTGGCTAATAGCGAATAGGATCGCAGAGATAAGTTCACCGCAGCGTGAAATGCATTTGGTCGCGTAGCCGACCCATTATTCGATTACAGCTTAGCGATTGTACATGTTTTTATTTTTTAATTTATACTCTTTTCACTCTGGCTCCGAGCTATAAACTAAAGGAGACTACCGGATATTTCCTACTCTTAATGTATTTCAAAGCTTTAAGGACCCGTTTTGATTGTATTGTCAATTTTTTAATAGTGAAAAAGATTTTTTTTTTCTCTTCAAATCATAGTATCCTGAGGAGTACTAACATAGTATCAAGTGTACAACTTTCATGGATCCCACAAATCAGCAGTTAAAAGATCACAAAAATGAGTAAAAACTTGAGATATTTAAAAAGTAGTATTACTATTTTTTTTTTAGAAATTAAAGAAAAATTTTGATTGTTTATTAAAATCAACAAAAACACAAAAATTACTTGTCTTTTTTGCTTTTATAAACATTTCTGTATTAAAAGTGCATAATTTCTCGGAAATTTAAGTAAACCAAAATAATGCAGAGCATAAACTGCGAAAGGTAAAGTCTGTGAATTCTACAGGGTGCTAAAAATTAGAAATATGATTTTCAGAATATCAAATCCGAAATCTTTCATACGTACATAATTTGTAACACCCTGTATGTAACTTATTAAATATATTTCTGGCATATATTTTCTCATAATTACTTGGTTTATTTTGTAAATTTTTAATTTTTGGAAACATCAATAAATCAAAAATTAATTATTACAAGTAGTTTTTCTATGGAATAAAAATTATTGTTTCCCATTTTCTTTTTTAAAAGAAAATTTTGGCCCTTACATAGATTAAAAGCATCGACCTGCGACGTCAATCATCTGACAATTTTCAATTTGTGTGGTAACTAAAAACTTTTAGGTAAAAACTGTAAATTTGGAATTTGTTTTGGGGGATAAAACCTTGATGGAATCTTTTGGACAAATATTTGATGCAATTGTTCAGATAAAAGGCTGATTAATTTTTTCAGAAAAAATTTTTTGAACAAAACCTTGTTTCAGATCTTTGGGGTTTTCGAATTGTTTAGAAAAAGTGTTGAAGTTTTTAAGACAAATGTAAATATAAAATGAAATCAATAGATTTAGAGACCACTGATGTTTCCAAAACGTAAAATTGAGAAAAAAATCAGTTTGCGACATATGCAAACTTATCCTGACTTCTACTGTGTTAACAATATGACTATTATAATATGCAAAATGCTCAACAAACAAACATTTCCTGATATTTACAAATAAAATGTTTCACTCTTTTTCTTTTACCTCTACTTGAGTTTTTGCCTCCACCGCATTCTCTTCGGTACTTATAACTTCACTTTTTTTGTCTAGTTTTTCTTTGCTTTGTATAGTATTTTGGGTGTTGGAATTTTCTTTTTCGGGCGGTTCCGGCGCTTTTTCAGATTTCGTTTCCGTCAGTTCCGAAGTTTTTGTATAACTAGAAGCAGTTTTTGACGGCGCTGATGATTCTTCTAATTTTTGTTCAACCTTCTTTTCTACTTTATCACTATTTTGTTGTACATTTTTATCCGTATTGATCTTTGCAATTTTTAATAACTGATTTGTTCCAATATCAATTTTCTCCGTAATTTTATTGAGTTCCGATTTTTGGTCCACGTTTTTCTTTATGCTATCACTATCGTTTGTCAGTATTTTCGGTAAAGACTGCGACTCCATCTTGTTAATTTCAGGTGCCCTCTTTGAAACCTCGTTTTGAGGTTTGTTGGTGGTTTTAATCCTATTTTGGGTCATTTTTTCGACGACCGTCTCGAGGCTTTTGTCGTTCTTGACTTCTTTTGGAGGTTTTTTAGAAGCAGGGGGCGGTTTGGTGATGGTAGGGGAGAGAGGTATATTATGGCTTCTTTGTAATGGAGATATGTTCGAGGAAGTGGGTTGGGTCGGCCTTGAAGGCAACTGCAAATGAATAAAAAGAAATATAAATGAAAAACATAGTTTATAATATAAATAAAATAGTGCAAAAGGTATGGATATTTAAATCAAAATCTAAAATAAAAAAACTTCAAAATAAAACACCTACCTGGTGGTTGAGCATCGATTGCGTCAGAGCATCCATGTTCGGACTACCGGGAGACGCCAAAATCTCCAAAGTCTTCCTCTGGTTCAGATCCAAATTAAGTCCTGAAAGAGCTGCAGGTGGAAAAGGCATCCGCTGACTGTACCACTGGTTGTAATAGGCAGCCATGAGTCTTGGATCATACGTGGGAAACCCAGGAGGCATCGCCGGATAAATGAATTGATTCGGACTAAGGGAGGGTTTTGTAGGAATGTTCGGAACGAAAGGGTTGGGCGGGGTAAAATTTCGAGCGATCTGAAAAGAAAATAACCAACCTTGGTAAAATAGTAATCTAAAATTGACAACACTGCATACCTTGTTGTCCCTCTTATTTCCAGTTGGCGAACTGTTAGTCTTCATCTTCGGCGAATGTGGACTTTTTGGTGACTTCCTCTCCTTCGGCGAAGAACTCTGCAGTTTGAGCGGGTTGGTGATGGATACTGAACTCGTATTGATCTTCAAATCGTTCTGGATATTCAACGCACCGCTGTTCATCGTAGTTACTGCGGTGGTCAGGCACTGACTGGGATTGGGGTAAATCTGAGCCATCTGAGTCGTTAAAATATGGGCGTTCAAATTCGGTGTCTGAAGGATTGTGCTGTGATTGCTGAGACTTGTAGTTTCTGGCGCTTTTTCTGAGACGGGTTTTAAAGTTTTGGGATCGATCTTGACAATGGAGTGCTTTTTTATTTCGGTTTTTTCTTGTTTCATTTCAGACGGTTTTTCTTTTTCCGGGCTGACATGGACTTGATACATTGGTTTTACCCCAGACGCTGGATTGCCTAAATACCTAGGGATATTATTCCTCATCTTGAAGAACTTGGCAGGCCTGACGTTCTTCAGATCCGGATACTTTGGGTCGGGACTAGATTTGCTCACATTTGCTTTGGATATTTGAGAGTTCCAACTCTTGGGAGGATCACGCAATGTTTTGTACCCGATGGGTGTACTGGGTTTGGCCTTTATCGTGCTGTTCGACGTTTTAGTAACGGCGTTCTGACTGGATTGAGGGGAAGTGGTGCTGGTGGTCGTTTTCGTACTGGCACTCTGAGTGGATTGTGGCTGCTGTGGTGGACTAGTCGTTTGGAGTTTGTTACCCTACAAAAGCAAATAAGTTTTTACCTCATATTTTGACGAACACTGACGATTATCAGCTAATATTTAAAAATATAGCTCAAAATTAAAAAAAATATTCGGAATCTGCTCATCCAAATCTACAAAATGGCGTTAAGTTCGATACAATAGCTTTCATAATAACAAATATGCGACACATAACCCCACCTAAAATCGTCTCTTAATGTGCTATTCCAAAAAATTTTCGGTCAAGGAACTTTTCTAAATTCTCTAAATACTATAAACTCAAAAACTATAAATTTATTTTCAAATAATTTTTAAATAAAATAAATAAAAAATGTAAATTTAACCCTTACCTGAACCGAATTGGGAGTTGTTTGAGACGGGGCGGTACTTGGTACTTTACTCCCACTTAGATTTGATTGAGCCTGTTGTGCCGGACTAATATTTGGCGTCTTATTGGTCGAAGTAACAAGAACAAGCTGAGTTGAGGACGTGGGACTACTGCTTTGTGATTTATTTGGAATATTAAGGCAGATACTTGTAGGTGTGGGTTTGGTGATAGTGTGATTAAATTGCGTTTGGGGAATAATAGTTTTAAGGGTGGAATTTAGAATGGGTTGTGATGATACTGAGGTGGTAGGGGTGATAAGGGTAGGTTTATCTGATTTTTGAGAAGTGGTAGCGCGCGTCGACGACACTGGTGGGATTCTAGTCTCGATTTTTGAAGAGCTGTAACAAAGTATAACGAATTTGTTTTAACAGTATTTCTGAAATATAAAAGAATGGTTGAAACGGTAGAACTTTAAAGTTCTAGACAGAAACAAAATGAAGAGAAGAATTTACACCAGTTACACAAGTATTATGGTACAGATATGTACAAAGAATGGAGATTCAGGTTGGCCAAAAAGGTTACCCCATTACGAACTACACAATAAACGAAAAAGAGATAAGTTTTTTGATGTAGAAAAAGATTTTGTTTATAAAAAAGACTTTTTCTTAAAGAATTTTAAGTTTGACCCAAAAATTTATGACAACTTAATTGGAGATAAACATAAATTTTTAGACAACAGATCGTGTAATTTTATAGTCAATAGTTTGCTTTCAAAGATAGACTGCCTTAAAAAAATAAATTAATATAGATGCAATTAGTTTTGAAAAATATTAAGACGAATTCAAATAATCAGCGGATGGTGGGTGAGATAGAAACACCTTTTTTAAATAGAAAAAGTATTTGTTTTAATTGAAAACATTTCTTTAAAACTATTTTAAAAGTGAAAAAATTTATTTTTAAACGCAAAAAAAACTATTTTAAATGCAAAAAGATTTATTTAATAGAAGACACTTATTCTCAAATGAAAAAAAAATATAGAAATATATTTTTAAACGAAATAACTATTTTTAGACGAAAAAACTAATTTTAGACGAAAAAAACTATTTTTAAACGCAAAAAACTATTTTAAATGCCAGAAGTTTATTTAATAGAAGAAACCTACTTTTAAATTAAAAAAAAAATTATAGAAATTTATTTTTAAACGAAATAACTATTTTTAGACGAAAAAACTAATTTTGGACGAAAAAAACTATTTTTAAACGCAAAAAACTATTTTAAATGCAAAAAACTTTATTTAAAGAAATATTTTTAAACGCAACAAACAGTTTTTAAATGGAAAAAATGATTTTTAAATTGAAAAATTTAGGGTAAGCGAAAACAATTTTTAATACTTACAGACTAACACTGGTCGCAGAATTCAAAGTACTCAAAGGCCTAGGAACATTAATTAAAGGGTTATAAACGGTCCTGGGCTGATAACACGGCGGTTTAACCCCCGCCTCGCTGATCAAAGTCTTCGCACGCATCGCCAGAGGTTTCGACGACGTTGCCGTAGAAGTTCCCACTCTACCGTGAGCGAAATTTTTAGCTTTAGAAGCGTCGATTTCCATCTTTTTCGATTTTAATCCTTCAATATCGTTGTTAGGTTTACTCGAATTTATTAAGGAAGTTGTAGTTAAAGATTCAGTAGATTTTATTTCTGAATCTGAAATGATTTTCGCATTGTGAAAATCCCTTACGTTTTCACCGTTTCTGTTCATTTTAGAATGTTTCTTCAGAGGGTGGTTATTCGATAAGTTCAGCAATCCTATGTTGTGGTTCAGTATTATCGGTTTAGATTGCTTGGCGGGTGGTTCTATCTCTGTATTATTATGTTCTATCTTTCTTTTTAATACTTTATTATCTGCCCCTCTCTCCTTATTTTCTTCATGTTTTTCAACATTTACTAAAGAGTCCTCGGTTTTTGTGCTACACTTTGTGCTATTAATAGTACTGAAAACTGTTGTAGTGCTTCCAGAAGAAAGTGTAGCGCAACTACTGGATGGCGAAGAAAGAGAAACTGATAAGTGGTCGTTGACAGTCGGTACGGTAAATGTAGGTACCATCGTACCTATCGTGTTACCAAAATTCCCTATACTTGCTGTTAAATTATTGAGATTATCAATTGGAAGTGGATCTGAGATTGTGGGTGGTAATGTACAGGGTGTGTTTACTGAAAGAAATTGAATATCATTAAAAAATGTCATTAGGATAATATGGATTTACAGCTACAAAATAAAAAAAGGTTTTCATTGTGAATTTCTAAATTTTTAAAACTAATTAATCTCAGAACAATTCTGTTTATTTTGTACCAAATCACTCAAATTATTTTATATTGCAACGTTCGTTTTGTTTACTTCAGTTATCACTCTATGCCGAATTTTACATTCTAAGATTTTTATATTTTTTTTTGAGCTTTTGAATTTTCCAAATTTGTAATTTTTTGATAACACGTCCCCCTTTCCGTTTTCCCAAAAAAAATAATTTCCACAAAATACCTCAACAAATTAGTTTTGTAGATTTTTTTTTAATCAAAAAATGGTTGTCACCTTTTCCAATATATTTTAATCCAGGCAACTCCTTCTTCGGTACTTGCTTCCCAATTACTTTTGGGTCCCCTATGGTTATTTCATTTTTGTACTTTGGTTCACTATTTACAATTTCAAGCAAGCCAGGACTGAGGGAATCTTGTATACCAGTTATAGACATTTCACCATTTTCGCTTATCCTCAATTGCACTTCCTTCCAATTATTGTTGTTGCTGATGTTGTTGTTGTTAAGATTGTTTGTTTCCGATTTGTCCACGTTTTCAGGATGCTCTAGCTTCAACTTTTTCGCGGTGTTTTCGTAAATTCTGTACGTAAGTTCTATTGGTCCTTTCTAAAAATACATTACACTGTATAATTTTACTAATATAACTTTGTAACTTCTATATCAGTTTTTTTGAGTACAAAAATATATCTTACCCTTTTCCATAAATAAATATATGCTATATCAATTAAAGTTAGGGAAGAACTAAGGCAATCTTGATTGTAAAGAATATCGACTCTATGATTTTCAGAAAGATCATATTTAGAACGGATCAATTTTTTTAGGTGACCCATAGTGACTGCTGCTGGACACCTCAAGTATCTAAAAAAATTAGATCAATTCACAATTCAAAAAGTAACGAAACACTATCTAACAAATAAATAGTTTTAGCCTAAAACGAACTTTTCCGCTCTAAATACTAATACAACATTTTCTTATTTTACATTGTGTCTGTCTTACATTTTTATTAATTTTTTTTTCCAATATTTAGGCCCCAAAATAAATAGGTGTCATCCTTGTATCAGCCCCAATCAGGATCTGTCTTGGCCCCATCGGTGCCATATGTATTAATCGAGTTATCGTGTTAACAAGAAAAATTTGCCGACAACCACACACACCCAGAGAAACTTCCGTAAAATGGTAATTTATGTATCAAAGGAATTATAAGGGCCTTAATTCCTGAAGGCAAAGTTTTCATCCCGAGGGCTTTATTCCTGACCGGGCTATTATAAGCTTATATCATCATAGTTACGATATCAATAAACAGGGTCATAACTCCCTTGGGATATTAGAGGTGGCTTAATTTCCCGTTGTCATGCTTAATTCCCGTTGTTAGGATATTTTGACGTTTGTTGAATATTGTTGTCAGTGTTTCATTATATTTAGTGAATGTCATTGCTGCTTATTTTATTAAAATCGATCAGAAATAAAATAATCTATGTACCTCGGGAATTAATGAACCTTCGGGAATTAAGGCCCTATAAATTACTATTTCGTGTTTTTCAGGCCAAACAACGATGAATGAACGCAAAAAAAATATTTTTTTTTTACTTTTTTTGCACGATTACATTACTTTTCCTCTATGATATATAGTGAACGGCGGAAAAGTAATAAACTCAAACTGAACTACAACCTATGTTATATTTTTCAACTGAAGAAAGAGTCACTCTACACTCAATTGGATTTGTATAACAATATTACCAGAAGGGCCGCTGAATACCAATACTGAACACTCACTAAATATCAACCTCTATTAAGCCTTACCACATTCAGGGAACTGTCAGTTGATTGAGTCAATAAAGAACATCTTTGTTGTAGAGCCCTTTTTTAATATATTAATATTCTCAAATAGAAAATTGTGTTGTGTTAGGTTGTAGGTAATATGATCAATAAACCTATCTATACACATCTAATTCCTTCATTTTTATAAAATTTAGTATGTTGAAAACAAAAATATTGAAAAGATTGTAAATAAAAGTTGTAGCACCAACCTAGGTTTGTTGTCAGCTCCATGGTAACTAAGAGTAAGGCAAATAGTTTCTTCTGGAGTCAACAGATACTGATAAGCAACCTCACCACATTGCTCCAAACTTGAAGGTTTTGCTTCTGGGTGGCTCTCGTAAAATTGTCTTCTTCTTTGCATTTCATCTACAAAAATTAAATTCTTGTAGTTCTATTACAAACTAAACTTTAATATTTTTGACTTACTTTGAAATAACCTTGGTACAAGTTTGTAGACAATGTCCTGAAGAGTTTTGTCAGGTCTGATATTAAGTAATGGTTTTGATTTGTGTACTTGTACATCGCACACAGGACAATATTTATTTTTTTGTAAATACTTTATAATACAGCCGCGGCAAACTAAAAATTAAAGTATTTCTCAAAACAACTATTTTTTAAACATGCGTTTACTTATAATATATATTAACATATTACCTTCCAATTTCTTGTAGATTTTACAACTTAACTGTTAGACTATAATTACATCCTTTACTGATTCCAAAAAACTTCATTTATTTATTTCAGATTAATAGAGTATGAAATTTTTATTTTCGCAATTTTTTAAACAAATTCTAATATATATAATGTTTATTAAAAGTACAAAAAAATTAATGCTCGTGAAGAATATAGTCTCACCTAAAGTAAGAATTATAATAACTTTTAAACTACGAAACAATGATCTGATCATCTGATGGATGTTTTGGATATTATATTAAAAAATTGCAACTGCAACTACATATGACACTTAATAAATGTTTGTTTCATTAGGGATAATAACATAGCTTTTTGTACACTTTTATCAGTAGACATACTTATCTGTAACTGTTAATTTTCAAAAATTTCTTTGAACACAATTCACAAATATTAGCTAGTTGACTGAATTATATAGTTTTCTTTTTATATACAGAAATGTGAGATCAATTACTATTAAGGTAATATACAAAAATTGTACCATTTGTATTTCTTAAAACATATCCTAATTTTTAATTACAATAAACAAAATGTAAATTTACTTTGGTATTATGGATTTTATGTGTAAACTAACGCAAGAAGTTGTTTTTAAAAATTACTCACATGTGTGCAAACATTCTATGATGGTACTAGCATCAACAAAATAACCATTACATATTTTGCAAGTAATATAAGCATTTAGTTCAGTAATAGGTATCTTTGTGGATCCTTGCATGATCCCAGTATTATTTGACAAGCCTTTTCATATTCTGACCTTTTGGAAACCCATATCATTACTGGTATTGCCCATATTGGTCACAAGCACTTGACCTAAAAAGATTTAGTGGTGCAAAAAGTGTAAAATAGTATAATATTTAATTTTTAGCTTAATGTAGGACTTACTTACCTACTACTTAGTGAAAATGTTGAATTTTTTAATAAATATTATTGTTTACTTCTAAAATAAATATTTGACAGACCAACCTTGAGCAGATTTGACAGATTGCGATAAAAATGGCGTCATAGCACATTTAGCAAAATGTGAAGATAAAAATATTAACGGTTATAGAAATTGTATTTCACAATTACGGGAGACTTCGTTTTTTTTCACTTATCTAAATAATTTGAATTTATCAATTTTCGTTTAGACTTTTTTGTTGACAACTGCCACAAAGTCAAACGCACTACTTTTCATACTACCAACATAATTTAACTGTGTTAGTATGTTCTGTTCCTTTTTAAGTTTGTCCGTTGGCGTTGCCTTGACATACGCCACATGACCCTTGTTTCTAGTTTCAAATTAAAATAAAATTTGTTCTCGGAATATAATAATTTCAAATCAAACGGCCGACTATGAAGGTTCAAAAGCGTCATGTTCATAATTGTTGACACCCACAAAATAATATCATCAACGCAATGAATTAAAATTGGTTTTGTAACTATTTCCACTGTAAATAGACTACATAATATTAATGCTATCACCATTAACATTGAAATTGATGGTTGACCAACTCTGGAGTCTGGATTACTTCTTTAAAAAAGAACCGTACTTTTTCTTTGTGGTTGATCTCAATTTCTTCTAGGTGGTAGCATTGGTGAATAAGTTTTAATGACAGTTTTTATTTTATAACCTTACTTATTAGCTCACTTTTTTTGGAAAAGATGGTAGATGAAAGTACTAGAAAAACTTTAAGTAACATTCCGTTATTGAAAACAAAATCTGGCCCTAGAGAAAAAGAATTATGGGTTCAGAGGTTAAAGGAAGAATACCAATCATTAATTAAGGTACACCTAAATATTTAGACGAGTGTTTACTAACATATGTTGGTTTTAGTATGTTCAAAATAATAAGGATGCAGATAATGATTGGTTTCGATTAGAATCTAATAAAGAAGGTACCAAGTGGTTTGGAAAATGTTGGTTTATTCATGAGTTACTGAAATATGAGTTTGATGTAGAATTTGAGGTAAGTTATATTTACCTCATATTTTAAACAACAATTATAAAATATTTGAGTAATTTTATTTTAGATTCCAGTTACATACCCAACTACAGCTCCAGAAATTGCTTTACCAGAACTAGATGGAAAAACTGCCAAAATGTACAGGGGTGGCAAGATATGTTTAAGTGATCATTTTAAACCACTGTGGGCTAGAAACGTTCCCAAATTTGGAATTGGACATGCAATGGCTTTAGGAGTAATTTTTAATTGAAAGGACAATTATTTTGATATTAATGATTTTATTTTTCAGCTTGGACCTTGGTTAGCTGTTGAGATTCCAGATTTAATTTCGAAAGGTATAATATCTTATAAAGAAAAATCATAAAAATAGTTGAAATAAATTGGTGATTAAATATAAGTAAATCAATTTTCTTTCAGTTATTTAAAACATTACATTATTCAGCTCTAGATATGTTCTATTTTTTCTTATATATGATTATTTTATAAGTGAAATTGTAAAATTATATTGTAAAAATCTAATTGAATTAAGTTTTTTATAACTAATCAAAATATAATTTTTTTATATCTGATTATAGAGTAACTTTTTTAAAAAAAATAGGTGTAAAATATCTATATATATTTATATGTATTAAAATAACTTTGTTTTATTTTTTTAATTTCGGAACTCATTAATTTTTATAATTCCTAAAAACGGTAAGTAAATTTTATAAGCATGGTAAGAGTTATTCTTCATATGAAAATATAACCATATATATGGGCTGTTTATTTTGTTTTATTTATGGTGTATTTTAGCAAAATTATAAACTACCATGTTTTAAAAACCGACAGTTTGTCGTTTTTGATACTTCAGGGAAATCGTTCATAACTTTTTTCAATCAAAAATCACACTACTTTGGAAACAATCTCATGCGAATTATCATTACCACACATTTTATTTCGTCTTATTTCACATTTTTGAGAAAAACCAATTCTGCAACAAAATTTACAACAAGAAAACTGTGTGAGTGAAGAACCAATTTATCAACAATTTTAATTTTTCTCGAACAAAAATATAAATTACTGGATTCACTTCCATTTGAAAGTTTTTTTGTAGATCGAGTTCTTTCAGTAGGTAGCCCAGTTGTTAGATAATTTGACCTCGCACAAATAGTGATATCGATGAAATTTGGCACTTAAGTACTTGAAAGGGTGTAGAAAACGATAAAAAAATATTTGCTGCTCTAAAGTGTATGCTAAGTTCATAATTTAGAAAATCGAAAAAAAAGGAAAAATTTGGAAAAACTAATAGCACCACGCGAAAGAGCGGAAGATTTTACTAAAAATTATGTTATGTTATTTAAAAAAAATTGTATTACTATAAAAAATAAGAATGTAAATTCGAAAACGCGCGCAGAGCCGTTGAATACAAATTTCCGAGCCTCGCTCGGAAAAAACTAAAATGTAAGTACCCAAAGAAAAATAAAGAAAGCATTTTAAAGATGAAAATCTAAGCTTTCTCAGGAAGCCTTTATTTTTTTTTGTTTTCTCATAGAAAATTTGACCGGAAGTTATAATTTCTAAAATTCTCACTGATTGTTATAAAACAAAAGGTATCTTATTAATAGAGGCATAACAAAAAATTAATGGTAATGATAATGTTCATCCATTTTAAATATATTTAGATCAAAAGTAAAAGTATAGTGATGATAAAAGTACAAGGATTTTTTTTGTTATGCCTCTATTAATAGATATCTTCAGTTTTATAAAAATCAGTGAGAATTTTAGAAATTATAAGGTCTGGTCGAATTTTCCATGAGAAAACAAAAAAAAATTTAATTTGCTTTCTTATTTTTAATCATTTTTATACGCCAACCCCACATCTTCCGACGCGACATCTGGGCGACCGGGTCCGACAAAAATTGTGTGGTATATTTCCAAGAGAAAGAAAAGTGACAATTCTAATTCACAGGGTCGCATTGTGGGTGTTATAAAAATAAGTATGTTATCGATTTGATACAAAAATATAATTTTTGATTTTTTAATAATACTTTAAATTCTATTCTCATTGTCATATGTTTTACATTATTAGTTTTACGAAAAATTTTTACTCTTTATAAAAGTTCTGCATGGTGTAAAACCCAGGATGAAATAATAGTAGTGTTTGGTATTAACACTTTGCAAATCGATTAAATTTTTCAATAACGCTAATAAAATGTGTTCTTTTTGTTTCTCTTCTATCAGTCTAGCTTCTTTTCCCACTGTGCGTCTTTCCTCTGCTAACACTATGTTGCTTAGCATAACATTTTTCACCAAGTGATCAGAAGAAACATTACTGACGTCCTTACACCCGTACTGCCCTATTAACAAAAAAAGCCATAACTGCATTTTCAACTGATATTGAGTTGAGGCCATTTTCAGGTTCGGGAACATATTTTCTGTCAATGTATGTAAGTAAAAATGCCTCAAAACGATATCTAGTTCAATTTAATCTTCATTTAAAAAAGCCCCATATACTAAATCATTCCACTTACAAAGAAAAAAATACCTTACATAACATTTTATTCAAAACACCTCTGAGTACAATTAAGGCTTTTATAGTTGGTAAGGCAGCGTAGGTCTCACTATCTCTTTTTGATTTACTTTTGATCGGTTTTACAAGATGCAGAACTTTTTTATAAAGAGTAACTTTTTTTCGTAAAATTCATTTAAAAAAAGTTTTCCATATGGTGTACCTGAAGTAAACACGCTGTACATATTACAAAGAAAATAGTATTATTAAAAAATCAAAAATTATATTTTTTATGAAATCGATTACATACTTATTTTTATAAGACCCTTAATGCGACCCTGTGTACTTGCAAGATCAGTGACGTTTACGTTTCTTTAACTATCATTATCTGTTATTAGAACTTATTTATACAATAATTATATACATAGCTCGATTGTCGGCTTGGTGCTTAGTACTTAGCGCAAAACAGTTCCTATAATCGTAGACGCCGGAAACATAATGGCTTTCGACGAGTTTCTTGCCTTTAGTAAGGCTGTCTTTCGAAAAATCGTTAAATTTAATGGCTTGAACCCACATCTTAGCAAAACCGACATTGTGGACGGTTAATAACAATAAATAAGCGAGTTTCCAATTAAACTTAAGCGATCGTTTTAAATCGACAATCAATTATTGTTTTTCCCGGCCGGTAGAGCGGCGCTTGCGTCGCGCCAGCCGATGGGGGGGGCTGGCCTATAGTAATACAAATTTTTTTTAAATAAATTTTGATTTTTTTTTCGAGATATAATGGAAAAACCAAATTTTCAATTTTATTTTCGAAATTGTGAACTTAGCATACACTTTAGAGCAGCAACGATTTTTTTATCGTTTTCTACACCCTTTCAAGTATTTAAGTGCCAAGTTTCATCGCTATCACATTTTGTGCGAGCTTTTGGTCAATATCCTTCTCTAGCAATTGAATTAAAAGAAGAAACACCGTGAGAGTTTATTATAATTTATTTATTTTTATATTATTTGAAATCAAGCTTTGGGCTTGTGTAATAGTCTACTGTTGTTTTAAATTTTCACCTTTTAGGCACTTTTTCCTTAACGCTGCTAGACCACTTCACATAGAAATTTGTAGGCCACCGGGTGCTGAAACAAAAAAACCATTAAAATATTTTATGACTTACTGGGGGAAGGAAAGAAATAAGTAATGAATGATTGTTTCCTAATATTTGCTAGTGACGGACAATATCATCACTTTATTGTTACAGGTTTGTGCAAATTATGCTTTAAAACAACTTTAAGAAACGTGTTTTTATGTTTATATTGTGAAGCATCTTGAGATTCCTTTTTCGGATAATAAAGTTCTTCTTGCTAATTTAATCTTCAGTCCTTTCATATAAAAGAACTTTTAATAAATGTTTTTATATTTTTACATTGGGAAAGGCTGTTGAAATTTTATGACTATTTTTCTCAAAAATTAGAGTAAACCATCTAATAATTTTATGTCACTTACAGATTTCCACGCCAAAAAAATACATGGGAGCAATTTTTCCTCTTACAGTCGGGTATTTGATTTTGTCATATTTGACTCTATACCCGTGGAGCAGTCCTTATATATCTTGGCTTTACGTTTGAAAAGTACACCTAACTTGACATTATTATTTAATGACGACCACTTATATCCATCATTAATGCGTAATAAATTAAAAATTTATTAGATTTACTTACATTTTGACCGTATTTAACAACAGTACGGATCATCACCGCATCGAAGCACGCATGCTAAACATTTCCCTGGAATTTGCGCCCCTTGCAGAAAACAGCAAGCCCAATCGTCGCAGCACTCGGAACACGCTGTGCAGCAGTAACACACCCAGTAAAGTAATCCTGCCATAAGTGCTATTGGAACACTGAGCGTGAATAGAAGAAGTGCGCATAAGGTGCACTTTCCTATATTAGTCATTTTTAACAAAAAATATTTGATAAAAAAAACTGACGTTTATATAAATCACATGTCAGTATTATCGTAGACTCAGGAGTAGCCTTATTGATACCTAATACATAGGGTGAAACCTAAATGTTTTTTGTAATATGATTATTAGTGGAGGTCAGAAGTCGGAGTGACAGTAGTGACACCCGAATTTTCCGGACATGGCCAATTTAGTCTTCCCCCCGTTTTCGAGGTCGCTGAAACTGAATCTGAGGGTAAAAAAACTTTTTACCCTCTTAACCTCTTTAAAACGGCCAAAAACCACTCCCTAGAGGGGTTAAACGCGCTTTACACGGTGATCACGGTGGTGGTGGTGTTGGATATCGCTTCCGACCTCCACCGGCCAATATACTCTTCCCCACACGATGGTGGAAGCGATATCCAACACCACCATCGTGCTCATCAGCATCCTCGAGAATGGGGGGAAAGTGTGTTTTTCTACAGGGAAACCTTGTAAAGGGCTTTTAACCCCTATAGGGCGTGTTTTTTGGCCGTTTTGAAGGGATTACCGATGGTAAATAGTATATTTACATAACGAGGGCGGAAAGTGACTCACAAAAATCACTTTCGCACAAGTAATGTACACTGTTTTTCCTACGACCACGCGAAATTGTTCCAAATATTGTGAAATGTGATGGTTTTATTTGTGACAGGTTCTATGTCTATTTGTATATATTTTATATTATAAATACCTTATGATGTTTTATTTACAATCGCTTTTGTAGTAGAATATACACAAATATTGATAATTAACATTTATTTGAAAACAAAACAATAATTGTGAACTTGTAGAACAGATAAGAAACTAATTTACACATGTGTGGAAAGTACCACTTTCCGTCGTGGTAGAGAGTGCGATATTTGTTACTTATGTGGTACCTATGTGGTCGTAGGAAAAAGTTTTTTTTACCCTCAGATTAGGATTCAGCGATCTCGAAAACGGGGGGGGAGACTAAATTGGCCCTGTCCGTAAAATTCGGGAAAATCACCTCAAATTCCGACTCCTGACTTCCACTATATGAGCATCGATTATTATTATAAACAATAATTACAAAATAATAAAAATTATGTATATTTACAGCCAGCTTTCAGAAAAAATTATCACAAACATCACTAAAAATATTCGAGTTTTATATAAGACTTAATCAACGCTTTAAAATAGAGTAGATTGATTGATTATTCTTAATTACAACATTGCTTTTTCCTCAAGAATTTGGAAAACACTGATTAATCTTTGACTGGAGGTAACTTTTTTAATTTTTGACCAATCTGGGTTAGCAAAATGGCAAACTCTTTCTTGAGGACACTGATACAGGATATATTAAGGAGATGATTTTTTTTCTCTTTGATCTGAGCCCTACAAGACCTCAATCCGATAACAAGGAAGGGAGGGAGGGGGCGTGAACGCGTTTAGCACTGTAGAAAGGCAAGGAATAGGGTTAGTGACTTCTCGTGCTATGCTCATTTTCAAGTTCTCTTTCAAGATTTTTTTACCCCAAAGCTTTATCTATATTAAGGCCTGCGGTAATGCGTGATATATTTATAAGTTAGTGCGCTCGCTCAGCCACCGTGAAATTAGAAGCCGGAATAGTATTTGTGAGAGAGATGCCTTAGCTCCTATCCCGGCATCTAATTTTACGGAGGCTCAGGGAGCGCACTCGCTTTTATAAATATATCACGCGCACCTGCAGCCCTTAATGTAGATAGAGCTTTGTGGTAAAAAAAATGAAAGTGAACTGATTGCCCTTGAATCACTTGTCCTTCTGCAGGGCAAAATGCTTTCCCGATTATCAGATTGAGTTCTTGAAGGGCTCAAATCAAAGAGAAAAAAATTCCGCAATCGATGGCGAATAAAAACTTTTCCCCACTTAACTGTTTCGTTGCGAAAATCGAAAAATAAAATTTGCAAAATCCGAAATTCGGTCGTCATTTATCCGTTTTCGCGAAAACCATCATCTCCTTAATATATCCTGTAGCAGTGTCCTCAAGAAAGAGTTTGCCATTTTGCTAACCCAATGAAGTCTCGAAGTCACTTTCTTTCCTGCGAAAAACGCGAATGTCTTGCCGCGGCGAAAATCCGTTTACTTTCAAATCGCAATATCTCGAGAACCGCTAGACCGATTTAGACGGGGAAGTCGTTTCTATCCGAATTAAACTCAGCAAGTTACGTGCGAAAAGCCCGATTTTCCATACCTTTACATTTTAATTTACCCCCTCCACACCTCCCTTAGCTTTTATATAGTGATCACGTAAAAGAGGAACCTCGAATCTATGAAAACACAAAAAAAAAATCGAAAAAGAGCGACTTCGTTTATCTTGTTTTTTCCGCCAGATTGACTCCACTATAAGTATATACATTGATCACCACCGGTCAGTTTGTAATATTTACAATAACGCCTCGTCTTCGACACAAAACCTCACCGCCAAAAAATTTCAGTTTGTTTTGAGAAATTTTATAGTGCGTTTGTGTTGTTTATAATTTAAAATGAATGCAGACCAGTAATTTAAATACAAACTTAAAATAGAAATAAGAATTTTATTTTATGAAAAACTTAATAAACACAAAATAAAACAGAGGTGTAATACTTAATAAAGTAAAATAATTTGACCTACTATTTATTTGTAATCCATGTACTTATTATTAAATCCATCTCATCATAGATGTCGGATATTATTGGCGCCAATCTACCTTCCGGACTGAAGGGATAAAGATTAAAGCGAAAATTTGATTTTATTGGTTTTACCAAAATATATGAACACATAAATGTACTGATTATTATTAAATTAAATCCGGTCTCATGCATATTTACATGAATGTTGGTTTCATTTGGGGGAAGCATATGGTACACCCAAAAATTCAAAAACTTGGTTGAAGGATACTTTTTTACTCTATATCCACTCCACAACTTATTAGCGACGAAGAAAAGTTAGATGCACTTATATTCAAGCTAAGAAAAAAATAACTGGCACAATTTTATCTTTAAGTGAACGAAAAAAAATTCTACCTGGCAACGTCGCAGATTTTTGATGTGTGACGTCATGACCTTGCGAAAATAAATATTCTAAGTATTTTTCCACGAAAATAATAAAATTAAAGAGGTATTTAATTTTACAAATTCTGGAGTAATTGATCAAATTCATTTTCCTTTTTGATAGGAAAAACATTATTTGCCTTTTTTACTTTGACAATCAGTTATTTTTACTAAACGTAAAATTTGAGGGAAAACTATTGAATATAAATTTAAAAAAATAAATTTACGAATGTATTTCAAAAGTAATGACAAAATTATAATCAATCACTGAAAATTAAAAATAAATTAATTCAAGATAAATAGACAACTTCATGACATTTGCATGCATATTAGTCAATCCTTTTCATGACACCATTCTTGAACTTTTTCATGCCAACAAGTTGCCTACCTTGGCGCAGGGCATCCAATTTCTGGTTCCAAATAGATTCGCTGCTCCGTTCACATAACAAATAAACACAAAAAGAAACGCCATTTTCTGATTGTCAAAGGTTGTACGCAGTTAAATTTTTCGTGATAACGCGATTATTCCTTTGTGATCTGTTAACATACAAATAGAGTAAGTTATTTCGATTTATTAAGATTGCCTTTCCAAATTGGGTCTATATTTTTTGTTGATAAACGCGATTTTGTGTGTAAAATCAGCTGACATGGTACTTTTGCTATTGTCATTGTTTAGTTAATGACATTATACGGGTGTTTTTATCTCTTTTAATTTACGCCCCTTACTCCCAGAAACGTGCTGAGTTGAATTTATTAGAAATAGATTAGTCTTTTCTTTTCGTTAGACAAAAGGTCTGTAACATTCATCTGGTACTTTGGATGACATCACAATCATAATTATTGGAAACCTTGTTGGAAATTATTGACTCACTGTTTTACTAGTCATCGTTTTATCAACTTTGTTACTGTATTTAGTTATTTTAACAGGTAATAATGGCTAGTCGAAAGAAGACTTTACTTAAAGTCATTATTTTGGGAGACTCCAGTGTGGGAAAGACTTCTTTAATGAACCAATATGTAAACAGAAAGTTTTCCAACCAATACAAAGCTACCATCGGGGCAGATTTTCTAACTAAAGAGCTCACAGTAGATGATAGAACAGTTACAATGCAAATTTGGGACACTGCTGGTCAAGAACGGTTCCAGTCTTTAGGAGTTGCCTTTTACAGAGGAGCAGATTGTTGTGTCTTAGGTAAGTAAAAAAAACAAAATATTTAGATAATAATTAATTTTGAACCTGCTTTGTTTGGTAGTAAGTATTCCTATGTCAACAAAATATGAAGATAGATCAAGAAAAAATATGTTTGTACATCCTACAAATAATACAGATAAAGAGTTGATTATTTACATTACTTAATGACTTTCTAGCAAAATCTATTTTACATAATTACTTTATTTAACCCATACCCAAATATATAAACAATCATATCATATGATGGCTTTCTAGGCTCAACTTTACAGATTGAATAGTACAATCTGTATAATATGGAATAGTACAAAAATAAATTCATTTTGATTTTTTATACCCTTTTCAAAATAGCAAATGGTTTTAAAAAATCTGATCTATTTTGTTAATTTTTGGATAGTATATCAAAATTACCTGTAGCTTATTTAATCCCTACAACTTATGTTAAAAAAGTAGAACTAAGAATTCTTATTTTTATTCTATTCAAAAAAATAAATTCTAAATTTAATTTGTTGTGTATTTTCCCTATATAGTTTATATGGGTTTTCAGATTATTTATACTTATTTTTTAATGAGTGTCTAGATTGTTTTGATAGGGTAAACACAAAACCCTATTATCTTAATGAATACATTTTACTGATACACATTTTTATCTTTTATTTGGAATATTTTCTGTATGATTATAATTGTTTATTACATTTTTCATAAGAATGTTGTTTCAGTGAAAAAACAATTAGCGTCATTAAAAAATATTTCAATAGTTTGAATATTTTTAATGGTAAATCATTCAATTCAACATTATTTGAAAGGAAAGGAATAAATATAATACAAAAATTAGAACTCTTTGAGCTAGATACAGGGAGTTACAAGTTTATATGGAAAATCTGAAATATTGTATGCTCAATCCAAACTCTGAAGCTGGAAACATAATCAGTTAAATTTGAATTTTAAATTGAGTGCACTTCAAACATTTTTTTGGTGGGAATTTCCTGTACTTTTAACAAATGGGGGAATTACTTTTTAAATGATCAATGTTCGAATTAATATTTAACTGTCAATTATCTTCATAAAAACAAAATACAATTATTTTAATTCAAGTACTTTTAAACTTCGGAACTTTGGTTTAGCAAATTTACAGAAGGCTGATAGTTTCAGTCTATATATCTGTTACCTAAGAACAAAAAATATAAACAAAATTAATATAAACACTTCTTGTCAAATTTTTGGTTTTCAGGTACTCTAAATCATTTTTTACTTATAGATGGATATGTTTTTATGTGATAATTTTCACTCTGCAACATCTTGACGCATTTCTAAATTTATACATATATTGATTTATTTATTCAACAAGTTTATTAGTCAGCAACTGCCATTAATGTTATCAAAGATGTGCCCAATATCAAAACAAATGTTTTGAGGGTACATAGATATTTTATTTTTATGTTTGCATTTGAACTTCTAAAGTTTCGAAAATTTAAGAAAAAACTATTTTTTGGTTTGTATTTTCACTATTAAAATACGCGGTTTCCTTTTAAAAATCCGGGAAACGGTTACTTTTAGTATTGCAACGTATGTTTTCTTCATAAAATAGATAATTTTATTTTTTTTGAAGTGTCGTTCCATTATAACAATTTTTATGCGGAAC
Source organism: Crepidodera aurea (assembly GCA_949320105.2). NCBI lineage: Eukaryota > Metazoa > Arthropoda > Insecta > Coleoptera > Chrysomelidae > Crepidodera > Crepidodera aurea. The sequence goes on along the minus strand of OX439474.1, from coordinate 18,764,174 downwards.
GAACTAAAAACCAGTTTTTTTAAGCTTGAAGTATTTATATAATTTTTAGACTGCTAACCCCATTTCATCTGTTTTGAGCAAATTTATGTCATAATGAGAAACCTGCGATCTTTTTAATAATATATTTTTGTTAAAAGGTGTTTTAATAATGTTTTGTTCGTTTTTCATTTAAATTTACTATGAGACTACTGCTTTTTAGGTTTTCTTGTCTTATAGATTTTTCAAATTTAACTTTGTAGAGTTTTTTAATTTTATGAAGCCATGTTTGTGTCAATATTTTTTTAGTGATTATTTTATATATATTTAGAAAAACCGAAACGTAAAGAAATAAAAAAAAAAACAAAATGAACTTTATTTATAACCGCCAACCATTCAAAAAAAGTCAATGAAAATACCAAAAGTTTGGATGCACGTCATTGACATAAACCAACTGAAATAACACATAACAGCCTAAAACTCCATAAGCTTTTGATATAAAATTAGCAAAGGCGTCAAAATAATATACTTGATTTTTTAATCGTTTTTCAGGCAATTCCTAGAACACAATTGGAATTATGCACTTGGAAGTTTTTTCTTCACAAAGCTACTGACTATATGTTAAACATACTTCTATGTACTGTCCTTTTCTTGCACTTACAGGAGTTTTCAAAGATACAGATATTCTACAAAACATGAAACTATGTTTTATTTAATGCATATAAAATGAGACATACTTAATGTTCTCAAATGGTTTCAGCTGTTAATCACGTGCATCAAGTTATAATTATCCAATCCTACTTGAAAACATTCCATACACTCTTATTTTGTGATGATTAAAGATACATATGTTTTGTATTTTCTTTCAGTGTTTGACGTAACTGCCCCTATCACCTTTAAATCCCTAGACAGTTGGAGAGACGAATTTCTCATACAAGCCTCTCCTAGAGAACCAGAAAACTTCCCATTCGTCCTTCTAGGAAACAAAGTGGACTTGGAACCGCGTGCCATATCCGCAAAAAGGGCGCAGCAATGGTGCCAATCGAAAAATAATATCCCATACTTTGAAACTTCAGCCAAAGAAGGTTTAAATGTAGAACAAGCCTTTTTGGCGATCGCCAAGAATGCCCTCGCCCAACAAAACTCAACTGTCGATCTTTATAACGAATTTCCAGATCAGATCAAACTTACTAATACGCAAAAGAGCAGTAGTAATGGTGATTCTTGTGCTTGCTAAATTTTTTTAAATTTTCTTTTTCTTCGGTACCCATAGAATCACATTGATGAAATGTTTAGTACTGGTTAATGAACTGTGTATTTTCCAAATTTTCTACTTAATTGCTCCAAGGACTAATGTTGATTCCTGTGAGATAACAGTAGTAAGAATACAGAAATCTAAATTAATGAAATTTTTTTTAACAGTAATAAAAATTGTATCTATAATACATTAATTATTTGTGATAATCAGTGTGTTTAATAATTGTAAATAATTTTTACTAGTAGTAGTAGGAAATGGGGGTTTTACAGTGCTGGTTACTTTTACTGGATGTTGTAAAAGTCAGATTACAAATAAATATGAGATATAATTGGTATTTTTTTAACACCGAGTATACGGTTTATTAACTGTATTAGATATTTTCCTGTGGGGATTGTGACTAACTAAAGGACTAAATATTGGCTCATCTATTTATTTTAAGTTTTTTTTTACACTAAAAATTGGGGATTTTTCAGCTTCTTCGGATGTGATAAGTTTAAAAGTTGAACTGTAGAGTGTAAAATATTTAGAAATGAAAAAAAAAAATCTTTGAAGGATATTGTTTTTTGCTTAACTATGTTAGAATTTACTCACTGCAATATTTTTAAATGTATATAAAAAAATAAAAATAATGTTATTTATATTATAGTTGCCTTAAAGTTATTTCTGTAATTTTAGTAATATATTTGTATGACTAAATAAATGTTGATAATCGATTTAGTTTGAAGGTTAGTTGTAGAGGGGTAGCTGTAGTATTTTTTAAGTTAAGTTTGTTTCTTAAATTTTTATTTTATTATATAAAATTAAATTCAAAATTCTAAAATACCAACTTGTAAGTGAGAGAAAAATAAAATGATTATTTATAATTAAAAAAATTATCTAGTTAAAATAACGGAATGTTTTATAAGAACTTTTGCTTACAAGTAAAAACGAAATAGAAATTTTAACGTTGATTAAAAAAAACTGGTATTTTGTGAATAAGAAAAATAAATTCCGACTTAATTTATCAATAACAAAAATATTAAGTCTGAAAAAATGAAATTTGTTTGTTTGGGTTAAATTTTTACTATAACTAAAGTAGTATCAGTATAATTAAATTTTTTTAGTATAAAATATTTACTTATATGTAAGAAAAAGAAATTCTATTAAAAATCGCGTTTTAAAACAAAACTATAAATCAATTTTTCCTACATTAATTTTTTTTCTCTTGAAAGTTTTGATTTACGTGTAAAAAAATTAGATTTTTAATAAATGAAAGTTGATTTTGTGGATTTTTTATATAATTCTGAATTTTTTTGAAATATAGGTCAAAAATCCCGTCTTACAAGTAAGAAAGATTTAAGTAATTAAAAAAATCTGGATTTGCAAAATAATTCTCGATTTTTAAGACTTGATTTTTTTAATGCATGTACATGTAAAATGAATAAAAAAATAAGTTAATTTCTTTGTTTTCGATCTAGATCCACCACTAAAAAAATGAGTTTTCATTTTAATATTTAAAACCCTTTATAACTCATTTTTTTCTTGAAATTTTTGGTTCAATGATGTATTTTTTTGATATTTAGCTCGAAAATTACAAGTAAGAAAGATTAAATCTAAACTCCGTTTTACAAATAACAAAATTACCGTCAATTTGAAGAAAATCGAAGAACTTTAAAATGAAGTAGAATTTTGGATTATAAATTATTTTTATCACTTCTAAGCTTAACTTTTGTGTTTTTGTTAGTGTAAAAATTCTGTATTACAGGTAAGAAAAATTCATTAAGTTGGATTTTTTATTTTATCTCAAAATTTATGATGTTCGAGTAAGAAAAAAAGAGTTCTCAAAAGCAAAACTTTCAATTTCATGAAAATTTTTATTGTTATGCAAAAAATATAATTTTGGAATTACAATTTTTTTCAGAGTCGAATTTTATTCTTCATTTTAAAAAGTCCACAAATGAACAGTCGAAAATTATTACAACAAACATTTTATTTTTTTAGCTTGCAAATTTATTAGTAATAAAAATATGATATTTTTTGCAGGTATTAGGTCAATTTAAACATTATTTTTTTAACTCAGAAATTCCAACATCCAAGTAAGAAAAACAAAATATCTACGACTACCCCCTATTTAAGTAATTGTTGCTAAAGTACAATTTTAGCAATCCTCATATCAATATTTACTTTATTGCCTACACTTTATATGTAGGTAAAAAAAAAACATCGCAACTTAATCCTCGTTTTGTACAGTTTTGTTTTATAGAAATAGATGCATCAAAAAAATTAAGGTAGTTACAAAAATAGAGCATTTTATTCTTTTTTTTCCTATTTGAATATTTTAAGAGAAAATCGAGTTATTTTATTGTAGTATATGATGGATTTGTATATTACAAGTAATACTAATGATTTAATAAAAATAACATTTTTGTTTTATTTAATGACCTTTCTTGTGAGTTTCGACCAACGTAATTTTTACTGAGCGGCATTTTCAATATTTCTATAAACAAATCGGAAAATCGTTATTTATACACATTTTTCACATTCAGATTTTCCTATTTATCTAGGATAGGATTTGACCTAATTTTTCATCCTTTTGCCATTTTTGTGACTAAATTTTTCTCTTATTATTAAATATTTACGACCACAAATTAGTATAAACTTTCTCAGCAAAGAATTTTACATTATCGGAAATCCATATTTTTTAAATTCACAAATTTGTCAAAATAATTGTTGCAACATTTTAGGAAAAACTCCATTTAAAAAAATTCCCAACGATTTTAAACATAAATTGAGTGTTTAACATGTTTATATTTAATTTTCGGCTTATAGCCCAGTTGTCAAGAGAGTTTGACTTCGTACAAAATGTGATCTCGATGAAACTTGGCACTTAGTACTTGAAAGGGGGTAGAAAACAATAAAAAAATCTTTGCTGCTCTAAAGTGTATGCTATTTTCGAAAACTAATAGCACCACGTGAAAGAGCGGAAAATTTTACTAAAAAATAATATGTTATTTTAAAAAAGAATTTGTATTACTATTAAAAATAAGAAAGCAAATTCGAAAACTCTACGTGCGCCGAGCCGTTGAATACAAATATTCAGGCGAGGCGTTCAGAAAAACTAAAGTATCTTTGTCTAAAATGTATGCAAAGAAAAAAAGAAAGCGTTTTAAAGAGGAGATTCAATTTTTTTTTGTTTTCTCATGGAAAATTTGACCGGAAGTTATAATTTCTAAAATTCTCACTGATTTTTATAAAACTGAAGAAATCTATTAATAGAGGCATAACAAAAAAAATCCTTGTACATTTATCATCACTATACTTTTACTTTTGATTTAAATATAATTAAATTGATGAACATTATCTCTGTTTAACAAAAATTATGTTTTAAAATGATCATTTTTTTACAACATTCATTCGACGCAATTTTTATTTTCAAAATAGTATGTATATAAATCAGAAATTAATATTTTTTTAAAATAATTTAGAAATTGATTTATATAAATAAATAAACACTATTTTGAAAATAAAAATTGCTTCGAATGAATGTTGTAAAAAAAAATGATCATTTTAAAACATAAGTTTTATTAAACAGAGATAATGTTTATCATTTTAATTATATTTAATGATGATGATAAATGTACAAGGATTTTTTTCTTATGCCTCTATTAATAGATATCTTCAGTTTTATAAAAATCAGTGAGAATTTTAGAAATTATAACTTCCGGTCAAATTTTCTATGAGAAAACAAAAAAAAAATTAAAAACGGCGCGCGTAGAGTTTTCGAATTAGCTTCCTTATTTTTAATAATTTTTTATAGTAATACAAATTCTTTTTTAAAATAACTTATATTATTTTTCAGTAAAATTTTCCGCTCTTTCACGTGATGCTATTAGTTTTTCGAATTTTTTTTTTGAGATATAATGAAAAAACCAAATTTTCGAAATTGTGAAGTTAGCATACACTTTAGAGCAGCAAAGATTTTTTTATTGTCTTCTACACCCTTTCAAGTACTTAAATGCCAAGTTTCCTCGAGATCACATTTTGTGCGAGTTTTTGTTCAATATTCTTCTCTGGTAACTGGGCTATTATAGATTTATTTGTTTATTCCGTATATTTAATTATTTCTGGTGTTTCCGATTATCTTTTCTTAATTTCCGCTACTACAACATTGTGTATTGTTATTGGTTCAATATTTTAAAGTTTTTTCCACGTGCTTTATGATTTAATGAAACACATTTTTATTTTCAGATATATTTGGCCAAATATTCCTTCCATATAAATACATTTAGATTTTTCGACATATCTCTTAAGATCTATACATTCATATTTTTCTACATTTTTTTTTATAAAATATCGAATATATATTAACAATGCTTAGTTCTATTTTTACATTTATTCAATAGTCCCATTTTTTAATATGCACTAAAACTTTTATATTTTATTTTATATCCCAATTGTTTTCTAAAATTGCTGGCTTTTATTTAAAGAATTTATGACATCTTGGGTTATTCCTATTTAAAAACTACGATTGAAAAATAAAAATTTTCTTTTATTCAAAAAGACCTAAAACCAATAAAAAACCAGCAATTACGTTTATTTCTATACGGAGTGTTCCATTAATAGGGGGTTAAATATTTTGGTAAAGTAAGTCTGCAATTTCTTATCATAATTTTTAGTGACGCCATATAATACGAGAGTAACACCAAAAATTTTGCAAATTAATGTAACAGAACTAAAACAGGTCGATTTTTTTAAAATGTTTTACAATTAAGATTTTTATTATGTTATGTTAAAATTGATACTAGTTTAAATTTTGGATTGAAGTTGTACATTACTTAAATCACCCGAAAATGTAAATAAAATATTAAAAAGTAAAGTGTACGATTAGATGGTAAAAAAAATACAAGGGAACCCTAATGCTACAAAAAAGACAGAAGTAAAGAAACTATGATCCGTTTTTTTAAGTTATGATAGTGGGAGCACTTCCGCAGAAGATTAATATATGCAGCTCATTAATTATTGAGATAAAGCACCAATATCGCCTGATTTGGCTTCATTGGAATTTTTCTTATCGGGTTACTTGAACTGGAATTTGTTTCATAAATTTACCATAGGACAAATGAGGCTTACTGATGCCAAGACTAAAAAATTAAAAGAAACAAAAACTAAATTTTTCTATTGCCATGAAGTAAATGGTGAACTTCTGCACTAATTATTTTTTATTGTCAAGTTCTATTCAAAATAAAAAAACTCAATTTGTTTCAGAAACTACTGGCCCTTTAAAAAATGAAGGCTGTAGAAACGTTCACCGATGAAAACAAAAATCGAGCTGTTTTTCTATACTCCCATTACTTATGAAGTTTAAGGTTCTTCCGCTTACCTGAAATATCCCCTAGGAAAAAGTTTTCAAAATATCAACTAACTCATAGATTTTGGACCTCTACTCCATGACTAAAGTACAGATTCTGCTTAATTTCTAATAAGTTTTTGGTTAAAATTTATTTTTATATTAATAAATTTGTCAGTCGTTTTCTTTTTTTGGAGAGCGGTTTTTTTTCTTTGGCACTTTTTTTATTGGATTCTTTTTTCTGGAAGTCTTTGTCTTAGGTACTTTTTTCCTAGGGGGTTTCTTCTTGCCAAGTTTTTTTCTACTACTTTTTTTTGGTTGTTCTTTATCCCTACCACCTGAAAGTAATACATTTTACAGTATTTTTCTTTAATTAATCAATAAAACACGGATTCTAGAAAAACACTATTGGTATGTTTGATTTATAAAGTGTGAGAGGGTCACTCACAGCAAGGGATGCAAGTGGATGCATTTTTTTTCTGGGGTTAATTACCATCTACACCAACCCCGATCTCCCCGTGACTCTTTTTTTGTACATTGAATACAATACAACGAATTTTAACGTAAAATTCCATGAAAAATCGATTAAGCCTGTGCAATATTGAACAGGTTTTTATATGCTGAACATTTAAGTAAGCAGGGCGAAATGCCCTCAATGGAAACCTATATTCCAACTAATATGTCGAAATAGGGAGCCCAGACATAAATAAATCTTGTATTCTAGTGACATCACACCTCAAGTTATATGTGTTCTCACTCACTGGGGGCTCATTTGCCATGCTTATCTTGTTATAACAGTTTCGGAGATGATTTTTTGTTTGGGTCTATTTCAATTTTATTTTTAGGAGAAAAAATGAGGAAGGAATACTAAAGTAGAAGACATTAAAAAATATCTCCAAGAAGAAGGAAAGATAAAGGAAAAATACAATACACATAAAGTTTTCAACATATTTTTTTAGCTTTATCTGATCCTATTTTCACAGGTTTTCTGACAATAAAAACACTTTTAACAAATTTGTAAAAAGACAAAAATGAACTATCTAGCAATTTATTTATATATTTAAAAATATATATACAGCTGGATTCAACAAAATTATATAAAAAACTAAAATAGTAAAAATGCTGCTCTGCACAAATTTCAGTGACTCTTTTAGTAATTTTTTTAATTTCCTTCTCAAGAGTTTACATATGTTTATGTATAAGAAAAGCGGCTACAATTGTGTTTAAATACACAAGACAAAGATGAGCTTTTCTTTATACACGGTTCAACTAAATTGAAGGCTATGCAAGTATTTGGTATTAAAATTTAGCCAGCCCTTGTTAGCCTATTTTTGCATCAAATAAATTACAGTTATTGTTATTTTATTTATTGTACTTTTTGAAAGATCTGCGTAGGTCATATAACTAACAGAGGGCGACATCATTGTTATTGTATATCAGACCAGAAAAACTGTATTTAATAAAGAATTATTAAAAAAAATTGTTTTTAAAATGGGATTAAACAAATAACAGATTTTGCTGATGTTTACCAGTAATTAATTTACTTGAAAGAACTAAATTGTGTTGAACCTTTTCTTTGCATAGTCTTAAATTTAAATCGTCTTTTTTTATTTAAATCATTTTGTACACAGCCAATGCTTGTTTGAGAATAGAATTGTCAAAAAATAGGATTGCCTAAATACAAATTTTCAAGACTGTTTAAAAATATGTTACAATTTAGCATGGCACTGATATTTTTGAAAATGGAAGCACAAAAAGTCTATGAGCAAATTATACAATTAATATATACGGGTTAATCCAAACAGTATTTCAGTAAAAAATAATATTATTTGAAGAATAATTAGGCCACAAGTGAATTTTTAAATAAACTCAAAATCTGTTTTTAAAATTCATCCATATTATTATTTTCTTATTAGCAATATGTAATATTATGAAAGGCGAGTCAAAGTAAATAAAAATATATTTAAATACTTTTTTCAAATTTCAATTTCAAAAGAAATGGCAATTTTCATTTTAGACAATTGTTGTCACCCATTCAACCTTCAAATGATATTATTTTTTAAATTTTGTTTGTATATCACAACCTCTCCATACCTGTACATAATCTTTGACTGGAATAGTTAATACATCTCTCTATATATATAAATATTTTAAATAAAATATCAATATTTTTAATCACACAAAAATAATACCTACATAAAAATAAATTTAGATTTTTATTTTTCACTAATTGTAATATAATTTTTTTGTAGAACTATTTTGATTTGGTCATTATATGTCTTGCTTTTTGTATAATATACTTATCGGATATAGGATTATCGCTGGTGTCCCGCTGTATTTGAGAAACAATTTGTACAATTTTGGAAAAACATGTTCATTACAATAGTGGCCAAGAAGAAAGATCGCCCTTGTATCTGCAAGTTCAGCTTATCAGAAAGAGGTATTATTGATAAAAACGCTTGCAAACTTTATTTTTAGATATTTCTCTTTATGTTTATTCCCTAAAACTGTGCAATGAGCGGTTCAGACCACACTTAATCAAACATACGGTACAAATTATGTGATGATTGAATTTACAAAATTAGAAAATAACTTTTCCTTTGAATTTAAAAAGTAGACTTTTTACAAAAAATTGTAAAATGAATATAAAATAAATTTTCTTGTATAAATATATTGTTTGAAATTCAATTTTTTGGGTTCGACATCCCAATATCATGGGTTTCTACCTTTTGTATTCATAAGTTGGGCCTTCCAATCATATAAATTAAATATGAAAACCGGAAGTGCAAACTCTTTACGCTTATAAATGCATTTTATAATTTAATTCATTTGTATCGCAGACCCAACTGATGAATTCAAAAGGCAGAAACTTGATTTTGGGATATTGAATCAAAAGAATTGAATTTCAAACAATCACTAGAAATATTAGTTGAGTTATAGTATTTAAAATATTAATAATGGTATTTATTTTGACCAAGTTTAAAAAAAATTGGACGGGAAACAGTATAAATCAGACATTCTTCCATTAAAAAATCTGTATAAAAAACATTTCATTGAAATAAAAGAAATTTGGGTACATTTAAAATGGGTTCAATATACTTTTTTTTCTACCAACATAAGGCAATCCATACTAAGCTACAAATCAAATAAATAAAAATTAAATTAAAACATAAATATGTATATTAGGATATTGCAAATTTTCAAACAATAGTCAAATTTTTAAAATCCTGCAATTTAGCATATAGCGTGTTCAAAAGATTTTATATGTAATTCGGGTAAGCTTAATCTTTTTTAAGGAGGAAAAATTATATAAAATCAGTCAAAATTGGAAGATCACAAGAGTTGCATACATGGTGAAGAAAATTTAAATGCAGATTATTGTTATTCTGTTAATAAAACTGTATAGGATCATTTTTACCCTAGTGAAATAAACAATTTTCTATCTAACTCTCATTTATCACATCTGAGGTTTTCTATTTCATCAAACTGATATTATTTCAATAAATTGCGACCTTGTTCATCTAGTTTTCCGCTGGAGCATATACTATATGTTGATTTAAAAATATATTCTTAAATCATTAAAAATACAATTACATCCACATAGACTTGATTTTCACTGTATTTAATTATCAGTTGTTACTTTTCACTTACCTTATTTGTGATTTTTCTTACAAGAACAATAAAAATCCAATTGCACAAAGAGAGAAATTTTTCGTCGTTTCGTCTACCATACAATAAACATTATCATAATTTTGATTATGTGATGAATGTGGAATGAGATCAATTTGAAGAGAATTATTTAAGTTTTTAGCGATGTTTATATATCCACGCAAAGGGAAGACCAAAAAAATGCAAAACAAACAGAGCAGATGATCTGAAATTTGATGCTGATTTCATAACAATTATTTATTAAACTGTTGATAAAAACACTAAACCCAAACCGGTACAAATTTATTTATAAAGAGCTACAGCCTCTAAATAAGTAAAAAGTGATTTAATGAGATTTTTTTACATATGTTATAACATATATAAAAGTATAGAGGCATTAGAGAAAAGTGGTAATTATTATTTTTAACTGTTTCCACTGGTCCCTTTCTACATTCAATTTTCTATAAAAAAAATTAACATAACAGATACCTGATTAAACTTTAGAGACCCGAAGATGGTCATCAGAGGCTGAACCTAACATCAAGGTTAAAATTGTAGTTGTATTTATCTAACTACATGTTTGTTTTTTTTAGTTTTTTCATTTATAAGAATTATAGGACTTTATATGCACTTCATATTATTTATATTTTTTATCTACCTTATAATTAATACACGAAACATTTTTTTAACAATCTAGAGATGGTGAAACTATTTAAAGTGGTACCAGACAATATCAAATCTATAAAAATTGATGAATAGTTTTGAATCCTAAAAATATTCACTTATGTATTTACTTCACGGTCACTTTTTTTTTAAATTTTAGATTCTGCCTTTATGTTTTTGTATGTTCTATACATTGTATGATAGTGGATACTGGATACATAGATAAAGAATCAGTTCTAATTGAGCCCAGAAAACCCAATCAAATCCAAATTAATAAGGAAATGCAATGAAAACCTAAAATTTTTATTCAAGTATAATAATATTGAACTGAATTGTGTACTAGGTTATTCAGGCCAATCAGGGAAATCTGGTATCTTGGGCAATTCTGGTAAATCAGGCAATACTGGTAATTCAGGAAACTCTGGCATTTTTGGAAATAAATTAGCAGATCTGCTGGCATGGCCAGAAAGCTCTACTGAGCAATTCCATTTGGATACTGATTGCTGACCTATTATTAAAACAATAGAGATCAAATATGACAGGTGGTAGGATCCATAATGACACCCTACCATGCCATAGCTGTCAAACGTTTAAAAATATGAGATAAAAACAGTTCAAGGTGTCTAAAATGGCTTTAAATATAATTCTTCTATAAGTGAACATATTTGCCATAGTCTAGTAAAAAAGGAGCTTCCCTGAAATTACCTATTGCAATCACAAAGTACCAACAGTTCTATGTTAAGTAAGAAGATTTGAACCAGCAAACTTAAAAATTTAACAATTCTTAAAAAATGAGCAATTTCCTATATATCTTGCAGAGTTAAATAATAACTCTATTTTAGTATTATCATCACAACATATGGAAAACTTACTACTACAAAATTCGCTTGATTCACTGTTTCTTACTACTAGAACTTTGTCCTGCTTCCTGTATGTCATCATCATCATCTTCCTCTTCTTCTAATAATTTTTTGGCCATTTGTAAAGCGTGGTATTCATTATAGTGCTTTTTTCTTTTGTGTTCAAATTCCTTCCTCCTTTGTTGCTCTTCTTCTGTTAAGTCTTCTTCTTCTTCTGAGTCATCTGACTCCTGCATAGCTTTTGGAGGTTGGTCTAGAGCTCTTGCCATTCTAGAGACATTGAAAACCTCTTGAATTATGTTAATAACATTTGTGTTCTAAAAATCTGTACTAGCAATCTCTTACTTATTACTTATAAATATGGATGAATATGTGTGGGTGCAAAAAACTACTATTTAGATACCTGGCATTTATATTATGGCAGAAATTAATTGCATTTTATTCTATTCTGAACTCTAAATAATTTTATTTGTTTTACCTTTCTGCTAGCTCTTCTGGATTTAATCCATCCAACTGGTCTGGATCCATATAATTAAAAGGTGTCTTAGGTTCTTCAATTTTCATGTGACCATAATCTTTATCGGCGGGGTGAAGAGTTGCTATAATATTCATCTCATCCCATTTTGTCTCTTTTGGCTTCCTTAAAACAATATTTTATTGAAAACATAAGCATGCCTTTCAGAAAAGGTAGAAACTTAAAAGAAAAAAGTATCTTACTTTACGTTAATCTGTGATTCTTGTTTGTCAAAACTACTAGAATTTTTTAAAATACTCTTTTTGGGCCTTCTTGTTAGATTTTCTGCCATTGTAGCAAGAAAGTCAAAAGGGTGTCAGAACCATCAAACTTCAAAACTTGAATGTCAAAACTGTCACAACTGTCAATCGAGTTGCTGATCCAAAGGTCGTTTTATATTTGACGCAATGGGGTAACGTAAGGAATTAACAAATTCCAATTTTTTCCACACGCGATAATTACGAACCCAAATTTAAAACTAGAATTAAAATCATTGTATTTTTTAATAGACGAACTTTCAGTTAGATGTTAAATCAAAATATTGAGTACAACAGATTCTCCAAAGGCATTTCAAAAAAGCAAAAAGTAATCGAACGCCATTTTTCCATCGGTTATTGAACAGGAGTAGAAATTATGATTAGTGATTTGTTTACATTCAAAAATAATTTAATAAAGGTTTTCGAAAATGATAAAATGTTTTCAGAAAAACTCGTTGGTTGAATCAAGCATTCCTGTGAATGTTCACACCTTGGTTACCTTTATAGTCCAATTTTCGATAACGTTTGTTATCGAAGCACTCTGTCAGCAGAATTTAAATCCAGAGAATTTTTTATTAAATATTATTTAAGGCGAAAAACTTTCTTTCAGCACCACTTCAATAACAATAAAACAGAAACTTCAGAGTTTATTTTGAAAATGACCGCGTTTAGTAGTTAGCTGTCAACAGTCAAATACATTTACAGAAAAATTGGAAATAAAAAATTTTCAGTTTAGAATGCATTAAAATTCGCGTATTCGCCTTTCTAAAAAAACGTTTCCATTAAAAGTCTGCGCCATATCGGTCAAACCTGGAGGAATTTACAAAAAAACTAACACGAAAGTGAAACCCGCATGCGCGCTTTATTAATAGTTTGGTTCTGTACTGTATCAAATTTCTGTGAAAATTTTCAGTCTCATCTTTAGTCAGGAGGGGTGTAGTTGTTGTTGGTGACAGTGGTGATTAAGTGGAAAATAAGAATTCTTAGCTCAGGGTGAGTGAAATATACAGTTATTTCTAAAATTAATTTACTCCCGCAACTTGTCGTTCTGTTGTTTCTTGAAATCCTGAAGAACCTTGAAGTCTCGACGGTTCAACGTTCTTTTGTGTCTTTAAGTCAAGGGTGGAATGGTCCGGTCCAGTGGGTTAAATCATTACAGGTGTCATCAAAGGATTAAGTTTTATTTATTTGCAGTAAACAATTTGGTTTATTTGATATTACCTAGGTTTCAGGGTTTGCAATAACAACAAAATTGATTTTTGCCGGGTAGCTTTGTTGTACACGAAAATCAGTAATATTTTATATCGCTATATCTACCAAAAGCAAAAAACAACAATGTTATCTTCCCTGTTAAAAGTTTATGGCGTCTTATTAGTGTAAATGATAATACATAATTAACGTAAATAGTCTTTTTGTTCGTATCAACTTTTATTTTTCAGATAGTAAATACTAGGGACTGTCATTATTTATGTTTGTCTCACAAACGGCAACGTTGTGTATTGTTACGAGGGTAACGCAAAAATAATAATTTTAGTGATAAAAAAACTTCATCGGCTCTTTAATTTAATAACAAAAACAAACATTAAGTACAGCATGGATCATTCTAATATTGCATTAAGGATTGCGGTATTAACGTTAATATTTTAAGAAAAACTACTTTTCTTGTAGATTCTTGTAGAGAATATCTTTGATGAGTGTCAATGTGAGAGGTATAAAAAGCTCATACCTAGCGAAAGATGGACGTTCTTTTTCTTTATCGTGAAGTAAAACAGGCTTCTGAATCAGTTGAGGATTCATAAGGGACATCATTAATATCTTGGGACGTTAGTAAGACGTCATTTGGGCATTTAAAGGAGTGTTATGTATTGATTGAAAAAAAAAACACAATATAAAATAAATATTTTATATGATCATTAACATTTTTACTGGTAAATTTTATATACAGTTATTTTAAAACCCCAAACAGAGAGTAAAGTAGCACTTTTACTGCATTTTTTTGGACCTGCATGCAAATTTGGTAAATATAAGGGATTAAAGCAATACAATGAATCGCCTGATTTTATTAAAAACTGCAAAATTATATAAGCTTTAAAAGAGCTACTAACTGTATTAAGCAGACTGTTAGGTTGTAATTATGAGAATATAACTATTTATTTTTGTTACATTTATTTTTTTGTAACACTTTTGTAAACCTAAATCTAAAATAATACTAGCCAAGAGCTAAATGAAGGATTATTATCATTATTATTATACTCTCTATAATCGTTTGTCACCGGATTTCAAAATTGTAACTGTGGACCGAGATTCGGGGTCTTAAACTTTATATGGAGTACCTGAAATCTACGTCCAGTCCGAACTGCTGGAGCTAGAATCATGAAATTGGGTAAATAAACTTAATTAATGTTTTAGAGGTAATGCAGTAATTAATAGTATTAATGCATTCATTTAGCGAGTACCCAGAACCTTCATCCGTTCAACCAAGACAAAAAAAGCAGTCACGAGACTCTTCAGTTTATTTTTTATTACGTTATAAATGAAATGGTATTCTTGAATCCTACCTGTATAAAAACGGAAATTCCTAAGGAAATTCTAAGAAACCGAGAGCTTACTACAAACAACTTTCATAAAATACAAATGCACAGCAATTTCACCCGAAGAATCCAAATTCCAAAATTTACAATGGAAGTATTAACATTCCATCATATCTTCAGTTTCTATTGTTAGAAGTTATATCCGTTATCCGGTGGCACAAAATGGCACTATTCTAAAATGACTAGGTACCAATTTTGGGATTGTTTATTTCAGGTTTAAAGGACAGTACTTTTGTTTTCATTTTTTTTATGAAAATTAAAAATAATTATTTAATAATAATTGTAATAACAGATCTTTTAAAAACAGGTTTTTAGGGTTGGTATGTAATGTTTATGTTAGTCGGAAAGAATAAGAAATACAAAACAAAACAAGCCTGAAAAATTATAAAATATTACAATATAACAAACAACGTAAGAACGGTTTCTGCCTTTCTGCTTCGTCAGTTAGACTTTCGAGTCCAATCAATCAAATTCTAAACGCGTAAATCAATAGCAATGTCCGCTATAAGATAAAATTCGCAAATGTGCTACCATCTATCAGTAAAACTGATAAATGAAGTGAGTTTTGACTTGACAACGTTACAAAGCAACGAATTCCCAACTTGCATTGGGGCTGCAATTTTCAAGTAAAAGGTACGTTTTAGTGGGAAAAATTTAAATGGACAATTTTAAGTAATAGCTTCAGACTTCTCTTATTATTTAATTAATTAATTCGTAAAGCACAATAAATATATCACTTTTCACATACAATAAAGACTCCAGAAGTGGGTATTACTTCTCTTCTTATTAGTCACATTATCATTTTATAGTAATCATATAAAACATTATTTATATAAGCAATAAAACTAAATTGAGCGCATTTTTTCGAAAGTTAACTACTCGTTGTGATGTTTATCGAGGCGAATAACCTCTTTTTTTCTTCTTTTTCGTACGTTTTCGGAATATTTGTTTATGGTTGTTACGTTTAAATACTAGTACTATTCAATATTCAATGCCAAATCAGTGTGCGCAAGTTAATTTATGGTGATACCTACCTTGAAGATAAGGATTTTTTTAAATTGAAACAGAATTTCATATTTGTATAACTTTTACCGTTTACCGCATAAAATATATTGCATTGGGATCTGACATGGGGGCGTGGCCTATCCAAGATGGCGTCAATTAGGGTGAAGATTTAAATTTGACACGAGTGTTGCTCTCTTATTAAATATAAAAAATGAGTCTTAAATTTCAAACAAGCTGAACGCATTTTATACGCTGGACATTTGGTTAAATGTGGGAAAAAAATTAATGAAAGTGTCAGTGGATGTTTGGACTTAGTGGCTTTCTGTTTATCAACGTCGAATTTGCGAGGTAATCCCCATCAAATTAATGGGAAAATTGCAGAAAATGGACAGGTGATGAGTGTTGTTTGTTCCTGCAAGGCTCGTTCAGGACCAAAATTTACCCGGATCGAGAGTACCTTTCCCCACGTTTTCGAGGATGCTGAAGACGATGGTGTTATCAGAATTTCTCTTTTAGCCAGCTGAACCCTTAAAACGGCCAATAACTACCCCCTAGTGGGGTTAAACTGGAAGCACATCATTTCTCTGTAAAAAAACGTCTTTTCCCTCGTTTTCGAGGATGCTGAGCACGGAGGTGGTGTTGAAGATCACTTCCGACCCTCACCAGCCCCTCCACCGGCCAAAACTCACCCCCGACAAGGGTGTTTAAAATAAAATTAGATCAGCGGCAAAACGTCCGGTTTTGACAATTTTCACCGTCTAAATTAGTTTCTTTCAATCTTCTTTCTTTGATTTTATTAGATATTTCCACCACTTTCGTTGTTACTCTTATCTTGTCATTTCTGATATTATCTTTCCTTGTAACGTAAAATTTACAGGATGTTCTATTTAAAAAATCGAAGTTAGTAACATTTCCGGCGAAAAGTTTATTAAAAAAAATTGAAGGAGATATAGGCATGGCCCTAGTCTCATTGCCACCCTGTATACGACTTGGGCAAACCCTTTTATTGTCTTTTTTTGTTAATACATACCTACACATCAACAATCGTATGATTAGGTATTCTGAAGAAAGTTATGGACTAGATCATTTAAATAGATACGTAAATTATAAAAATAATAAAAACACATTTTGTTGGTATTAATTAAAATAACATTAAGAGAACCGGTCTGAAACAAATGCTGAAAGATCGGGGACACTCTATCGGACTCAAATATATGTCTTTCTAATGACTTTTAAAGTATATTTTCTAATTACTAATTTTTGGCTAAATTAATGTTAGTTTAGCCTATTTTCCCATTACTTTCTTTAAAAAAATGTTCAAACAATATTGTATTTTTCAAATTCAATTTTATTTTTTAATATTCAAATGTTGCACAAAGTGTCTCCGGGGTTTCTAAATGATTATTTTTTTCATCTGTCAAAACAGTTAGAATTTGTGGTTTCAGCCAATAATAACTCATGATCCTAACCAATCATTGTGTTTTATACTGATAAAACCGCTTCGTCGTTTTTGTTTTTTGATTAAACTGTGTTTACCTATTTGAGATGTCAAATGTAAACATTTATCAATTATTATTATACTAAAATGTATTGCAAATCTATGTTAATAACCAAATTTCAAAATGTATTTGTAAACTAACCTGTTTTTATTAGTTTATTTAAAACGCCTTTAATATTTTTACATACCTCACTTTAACACTAAACTTAAAATTAATTAAATTAAGAAAGACTTCATTTCATTCTTCTTCTTCGCTTTTATTAAGGCGCCGTTTCGCGGGGTAGCCAGTCAAAAAATCGCCTTGGTGGCCCTGTATTTTCAATTTTCAATATTTGTGTGTAAAGTGTCTTTTGCATAAATGACTATGTTCTCTGTTTTCAATACAAAATGATTCAAAAAATAATCCTTTCAAATACGACTCGTCCTCTGAAATTTTATAGATTAAATTTGGAGGACTCGTGGTATTACCTTTGATTAAATAAAGTATTTCGTCTTCAATTTTTCGGCACTCGTGGATTGAGAAAACAATTATAGTCTATTTTTATGTATGAGAGAGTATTAAAATAAAAAAGCGTTCGTAATCCATAGGCGTACCACTTCTTTTAGTAGACAGTTAAAATATTTTGTGAAGTTATACCTCGAGTATTTTCGTATGAAATAACCTTTGTATAAATATAATAAATATATCGGATGTACACTTATATTTTCACCTAATTAACCTGCTTATAACTTCTAAGCAGCTGAAGGTAAAAAAGTGCAATTTTTTCTAAAATATTTTATTTTTCCACAAGGTATGTTAAGAACATTGTGTCAAACGGGTTATGTATGTATAAGGGTTTAAACTTTGACTTTTAAACAACGTTACGTTCATAAATAATAATTTTAATATAAAAACTACTTCTTACCTACAAATACAAATCAGAAGATGAATTGTCGCAACCAATATTTACAATGAGTGGCTCGATCATTTCATCAGTAATATTGTCCAACTTCCACATTTTCTCTTCTTCTTTAATCGTATGATTTACTGCCTTTTCCCAGTTTTCAGGCTTCACATTATTTACAGCCTCCAAAAACAACTGTTTAACATCACTCATTTTAAAAGAATTATTTTTTCCTGAAACTTCTCCCTTTATCTGTGCCCATATCAGTTCAATCGGGTTTACTTCGCAATGATATGGTGGTGATCTAACCACCGTCATCCCACGATTTTTTGCAATTTCATCAATTTCATATTTTTTTAATTTCTCTTTATGAAGGGAACACAAATGATACAGTTCTCTTCTCACAGAACCGGGATGGAACTTAATATTCTTTGAATTTAGCCAATTCTGTAAATCTTTTTTTAACCACTTGGTTGTGGGCATTTTTTCTGTAAGTCTCGAGTGATAACTTGCATTATCCATTACTATTATACAGTTCTGAGGAAGAAGATCTATCATTTGTTCGAACCACTCTTTAAAGACATCAGCATTCATGTCCTCATGGTAGTCACCGGTACGAGTAGATTCAAAAGTCAATAAACCACCTTTAACAAAACCGTTTGAACTACCGATGTGTACTATTATCAGTCTGCGCCCCTTTCCTGATGGTGGATTTAAACCAGTAGATAAATTATTTAAAAAAGCCTGTCTTCGACTTGTAACAGTTTCATCTTGCCAAAATTTATTTGATGTATGTCCCTCGTTGATCCATGTTTCATCTAAATAAAATATATTTCTTCTTTGGTTTCTCATTTCTTTTATAGTCCTTAGGTAATTTCTTCTTCATACTACAATATCGCTTCTTTCTATTAAAATAGACTTTCTGGAATGCTTTTTCCATAGAAAACCTATTTCTTTTAAAAGTTTCCATAGTGTGCTTCGACTCATTTCAGGGTAATCCTTATCATCTCGAACCGTGGCAAGAACTTTGTCTACTGTCGGAAATTCTTTTCTAAAGAAGAACGCATGCACTTTAGTTCGAAGTCTTTCTTTCAAATGATTTTCTATTTGAAATTTTGGTTTTCCTGGAGCTTTACGTGCTGTTTGAAACTCGCCACATTTCTCTTCTTTAACAACTCTGTAAATCGTAGATTTCCCAACACCAAGCGTACTACTAACTAATTCCACTGTGTCATCAACACTTTTACATAAATGTTTGTCTGTAAATGATTTAAAACAATTAAATATTAATGTTTTTTCATTAACTGTTAAAGGACCGATTTTTTGTCGTTTACGCGGTACTTCCAAATTTTCCATGATCACACTAGAATTCACAATAGACTGCACACTGCACCTTGCATGTTGCAACTAAACGACATTTAGTAAGCTCTCAAGAATACACAACTGGACCTCCTTACTAAGGGATTTATCTACTTATAATTCGATTACTGTAAGAAATTCTTGGAATTAAAATAAAACAAAATTGGCAAATAGGTACTTATTGAAAATAATCTATGTTATCTTTAATACACAGGGCTTTTGGCCTGTCTAAACCTTTTTCTATTGTTCTGTACAGCTTATGGTTATAAAAGACCAATAAAAGAAGCAAAACTTGTATTAGCTCAGGTACATTTATGACAATTTTAGGAAATATTTAGATTATTCCGTAAAAATATTTAAAATGACCGTACTAAGTTTTGCATTAGAAATGCTGCTTTATTACTTTCCCATGCATAAAAATAGACCATAATTATTACCTTCAATAAATGTACAAAAAAGATAATTAAAAATAAGGTTTTAACTTTTAATAACTTTTTGAAAAAGATAAATAAAACATTTTCCACTTCGGAAACTTGCAGATTTCTGAATAAAAATTGTTTTTAAATCACCATAAAGCTCATTAGATTTCATGAGAAATGGAATGAAATGGTCCCAAGTGTTCCGTAATGTTGATTAACCATTTCTGATGTAAATTCCGAACCATAATCTGGTTTTTCTAAATTGAATTTTAATGTTGTCAGAAAGGTATACTGCAATCAAATTCGTTATTTACAGATCGAAATATATCGAGAAAAGTAAAACTAAAATTGAAATAGTTACACAAAAAAAGCATCTATGGTGAATTTTGCCTTCTATCTCGATAAATTTGGGAACTCTAAGATATTCAAAACATTTTTTTAGCAATGTACAAAAGTACTCCTATAAAATAGAGAATTATTGGTTTGTGTGATATTTTTCCCTACTTTATTATTTGTTTGCAAGATAAACAGGCACTTTAATAAACTTATCGCAGGTGATGTCACGTTTTTCCATTATATCCTTTTCTATTGACAAAGTCATTGTGTTCATTCTCGTATACCTCGAGCGAAATCTTTTATTGAAAAAATTGTTACGTTTACCTTCTCAAATTGTTAGGTCATCTTTAATAATGCCGTATTCCGTAGAGCTAGATAACTGTATACACAAAATTGTTTACAAATCCTAATCGGCTTTGCGAATAGTTCTAACAACTCGACAATCGATATGAGGCTATCTAGCCTAGTTGAATGCTTAACTATAAAGGTAGGTTGAATAATGAGGTATGCAACAGTTTGTATATAATTCCAAAATAATTACCTTTTAAATGCATATACACTATTTGGTAATGCCAATGTTTTGGAAGTAGTTGAATACATTCATGGATCCAGCATTTTCTCTTCTTCCTATGGCTCTCTCATTATTTAAATAATACATTCCTGTGTCATTTTTCGTAAGTAATATCATAAAGGCATCTAATTTTTTCCGAAAAAAAAAAAACGAAAAAACACGTTGCTAAGTAATATTTTAACAAGAAGCATGAGTGCTGGTGGCAACAAAACGAATGCATTTTGTTAAAAAAATATTACTTTGAATTGTGTTTTTTCGATTTTTTTCAGAGGAAAAATTAGATGCCCGAATGGTATTTGACAAGACTATTTAAGGAGTAACAGATTATTTTGCATACACATAGCTTACAAAACATACTACCTATTATATATGCATACATAATAAATATCTAGGTATTAATTTGAAAACAGGTAATTTATCTAATCACAAAGTACTACAAACTTAATTATTTATGGTACAATTAAAATATAAATTGTAGTAGGAGTATTGTTTGAAATCTTTGTTAACTCATTGATAACTTTGGGTGTAGATAAATCATTAATGTTGTTGATGGATCCAGCTGTAGAGTGAGAAGCTCGAGGAGTGGCTGCAGGATCTTCTGTTTTTTAGCTGGAGGTTCTGAGGCGTCACTTCTAAGGGTGTTTATGATGTTGGAATAATGCTCATTATCCATTTGCATATAAAGCTTAATTGAGTTGGCTGAACTGTGGCCAGTAATTTTAATTAATTGTTGTTCACCTGCCCCTCCTTTAGCCAGGTTACTGACTGCTGTCGACCGCATAGAGTGGTTTGTTATTTTTATTTCTTTTGTATTTAATCCTGCCTTCTCTGCTGTGAAAGTTCGTTTTTTACCACTGGAGTGTTCATGTACCATCCACTTGATTGTTCTTTGTTCCATGATGGGTTTACTGTTAAGAATAATCTATCAGTTGTTTATGAAATAATTTTGTCACTTTTCCTTCCATTCCTGGATTGTTGGAATCGATGTAGTCGACTAGAAGAGGAAACGTTTACACCAAGCTTATGTATTTTTCAGATCTTCACTAAAATATTCGCGATTCGGTTTTATTAAATCCCAATAATCCATATCTATGTTTAACAGAAAGAAACCGCAAATTGAGGTTATTAACTCGAAAAACGTCCGTATAAAAACGATGAATTGGAAGATAAAAAGCGCATCGCTAATAATGGTGATAATAACTGTAGAAAATATAGCAAATTGCATATTTTCCCTGGCCAATTTTGTCGGCCGTGAACTGCTTCTACGTCTCTACGCCTCGGATCGCCTTGGCTTGCACTTCGAAGAAGAAAAAGTCATTGTTTGTAGTTGCGCCACTTCTACTTTTGTAACACTTTTTTGCAGCGCATTCTCGATTTTTCACACTTGCTGTCGTCACTTGGGGAAAACGTACGGATTGTTAAAAAAATATATTTCAATTACTGGATATGTCATTGTTTCTATTTATGATTAGTTAGGTACAACTGTGTTAAAAGAATTTCGATAAATTGAAAAGGGGACTATAATGTCAAATCTCCAAAAATCCCAATTTCGACTTTGACACCTAGCCAATTGGAAACTTGCTTGAAAATTCACTCATCTCATAAGCTATTTCCAAAGTGCTTTCTAAGGAAGCTACAACTTCCTGTAGATGCCGTCCAAAAATTGATTTTTAATGCATATATTTAAAAGTGTCTTTGAAATTACCTTCCTTCATCCTTGTTGCCTCGCTACGAGTAAACCTCAAAAGCCAACAGGAGGCTTGTCCGAGTTAGAAATGACGGTGCCTTACCTTTTAACGAGCGATTTTCCATCATCACGATATAAAAACTAACTGGAACAATACAGAAATTTGGTTTTTTATGTATTCTCACAAAAAAATAAGCAGAGTTAGTCCTTTGAAATTTCATAAAAACAATATAATTAATAATCTTTTTTCTAGTATTAATTCGTGTACAAAATATATATATATATATATATATATATATATATATATATATATATATATATATATATATATATATATATATATATATATATATATATATATATATATATATATATATATATATATAGAGTATCGGGGTCCGCAAATTGCGGGCCCCTATTACTAATTAACCTATGAATATGTGAGGTTTTATATATTTGTTAACATATTATTGTATATGGATATGCCTGTAATAGTTGTGTATATCACTGCGAAAATCCAAAGTTAAATAAAAAAATAAAACTGGAATTTTGAACTAGACATTAGTTATATTGCTTGCAATTTTTAACAAGCATGAATTGGCGGTTGAAATTTTATTTCATAACTGCAAAGTTCAGTCTAGCGATTTACCTAAAAGTTGTGAACTCATGAATTGTATGATGTATGAAAAAGAAGTTGATATTAAAATAATAGAAATTTTTATTGACGAACCTGCATTTTTACTGCTTGAAAAGCTTATATACGAAAGAAAAAAAAGAAAAAATGGTTTTACAAGGTGTGTTCAAATGCTAAATGGATTTGTATTTCAGGTTGTTAGTTTTACCACAAAGATTTTAGATTTTAGAAATTGTAATATAATTAACCATTTTATAAACTGATCTTTCATTTTTGAATATTTGCTTCCACACCTATTCATAGTAAGATGCTTATCATACTAGGTATACATGCAGTATAAGTAGAACATGACAAATCTTAAGACACATGATCCTATAAATAACGTAATTTGCCGATCCCTATTTTGTATACATAAAGGTCCGAAATTTGCGGACCTGCATTAATTATTAATAAGGGTCCGCAATTTGCGGACTCCGAGACTCTTCCTTAAAAAATATATAATTAAGAACATAATAAAACGTTATACACCGTCTTTATGATACAAACATGGGAAACAAAAGTTCATTGCCAACCAACTGGTTCATTAATAATAATATTGTCATTAACGCTTCCAAGTTCGAATAAAATATGACGTTTATCTTAATAAATTCCAAAAATTATGATATTGTTTTAATTTGATATTTCCAATGTGAAACTTAAAATGAAGATAAGGCGTGTTTGTACATTCAAAAGCTATTTTGTTTTAAGTCAGTGGATATTTCGTAACCAATTTTTTTAAATTGTAAATTAATTTGCCACCACCAAATGTGCATTAGAACCGGAAGTATTTGTCTCCCATTAGATTATGTCCTTAAGAAAGGTTCCTGTATCTTGAAAAACTGAAACATTTAAAG
This sequence comes from Crepidodera aurea, assembly GCA_949320105.2. Classification (NCBI taxonomy): domain Eukaryota; kingdom Metazoa; phylum Arthropoda; class Insecta; order Coleoptera; family Chrysomelidae; genus Crepidodera; species Crepidodera aurea. The sequence goes on along the minus strand of OX439474.1, from coordinate 18,739,795 downwards.
ATTTTTGTTAAGGCTCCCATACACGATCAAACAAGTTTGTCAAACTAAATTTGATCAAAAGTTTGTCAAGCAAGTTTGAGGTTCCTGCCAGCCCATACACTACCTATACATTCAAGTTTGTCAAACTGCATTTTTAGTAGTAGACCTCAATACTTTTTTATATTCCTTCCTCCAAGAAGTTCGTACGGAATTAATTTTCTTTTTCAAAACTTCAATATTTTTCACCATACAATCTCATGATTGAAGTTTTGCGAGCAGTATTTCATAAGCAGCTCTCTTCTTTTCTCTATTAGCGTAATCTTTTGATTTTACCCTCCACAACTCAAGCATAGATTTATATAAATCAAAAAATTCTGTAAAAAATCCTTATTCCATTGTTTATTAAAACGCACAAACAGAACTATTAGTAATAAATTAAATTAAGCACAAACATCCCTAGACAACAAACATAAAATGAAATGTAAAGTATTATCAATGGTTATCAGTTATCACACACACTAAACTGCTCCTACGGATGGGAATTGAATTACAAGTTTGACAGTTTGGCTTGATGGGACCAAACACAAGGGCATCGAGGAAATGAAAAAGCAGACGAATTGGCCAGACAAGGCTCGTCAATGGCATTTTATGGTCCAGAACCCTTCTGCGGTATAGCAAAAACAACAGTTAAAAAAGCAATCAGCAAATGGGTGGAAAAACAAGCCCAAAGCTGGTGGGAACAATCCCCAGGACAGAGGCAGGCAAAAAGGTTTCTCAAGAAACCATCGCCTACACTCACGGCAGACCTACTAAGCAAGGATAGAAGGTCCGTAAAAGCAATAGTAGGCATGCTTACAGGACACTGTAAACTCAACAAGCATATGAAAAACATAGGTCTGGCAGAAGAAACCACATGCAGGTTTTGCCAGACAGAGGAAGAAACCTCAATCCATATTCTATGCGAATGCGATGGAATAGCAAGGACAAAGTTTTCACGGAAGGGAACGGAATACCCAGAGGCAGAGAGCTACGTTGAAGAGCCACTGTCAGGGATCCTAACCATACTTAAAAGGACGAAGCTCGCGCAAGTCATTTAACTATCAGGGGAAACACAATAGACCTGCAAAGGTCGCAGTGGAGATAGGCCGATGGGCCAACCCTTTTTACATCTATCTATCTATGGGACCACACACCGTCAAATTTGACTGACAAGCCTTCAAACCGCAAACTACTTTTCAGACAAAAACAGAAAAGTATGAAACTTATAATCAAGCCATCAAACTCACAAACTTCACACACACACGGTCCAACTAATTTGTCAAACTGGCTTGACAAGCCAAGTTTGTCAAACAAGTTTGATCGTGTATGGGGCCTTTATGCGATAATACGACAATAAAACTTATTTATCATTTGTAATTGTAATAGGCCTTGAAAGACAAAAGTTAGCCATTTTAGATGTTAAGTGTAGCTATTTATTTATCCTGAAGACCCTTCATTTCAACCCATGGCAACGGGTGACCTTTGAACTTTCAGAAATCCCGTACTGTCACGATTCCCATTCTGACAGCGTAAATATTTCAAGAAAATCATCGATGTAATAATGATCGTTAATAGTTTTTAAGAACGATGTTTACATATCCTGCCGCCTTTCTAGTGGTCATAACACGACACCCAAAATAAACAAACCATCAATATTGAAGATGGAAACGAACGCGAGGATTTTATAGCATGTCGCTAGGAGCTTGAGCAAATATTTCTTTTATTAAATTCGAAATTGAAACCACGTCTGGGTTACGAAAATAACCTCATGCCGGTAGACGAACTCTGATTCGTACGTAAAAATTGTTTGTTTTTTAACATCAACCAAGTTGAAATAATACCATTTTGTAACGTCTATGGAATTTTAATGGCTTGTTATCTAATTCTTTATTATAATTCACTATCAAATCGGTAGAAATATGCTACTCAATGTATGTCTTTTATCCTTAAAAAAATATATACCTGTAATATTCTCCACCAATTTTCGTATGCTTATTGTTAATCAGAATCGTACGAACCGATTGGTATGACAAATTTAATCTTTGTCGAGGTAATCACAAATCTATTTGGAAGGAAATATAAAAAAGAAAATAGACAGAAAATTAAATCTCTTAATAGACAATAAGCTTCTAATATATAAGGCCGTGATCAAACCCTGATGGGCATTTAAATTGAATTTTGGGGAAGTGCTACCCAATCAAATATGCAAAAGTGCCCGTTAAAAATCTTACGAGTTATAGCAAACGCTCCCTGGCTTTTGTAGACCATGACAAGTTTGAAGAACATCTCAATCCACTACTTAAGCTAGTTTTTCAACTTTTAAACAACAAAATCTAAATTTAAATCTTTTTTATTACCAGAATAGTCCTACTAGAAGTTGGCCCATTTTAATTTTTAGTTGTAGTGCAGTATTTCTTACAAAAAATACCATTTTCATTTTATATCGTATCTGTATGTTGATTTAATCATTTGTATATTTTAATATTTTTGCTAAAAACGATACAATTAAATCTGTAGGTTAAAAGGAAGATATAAATATTTCTTTTACAAGATTTATCATGTATACTGGCACACAGTTTATGGCGTTTTCTACGGAAATACAAGACATCTAAGAGTCTAAAAATTATTAACATAGTCGTGATCTACCTATATTTACACTGTTATTTCTGATTAATTTGGAAGTAGTCCAAAATTGTTGATATATGTAAGTGTACGAAATGTGGGTGCGTGGACGGATTTAGCCTAAATAATAAAAAACATTGTTTTATGGAAACAAGCGTCATAATAACAATGTATTTTTACTTTTAGAATTCGTTTTTATTGCTTTCATATTTCGCATGCTTACCAGGTTGGACAAAAATGATTACAAGGTGGTCAATTCAGATTTTGTCTGTGATAGTAAATATTGACTTTGGAATTTTTAAAGTTTATAATAGTTTTTTTTCTAGACATAAAATCGTTAGTAAAGACGCATTTTTTAAGGTCTAGAAAATAAAGATTTAAACATGTAGTTAAAAAATGGGGAGAAAACTGACGTAGGGAAATGTTTTTTCACCAAAGTGTGCCCTTTTGAAGGCACAAACAACTTAGCAAATTTCAAATCAATATATTGGTCCGAGTTATTGAGTTATTAAATAAAATAATGTTTATTTTATTTTTTCGAAAAGTCTATAAGTTGGACCACTAATTCGTCCAATTTTCCGAGAGGTATTTCCAGACAAACTTTGTAAGCGATATTTACAAACACCCTGTATAACAGAAAATCTTTGTATTTGCTTCCTGCTTCAGTACGTTTTCTTGTATGAAGTTTTGTAGCTATATGGTCAACAAGCGTTTGTAATTTTTCATGATTAGTTGTTTTCGCTATGGTGGTGTATTCTTCGTCAGGGTAGTATGTCAGAGCTCTCTTCGATCAACCACTTCTTTTTCTGTGTTGAATTCGAATTTCGTATTAGGGTTCTTATAAATATCAAAATTAAACGTGCAAAATATAAAATCATACCAACCCCGTGAACATCTAAAACTCTTTAGCTTGACTCTCTGAAGCAGCGGTTTTCAATGTTTTTTTTTTCGGAAATTCCAGAGTATTCATTTAAAAAAAATCTAAGTCAAACACGATTTTCGCAGGCTTGAGCTCGGCAATGATAATTTTTTCTTCGTATTGTCACTTTTCCTGCGAACCTTTTACAAAAATGTATCAGTTTTAATATGTGTATGTAATTCAGATACACATATTTAATGAAATAATAATATTTCTCTATCAGATTGTTTCAAACAGATTCACAACTTTTTTATTTAATCCGCTGTATTACTAATTCCAAAATTATTTTGTATTATAAATATGGTCAGAACTTCGTGGTCACAACAAGCTACAACACTTAGGTGTGTTTATGGATAATAAAAACATGTAAAAACTCTAGATAATTCCCAAGAATTTGAATAAATATTTAAATTAATGCTAAAAGTGTATTTGCCGTAGAGAGAAACGGTAATTTTATTAAAAAAATAGGCTAAAATAAAAATATCTTCAGTGCACAGTGGAGTGCAATGTTTGAAACTAGAAACAAACAGGTAAATTCTAAAGTACCTGGTGCACCAGGTTTTGGGAGGGTCGTAAAACCCCCCCATAACGATTTTGGGTTCGTGTTCTTCGATTGTGTGAGGAGAACCCTCGGAGATGACGTTCAGGCCGAGGTTCCGGTGCACCAGGTGTTAAGGGGGTCGTTTTCGACGTGAAATTCGGATTCAGCGCCCCAAAAAAACCCCCATAACGATTTTCGGTTCGTCTTTTTCGATTGTGTGAGGAAAACCCACGGAGATAAGGTCCTCGTCCAGGTTCCGGTGCACCAGGTGTTCAGGGGGTCGTTTTCGATGTGAAATTTGGATTCAGCGCCCCAAAAAATCTTGTCAGGAAAAACTCTCAGAGATGACGTCCACGTCCAGGTTACGGCGCACCAGATGTCCGGGGGGTGTTCGCCGATGCCATATTTGAATTCAGCGACCCAAAAACCCCCGCCGAGTTTCTCTCCTTCCCCGCGTGAATTTTGGGAGAGTCCCACGGAGATGACGTTCATCGGCGTTTCTGAGCTCCAGGTCAGCAATGCAATTTCCGGTTTGTACAAAAAATTTTTGGAAGCGACTGCAAAAAAACGCATCTTAGTGCTAAAGATTCCGAACTTTTATGCTTCATTGCCGCGACTAATAGTAAGTAAGTTACTGCCAATCCCAGAAACTGAAAAATTTTAATAGGAAGTTCTGAGTTCTTAATAAAAACAAATTAAATGTACACCAAAGCACTGGTGATATCGAACTCTTCATCATACTAGCAAATTAGCAAATTAGTGTATGTAATTAAATATTTTATGGAAAACATCGATATTGTAATTTTGTCCAGGAAGTTGGTGTTGTTTCCCACTGGTGTTATGTGTGTGTGTGTGTATGTGTGTGGGTCAATAACACTGCGTGCCATTTAAGATCACACTAGACGATTGTCAAATGTCTCTTGCATTGTATTCGACGTAGAGGAGCCGCGAGAGAAAAACGAGTTGGGTGGTTTCTCACTGGGACCTCGGGCTATATTTTATGTATGCACAGATATAGAAAATATGAGACATCTAATGTAATTAAGAACTATACCAGTTGTACCGGCTTCAGAATATAACTTTTATGCTAACTCTGTCGTAGCATTGTTAGCAAGAGATACCAAGACGTTGAAAGAGGTGGGGTAAAACATCTTTTGAGGAAGTACAGGAATATATACATTTAGGGATAACAATATCAAATAAAATAGAAGAAGAAAAACAAATAAAGTAGAGAATTATGAAAGCAGAGGCTATAAACCACTTTTTAAGAAGTAAAGAATTATCAAGAAGAGGAAAAATAAGATGGTAAAATATAAGAAACAATGGTCTTTATATAAATTCTAGAAAATACCATGACTGATCGCAGTTAGTCGTCATGAGTGCAGACGGCGCGTTGTCGGACAGTCTGTGCGTTTTTTTGTGAAAATTACAGCAGCATAAAATAAGACGCCGCTCGAATTATCTCGAGTCTGCACAGGTTGGCTTGTTTAGCGCGCTCGAATTATCTCGAGTGTATACAGCAGAAAATCATTACGTCGCAAAGGAAAAATTTTACTCGATGTTCGACAAACTGCTCAATTAATTTTTTCCTGCGACTGTCTTTGGTCCGACGTACTTTATGAATGAAACTTCGATCCTTTTCACGAACCAGGTTAATCACGAAAATTACTACCGTGACCGTGTTCAATTTTTCCCGAATTGATGTGGCTAATTTAATTGTCCAAAACGAAGCGACGTGTCGATGAGCTTCTGATATACAGGGCCGGATTGACAGGAGAAACAGCTTTATTTTATATTACAGAAGGCATACAAATATTAGCCCAGTTGTCAGAGACTTTGACCTCTCATAAGACGTGATATCGGTAAAACTAGGCACTTAGGTCGAAAAATAAAAAAAAAATTCGGCAAAAACTAATAGCACCACGTGAAAGTTATTTAAAAAAAATTGTATTACTATAAAATGCATCATTTTAGTTTTGCCCAGTATTGCCCAACCTCAGATTCTAACTTAAACGGCATTATGTCGTTAAAAATGCAGAGTTTAGTCATTTCGGCACAGTCTGAACATCACAGATTAAAATCTGATATTGACCCAAAAGTGGGAAACACTTAAAATGGCTTCAATGATGCTAGTATTTTTAGAAGTCACGAGTTTTGCCCTGGATCAAAATTTAATTTTTTTGATGTTTCGTTTATATAATGCGTTATAACTGAATTTGAATGAAATTGAGAAAAACTGGGCATAACTTGGCCAGATTATTGATCACTTCATTTTATCGTATTCGCTTGTGGGGGTGCCACACTATGAATGTTCGACTTTTGACTTACGGTTTAAAGGAGGCTGTGCAAAATAAACTAAGTGTTGGGCAAAAATGGGCATAACTTGGCCAAAATTATGGCTCACATCAATTTATCGATTTCGCTTATGGGGCCGCACCACAAAATCGAACATTTCTAAAAGTTTTTTTTAAATAATAACCGAAAATCTGTTAGTATTACGTAAAAATTGATATGAACCAATTGTATGGCCTTGAGCTAACAGTTAGAATGCTTTTTTTTATTTTTCTACTATTAATACTAAGGAAGATATGTCAAATCAAAAATGGGAGTTTAAAGAAAGTGGAGCGGTTCTAGCGTAAATATCTGGAAAAATATGACTTCCGCAAAAAAAAATGTATAACATCCTAATAAGAGAACAACATTGGGAACATTTTAAGACCATCCAGAACCGTTTAATCGTTCATAAGCAGAAAAAAGTTATAAAATACTTTTCACGCTATTGACCAAAAATTGAAAATGTTTTATAAAAAACAAAAATTTAGCTCAACTTTAACAGACCAAAACTTAAAAAATAATTATCTCATAGGGCTAAAAATTACTGGACAATTGTAGAAACATATGTTACGACTTTCTGCAAAAGGATTTTTTTTCAAATACCACAGTGTAGATGGCGCTAAAAAAATGGCGTAAAAAAAAATTTGAAAAAATTTATTTTGTCCATAGAAATGTATGGTGAAAATCTACGCCCTATAACTCGGGAGAGGTTTATTTTCATGAAAAATTGTATTTTGCGCAAGTTTTTTTTCCCTCACTTTTTGATGCCCCTTTCGTCTCAATGCCAGTTGTAGAGTGTCAATTTTCACCGAACAAATTGTTAGGTATCTGAATTCGATCTATGTATGTGTGTGTATGTAGGTGTTGATTCTTTGTCTTTGTGAATTTTAAAATTTTGACTTCAGATTTTGATAAAGCATCAAAAAGTAAGCTTAGGGTTTGATGTGCCCCTCCGTACCTCTTCGGGAACTCCTTCAAAATGGGGTCCAAAATATGAAAATTTTGAAGTTTAAAATGACATTGAATTTAAAGTGAATGACTATTTTGGTAGAAGTGAGTAGACTGTGGCTGTGTTAATTAGAATCAGAACTGTCAATTTCAAATTTTATTAATACATTCATTACAATTTGTTCGGTCTATGGCAATGCTAGAAGAGCTTTCTCAACTGGTTATAAATACACAGTTTTAGCGTTCGGTCCGGTCCTGTTGTAAACCTTGAAAGTATGATTCAATCTGATAGGTTTTGGTTCTGGCTCGATTCCATCCACGGTGGATTGTGTTACATCTCTGTTGACGGCAGTCGTGTAAATTAAATAAAGAAAGGATAATTAGAAAAATCAAGAAAATTTCAATTTGTAAATTTAATGATCACGTTTATGCATGCAGGAACGGGTTCCAGTAAAAGCTGAAGGTAATATAATATCTTCATAGAAATATTTAATTTCTGAAATTGTTCTTCTGGTGAGGATTAAATCGCGTGATCTGTCTTTTGAATTTTATCATTTTAAACATACAGTTCGAAAGTTGTATTTGCTCTGAAATACAACTAATATTTATCTTTATCTTTAACTGATATTTAAAATAATAGATCCGTTATCAGGAAATACTAATTCCTTTATCAAAAATTCAAAACATTTTTTAGACAAATTAGTTAGTTTTGATGTAGTTAGTTTATTTTCAAATTATCACTTGTTAAATCTGTCTTGATTAAGGACAACTATCCATGTAAATTTATAAATCGTGAACTTTACCGAGACATCAAAAATAAAGAACGAAATTTAAATCCCCCAATACTTCATTCAAATATAGTAAAAATCCCTTATATTCCAAAATTATCCGAAAAAATTAGAAGGATTGGCAATAAATTTAATTTAAAAACAGTTTTTCAAACTAATAATACATTAAAATATTTAATAGTAAATACAAAACCTTTTTTTTATGAAGTTTTTTCTTCGTTCATGTTTTTTCATAAAAGTTTATTAAAATATAAATAACTTGACAACGTTGCATGTGACACTTAAAAACAAAAGTCCACATGACAGATATTCTAAAAATGAAAAAATATATAGGATGATCCATTTAAAAAAAGACCGAATGTTTTTCCCCGGATTCATGTGTCACCCTGTATACTCGAAAATAATTTTAAGAAGGAGCATACCGAGCCTCCAATAAAATGTTTTTCTCGGTCTTCATCAGCCTAGCAGCTATGATTCGAGCGAGGGTAGGTGGGCCACCCTGTATATTTTGTTATGTCATTTTGAAAACGACTTTCGATTAAGAAAGTCGAAACGTCAAAATTAAAAAACTTTATAACAAAATAAGTGGTTTTAATATCTATAAAGAAGAGTGTTTGAAGTACACAGCCACTATGAGTTATAGAAATGAATAACTTATATTTACTCCGCATATCAGATGTGAAAATTTAACATCTTCTAGACGAGACCAAAAGAAAATCGTCCGTCGCAGACACCGACAAGACATAAATACGTAAAAGATAAAATAACGGAAAGTATGAGGAAGCCCGACACGATGAACACCCACCGTGATATACGGGCTCTCGAGGCTCTTAACGTGTGTGAAAGTCATCTTTTCGACAATAATATCCACCGCCGAGGCATTTCAACAATTCCGAGAGATTATTTTCGGTTCAAAAGGTTCTTAACACGGAGTCCGCTACCGGCACCGTTTTTCATCTCATTCGCGGTCATTATCTATAAGCGTTTTCCTAGAGCTATTTGGATATCGCGTTCAAAATAAATTGTTTTTTGAAACTCGATGTTTTGTCGTAGATGTACATCTATGGTTTATTCAAAGGTAATACCACGAGTGGAGACTTTATTTGGAAAAACCACGAAAACAAACTGATTTTGTCTCAAATCAGTTTGTTTGAGTGGTTTTTCCTGAAATTTAATCTATAAAATTTGAGAGGACGTGTGGATTTTGTATTAAAAACAGAATATAGTCATTTATGTAAAAGACACTTTACACACAAATGTTCATTATTTTCTTTATCAAATTAAATTGAAACATCAAAAAATATTGAGCTGTTATAGTTTTAAATACAGGGCCACCAAGGCATACGTGATTGCGTTTGGCTTAATTGGGATATAGAGTTTGACATTTGTCAGTTTTAAAGAGATTTACGGATTTCTATGTAATTTGAAGTATTTAGGTACTGAAAAACTGTTGTGTGATAAAGTGAGTTATGTATGTGTTAAAGGGATTTGAAATAAACGAATAAACAGGTTAGTTTACAAATACATTGTGAAATTTGGGTATTAACATAGATTTGCAATACATTTTAGTATAATAATAATATTACAGTAAATAGAGACAATTTACCATTGACTAAATGGAAAAAATTAGGGGCAAGCTGAAATTTTGAGGGTAGTTTTTTGTCAAAGGGACGAACTCAAATCCAAGTTTTCGACAAAACTGATTTGATTGAAAAAACTATACATTATATTTGTAACTGTTTATATTCTCTACATTTTTTGTCTGAACTATTTTTTCATTCAAAGATGATTTGCATAGTATACAATTGTCCATTTTCCTTGCATGCGTATCCTGACTGATAGTCGACTGTAATATCCCAAGACCTTGACAAATAGCCGACTATTTTTATTGTATCTAAATTTCGAGTTTATTTTAGGATCAATTCGTCGAGACTTAATTTTGGCATTAATAATCTGAGCTAAAGCTCTCGGGAGTTATTCTTTGATTATTAATGCCAAAATTGTCGAGACAAATTGTAAAATATACGAGAAATTTAGTAGCAATAAAAATAGTAGCTAATTTGTCAAGGTCGCGTTTTATTTAATAAGATTATTTTCCGAGTCACAAAAAATTCTGTACGTACGTATAAATTATCCTAGTTTCTTTACTGTCTTGGCAGGTACGTTTAATTTAATTATATTATCAATTTCTTGAAGATTTTTACTCCCGAATCTACTCATTGTTAATACTTTTTAACAAAATGTGTCAAATTTAATTCTGTAATAAACTTTAATGGCAAACTGTCAAAATTCAGATGACGCGCGCCTACTATGTTTGTCGTAAAATGGACGGTATTACATAGAAAGGAATGAATGAATATATTTATAGTTTCAGAAATAGTGCGAAATCAGTTGGATTTGTGTATTTGCTACTAAAGATCGATAATTTATTAACTAAAGCAATTTTATAATACCATTAGTATAGGTTTTATTTGAAAAATTTGAAATTTACAGGCGGCTTCGTTATTGTTGGATACCGTCCTTCAGGTGAATATTGAGGACGATGATCAAATAGCCGAATATTTACCACCAAGGTGAATAGTCGCTTTATTCTGTTTTGATTGGCTGCGTCAAATCAGTTTCCAAGCACGTGATTGGTTAAAAATTGATATTTGACAGGCAAGAGAAATAATCGATACACACTCTGCACATGGCAGAAGGCTACTGAAAAGTTTTTCCGCCTTATCTCAATGACCAGATTGCTTCTTCAGGCCAATGGAATGCAGAATAATGCGGTCTCATTCAGTCTGGAAGTTTTTTTTAATCAAATCGGTGGAAAACTGAATAAAAAAACGAAAAAACCACTTTTTAAATTTTTTAAACAATTGTTATAAACGAAATAATGCAGTTATGAAAAAAAGTCAAGAATTGAACGTGGTTGCAAATGTAGTTCTCTACAAAATTGCACTTGAAAGTTTTTTTTGTAAGATTAAAAATGAGGGAGTTATTTGCAAAAAACAGGCTCATCCCCAAAAACCGCCCTTCTGCAAGCGGGGGCGGTGGGACAAGTAGGAGGGGAGATATGGGGGAAACAAATATTATTGAAACGCTTGTAACTTCCGTACTAATTGAGCTAGCGCAACCAGCCAGAGCTCAAATTGTTCACTTTTTCATTCGTTTTTAGGCATGAAGGATGGGGAGGTGAGAAAATTTTTTTTCACCACTCGACGGCATTTTTTTATCTTTGATTTGAGCTCCGCAGAAACTGATTAGATAATTAGGAAGGGAGCTACGGGCCGGCAAAGTCTTTGGTTTTCGTTTCATCAGTCTGTTTTCGAAAGCCAGATCTACTCCACTACTACGGTTTATTCCTATAAAAACCTAATATTGAGCGGCTTTTTTTAATGTTACCCGACACCGGGTCGCAGAAAAATTTTGCCGGGTCGCGAACAAAATTGTAAAAACACAAAATATAAATATGATAATAAAGATATACGCAATAATATAAACAATGGTGCCTTGTGTCACCACTTTTACGTGTGAAGTTGCGTTCTCAGCCTTGGTGTACTTAAAAAATACGTATCGAAACAGATTGGATGTCGAACCCAATTTGAAAATAAAATTAACTAATTTGATATTTTTTGTGATGACAAACAACATCATCCTTCGCACTAAGGACAAAATATGTAAAACAAACTTTACTTCATTTACTAAACTTTAGTGAATGAATATAATTGTTAATTTTTTAATTACATATATTTTTCTTATATATTTGTTTTGTAAATAAATGTTTTTTTTCATAAGGTGGGTCGCGAAAAATTTTAAAACCTCGTACCGCGCCACGGCCAAAAAAGTTTGGAAAACTCTGTGCTATCATACATTTTCAAACAGACTATAACTGAACTTAAAATTTTTTACAAGTGGAACTGGAAGCAGAGTCAGCGCTAGCAGGTTTCGCCGCCTCTTTATAACAAAAATTAAAAGAGATAACCTATACCCTTCCCACGCTTATTAAAAGCAAATTTTAGTAATATTCCACCTTAATTTTTCGTAAGTATTTAAATCAATCTTGGTTTAATCCTTTTCTTCATAAACTAGTTAATTTTATGCCCATTTGCCGCCTCATTGGGTTGCCGCCCCTATAGCGCCAGACTTGGTGGAATTGTGTGAAATTATTGTGATTTTCTGAGAAAAAATCTATAGATATATCATTCTGAAATTTATATTGAACAAAATATTTCTTAGTGACACAACTTTCTTGTCTCTCAACAATAACACGTAATGTTTACATTTTTAGTTAAATACGCCGTATAGGTAAATTCTGATAACGTTATTTTTAGTAGAATAACTTCATAGTCACGTCGGAAATCGTAAATACCTTCGATAATTATTTATTGTGGACGAGCGCATAATCGCTTTTATTATTTTATTTCCTTATAAGTAAAATCGACTTTTCTGGTTCAAAACACACAAATGGATAATGTAGTAGATGTTTTTTTCATTGTTCATATTTCTGCGATAGTATAATGAATTTTGTAATGTATATATCAACAGTCATTGTTTCTTTCTAGGAAACGTAGTTTAATAACAATTTTTGTAAACAAAGGCGTAGAATATAATCTTGATCAATGTTTTTTTTTTCAATAATAAAAAATACTTTGAAAGATATCGGTTTTTAATATTTTTTAATATAATAAGTAGGGTTTAGAGTTAAAAAGAAAACGAAATATTTGATAGAACTGGCCAATGTAAGATACATAGTGTCCCTGAATTATTATAAATATTCTGTTATACTGTAAAAAGAAATTTTTTCATTTTTCTATAAATAAACCATTTTTTTATACCGTTTTCGAGCAAACTGAAATTTATTTAGAGGGAATTCACCAAAATTTATAGTTTTGATTTATTCCAGTATGTTTTTATTTCCGGTGAAGCTAGATTCCATATACTTAGCTGGAATAATTAATTCCCATAATTTATATCTGTATAATGAGAAAACAGTAAAATACAGCTAAAAATAGAATTTAGGTAAAATTTTGTTGGGTGCTTATGTCGGGAATCGTTACTTTGATTTAACTGGAATATTCCAGTTATTTTAACGAACTACCTTACTTTTACCGGAACTGTAATTTCGATTTAACAGGAATTTACTATTTAATTAACAAATTAGATAGTTGTATTTGAGTTTCAGTTTTTACAGGAATTTCCAGTAATTAATCGGATCTGTAGTATCGATTTAACAGGAATTTTTTGTTGAATTAAAGATCTTTCATTCATACATTATGGTACTGTAGAGATTTATTTATAATAGCTAAACAAGGGTTTTATTGAATGAATCGTTTTATATAAAATGATGAGTCAATAAAGCCTGTTGCCCAAGGTTTAATAGCATACCAGATTCTTTATATAAACTATCACTTGGATATCTAGCATTTTTAAATAATATTAGTTTTAGGAAGCGCTTTTGGATAACTTTGAGTGGGCGAATGTAAGTTTCAGCCACTCCTCCCCATCCAAGCAAAGCGATGTTTCTTGCGTATCTATTATTATTCCAAGATATGTTATATGAGTTAGTGAAGAAATCTGTAAATTATTTTATAACGAAAGATTATGAAAATTTGACATGTTGATAGTTAATAATCTGTAGTAGTCGAAGAATGATTATATTAAAGAGAAATCGGTTTCTACATTATTTTTCCACTCTTCTCCGTTATAAAAGTGATTATTTTTCGTTTACAGTCAACTGAAAGTAAATCATTCATATAAATTGAGAAGAGTATTGGGCCTAACACTGTACCTTGAGGTACTCCACACTCTATTGTTCCAAACTCGCTGATTGTTTCATTTATTTTAACGCAATGTTGGCGTTTTTCAAGATAGCTTTTAAATAATTTGAGGCAATTATCTCTTATATCAGAGGTTCCCAATCTTTGTCGGTTTGTGTCTCCTTAAATAATCGGATTTTTTCCGCGGCTCCCTTAATACATCAGATTTTTTTTAGCGGCTAGCTCCCCACCCAAGCTTTAGTGACTAAAGCATGGACGGGGAAGCCGTGCTTGTGTAATAGCCGTTTCTGACGATGAGGATGGAAAAGAAAACAATGAAAGACTCGAAAGTTGCTAAATTGTTGGAATTTCGTGAGCATACACGATTGAAATTTCAAGAAAATTGCCGAATTTTTTAATTGATTAATTAATCTCCGTCTTATACCAATATTCTCGAGTATCGATAACAATGTTTTATAACTTACCATATCGAATGCTTTTGCGAAATCTACGAAAATAGCGAGACATGGTTTACCCTCATCCAAGGCCCTATAAATATATTTTGTCATTGCAATATTTGATTTGTTAAGCAGCCCCAGAGCTCAAGTCCATAGGTCCATATGGGTTTTGTTACTGATTTATATTTATATAAAATGGAAAGTAAATCTGCGATAATTTCAAATGACTTCAAAGCAACTGGGTTGTTTCCATTTGAAGTTACAAATATGGATTTTAAGAACTATTTTAGAGTTGATTCTGCAATACCTAGTGATAATGATAACACTACATGTGAAGATTTAAATATTATCAACATTGTTCTAAAACGAATTCCACATGATATCCCGGAAAAAATTGAATTGTTTCAAAATAGTGGGGATACTTGGAATGGTGACATTGAAGATATAAGCTTATATCAATACTGGAGTTATCAAGTTCTAGTATAGCATCTTCGGTTGATTTGCCTTCCTTGAAACCAAATTGCATATTAGATAGCAGTCCATACTTATTCATATAATTAGTGAGTCTATTTTTTAAAATATTTTACTGGAGTTGGTGATAAGTGAGTTTGGTCTTTAGTTTTTTGCATTTGTATATCTCCTTTTTTAAAAATGGGTCTCACCACTGAAATTTTGAATTCTTCCGGAAATTTTCCACTGACTATGTGGCATGCAATAGCTTGAGTGTCTCTGCCTTGATATTATCGATACCAGAGGATTTTCTATTATTTAATTGATGTATGGCCTCGAGAACTTCGTTCTGTGATGCAGGACTGATGAAAATTGAGTTAGTTGTAGTTTTCTCTTTAATTTTTTTTGAACCATTGCTAACAATTTTTTTTGCCAAGCTTTTTCCCATATTGATGAAGGTGTCATTGAAAATGTTAGCTTTATTATACTCATCAGTAATGATTTATTTATAATATTCTTTTTTTTTTATTTTTCAGAAGTTTGTCCAGAATATTTTTATGTTTTGTATTCACGTTGTAGTTCTTCATTTTGAGGATTTTTTATGAATTTATTATACATAATGAATGGAAGAAATTGTACTAGCGACGTAGGACACTTCAGGAAACAATTGTTTACTTTTAACTAGTTTCTAATTCCAAGAACCAAAAATTCATCTGTATTTGCTTGTGTACGTACAGTTCAACGTTCGTCAATATCATCCGATTTATAATCAGCTCATAAAAAGTCGGTTAATACAGATTTAGCATGGAAAAATAAACAGAAGCAGTAACGGCAGTAAAAGCAGTTACAGTATATTCACTTTTCGATATATGTAAACAAAAAGCATTTCGATCGTGTGCCTCTCACTTTGAAATGTAATATTAACGCGAATTCGGTATACGGTCTTCCAGATGTTTTCGATTTAAATATAGCGTCCATCTCGATTTCAAATTGATCTAAAACTTACATATAGTTTAATATTGGCTAATTTAATTTTAATTTTTTTTTCTGATTGTTTGTTTACATTTTTCTTTAGTAAACAAAATTAAATATTCTGCAAGAACTAAAGTTACTTTCACGCTCATTGGTAACACGCAAGTCGCTATTTTTTTTCGATCCGGGATTCTACGATGTGCCGAAGTGTGTTTTGAATTCTGAATAGGCAGCGAGGTGTGAACCGACCAGTTTTTAGCATAAAGAATTTAATAACTGAGTCAGTGATTCGGGATTTACAGTTGTTGAACTTGATGAGAACTTCATTGTGTCTTTCATCTACACGGGAAGATGCTATTAAATACAGGGTGTGGCATATAAATATTTAGTCTGACATTGCCTGTAGACACAAAGTTATATTTTAAGAAACATTTAATTATAAAATTTAAAGAAATAGTAATATGCCGCAAGGTTTCGTATTAGGACCGATTCTGGTAAACAATTATATATGTATCTTTACCCTCATTTTTTTTTGGACCCAAATATTCGTTAGTCCCATCAATTTTATTAATCTTGGGGTAATAGAATTTCTCTTGAATACTTACTTAGTATTTCCTTTCTTCTTTTCCCCGATATAAGAGAACGGATACTTGTATTACTAAATTCTTGTTAATTTTTATCTATTTGTTCGTCCGCCAGCACTTCATTGATATTCCCAACTTACTTATTTGACTTGAGAGTTTCATAAAAGATCTTATAATTTATTATCATCTCAATATACAGGGTGTTTGATAGTTAAACCGACATACGTTAACTGTAAATAGAGGGTACTTAAGTGATTCCAAATAACCTTGGTTAATGGGTCTAACGCCTTTAATAACCGAGATACGGGGTGTTTCATCCATTTCGGCCAATATTTTGATAAGCCGTAACTTTAGAACTACCCTGTAGATTTCTGTCATACTTGGTACAGATATAGTGTGTTAATAGCCTAATCCTGTAGTGTAAGAACTACAATTAAAATCCAGATCCGGATTAAGAAGAATTTGCAAAATTTAAAAATCCCCAAA
Source organism: Crepidodera aurea (assembly GCA_949320105.2). NCBI lineage: Eukaryota > Metazoa > Arthropoda > Insecta > Coleoptera > Chrysomelidae > Crepidodera > Crepidodera aurea. Next base: position 18,722,931 of record OX439474.1, on the reverse strand, counting down.
ACAACACCCTGTATATCATATTGTTTAAAATTGGGTTGGATATTTGAAAAGAACGGAAAAAAATGAGTTAAAGTGAAAAATTTTTCTAAGTGCATTTTCACAAGCAGTAACTTTCAAAATACCTGGTAGATTTCTTTCATATTTGGTACAGGTATCATTTTTTAGTAGCCCAATCGTATAATGTAAGGGCTATACTACAGTTAAAATCCAGATACGGATTAAGAAAAATTTGTAAAATTTGATAATCGCAACACGCTGTATATCAGATAATTTTGTGGGATTGAGTTTGCGTTATTTCTATTTCTGCTTAATTATGTAAATTATAAACGACAAGAGAAAAGATCCATGGGATTCAGTACCACAAAAATCAAATGATTTGAGTTGAATTTTTTAAATCAAACGTGTAAAGTAATGAATAAATTTTACTAATGAAATTACAATTTATTATAAAAATTGCAAAAAAGGCAGGACTAATTTCACAATAATCAAAAGACTACAGGGTCCAGAAGTGACTAGAAAACAAATACAAATATAAACAGAAACAGCAACCCGGGGCGAGAGAAAAAAGGTTAGTTAGGCATCAGGGAGCAGAGTAGTAAATTAAACTGAACTAAGACAAGAAATATGTAAAAAAGTTCACCGATTAAAGAACGAAAATCGATGTACCTTAATAAAATATCCCATTTGTACATCATACTATTGCCTTCATCTATAATTAAGACAAACACAAATGTTTAAGGTTAAGGTTTTTGGGAACTGCTATAAAGTGCACACTCCGTATACTCAGAGAAACCAAAAATAGATTTTTTCATTTCCAAATTTAATTTTAACCGCAGCGCGATTGCGCTGTATTAGAATAAAATTATATTTTATTGGTGATCGATTAGTCAGATTCAGTTAGTAGCGGTACGATTCTGAGAAGGTTATGCGCAGTGTCGACAGCGCGAAAAGTGAAATTGTGAAAGAAACAAAAACTGAGAAAATTCGTCAAACTTGTGCACTAATTGATTTTTTGAAATTGGTAGGTGTATATTATTGTGATTTTGGTAAGCGCTTTTCAATCTTTTTATAATTTTTATACTAGAAATATTTAACATAAATAACAAACACACATAGACTGTTTTTTGTTTTTAATTTCTAAACAATTTACTTGTACAATAATTGTTGTGCTTGTCCGAACTCCAGTTTTTTTTTAATTATAATTCGTTCCAAAATTAATTTTGAAATGGAGTGATTTAATAATTATCATACCAGATTCCGTGTTGGCAATAAACGTATATTAAGTTTTTTAAATAAATATAAAATAGTGAAAGAAAACCAGTGCGGTTTAAGGGGGAATAGGTCGACCGAAAATGCAGTTAAATGTAAAAAAATACTAAAAGTGTTAGGTTTTTGGAGGGTAAAAATTTGTGATGCCGAAAAATTAGTTACACTCTTTTGCAAGCGACTTTTATCGATCCATTACTTTTAAAGTTAATACGAATTTAATACCAAAATACACATGTTTACAAAAAACTAAATGATCGCTTTTATTTTCAAATAAAAATAGTTTTTTTTTGGCTTAGACTTCTACATACCTCATTCAAATTTTTAAAATGGCAGTGATCTGAATGCAACTATGACAGATCTCTAAAAATGTCTTTGACACATGGTCTATTGATAACAAACCAAATAAACTATTAACATTTGAGCTCCAAAAAAACACTTTCACAAATTTTGCCGATCTACCCCAAGTAGTTCTAAAATGGCAGAGGTCTAAAGCAACTATGTCAGATTTCCAAAAATGCAAATTTCGACTTTGATACATGGTCAATTAAAAACCAACAAATTTTTAAAAAATTTGGTTTCCAAGAAAACACTTCTATATCTCTTTTACATACTGCATACAACTTTTAACGATTTAGGTTTAAAATAATGGCGATATAACAACTACATTAGATTCCTAAAATGCATATTTCGAATTTAACAAATCACCAATTAGAATATTAAAATTTGGTCGTCAAGTGAACACTTCCACATCTTTTCTACAAACTTTTAACAACGCTAATTTTGAATTTGACAACTCGCCAATTTAAAATGTTAAAATTCGATATCTCTCTCCAAATTTTAGCGACCTACCTTAAGTAGAACGTCAGATTTCCTAAAATGCAAATTTCAACTCTGACACATGGCCAATTAAAACCCAATTAAATTAAAATTTGGTCTAGAAGAAAATAGTTCTAGATCTTTTTTACATACCTGCTCTAAATTTTAATGGTGAAATATGGAACTAAAGTACTAAAAGACAAAGATTTTTTCTTATCATACTAATGAAGAAAAATCTTACAAGAAAAACAAAACCTGTGCCTTGCATAATAACAATGATCTATGCCCAAAAAAGAAAATTTTTTTGTTAATAAAAATGTTTCCAGTTTCAATTAGTAATGTTGCAGATTTTGAACTGATACAAAGTGATCTAAACAGACTTCATACTAATGAAGAAAAATCTTACAAGAAAAACAAAACCTGTGCCTTGCATAATAACAATGATCTATGCCCAAAAAAGAAAATTTTTTTGTTAATAAAAATGTTTCCAGTTTCAATTAGTACTGTTGCAGATTTTGAACTGATACAAAGTGATCTAAACAGACTTGTCGTTTATTGTACCAAAAACTTCCTTTTCCTGAACTTAAATAAAATGCTACTCTATTACTTTCTCACTTAATACCAAGGGTCTCGGAGATAAAAGATCTTCGAAATTATTTTGATTCAAAACTTATTTTTGACCATCAATTATATCTCAAAAAAAGCTAACCGGGGGTTAGGTTTTATTATCAGGACTTTAAAACTTCACGCTAATTACGAACTTTATTAATGGCCTATGTAAACGGTGTTTTAAGTTTCGGATCAATATTTTGGAATCCTGAGTATCTTGTTTATATGTATAGTCTATTCGAAAAGAGAAATACAGTCATAAATCCCATGGCTCCTTTCTTCAAAGGAAAGCCGAGCGCTTCGGTCTCAGCGGTACCTTTGACGGTGCGTTCCTTTCTTTCTGACTTATTTCGTGAACAGACTATATAATATATTGATAGACTTGACCATTTCAAAATAAATTCATAAATTACTGTAATGAGAAATTGTTTCCTGAAAATAATGTTGCATCAGTCAGGCGGAACTTAAATTTAATTTATCTGGAAGATAGACGTCAAATAAATGATGTTAAGTTATTATATAAAATTGTTAATAATCTTATTGATTCCAACGAGATTACCAGTTTAATTAAGTTTAGTGTTCTAGCCTATAATATAAGAAATTTTAGTTTTTTATACTAATTTCAGTACCACCAATTATTATCAAAATTCTCCCTTACATATTAGTGGAGTGAAATTAGAATTTTATATGGATGTAAGAGCTAAGTCAAATTTTTTTTAATTTTTCGATTTTATACATAAAGAGAAGCTTGCAAAAAATTTTTCAATAAATTTGGGCTGGAGCTTCGCGAGATATGTGCCGGCATTTTTGATATTTTTCAAGTGGATTGCTTCACTATTTTTTAAATATCTCCGGCTCCGTTTTTTTAAAAATGCATCTTAACCTCAAAAAACGAATTCGCGCACATTATTTTTTTTTACTGAATTGGCCATAAATAACCAAAGAGTCCTCGAATTTTCTTAAAAATTGGAGAAAATATGTATTTTTATGTCGGGAAGACATGGTAAAAATTAAAAAAAAAATGTATTTGTCCAGCCAAAATCGGCATTTTTCGAAAAAAAAATTAAATTGGCCGCCATTTTTGGAAAAACAATAGTAGAGAAAATTTTTTTATCTTAAAAAGAAGGATTTTGTGTGTACTTTTGTCTAAGAAAATCCAATATTTTATTTCTTCATTTAAAGTGTCCAATTTAGGGTATAATAAATTCGATTTTCATTTATGATTTATATTGATTCCTTCCCTTACAAAAATCTTACTTTAGAACCTGAAATATTTTTTTTTATTTTTTAAACATTTTTTGGACTGACATCAGTTTTTCTAAGAGAATCAAGCATAAATATCGCGATAAAGAAATTGGAAAAAAAATCGAATTTTTATTTTTTTATTATTCCCTAAATTGGGCACTTTAAATAAAAAAATAAAATGTTGGATTTTCTTAGACAAAAGTACATACAAAATACTTCTTTTTAAGATAAAATTTTTTTCTCTACTATTGTTTTTCCAAAAATGGTGGCCAATTCAATTTTTTTCGAAAATTTTGTCTGGACAAATACATTTTTTTTAAAAAATTTTATCATGTCTTCCCAACATAAAAATACACAATTTCTCCAATTTTTAAGAGAATTCGAGGATTCTTTGGTTATTTATTGCCAGATATTTAAAAAATAGTGAAGCAATCTACTCGAAAAATACCAAAAATACCGTTTTTGGCACATATCTCGCGAAGTTACATCCCAAATTTATTGAAAAATTTTTTACAAGCTTCTCTTTGTGTATAAAATCCAAAAAATTAAAAAAATTTGACTTACTTCTTACATCCATTTTCAGAATGTTTTCGTCTAATTTCACTCCACTAATGTGTTGTAAATAAATCCTTTAATTTAGTTCGTAATCATATCAACATTGATATATTTCTTCATAAATTGTTTACTTTTTGTAATAACTTAAAAAAGTTATATTTAAATAACATTGTCACGTTTTAGAATCAACTTTTACTTTATGTAATTAGAATTAACCTTTAATTTATATTATATTAATATATATTAGTGAATATTGTATATGGGTTGTATTTTCCATTTACTAAATAAATAAATAACAGCGATGGTTTTAATTTTTTAATATGTCTGCTTCTCGTCAATTTTTATGTTCTTTTTCAACAAAGATAGGTTTAAAACTTGGAAAATATATTTATTTACAAAATTGTTTTTGATTTTTTAATTTTCAAAACGAAAATTATCTTGTAGGTGGTATATTACGCGACATTTTCTTTTAGCTCAACCACAACTGGTACGCATACATATACGGTTCTCTTTTCGCAATCTCATTAACCCACAAAAAACCGATTCTTTCTATTATACATAAATAATAAAACAATTGTTATTTATCGATACGACTGTAAAGTAAGCGTATTGTGGGTTCAACAATTTGTTCCGGTTGAAATAAAACGAACTTATTATTAGCATCGGCTTACTAATGTTTACTTGTAAACTGATAAACCGCAATAATCAAACGATGACATTTGGTTTGCAAGAACTCTAATGAGTCGTTAAGTACAATTCTCGACCAGTCGGCTATATCGTTGAACGAAGTTCGAACTGGAATATAGATAGAATTTTACGATATCCCGTATAGATTTTAACGTGTTTCTGGCTTCAGGTTTAAGTGTGTTTAAGAGCTATTGAGAGCTGTTTTAACCCTCGAAGGTTGCCACTTCTGGCTCTATATTTTTATCTTTCTTTACTACTTTCTTACTTTTTTTTTACTAAAAAGAAAGTACTGAGAGGACTGAAGTTAAAAAACTTTAAGTACATATACAACTTTGGCACAAATTAAAAAAATATTTTTCTAGATCTTGCAAGGATCTTGTTTATATTCGTCAATGCGGCCAAAATATTACAACCCCTTGAATTATTTTCCATAAACTCACTTTGCACAGTTTCCAGTGGCGGGTGCAATGCAAATAAAAAACTAGCAGTCATAAAAAAAATCAGAATGGTTGATAAAAATTCGTCAATAACCGAATGAATAAAATTTTAATCAGGAACCCTCGCGGACCACTGGAATGAAAATGCATTTATCACCATGTGCGTGAATTTAGTTATGTGGTTGCGAAAACTGTTTCCATTCGCAAAGATTTCTCATTAAATTTTACGTACTTGTGTTCTGAATATTCAAAAAATAAAAGTTTAACAAAATCATGAAAAATATTGTTCGGCGAACGTATAAGATTTCCCTTTTTTACTGCACGTCCGACACTAACATGGCCTGGTTATCGATAATTTTTACAGAAAATACCAATGTTGATTTCAGTATCCGCCTCCGCATATGCCTTTTGGCTTTGCTTTTTCTTTTAAAACAACAACACATGCTCTCTATTTCCGCTCGATGATTTCTCGCCATAACGATACACAGAGCGTTCTTTTAACGATTTTAAATTGAAAAACAATGCTGTTTATGTATTATGTGCAACACTCGATGTGCATATGTTTGGTTGCAGGGAAGAGCGGTGTTGGTTGTCAGCTTCAGAGTTATGCCACTGAAATTATAATGAAGAATATCACTGGGTCTGTTGAATGACTTGAAACTTCATAACCGTGTAGCCTAAATGTTTAGAAATACGCCTGTTTTTGTTTTATTTAAATCAAGCAAATAGTGTTAAAGTTACGATAATTTTTGTTTCCGTCTCATTCAAATATTTCGGTTGAGCGCGCAATGCTCGCGTGACGTCATTTTACAACGCAACGTTCTCACCATACACTCATTCATTGTTTTGCCATCGGATGTTCTCTATGTTCGACCACAATAACGTTTTTAACTTAAGTTTTTATGTGAATCAGTATTGCACTAGTGTTTTAAGTATAATATTAGATATGGATGAGGCTTTTGAAAAAGAACAATCTGATAACTTGGATCAGCTCTCTTCATGATTTGTATCTAATAGCGTGTGTGAGTCGAGAGAACTTTCCCTCCTCGTTTTCGAGGATGCTGAACACGATGACGGTATCAGAATTTCTCTTTAGGTCAGCCCAACCCTTAAAACGGCCAAAAACTATCCCCTAAAGTGGTTAAACGGGCATTATTTCCCTGTAAAAAAAGTATTTCCCCCGTTTTCGAGGATGCTGGGTACGGTGGTATTGTTGAAGATTGCTTCCGGCCCTCACCAATCCCTCCACAGGCCAAAACTCACCCCCGAAAGGGGTGATTTTTTTAATATCGGCGGCTTCGGGGGTGAGTTCTGACCTGTGGAGAGGTTGATCAGGGGCGGAAGTAATCTTCAACAACACCACCGTGCTCATCATCCTCGAAAACGGGGGGAAAGACGTTTTTTAACAAGGAAATGATGTGCTGCCCGTTTAATCCCTTTAGGGGGTAGTTTTTGGCCGTTTTAAGGTTTCGGCTAGCGAAAAGAGAAATTCTAATACCGCTATCGTGTTCAGCATCCCCGAAAACGAGGAGGGGGATCGATCCGGGTAAATTTTGGTCCATTTTTCATGGTTTTTTCCGACTCACACATGCTACTAATTCATTTCTTTCGAAAGGAAAAATAAAAAACAACTTTTCGGGTGCATTAATAGTTGTATTTAAACACTTTGACACAATACACGATTTTCTAGTTTCTGGATTCGACATTTTTATCAATTTTTGTCGCAAACTTCATACACACAGGTCGGGAGCAGAGCACGCACTGACCGACCGTTGTAAAGTGACGTCACAGCAGCCGATGACTCCGTCGTCGCACGCCTAGTTAAAAAGTTAAATATCTCGGAAACTATAAGACGTATCAAAAAAAAATTTTTGACGGTATTTTTTTTTAATTTTTATTGTATTGTGGGGTAAAAATCGAAAGTTGGTGATATTCTTCATTGTGCGGATACTTGATTGATGATTCTGCATTAGAGTTACGAAATGACTAGCGGAAGTCTATCATCCTTTCCAAAATTTGTTACTTGAGAAAAGTTTTTTGGCCGCCTATAGAAATCATAATTTTACATTTAGCCATAAATGGTGCGTTATATTTTCAAATTTTGTCAAGATATTGGCGATAAAAACATTACATATATAATACAAAACTATTATAATTGGAAATATTCAACTCCGATTACCCCTATTATATGCACAATGTTGCTTCGAGCAATTTTTGAAAATATAGTAGCGGATGTAGTTAAAGTATTTCTTGACTTAATTCATGTTTTCTTCTTGTTGGTGTGCGGTTATGAAACTTTGATGACTTCAAATGGATGTTGATGAAGTTGTTGGAGTTTCTGGAAAATGGTATTTTTGCTTATAGCAACTAATGGAGTTGTTGCGGAGTTTTATGATAAACAAACTGGTGCAGTGCCAGTGCAATACGACTGGATTTTAATATTCGACAACTATTTTGAAAATAATTAAATTTTTAAATTCTATTATTTCAAATGAAAACAAATTTTAAGTTATCTATTGCTTTGTTATGGTAAACAAAACAACCGGCTATCTCAGTTTATCGGGTTCTCGTAAAAGCTAGTCTAAAACACAACCCAATAATAATTGGAACCTCCTAGCAACTAATTGTAGGTCGTGTGAAGGTAGTGAAAACTGTAGTGCTGTCAAAGTCCTAAATCGAAGTTCCCAAGATGACATATAAAGTCATGTTTGTTAGGACGCAGTAGTAAGATATTCAGAGACCAAGAAAAAATGTAAGAAGAGATGTAAAGGAGCCAAACTATTTAGGAAGAAAGATCAGAAATAGTAGCTTTAAAAAACGAAGAGGGAAACTGTCAAATTGGAAGACTATTATCCAGACAGTATATAATATTTTAAAATGGGAGTGCATAAAATAGTAAATTATCTGAAAAAACTATTCGATGAAATTCTAAAAGGGGAAATTCCTAACTCTTGGAAAAATACTAACAAGGTTATCCTGTAAAAAAAAGAAGATTTATTACATAATTAGCAACAAGTTAAAATTTTAATCCACCAGACAAGCGGGGTTTCGGAATAACAAATAATAGAGAAATAACAAAAGTGTAAGAAAACTTAAATCTAGCATTTATCGACTTTAAAAAGTTGTATTGATACATATCTTGATTAGATCACTTTATGGCGAAAATACCGAGGAGTTATTCAAGAAGACACCTTCTCTTCTGAAATATTCACAACGCCAATGTAAGGAAAATCAAATTGGATACAGGAAGCGAAATAGAACTAGCAGCTGAATATGTATATTTAAGCCAAAATGTATTGTTTAAAAATTGAACATATAAGTAGAGGAATACCGTTGGGTCGGATAGCTTTTGACAACTTGAGAATTGAACTTACAGGAAAATTTTCTTCTTTCTTCATTGCAAGATCTAGAAAAACTTTTTTTAAATTTGTGCCAAAGTACTTAAAGTGAAATCCCATCAGTGACATTCTAAATTGATAACTGATAAAAATGATTTTTTAACAGTTTTTTTTTTATTATAAATAAAAGTACTATCTTGCAACGAAAACAAGCATATAATGAATAAGTACCGACAGAGTAATTATTCATCTTACCTCTCGTGATTATAGGAAATTGATCACTTTTTCAGTGAAGAAGAAAAGAAAGTCTATTTATAACTGCATTTACATATAGAAAAATGTCTTTCTTAAAACAACAATAAATGGATGTACCGGTGAGAAAGTAAGAAAATTATATTAATAATATACAATTACTTATAATTTATAATATTATAACACTTTTTTTAATATATAAATAATTTCAACATTTATTCATGATAATTTCAGTTACGGTGTAATTTATGAAATGTATAGCGGATGTTCTAGTATACGAAGTATGTAAATAAGGATAAAAAACTATTTCGTATTCCTCATTTAAAAGTTTTCACTACATAAAACTATCACAGGTAGAAGTTTAAAGTTTGCAAGATATGTTTAGAAAATATATAAAAATAAAATCTTAAAAAGTTTTTAAGGGGGTTAAGTACTCTAGAGCCCCCAAAAATAACTGTTTTTTAGGGATTTTTTCGGATTGTTTAAAAAAACTTCATACATTGAAATTAATACTGTAGTTTAAATAGAAGTTTCGAGAAGATTTTGAAAATTTCAAAAAAAATTTAGCCCAAAAAAATGATCATTTTAAAACATAAGTTTTATTAAACAGAGATAATGTTCATCATTTTAATTATATTTAAATCAAAAGTAAAAGTAAATGTACAAGAATTTTTTTTTGTTATGCTTCTACTAATAGATATCTTCAGTTTTATAAAAATTAGTGAGAATTTTAAAAATTATAACTTCCGGTCAAATTTTCTATGAGAAAACAAAAAAAAATTAATAACTAATGACTTCCTGAGAAAATAAAAATTCGATTTTCATTTTTTATATCGATTTATATTGATTCGTTCCCTGAAATATTTTTTTATTTTTTTAAACATTTTTTGGACTGAAATACAGTTTTTCTAAGAGAATCAAGCATAAATATCGCGATAAAAAAATTGGAAAAAAATGAAAATCGAATTTTTATTTTTTTATTATTCCCTAAATTGGGCACTTTAAATAAAGAAATAAAATGTTGGATTTTCTTAGACAAAAGTACACACAAAATCCTTCTTTTTAAGATAAAAAATTTTTCTCTTCTATTGTTTTTCCAAAAATGGCGGCCAATTCAATTTTGTTCGGAAAATGCCGATTTTGGCTGGACAAATACATTTTTTTTCCCGACATAAAAATACATATTTTCTCCAATTTTTAAGAAAATTCGAGGATTCTTTGTTATTTATTGCCAATTCAGTAAAACAAAAAAAATAATATGCGCAAATTCTTTTTTTGAGGTTAGGATACATTTTTAAAAAAACCCTACTATACGGATCGATACTCTACTTCATCACGGTCATTTTAATTTTATTTTTCCACGACCCTTAGAGCCGGAGATATTTAAAAAATAGTGGAGCAATCCACTCGAAAAATACCAAAAATGCCGTTTTTTGCACATATCTCGCGAAGCACCAGCCCAAATTTATTGACAAATTTTTTACAAGCTTCTCTTTATGTATAAAATCGAAAAAATTTAAAAAAATGACTTAGCTTTTACATACATTTTCAGAATATTTTCGACTAATTTCACTCCGCTAACAACGTTAATAAATAAAATAAAAAAAAATAATCGGCCATTTTGAAATACTGATATTTATTCTCAATATATGCTGTATTTATATTTTATTGAATGAAATAACGTTTAATAATATAGTGAAAAATGAAGAAAGTGAGAAATTAGTTTTCTATTATTTGATAACAAAAAAAATTTAATCTGATTTTTAAAATGATTTGACGTGTAAGAGTTTTTAACTTTTTCTGGTAGGAAATTATAGAAGCGAGGTGCTAAATACTTAGTATTATTATTATTATTTTTAATGTGTGAGCCAAATAAGAGCTGCTCGCTGTGCACTGCATTTTCAACCAATAATAAAAAAAAATTAAATCCTATTTTGTCTAATATAGAAATTACGACATTACCAAGAAAGTATAATTTTTCATAACCGCCAGTCTCGACTTAACTTGAGAGTGACGTGCCATAAAACTTCATAAAGTGCATCAACGAGTAAGAAAAAAAATGTCATTAACATTAAACGAACGACTCGAGACACAAACAATTCAATTTGGAAAGATTAAGTAGCGCCAAGCACACACTAACAGAATGACTAATTTGAATTAAAAGGCATCGTGATTCATGACACATCGATCGGATTTATGGAGCTTGTGCCAAAATGTGCAGAACAATTGTCAAAATAAATTAAGTTCAAGAGTTTCAGTCGAATACGAACCATCTTGGTTCATTTATAGAAGTGACGAAAAATGAAACACAATAGTATATTGTATGACAAGCTTGAAATGATACGCATTTCCTTCGAGTAAAGTTTTGAACTTCAGTGTGAATTTATCGTTGTTATTAACACTATTTAGAACTATCTAAATTTTTCAAGTTTGATATAATTTAATTAAAGAAGTTTTCTCCTTTAGTTTATAACTCGGGAGCTAGATTGGAAAGAGAATAAATTAATAAAATAAATAATGGCTACGCGACCATATGCATTTCACGGTGCGGTGAACTTATCTTTGCGAAAAAAACTGTTCATATCGAAAACCTAAATCAATACAACACCATAGCCCATAGCGACCTTCAAATTCTTCTACGAAAATTTATATTAACGCATCATAACTTCTTACGATATTTCCCCTTGACCCGCGCAGCAAAAGTAGACGTGTCCAAATATAAATCTTTTCCAAACTTTGGCAACACCGCAAAATACATTTACCAAAAGATATTGCCACCGAATAAATAAATCATTTATGCATTCTTAGTAGCCAGTGGCCAGTGGCGTGCAGAACATTAAAATTAGGTGACCAAAACCATCCAATGTTTTAAATGGGTAATGAATGTTATCTTTGATTCAACCTAAAAAAATGCAAGATTTTGAATCTGTTACTCACAGAAAAACCTAGGTCTAACAAAGAAATTATTTTTTTCAATGCATTTTATAAAATCTTGTTTTTGTCAAAATATTTTAATTTTTTCTATTTTTATTGCACTTGTATAAAATTTTGTTTTTAATTTTTTTAAGCAATTTTATTCATTGATAGGTACCCTTGATTTAAAATAGTAATCAATAAATTGTAACCCAAAAATAATGGAATAGAAAATGGGAGAATAAAATAAACGTGGTAGAAAAAATCGAGATTTATTGGAATTTCACTAAATAATCCTCAGGAATTGTTCCTTATTTCCAACCACTTGCTTTTCTTGGATCCACTAACTCCGGTAGAAAATAATTGAAGAAAAAATTTTTCAACTTTATAAATCTAAAAAAAAACATTAAAAATAAGTACATTTTTAATTTGAAAATTATATATGTCACCTCTTCAACTAGACCACCTTTCGGGCTCCATATAACGAAAAAGCATTTCTTATGTATTATGAGTTAACAATTTGTTGTAAACAAATTCTGACCAACATTTTTTTATGTAAGTAATTTACAGAAACAGCGATATGTAACAAATTGCTATAAAAAATTGTCTTTAATAATTCCATTTCATCCTTATATTATATCGAATAATTTTTGGATTAAAAAAATGTAATTCAAATTAATTATTATGAAAAAATAAAAATATAGTTATTGTATAAAAATTTTGTAGAAATTTGATCAGAACATCTAGGTATTTATTTTTAAATAAACAATAGCAGCACTTTCAGTCAGAAATCTATTATAATCAATATTTTTTTTCTGTCATAACTGCATTATAAAAATTGTGGCAAAGGATACGGTAAAAACTAGAAAATAGGTAGTTGCTATATTTTAAAAATAATCAAATTCTTACCGTAACATTACTCGACATATTTTTCTCGTTTACTGTTCTCTCCCTTTCTGTTTTTCGGGCCATAATTTTGTTATGTATGACTCCCCTTCACCACACTAACTCACTTTACACCTAAATACGTATTTTTACCATTTTTCCATATCTATTACATATATTGTTTTCACAATCTTAAAGTCGAGGTTCCTCGAAGAAAATGAGCACCGATAAAGGTTAAAAAATAAAAATTTGTAAAATAACTTTTTCGATTGAAAATTAAGCTTTTTTTAATTTAAATTCGTATAAAATCGAAAAATAAATATTTTGCGCTGAAAAAATTACAGCTTACTTAAAAACACAAAAAATAAAGTTTTTACAAAGTTTCATAAAAAAAATATTTTAGCGGAGAAAAAATTAAAAACGGTTTTTAACGATTTTCTCAATAGTTTTTAGGTTGTATTTATTTTAGATTAATTAAAATCAACACTCATATTTAATAAAATATAATTAAAAAAGTTTAAAAACTCATAAATTTCAAAAAAGTACTAACTGTAAAACCTTAAACCTAAAACAAAAAAGTAAGAAAGTTCTACCACACCGATCAATAAAATCAAAAATAATTTGTGGGACGTCCCTGAAAAAGGATTAAAATTAAACTAATAGGATTGTATATGAATCTGAGACACACCGAGACATACGGCGACGATCATGTAATTCGGGTAGAGTATGCCTTAAACAAAGACAGTGACAAATATTGTTCTCGAAACTAGGTGGCGTAGTAATAATGACAATATGCGGCGTTTCATTTCTATCCAAGAATGTTTGAATTGTACAAACTTCGGAAAGGTGGCAGCATAAATCAGATGAAGATTTTCAAATCTTGGCTGCGTTTTTATTCAAAAACAGAAAAGATTTCATGAAAATTGTGTTAGCTAAGCACGTAGTAAATAATGGATATAAAGGAAATAATTGACTTTCCGGAATTACAAAAAATGAGACTTTTTTTGTGATAAACTTTTTTCACTTAAAAAATTTCTAGGACATGAGAAACCACAGCCAGTTTCACCAAGTTAGTGAATGATCTTCAGCGTGAACTTATCTTTGTTATTAAGACTATTAGCTAGAATTGTAACCGGGCTAGAGCCTTTAGAACTCTCTGAATTTTTCAAGTTTGATATAATTTAATCTTTATAAAATTATGAAAAGACAGGGTACATTTTTTCTTGTGTTAATTAATGTCTCATATTTATTTTTATACTTTCTTGCCCTGACTATCATTTTCCGATACAATATACAGTGCAGCTAAACGAATTAGTGCAGGGTCTATCCGGCCGCGAAGGAGGTTTCTCCTTTAGTTTATAACTCGGGAGCTAGATTGGAAAGAGTATAAATTAATAAAATAAATAATGGCTACGCGACCATATGCATTTCACGGTGCGAAAAAAACTGCAACAGTTCATATTATAGAAAACCTAAATCAATACAACTCCATAGCGCATAGCGACCTTCAAAATCCTGTACGAAAATTAAGCCATTTTTAAAGAACGAAAACTTACCGATTCACTTGGATTACAAATCTCTTGATAATTAAAAATTCACATAGACTAACCTTGACGTTTACAAATTACCTATTCCTAACAGCAAAGAATAAATAGATTTCCGCCCCCAATTAGAATGGTATTATTTTCCCCGCGAGCGGAATGATTTTCCCATGAACCCCTTACCTGAATACTAATTTGGTTGTCACACACGGTGACTCAGTGAGTTGTTACTTAATTTATGCTCTTTGTTTGTCAGAGTCTGTTTAGGCATTGCAAATGGCTCATAGAAATGTTTACGAGACTAAAAGTAACCGCAGTCCGTGTATGAGATCTCGTAAGAAATTTAGATAGTTGCAGTTGAACAGAAGTTTTTGCATTTTAAATGTAAACAAAAACAAAAAAGGCCTGTCATCAAGAAGGAGTGGTAGGTAAATTCCCTCAGCGGCATGATTGTTAAAAGATATTCTTATGGTAGATTGGTGGGCTGTATAAACTTGAATCTGCTACTGGCTAATAGTATAAGAAAACAGTTAGATTGGTAGAATTTCGAATTTGACCACTCGCCAATTAAAAGTCTATTAATATATTAAATTTCAGTCTTCAAGAAAATATTTCTACATCTCTTGTAAACAAATTTTGTAAATTCCAAACTTCTATCGCATGTAGTTTTAAATTGGAGAGATTTTAAAGGCAGTTTAGTCAAATCTCCAAAAAACCAAATTTCGAATTTGACCCCCAATTAAAATATGATTAAGGTATTGAATTTCGAGTTTTAAGAAGGAATTTTAATGACATTTCTAAACGTGTCTAGTAAGTATTTACCGTTCTACAATTACATTTTATAAGATGTTGAAAATCGGACTTCAAGAAAAAAATTCTACAAAGTTATTTCCTAAACATATCTTGGAAGTTTTAAACTTAGATCTCTGACAGTTTTAAAATGGCGGGGTATTAAAGGCAACTGTGTCAAATCACTAAAAGTGCAAATTTAGACTTTTTGTCTTTAAGAAAACATTTTTTTTCTAAACCTATCCTGCGAATTTTTGAAGTGGTGAGTAAATTCTTTTGAATTGCTACCAAAAAAAATCTATTTCTTGAGGACATTTTTTAGAACCTATCATTAATTTGTACTAGATACTAGATTCTGAATTAGAAATAACCGTTAATATTTACATAAAAATTTAACACATAACACCTACTTGCTCATCTAGATCTTCCGATAATTCTAATGGGATATTTATTCATTAGTTTTTTGACGGTGAAATAAGAGGAGGCAACAGTAGTGGATTCGCCGTAGAAATATCAAATTTTATTTTTTTGAAAATCTTTTGTGACTTATTTGCATTATCGATAGACTCACAAAACCCCGTATTTTTGAAATTTTGTCATCAAAAAGTATAACGTTTCAATATTTGTTTAGGCATTTCGGATATTTTTTTAACTCCTCCACTTTTAGTAATTTTTTCTGGTTAATTTTGGTGTAGTAACTATTCAGTAAAAAGTAAATGAAATGGGAGACTTAGATCCATGAAGCTAAAATCGAATATGTTGTTTACCTCAAAACTCAAAAATAGAACCAACGTTTATTTGTTAGACTAACCAATTCGATTCGGACATGCATTTTTTGAATTTTTTTATTGGATTCTACAGATACGACTGTATGTATAATTTTTTTTTCCTATGGTTGTTTGAGAAATAGTTTTTAAGATTGGTTCGAGCGCGTGACATCACTACTGCCCATCCTCGTTACTTACTCAATAAATACTTTATTTATGTCTTGTTTGTGCCAACAAAATATATGAATTTAAAATGGATCACCGTGTAGTTCATTTCGCTGGTTGGCATTTAGCAATATAGATCACAATGAGTTTGAAAAATTAAAAAAAAAAATCTATTATTACAAGAAACAGTGGATGTCTGTACAAGCTTGCATGCTTGAGAAATCATTCCTCCCTTGCCTCCCTCCTAACCCACTCAGTCCGCCCCTGGGCGCTAAACTCGATGCGAATCGTGATTTTAATATCATTCTAGGTACTCTACTTTTAATATTAAGAATCAGATTCGCATCAGTTCTTCCACTGTACACGAGTAGATTTGTTTGTAGTGTTTGTATCTTGTTTTCGCGCATTCGAATTGTGAAAAGAAAATCGGTTGAAAATTTTATTCATAGTCGGAAAATTAATCGTGTTTAATGGAAGTATTTTTTTTTGGAGAAGTGATGAACTAAGTGGTTTAGTTATAAAATGTAAGTACAGTAATTTATAATAATTAGAGATAATTTTACGTCAAATTAAATAAAATAAACGAACCAGTTAAATGTGTGTTAGCGGAATTGTACAAGAACCACTGATGAAAATTTCTCTGATATGTTCATTACTTTCTTAACTGTCTTCTCTTTGGGACTGTGTAACTAAACAAAATTACTAATTACAGCTTTTTAAGATATGTACTATACGGGAAAAAATTATATTGTATTTAGAATATATATTTCAAAAATTAAGCTCTGTAGCTGCTAGTTTTAGAGAAATGTCGAAGCAAAAAATATAATCTTGCACTTTGTCGCCCTTGTCAGTCAAAAGCAATAAAGATATTAAAAAGCGATGTTCATCAAAACATTTCTTCATTCTTTCTTTACATCTCTTCCAAAAAATAAAGATCTACAGCTGCTAGTTTTACAAAAAATGACGAAACAAAGAAGCACGAAAATCTAACAAAACAAAACTACATCGTTTCTTTACATGCCTTCCAAAAATTAAAGAACTACTGCTGCTAGTTTTAGGGAAACAAAGCCTAGAATCTAAGAACTGTGAAAAACCAAAACAGATATTAAAAAGCGGTCTTTATCAAAACATTTCTACATTCTTTATTTACATCTCTTCCAAAAAATAAAGATCTACAGCTGCTAGTTTTAGAGAAATGACGAAATAAAGACTAGAATGCAAAACTCGCAAAAATGTAATCCACTTTGTAGACCTCCGCCTGTCAAAACCAATAAAGATATTAAAAAGCGGTTTTCAGCAAAAAGTTTCTACAGCCTTTCTTTATATCTCTTCCAAAAATGAAACATCTGGAGCTGCTAGTTTTAGAGAACTGACGAAACAAAGGCTAGATTATAAGAACCGTGAAAATATAATCTTACACTTTGTCGCCTCCGCCTATCAAAACCAAAAAAGATATTAAAAGCTATCTTCATCAAAACCTTTTTACATTCTTTCTTTACATCTCTACCAAAAAATAAAGATCTACAGTTGCTAGTTTTAGAGAAATGACGAAACAAAGACTAGAATGCAAAAACAGCAAAAATCTAATCCATTTTGTCGCCTCCGCCTGTCAAAACCAATAAAGATATTAAAAAGCGGTTTTTAGCAAAAAGTTTCTACAGCCTTTCTTTACATCTCTTCCAAAAATGAAACATCTGGAGCTGCTAGTTTTAGAGAACTGACGAAACAAAGGCTAGATTATAAGAACCGTGAAAATATAATCTTACACTTTGTCGCCTCCGCCTATCAAAACCAAAAAAGATATTAAAAGCTATCTTCATCAAAACCTTTTTACATTCTTTCTTTACATCTCTTCCAAAAAATAAAGATCTGCAGTTGCTAGTTTTAGAGAAATGACGAAACAAAGACTAGAATGCAAAAACCGCAAAAATCTAATCCATTTTGTCAAAACCAATAAAGATATTAAAAAGCGGTTTTTAGCAAAAAATTTCTAAAGCCTTTCTTTACATCTCTTCAAAAAATGAAACATCTGGAGCTGCTAGTTTTAGAGAAATGACGAAACAAACACCAGAATACAAAAACCGCGAAAATCTAAACTTCCACTTTGTCAAAACTAATAAAGATATTAAAACGCGCTCACAGGTTCTTCTTAAGGATAACACAACTGTTGCAAACAATTATCCGATAATTGTTCTAAATAAATCGTAGGCCTTTTATATTCTGAACATAATCGCATCTAGCCTCTAAAAAATCATTCAAACGGAACGTTTGATTCTTTTAAATAGCCTTTCATTTTCTCGCCATAACACGAAGAGAGTGATTTTTTCCTATGTAAATATCGAACCTAATTGGGAAGAACGAGTAAAAGTGTCGACCGGATTTCGAACATCCTTTCTGACCGTTAATCAGTCAATTTGTAAACAAATCGTACCAGTAAACAAGATTTTCTTCTTAGTATTACCGAGAAAATAGTCAGAGTTCTTTTAGTGTTAGCGGTTTACTTGAATTGTTCTAATTTTGGCATTTCCAAAGAACATTAGAGAAAATTATATACGTGTCTAGAAATAAACACTTCAATAAACAAAAGAGCCATTGAAGTCATGTGTAGAAAATATATAAATATATGCAATACTTACATATTAAATATTGTAAAATATTCCTCCTAAGCTCCCATTTACATTTTCTTTTTTGGACAAACGATACTTCAAATAAATTGACCTTCATTTTTCTTAATTCAGTTAATTCTAGGTGCTATTTTAGTCAATGAAATATTAGTATATTCACTTATCAGAGACATCTGTCTTGAATAGAGTTTTGTAAAAAATATAAAAATAACATTATAAAAATAATTTTGATGTAAAATAATAATTAATATAACTGGATGAGATTATACGATGAGAGTATAATATCCAAAGAATATACTGACCAAAGGAAAACCCGAAATATTAAATATTAGCTGAGTTATCGCATATAGTGTATGTATAGCGGAGAAACATCATGAGAAGGTAAGTAAGCGGCGTTCAGACTTTACAAGTTACTTGAATTCAAGTAACTTGAAAGGAGTAACCTGAATTCAAGTGAACGTTCATACTATTTCAATATTTGATTCAAGTCATTTCAAGTTGACATTTTTACTTAAATTATATTATTATATTATATTACAAAAGAAAATTACAAATTACAAAAGAAAAATTACAAAAGAAATATTACAAAAATGATTCCTGTTTCAAGTTACAAAAATGGCGTCGAATGATGTGATTCCCTGCTGGAATAAAAGTTGTAAATAAGCTAATTGGGGATGGATTACTAAAAATCAGAGAAAAAATTCTACACTTCATTTTACAAAAAAAGACGAACAGAAAATAAAACCAAAATTTTTTTAATTTGATATATTAGGTAGGTGTTAAAAAGGCTCGTTCAGACTTTACAAGTTACTTGAATTCAAGTGCAATAATTGGTGCAACTTGAAACAAATTGAAAGGTGTGAATATCATTTCACTTGAATTCAAGTAACTTGAAAGGTGTTTTCAAGTTTCAAGTAGAAGTAGAGACCAAGTTAACTTTTGCTTTCAAGTTGGGGAGTTTTTTTTTTAGTTTATTATTTATTTTCTTTTTGTATATATTATATTTTTCTAGGACATTTCATTTTCCTAATTCCCTGCTATAGGAGTTTTCCTCCTTTTCAGGGTGATCAAGTTGGGGACTTTAATCACAGTTGATATTCAAGTGCACTTGAAGTCACTGGAAGCAGTGAAAGTGGCTCTGCACTGCGGCAAATTAGTCAACCACCCACGGAGGGTTCAAATCACAACATTCGACGCCATTTTTGTAAACTTGAAACAGAAATCATTCTAGTAAATATTTAAACTTGAAATTATTTGAATGCAATATTGAAATAGTATGAACGTTCACTTGAATTCAGGTTACTCCTTTCAAGTTACTTGAATTCAAGTCACTTTAAAAGGTAGCGTGTAAATAATTCATTTTTTGGGGTCAAATATGTCTAAAAAATGGTCGAAAATTCGAACTTTAAAGAAAAAGGCTCCCAAATTTTAAATTTTGCACTTTTTCATAATTTTTTAGGTATATTATTCCCCTTAATATGTCAGTAAACGAATGACTTTTGTTCAATCTTTTTCCGATCAACAGCAAAAGAGTTACAACTGCAGCAGTTTTCGATGTCGCGGGAAACAGGCTCTTAACACTCTTAAAATTTTTTTTTCAACTTGGATGTTATAATAAACTTATGTCAAAATTTGAAAATGATTCGATTAGTTCATCCCCCCTAAAAAAATTCTCGAAAAATACCTATTTTTCACGCTCCTAAATGTATTTGATTTAGTTCGTACTATCGAAAATGCTCATTCTATACCAGAAACTGACCATATGAAGTAAATAATATAAATAATAAATAATTAATAATTTATTTATTCCTTTGAAGAACACTACAATATTATAGGACACGTCACAAATTGCTTAAGGCAAAACTAAAATTTTGTAGTACATAGTACATTAAAATACAATATAAAAATACAAAAGGAAAATAGTTTGACATAATAAATAACAATTATACACATTTAAAACTTTCACATTGACTTTGTTACAAAAAATCATAGTGGTAAAATTCATCTAATGTATATGGACATCGTTCAATTAATATATTTTTTATGTTTTTACTAAACAATTCTAATGTTAAATCCCTGACATGAGGAGGAAGATGGTTGAATAATCTCAATCCTGCAAAACTTATAGATTTAGTGCATATATTTAAACGGCATAATGGTACATGAAAATTATCATTCTTCCTTGTATTATGATTGTGAATTGAGTTATTTTTTATAAATTTTTCTTTGTTTTTATAAACGTACATTCAAAAATGTACAATCCTGGAACTGTTAAAATATTATATTTTTTAAATAAGGGACGACAAATCTTTAATATGACAGGAACCACCCCACACGGTTATGCCATATCGGATCCTCGACTGTACTTGGGCGTGGTAGAATGTTATTAGACCAGATACATCCAAGACCTTAATGTCCTTATTTGAAAACAGTATGTCAAAATATGTGCATTTGGAAATAAAAACTCGACCTGCCTCAGGATTTTTTGCAAACGCAAATTTTCCATACTTTATCAAATCAACGTAATGTTTAAAAGATCATAGTAATTTTTTTGACACTTTATTGGGAACAATACAAAAACAATTTAAGTTAGTTTTCACCAGTATTTTGGAATGATTGGGCATTAGATTAATCAAAATCCAGTGACAACAACATTCCAGAAATCGTCCTCGCTATCAAAAATACACATCACGGCAAACAGTTGATTCAGATGTGCAACGGCGGTTTAAAAATAGCAGCCAAAAAATTTGATTTCACAAATAGAACCGGTAAGTGTAACACAGTT
This sequence comes from Crepidodera aurea, assembly GCA_949320105.2. Lineage (NCBI taxonomy): Eukaryota > Metazoa > Arthropoda > Insecta > Coleoptera > Chrysomelidae > Crepidodera > Crepidodera aurea. Next base: position 18,701,254 of record OX439474.1, on the reverse strand, counting down.
ACCTACAGAAATTCTCCGGCCGGTCACCAAGAATAGATTTTGGATAAGCATTCGTAGTTATTACATACATTACGACAAGTTACGGTAATAAATTTTCGTACGGGGGTCATTAAAGAATTTAACTTTATGAAATATGTACAAAATTAATCTGTGGTGTATGCTACTGCTTTAATCTTAATATAGTTTATCGCTTATCGCTAAAAAGTGTTTGGCCACTTACAGCCGGTTTCATGAAGAAAATTTAAATGGTGCTCTAAATTTAGAGAGCTTGATTTAATGGAACCCCAACCCCTAAATCTTCTATCAGCTCCATTGACTGTTTAAAGTTTTTTAAAACCGTTTGTTTGAATCCTATTCGATGAGGGTTCATTCTTTACTTGGGATCTCCCACTGTACACTGTACAGGTTAAAAAGTTAATGAGTTTAAGCAGTTCCAGCTTTATTCTTCGTTCCTTAACTGTGGTCAGATATTAATTTTCCATATCAAAAGTAAGTTTTAGAACTTTTAGTGAACGTATCTTACGGCCGCCTCTTTTAAAAAGGTCTATAATGTAATACGAATTTATTGATACCTTCCCAATAACCTTTAATACAATTTGTGACTCAAACAATATTCCTTAATCTTGATTTGATATTTTACTCTCGGTGTTACATAAAGGAGCATCAGGTAATAGGTAAAAAAAGTGTGTTAAAATTTTTATTCTCAATATATTGTTGCTGTGGATGTACGGGTTTCAATTTTTTACCAGAATGTTGAGCAGGATTTAGCCTATGCCATAGTTGTAGATGTTTTCACATTGAGTTCTCTCATTCATTCATATTTTCTCTTCACTTCAAGAGAGCCTTTGTCTGAAGCCAAAGTTGATAGCTGGCATCTGAGAATAAAATTATTTCAGTCCTTAGAATGTAATATTACGGAGGCAAATTATTCATGTGTCAAATGTGGTTATATGAATGAGCAAATTGGATTTTGTGTCTCATTTTCTGCCTGTTTGGGTATTTAGATATTTGAAATTACTATTAATTTACCAGTTGCCATAATTTGTTTACTGACGGGGAGGGTAAAACTGTCATAATATTTATTAGCGGCTGTACAAGTTGTTTCAAAAGCATTCAAAAGCTTTGTTATTAAACAACAGCTACATCTTGTTAGTTAATACAACGAAGTAACATACTTATATAATTCAGATTTTTTGCTAAAATTTCATAATTTTCTATTTGTTTACTAAATACTCTTCTTTAACTTTTAAATTCTATCACCATTTCAGCTCACATTTCCTTTACTTCAGAAAATTGTGAAAATAATTAATTTCTGTTTAAGTATATACATTAAATCCTGTTATATTCGTGAAAAGAAAGGCTACGTAATGCAGAGTTAACGCACTTTTAACGTTTTTTTAAAGTTCATTTCCACTAGACCGTGACACTTGACTATGTTTAATTCAATTCTCGATTGTCCATTATTTTAAAAGTTTTTTGGCCTAACAATCAATTATACGACTCGTAAAAAAGAACGTTACAATGCGCATTAATATTTCTCGGTAACTGTAGAAATGTCTAGTAAAAAGGTGTATCTAAAAGATTCTTTACAATTTCTTTAAGTATACAAATTATCGACCTTCTCAATAATTATACACATCAAAATTTAAGGAGTTATCTGTCTAAAATCACAGTCGTTGATATGTTAACCGCTTTCGGTTTAATTGAAGGAACAGTTCCAAAGCTCAACAGATATAATAATAATAATAAATTGCCTTTATTTATATTGTAATTTTTTACAATCCATGTTTGTAATGTGAGGCCAAGCTACTCCACTTAACCTCACTAGTCTAATATTAACAAAAACTGTTTTACAATTAAAATAACTCAAGTATTATATAAGTACATTTAAAATTTATATTATGGACATTAAAATAACTTTGTAAGAAATCTAATGGTGCTAAATCGGGAGATCTTGGTGGCCATACTGTGTACACAACAAATCCACTATGCATTTAAAAATCAACGAATCCACTATGCATTTAAAAATCAACAAATCCACTATGCATTTAAAAATCAACGAATCCACTATTATGCATTTAAAAATCAACGAATCCACTATGCATTTAAAAATCAACGAATCCACTATGCATTTAAAAATCAACGAATCCACTATGAATTTAAAAATCAACGAATCCACTATGCATTTAAAAACAAACAAATCCACAATGCATTTAAAAATCAACAAATCCACAATGTATTTAAAAATCAACAAATCCACTATGAATTTAAAAATCAACGAATCCACTATGCATTTAAAAATCAACAAATCCACTATGCATTTAAAAATCAACGAATCCACTATGCATTTAAAAATCAACAAATCCACTATGCATTTAAATGCATATAGAAATATTCGAAATAATAGTAATTTCAAAAATTTCCAAACGTATTTAAAGAAGAAATGTTTTTGAGAATTTTAAACTAAAAATTAATTTTTAAAATATATCGTGTCAAACTGATAAATTTTTTAAAGTTTATTATACGTTTTCTCAAAAAGTTTTAATTGTACCATAAAATAGAAAATGTTAGATACTCCATAATGTTGCTATTGTAAATTTGACCTTATTTATAGTGATTTTTGGATTCCTTGTGCCAGAAAGAATATGTAGGAATGTTTCTTTTTATTGTACGATAGAAGTCATTAATTTTTATATCTATCGTCGTAAAGTATAACATTTTTTCCATGTTAACATTAATAATATTAATTAAACAATTTGATATAAGAACTTTTTCTGTAGATTTTTAAGTAGTTTAAGGTTTTGAAAGCCTAAAAACATTTTTGGGCGTGACACCAAAAAAAATCCCCCCAGTTTGGCTAAGCACCCATACAGATTTTGGAAAGTCGGCGCCTATGGTTGTCATTAAGAAGGGAATAAAGGAGGAAAAGAAAATGTATGTAGTATAATTTCCCGATTAAAACAAAAATCGATATGCTTTTGATATAACTTCATATAACAGAGTTAGCAGGAGGGGGAGAGGGGCAAAGTTTAATAACCACACCGTATAACCCGGAAACTCAGTTGAAAGTTAAAACGATCGTAAAACCCTCCTCAAAATACAAGTGAAAAAGTGAAACAAATCTATTATAAACTAAATATTTAGTGGAACTAGACAGAGGCGTGGTCGAAATTAATTTTCTGTAGGCTAGGAATCAGGTCGAATTTGACATCAAAGAATTTATAATTATTTCAGCAGTAGTTCGGTTAGTTATTTGCTGGCGTTTATATTGTTCTTGTAAACCTAATTATTGTAGCAATTAATTTAAATTTTAATGGAGATGATGATCAGATGGATATCTCAGAGAAAGAGAGAATAATGGTTTATTCATTTTGTTTTCGCTGAATAAAAATAACGAAGCTAATCATGAACAAGTAGTTGAAAATCTACAATTAACATGTTTAATGTATAATTACTTAGCTAAGATAGGATTGATAATAATATAGTGTGGTTTATTTTTAAATTAGTTTTTTTAAATAAAGTTAGAAATATTCTTTATAAAGTGTAATAATTCAGAAATTGATTTATGTTAATAAATAAACACTATAATAAAAATGGCGTCGGATGAAAGCTGTAAAAATATGATTATTTTATAACATAAGTTTTATTAAACCAAGACAATGTTCATCATTTTAATTATTTTTAAATCAAAAGTAAAAGTATAATGATGATAAATGTACAAGGATTTTTTTGTAAACATAATTAATTTTCTATACAACACCCCTGATCGACTATGCTTTTCAATTTCCAAGTCTTAAAATTAAATTAAGCAGGGACACATTCAGTGCATTTTGTTAACATGCAAAAATAAAATTAATTGGCTTTATTATTAAATTAGTAGGCCTTGTTAAAAAAACTATAAAACAAATTATAATTATTATTTGTTATAAATTTCACCGATATAGATAGATGAAAGATGCTTAATATTTTTTAAACAAGCGAGTAAGGCCCTGCAAATACGGTAAGGTATTTTGATATCGATTCCAAGCAGCATGTCAAATGGATTTTTAATGAATTTAGTCTTCCCGTTTATGCAAAATAGGAAACTTAAAGTTAATTATAGAGCAGGATGAAAGGAACAGGGAAATATCGTGCCGAAATTTTCCAAAAATACGCTGCAAAAACATTTTTTCTTAAAAAGGTTGGTGGTAAAGTGAGTTTGAATCTCATTTATAACTAATTAGAAATTGATTTTTTGACTAAAGCAGACGTAAGAGAAATAAAATACGACTTTAAAACCATTAATACACAGCAGTAATAAAATAAAGCAAGATAAAGATAATTTAACCCCTGAAATGATAAAACATCTAAGAAAAGAGGAAACCCCAGTAAAAACAAAAGGATATCGAATGAATTATATTCCTGAAACCAAAGAGGGATAATATTAACAGGTATATCAAGTAAACCAGAAAAGAATAAGATCAAGAATAGAGAACTCAGTGTGGATTTTGAACAGCGAGAAAAAATATATATAATTTAAGAGTTATACGTTAACAGAGAGCCAGAAAACAATAATAAACGAAAATTAAATGAGATTTTTGATGAAGATGTAGGGCAAAACACGGAGAGATAGTATATATAATGAGACAACTGAAGATAGAGCATATAAATGGCAAAATAACAGGACAGTTAAGATGTCGCATTCCAGATGAAGGACAAAACATATGTTAAACAATAGGAAAATAATACGAGAGGAATATCTAGAAAAACGTGGATAATATGATAAGGGAAGAATTTCATAAAGAAGACATAATAAGATGTAAAGAAAATGACAAAGCAAGGACTAAATTGAGATATAAATATAAAACAAAAGACAAATACACCCCTTAATAATAATAATAATAACCGTCTTTATTATTTTCCAAGATACAATATCTACATGATAAAAAGTGACAATATCCAGAAATATTAATAGAAATTTTATTGAAAATGCATTTTCCAGATTGGTGACCTATTTACACTAAGAAAATTTGTTTAACTACATGAAAAATTTAAATTCAGAAACTCTAAAACTCAGAATCTCTAAAGAGAAAAATAATAGGCTTGATTATCTGAAAAATATTTTTTAAATGCTGTTTTGAGTTTAGAAACAGTATAACTTTTAAAATCTGTTAAAACCAGGTTGTAGAAATAATAAACTTGATATCTAAATGATCGCCTAAATAGCTCCAACTTAAAGTGGAGACAGATAATAACACCCTGTTTCTAATATTCCATTTCTCTCTCTCTTCACTGGATTAAAACAACTTAGTTGTTGAAAAAAGTTTTTAATTGACGTTTCGGCTTTCCTAATATTCAAGTTATGAATGTCTGAGCGATAGGTAATTTTACGGTACACATATGAAGGCTTTTTGCTTACCATTATTTTATGACATAATACAACAAAATGAAGCTTTCTTCTATTTTCCGTACTCAGCCATCCAATTTCCCTTAAATATGCGACACTCTTTGTCGTTTTCTGATGCCGAAGATCAAACGAAAACATGAATTCTGAACGTTCTGAACTTTTTTCTTAAATTGGAACCATATAAAGCATCTGAATAATTAAATAAAGATAAAACTAATGTTTCGCAAAGATGCTTTTTTATATGAACAGGAAACATGCCATATATCATTTTAATGTTACAATAAGTTTTTTGTAGTAATTTGTTTATGTGCTTCTCAAATCTTAGATCAGAATCCAAAATTACACCTAGATTTTTTGCCTCATGCACAATTTCGAGTTTTTCATTATTAATAGAAAGATTTATTAAATTTGCAATATTTTGTCTATAGTTCTTATTACCAAATAACATAACTTTAGATTTTGCAGTGTTTATAAGAAGACAATGTTCGGTTGTACATTATATAAAGGCATTTAAGTCATTGTTAAAAGTAGTACATGCTGTTTCCGTTTCATTTGGTTTGAAGCTATAATATAGCTGAGTATCACCAGCATACGTTGTAATTCTGGATTCTGCTCAAGAGTTGAGAAGAGTAAATTGAAAACAATAATGGGCTCAATATGGAACCCTGAGGAACACCCGACCTTAATGGCAAATAATTTTAAATAGTGCCATTAATAGAAACTTGCTGTTGCCTATGCTTAAGATAATTTTTCATTAAGGTACAAGCGCTCCTAGAAAAACCTATATATTTTAAGATATATATCAATAAATCATAATGAATATTGTCGAAAGCTCGTCTAAAATCCAGCATGACTAGAGTTGTACACTGACCCTGATCAGTGGCTCTGAAAATATCGTCTACAATATGAAGAAGCAAGGCAGTGGTACAACTGAAGCCTTTTCGAAAACCTGACTGAACTGATGGAAACAATGAATGGATTTGCAAATAATTTTTTATTTGCGTTTCTAGTGCTCTTTCTAATATTTTAGAAAGTGTATGGGACGTAGGTCTTTAAATTCAATAGGAGTTTTCTTCTTCGGTAAAACTTTAACTATGGCTTTTCTCCAAGCAGTAGGCGTAACATTTTCAGTGATGCTAAAATTTATTAAATGAGTAATATAAGGGACGATATGGGGACAACACAGTTTGATCAAGTTTATATTTAATCCATATCATCCTGTAGCATTCCAATATCACAAATGGTTTTATGAACGGCTCATTGTATAGTGTCTAAAGTAGCGCTGAGAAACCGTAGGAAAGCCTACATACTGTTACACAACGAAAGTTGACCATGGGACTAATAAAACAAATAATGTCTTTAGATATATTAAAAATCAAAGCAAATAATTATAAAAGCTTAGCATTTTTTAGTCAGGAAATACTTTGTATTTCAAAGTAATAAAAATTGTTATTTTTGTTGCAGGTTTTGCGGAAAAATTGTGATCTAATCATACCCACCAAAAGTAAGTATAAATTCTAAGGACAAATAATTAAAACGTTATGTGTTTCTGTCAGTAGACTTTTAAGTTATACATCAATACTGTAGGGAGATAATCTCATTTTTTCCAGGTGAATTGTGTACTTGTGTACACAAATATCAGTCAATTTCAAGGAACATTTTAAATTATTAAAATAGAACCTCTGAGATTAAAAACAAACCAACCAAACTTTGCATTGTAAGGTTTTAAGCACTTTGCATATTCTGTATGCAGTCCTTTTCATATAAATATGTTCTTTCCTCGATTGTTTCAAAAACAAGACACTTGATTTAAATTCTGAAATCCGTTATTTTCAGTTAAAGTAGACTTATTCCATGACGGACAATAGTTGCCACACTAAATTTGTCGTGTACAAATATATTACCTAATTACTGGATATTGATCAATAGTTTTGTCAAACAGTTTCCTATATGGAGTGCAATTTATTGGATTCTAAGGTCCATCTGACGAAGGTAAAAGGCACAAACTGAATGAAATATATTTTTAGACTTTTCCACCATTGAATTTAAAATCTTATGTTATCCATAACTTTGTGACTGTATTTATTTCAATCATGTACCAACTAAACTCTACTTTTCAATTAATAACTAAACATTTTTTACACATTTATAGACCTGAAGAAGTCAAAATTAGTTGCCTTTGTTTAATTTCCATTCATTAACGTAAAACTGTATGTGATGTTGTATTCAATCAATGATTTGTCTTGTTTCCTATATGGTCTGTCGCTGTACATGTCGTGACGTAAAAATCGGCAGATGTTAAAGAATTTTTATTGCCCGTGTAACACTACCTTTAAGGAGAAGTCACGATAGAAAGATACAGGGACCACACGGCCCGTGCTTTTCCCTGCAGCCTGCAGTGACGACGCCCATGCATCAAACGACCCTATATCTTTACCTGTACGAAAGGAATCACGTCTTTTCCTTCTCGAATTCCAAACATTCACACGAGATAGATCTATTTATAATGCAGAAACGCAAAATGGACGTCGCGGATTTAGATACACACCGTACTATCCCTAGTGCTCGATCGCGTTCGGCGACAGCAGGAAAAGGTGAACAGACGTGAAATTACCTGGGGCTACGGAGAGATTTATCTATCAGACAGACGAACAGACAGGCTTGTCAACGGTCTAATCGATAGCTCAGAAATTTTGTTGGGCTATCACGTTTCCTGTTACAAAGTTGCATTGAGATGAGATGAGGGAAAAATTATAACGTCATTTCTGGATATGTTACTTTTTTGAGTCAAAAATTCGCATAAAACATTTAAGCCGTCTAAATGCAAACCCCGTCAAGTGCAAAAATAACAAATAACTGCCATTTTATAAAGAATGCTAAAATTTATACTCTGTTAAAATATTATTTTTCAAAATTCAGGTTACTTTCAAAATATCGCCAAATGGAGCTATTTATTTCCAAAAAAACCACCATTTGTTAGTCACCAATAGGAAAGACATTTTTTTTTCGCGTGACCATCACGGTATGCCTGTGATTGAAAAGCGGTTAGTAAGGCTACTTATCAAACTGCCAGGAAGGTGGCGCTTTCAATTTAATCTATCTAAAAGAATATTCTTGATAAAAAACGATAATCAAGTGTTAATTCAAAGAGAAGCAAACTATCGCACCAATTTGGGAATGCTTAAAAGCGTTTGCAAAAAAGGGCAAAACAATATTGTCCATTAAACCAAAAGAGTATCTGGTAGTCCTGTTAATAACGAAAAAAAGAAATCCAGCGAATATATATTATCCAAGCATTTTGGAACTGATTGGAAATCTTTGCAAAATTTAAAATTTTATAAGGATGCAATGGATATTAATGATCAAGATTTACCAAGCTCTTCCACAATTATGGAAGAATTGGAAGAATGGAAGAAGGAAAACCCCGAAGATGACACAAGATTTGTTTAAATAACTTGTATTAAGTTGTGTTAACTTACTTTTATTAGTTTCGTTTGTTATAATTTTTTTTATAAAGTTGTTGAAAGAGGTTTAAAATTAAAATCCCCTTATCAAGTTTTTAAAACACTTAATTTTGGTTTGCAAAACCCGCCATTTTTCAAGTTTATTTTCAAAACCCGCCAACTGCATTTTCTTTTTCTAATTTACGGTGCTATGCGACCTTTCTGATTTATAAGATGAATACTAATTATTAAGAAAGAGTATTCCACATTAACAAAAATATTAAAGTACATTATTCGATCGGCAATAATAAAAGACAAATTAGAAGAACAAATAGACATAGCGGAAGAACAACAAGGTTTTAGAAAGAATCACAGTACAGTAGATGCAACATTCATTGTCAGACAAATAGTGGAAAAGTCAGTTGAATATAATAAACCCGCATACATGTGCTTTGTGGACTTAAAAAGTGTCTTTGATCGGGCAAAAAAAATGACATTTTAAAAATGCTAGAACAAAAATATGTAGACTATAGATTAATTAAACTAATAGAAGAAATAAACAAAGACAACAGAATAGAAATCATAACATCAAAAGGAAATACAAAACCCATATTCGCTCAGCCCTTTACTGTTCAATGTAAGAATGGATAAAATAATAGACGAAGTGAAGAAGCGAGAAGGTTATAGAATGGGACCTAACAAAGTCAATATAGTATGATATGCGGACGACCCACTACTGGTCGCGGACAATGAAGACGACCTACAAACACAACTTCACACATTCAACATCACGGCGAAAGCCTTTAACAAAAAACAAAATGCATGGTGATTAGTAGGGATCCTCGAAGGTGCAAATTGGAAGTGGACGGCAGAAGCATAGAGCAGGTTATGACAGTTACTTACCTTGGAATTGATATCACTAGCGATAGGAACATAACCGAAGAGGCAAAAAGACAGGCAAAATGAAAGCAACAAAAGTTAGCGGATGCTTGAGAGAAACCATATGGACGAATAAACCACAGAGAGCAAAATGAAAATATATAAAACACCTGTGAGACCGATTTTAACCTACGCGGCAGAAACTCGAGCCTGGAATAGTCATCTTAATAGAATAGCACCTGACAGATTAGCTAACATCTGCAAAAATAATAAACCTTACAGCAAAAGACCAACAGAAAGATCCAAGAAAAGATGGAAGGACAACCTAATGACAACAACAACAACAGAAACAGAATGAGAGCCAGACAAACAGGAGCAATCCTAGTCAGACGAAGAAGAAGAAGAAGATTCGATCGATAGTTTCAAGCAAAACAGATTTTTCGCGTTTTCTTGAAATTACTTCGTTTGCAATTGGCGGGGTTTGCATTTAGACGGCTCATTTATAGACGACAAAAAATATCGTTCGGCACTTTAATTGCTTTTGAAGTGAAATATTTCTAAATAATTTTTATATATACGGTTTAATTTTTTTTTGTTGTATAACAATAAAAATTCATTTTTAGGATTCTACTCGAAGAATCTATCGGAGCTCTGTTACTGAGCCAACTCTGTCGGTCATATGCCTCTAGCTCGTAAACGTATCGCTTTAATCCAAAACCAAATATTTATCATCAAATTATTTTTAAGGTATAAAATGTATTTTCAGAGCTATCCGCTTGACAATATTTAAAATTATGGTGTATTCTCTCACTATGCGTCCATTTGGGATAGTTTAGTTAGTATTTAATACTTGATTGAGCTGCTAGCTTTGAGGTTGTTGATGGCACGTACATGTAGGACAGTCGGTAGTTGGGAGACGAAAGGGGATGCCTAGTTGTTAACTCTGGTACCAGAGGATAATATTTTCTGACTCTGAGAGAACTGCAATGACCAGTTAAAGTGTTGTTCTTTGGTAACAATTGTTTTCGCTCAAGATCGAAGAATTTTTCTTATCAGAGATTACTCAATAAAGAAGTGTTTTTAATTTTTTTCCATCGGGTATTTCTGAAGTTGAAATTTTTTTTGCAAGCTTTTCTTTACTATTTTCCCATTTAACGTTTTTAAAACAATTTTTAAATTTATGCATTATGTCGAGAGGATCATATATGCGTTGATGTACGGATTCAGAAGTTTCCCTTTTTCGTTTAAGCTAAGAAACATGGATTTGATGGTAGAAAATCCAAGATATACTTTTTTAATGTTTTGATTTTTTACGAATATCTTTCGGTTTTCGGTAAAATTTTATATTTTTACATACCCAAACGTTTCGTTCTGCGCTTTTATCAAACTAATTTAAATTTACTTTAACAAATTCCTTTATTCTAACGTCTACGGCGATTTATCTTTTGAAAACACTCTCGGATTATTTGGAACGAATTTTCCGGGCCATAATTTCCATCCTAGATGACAACCCAACCTAGGTTTTCCGTTGCATCAGCAATAACCTCTTATAATACGTACGTGTGCCAAAAATTCCTTTTCGGCCGATTTGTACACGTAATTAGTCGACTCCTAGCATGACTAATTGCGACTGCATTCGGGTATCGATTAGCTCAAGTCATTTTTGTTACAATTAATTTCGTTTATAACCGGAAATAATCAGTTTTCAGTGCCATTACGTGTTACGTCAAATATTAACCAATTCCTCGGTTATATACAGTGCGCGTCTAAAGCCTCTTTCTCCCTCTTTCAAACGAAAGCTAAAACATAGGATTAATGTTTTTTTTAACTAGTAATGGTAACACTGTGAATGGCTCTGGCTCTTCATTTGAGCTGCTTCAAGTGTTTTCAACATTTATTATTTTTGTTTTAAATTTAATTTTAGAAAGCTCGACAAGTTCTTATGATAGAAACCACTCAAAAAGTTTTGTTACGTATTTTTTTATTCCCATTATCACATTTTAATGCGCAGCTTTTCTGTACTCAATTTATCAGTTCCTATATTTTTTCCAGAAGACCCAGTTAAAATATTAATTTTCCCGTTTGCTAGAAAACAGTTCATTAGCGATGTATGATATCCACAATTTAAAAATTTCACGAACAACAATCGTGATCGACCTAAAAAGAACTAAAAATAAAAAAAAAGTTTTCTTTACTTTTATTGTGAATCTCTCCACGCGTGAATACGTTTCAGTTGACCTTGCTAAAGAAAAAGCACCATAAAGAGATTTATTCCCTTCGTCTACAGACAATTATAACTCCCACGTAAAGCATGTAAATGGTCGTAAAAACGACGATTTCGTTGTTCTTAATCTACAAGATTTTGTAACTAAATGGGCGCATATACGCGGCTGGCTCTTGTCTCTTTATGCGAGTTTTTGCAGACGATGGTAGCGACGTTGCCAAGTTTTGAGTTTTAATTTCTTCGTATGTAAAGTAAGCCTTAGATTTAAACACAGAAGTGTCAAATTTATACCTCACTAGATTTTAAGAGGATGGTCCCAGAGTAATTATGATTTCTTGAAAATATGACAATATGACAAAATATTATGAAGGCGTCACATATCGGTCATTCCATATCAAATCAACTAACAAAACATAAATTTTAAAAGATGTTTAATGTATCAGTTTAAAGCTTATGAAATGGGCCATTTTTATAAAATCCAATTTACTGAGAGAGGCGAATCCACCAAAAGTTAGAATGTTATTAAATAACGTTTATTTTATGTTTGTAAAGTTATTTTTCAATAAAATTAAATTACCTTTTACTATGACTGGTCGTACAGCCGTAAAGCTCTCGTTTAAAAGTTCAATAAATAATTTGAATTTGATTTATTTGTCTACATCGTCTGCACCTTATGATATTTTATTCTCAACCTTTTTAATTATAATAGATTTATTAGTTCTACGGATGAGAAAAAGTTTTGATCCTAAATACATCAACATACGTGAAATTAAACTGGTCATAAACAAAATTTTATGGAAAAATTCTAATTTAAAGACTGATATTAAATCCTAAAAAATGAAGAATTATATCAAATGAGAATATTCTCCTACCGTTAAAAGCGGTTTTAAATAATACTTAATTGCTATTTGGCACATATGCTAATGACACCTCCAACAAGGTCGGATAAAAAAAGAAGTTTTCTGTAATACTTGCGAAACCATGTCAAGTTCGATTGATGGTCAGCGACTGTCAATAAAAATGGAGTAACGCATATACATAATGTGTAATTTACAATTCTTTGCTATCTTCACTGTATGCAAATACGTTGAAGATTTTGCATTACAGATGAGATTAGTACGAGCAAGGTCTTTTTTTATGAATTATTAATAATATTCTTGATTTGTATTTTTTATATTGTTTTTATTTTGTTACGGAAGAGGGCATTTAAACTCTGAGGGTCATCGTTTGGTAGTATCAACTTTAAGATCGTAATAATATTAATAATACTTGTTATAATATCATCCCCCCTCCCAACATGGCTTCGTTCCGAACCACTCAGTCATTTTTTTTCCTGTTTTATTATTATTTTATCTATGTATTACTGCATTCTTAAGTTTTATCTATTTATATATTTTTCTATCTTTTAAATTTTATCTATATTGTATATTTTACATTACTTTATAGCACCGATTCATAATTAAATTTCTGATAGTTTTTAGAAAATAAGTGTCTTTAATTCAACATTATTAAATTTAAACCGATTTTTATTTTATCGCAGAAATACATTATTGGGAGAGGTGAATTCACCAAAATTTATAGTTTGCTAAATTAAAATAGTTCTCAAAAAGTGGAAACTTTTTCTTAGATATTTTAATTTAAAATGTATCTTCTCTTTTCGCGATTATATTCTATTTGTCTTTATTTTTATATAAAAAATGAATGACGGATCTATACTGAAAAATTTTCAAATCAAATCTTTCCAGATAAAAAAAACTTTTGAAGCTGTTGACCGTAGACATCAAGATACTAGTATGTTTACTTAATAGGTTTAGTTTATTAAGGGCGGGGTAATTCTAAAAATCGGACCTCACAACCTCCCTAAGATGATGGTAAATGTCATATCTTTTTTGTGAAGTTTTATACCAAAAAAAAAATGAAGCAGATGTTCAAGGAATTGGAAAAAAAAATGATTTAAAATTGCTACATGAGAATACGTATGACAATTACATAAATATTAAAGTCAGAACATATACAGTGCGGATCATAAGTGTTACCCCCTCTAACTCGTTACTGGACACTTGTTAGGAAAATCGCCGAGACACGTAGACTTTTGATTTCTACAATGTACATTTTTGTATGAATAGTTTACCCCTAATTTCATCCCTTACTGGAGGGGAGCAACCCTTTCGAAAAATTTTAATAGCATGGGGTGGTGAGTGATAGCTCATATGAAAGGGGGTTTTATTCTCTATTCAACCGTGTTTTTTTTTTATTATTACTTTATTTTTTACGATATTTTTTTATTTTATTTTTTTAATGTTTTTTTTGCAAAACGTCAAAGCTGAAACTAAAAATAGACTTTATTTTTGCCAGGAGGTCAACGGGGAACATTTTGAACATTTATTGTAACTGTAATTGTAGTTTAGTTGCCTTCCTGTTTGTAGTGTTTTGTTATTTTTAAACATTAATAACTCATCACGTTATACAGCAAATTTAAAATTTTTTGCACGGTTAATTGGAGAATAAACCCCCCTTTCAAATGACCTATCACTCACCACCTCATACTATTTAAATTTTTCGAAAGGGTTGCTCCCCTCCAGTAAGTGATGAAATTAGGGGTAAACTATTCATACAAAAATGTACATTGTAGAAATCAAAAGTCGACCTGTCTCGGCGTTTTCCTAGTAACGAGTTAGATAGAGGGGGTAACACTTATGATCCGCACTGTATGATGAGTCCTGAAGATTGCGTCTCTCGGGTTCAATACGAGTGTTTTTTAGCCAAATAAGTAGAAAATAGTCTTTTCATCAGTACCGATAAGGATGGATTCCATAGACGTCGAATAATTAATTATCGCTAACAAAGAAGAGTACTTTATTTTTAGAAAAATGGTTGGGCCACCACTTTAATTTCTTAACATTGCGAAATTATAAATTTTGGTGAATTCACCTCTCTCAATAAATTGGAGTTTTCTGAAAAAACGGTGCTACTTATGGGTCCGTCTTTAAGCTAAAATAAAAATTAGTTGAAATCTAATTAAGTAGAATCAAAGACATCTAATTTCTAAAGACCATTCATTTCTATTGGATTTTTTGTAAATACTTCCTTAACAAAAATTTCCAGTTAGCCCGAAAATTTGGCTTTCCCATTGTATCTCGAAAAAAAGTAAAAATTTCAAAAAACTAATAGCACCACGTGAAAGAGCGGAAAATTTTACTAAAAATTATATTATAAGTTATGTTAAAAAAAATTGTATTACTATAAAAAATTATTAATAATAAGAAAGCAAATTCGAAAACTCTACGCGCGCCGATCCGTTGGATACAAATATTCGGAAAAACTAAAGTATCTTTGCCTAAAATGTATACAAAGAAAAATAAAAGAAAACATTTTAAAGAGGAGACTCTAAGCTTTCTCAAGAAGCCATTAGTTTCTAATTTTTTTCTCATAGAAAATTTGACCGAAAGTTATAAAAGATATCTATTAATAAAGGCATAACAAAAAAAATCCTTATAGATTTATCGTCATTATACTTTTACTTTTGATTTACCAAATTTTTGATTTTATTTTCGAAATTGTGAAGTTAGAGTAGCAAAGATTTTTTTACACCCTTTCAAGTACTTAAGTGCCAAGTTTCATCGATATCACATTTTTTGCGAGGTCAAACTCTCCGACAACTGGACTATGTATGGTTCGAATATTTTTGAACCACTGCGATTTAGGAAAAAAATTGTATTAATTACTAATGTTATTTTGATACTCACCCCTAAATGTTTGCCGTCTCATTCTAGAAAAATTACAAGTTATTTTAAAACGAGGAATGTTTTTGATTTTATTGCAAATATTGCTGATTTTTTTTCTTGTGCCTTCTTTTTCTTCTCCCCTAATAATGATGATAAAATAGAAGTATTGAATCTCGTTGATTTATGATTTAAAAGGACCTAAAATTTGACTTGTTTTCTTCAAATGTACTTCAGAGATATACGACAATTACATTTTTTCAAAACTAGGGCATGGATTTTATTTCTCATACATCGAACTCGAGCCAAAGAAAAATGTGAAATAAAAAAGCAAACTGTAAGAAAAAGTGCACGATAGAAATGTTTAAAATATTTAAAACCACGATATGTATTCAGTTTCGATCGGCTCCTGATTTGCTCACTGATTGCCCGATCTGTATTAATGAGTGGACATGCTGTATATCCATAAATCGTCTAATTAAAACAGGATTTGACCAAACATAGAAGGAAGAAGAACAATTTAATAAATATAATTGGAATAAATAACGATGGCTCTACAAAGGCCGGATACACTCTTCCTTTTAATAATAATCAACACTCCGCGGGATAGGGTGACTCCTAGTTCTACGTTGTTCTTGTTGCTAAACAGGTTTTCAAGATATTAAAATCGCGTCGCAAGATAACCCCGTCAAGTATGAGTTTGCAGTGCCGCTGTGTTGCCAGGTACGCAAAAGTGTTTGTACAGATCACGAATTCCTTCAGATAAAAGTAAATTTATAAGATATAATTGTTTATTTTGTATACTAGATTTTTAACATTATTTTTGCAAGAATAATGAATGTCTCGCAATAGTACGAATATAAAATTCACGTCATTTTGGATGAAAAATCAAAATTTACAAAAAAAAACACTGAAAATAGAAAAAAATTAAGTCAAATCCTAAAATGGATGCTACATCTTTTTTATAAATGGAAACCTATATCCAGCCAGGCCCGTAGAGAGAAAAATCGGGCCCGGTGGTAAAAATTAAGGGCCCCTATAGAATTTTTAAAATTAGTAGTATTGGCTTCACCATTGCCGAAAAAACTACTGGGTAGTGCAACCAGTAGTGGAGCAGTAGTGCTCAAAAGTGCGACTCGTAGTGATCAGTAGTGTAGATGCATCATTACAAGTAGCACTTTTGAACACTACAAGTCGCACTTCTGAGCACTACTGCATCACTACTGGTTTTACTACCTAATAGTTTTTTCGGCAAAAGTGAAGCGTAGTGCGAACAGGGATTTTTCGTACGGGCCCGGGCCCGGGCCCCATCGAGAACTGCGGACCCTGTGGGAATCCCCCCCCCCCCTTCCCCCCTCTTTCGTCAGGCCTGTATCCAGCAGAACATAAAAGCGGAAATAACAAAAGTTTAAGACGCCTATTAACTTGGAAATAAAAAAATAAGAGGAAGAAAAAAGTAAGATAACAACAACTAACTCAGAAGCAATTTCATAAAACAGCAAACTATCGACGGTAAAAAATGGGGAAGAATAAAAAGGAAACAACTAATGGAGTGCACAAGGACAATGGAATTTGGTAAATATACTTACAGGAAAAAATATAACTGAAGTAATAAAATCCAGGCTGGTAAAAACTCAAAAATAGTATTAATATCGATTCAATTCGATTAAAAAGTTTTCATTTCCCAAATCTAATAGCCAGTAGAAGGAATAATAATAATAATAATAAAATTGCCTGTAAAAATACGAATAATGAGTAGGTACAAGAGGCGAAGTCTAGCTAGAACTACTCTACTTAACCTCATGTTTACAGATGATAATAAAATACAAAATTAGTAAAACTCAGACATTACACATTTAAAATATTCACTAAAATTTTACATCACAAATATAAAAAAATGATCAAAATTACATCACAAATATCAAAAAATATACAGTTAAAAACTAAAACTGAATTATAAGTAAATGAACTTTTAAAAATTGATAACCTATATCGTGGTAACCAGAAGAAGAAGAATTACTAGAGTTCCATACGCATCTGCGAGAAGTACTAGATGAAGAAAGATAGGAAATTGAAATAACAATGGGTACAAGGACGGATTTACGTGGGGGTACACGGGGTATAAGTTTTACATAATAAAGAAAGTAGTGCTTCTTATAACGCGATAAAGAAAATTATTATTTTGCAGCACCTTAAATTCATTTTTTATCAAAAGAATTTTTTTTCTTATAAAAAATGTATGCAGCTTCCTTATTTTACTAGACTTTTAATAGTAGCAGCCTAAAAGTGTTTTTTTTTGTATAAACCATTTTTAGTTCTAAGTACTTTCCTAGTTTCTTTGTGATTATAATTTAGTATCAATAAAATTTTGTTTTAAACATGTTAAAAAAAGCTAAATCCGCCATTGAAAGGGTAGAAAATGATAAGGTAGGAGGGATTGGATGTATTGGAAATCGCGGAAAACAAACATTGAATAAAAATTATTGAATTTTGTCAAAGAAATGATGTAATAATAAGAAAATATACAGTTTAAAAGTTTAATTATTTTTTTTTAAATTGAAAAACGCAAATAGGGAAATTTTGTAAGAAAAGCCTTAAAAAACCTTAAAATATATTTCTAAATCGCAAGATGCTTAAAACTAAATTTGTTGGAACTCCGTATCAATTTAAAATAGAAAACAATTAATATTTGGTATTCATTATTCATAGTTGTAAAATATAACTTTTCTTTAAAAAATTGTAACGCTGACTTTTGCAGCAACATAAGTTATTAATTTGCGATCCTTTGACATTCTACCGCAATTTAATACCTTTCAAATATAAAAATATCACGAACTTTGCGGAAAACTGTAAAACTTTTGTCCGTTTAGTGGTTTAGTTCAGAAACAAACGAAAGACCTTTAACTCCATTTCACAAGTTTTCAGTTCTAATAAAGTTTGTGGCCAGATCGTCTCTACGTGGTCAGCCAATTTAAAATTTGTCAAACTGAATTAAAGGAACGATATGTTATTTTGTATTTCCTAAAGTTTGTTCTTTTATTTGCAATTCTATCGGAAATTCAGGTTTCTAAAGTCGAATTCAAATTGTAAATAACAAAAAAATGATTTTACGTTCCCGTAGGTAGAGAATTAAGTATTAAGTATTAATAATTTAGTGAGACGAGATGTGGAAAAAGGGCAAAAATTAAGCCAAAGTCAATTGCAATTTTTTTGTGACCTAGATTGTGTTATCCTTGGCAGACTCGTCTAAAGGCGCGTGCAGACAATATTTATGACTGGAAAAATAAGTGTATTTTTTTTTATTTTTTGAATCCATCCAAAAAGTTTAGCGAGACTCATAATTTTTGTTTTTGTTACTAAGAGAACCGGTTGTTTATAAATATACCGCCTGGGAACATAAGTACGAAAAAATTCTCCTCGGCTATATAATTAATTTGTTTTTTTTTTATTAATAAAAGGTAATACCACGAGTCCTCAAAATTTTATAGATTAAATTTTTGGTTTTCACGAAAACGGCTTTATTTGGAGAAACTACGAAAACAAACTGATTTTATCTCAAATCAGTTTGTTTGAGTGGTTTTGCCTGAAATAAAGGCGCTTGAGTATGGAGACCAAAAATTTAATCTAAAAAATTTGAGAGGACGTGTGGTATTTCGAAGAATTATTTTTTGAATCATTTTGTATTAAAAACAGAGAATATAGTCATTTATGCAAAAGACACTTTACACACAGATGTTCATTATTTTCTTTATCAGATTAAATTGAAACATCAAAAAATATTGAGTTGTTATAGTGTTAAATACAGGGCTTAATTCGGCTTAATTCGGATATAGAGTTTGACATTTGTCAGTTTTAAAGAGATTTATGAATTTTTAAGTATTTGTGTATTCAAAAACTGATGGTGTTTGTGTGAATAAACGAATAAACAGGTTAGTTTACAAATACATTTTGAAATTTGGGTATTAGCATAGATTTGCAATACATTTTAGTGGAATAATAATTGATAATGCTAAATAAAATTTGTTAAATGTTTATATTTGACATTTCAAAAAAGGTAAACACAGTTTAATCAAGAAACAAATACGAAGAAGCGGTTTTATCAAAGGTAATACCACGAGTCCTCCAAATTTTATCGATTAAATTTTTGGTTTTCACGAAAACGGCTTTATTTGGAAAAACCACGAAAACAAACTGATTGATAAAATCACGAGTCCGCAGGACGAGTGATTTTATCTCAAATCAGTTTGTTTGAGTGGTTTTGCCTAAAATAAAGGCGTTTGAGTATGAAGATCAAAAATTTAATCTATAAAATTTCAGAGGACGAGTCGTATTTGAAAGGATTATTTTTTGAATCATTTTGTATTAAAAACAGAGAACATAGTCATTTATGCAAAAGACACTTTACACGCCAATATTGAAAATTTTCTTTACCAATTTAAATTGAAACCTGAGCTGTTAGGCTGTTATAGTTTTACATACAGGGCCACCAAGGCGATTTTTTGACTGGCTACCCCGCGAAACGCCGTAAATAAAAGCGAAGAAGAAGAATGAAATGAAGTCTTTCTTAATTTAATTAATTTTAAGTTTAGTGTTGAAGTGAGGTATGTAAAAATGTTAAAGGTGTTTTGGCGTTAATAAAAACAGGTTAGTTTACAAATACATTTTGAAATTTGGTTATTAACATAGATTTGCAATACATTTTAGTATAATAAAAATTGTTAAATGTTTACATTTGACATTTCAAAAAGGTAAACACAGTTTAATCAAGAAACAAATACGAAGAAGCGGTTTTATCAGTATAAAACACAATGATTGGTTAGGATCCTGAGCTGTTATTGGCTGAAACCACAAAATCTGACTGTATTGACAGATGAAAAAAATAATCAGTATAAAACACAATGATTGATTAGGATCCCGAGCTGTTATTGGCTGAAACCACAAAATCTGACTGTTTTGACAGATGAAAAAAATAATCTGGGTAATTTTTAATAAATGTAATATGTAACAATTTAATAGACTATTTGAAGTCATTACCAGTGGATAATTTCCTCAGTAATTAATTACTAATAATGCAATTTATTTCTGCAATTTTAAATATAAATTGACACGTAATAACTTCCGTTAGAACATATTTGTTAAAAACTTTACTAATGATAAGAACGAGTGATTTTTTTCAAGCATGTTACTTTCTGTACATTTATTATTTCAAAATATAGTGAAGATAGTTCAATCACTTCTAACTTTTTGAGTTATTTATAGAATGTACTTGTTAAGGCCACACAACTTGTTTGTGTAGTCATTTAATTAAAAAAAAATATAGGACTGTCTACGACAGATAGAGGTTTACATTGTTTTTATTATACGATAGTTTGGTCACCTTTGATATTACCTTAGGGTCTATTTTTCCTATATATGTGTTTGATAATGAACTATTAGTCGAAGAGCCTGAGAGTGTAAATGTATTTTTTGGTCCTCCGTCCAGATACAATAATATTGTATACTTTAAAATCGTCCGGAAATATCCCACTCGTGTTGTTTCGCCTTGCGCTACGCACCTCGGCTGCACAATTTCACTCGCACTCGCAAAATGTAATTTTCCGGACTAGTGATACAATTAACTATTTTACTGAACATGGCTTTGAGTTTATTTTTGTACAACATGGGCCATAAATGCGAATCTTTTCACCCCTTTGACCCGCGCTTACACCTATTACCGCCACCTTATTGAAAAAGTGTAAATTTCTAAATGCAGTTCCTCTCAAATGTATAACTAAATACTTGTCATGTGAAAAACGAAAAATTAAAATCGTCCATGGTAGTAGAGAACGATTCATGGCAGAGTAACTCGTGAATATGTATGAAAATGTAGTCGCCGGTAAGGAAATCTTGGCCTTAGTTCAACTTCTCGGGTACAATGCACATACAGAGTGATTATTAATTTCATCGTGTGTGAAATATATGTGTGCGAGAACGATTTTACATTCTAATTTAAATACCGCGTGTTTATTTTAAAATGACTGCGTTTTTTAGAAACTAAGAAAATATTAGTAAAAATTTTAAATTAAATAAATAAATAAAACAACTCAAAGACGGCACCACATATTATAAGTAGAAAATAATAACAAGGGCGACTAGTTTCGGCTATTAGCCATCATCAGGCCTAAAATATAACAAGAAACAATGGAACGTCTATAAAAAAACACAATATACAGGGTGACACAGCAACCATGTAACAGGATAAAGTATCTGTGTTTCTCAAGATAAAATTTTAGGGCATTAAATGGGACCTTAGTGCCTCATTTTAGTCAGTTTGTTTCACTTTTACTACTTCCGGCTTTACCGGAAGTGATACCAACTTTTGAATTTTAATCGGGACACCCTGTAGATTATTACATTTTTGGAATCTACATGACAACCTGATTTCATCGATGTATCATACTTGGTACCTCAAGTGAATAGTTAAGGAGCTACACACAAAAATACGAAAAATCAAAATTGGCTCAAATAACATACCAAAGAAATAAACAATAAATAATATTTATTCTTCATTTGACAATTTTAATAAAAAAATACTAATCCTTAAACACACAAAAAAATATTTACAAACTAAATCAAATTTTCAAAATGTCCATTATTTTCGACACATAGTCTTGCTCTACTAACAGTCTCACAGGCTCGATTTATTTGATCTGCTGTTATGCTGTTAATAGCATCTCGAACAGAAATTTCCAATTGTTCTCTTGTAGTGTATGTTCTTTTATAAACAATATTTTTTAAATATCCCCAAATAAAAAAGTCCATTGGCGTAAGTAAGATCAGGTGATCATGCTGGCCATCTGATAGGACAGTTATTTCCGTTCCATCTATTTCCAAATCGAAAATGTAACTAATTTTGAACCAGACCAAAATTATCTGGAAAATCGTCGAAAATATTCTCAATTTCATTTTGTAAAAATTTTAAATATCTTTCTCCTGTTAAAGCTCCATCAAATATAATGGGGCCAAAAATTCTTCCCTCTAATATGCCCAACCAGACATTAAATCCAAATCTTGTTGATGTCCTTGTCTTATTAGTCGTGGATTTTCTAAAGCCCAATATCTTGTATTATTTTTATTAAATATGAAAGTTGTTGTTTAAATTGTAATTATTTAAAAGCCAATTACAATATATAATTCTTCTAGCAAAATCATTTTCATAAAACTCTTGATGAATTTGATACTTGAAAGATTTATATTTATATTTTTTTTAAATTCTTCTAACTGATTCCCTGCTTACATCAAACTGTCTTTCTATTTCTCTCAAGGAAGATGTTAGGTCATAATTTACATATGCAAGTACATTTGTCTCAACTTCTTCACTTATTATAGATTCGTCATTTTCAGCAATCGGTTCCCTTCTTAACTGAGTTTCAAGTTTCCGGAAATAATTGTTGCTTGGATGATTCCTGTTGGGAAACGTATTTCTATACAACTCAGCAGCAGCCCTTGAATTTTTTCGACATTCACCAAATATTAGTAACATTAGTCTATTTGTTCATTACGAGTATACATTTTTATCAAAAACGATTTTAGATCATTTACTTTATTTTGCAGTTTAAATCACCAGCTCTATGATAGCTAACTGTCAAATTCACCGTCACCTAAATAAGTCAAAATAATGTCATAGTCACCGCCGCCTTGATAATATTAAAAAATTATTTAATGTAATGCTTTAAAGTAGGATAATTTTCTCATTAGAGACCATTCATTAACTAAGAAATGTACAAAAAATGTAATATAAAATTATGCAGTTAATTATAATAGAATGCGTTTATTGTTTTAGGAAGAAAAAACAAGGGTTGCAATTTAAATAAGGTATGAAAACAGGGGGGAAAATGGGTTAAATTAAAAAAAAATAAAAAATCCTACAATTTAGTTATGTTGTATTAAATTTATATATTTTTTGAATTACATTAAATAATTTAATGTAATATTTAAGTTAGTGCCGTTTTTTCCCGTTGTTTATTTCTTTGGTATGTTATTTGAGCCAATTTTGATTTTTCGTATTTTTGTGTGTAGCTATTCACTTGAGATACCAAGTATGATATATTGATGAAAGCAGGTTGTCATGTAGATTCCAAAAATGTAATCATCTACAGGGTGTCCCGTTTAAAATTCAAAAGTTGGTATCACTTCCGGTAAAACCGAAAGTAGTAAAAGTGAAATAAACTGACTAAAATGAGGCCACTAGGTCCCATTTAATGCCCTAAAATTTTATAATTTTATCTTGAAAAACACAGATACTGTGTCACCCGGTATACACTTACCCTAGGGTGGTGGTAAACATTAAACTAAATAATTATATTCAAATATTAAATTGCAAAGTACACACGAGAATATAGAAAAAACATGAGACTATTGTGGTACGTAGTTAAACAAATTTATAAACATGTTTGAAAAGACATGTGAAAAAACTTTTGAAAATTATTAATTGAGGATGCTATATTATCTTCCGTTTCTACTATAACTTGTAACAACCTGTTACGTGTTTCCAGGCTTGTAGGTTTCTGAAGCTTTGGACACGTGCTGAAAATCAGATATGTATCAATTTTAAAATAATAAATGTGATAAACCTGAGGCAAGTTAACGTCCATATTTTCAACAGCATTTAGGAATTTTAGAAATTGTATATTTAT
This sequence comes from Crepidodera aurea, assembly GCA_949320105.2. Taxonomy (NCBI): domain Eukaryota; kingdom Metazoa; phylum Arthropoda; class Insecta; order Coleoptera; family Chrysomelidae; genus Crepidodera; species Crepidodera aurea. The sequence goes on along the minus strand of OX439474.1, from coordinate 18,676,925 downwards.
ACGATCCCATACCGGCCTCTGAGTAGTAAGTAACCAAATAAAACTGTGTTGACGTATGTTTCGACCATTAAAATTTGAGTAAACATTTATATTCCGCGAACGTTTGGATCCGTCACCACGTTCTCGTAAATTTTTAGCTTCTAACATCTTAAAACGTGTTTTCAAGCTCTCCTCTCACAGGCAAAGAAACTAATAATAATAATTTCACAAACAGCTATTTTAATATTTATGCAGGGTTTGATGCACGAAAGCATATTTCAAATAGTGCACCCTATGAATAATGTTTGTGCTGCTCTTAAAAATTCGGGAAAGTAACACACAAAAGGACATTTTTTTAAATTACTGGTATTTTTATTATTTTTCATTTTGAAATATAGTTGGTTGCAGTTTAGTTTCGGGTTCATTTAATAGGAGCTTGTTTTTTATTAGGTTTTCATTTGTACGGAATCCTCACATTCAAATGTGAATGTACAATTATTTGATTTATTTGTTTCATCTCAATAACCAAAGAATCTTAAATCTCACATGTCTGTCTTCCTCGCTCAAATTTCTTACTGTATCAATGTTTTCTATGTCGAAGGAAAACTTAGCTTGAGGGATGGAGAAGTAGAAATTGAAACAAAAATAACCAAAACGTTAAACTTCAAGCTTATTTCAGGGAAAACAAAATTTGTAAAATGATATTAAATTCGGATATATTTACACCACCACCGATGTCAATCTTCTCTGATTCATTTTCTTTTGATAATAACTCCAAAAATACTCGATATACGTAAAAAATGATAGGGAACAAAATTTGAGTTTTTTTTACCAAAGATTTTACTTTTTTTTTATTTTTGTAGGATAAAAAATAACCCAGATAGAAATGTTTAAAGCCTAAATTTTACTGCGAGAACCATGTAACCGGGGCCCTTTAACCTTTTATCTTCTAAAAAATAAGGGATTTAAAAGATTAAATTTAATACGATGTTATAGCCCTTGAAATTACCTTTCAAATAGTGTTTGGATGAACCTGATATCATAAAAATTAACGGAGTTATTGTAAAAAAACCAATAACATTTTTTTGGAAAACTTTTTGGAGCAGAGATTTTGTATGTATGTATAGGAAAAAAGATAGATAGTAAGAAGTAGAGTGTGAGTGTGTGTATGTATATTTTGAAGATAAAAAAAGTGAAAGGAATTCTGTACATCTGCTCTTTCATACATCGAGATTGGAGAGTCTTTGTCTCCAATTAAAAATCCCAATCCACCTGCTCCAGAAGAATTGTTAAAAATTATTTTTTGCAACTGCAAAAAAGGGTGCGGCGCTTCTTGCGGGTGTCGAAGAGTAGGGTTATTTTGCAATGCAACTTGCGGATCATGCAGTGGGGACAATTGCCAAAATAGCCCTCCAATTAATGAGGAAGGAGAATTTGGTGAAGAGAGCTCTGATGAAGAGTGAAAAATTAAAAATTAATGTACTATTAATATTTGATTAATTTAAATAAAAAATGAATAAACTTTTCATATATTTTAATATTTATTTTATTACATTTTTCTCTTAATTAATAAATTAAATTTTTATAAGTCAAATATTCACTGAAAAAATTGTTTGGGGAATGTGGAAAGAATAATATTAATAAAGTTTGAAATATATTAATAAAGTTGATCATAACCAATAAAAAAGATTCTAAATAATTAAAGCTGATTCCATTATTTTTATGACAAGTGGTAGTTTTTAAGGGTGGAAAATTTCGCAATAAATAAATAATGATTTTTAATACTCAGTAAATGAGATTTCAATTTATTATTCAAATGATTAAAGTTTCTTGAAACCAATTTTTTCAATGATTCTGCTTTAAGGGGGTGGTTTTTAAGGGTTGAAATTTCACAGTCAACGAAAAATTATATCATAAACATTAAACAAACTGTTTGTGTAATGTTAATATGCGATTTCATATTTCAGAAATATAAAAAATAATTTTTTCATGATTTTCGATTTAAGGGGTGGCTGCTAAAAGGGTTTAAAAATTAATTAAAACCATAAATCATGCATATAAATGTTGAAAAATATTTATTTTATTTAATTAAACGAGATTACTTACGCTAGAATGCTTAAATCTGCATTTTTTACCATTTTTAACAGAAGGGGTGGATTTCACCCCTAAAATGCAAAAAGCGCAAGTCGAGCATATGTCATTTTTGAAGTTGAGGGTAAAATATACTCAATCCCAAATATTCATGCAAATCGATGGAGGTTCACCGAAATCGGAGGTAATAGTTGATTTTTACCTTCATTCACTGTACTAGAAGGTAACTTTGACAATGGAATAATTATTATTTTTTTATTTTATTATTATTTTTTATTTTTTTAATTTATACGCTTTCCGCTCTGGCTCCTGAGCCATACACTAACGTAAAACACTTCTTTGTAGTATTGTACTATTACAGCTTGGAAAGTAGTTTAGAGAAGTACCACCGTTCAAACAAAGTTTGGAAATTTCTTATACATTTTTTTATAGTGTGAAAATATTAAATTAAAACAAAATTATTTAGTTCATGATCATGTAAACGATTTTAATCTTGAACATTTCGTTTTCCTTTCTCCATAAATAATTTTCATATCGTAATATATCCCATATATACATTACTTTCGCTTTGGTATGAGGTATTTGAATACAAGTCACGCAACCATGAATGAATCTATCGGTTTAATCGTTATAAACATTTTGCACCGCATATCTTCGTGTTATTCATAACTAATGATATCACAATGCAAAATGATTTTACAGTGTGTTCCAAAAATATTATTAATACTATTGTTCGTAAAGAAAATAATTAATTGCAATTCCGGTGCGAATACAACAGATATTTATTAAACAAGTTCTTTTTCTTGGATAATTCATAATTTTAATAAAAAAATTTAAAGTAATCCTCACTTCAATCGGAAGTAGAATTTGAATTAACAAAATTTTATTTACTAGAGTGCCACTGCCATTTATTAACATATATCCAGAAATTATACTATCCAGTATAATATTTATAGTATCCCCTTTTAGATTTAAAAATATACTCATCCCGTTAAATTTCTGAAAATACATTTTGTCTCATTTCTCTTTCGCGCCAACAGGACCGCTTACTTGCTAGTTTCAAAACTGAACGATCATCTTCTATCAAACACATTGATTTTTAATTTAAGTCCTATCTGCATTGCCGGTCGTACACTTTGTATATTCAGTTATTATTTAGACATTATTTAATAAATAACATATTCTCTGATTAATTGAGTAGATGAAGAGACAACTGTTCTTAGAATCAGTAAATAATTAAATATAAAATAATTGTTGAAGTCTGACAAATGTGTAGGTACAATGTCGAATTGTTTGTTTACTCGAACCTATTGTTTATTTTTATGTATGAGAAAGTATTAAATCAATAAAAACTTTGCTGATTCATAGACGTGGCACATTTTCAATAGTACTCATTGAATCAAAACCATCCTTTTTTTTTTCTGTAGATTGTAATTATTGCGAAAACAACAAATGAACGAACAAATACATTTTCTTGAAATTCTTGATTAACAATTATTAAAAAGTACGACTGTAAATGCAGCTGAATTCTTAACTTAAAAATTAGCACACAATCTTGTTTTTTGATCTTTGAGGAAAAGGTATTTTCAGAAATTTAACAGACTAGTAATTTAATATAGGAATAGAAATAATATATTTCCGTTGCAACAATGGGGATTTCGAAAAGGCTACAGTACCACCACAGTTACTTGACTATACTAAAGCATTTGATACTTTGAATCACCTTTTACTAGTTTGTAAATGCAATTATTATGGTTTTTCTGAAAAGCCATTTTCTTTTATAAAAACATATCTTAATAATCGTTCGCAAAAAGTTCTAATAAATAATTAATCATCAGATTTCCTATCAATTCAATCAGGAGTACCGCAAGGTTCCATTCTAGGGCCTCTACTTTTTCTCATTTATACATCTGACTTAATCGAACAAATAGAAACGTGCAAGGTCCAATTTTTTGCTAATGATACTCAACTGCATCACACTTTTGATGATAACACAAACGCAGCACAGGAAGTAATTAATGCAGATTTAACACGAATAAATACATATTCTGTAAACCATAACTTGTGCATTTGAATGCTTCTAAATCTAAACTGATTTTATTTTCGAATATCAACAGACGTGCATATGTTAAAAGTAATATCTCAATTAAGATTGATGATGAGACAGTCCCATCTGTAAATTTAGCTAGGAGTCTAGGCTTACTTTTAGATGAGAACTTGCGATTTGTTGAATATGTAAATAACCTCTCTTCTCAGTGTTACTTAACATTGAAATTATTATTTGCCAATAAATATATATTGTCGCAAAAAATGAAAAAGCACCTTTGCGAAACTCTAATACTAAGTAAAATATTATATTGCATAGTAATTTATTAATCGTTGTGTAGATTCAAAATACTTGCTGTCGCTTTATTTATGGCTTACGTAAGTATGATCACATTTCAACAAATTTTAGGCAACTTCAATGGTTAAATATCAACGGTTTATTCAAATGTCATCTCTCTTTTGTGCATAATGTACCAAAAACTCTCAAAATCCACCATATTTGTCAAGCAAATTAATTTCACGCAATCAGATTCACAATGTAAATATCCACAGGCAATGTACATTAACAATGCCACAACACACATCTGCTGTTTTTGTTAGAAGTTTTACATACAATTCCAGTAAACTTTATAATTAACTAGACATTGATCTGAAAAAAAACTTCTTCTGACTCAAGCTTCAAACAGCAACTAAAAAAACTCCTACTCCAACAGTAAGCCAATAATCAATAAATGTTTCCCCCTAAATGTATTTTATTTCTTTCTACTACTTTATTAATAATATTTTTATATGTGTTATATATTATTATTTTACCTTTGTTTTAACATTTTTTTATTTATCTTTTTGTATGTCCCAAATTAAGAGAAGTTAGATGTAAGAGTAGCCCATGGCTAAATCTCGTTGTAGATTTTAAAAATTTAATTTAATAAAGACGATTTATTATTTATTATTATTATTATTTACTTGCGGGAAAGATAAGGGTATAAATAAATAAATTTTAGAAAAAAATAAAGGTCAAAAATAAAAGTGAACAGACGACCCATTGTCCGCTTATAGAGGGCATACCTGTAGATGAAAATTAGCAACACTTATGGTGGATGCAGAAGGCGGTATAACTCTGAAACGTCATGTATCTAGAAGTTGATTATGGTCATATCGAAAATTATGTCCAAAGTAAATAAAATAGTGCTAAAAAAGTTATTGGAGAACTGGATGGAGTTTCAGTGGCGTAACCCCACCAGTGAACTCCAACATATTACTTATTATATAAATAAACAGTATTACGATTTATACCTTTTATTCATTTAAATAACTGTGTTTGCACTTTCTTTTTTTTTACCTTTTGTTTTTGGCATTATTGACCCTTACTTCTGTAATCGCACAATAATGACTTTGAAAAAGCAGAAATCTTTCAAATTTTTATTTTTTTTAAATTGTTACTTTTTTTTTTAATTTCTTCTAAGCAATGGACATCCCCAATAACCGCCCCCTCGTTACGCCTATGTGGAGCTTCAAATGTTAAAATGTCTGATATTTAAAAAGATGATAAGGATGAAGGGATATGATTTTGAGCTTTAGATGAATTAAAAAAAAGGAATTCAGAATTCAAACTGCAACAATGGCATTAATTATTTGAATATTTCATCTTAAAGTATTTTTTTTATGTTCAGTACTGCATTTGATTTTGCGCCTTTTACGCATTGATAATTTTTGTGCACTGTCGCAAATAAGATTTTGAAGGCGACTTATTAAATTCGAAATATTCGGCAATGAAAGACCACATTATACCATATGATTTTTTTTTCTCGACCCACAGGTCAGTGGCAGATTTATTTACTAACAGCCTTATGCCTCGAGGCGTCTCGGGTCATTATTGTAATTATGTCGAAGAAACACATTGCTCGGGAAATGGCCCCCGCCAAATAAATGAGCCACATCCTATCGACAACTCTTTTTTTTTTCGTCTTCTTTTTTTATTAAGCCGTCTAAAACGGTTTTTATTCCGGTTGATATTATCAGAGTCATCGTTTATTTTTAGCACTGGACGTATGTCTTGAGAAGTTTGTGGATTGTTGAAATTGTTTTGGGCTTTGTTTTGCTGGTTTTATTTATACAGGGTGTCCCAACTAAATTTTTTTTAAGGCTTTTTAATTTAAATGTCTTTTTCGTAGCAAAACACTCTGTTGGAATGTTTTCTATAATTTTGTTCTAACCTAACTTAACTAGAATTCTTAAATAGTAAGGTCCTACTCACTAGTGTACCTTAGGGTCTGATAATTTTAGTAATACTACCGATAACGTGTAACACAAAATCCGCACAATACTCTGTTTGTAACTAGCACTGTCACTGAACTAGTTCAAAAGGTTTGGTCTCTTACTAAATTGGTATTATCGAGGAGCTGGATGACCTCAACGTTCCCATGTTGGAGCAGCCGTTGTTCATGGCTGCTGGCATATTTCGATATAATCTTGTCAACAGTTTCTACATTCAGGTCCCTATGAAGATCACTGTTGCTACAGTACCAGGGTGCATCGACGATGTTCCTTAATACTTTATTTTGAAAACGTTTGATAACTTGAATGTTACTTTTACTGGCGCAGCCCCTACTTGGGTTTCAATATCTGCTTGTAGAGGAGCAGTTTGTTATGTGTGGACAACTTGGAGTTTCTTCCTAATAACCAATACATGTTTTTATATTTTATACCAAGCACTTCACGTTTCTTTTTAATGTGGACTTTCCAGCGAAGTCTAGCGTCGAGTGCCATTCCAAGATATTTCGCTGTATTATCATAGGGAATCTGAGCGTTATTTATTCTTATGGGAATGTGTTGGTTTCGTTTATTAGTAAAGTTAACTTGAACAGATTTCTTAGTCCAGGTGTTAGTCTGGTCTACAGATGTTTGTAATATTCGGTTAGCTTCTTCATGGTCTTTTCCAACAGCCAGAATGGCAGTATTATCAGCAAATGTTGCAATAGTATCATGCTCAAGGTTAGGAATATCACTGGTGTACAATAAGTAGAGTACTGGACCTAGTACACTACCTTGGGGTACTCCTGCCTTAATTTCTCTTATATCAGAAGATATATCCTGTTTTATTCTGAAATATCTGTTTGATAAATAGGATTTTAAGAGTTCTGAATACTGACGTGGTAGTAACAAATTTAACTTATGGTTAAGGCCCTCATGCCAAATTTTATCAAAAGCCTGGGCCACGTCTAGGAAGACGGTGGAACATACTTTCTTTTCCTCTAAAGACTTTTCAATTATGGCTGTGATTCTATGCACCTGGTCGATCGTTGAGTGTTTTTCTCTAAAACCAAATTGATGGGAGGGAATCAGCTCCTTTTCTTCTATTGTAGGTTTTAAATGTCTGTATAAATTCGGATTCAGCAACCCCTACTTATAATAGTGAAGTTCTTGGCGCAGATAATTTTTTTGTGGGGCTGTGTAATCTAAGCAGTTTTCTCAAAAAAGAGCCATTCAAAATAAAAAAAAGTACGGGGTTGCATTATATAATGAAAGCAGCTTCAAAATGATGTGTCACTTAACACGCCTTGCCATTTAAGATTTTTCAAGGGGTGGTTCAGGGCGCTAGAGCAATGAAAAAAGAAGGCCCCTCTAGGTTAAAATTGACCTGTTTCGGCATTTTTTCAAAATTTGAACAAAACTCGAAATATTGTATTTTTCAGAAAAATTATTAAACTTCGATTTTTAATCTGGAAAAGACTTTTAAAAATAATTACTTAATAATATGTGTCGTTCTTTTTGTTACAGATGGCCGAGACAGTGAAGAAATCTAGAATAGTAAGTGATGAAGAAGAAAACCTTGAAGCAGCTTTATTGGAAGAATTTAACACGAGATTAAAACATTGCATGAGTAAAGTGTGTATTTTTGCTGTTTTTCAAATATTCGTAAACATTTTCAAAAAATATACGAACAGTAAATTTTAGGAATGTTTGTATTGCTATGATACATTAACGATGTCATTAAAAAACGACTTTGTTAATTGCTCTGTGATTATTTTGACAAAATATAAAATTAATGGGTTAACCCAGATGGTACAGAATATTTGTAATACATTCTATTAAAACAATTACTATGAGAGATAAAAATTTAACGAATTAAATGATGAATAGATTTGGAAATGTTGAAATTCATAAATACGATTCAAATATTAAAATTTACGTTTATTTTTTGAAAATGAAAAAAATATAGGGTGGAATGATATAATTTTAAGTTTAACTTTGAACTACTGATTCAGGAGTAAACAATTTTAGTATTTTACTTAATAAATTTGGGTTTAAGTTACTTACTTACTGACATTTTTTCAATTTTTGTGAATAAATTATTGATTATTTTAGATACCGTTTATAAGGTTATTTACATAAAATTAATTGGTTCAAAATTTAGAGGAAGGATTGAACTTCTTGCTTTTCCAATTTTCGTCTTTAACATTTTTTTATCATCTAAAGAAATATTTTAAATATTGTTCCACCCTAATACACGCACTAACCTTAAGCTGCGTTTTTATTTTCGTGTATTACTAACTGCGCTTTCAGGACGACCTCCAGGAGGCCGAAGACGACGATACATTCGAAAATAATGAAAGCAATAATAAAATAAAACAATTTTCGAAAAACGGACTCGCCACCAATGACTTTCTTCACCACGAACGCCGCCAATACTACGACGTACCCACTCTAAAAAACGGCGCAGCTAATCAAAACGGTCACGATATCGATAATGCTGAAGAAGAAGAAAACATTTATGAAACGTTACCCGAACCAGAAAAGACTGAACCGACGGACCAAAATGTCGTAAAAACGCCCGAAACGCCCAAAACACCCACGCTTAATCTTAATTTAGACTTAAGTCCTAAAATCGATGTAGATAGTGCGTGCGAAAAACCCACTTTTAGCCTGAAGACGACGGATTTTTCTGAACTCAAAGGTACGGAAGAGACTGGGAAATCCGTCAAAGATCGTATGCTTTTGATGACTGATGATGCCGCCGCTACGTTACTTTTCACACAAACCGTTACTTCCCCTATGCTAACTCCTTCTGAAGAAAATATAGACTTTCTCAAAGGCAAGTTTTTGCTGTTTTTTAAAAAGTTCTTCAAACAAAACAAGTTGACATTAATCAATTCATTTCATTACGGTAAAGCCCTAAAATTGTACGATTTTTTTTAAGGTAGTAAACTTAGCAAAAGAGTTGCAGAAAGCCAGAAAAAATATATTAATATAAAAAAAAAATTGCCTTTGCCATTGATTCTTATTATTGGAGTAGATCTGGTTTTGAAAACGAAGTCGCTCTTTTCGAAAAAAAATTTTTTGTGATTTCATAGATTCGAGGTTCCTCTTTTACTTGATCACTATATAAAAGCTAAGGGAGGTGTGGAGGGGGGGGGGGTAAATTAACATGTAAAGATATGGAAAATCGGTTTTTCGCACGTAACTCGCGGAGTTTTATTCGGATCGAAACGACTTCTATATATAAAATAAAGTGCTCGCGAAAACGCATAAACTGAATTTTAACCTGTCTAAATCGGTCTAGCGGTTCTCGAGATATTGCGATTTGAAAGTAAACGGATTTTCGCCGCGGCAAGAACACACCTAGAGCCGTGTTTGCGTTTTTCGCAAGGAAGAAAGTAACTTCGAGACTTGATAGTCGTGACCCAAGCATTGTGTCCAAATTTCAACTCGCTAGTTTAATTTGGGGGGTAGGAGGAGGGTAAACACTGATTAATCTTTGACTCGAGGTAACTTTTTTAATTTTTGACCAATCCGGGTCAGCAAAATGGCAAACTCTTTCTTGAGGACACTGCTACAGGATATATTTAGGAGATTATGGTTTTCGCGAAAACGGACAAATGGTAACCGAATTTCGGATTTTGCAAATTTTATTTTTCGTTTTTCGAAACGAAAGAGTAAAGTGGGGAAATTTTTATTCGCCATCGATTGCGGAATTTTTTTTCTCTTTGATTTGAGCCCTACAAGAACTCGATCCGATAATCAGGAGGGGTGGGAGGGGGGTGAAAGCGTTTTGCACTGTAGAAGGGCAAGAGATAGGGTTAGTGACTTCGTGCTAGGCTCATTTTCAAGGGCAATCAGTTCTCTTTCAAGATTTTCTTACCCCAAAACTCTATCTATATTAAGGTCTGCAGGAGTGCGTGATATATTTATAAAAGCGAGTGCGCTCGCTCAGCCGCCGTGAAATTAGATGCCGGAATAGTATTTGTGAGAGAGAAGAGAGCTTAATCAGTGTTTGCCCCCCCCCCCCCCCCCCCCAAATTATACTAGCGAGTTGAAGTTTGGACACAATGCTTGGGTCACGACTATCTATCGGAGGAAGAAAAATCAAGTCTCGACGTCACTTTCTTCTCTGCGAAAAACGCGAACACGGCTCTAGGTGTGTTCCCGCCGCGGCGTAAATCCGTTTACTTTCAAACCGCAATATCTCGAGAACCGCTTGACCGATTTAGACGGGTTAAAATTCAGTTTATGCGTTTTCTCGAGCACTTTATTTTATATATAGTAGTGGTTTCGATCCGAATAAAACTCAGCGAGTTACGTGCGAAAAACCGATTTTCCATATCTTTACATGTTAATTTACCTGACCTGACCCCTCCGCGCCTCCCTTAGCATACGCATACTAGTGCATTTGACAGCACATTTGTTAATTACTGAAAGCATACTTCTGTCTCTTGCGGTTGCGCGGCGTTGCCAAATATAAATACTAGAGTAGGTACTACATTTTCTTTCACAATTCTAGATAAAGAATCGGCTAAATATTTCGTTACCAAAAATGAAGGAATTATCTGTCAAATATCACATTGATTGTCACAGCAACCTCTTTCCGTTTTTAATTTTTTTTCTTAGAAGTGATTGAAGATTTATTTCCTCTTTTTAGAAACTATTTATGCTTTTCAGAAGTTACTTACGCTTTTCACAAGTTAATAAAGATTTTCCAAAGTATAACTTAACCAGAAAAATAGCGAGTTGAAAATAATAAAAAAAAATTTACGGCCTCCAAGTGAGCGTTTGTTAGGAATTCTCCATTCATAATAATTATACATTATTGGGCGTAATATTGTAATTTTATTCTTTACAAGACCTCCAGCACTCTATCTTTTAAAATAGAATTAAAGCTTGCACCAACCACCCTGTAATTTATAATATACTTGTTATCCTAAAGGCTTCCAAAGAGAAAACACCAATTCGGAAGAATCAAACTCCAACGGATCCCCGCACAAAGAAGAAAGCACCATTAGCGACGTAAGCGAACTAGTTCCAGAAAAACTAGTAAAAGCATCTGAGAAAGAAGCAATTTACGAAAATTTCAATCCCACCATCGTCGATCAGAAAGTGGAAAACATTTACGAGAATCTAAAAGAACCGATAGGAGAGAATATCTATGAGAATCTTAAAGATGTTAAAGATAAAGTAGAAGAGGAAGTTGATAGATTTAAGGATCATATTTATCAAGAGATCGACGAATATCCCCATAACGGTTATGAAAGCGTTGGAGATTTAAACAAAACGGATGATTCTAAAGAAGAATTAATAGTAGAAAACAGCTTGTATGACAAATTCGAAGAATTGTCTTCACAAAATGGAGATATAATCACGGATCTTGACGCCACAGATAATATAGAAACTGAGCTTCCTCCTGTAGAACACAACTACGAAGAAATATTAGAAATATTTAAAACTCAAAAGAAACAAAACGAAAACATTTTCGAAGAATACGAATCTTTCCAAACCGAAGAATCCTTAGATTCCAAAACCAACGAATCCTATTCAGAATTTTTGTATCACAGCAAAACGGAAAGTAACTACTACGAGAAATATACCGAAGTTGTTTCTAAAAATATCGAAATCAATAACAGAGAGAAAGATACGGAGACCGTACCTCCCGAGATCGTGAAGAATTTGAAAAGTCAATTTTCCAAAGCTACTCCTGACGTTATTAATGTCACAAAGAAAGAAATGGACGATGTTGGGCAACTAAAGATGGTCAATATTATGAAACAGATCAATAAGTTCGAGCACAAGGAAGGTGGAGATGGATTAGCTGATGATGTAAGTTGAGTAATTATAAATTTGTGGTTTACTGGGTTTCGTCATAATGAGCTTATACAGTATTTGCAAAAAAAAAACAGAATTATGTAACAAAAATTATAACAGTCATTTGTATTTTATCTTTAGCCCAATAAGTTTCTACTTCCTGCGACTGTGTTTCCACAAACTTTTTGTGGGATGGTTTTTTTTTATATATATTAAAATAACCCTTACGGGGCATTTGAGTAATGAGTAATTTTTGTCCAACTTAAATTAATACGTGAAGATTGGATAACTAAAGTCTACTCACTAGTGTACCTTAGGTTCTGATAATTTTTTACACCTTACTTAACGTATATTCACTACTGCGCACTATGCTCTGCTTTTTTCTGTCACTTTCACTTACACTAACTCAAAGGGCTTCTTCCTCTTGAGTCTTCTTACTAAATGACTGTTGTCCAGGAGCTGGATGGCCTCGACATTCACGTTTTGGTGGAGTCTATGTTCGTGACTTCTTGCAAATTTGCTAATTGTCTGGTTAACAGTGTCCATCTCCAAGTCCCGGTGGAGGTCACTATTTCTGCAGTATCAGGGAGCGTTGACTATGCTCCTTAATGCTTTGTTCTGGAATCTCTGTATTATGAGTAAATTACTCTGACTGGCACAGCCCCAAAGCTGAATACCATATGTCCATACCGGTTTCAGAATTTGTTTGTATAACAATATTTTGTTATATAATGACAGGGTAGAATTCCTTACAAGCAGCCAATACATTTTTCTGAATTTTATGTTGAGTTCTTCACGTTGCTTTTTGACATGGACCTTCCAGCGTAGTCTCGCATCTAAAGTAATACCTAGATACTTTGCTGAATTAGCATAAGGGATCTGGGTATTATTTATTCTGATTGGTATATACTCATTGTTTTTGTTAGTATAATTAACATGTACCGATTTATTTTCATTTAATTTGATTCTCCAACGATTGGTCCAATTATTAATTATATCTAATGATGTTTTATTTTGTTATATAATGACAGGGTAGAATTCCTTACAAGCAGCTAATACATTTTTCTGAATTTTATGTTGAGTTCTTCACGTTGTTTTTTGACATGGACCTTCCAGCGTAGTCTCGCATCTAAAGTAATACCTAGATACTTTGCTGAATTAACATAAGGGATCTGGATATTATTTATTCTGATTGGTATATACTCATTGTTTTTGTTAGTATAATTAACATGTACCGATTTATTTTCATTTAATTTGATTCTCCAACGATTGGACCAATTATTAATTATATCTAATGATGTTTTATAGTTTTCTTGCAGCCTCTTCGTGGGGTTTCCCTACTGCCATGATAGCGGTGTCATCTGCAAAGGTGGCAATTGTATTTTGCTCTACTTCAGGAATATCACTATCGTATAATAGGTATAGGATAGGCCCTAATACACTTCCTTGTGGTACTCTTGCCTTAATTTCTTTAATTTTAGAGTATACTTCTTCCTGTTTAATCCTAAAGTATCTTTCTGATATATATGATGCCAATAATTCTGAATACTGTTTTGGCAATAATCGATTCATTTTGTGTTTGAGTCCTTCATGCCAAACTCTATCGAAAGCTTCCGCTACATCAAGGAAGACAGTAGAGCTAACTTTTTTCTTCTAAGGTTTTTTCGATATTAGTTATTCTACGGACTTGGTCTATAGTTGAATGGTTTTCTCTAAATCCAAACTGGTGTGATGGAATTAGTTTTTTTTCTTCTATAATAGGTTTTAGTCTTTTTAGTAATATTTTTTCATACAGTTTCGAGACTACAGGAAGTAGGGATGTTGGCCTGTAAGGTAATTTCATGTGGTGGTTTCCCTGGTTTTGGTATCATGATAACTTCTGATACTTTCCACATCCGTGAAACATATCTCATTCTAAATGATGCATTGAATAGGTATGTAAGTTTTACTATAGCTTTCCTCGGAAGTTGTTTTAGTATCTCTTCTTACGGTTTATGTTTTCTTTTATTTCTGTACTTATTTCTTTTGGTGAGGTAATCATGATCTAGAGTAGGATTTTCCTCTTCTATGAGTTCATCTCCTTCGTTAGGCATGAATGTATTTTCTAGATGTTCGGCGAATTTGCTAGCTTTTTGCATATTGTTTCTTGTCCAAGTTCCATCCATATTTTTAATTGGTGGGTTGTGTAGGATAGGTCTCTTTAATCTTTTAGTTGCTTTCCAAAGCGAATAGTCACTATTACTGTCACTCAAGTGCTAATTGAATCATTGTGTAATTTCTGAATTTCTCTTTTTAATTGCTGAGTAGCATTGTTTAAATTTCTTTTATCCATTGGTGCTCTCGATTGATGCCATTTCTGTCTTAGTTTTCGTTTTTCAGTGATAAGCTCCCCTATTTCTTTTGGGTAGTTATTTCCCTTTGTTCTTTGTGTGATAATTGGTGTATTGTCCCATGCGGCTTGTTGAATCTTTTTTATAAGCAGTTCTACTTCTTTGTCTAGTTGTTCTTTAGTTCTGATAGCTACTGAAAGAATAATATTATCTTCCAAGTTGTAATTTGAAGCTTTGCCAATCTGTCAGTCTATTTACAAGTCTCGGAGAATTTTCTTTTTGAATAATTGTATCACTCAAAGTCAGGATATCATCTACATTTCCCGCTATTTACATAATTTACAAATTTGGGTAATATTTCAAAAAAAAACATCTATTTTAGAAATAATATGTAAATGATCAATTTTTAACATTGGTTTTTAAAAGTTCGAAAAAATATTAGGAATTAAAAGATTTTGATAATCATCAGAATACATACGTAATTTTTTGAAGATTGTCTAAGCTTATTATAACGTACCACCCTGTATATCATATAAATTATCTGAAACAACCAAATAGTACATTTCAAAAATTTATAAATAAAATTTGCTAAGAGCTGATACAAGTAAGTCATAACTATTTTGCATGATTTTTAAACTTTTGTGTTGTGTTTTATTTTATCAATAAAAACATTAAAACATTACCTACTTTTTTATTATTTTTTTCTATTTTTTATTATTTTTTTTTATTTTTCATTTATTTAGAGTACAGTAACAGAAAGTTATACAGAAACCACTACGATCCAATCTGATACTCCCGAAGAAAAAGTACTTAAGAAAAAGAGGACTAAAAAATCGAGAAAAGAGGAAAAAGAAAATATTTCTGTGGTAAGTTTTTCGTTTTTATTTATTTTTTTTTTTTTTGCTTTTTTTTTTATTTAATTTTGGTCCGATCTAACAGGAATACATATATTTATTTATTTTGGTATTAAAACTAATTCATCGTATCGTTTTATTTTTTGTTTTACTAATATTTTATTTTAGAACAACATTGAAGTAGTTAATGGGTTCTACTCCTATAATGTTAATGTTAAAAATTTGGTAAGAAATTATTTAGTATCTTTAGATGTAAATTTTCACAAAACTGAATATTTCAAATTACAATTCAAAAATACAAGGTGACACAGCGTCTAGGTACCTCGTAACATCTACGTTTTTCATAATAAAATTTTCTTAATAAACAAAAGTGTTCTTTTTCGAATTATATCGAAAATCTCGGGAACGAATCGAAATATCTAAAAAAATTTAAATCTCACTGCATATCATCCAAGGGCGGCTCCAGCCCAGAGATTGGGGGGGGGGGCAACGTCGTCGGCTGTTAGGTATATATAAAAGTTTAATATTTTAGGTTTGTTGGTATAAATGGACTTCACAAAAAAATTAAAATTTGGTTTAATCAGAAACGATTGGCAATACCAAAATTACCGAAAAAAAATGTTTGGGCCATTTTTGACGAAAAAAGTGAGTTTTTTAGGATATAAATGGACCTAGAATCTACAAAAAAATTAAAATTTAGTTTACGCAGAATGAATTTTGTATAAGAAAAAAAAATTTTGGGCCATTTTTGAGGGAAAAAGTGAGTTTGTTAGGATATAAATGGAATTTGGTTTACGCAGATATAAGAATTATCATTGCCGGCCTTTTTTTGGGGAGCAATTGCCCCTACTGCCCCCCTCCCCCCTTGTAGCCGCCGTTGATCTTTTTAACTTTTATATTTCAAATGACACCTTGGACTTTTTATGTAAAAAATAATGTATGAAACAGTGTAGTAGTTATTCATTTTGTTTTAAAAGTGGCTAAGACAATTAATATGAATTTTTAAAAGTATTAAAAATTATACAAAATAACTTTATATAACAATATAATATTTTACACTAATTGTTTCAATTTTTTACACTAGGATATCAAACAAATCTTATCTAGGATATAAGTATCTTAAAATGTAGAAGTTGCAGGGTGTTTCATAGTCTTTGAATCACCCTGTGCGTAAACCAAATTTTTCGGGTAACAAAATATAAACACAAAATATCGCTCTCAGTAAACGTGAATCCCAACAAGGTTTTACTAAATAAAGTATTATTTGTTCAAATAATTTTTATTTTATATGTGGTTCATAGTTTTTGAATTATGACCATTTTAATGATCTATTTTTCTACTTAAATATTAAAAAACAAAATATAGTTTCAAGTTATACTTCTACAATTGTTTTTTCAAAAAACCGGTTATAAAATGGACGAAAAAACAGTATTCTTGAGGTCATGTCTACTGGGTATGCTACGGGGAGTCTGAAACTATATACAATATTTTTATCGACACCTGCAAGGTGAACATTTCATTGCATTTGGTTCAAAGAGCCTTTTCACTATCATCCGGCTAGACCCTTTAACCGTACAAGTTTATATAGTACTCAAAAAATGGGACCAATGGAAAATGAGCAAAAAAATATGTGTATTTTAAAGGGATACGAAGAAGAGAGTGACATCATAACTAGAATTTAATGGTCAAAACGTAAAATAATTTTCAACAGTTTTTATAATTGGAAGTGATAAAGGGGCTTACAATGAACGTAAAAAAAATCGTCCACCAAGAGCGGTGCTAAAGGGTTAATTTGAGGGGGGCGAAAAAGGATGCAAAATTGTATTTTGCTGTTTTCGGCGAAAACTTGATGTCTTATCAAAAAATATCCAATGGCAAAGTTGTAGATCATTTTTTACCATAACCTTAAAAATTATTTAAATTTTTTTTTTAGTTTTTTATTTTTGATTTCCACAAAAATAATTTAATTTTGATGACATTTTGTGGAAGTACACCTTTTTAGATCTCAAATAACCACAATTTTTTTCAGATTAAAAAAATCTAACGGTTTTCAAGATATTAAAGTTTTTAGGTTAAAAACATTTTTTTTTTTTTCAAAAATAAAATTGGTTAAGTGAACTTTTTGATACAATAAAAAAAATAATAGTCCCCATTTAAAAACATGTTCAAAAATTGAAAAGAACTCAAAAAAAGATTTTTGCAATAACGAATTTTTCAGTAATTGTTGATAATTTATTGAATTCTACAGAAAAAAATACAAAAGAAACTGTTTTATTTGAAATTTGAATTTTGTTTCGTATTGTTATAAATATTCAATTGTAATAATGAAAATGCAGATAAATATAAAAAATAAATATTTTTTAAATTGTTTTGTTGTATAATCAAAAATTATTCCGTATGAAAGTTGTAGATTATGAAAAAATCTTCAACTTTTGTTTAACATAACCTCAAAACTGTCGAGAAAAAATAATTTTAATGACTTTCACCATATACTGGGTGTTTCATCGGAAAATACGCATAAGTTAAGGGTAGACAGATGCCACCGAGAGGGTTCTAAATATACCATATATTATTAATAAAATACCTTGTTTTAGGAGATTCAAATGCTCACTAAAATATTTTATATTTAGAACTACCCTTAACGTATGCGCATTTCCCAATGTGAAAGACCTTGTATAGTTCGTGTAATACATATAGTAGCCCCAATTTAACAGCTTTAAAAGCGGCGCCTTTGTTGCTACCAAAAAACCTCACTCGTTAAGCGGACGCGGCATCCTTTAATTGACTGCTTCAAAGGATGCCGAACAGTTAAACCATGATTTGGTCGTGTAGCTGAACCATTAGTCGTTTACAACTTGCGATTGCACATATTTTTATTATTTTAATTTCTACTCCCGAGCTATATATTAAAGTAGAACACTCGAAGCGACTTTATAGAACTTTTCAGATGGCCGGACTAAAGCGATTACGAGGACTATACACAGGGTTGCCAATTTGTGAGTAATTACACACATTTGTAAGTATTTTACTAGTTTGTGAGTAAAGGGCAATTGTGAGTAAAATTGTGAGTAATCAAGAGGTCAGTAGTATACTATCGGTAATGGTAATTATAAAAAATTCTAATATCTGATAATTTATTGAACCCGTTGAAATTTTAAAAAATCTTTAAGTTTACCGACTCTAGTAGTCATCAAATTTTGAAGCTTTTTAGATACAGCGTACTCTATCGGTTTGCCAATATAACAGTAGAGATGGTAAATAAGATATCTAGTGATTTTTGTATGTTTGACATAACTTACAACTTACCACACTAGATGACGCAGCGTATTGGGGAATGCTTTGTCCTTTGTCGTATTTTGTCTTTACACTAACAAGTTGCGAGTTTTTTAAATATTAATAAATAATACTACTCGTGTGTGATTGACGATATGGATAAGTGTTTTTTTTAGTTCATTTACGATTTAAAAAAAACTGTCTTACTATTGATATTTTTAAGTTGTGAATAATTGTGAGTAATCCACAAAAAATTTGTGAGTAAACCGGTAAAGGCTAGCTGGTAACCATGACCATACAAGCTCGCCAGCTCAGCAGTATCGTCATCGGCTCGCACTCTGGTTCAGACTTAAAATCCTGTCATGGTCTAATAAAAACTTTTTTATTTTTTAAATGCTTCGTTTTTTTTTTTTTTTTTGAAAAAGCACTTTTTATCTAAATTCGCGTATTTGCCTGAATTATGTTTAAAACAAATCTCTACAAAAATCAGCCACGAAAAATGTGGAAAAAAATCCCGACTATACGAAAAAATAATTTATATCTTACCAACCCTATTTTTTTATTTATCAACTGCATAGGGGTCATATGAGCGAATCAAGGTTTCATCGACAGTCAAAATCGTCTTACAGATTGTTTCTAAATTGTCCTTGCAGATGACCAAAAATTCTTAAAGTTTTTATCTCATCTGCTTTTGTCAAATGGTGATGTACAATTTCGCCAATTCGTTCTCTATTAATTCTCAGAGTCCTAGCTATCTGTCACATTTTGAATTTTGGATCTTTCAAAACTAGTTTTTCAACTTTTCGGATATTTTCTTGGGTGACAACGATCACATGTCTGCCGGGGCGAATGTCTTCAATCTGTTTGAATAGTTGATTGTAAAAAGCAAAAATTTTCTCATAAAGGGAATTGAATTTACACTCAAGAAAGGCGTGTAGTATTTATTTAGAGCCCCTCGTAACTACTGATTTATCAGGTTCTCCTCGTATACAAATATGTCGATTCTAAATTTAGGTTCAAAATGTAAACAACCCTTAATAGCTTATAAATAAATACTTTTCTGGATCTTATCTTCAAAATTCTAGAAAGAATTTAAAATATATTTATACATTTTCACATTTCTATTTTTAAATATACCTATCTACTTTTTTGTTTGTCACTCGATTCCAATCTGAAATAGTTCTCAAATAAATTATGATCTACTTTGTGTTGGACTTCATCCAAAAAGAAAATAATGTGGAAAAATGTTGATGGGTTGTATCCAACGTATCACTTTCTTTGCAGAGAGATTGGACTAACGTAAGTCCAATAAACGAAGGTGCCAACCCGGGCATCAGGTCTGTCCGACACCATTTTTTAATTTGCGGGTATTCATGGGTACATTCACCCTCTCGAAATTTGTGGAAGGGCGGGAAAGTGGCCGATTGTTCTCAAAAATGTGGTTTTTTTCGCCTATTTTCGAGAATATGACACTTAGAGAATTTTTGTTTGGACGAAAATGAAGATCAGTTCATTACCTACAAAAATGATCGTCATCATTTTTAGCTCCTGTCCTGCATTTAGAGAGCACGCTCTAAAGGAATGACACTCCCAAGCGGATTACAAATTTTTCAATAAATCACGTAAAAATTAATATTTTTTCATGATTCAAAGTTCAGATGAAAGAAGGAAACTGTAGCCAAAGTTTGTTTTTGTTCGATATTTTGACCCTCCTATAAATTTATTCATATGTTTTTTATCAAGACTAATTTGACGGAATCCTTTTGGATAATGAGGCTTTGCAAGGTGTTAAATAGATTCAGAAAGATTCAATAAATTATTTTTGTGGATAAACATGTTTTTTTGGGGCGTTTTTTTGGATTTCCGGAGCTTTCATATTTTTTTGTTTTCCCGAAAATTGAGAAAATTCTCACGCCTATGAAAAATCGACTTTTTTCTTAGGATTTTTTTTCTTTTCGTGCTAAAATTTTTTGGGGTTAGGAATTATACTAAATAAAAGATCACATTCTGACCTTTTCATCAATGTATATATCAAGTATTTTGAGTAAACCAGTAAGGAATTTTAATTTATTAGATTCGACATCCTAAGACCGGTTTCTGTCTTTCGACTTCATCAGTTAGGCTTTTCGAATCCAATAAATAAAATTCCAAACTCGTACAAGTCAATAGCTATACCCGCTATAAGATAACATTTTTAGATGTGCTACCATCTATGGTAAGAAGAGAGTATTGACATTAAATTTTGACTGAATCTAGTCAAGATGTCACTCTCTTCTTTTTTATCCCTTTCAGAGATTAATACAAAGTGAGTAAACCAGTAAGGAATTTTAATTTATTAGATTCGACATCCTAAGACCGGTTTCTGTCTTTCGACTTCATCAGTTAGGCTGTTGACTTGTACGAGTTTGGAATTTTATTTATTGGATTCGAAAAGCCTAACTGATGAAGTCGAAAGACTGAAACCGGTCTTAGGATGTCGAATCTAATAAATTAAAATTCCTTACTGGTTTACTCACTTTGTATTAATCTCTGAAAGGGATAAAAAAGAAGAGAGTGACATCTTGACTAGATTCAGTCAAAATTTAATGTCAATACTCTCTTCTTACCATAGATGGTAGCACATCTAAAAATCAAGTATTTTATTAAGCGCACGAGAAAAAAATCTGCCTTCAAACTTTCTCAAATTGGATTTTTTTTTACAATAAATTTATTAATCAAGTGCAAAAAGTGAAAAAAAAGTTGGTTATTATTGCCTTATCTTTTGTCTTCAGACAAAAACGGGAGGATATTCAAGTTTTGGGAGGATATTCAAATTTTCCGTTTTCACCATAATAATTTTGCGTATTTTCAGATTCTCAAAAATGCGAATTTTTGAAACGCCGTTTTTGCAAAAAATATTAGTGTAGGGAAAAAAATCATTGGGACAACTTTTGTAGGTAATGAACTGTTCTTCATTTTTTGTCTAAACAAAAATGCTCTAAGGGCCATATTTCGGCAGATGTCGTCGAAAAACGGATTTTCGGAAACTCTAGAGCCATTTTCCCACCCTTCCACAAATTCCACTTAGCTGAGATTTTCGGAGGTAAATGTACCTATGAATACCTGCAAATTCAAAAAAAAATTTGATGGGCAGACTTGATGCCCAGGTTTGGGGTTTTTCTGGCGTTAATTTACTGGGCTAACGATCTTAGCGTACTTGTTTTTGGAATTCGTAATTTTTTTTCTCTCATGATATAAACGATGACGCACTTTTGTTTTCTACTACATTGTTACGGATGACTTTAAAACGTTTACTAATATAATGGTAATGCAATTTTTGGAGATGCAAATTAATTTAGAATATTTCAGAATTGTTACGTTTGTGAAAATTTACAACTATTTACTTGGTAGTACTTGGCGCTGTAGTTAATTGTTTGCATTTTTTTAAAATTTTTTTGCATGACCTGCTTGCTACTGTATTGTTTGATTCATTCAGTGTAGAAGTTTTGGAGATAGAAAACAGCTGGAAGATATGAATTCGGAGCTAAAATCAGTCGGGGTAAGAATTTTTTTCATATTGCTTGGCTGTAAAATGCGACGTTATAAAACTTAATTTTTCACAATTTATGGTATTCTAGTGGACGTTTACCAATAGAAACTAGAGAATTAGTATAAAATTTAGTTAGTTTCAATATTTTTTAATATATTTTACATCGAATTCCAACGATTCACACTTCTGCGAAACGCTTGTTCTTCATTACAACTTTATTTTGTTAATACGGGGTGTTTCATCAAAAAAAAATTCACTTAACTCTTTTTTTCCGGTCTATTCAAATATCCATTCCAATTTTAAAAATCTGATATACAGGGTGTTGTTTTGGGGATTTTCAAATTTTCCAAATTCTTCTTAATCCGAATCTGTATTTTAATTGTGGTTCTTACACTATGGGATTGGGCTATTAAAACAATATATTTTAATCATAGGTTCAGGACCTCGAAATATTAAGATACAGTGTGTTGGTGATAAAATGTATTTTTCGTTTTTTTGCAATAATTTCTTTATTGTTTAATATATTGACTTGAAATTTGGTATGGCCATATTTTTAAGTTAGTAAATCATAAGCGTGTTATCAATTTTGAGATTAAACAAAGAGGGCGCCATCTACACTCTACTGGATAAATTTGAACAAAAAATGTATACTTGGTTTAATAGCATAAATTCAGCTCATTTCGAGATATTTGCATTTAAAATATTCTAGCCACAGTATCCATTTAATTTACTTTAACATATTTCAACATAGTAGGCTTTGAAACTAAAATGAAAATGTACAGTTGTCAAATAATTAATTGTTAGATGTAATTTTGTTCACTAAATTCCATCTAAGTAGGTAATGAAAATTTATCTGGACTTGCTGCTGCCATCTAACAATTAATTATTTGACAGATGTACATTTTCATTTTAGTTTCAAAGGCTACTATATTGAAATATGTTAAAGTGAATTAAATAGATACTGTGGCTGGAATATTTTAAATGTAAATATCTGGAAATGAGCTGAATTTATGCTATTAAAACAAGTATACCTTTTTTGTTCAAATTTACAGGGTGTATCATAAAGACTTGAAAAAAATTCAAAAAAGGCCAGGAATAAAAAAAAATTGTTACTTATCTTAATCCAAAATTGATAACACGCATATGATTTAATAACTTAAAAATATAACCATACCAAATTTTAAGTCAATATATTAAATAATAAAAAAAATTATTACAAAAAAACGAAAAATAAATTTATCCCTGTATCTTAGTAGTAGATAACATTTAACCCAGAGTTATTTAGTAAAATATTGACCATTCCTTATGATACACCCTGTATATGTATCAAGTAAGAGAGAAATCTACAGGGTGGTTCTAAAGTTACGGCTTATCAAAATATTGGCCGAAATGGATGAAACACCCAGTATCTCGGTTATTAAAGGCGTTAGACCCAGTAACCAAGGTTATTTGGAATCACTTAAGTACCCTCTATTTACAGTTAACGTATGTCGGTTTAACTATGAAACACCCTGTATATAAACATATATACATTTATTCCGCATGGCTACTTTAACGTCCCTGATCTAGATGATAAATCTACGAAAAAATACTACTACACAAAGGACCCCGCACCATTTAAATGTAGAAAACGTCCCTGTCAAATTTTCTGAAACGTTGGTATGTTATAAAACTCGATGCACTGACAAAAAGTGTCCATTGGCCCAAACCAATCCTATGGCTAGTTTTCGAAGTACAGGGTGTTAAACATCGGAAATGCCACTTTTTTGTAACTAGACCTGTTTTATTGGCGTTTATTGTAGAAAACATTAATTATAGATTATTTAGCATTAATATTTTATAAACAATCACCGTAGAATTTGGTTAGTTACAAGGTGGTTCGAAAATAAGTAATATGGTTTTTTTTTGAAGAAATCATTTTTTATAACAGCTTTAAAAATACGAGCAAATGTCATTGCATTATTTATTTACATTTACATATTTCTATATTTCAATTATATATATATTCTGTGTATTTTCTCTTTGGTAAATAAAAATTATTATTATTATTATTATTATATATAGTTTAAGTAATTACTTCTTGGTGATGAATCATATTTTATGCTCACAAAATTTGATTACAGAGGGCATATAGTTTTTTTTGCTTTAACGAGTCACCCCGTATAAAGATGTTTTTGTATTATATTAAACAAATGTATGATCTGCCACCCTATGTCTTACAGGGTGTTAAACTGATTGCAAAAACTTTAAAAATTAGAAAAGCTGTGTTTTGTGCACTACCCTGTATTTTAAAAGTTTCTCCGACAACTTTATAAATTAATACATTTTCACATTAACAAAAGTTTAGTATTTAACTTAGCAAAATTTTGTTGTAATCATATGACCAGTTTGCCTAAAATGTGTACCCATAGTTACTAGTTGTTCTAAAATAATATAAAAAAATGTTACTAAGTATGAAAACAGAAGGATGGGTACACATTTTAGGAAAACTGGTCATAGGATTACAACAAAATTTTGCTCAGTTAAATTCTGAACTTCTGTTAATGTGAAAATGTATTAATTTATAAAGTTCTAATTTTTAAAGTTTTTGCAATCGGTTTAATACCCTGTATGACATACAGTGGCATATCGTACATTTGTTTGTTGTAATAAAAAAAAATTATAACACATCGCTTATACGTTTATACTCGTTAATACTAAAAATACCATATGCCCTCTGTAACCACATTTTGTGAGTGACCCTGTATAAAATGTCCATCACCAAGAAGTAATTACTTAAACTATACAGGGTGTCCCACGACGTACTGTACATAGTCCAATCATAAGTACTATGGACCAAGTCCATTTCATATCTGGTATTAAAAAATGCCTTGTTTCGTTTTTGACGGATATACAGAGTGATATTTGAAAATATGTAAATTATTCTACGTTAAGTATATCTAAAAGTAAAAATCTCAGACCAATCAAATTTGGCACACTGAGTGTGCTCCCTGAGCTCAATAAAATAGGATTTAAAAAAATTTTAATTTCAGGTTCGGACTTATTTTCTTTTAGATTTTTATTGGTTTTTTGAAAACAACACCCTGTAAGCCAGATGCGACAATTTTTATTTTTCTCACTTTAAAGCTTAAGGATGATACTAAGCAGCAGTTAAAAAAAATTGAACGCGCAACTTTTTGTTTTCTGCAGAAAAAAATAAAACTTTGAAAAATAGTACAATTTTAATGGGTTCACATTCTTCTTATGACTGATGCGGCACTACATTGATAGCACATCATCATTTTTCAACAAAAATCATATGGAAAGTTCATTTTACTCGATATAAAGTATTATTCAATCAACCGTTGAAATTCCAGGGCCGTATTTATTTTTTTAAGTTTTTATTGATCCTGTAAAAACAACACCCTGTAAAGCGAGTTGTACAGATTTTCTTTCTGTAACGTCAAAGAAAAAACTATTACTTTTGATAATTGTGCAAATGCAAGTAGGCTTTGAATTCGCTTTGACGTCAATTTTGACAGTTTGTGACAGAACGTGGTGAGCGACTGACAGAAGACCAAAAAGAGGGTATTTTGGAAATGGTAAATCAAAATGAGAAGATAAGTACCCGCGAATATCCAGTATTTTGAATATTTCTAATTCCACGGTTTTCAGGACGTTAAAGAAAGATCTCCTCCAACCATATCACCCCCAACTGGTAGAGAGACTGCAAAAAATAAATACGGCCCTGGAATTTCAACGGTTGATTGAATAATACTTTATAACGAGTAAAATGAACTTTCCTTATGATTTTTGTTGAAAAATGATGATGTGCTATCAATGTAGTGCCGCATCAGTCATAATAAGAATGTGAATCCATTAAAATTATACTATTTTTCAAAGTTTTATTTTTTTCTGCAGAAAACAAAAAGTTGCGCGTTCAATTTTTTTTAACTGCTGCTTAGTATCATGCTTAAGCTTAAAAGCGAGAAAAATAAAAATTGTCAGATCTGGCTTACAGGGTGTTGTTTTCAAAAAACCAATAAAAATCTAAAAAAAAATAAGTCCGGACCTGAAATTAAAATTTTTTTAAATCCTATTTTATTGAGCTCAGGAAGCACACTCAGTGTGCCAAATTTGATTGGTCTGAGATTTTTACTTTTATATATACTTAACGTAGAATAATTCACATATTTTGAAATATCACCCTGTATATCCGTCAAAAACGCAACAAGGCATTTTTTAATACCAGATATAAAATGGCCTCGGTCCATAGTACTTATGGTTGGACTGGGTACACGCTGTATATTCATAATACAATGACATTTGCTCGCATTTTTAAAACCGTTATAAAAAAATGATTTCTTCAAAAAACCATATTGCTTATTTTCGAAGCACCCTGTAAATAACCAAATTCTGTGGTGATTATTTATAAAATATTAAAGCTTAATAATTTATAATTCATGTTTTCTACCATAAACGCCAATAAAACAGGTCTGTTATGAGAAATCTGGTTACAAAAAAGTGGCATTTCCGATGTTTAACACCCTGTACTTCGAAAACTAGCCAAAGGATTGGTTTGGGCCAATGGACACTTTTGGTCAGAAAATTTGACCGGGACGTTTTTTTTTTTTTTTTTTTCATTTAAATGGTGCGGGGTCCTTTTAAGATACTTTTTATACAGCGTACGTATTTTTGATTAATGAAAAAAATAAGGATAACCACTCACATGTTTTTGTAAATATTATTTCTACACCTCTTCAACAACTTCTCATGTCATTTACTCGAGAGACTTTTCATTTTTTCCTTTAAGATTCTAATACCTAATGAAATTTTAATTGTTTATTACCCTACTTCAGTTTTTCTCCCACTGAGGGTCGTAATGACTTACCATTTATTTATCTTTTATGTTAGCTACAATTGTACCATGTTGTACCAAAGTATCCCGCAGTTTTTGATACGTAAATGGCTTTCGGTCGATTTCTCCCAAACTTCGGAAATTTATTCTCCATCCCATCCCGATCAAAAGTGTCCACGGGCCCAAATTAATCCTATGTACAGATTTCGAACTAGTGCGCGTTTAACCTGATTAGTGCGAACACTTGGGTTTTCCCCATAAGCCTGTTTTGTATTTATTTCTGCTAAATTGTTTTGTTATAGTAAAACTTTTCAACAACCCTTAGAAACAATTACATTTTGTATCTTTTCTGCTACAAAAAAAAATGCAAATTTACACTGTCGCACTGTTTCGGCCAGTCAGAATTTAATTTTGCAAGAATTGTATACAGAGACAGAGCTTTACAATATTGTGACAATGACGTTCTTATTTATTTTGATACAATACACATACATTTTTTTAACTCCTTGCCCGATTTAATTGACTCTCAGTAACTATTTTTCGACTGTGATTGCGACAAATTTGCCGTAGCTTTAGGCGGTACGTTCTTCCTCTGTAAGATGAAAGATGTTGAGTGAAGATGTCTGTTAGATTTGCTAGTGAGGCTTTTTCTCTCTCCATCCACGACGGTGGTCGTCTTCATGTATCTTCCCGATTCGTCTCTTGCCCGTTTGGGTCTCAAGATCATTTTATTTGAGGATGTTTGAAGTTTATCGTTTGATTTTTTGGGTTTCAACTCTCCTAATGGTAGCGGGATTTTACTACTTTGACTTCTGGAGCGTACGTTTAATAGTAAATCAACACCAGATACACAGCCACGTTTACTTCTAGCACTATTTTTGCGTTGAGTGTTGAAAAAGTCGTCTTTAGTTTCCTTTTTTGAAACGTCGCTTACGTTTTTGAGCAGTTTCGGTCTTACCATTTGATTCGAGCTGTTTTTTCTGGCTTCATCGCTGTAATGTTCGCGTTTCAAAATTTTCTTTTTAGCGCTTCTATCCACGGGGCTATTGTTGCTGTCATCGCCCATGCTCTTGTCAATAAGAGAATCTTGATGCCAGAAATTCGGAAAAGTCGATCTCAATCCAACATCCAAAACATCTCTAATATCATCAAAATAATGGTGTTTCAGGAGTCTCTTGACGTTGGTTCTTTTTTCCCAGTCGTACTCTATCATGAGATCAAGCACATTTCTTCCTTCTCTGCTCAAACAAGGTAGTAAACCACAAGTACCGGTACCTTTAATCTTTGGAAAACAAATACAGTGTCTGGATCTAGACTTCAAACGGGTTAAATACTGTATAGTTGGTGCACCGAGAACATGATGAATCTTACACAGCTGATCGATTTCGTTGCTTCCGGCAAATAGGGGCTGTAAAGTAAGCATTTCGTAGAAAACGCAGCCAGCGGCCCAAATATCCATCTTGGGTCCATAGTTACCTACAGTTAAGAGGCACTCTGGTGATCGGTACCATCTAGTAGATATGTACTCGGTGTAAGGCGGTGAACTAAAAATACCTCTGACAGATCCTAAATCTGCCAGTTTAATGATTTCTTCCGAATTGCTTTGGGACAGCGGAGCATATAAAATTGAAGGGAATTTTATAAGTATGTTTTCTGGTTTTACATCTCTATGGAATAGGCCGTGGCTATGTAAATGTTCCAATCCACTTAATATCTGATAGAGGTAAGACTTTACTCTGATTTCTGGCAACCCTTTTCTCTTCGTTTTCAAGTTATCGTGCATGCTCATGTCCATCAGCTCAAAAATTAAGGTTACCTTTCCCAAAAAGGAATCAAAGTGGTATTCCAGCATGTTTAGTATGTTCGGATGAAACGGTACTTTCTGAGCAGCCACAATTTCCGCGCACGACTTCATGCACGCCTCCGATTTGTAACATTTCTTAAGCCTCTTTGCTGCATAACAAATTTTGGTTGCCCTATTTTCACATTTCAATACATCAGAAAATGACCCCTCTCCTATTTGTTCCAACACTCTGTATTTTGATTGAAATTCGTTCATATCCTAAATATTATATGCCCGATTTTGGTTAAATTATATTTGATAACTAGTCATTTTTTACGTCATTGTCAAACCGGATAAGTAATGACAACTAAAGAAAATGCAAGGTAGCCAGTTTCGATAACGGTGCTAGTGCACATAAAAAATGTAAGCGTTTTTTATAAATTCAAAGTCTCTACAAATTTCTAGAGTTATCTAGAACTTTAGTGAAGCCCCTAAGTGTAATGTGGTGTCCTCAGGAAAAAGTGAGTCTTATCAAAGAGTACGCCATCTAACAAGAGGCGAAAGCTTGATCGGTTCCTTTGATGTTGGATAGACACAATATTGAGAGGAAATACGTCACAGCATTGAAAAATAAACAATTTGAGATACACTGAGAAAAGTAACATGTATTTATTTAAATTCGTACAAACCGAACTACACTAAGAAAAATAATAGTGTTGATGAATATACCTCCCCTTAGTATGGCGAAAAAAAACCCGATAAACAAAGTCGCTCTTTTCGAATTTTTTTTGCGATTCCAT
Organism: Crepidodera aurea; assembly: GCA_949320105.2. NCBI lineage: Eukaryota > Metazoa > Arthropoda > Insecta > Coleoptera > Chrysomelidae > Crepidodera > Crepidodera aurea. The sequence continues at coordinate 18,647,330 of OX439474.1, read as the reverse complement.
AGATTGGAGATCCCTCTTTCACGTGATCACCATATGAAAGCTAAGGGAGTTGTGGAGGAGGGGGGGGGTAAAATTAACATGGGAAATCGATTTTTCGCATGTAACTCGCTGGGTTTTATTCAGATCGAAACGACTTCTAGATATAAAATAGGGCTCGCGAAAAAGCATAAACTGAAACCCGTCCAAATCGGTCTAGCGGTTCTCGAGATATTGCGATTTGAAAGTATAGGGATTTTCGCCGCGGCAAGAACACCGCGTTTTTTGCAGAGAAGAAAGTGACTTCGAGACTTGATTTTGTGTGGCCAAATGACAGTAATTACCCGCGAAACGGCAATAACGCGACAATCGGAATAACCGAAATGATGATTGACATTGACAGTTAAGCTAGTTTAATCGCGCATGCGTATACAAATTTGTTATCAGGCAAACAGGTTTCTTTCGCCTCCTGTTAGATGGTGTACTCTTTGTTGTAAACCAGACTGTAGATGGAAATAAGACTTCAAAGTTATATCAAACCCTTGTGAAAGGATAAGATAAAACAAAGAAAGTATAACACCGCCCTCTATACTCTAATAACAGAATCAGATTTGCAGGAAAAACAGAAAACTGTCATGGATAGGATTTGAGAGAGAGATAATTGTGCGAATTTTGAGAAACTTATTTTGAGTCATTTTATTTTTAAAGACTTTTTTTTAAAGTCAGATATCATATTATTTGCAAACAAAAAACTTTATCAGAAAAATAAGAATTGACGAAAATAGTAAAACGGAACACACTAGATAGTACAAACGTGTAACGTTTTTCAAACTCATTTCTATTTAACTGAAAAATAAATCTTGACCTAAATAATAAAAAAAGATACAAAAAAAACGTTATTAGCACTGCATTTTTATTGGGAACTTACTAATCATTAATGTGGAATTCGTTATTTTGGGAATTAGTTTTTTATCACTTTTTTCCAATCAACCATGGACTCATTGTATACAGTTGGATCAGTATATCTTTGGATGCATGTGATATAGCTTTGACAGGTGTCAAAATAAAATAGGAAATTCGAAGACTGTCAAACTTATTTCAACTGAGAAAGGATGAATTGTTTTCGTGTTATCTCTTTCTTCTACAAAATACGGCAAAAGATTTGCGGCCAATGATGATAATATCATCGTTTTCCAGGCGTATTTTATAAAATTCACAGTACAAAATTGGAATTTGGTAGTGGAGTGAAATTAGACGAAAATATTCTGAAAATGGATGTAAGAGCTAAGTCAAATTTTTTGAATTTTTTCGATTTTATACATAAAGAAAAGCTTTTAAAAAATTTGGGCTGGAACTTCACGAGATATGTGCCAAAATCGGCATTTTTGGTATTTTTCGAGTGGATTGCTTCACTATTTTTTAAATATCTCCGGCTCTAAGAGTCGTGGAAAAATAAAAAAAAAATTAAAATGACCGTGATGAAGTAGAGAATCGATCCGTATAGTGGTTCTTTTAAAAATGCATCCTAACCTCAAAAAACGAACTCGCGCACATTTTTTTACTGAATTAGCAATAAATAACCAAAGAATCATCGAATTTTCTTAAAAATTGGAGAAAATATGTATTTTTATGCCGGGAAGACATGGTAAAAATTAAAAAAAAAAATGTATGTGTCCTGCCAAAACCGGTATTTTTCGAAAAAAATTGAATTGGCTGCCATTTTTGGAAAAACAATAGTAGAGAAAAATTTATCTTAAAAAGAAGGATTTTGTGTGTACTTTTGTCTAAGAAAATCCAACATTTTATTTCTTTATTTAAAGTGCCGAATTTAGGGAATAATAAAAAAAATCGATTTTCATTTTTTTCCAATTTTTTATGTGTATCGCGATATTTATGCTTGATTCTCTTAGAAAAACTACATTTCAGTCCAAAAAATGTTTAAAAATTATTTATAACCTCAAAAACTAAAAGGGACAAAAATTACCTTAAAATATTAAAAATTTAATATAAAATTGTAATATAGAAATTGTCTTTTTAGATAGTAAATGAAAAAATACCTTGATATGAGTAATTTTCAAGAAGTAATTTTTTGAGAAAAAAGCAAATTAATAACTTGAAACAAATACAAATTAAAATAAAGTTCAAAAACAATGCAATTTTTTGCAATAAAACAGCATTTCACCTTCAGTATTTTGTAAACTTTTCTTGTTTAGTTTTTGAGGTTATAAATAATTTTTAACGGCATCCTAAACCTAACCCATTTTACACAGGATCACCGACTGAGTTTTAAATTTTAAAAAGATCGCCATATCGTTCGTGATAATATTTGAGACTTTATATTGATTCGTTCCCTCACAAAAATCTTACTTTAGAACCTGAAATATTTTTTTTATTTTTTTAAACATTTTTTGGACTGAAATAAACATAAAAAAATTGGAAATTTTTTTTTTATTATTTCCTAAATTTCGGCACTTTAAATAAAGAAATAAAATGTTGGATTTTCTTAGACAAAAGTACACACAAAATCCTTCTTTTTAAGGTAAATTTTTTTTCTCTACTATGGTTTTTCCAAAAATGGCGGCCAATTCAATTTTTTTTTCTTTCGAAAAATGCCGATTTTGGCTGAACAAATACATTTTTTTTAATTTTTACCATGTCTTCCCATGGGCGGATCCAGCCGATTTTCAAGGGGGGGGGGGGCTGTCTTCCACTTATCAGGTAGAGTTGATGCTCGGTTCCAAGAATTTAACATTGAAGAAAAAGAATATTCCGGTCCTGATATTGGTTTCGTTCAAAGGGCTACTTGTTAAGCCCTTTTAGTTTAATTCATGTACCAAATTTAAACCAAATCGGCTAATCCCTGTATTTAAAATGGCGGATTGAATTTTTTGTCTAAAATCACAAATCACTCTGTATGTCAGTAACGATGCGGTTTTGGACATTTGTATATGGCATTTTGCAATCATATTGGCAGTCCCTATAAGTTTTGTCTATATAACTATAACTATAAATTACCCACCCTGTATCAGTGTTATTATTGTATATACCAAAAATTTTTATATAAAAGTGTGGCTTTGACTGAATCTTGTTAAAATACCATCCAAAACACAGTGGCGCGCAGATTTTACGGGGTAGAACAAAAAAATAAATATATTTCATTAAATTAGGGAGGGCTATGAAATATATTAAAAAACGTGACCAAGGGACCCCTGGATCCGCCCATGTGTCTTCCCGACATAAAAATACATATTTTCTCCAATTTTTAAGAAAATTCGAGGATTCTTTGGTTATTTATTGCCAATTCAGTAAAACAAAATAATGTGCGCGAATTCGTTTTTTGGGGTTAGGATGCATTTTTAAAAAAACCCTACTATACGGATCGATACTCTACTCCATCACCGCCATTTTAATTTTTTTTTTTATTTTTCCACGACTCTTAGAGCCGGAGATATTTCAAAAATAGTAAAGCAATCATCCACTCGAAAAAATGCCGTTTTTGGCAGATATACGCGAAGCTCGAGCCCAAATTTATTGACAAATTTTTTACAAGTTTCTCTTTATGTATAAATTAGAAAAAATTAAAAAAATTTGACTTAGCTCTTACATCCATATAAAATTGTAATTTCACTCCACTGTGGGTGTATCACGTTTTTTGTCTGACAGTTGTCCGAAAAGTATCAGGAGACTACTGATTCTCAGTTGTTATTTAATGCATATAAAATCTCATAAAACAAGGCAGTTACGTGCTTCCAAATTTATACTGATCAAATTGTATATTTCCAAAAAATATAGTTCCCAGGGGGACAAAACAAGTTGGGGTAGCAGAAATTTGTCTTTCTAGATAAATTTAAATAAACCTCGAGTTAATATTTTAAAATAATAAAAAAGGTGTCAATATAAAGTTTCGCTTAACTTCAAAACTGACCGAATATTTTTTGCATGTATTTTTTTTGCTTATTTTATAGCGATCTAAGTCGCTGTCGGAGGTCTTGTTCGCATCTAACATAAAAATTATTGAGAATGTCTTCAATGAAGTCTCAGTTCGTGCGTTGGTAAGCATTTTCCATATATCTAATTCGATTAGAATATACTTTTGCGGCACGCATAAAATCTTATTTGAAATTGACAGAACTTCAGAAATATGAATAAATATAGTTTTTTGTTAAAAAAATGTTGAATTTTCAAAATTTTAACTCTATTTACTATTGATCCTACTCCCTATTTATCTCCTAAAAGTTCGTACAACTTTGACAAATCACAACAACTCAAACTTTCCGTCTTAACACCAGTGGCGGATCCACAGACAACCTCTGCGGAGGGGAGGGGCTCGTCTAACATGCACCATTTTTTTTGTTTACTTGCTCTAATTTTAATTTTTTGCACCAGCTCTCAGGTTTACTTTTCCTTCTTTAGAGACCCATCGCTATTGAAAAAAATAATAATTTAAGACTCCCCCAGGGCCCCCTCTCTGGATCCGCCACTGCTTAACACAAAATTTTCATACCTTCTGAAGTTATATCTCAAGTATAAAACACAAATAAAAGCCTCGATTTAATGAGCTATAAAAATAGAAAATGTATTGTTTTCAAAAAACATTTTAAAATGTGCCAAATACTTTTACATTTTAATAGGGAAAAATTATAAAAAATTGTTAAAAATACAAAGGATGTTTCTTTGGAAAATGCGCAAATGTTACGGCTTGTTTTAAATGTTTAAATATTTAATCTTGGGAACTTTATAACTAAGAGGTGTTTTAACCATTTTACTATTTTCTTTAATTTTTTATTTAAGAATCACTCTGTATTTTTTTTAATATTCAATAGACGTTCCAATTGTAGGAATAAATGTATAAATGAAATTTCTTGTCTAGGTCTGGTTTACAAATTTTTATTACCTCAAAATAACACCCTGTATATCATTTTTTGAAAAAAAAATTTCACATTCAAAAAGAGCAAAAAAAATATTTAATAGAAAAAATTTCGAGGTAATTTTTGGTTATAAATTCTAAGAAAAATTAATGTGTTTTGTTTAGTAATTTATTTTTATATTATGTTTAGTGTTTAATTTGTCTATAAAATTTTTGTAATTTTTCTATGACAATAAAGCACATCTCTCTCTCCCCCCTCTCTCTCATTCATAAATGATTATTTCCTTTGAATTTTGATGGCGGCGCCACTATACGGATGCAAAATGTTTATTTTTTATTATTAGTGGATGAAAAAATTTTGTACTTGTTGGTAAAGATCTAATCTATGTTACGACGAACTCACATTTTCGAAATTTGCTTTAATTCCTTTCTAAAAAAATCAAATTTTAAAAAAGTGAATTCGTCTGAGCATAGACTAGCCCTTTACCAATATGTACTTATTTTTTCATTCTCTCAAAATGAAAAATGAATCTCAAAAGTTAGGGACTACGAAACCCTTGCATACACTGTTTTATAGTATAGTACAGGGTTATTCATTATAAATTACCTGCCCCTTATTATCGTTACTATTGCCTATAGAAAAAAGTTTCAAATAAAAATTGAGTGGTTATAACTGTTTTTTGTTAAAATGCTATCAAATGTACAGTAGCGTGCAGATTTCAGGGGATACAAAAAAATAATATTTTTTTTAAATGGGATACCCTGTATATGTTTACATTTTTATAATCCTCTCGACGAGCCGATTTCAACGATGTATCATACTTGATGTCTAATCTCGATAATAAAGGATCTACAGCTACCTGAAAAATCACATTTTTGGAAATTGGAACTCTCATCTGATTTTTGACTCAAAAAATTTGATTTCTCAGGTGGCTGTGTAGATCTTTATTATCCAGATTAGACATCAAGGGTGATACATCGTTGATGAAATCAGCTCGCTGTGAGGATTATAAACATGTAAAAATATACAGGGTATCCCGTTTAAAAAAATATAATTTTTTTGTATCCCCGAAAATATGCACGCTACTGTACATTTGATAGCATTTTAACAAAAACCAGTTATAACCACACAACTTTTATTTGAAACTTTTTTTTAAATATGCAATAACGGTAATTTATAATGAATAACCCTGTACAACTTCCTCTTAAAAATAATTACCATTACATTGGCCATTGACCCTGTAATATTTACTAGTAGAATTGGCAGAAAATCAGAAATATTCATTGTAACTTCATTTTTTTTGCTCTTTGCAAATATGATTTTTTTTTTCAAATTCTGATATACAGGGTAATACAAATTTTTCTATTTTTTCCTAATCTGGACAACAAATTTTAATTATGCAACATTCACCATTACAATCGATACAGAAAACGTCTATCGAATATAAAAAAATCACTGCTGTTCGTAAGTAATGATGTAAATAATAATAGCTTCCCCCCCGCACAAGCTGCAGAAGCTTCTGGGGTTCACTCGTAAGGTTATTATTTAAGAAATGAGTTACAGAAATTCAAAGATACATTAAATATGTTTGGAACCACCTCTACCCTTAACGTACGCGCTTTTCCCAAAGAAACACGCTGTATATAAAACAATTAAAGGTGGTCATGTTATTACTGGTCGTTGTAAATTTGTTTGGTTTATTTTTAATTTATTTTTTTACATTATTTAATTTTGACACTAACTCTAAGTTTTTTTTTGCATGTTTTTTTTGCATGGCAATCTAACAGAAAGAAAGATTTAATATCATCGAGAATAAAAAACCACTGGGTATAGTTAAACTGCCTTTCAAAAATTCGATACAGGTAAGTACAAAATTGAAAAAAGCAAATGGTTTGTTTATTTTGAAAATTCTATTTACTTCGATGTTTAAATTATTGCTTCTAACATAATCATACAGGGTGCTTCAAAAGCAAGAGAATAAATGAAACAAAATGATTCGTTAAAATGTAACAGGTAACTTTTTATTAAAAAATGTTTTACCCTAAAATAATCTTAAAAATTATCCTTTAAGGTCAAAAAATTTTTTGTTTATTTTATAATTGTAAGAAATAAGTTCCATTCAAGTTTTAAACAAAAACAGACGAAAATAAAACAAAATACATTAGAAACATAAAAAATACATAATTTTTAATTCATTTCTATAACTCATAGTGGCTTTGTACTTCAAATACTCTTCTTAATGGATAGTATTTACATAAAATTTATTAAAAAATATAATTTTCAAAGTAGAATATCTTTTAATTTATTTTTAAATAAATCACAAAAAAACAAGATGAATTCAGTTTCAGTTGGAAAACCATAAACATGAGTTGACTTAAAATATTCTACATTTTGTACAAAAGATTTATATCTACATCGTCAAAATACCGATTGATTTTTTTCTATTCTAGAAATCAAGCTTTAGTAAATTTGATGCTCTTCAGAAGAAAAATGTACTCCATATCAGGTCGTCCGATTCGGCCAAAGCACAGGAAAAGTTCAATGTGAGTATAGACGGACTTTTATAACATGTATAACATTTACAATCTATTCAATTAGTGATTAATAATGAAATATTTTGAGTGATTATACAACGCATCATAAATTTAGCGAATAGCAGTTGCAATTTCTACTTGTACCATGTATTGATAAGCGAATAAACCCTTGACGACGTGGTATAATCGTTTTCGTTTCAAAACACCACTCGAGCTACGCTCCCGTGGTGTTTCGCAAAATACGTCTCGTGAGACGGAAGTGTAATAGATTATTTTCGATGCTCTTGTGATATTACTACTGATTATATATCGAGATAGGTCCTCTCGATTGACAAGACTCCAAGGTTTGCTCGGTGATGTCTTCTGGTCATATTCTCTTCAGTCTTCTTTTTTTAAGGAGCAATTTACAACTATACTAGAACAAACAATAATTGAGAGTCGAAATGACCCTTGACATATCGAAGGCAGTGGCGTGCTTATTCATTTTTGAAAGGATTAAGGACTAACCCAAATAAATAGTTAATTACACAGGCACACAAAAAAAAATTATGAACCAGAGGGTAGACCCCACTATTTTTAGGTTTTTGGGGTCGCTGAAACCGAATATGACCATGAAAAATAATTTCAATAGCCCGTTTTTCCGCTAGCACCCCCTTACCACCAAGAGGTTCGAATTTTGAATTGAACCAGAGAGGGTGCTACCTTCCGGTTCATAATTTTTTTTTGTGTGTGTGTGCCTGTGTTATTTTTACAATAAACTAAAAACTTTTTTTTGGATTTTATATTTTTTTGTATCTTTATACAACCCGTAAATTTTACCTTTCGTCTAATCTTCCACCTCAGATTCGTCAGATGCAGATGCATTTATTAGCTATTAAATAATCGTTATTCTAAGTCAACCCTACGATGTTACGTTCGTGGTATTATCAGGTAGCCAATACGCGCTCTGAATTACTCTCAATCATTATCTGTTTTAGTAATAGTTCGTTGGTATCATCGTTGTCTGTATAAATGTATAGTCTTCCAACCTAATGAGTATGTATGTTTTACTGCTTTCCTAGTGAATTGTAGGGCGTCACTTCTAAATTAAATTATTTTGAAAAATTAACCTTAAAAATGTAAAAGTAAGGTGGGAATATAAAGATGACCATGTCAAATCTCTAAAAATGCAAATATCGATTTTGACACCTCACCAATTGAAAATCAATCATGATATTAAAATTCGATTAGTAGGAGAACGTTTTTACACCTTTTCTGCACATTTCTTCCAAATTCAAAAAATATACGTCAAATAGTTTCAAACTGGTGGGGATATAAAGGTGACCATGTCGAATCTTTAAAAATGCAATTATCGATTTTGACACCTCAACAATTGAAAATCAATCACGATATTAGAATTCGATTAGTAGGAGAACGTTTTTACACCTTTCCTGCACCTTCCTTCTGAATTTAAAAAATCTAAGTGAAATAGTTTCAAATTGGTGGGAATATAAAGGTGACCATGTCGAATCTTTAAAAATGCAAATATCGATTTTGACACCTCAACAATTGAAAATCAATCACGATATTAGAATTCGATTAGTAGGAGAACGTTTTTACACCTTTTTTGCACATTTCTTCCAAATTTAAAAAATCTACATCAAATAGTTTCAAACTGGTGGGAATATAAAGGTGACCATGTCAAATCTCTAAAAATGAAAATATAGATTTTGACACCTCACCAGTTGAAAATCAATCACGATTTTAGAATTCGATTAGTAGGAGAACGTTTTTACACCTTTTCTGAACATTTCTTCTAAATTTAAAAAATCTACGTCAAATAGTTTCAAACTGGTGGGAATATAAAGGTGACCATGTCAATTCTCTAAAAATGCAAATATCGATTTTGACACCTCACCAATTGAAAATCAATCAAGATATTAGAATTCGTTTAGTAGGAGAACGTTTTCACACCTTTTCTGCACATTTATTCCAAATTCAAAAAATCTACGTCAAATAGTTTCAAAATGGTGGGGATATAAAGGTGACCATGTCAAATCTTTAAAAGTGCAATTATCGAAGGAAAACGTTTTATCATCTTTTTTTGCATCTTTCTTCCAAATTTAAAAAGTTTAGGTCAAATGGTTTTAAGCTGATGGGGATATAGCGGCAACTATGTAATTTTTATTAAATATTTTTTTTCCAATTTCGTTGTTTTAGATGAGTCAGTAAATTAACATTGTTATATTTATAGCTCGATGTTATCGATTTTATAGAATTAAATGTTTTTTATTGATCGTATCAGTTGTCATTGTTTACATTTAAAATTTGTCTAACCCTATGGATCATAAACGTAAATAGAAAAGGTATTAGTTATCAGAAGGCAAAAATACCGCAAGAGATAAAACAGAGGATGTAGGTATCTTTTAGATTTAGAATTAGTTGGCCGTTCAGTCTCATCTGGGGTGTGGTCAAGATTTGTTAGATTTTTATAGCACTTTTTTTATTTGGATTTGGTTTTAGTGTACGTATTTGTTTTATTGCATCATAAAAAAATAAGTCTTCAGAATATTTTCTGTTTTAGGTTGCATACCTATATATAAAAGTTACTTTAATAAAAAAATAATTATTCAATTACCTTTTTGGTATTTCTTTCTCCTCATATTTGGAAAATTGAATCCATTCCCTTATTTAACGACTTTTTCAAAGCTTTTTTTTACTGTTCCAGCTTTTCTTCTTCTATTTATTTTTCCCTACCCACAATCTTTTAACAGTATCTACTTTAATTTAATTTAAACTGCTAGTTATTTTTTATTTAATTAATTAATTTTTATTACAGGGAACACAGATGGACATGACGAACTGCAAGGCGTGTTCTAAGCAAGTCTTCCAGATGGAGCAAATGAAAGCGGAAAAAGCCGTTTGGCATAAAAATTGCTTTAGGTGCACAGAATGTAGTAAACAGTTAACGTAAGTGGATTTTCTTATAATTTATTTCTATACAGGCTTTATTACAATCGTGTTCCTTAATTCTAGCTTTTATTAGTCGCCTATTTTGTCTCTCTAAATTAGACGGCAACAATTTGGGAATGGATAGAAAAAGTAAAAAAACTAAATTTAAAATAAATGGTTTAATTAGTTTCTGAATTACAAAAGAATACTCATACGCATAAACGGATATTTATGAGGCATCCTGTATATAAATTAGTCACCCTGACGTGGTCAACTGACTGCCAGATATAAAGCTAATTTATTATAATAAACATTTAACTCAGTTGGCCTATTTTTAAACGCAGATGTTGGTTTTCAAAATATGAGTAAAATTCATGTGAAATTTTCTTAGGTGGTCTCGTTAATTTTATTTAATGTTTCAAAAATGAAATCACAATTTATTAAAGTATTTTCAGTCGGTGAACCATTTATCACAATCTATTTTTTGAAAATATTTCATGAAAAAAAATTATTGCGCTAATAAAATATTGCTTAAACTGTCATTTTTCATAAAGATTTGTTTTTTTCTTTAAAATTGTTCTGAAAGAATTTAGTAATTAAAGAAGGAAGTGGAAAAATGTATACTTTTTCAAAACAAGCTTAATAGTATATAAAGTAGTACTTTCAGTACCGAAAGTAAAATTTATGGGCCATAATTTACCTGATAAATGAAGCTTACAAGTGAGTTTTGACAAGGGATACGAAGAAGAGAGTGACCAGAATGGGTAAAAAAACTTGGCAACCCCCAATGCAAGTTGTGAATTCGTTGCTTTGTAAAGTTGTCAAAACTCACTTCTAAGCTACATTTATCAGTTTTACTGTTCGGGATCTGTCCGGGGGTCACCGTAAGAAGAGTTAGCGTGGTGGGGGGATCTCAAACGATCCCCACTTCGCCAAATTTTGTAGAACGTATTCAAAAGATTTGACGATTATCGAATACCTATTTAAAGTTGGGCGTGGGTATAAATTATTTCTGGCTTTATAGGATGAAATATCAATCTATATATTGAAATGGTAATGAAAATTCTAAGATTTTTTTACTTTTTAAATATTCTTTATTTTTGTCACATCTGACATCTTTTTAATCTCACAACAAAACGTCTCATAAACAAACAAGACTCCTTTACATAATTTTTTTTTAATTCTTTTAAAATAAACTTCCCATAATTTTGTCTCATTTAAACCATAACAACATTCCCAAAATTTGTTTTCTTAATTTATTTTTATCTTGAAAATAAATAAGAAAACCAAATTTTTCTATTTTTCCCATTAATATCTTGTATTTTTCTTTGATTTCTTTTCGTATTCTTAAATTCTCTTCCTCTGCTATTTCAAAATTTATTTTTATTTCTTCATTTATATTTTCTTCCATAATTTGGATATTTTTATTATTTTTGATAATGTCTCTTACTATTTTCTTTATCTCTTCTTTATTTCATTTGTTCTCAGTTTCTTTTACTTTCATTTCTTTTTTCATCATATTCCCTAAATCTTCTTTGATTTCTTCTTTGTTTTTAATCATTTCATATTTAATATTTCCCAAATCTTCTTTAATATTATTTATTTTATCTTCCATATTACCAATTTTGTTTTCTATGTTCCTATGATCCCTATAAAAATATTTTTTAATTTAATCTTCCATCTGTGATAATTTCTTTTAATTTTATTTCTCAACATCGTTTCTCTTTCCTTTTCTTGTTGTTTTATTTCTTCATTTTTATTTTTGTGAAATTTCATTAATTTCTTCCCTCCCGATTTTATTGTTTAAAATTTCTTCTTTTACGGATTTGTCTAAATTTTTAACATTTTTCTTATTATTCATTCCATCCTCTTTTATTTGATATATTTCTTCAATACCTGTTTCTATTACTTTCTTATTTTTCTGCTCCTGTAAATCTTTTACCTCTATTATTCTTGCAATCATTTCTTTTTACTATCTTTTCTTGTTTCTTCTATTTTTTATCTATATCTTTTCTTAAATCTTGTCTAATTTCTTCTAAGCTATTTCCTACACTTCTTATTTCTTTTTTTATAGTTTCTTCTAAATGCATTATATCTGTTTTCAAATCTTTCTTCAATTCTATCATACTCATTCGAATACCTGTTTTTATCTCTTCCTTATTTCTCTCCATATTTTTTTCAATCTTTTCTTGATTTCTTTCCTTATTTTGATTCATGGCAATCAACATTTGCATAATTCGTTCATCTGATCTCTATCTTCTCTTAAATCCATGTTACGTTTTTTTTTAATTATAAATTAATATTTCATTATCTTTATTGAACCTTATTTTAGAGCCCCATGTCACAACAACCATGTCACCTTTTTTTTAAAGTCCCTTTTACATAATTTTTTTTAAATTCTTTTTACATAAGCTTCCCATAATTTTGTGTCCTTTTTTAAACCATACCACTATATATAGATTTGAAAAGTGCTTTGAATCCCTACAACGCTCTTTTGATTGGTCGACCCATTGATAATTCAACGAAAAATGAAAAATAAATTTAAAAGCATTTTACTCTTCAGCATAAATCAATATTTTTGATTTTCCATGTACTTATACCACTAAATATTCTGCAAATTATTGATTTACGTGTTGCAGACCTGGTTATATACTAACTAGAGCATTTTTAAGCCCGTTAATAGTGTGAATAATTTTCAATTTGGGACACCCAGTATTTTTATATTCCCACACTTTTAGGTTAAAAATATAGACTACAAAAAGGCAAAAATTCAATTGTATGCAGATATCTAAAATTTTACAATAAATCTTTTGATCTTGAATTTGTTCACGTTTTCAGAACTATAATTTTTTGTTACAGCGTTGAAACTTACGTCAGTCACGAGGGAAATCTGTATTGCAAACCTCATTTCAAATCTCTTTTTGCTCCCAAAGTTGTAGAAGACGATGCACCCTGTAAGTATTTTTTAATAGATATTAATTAAATATAAGTTATAAAACTACGTAAATAAAACCATATAAAGAACGGCAAAATATCTTTTACAGCGGAAAACCGTTTTAAAGTATTCGAAAATAATGTTAACAAGAAACGAAAGTCAACATTGCAACAAACTATGTTTTCTGTCGGTGTTTATATTCTTGCCGTCAACATTATAACGTCGCTCGAGTATCTGACGGCATGAGATCAAACAATAATGCTTGTTTTCCATTTCAAACGGAAAATATTGTCGTGTTTGTACCGTCACAGCACAGGATAAAATACATTAATTTTAATTAATTTGATATATTCAAAAAATAGCTATTGACTAAGTAAATAAAGTGTTTTCCTATAACCACATAGGAAAGTAACAGATATCGCACTCTCTACTAAGACGGAAAGTGCTACTTTCCACACGTGTGCGGAAAGTACTTTCCGCACACGTGTAAATTACTTTCCTATCTGTTCTACAAGTTCATATTATACCTTATTTATTTTAGCGAGACAGTGACGTCACACGTCAAAAATCTGCTGCGTTGCCAGGTAGATTTTTTTTTTCGTTCACTTAAAGATAAGATTGTGCCAGTTACTTTTTTCCTTGCTTGAATCTAAGTGCATCTAATGTGCTATCAACTTAGAACTATATAGAACTATAGAACAATAAAATGTTGACTATTAAGCATTTTCAATAGTAAGAAAAGTGTTTTAAGAATCAAATAAAAATTAAAACTTATGTAGTTTTGTAATTTTTATTGTAATATGCCACTATGTTATAGTACATTGACACGTTGGAGGTCAATTTGTAACTACTCTAAATAATCAAGAATTTTCGCTATGTCACAGCGGCAACGTCGCGAAGTGTTGCCAACCTTTAACAGTTATTTTCCCCTGCACGTTAAGTTTAAATCGTATTTGCTCTTAGTTTCGTGTTTATTCCGTTGTCAACAGAAATAACTAGAAATTACGTCACTGCCTGGCTAATATAAATAAGGTATAGTTATTGTATTGTTTTCAAATAAATGTTAATTATCAATATTTGTATTTATTCTACTACAAAAGTGATTGTAAATAAAACAGCATTATTTATAATATAAAATATATACATCACATTTCACAATATTTGGTAAAATTATGGCGTGGTCGTAGGAAAAATACTTGTGCGAAAGTGTCACTTTCCGCACTCGTTATGTAATATACTATTATGCGATATTTTCCATGTGCTAGTTTATGGAAATTTTCTAATTACAAAAATAAAATGATTCCTGGTAGAATTTTTAGTCCTGATTATAGAGACTCAACAAGAAAAGTGGAAATACTCAATTTGAGCGCGCATAACAGGCCAAACCCGAGATAATTCGAGCGTCGTATTTTATGCTGCTGAAATTTTCACACTCGAATATTGAAAATAACAATATGAAAAAAATCGTTTATTTAAGAATAAAATATAGCCTTTTACAGACGTGAGTTTATATAAAGACCATTGTTTATTTTATTTTACGATTTAGTCGTGAAATATCAAATACTTGCAATGTTGGGGTAAGTGCTGCACCTTGCTTCGAAATATATCACACAAAAGAAAGTGAATAATTTTTTTAAAGTACTATTTTTTTTTTTACTTTTGTGTCAGTGGCATCAACTACTATGGTTATTAATCTCGTGTTCTGTGTAGGCTTTGTTACTGTTTTCCAGCGCCACTTTAGTAACAGCACTGTTAATTAGAACCCAACAGTGAATGGTCGAGTGAGGAATCACACCTGGTATATGAAAATCAATTTCTAAATTTTTAATTAATTACAAATCAGAAAATGATTTCTACTGTCGGTCGATGGGATTCGAACCCACAACCCTTGGGTTATGAGTCCAGTGCTCTACCGCTGCGCCACCCACACTCCCCCTAAAATACTATTATTATTATTTTTGTTGAAAAAGTATAAATGAATATTTTTACTGATACGAATATATGTTTTTTTCGAAACGATAAAAATTTGGATTAATTTTGAATTTTTTTTATTTTTCCCATGGGTTTAACCTATCCTTAAGGGGAGTTATAGTTTTTCCATTTTGAATTGTAGACGCTATTTTTGCCATATTTTTTTGGAGCAGGAATGTAAATAAATTACTGGTTTTTGTACCAATTTTATACAAAAAATAAGCATAGATCATTTTATTCGAAAAATATTTAAGATTCTTAAATTAAATAAGTCGATTAAAGGTAGTACGAACCAATTTCCCCGTACAGGGTGATTTAAAATTCTGGTGAGAAATTTTTTTTTTAAATTTGGTCTTGTAGATATTTTCCAAAATACTTCAATGTTTCTATAGTTTTGCCTCGCTCCATATATACATTTTAGGTACTACTAATAATAATAATAATAATAATAATATAATAATGTGATTTATTTTATTAAAAGGTACAAACATATAATTATGAGTTATTGAAAAGGATAAATCGAAGATATCCCACGAAGAAAACTTGTGGGCATTCCTAACCTATATATTAGTAATAATAAAAAAATTAAAAAAATGTGAAAATGTAAAGAATGTTGTAAAGAGATGTGCGACCAATGTTAGTATAGTATAAAAATGTTAAAATGTATAAACACAAATTCAAAGAATGTATTACAATGATAAAGAGATTCGATAAATTACCTAGATTAAAATATAAAAAATACAATAAAATGCAGTGAAATATGTACAATAGAAAATCTTGAAAAATAACCTAAGTGAGGAGAAGTACCAAAGTAGTAGGGGTATGCGGGTACGAGCTCAAAGTGGTAGTTTTTCATCAAGGGGTAGTAAAGGGTATCTTCGTTATTAGGGGTGCGATCTGAATGGGACAAACGGCTTTGTAGAATAGAGGGGTTGAAGATTAGATAGGTAAAGAAAAATCATGCGCAGAGACGTTGCCAGAAGGACCGTAAAGTCTAACTTCGTTGTTATTGGTCCGATTTGAATGTGACAAACTGCATTGTAATATAGATGAAGTAAAGATTAGGTACATAAAGAAAAATCATGCGCAGAGACGTTGCCAGATGGGCCGTAACGTCTAACTTCGTTGTTAGTGGTGCGATTTGAATGTGACAAGCGGCATGCCTACGTATTACCACCATATTATTACCGTTTTCCCCAATTAAATCATACCAATAATAGCCGAGATACTCTGGTAACGACCCTGCGTAATCGGTCGGACGGAGAACTGAACGTATAGTATAAGTCAGATTGGCCGAGCGGTCTAAGGCGCCTGATTTAAGCTCGGGTTCACGAGAGTGAGCGTGGGTTCGGATCCCATATCTTACAGTTTTAGTCGGTTCAAATCGGTTCCACATGTCCTCTTTTGACAAAGTCTCTGCGCTCCCCCACCCCCCCACAATGCCGCCGTTTGGCACATTCAATTCGCTAAGCTACGGTCCTTCCGACCACACGGCGCATGATTTTTCTTTACGTTTCTATTGCTCACACTGTCTATATTACATTGCCGTTCAAATCGATACAATAACAACGAAGTTAAACGCTACGGCCCTTCTGGCAACGTTTCTGCGCATGGTTTTTCTTTACGTACCTAATCTTCGCCCCATCTATATTACAATGCCGTTTGTCACATTCAAATCGCACCACTAACAACGAAGTTAGACGTTACGGCCCATCTGGCAACGTCTCTGCGTATGATTTTTCTTTACGTACCTAATCTTTACCCCATCTATATTACAATGCAGTTTGTCACATTCAAATCGGACCAATAACAACGAAGTTAGACTTTACGGCCCTTCTGGCAACGTCTCTGCGCATGATTTTTCTTTACCTATCTAATCTTCAACCCCTCTATTCTACAACGCCGTTTGTCCCATTCAGATCGCACCCCTAACAACAAAGATACCCCTTACTACCCCTTGATGAAAAACTACCACTTTGAGCCCGTACCCGCATACCCCTACTACTTACCAATATAAGGTAAAGTAAGGTACTTTTTTATTTAAATCCATTAAAAGTGTATATTTTTCACCATTGAATACTTTTACGTCTGAGAATTAAGAGAACTGAGAAATTTTAAAACAAGTTTGAGGATCGAGTTTTGAATCACGCTGTATAATAATCTACGAAAATTTAAATATTGAATATAACGAAAAAATAAATTACTGTTTTGTTTACAAAATTCCACTAATTGCTTGGCCCGTATCTCGTAATTATCGTTCTAGATTTTTATATTTTTTTAATACGGCAACGTCAGATTCGTTAAAATAATTAATTAATCCTCTTCTCATTAAGAATTCACTTTCTACTACTTTTAAATATAATTACAAATAGTAATTACTAAATAATAATCTGAATTATATGATAATTCAGCATGTACAGTGTATAGGTAGAATACAAAACTCATTGTTCAGTTTTAGATTTAGATTAAGTAGTCTAGAACAGTGTCGTGCTCTGTCATTTTTTTTTTGGTTCATTGACAATGGACGCCAGTCCTTCAGCCACCTACAAATTGAATGGAATTCATTTATGCTCTGTCATATTTTAACTAATTTAGTTTACACTATTTTACCATTACAGCAGCATAAAATACGACGTTGCTCGAATTATCTCGAGTGTACATAGATTGGCATATTTAGCGCGCTCGAATTAACTCGGGTTAAAAATATCTTGTTAGTGCCTACGTCACAAAAAGAAACTACTTCTGAAATTTCATGTTTCAAGTTTCAGCAGTTTGGTTTGAATGTACAATATAAAATTAAACACCCTGTATCTTAGCAAACAGTTAAAATATTGGAAAACAGTGACATTCTTTTTTATTGTCTGGGATGTCAAAAAAGCATAATTTTAGAGATTTTTTTTACTTTTAGGTAAATAAAAGTATTTTTTTCAAATAATTGAAATAGTTGGCATTTTTTTACCAAATTTCGAATTTGTAGCTCCAGCAGTTTGGGCTGGGAGTATATTTCAGGTGCTCCATATATTTTTGTAAAATTTCAAGAGTCAATCGTTTCAAATATACGGATTTTGAAGGTTAGCCCTTTTTTTAACGGTTTTTTTATTTAAAATTTTGCCGAATTAATTATATTTTACAACATTTTCCTTTATTTTAACATTTAATGAATATAAAGTTAGAATGTTTAACCACTTATTTACGTAGGATTTAAATTTTTCAGTATTTTTTTATACAAATGTGGGCATTTCTGTTCTTAATTTCAATTTAAACATTTAAATACAAAAAAATTTACAATTTTTGATGTTATTTTAAGAATGCTCTTTTTATTTTTGATAAAACCAAGGGCAAATAATAATTCTGATATTTAAAATTTCGTGGATTATTTTCCTCATAATTTCAACTCTATATAGTTAATTTGTCTGGACTTTCATAAAATTATTAAGTAAACTTTGTGCCCAAGTATCATTTTTTATAGCAGACAGGTGCAAGAAGTTAATTTGTTTTCAAGTTTATGACAAACGAGATTGAGAAAACAATTTAAGGACTGCAGTAAAAGTAAAAGAATTCTGACTTTATTAATATTACATTTTGCCTTCTGTGTACCTATACAAAAATTCGAATTTTTACTATGGCTCAACATAAAACATTTTTCTTTAAAATCATTTAGAGACGAAGTATCAATGGGCATTTTTTTTTCTCGCCACAGATGATATTTTACGTCGTGGGTGGTATTTCTATTTATAAAAATAAAATAATTTTGCTTCTAATTTTAGTATAAGTTTAGAAAAATTTAGACCATATTATTCGATTTCTTTTTCAAAAAATTCTTAAAACTTCTTTGTTTGTAAATATTTTTTCCAAAAAGGCAAAAATTAACTTAACTTCACTTCCTACGTTTTTTAAATTAAATATTACACCGTGTCATAGCTGTATAACGACACCGTTCTCGGTCTCCACCTATGGCCAATTTTCTGAAATAATGTCAGAATTTCGACATTATCCCTTTTTTATTTCGTTTAATTTAAAAAAAATAATTAATTCAAAAGTTCCTATTTCGATGCGATTCCGCACTCGACCATTCACAGTTGGGTTCTAATTAACAGGGCTGTTCCTAAAGTGGCGCTGGGAAACAGTAACAAACCCTACACAAAACACGAGGCGAAATAATGATAAAATAGATTTTGCCATCGATAAGACGTTTTCACATTTTTTAGAATTTGCCCGTATCTACTATTTTTTTGCCATTTTTAATTTGGTAGATTTTTTTTGGTATTTTAATTTTTCTTGTAAAAATTTTTTTAAATTTATATGAATATGAATAATTTTTACATTGCACAAATGAAAAGAAAAATAGTCTAATCTCCCAGGAATTGGACACTGAATGTCAACGTTGCCACAACGTCTGGACTTCAAACAACTACTCCTTGGGCTATATGCCCCAACAGGTATTGAATTATAGAAGTCCCGACGTTGGTTGGAACCTGAGATCAGCATTTAAAAATGTTTACATTGATTCTAGAATTTGACGTAATTTATCAGACATTTTTACAATTTTTTCGAATTTACCTAAATTGATTCCACCCTTTATCCAATAATATTTTTCTTTTCGTAAATCTTGACAATGCAAAACGATTTTTGATATTTTAAAGTAGAACCAGAAATATGGTCATAAGTCACTAACCAGAGCCGTACCTACTCTAGCCATTAAGTTCTATTCTATAGGTATAATGATAAATTGGGTTAAAATAATTATTAAAAAAAAATCGCTTGAATATAATTTAGAATTATTTATTTAGATGATATACAGTGTCATATATAAAGTCCGCATAATATGGGATTTTTTTCCTAATTGCTGTAATCATTTTTAGCTTCAAAAATGACATGTAAATGGTCAATCATGTGACTTTGAAAATGTCATATTTGACACGATTATTAAAATGCCTAATAGTCCAGTAAATTAACGCAAGAAAAACCCCAAACCTGGGCATCAAGTCTGTCTGGCAATTTTTTTTTTTTAAGTCTAATATTTTCTCGTTTTGAAATGAAATTATCCACCGAAGAAATGATAAACATCAAATATTAGATTTAACCTATAAATTCACTTCGATAATAAAATGTCATGTTTGTTGACAGTTCCTGTAACATTCAAATGTTCCAAGGGTTATTTGATATAATTGATAAAATGATCTACATTCCGGTTAGATGTTGCAGAAACCGCTTTTAGCCAGTAGAATGTATGTATGCAGTTCGATATGCGACTCGAGAGTTTTCGAAGGAGAGGTTTGTGGAAACAGAAAATGATCTTCATTTTCGTCCAAACAAAAATTCTCTGTGCCATATTTTCGGAAATATCGGCGAAAATAGGCGAAAAAAACACATTTTTGGTCATTTTTAAGAAAATTATGGATAAATAACTGAAATAATATCGTCGCATCGTCAAGTTCAACTGTAACTACAACGAATCTGTTACGCTCGTGCAATAAACTCTTCCACGGGATTAAAAGTTGCTTTTATTTCGCTCAATACAAATTCATAATCTATTTTGTAACGTTACGATTAAAGAAATCGTTTGCAAACATTTTTATTTTCTAACCTTTCACCTTCCGGTACGGCACTGTCCGCTTCTTGGAGTTACTGGCATCCTCATTTGTGGACCACCAGAAAACCAGTACCAGACCCGGAGAGAGAGTCAGATGGTCGTAGGGGACGAGGTGAAGAGTATGAGTGGTGCAATCGGTTCTTCCTCTGCTTCTTCAGCAACCGGTGTCAAGTGTTTTCTATATACAGTTTTAAAGGAACTGTATATGCTTTATTAATATATGAGTCATTTTGACTTAACAGTTGATGAACATTATCTTTAACTGTAGTTTCGGTTTTTATCAGTTACGACGTGGGTTTTGTGTGCAACGCAGTCGTAAAATTTTGATCGTGATTTTCGTTGTTATATTGTTTTGTAGTTTTGGAATGCATCCTGAAGGTAATTTAAATGTTATTTTTGTTATATAAAATTTCGAAAAGGTGTTAAACTTTTAAATTATGGTTATTTTTCTTGGACGGTTTTCCCAAATTTTGGTTCGGGAATCGTCAGGACAAAGTTGGTGTTCGACACATATGATTTTTCTGAAAAAAAGTTATGGACCTTCTTCTGAAATTTTGAATAAATTTTTTAAATAAAGCAAACAAGTAAATAAAACTATTTAATGTAGGTACCACATATAATCAGGATATAAAATTCAACAAATAAACGGCAACTAGTTTCGGCTGTTATCCATCATCAGGCTTACAAAAAATTTAACTTTCATGTTAAATTTTTTGTAGGCCTGATGATGGCTAACAGCCGAAACTAGTTGCCGTTTATTTGTTCAATTTTATATCCTGATTATATGTGGTACCAACATTGATTAGAGTTTTATTTATTAATTTTTTAAATGTTCAAATCAAATTCATATTCAGAGATGATCAAAATACCCCGCATGGATAGAATAAGTAAAGGCGTATTTGGATAATTTAATTTCTTCAATTAGTTATTGAAATAAAGCAAATTGAATGGTTACTGAATCGTGTAATCAGTTCGTTGTTTTGTAAATTTCATTGAACTGTTGTTTACAGGATTCAGTATCAACGCAATTTATTTGATATTAATCTGATTTGATTAGTTAAATTGAACCATCTAAATGTGTTTTTAATTAAAAATCTATATTAATTAAACATGTTTTTTTCCTTCCATGTTGCCATAAACGTGGTGATTTTTTAAAAGTAAAATAAATCATTTTAAATACCCAAATTTTGAATTTGAATTTTTGGTTTAACTGTCAAAGGAGGCTCGGCAAAAACAAGGTTATAATTGTGCGAAGAAGCCGATATATATATTGATCGAGTAAAATTTGAGCCAATGGAACTTAAATACAATTATTTTTTATACGATAGCTCTCAATACTAAGTTCATGGAACAAATTGTTTAAAAGAACTATTAATTTTAAAACATTGTAGAACAAATGAATTGTTCAATGAAAGAGTAGGCCATTGTTTATCTAATTATTTAATTCTTGCATGTAAACACGTGAAATTTTTTTTAATTTTTTTGATTTTATACATAAAGAGAAACTTGTAAAAAATTTGTCATTAATTGGGGCTGGAGCTTCGCGAGATATGTGCCAAAAACGGCATTTTTGGTATTTTTCGAGTGAATTGCTTCACTATTTTTTAAATATCTCCGGATCTAAGAGTCGTGGAAAAATAAAAAAAAATTACAATGAACGTAATGAAGTAGAGTATCGATCCGTATAGTAGGTTTTTTTTAAATACATCCTAACCTCAAAAAACGAATTCGCACACATTGGAAAAATATGTATTTTTATGTCGGGAAGACATGGTAAAAATTAAAAAAAAAATGTATTTGTCCAGCCAATACTAGAGAAAAATTTTTATCTTAAAAAGAAGGATTTTGTGTGTACTTTTGTCTAAGAAAATCCAACATTTTATTTCTTTATTTAAAGTACCCAATTTACGGAATAATAAAAAAATAAAAATTCGATTTTCATTTTTTCCAATTTTTACCATGTCTTCCCGACATAAAAATACATATTTTCTCTAATTTTTAAGAAAATTCGATGATTCTTTGGTTATTTATTGCCAATTCAGTAAAAAAAACTAATGTGCGCGAATTCGTTTTTTGAGGTTAGCATTAACTTTTTAAAAAAACCCCTACTAGACAGATCGATACTCTACTTCATCACGGTCATTTTAATTTATTTTTTATTTTTCCACGACTCTTAGAGCCGGAGATATTTCAAAAATAGTAAAGCAATCATCCACTCGAAAAAATGCCGTTTTTGGCAGATATACGCGAAGCTCGAGCCCAAATTTATTGACAAATTTTTTACAAGCTTCTCTTTATGTAATAAAATCAAAAAAATTAAAAAAATTTGACTTAGCTCTTACATCCATATAAAATTCTAATTTCACTCCCCTAGTCAGAAGAAAATTTATATATAAAATTACGTCATCTAAAACTAATTTTTCTTAGACCACAAAATAAAGTTAATTAAAAAAAACTATTGATAAAAAAATTATTAAATATTTGTAATATTTTAATGCAGCTTTTAAAGTCTAGCAGTATTAAATTATCTAAACAAGATTTTACAGAAACGTTTTTTATTGAATTTACTTTATTAAACAGCAAAATTTTTATTGATCGGTTGAATTTGAGACATACGATATGTGAATTATTCACGATTTGCAAATAATATGAGGAACTAAAGAAAATACGCTTATTCATTATATTGTTATCATGTGACCTATTAAAAAAATTCTTTTGTCTGTTTACAAATTATAAATAAAAGCGTCGATTCGATTTTTTTACTCTTATATGTTTCCTTATATGTAGTACGTATTATAATTTTATGAATAATACTTTAAAAGATAGCCAGATACATAATTTTGCATTAATATGAATATGTTTCTTATACGTGTTTTTGCGACTTTCTCTTTTGGTTTAATGAAAAAGATGTTCGCAAAAGATTTGGGTCTCGGCTGTTTTTAGGCGATTAATGATACATGATATTGACAATCAAATTAATTTTTATTGCAATTATTATCGAACCTAAACTCTTGAGGAACCGACGATACTGTTTTTATAAATTTATTTCCTTGATAAGAATAACCTTGAATTTTCTATAAAGGGCAGCATTCCATGAAATTAAAATGTATCTCATACTAATACAATTAAAAATAAATAATTGTATAAACCACATTATTTCTTATTCAGTTTTTTCGACATTTAAGGGGTTAACGCACACATTTTTTGAAAAAACCGACAAAAAATCAATTTTGAATCTTGTTTTGGCAAAAATAAAAAAAAATACAAAATTAATCAAAAGTTTAATTTTGGATTTTGATCCACATTGCAGAACCGAATATTGCAATCTTGCAAGCACATCGACTTTTCTTATCTTTCTTTTCGAATTGCTGTTTCGAAAAAAACATATTTTTTATCAGTAAAAATATTTATAATAATAGTAGTATTTATTTTAAAAAATTATTCAAAATTTTCTTTCCCAGACGGATTTTTTAATACACCTTAAATGCCTGTTTTGAATTTTTATCACCCTGCCATTTTTTTAAAGTGGAATGACCTTCTTTAACTCAAGTTTCATCGATATAAAAAAAATTGTTTTCTCCTTCGTCCCACTGTCAATATATTGCGAAAGAAATTTTGTAAAATAATTTCTCGTTTTTCAGTTAAATAACAATTTCGATTACGTTGTTTAATTTAAAATTTACTTCATGCATAATGCGGCACAATATTGTTTTACTTATAAATGATAAGGCAGAATCATTTCATTTAGTTGCAATATTTTATTATATTTTTTTTATATACAATGAACGAACGAATATCATGATTGCATTTTTTGTAAATTAATCCGTTTATTGTGGACGTTCGTCAAGGTTTCTCCTTAGGTTCTCTCAAAGAGATAAATAATAGAAATTTTATTTAATATAATATAAGAAGGGAAGAAATAATAATAGTAAAGTTTTTATCCAATTTCAATCTATAGTCTATTTCAAAATGGATAGTAGCACAATTTTTGTGACAGGGGATGAAAGCGTTTGTTATGCATTTTCAATTGCAAAAATATAAAAACAAAATTCCCAGATGTGCCGACAAGTTGCTTTGTCGGCATTGGCGGCTTATATAAAGTAGAATCATTTTATTCTGCAATTGAAAATAGATAAACTATATACACTAATTTTTTTAAATATTTCTAAAATGTGATTTTAATCGTAAAAAGTAAACTTAGCCTTAAACCGTAAAGATTTAATTCTATAATCCAATTTTCTTTGAAACTGACTCATAAATTGCTTTATTTATGGTTATGGGGCATTCAGATTCCATAAATTGGTTTATAAATATAATTATTAAAACGTGCCATAAACATTGTTTCACTCTAAGTGCAATAAAGATTAACAGTTGTACAACAAACTTACAATATTCTATACAGTGAGGACAAGGCCGACCGCAGAACATTTTTAAGAGGACAAAAGACACCCAAATTTAATACATATTTAATAACACATGAAAAAACGATTTATTATACTTTTTCTTATCTCAGTTGAGTATTTGTATCTTCCGCTCAATATAAAGGGTTAGCTCAAAACAGTACATGGTATAATAACGAATAAAGGATGAAAACGGAAAGTTAAATAAATATTATTCCTTATACAGTAGACCAGATTGAGTGGAACCGTTCGCTTGCGTGGAAATTACCATCATCATAAATCTTTTTTATGTATATTTAGTCGTATTTATGACGTCCAGAACAGAAGCGTATCGTGTATAATATTTGTTACACTACCTGTTGAACACGCAGTTATATTTCAAGTAAAAGAAAATATCTCCTATTCCTAACTCGTTTGCTTACTTTATGATTTTTGATATCTGTATTTAATGCTTTGATTTAAAAAGTGTTTACTTTACTTTACAGCAAGGCCAAGAAAGCCTGAACTTATTATAAGGGAAAACCAGCCTCTAGAATTACCCCCAGATGTAGTCAGAGGTACAAAAAAATAATGAGTGTTGTGAATTTTTTTTATTAACCACCCCACTGGTCCTATAATTTTAATAAAATAGATTGATATTACTCAAATTTACTAGAATGTATGTAAGAATATTAAAAAAACATTTTTTATTTTGACAATTATTAAAAAAACTATTTTTGTTAATTTGAAACTTGAGTAATATCTATATGATGCTAACCGTAACAAAAAAATTATATGCTGCTATATTTAACAATAAATAAAACTATATTTTGTGCAAAAACTACTACCCCATATAACCTACTGATTGTTATTGTATTGTAATAAATACAATCACAGAAGAGTCCAATCTGGACCTACATCAATGTTGATGTTTAAAATATACGAGGTTAACACCAAATTTTCACTCTGAAAGAAACGTCGAATTTTAAAAAAAAAATATGTTTCATTTCAGTGAGTTAATAAATAAATTTTGTTAAATGCTAAAATAGACAGAATAAATGAATGAAAATTTTCGGGTCATGATTTACTACGATTTTAAATTATACGTTTAATTTTATTTTACCGTATTAATTTGTGTGACCCCCTTATTAACAATTAAAATTGTTTTAGAAAAAACATTTTTATTTATTGTACTGGGTGTTTGATCACGGATAGTAATCAATTGTAGCTGAGAAATCGTCAATTGTATAGTTTTTGGAATAAAAATGTCACTGGCCAAAAAATCTCTCATTAAAGTTGGTGAAAAATATTATAGCGTGGAAGATATTTCACTAATCACTTTTTTTATCTAACTAGCAAAATAAATCCTATCAAATTATAGTATCCAGTTAAACAAAAATGTAATAGCAAATACAGTTCTCAAGATATCTTTAAAAAAAAAAACTAAAAGTTTTTCAATCTGAAGCCAGATCAGTTCCATCGGCTTCTGTATCATTTATTTTATATTTAAATTTAATGGACAAAACTTCTGTTAAATAAAATATGCACACCTATATCGATATTCTTTTTCTTTATGCAGTAAGTAATTCAAAAAACGTGATATGTCGAATTGTAGAAGCAGGCAATCTTTACATAATATCGTTAAATCGTCAGGATAATAAATAAAATGAGAGAACTTAAAACACTTTTTTATATCCTTTAAGAAGCAGCTGAATATTAAAGGACTCATGAGAACCTTTAATAGCTAAAAAAGGATCAGACCTCAAACCATAAATTTTAATCATCAAGAAAGCCATTTTAATAAGTTACCCTGTACTCCGATCTCATTGAATGAAGAAACAAGTATATTGTGATTTACTTTGTCAAAGGTCTTACTGAAATCAGTGTCCAAGAAGTCCACTTGTGTTCTGTTATCTAGCGATTGTGACCCTCTTTGAGAAACAAACATTATTTTTTTAAACTAAATAATCTTGAAGATACAAAGTTGCTGATTATTGTTCACAAAATTCTTAAAAATTGGAATTAGTACAGTTTCCAATATTTTTCGTATTATTTTTAAAATTTTCTATTAGCCTGCTCATTCTCAGATACAACCGGTTACAGTACATAATAAAGCACCCGATAAAACACATCAAAAAGTATTTGTTTTATTTTAGATAGAAACAATTCAGAGTAGAAAAATATTTATCGTATGAAGCACTGGATTTTCATCCTACTTAAAAAATATCCGGTCATTAACTATTTATAGTTCTGGTTTAGATATACCATATGTTTCTATAATTATAGTTATTCGGTATTTTGTACCGTAAGAAGAGAGAAGTAAAATAACATGTTTTACAATAAGTTGGAATCCGTAGTAAATGAGTAAATTTACACATACGTATACAGGGCGATTCTAAATTTGATACAAATATTCATAGAACATCCAAGAATAAAATAGTTTTTTTTTGTTTAACTAATATTTTGTTGTCGTTTTGCATGCGTTTTTGAGAAGCTACATGAATATAACATTTTTATTACTATGACGCTTTTTACACTAACTTTTAAGTGTATCATCTTATGTCCTACAGTGTTGCAGAGTAATTCCAGATTGAAAATTTTCTATTTTGTAACTTTACTAGTAATATTTTTTTAATTATTTCACCTATACTTGGTTATGAGAAAAATAAGAATATAAAAAAAAATGAAAAAGTGTCTATACGTACCCCAAAACATGTACTTTTAATGTAATTAAAAGTTTTTTTAATAAATATTTATTAAACCGACCAAAAGCATTAATGAAAATCGCATAATTTTCCGATCCCTAATTAGATATAACCCCTTAACCACCTATAACATTTCCCTGACGTTAACTAGTCTCTATTGATGTCATAATAATCTGTACGTACTATTTAATTTTTATTTTTTTTTCAGCAAGTGACAAGCCTGATTTAGGGCTAGAGGAACTACAAAGCCTGAACGTTAAAGAAAGATTCCAGGTATTCGAACAGTACCAATCAGAATCCCAAGACTTGGATAGAGGTCCTATGAATGTGAAAAAATCCCCTTCTATTTTATCCAAATTAGCAAGGTAAAAAAATAGTCGAAATTTTAAATTGCTTTCAGAAATTTTTAGTATGACCCTCGTATATACAGTTTGACCGCTTAGCGATTATTTTAGTTTGGATATAGTTTTATCTATCGTTGCATTTTTTCCGGATTCGTGATGATTTAGAGCTTTCTCTCATAGATGTTCCGTTAGCCGAGTTTGTAGTTACTTACAGGTTTGTCCCACATAAAATTTATTCTTGGATGGTTTCTAGTGTAGAAATTAAGCCTCGTTTATGTAAAAAAAAGCTCGAACGGTGAGCAATATTGGGAATAAATATCTGCTATTAGTTTTATCTTTATGGAATTTCTCGTTTGTCATTTTATATTTGATATCGTCTCATTTATTAAATCAATTTACAATAAACATAAAACAATATACAATGACATTTTGTCATACTTGTTGGTTTTTCCTAATCTATCCAATTTCACTTTAGCAATAATTTTTACTATTGACTCGACGATAAGATACGGTAAATTGTTTTTTAGGGAATAAAACGCACACACCGTTAATTGATGTTCTATTGCTTTGACATATTTTGCGTTAGATAAAAGCGTTTATCCCATCAGTCCTAGAGAGGTATGTGTTTCACAAGTAAATGAATAATTTTATCGTGTTTGAATTTTAAATTTTTCAAACGGAATTTTTTCAAATACGTTATAGTTGAGAGGTCAACATACTTATGTAAAATAATTATTATAGCTTTTGTCATTTGACATTCGGGACAACAGATGGATACCTTAATCCTTAATGATTTACTAAATGCTTCTAAAGAAAGTAATTTTGAAAGGGTCAGAAACACATTCTTGCTTAAAGAATTTTTCAAATCATGTGGCTGTGGCTAGTTTATACGATTTTTTAATTTTATTTATCTTTTGAAAAATCTGTTTTTTTTTTCGTGAATTTCTATAAAATAAATATATTTTTATTAAAAATTAACACTTTATGTGAGCATATCATTTTTCTTTGAAAGTATTTGAAAAATAGTGAAACATTTTCCACATCTGCATTTTTAAATTTCCTACGAAGTTTCTTCCATAAAAAACAATTTCGGCAATGGATTTTAGAACTTACTTGACTTTCCTTTTTTTATTTTTACTTTTTTCACGACTTTTCTTTTAAAAAAATTGGAAAAAAAGATTTTTTTTATTTTTGTTTTGTAAACTACTTGTCTACTAAACGTGAGGTTAGAATAATTTTTTCGGTTCGTTTAGGATACAGGTTTAATTTAATACTAGAATAACTTTGATCCTGCATTGAATTTTAACATAGAAAATAACTATGCACCCCGAAGATGAAAAAAATATATTTTTAAGTCGTTAAAATATTTGTTTTAAGTGGTTAGAAAATTGTTTACCAGAAATTTCTATTTTTTTCAGATTTCAGGCTAAAGGAATGGACGTAGGTGTAAGCGACGAAGCCTTAAACGGCATCCCCATCGAAGAATCTTCCTCGGAAGAGGAGGTAGAAGAAGAGGTACCTGAAGGTGAAGACCCCACTCTCTTTAGGGCGAAGAAGGTGCAAAAGGAAAAGCCGTTCCACTTTACTAACTTGCACGAGGTCAAAAATAAATGGGAACACGGAGAACAGAATTCTAAAGACGAGAGGAGGGAAGAGAGAAAACAGGAAATTCAGTCCATTAGGAATAAGTTATTTTTGGTAAGGAATTATTAATAACATACACATAATACGTGATTGTTTGAACAGGTTAACCCTATTTTTGATTATTGGGTTTTAATATTTGGAATAAATGTAAATAAAACTCGCGGAAATGTTTTGTTGAAGACGACATTTTAAAATAACAATTGGTTTTGAAGTTAAATGTTACATTTTAAGGAGGTCGGATATTCTTGAGACCATTTCAAATAATAGTCTAATATAGTAATTTCAATTACATAGGGCTGGTTAGCACATTTTTCGTTTTCAATTACCAGGAAATATTAAGAACCAACAGGATATTTGAGCCAGCGGGAATTTGTAACGAACAGAATATTCGGATCAGCAGAAGTTAATTTGGGAACAGGAAATTTGAGCCACAAGGAATTTTTATGGGTCGAAAATTGTCCAACAGTAAAGTTGAGCCAATAGCATATTTGAGCCAACAGGAACTTTTTGGGTCAAAAATTGTCCAGCAATAAATTTGAGACAGCAGGAATTTTGAACGAACAGAATATTCGGGCCAGCAGAAGTTATTTTGGGTCAACAGGAAATTTTAACCACCAGGAATTGTTTTGAGTCGAAAATGGTCCAACAGTAAAGTTGAGCCAATAGCATATTTGAACCAACAGGAACTTTTTGGGTCAAAAATTAACCAGCAGTAAATTTGAGACAGCAGGAATTTTGAACGAACAGAATACTCGGGCCAGCAGACGTTATTTTGGATCAATAGGAAATTTTAACCACCAGGAATTGTTTTGGGTCGAAAATGGTCCAACAGTAAAGTTGAGCCAATAGTATACTTGAGCCAACAGGAAATTTTTGGGTCAAAAATTGTCCAGCAGTAAATTTGAGACAGCAGGAATTTTGAACGAACAGAATACTCGGGCCAGCAGACGTTATTTTGGGTCAAAAGGAAATTTTAACCACCAGGAATTGTTTTGGGTCGAAAATGGTCCAACAGTAAAGTTCAGCCAATAGCATATTTGAACCAACAGGAACTTTTTGGGTCAAAAATTGACCAGCAGTAAATTTGAGACAGCAGGAATTTTGAACGAACAGAATACTCGGGCCAGCAGACGTTATTTTGGATCAATAGGAAATTTTAACCACCAGGAATTGTTTTGGGTCGAAAATGGTCCAACAGTAAAGTTGAGCCAATAGTATACTTGAGCCAACAGGAACTTTTTGGGTCAAAAATTGTCCAGCAATAAATTTGAGACAGCAGGAATCTTGAATGAACAGAATACTCGGGCCAGCAGAAGTTATTTTGGGTCAACAGGAAATTTGAACCACCAGGAATTGTTTTGGGTCGAAAATGGTCCAACAGTAAAGTTGAGCCAATAGTATACTTGAGCCAACAGGAACTTTTTGGGTCAAAAATTGTCCAGCAATAAATTTGAGACAGCAGGAATCTTGAATGAACAGAATACTCGGGCCAGCAGAAGTTATTTTGGGTCAACAGGAAATTTGAACCACCAGGAATTGTTTTGGGTCGAAAATGGTCCAACAGTAAAGTTGAGCCAATAGTATACTTGAGCCAACAGGAACTTTTTGGGTCAAAAATTGACCAGCAGAAAATTTGAGACAGCAGGAATTTTGAACAAACAGAATACTCGGGCCAGCATAAATAATTATTGAAAGACCTATTTAATTTTCTACAAAAGATCGATTTAATGGTTGCATAAAAAATCGTAAAAATAAAAAAATAATTTTTGTACATTCTGCCTCTATCATATTCAATATTAACTGGATTTTAACAATCTGTTTATTTTCCCATCTAATATTTTCACATTTATTGATTTTGTCATCATTTAGAAATAGTTAAAAAAATTGGGAAAATGCGATATGAATTAAACCAAAAAATGTTTTCAGTGTTAGAAAATTTCGAAAACACAACTCAACCTCTTATTTTCTATTTTTTTAGGGTAAACAAGGCAAGATGAAGGAAGCTTACCAGCAAGCTGTAATGCAATCCGAGTCCTGCACAAACATTGTCAAATTGGAAGAAAAAATCGAGTCTTGTGATACTAAGTCCCTCAAAGAAAGATTTGAAAAAGGAGAATTGCAAACAGAGAGAGAAGAGAGAAATGGTGAAGAAGATGACACCGAAGTATTTCAAAGTGGTACGTTAATTAAAAATAACCGTCTGGATAATTCTTAACACCATTCAAAAATTGGAAAATGTTTTTAACAGAAATATTTTTTTTTAGAAATTAGTAAGAAATCACGATCCCTGTTTCTTGAATTGGATGCAAATGCTGCCAGACAACCGCAAAGTATCTCTCCGGTTGCCGCACCAAAATTAGATGTAAAGAAAGCTAGAGAGGTAAAAATTATTCTAAAAACGTAGAATTACGAGAAAAAAACATCTTTGCATTAATTTTAACTTAAGAGGCTAGACCAGTACGAGATAAATTTCGGATTCGTAAAATTTTAATAAGTATAGTTTTCTGTTACTCTTTTATGCCGAACTTCAGCTTTCTAATATTTTTATTTTATATGTATCACAGATTTAGTTCCGTTCATTTATTTAAATTCGTAAAATTATTCCGCATCCTCGCTTAACCGGTCTGATCTCTTAAGTAGTGGAGAAAAAGGATTTTTTTCTCGATTACAAAATCAAAAGTACTCAGTAAAAACAAATTTCCTATTATACTCCTGAACGAATGTATTTAGGCCTATTTGGCAAAACAAATCCCCGAAGACGTGGTGAGGTCTTCAGAAATAGCGGAAGAAGTGATCGAAGTTAAAACAGCTGATATTCAACAACGCTTTAAGTTTTTTGAAACTTATAGAGAACCCGAAAAAGAAAGGAAACAATTCAGGATTACTCCTCCCAGAGATCCCACCCAAGTCAAGGTTAATAATAATAAACAGCATGATTGTCAGAGTGGAACGATTTTCTTCGTTGATTTTTAGTTGAAAACTAACCAAAACCGTTAAAAAAGTCTCGATTTAAAAGTTATTTCTAACATCCTATTTTTTTTATTCTATCACAATTTAATTATGCAGAGTGTAATTGAAATATATGATGATCTGAAGGGAATGACAATGCTTTGTTTGTTTTATAATAACCTTTCAACATAGGAGCAAATCAGCTCCATGCCGCCTCATTTTTCACTATTTAATGCAATAATAAATAACATGGTAACAGGGTAAAAGTAATAGCCTAATTTATTGAGATACAAACTCATATATTTTTTAATTAACAATACTATAACATAGAAGTATATGCATTCAAAAAAATTATACCGACTAAAAACAAAACCCAATAAAACCCACCACTATCTTCTTGCCCAAGCAATGATGGTCTCGGCCGCTACGTTGATTCTTCGATTAAGACGATGTACCTGACTGAGGTTTATAAATGCCTCAATACTGCAGCCTTAAGACTTATTGTACTATGTCAGTTTCATCTTTATGTTCAGGTGAAGAGGTTTGTTACCTTTATCAGGCTGAGGAGCATTTTCGCCAGATTTTTTTTTTGGAAAGTCTTCCTGTGGGGTTACCGGTCTCAGTAGGTTATACCTCCAGTGCGTGAGTGCCTGACACTCTAGTATGATATGAGAGGCTGTTTCATCCTCCTCATTGCATAGTCTACATATGGGTTCATCTTGAAAGATGCCCATTTTATGTAGGTGTTCCCTAAGGTGACAATGTCCGGTTATTAGTCCCGTGACATGCCTTATTTGATTTCTGCTTAGATTCAGAATATCACCTGTCAGTACTTTTGATGGCGCTTTAACCAAATATGTTCCTGTATTTCGATTACAACCTGTACTGAGATAATTGGTAAAAAAATTGATAAACGTTACTCAGAATTGGTATCTGTTTATTTTTAGAACATTTCTAATTTTTCACTGAGAAAAATGTCAATATAAAATAAATAACTACTAACGAATAATAATTATTTTAGTGTTTGTATATTAACACAATACTTTGACAGAGGCTGAATTGTGCTAGTGCCGTTGTTTTACACTGGATTTTAAGGATATTTCATACGGATTTTTTTATACAAAAACACTTTGATTCTAGGGTGACATGCCCGACAGGGAAATCTACCGAGATCCCGAAGTAATCAGATCCGAAGACACCGTAGATGACTCAGAAGTAGCAAAAGCATCGCACACTGCATCCAAAATGCTTAGCAAATTCAGACAGATGGAGGAAAACCTTACCAGAGAACCAGAACAAGTTGGTAAGATTTTTTTTATAATGATTTATAGTGGAAACGTTCTTCCAATATGACGTTTTAGGTCCCAAACCGTTAAAGAGGTTTACTCCACCTCCAGAACCAACTAGAACTGAGTCCGAAAGTGAAGAAGAAACGGCCTCCGAGGAAGAAAATGAAGAGGACGAAGAACAATCCGATTCCCAAAAGTTACCCGAGGACATAATTGAGGTAAAATATCCTTGCATTTTTTTGAGCACCTCAAAGATCTATACTAAGGCCACTCTTTATTACAATTAATATATTCACTTTTCCATCTAATTATTAACTTCCTGCATGTAATAAAACAAAACAAAATGAGCTACCACTGGAATCAATACTTGTATATTTTCTAACAAACTCGCAACGAAACTCATACAGAAGAAATGCTTTGTCACTTTCAAGTAAAATGTAAATTTGTGAGTAAAAAATGTTTTAGGCACAAAAAGCGGCGAGAGCGAAACAGCTTAGAGCCAAATTCGAAAAGTGGGAAGCTCAAGAAATTAAAAAAGAGCAAAATCAATCTGTCAATATTATAGAAGAATACGGAGATGAATCACAAGTAGAATCAACGAAATCGTAAGTTGATCGATTGGATCTAACCGATTTTATTTATTTCGACATTTTTATCGATTTTTTAGGTTAAGGGCACGTTTCGAATCGATGAGGGAAACTAGTTCAGACAAAACAAGAACACCACGTGTTAAAGTCAATAGATTCGTGGTAAGTAATAGTTTGATGTATTAGCGAGGGTGGATTTTCGAAAAAAAAATGTATAATATACGTTACAGAAAAACCACTTTCAATTAGATCATCTTAATTATCACTTTTAATATAAATATTCTTTCGTATTTTCAATTTCATCAAATATTTATAGAAAGTTTAGTAGTTGTTATCAAGGGGGTACAAAATCAATAAGGCCTTTGTAAAAGGCCCAAAACAAACGTCAAAATCGAACGTAAAATGTTCAAGAACGAACATCAAACGAACTTCAAACATTACACTTTTCAGCTACATTTTTTGACGTTTGACGTACGTTTCTTGTCTTTTGATGGTCGATTTTTGACGTTTGATGTACATTTTTGACATTTGAAGTTTTTTATCGGTCGTTTTGAGGCCCGCTGGAGTTCTGGACCCGCGACGGCGGCCATCTTGAATTCGTACTTACTTTGTCACAAATACTAAGGATAACGGTATTATCGATACAAGTGAAACTAAAATTGAAATCAAAGTAGAACACGTGTATGACATAGATAATATTTCTGAAGCGACAATTGTACATCGTTGTCAGACGTTTTTACGAAAAAAACATTTGATTTTAATATTGTATACTTGATTCAAGATTAGAAAATGATCCATCAGAACCTAAATTGCGAAAGAATATTTAAAACAGTATAATCACATATAACATTTAGCTTTTGCACTAAAAAATTGATCCGAAAAAAATTATAGAAACACACTCATCAATTTCATTTCGCTCAAATTAATATTTTTTAACTTTTTTGTTGGTGTTGCATTTTGTTGATTTTGTGCACTAATAGTTAACAATTTGTTTTGTTTTATTTTTTCTGCATGATGATGTTAGAAGTATTGTGTGGTTAAAGTTGATTTTTTTTTCACGAATCTCTGGTTGGGTCATTGGAAGAATAATGGAGAACTTTAAAAAAGGATCTTGTTTAAAATATCGTATCGTTTTGCAATAAGCAATTACTTAAAATGGTTTCAGCTTGGAAGCAAAATAATATTCGTATGCTTTGAATTAGGATTATCGATGTTTAGAAGAATTCAAACTTTTGAATCGTAAAGGAGGTCGGATGATACCTCGTATAAAAGGCGGTCTTCAAAAAATATTTCTACAACATTTTTACGCGTCTCTTGCAAATTTTAAATATATATATTAGTGGGGAAGCGTTTTAAAACTTTGTTAATTGTTGTCCGATCGTTATAAATTTTGGATATGATATTTTTCAGTACTTTCCTGACCTAGTTTCATAACAATAAAAAATATAGGACGTCTCATAAAAGCTACGTCATTTTTTTTTCGCTAGATGACTTAAAATATCGTCATTTGGCAGAGTAAAATGGTGAGTAGAGAAAACTTTTTTATCTTTAGAGATAGTTAACTAGTATAAGTGAGAAAAATGTTGCCAATAGAGCAAGGAAACTTTTTTACTTTAACTTTTTTTTCGTACGACGTTTAGTTTGGGTTGTGTACTTTTTTAAAACCGAAGGAAATTGAATCGGCGCGTTGCATCTCTTGGCATTACCACTGTGAGATGCTGTGGATGCGAATAAAGCGATCAGTGTGTCAAAGAGAGTAAACACCACAGCCTTCTGCATACGCGCAACAAAGATGACGCGCATTACTATATTATTATGACACTATAGGAGGTATGGTGCCATTTATGAGATTTAGAAATGATTATTTGACGTTCTGAATTTTTTATTGTTCTGACACTATGTCAGGGAAATACTGAAAAATATCATCCAAAATTCATAACGATCGGACACCAATTAACAAAGTTAAGCACTAGTTTGAAATAAATATTATTTTAAGGAAAATTTCCAGTTTTTTCAAAAATGTCATGTTTTGACACATTTCGCAATTCCGGATCAAAGGGCGAACAAGAAATTCGAATCCGGCAGGTCATTTTACATAGGATTTCAGCACCTCAGATTCCCGACTGTATAGAATAGTTTTCAAACGGTGAAATTATAAAGACAAAAATGTTAGCCCACATCATACTAAATTATGAATGTATCGTTTCTTCACTTTTCTACAGCTTCTGTACACGGTTCTTTCAAATATGATTAACCTACCTTTTATGGTTTTAAAATAGTGAAATAATAAAAACGAGAATGTCAGATCTACATAAATCTAAATTTGAAATTTGTTGTCTCCTCACTTCGAAACCAAAGAAGATATTAAAATTGGATTTCGAATTAAACATATCTACATATTTTCATATGCTTCTCTTTTAAATATTGAACAGCTACATTTTATATTTTTTAAAACGGTGGGGAAATAAAAACAAGAATGTCTATAACTAATCTTAAAACAGTGAGGAAATAAAGACCTTGTCATTTCCTCTCTTCAAAACTAATTAAGATAATAAAATGGGGTCTTCCTTAAAACATTTCTACATCTTTTTAAAATATTATTGACAATTATAAACAGTAAAGAATTAAATATAAGAATATCAGACCTACATAAATCTAAATTTCGACTTTAAAAACAATCAAGATACTAAAATGGGGTCTTCAATAAAACATTTCTACATATTTTACAAATATTAATGATCTGCATCTGCATCTCTTTCGTATCTACATATCATAGTTTTAAGGAAATTAAAACAAAATTCGGGCTATTGCTCCACGTCTCTCAATCTAATTGGCATTTATATACTCCTGAAATACTTCATATGCGTAATTAACATTTGATTTTAGTTCGTCGATAAACTTTTAAGATTTAAAAAATGAATTGAAAGTAACACATGCTATGGTTCTGACAGTCATAATAGCATATTTGTTAAGTTGTATACCATCAACAAAAATTGACCATTGGGGTTCTCCATTGCAGAAAAATTATTTTATATGCACCAGCCAAGAGATTTTTTTCGAAAATAACTAACAAGTAAACCAAAATGACATAGATTTTCTCTCGTTTCAGTGAACGAAAAACTGATTGGAGTCGTCCAAACAAAAAAAATTAAGCCTAATTGTATTAAAGAATCTACAACTAGTTATACTAATGAAATTCTTTGTAATGGCCTTTTGTCTACCCCCGATACCCTAGAGAGTAGATTTTTCCAAAATCGTAATTTTCTCGGTATTTTAACAACTCACTCTCCATTTTTTCAAACAAACATTTTCTCCATACTTTCTATGATAAAAAGTATCTTAAATTAATTGAATTAAAATGTGAATTTCGGTTGACATTTTGATTTCTAATTTTGGATCAAAATCTAACTTAAAAGTTGATTTGAATGTTTGTTATTAAATGGAAAACAATAAAATTATGCACAGGGTTATTGTCAACGTTTTTACAAGTATGTAAATGTTTTTGAATTTAATAACTCTGTATAATGCCAATAAAGGTCGTATCTAAATGATCACTAAATTATATTTTTGTATATTTAGTAATACCTGCGACATTTATGTCCAAAAAAATTCGGGATATATTCTCACTAATAAATTGTTTGTGTTCGGTTTTAAAAAGTAGTATTTTTACTGTGCAACAATGGAATTAAAAAAAAATTATTTTATTATTTTGCAATGTACTAAATATTTGAAATAGAAAAGAGTCGCGGTAAATTTTTGAATAGTTACGTGAATTTGAAAAGCTCTGTACATAAAAAAAACACGCTACGGTAAAATCGGGGTAGACGCCTCCAGGGTTAATATTTTTACCATAGCATGTAGTAACTAGTGGCAAATAATAATTTACTTTGCAAATTCGTTACCAAACCTAATCTTGAAAACGACGTATTTAATGACCAACATATTAAAAAACCATGTTACTACATCAGCATTGATTTTTGATAGATTTTTGGAAACGGTTTTAGAAAATTCTTCAATTTAAGTAATGTGTTTATGTTGAATTTAATGTTGGATGAGGTGACTGCAAAAACTTTTATTTTCCTGACTTACACAAGAAAATGGTTGAAGTTATTGCTTCTTGAACAACTTTGGCAATTTTTCTAATATTATTTCTTTTTTCTAAGAGACTAATATTAATAAATGTTTTAGGATTCTTGCGTCAATTACTGGTGCTTTTATCTTTTATCATCTAGTGTGAATATAGTTTTGAGATCTTGGGTAATGTGCCATACTATGGCCCTCTCTTGTTCAGTATCCCTGTAGGCGTCTACCTTATCTTGCCTTGCTCTGTGGAGCCAAAGTTAATGATTTCGAATATTAGTAGATCTATTAAAATTTTCTCGAAATAATGTTTTTAAATTAGGACACCTTATTAGTAGGACTTGTATATCAAATTAGACCTAATATTGGAAAAATAGCTGAGTATGTACTGGGTGATCCTTAAATCAATCTAAAGTGTAGATAGGACCTTTAGATTATACCACGGCAAAATCACTCTAGATGGTCTTTTTATATAATACTTAGATTTTTATTAAGTTTTTTCTATTCTAGCGCTTGTTTTAAATGAAATTTCATATTTTAAAGTGATTATTATACTGATATATATATAGTTCGTAGATTATTTTGTTGTATGTTTATGTTGAAAAAGTCTAATTGTTGGATATTTTGGTAAATTTTTTTAAAAATCTAGATGTTACAACTGTGAAATTAAACCAAAAAAAAAATAATAAAATCTGATCTTCTATGGATATTATTACTTCTAGGTTATGAGATTATAATATTTTAAAGAATTAATTTATGTAATATTCAATATTTGTGCCAATTTATACTGATTTTTGAGTGAAATAAATTGAATTTTTAATGTCAATTGAGTTTTACTTATCAACAAAATGCAATTATCAACAGACATCGAGAAAAGGGCTTCATACATGTCAAAACTATTCTCTTTCAAACAACAGCCACATTTTCAATTCGAAAAATTATTTGAAAGCTCTCCAAAAATTAATTTAAATACCAAGTCAAATTTTTTCGATTTTATACATAAAGAAAAGGTTTTTTTAAATATGCATCTTAACCTCAAAAAACGAATTCGCCCACATTATTGTTTTTACTGAATTTGCAATAAATAACCAAAGAATCCTCGAATTTTCTTAAAAATTGGAGAAAATATGTATTTTTATGTCGGGAAGACATGGTAAAAATTAAAAAAAATGTATTTGTCCAGCCATTTTTGGAAAAACAATAGTAGAGAAAAATTTTTTATCTTAAAAAGAAGGATTTTGTGTGCACTTTTGTCTAAGAAAATCCAACATTTTATTTATTTATTTAAAGTGCCCAATTTAGGGAATAATGAAAAAATAAAAATTCGATTTTCATTTTTTCCAATTTTTTTATCGCGATATTTATGCTCGATTCTCTTATAAAAACTGTATTTCAGTCCAAAAAATGTTTAAAAAAATAAAAAAATTATTTCAGGTTCTAAAAAATATTTTTGTGAGGGAACGAATCAATATAAATCAATATAAAAAACGAAAATCGAATTTTTTTTATTATTCCCTAAATTTGGCACTTTAAATTAAGAAATAAAATGTTGGATTCTCTTAGACAAAAGTACACACAAAATCCTTCTTTTTAAGATAAAAAATTTTTCTTTTCAAAAATGGCGACCAATTCAATTTTTTTTCGAAAAATGTCGATTTTGGCTGAACAAATACATTTTTTTTTAAAATTTTTACCATGTCTTCCCGACATAAAAATACATTATTTAAGAAAATTCGAGGATT
Organism: Crepidodera aurea; assembly: GCA_949320105.2. Taxonomy (NCBI): domain Eukaryota; kingdom Metazoa; phylum Arthropoda; class Insecta; order Coleoptera; family Chrysomelidae; genus Crepidodera; species Crepidodera aurea. The sequence continues at coordinate 18,606,803 of OX439474.1, read as the reverse complement.
CTTTGGTTATTTATTGCCAATTCAGTAAAAAAAATAATGTGCGCGAATTCGTTTTTTGAGGTTATGATGCATTTTTAGAAAAAACCTTACTATTCGGATCGATACTCTACTTCATCACGGTCATTTTAATTTTTTTTTTCACGACTCTTAGAGCCGGAGATTTTTAAAAAATAGGGAAGCAATCCACTCGTAAAATGCCAAAAATGCCGTTTTTGGCACATATCTCGCGAAGCTCCAGCCCAAATTCATTGAAAAAATTTTTACAAGCTTCTCTTTAGGTATAAAATCGAAAAAATTAAAAAAAAATTGACTTAGCTCTTACATCCATATAAAATTCTAATTTCACTCCACTATTACGGAAGTGGCTTTGGAAAAAAAGGGAATAGTCTTGATAAAAAGATTGTTAAATAATTGAAAACTTTTGTTTCTACAAAAAAAAAGGAACTACATAACACTGTAGAAATGTGTGAAGGATGCGACGAAAAAGTGTACCCACTGGAGAAAATTACCGTCCACGGGCACATTTACCACAAAAAATGCTTCAAATGTATGGAATGTTCCACTGTTTTAAGGTAAGTAATGACAAACTGGTTATTTTTTAATTCTGAAACAAGGTATTGTAACTTGGTATAGTAGCAGTTATCGGGAATTAGACGGGAATTTTGCTTTTCCAGCCTTAATCGCCTTAATAACTGGCTAATGATTAACCAATACAAAAGTGGACTGTATAATTAGGTTGCCAGCATTTGCCATTCCCTGTTCCCTGTTCATTCCCGTGGACTTTGAAGAGATTGAATAAAATGCAACACTTAACAAAACTCCATATATTAAGTGCTGTCTGAACAGGTTAACAACAAGGTTATTCAATTGTCGGGTTTTATTGGTTCGGACGTTATCATCTCTGAAGAAGAGCGAAAAATTCTAAACTTGAAAATTGTGCAGCCGCAAAAACATAAATTACCAGTGCCAGGTCCTATAATGTTTTCTCTCAATCATTTATTAAATCATGCTGATGTTTTATGACGTAAGATTTTTAGTAAAAGATTGGGCGTAGATGTTATTGGAAGGGTTTGATGGAACATTAATGGGAAGTTACATTCTAGGATTCTTTTTTTTAATTTCTACAAAAAAATGTACCACAAACAAATACCTTGATTTACTTCGTGGTCTTTTTACGGGTATTTGTTATAAATTGTCCTTAAACATTATTAATTCCTAGAAGCAAACAAATTGTAACGTGTAGTTGAAATTTATTTTACTCCGGATTGGTACACTTTCGTAGTAAGGACAAATGCCAAATTAAGCTATTAGCAGAACTTTTTACTTTATGTATTTATTGTCATTTATAGAATGGACACTTACTCCTACAACCAAGGTCTCCTATACTGCATCCCCCATTTTAAGCGTCTGTTTATCTCTAAAGGAAACTATGATACCGCTTTTGGACTACACCAGCACAAAGAAAAATGGAATGGAAACGTCGCAATGGCGTGACGACACCACTTTTATGTGATAATTATATATTTTTTTCGGCCAATTTCTTTGCCACGACCAAGATGTTTATTTTTATCAAAAAGTAGGTATATTACAAAAGAAAAACTAAAAAAATACTAAATTTTCCTTGAAAAAGCGGGCATTTATGACGATTCAATAATTATGAGATCAATTTACAGTATTTTTAATATTAGTGGAGTCGATCTGGCGGAAAAAAAACTCTATAAACAAAGTCGCTGTTTTCGAAAAATTTTTTTTGTGATTTCATAGGTTCGAGATCCCTCTTTCACGTTATCACTATATGAAAGCTAAGCAAGGTGTGGAGGGGGGGTAAATGAACATGTAAAGATATGGAAAATCGGTTTTTCGCACCTAACTCGCTGAGGTTTATTCGGGTCGAAACGACTTCTATATATAAAATAAAGTGCTCGCGAAAACGCATAAACTGAATTTTAACGCGTCTAAATCGGTTAAGCGGTTCTCGAGATATTACGATTTGAAAGTATATGGATTTTCGCCGCGGCGAGAATGCACCTAGAGCCGTGTACGCGTTTTTCGCATGGAAGAAAGTGACTTGCAGACTTGATTTTTCCTCCGATAGATAGTCGTGACCCAAGCATTGTGTCCAAATTTCAACCCGATTGTTTAATTTGGGGGAGGGGGGGGAAGGGAGGGCAAACACTGATTAATTTTTGACTCGAGGTAACTTTTTTATTTCTTGACCAATCCGGGTCAGCAAAATGGCAAACTCTTTCATGAGGACACTGCTGCAGGTTGTATTAAGGAGATGTTGGTTTTCGCGAAAATGGACAAATAGCGACCGAATTTCGGATTTTGCAAATTTTAATTTTTGATTGAAAGAGTAAAGTGAGGAAAATTTTTTATTCACCATCGGTTGCGGAATTTTTTTCTCTTTGATTTGAGCCCTACAAGAACTCGATCCGATAATCAGGAAGGGTGGGAGGGGGGTTAACGCGTTTTGCACTTTAGAAGGGCAAGGAATAGGGTTAGTGACTTCGTGCTAGGCTCATTTTCAGGGGCAATCAGTTCTCTTTCAAGATTTTTTTACCACAAAGCTCTAAGTATATAGAGGACTGCAGGTGTGCGTGATATATTTATAAAAGCACTCATTGAGCCGCTGTAAAATTAGATGCCGGGATAGGAGCTAAGCGCTCCCTTTCATCTCTCGTCTCTCTCACATCATCTCTCTGCTCTCTCTCAAATACTATTTTGGTATCTAATGTCACGGCGGCTGAGCGAGCGCACTCGCTTGTATAAATATATGAAAGAGAACTGATTGCCCATGAAAATGAGCCCTTCTACAGGGCAAAACGCGTTTACCTCCCTCCCTCCCTTCCTGATTATCGGATCGAGTCCTTGTAGGGCTCAAATCAAAGAGAAAAAAATTCTGCAACCGATGGCGCATAAAAAAATTTTCCCCAATTTACTCTTTCATTGCAAAAATCGAAAAATAAAATTTGCAAAATCCGAAATTTGGTCGCTATTTGTCCGTTTTTGCGAAAACCATCATCTCCTTAATACATCCTGTATCAGTGTCCTCATGAAAGAGTTTGCCATTTTGCTGACCCGGATTGGTCAAGAATTAAAAAAGTTACCTCGAGTCAAAAATTAATCAGTGTTTGCCCTCCCTCTCGCCCCCAAATTAAACTAGCAGGTAGAAATTTGGACACATTGCTTGGGTCATGAATATCTATCGGAGGAAAAAAATCAAGTCTCGAAGTCACTTGCTTCCATGCGAAAAACGCGAACACGGCTCGAGGTGTATTGTAGCCGCGGCGAAAATCCAAATCGCAATATCTCGAGAACCGCTAGACGAATTTGGACGGGTTAAAATTCAGTTTAAGCGCGTTTTTGCGAGCACTTTATTTTATATATAGAAGTCGTTTCGACCCGAACAAAACTCAGCGAGTTACGTGCGAGAAACCGATTTTCCATATCTTTACATATTAATTTACCCCCCTACACACCTCCCGTCGCTTTCATAAAGTGATCACGTGATAGAGGGACCTCGAATCTATGAAATCACAAATTTTTTTTCGAAAAGAGCGACTTTGTTTTCAAAACCAGATCTACTCCTCCGCTAAATGGAAGAAAACTTAATTGAGTCACTCCTATAATCACATTTATATACAGAGTGTTCTAATGTGAATTGTACCAGTTTTAATTGTAGATGAAAGGTATAAAAATAAAAACAAATTAAAAGCTTTTTCATTATTTCAAAGATTCTAGGGTCGGTATAACTTTCATATTTTCTAAAAAAATCTTTTTTTCCGAAAGTCTTGCGTATATAGTATTTTTATATAAGTACTTAAAGTACATATTTAATAAGATTAAATAAAAATCTGCTTCTATTTTTATCATATTGTAGTGTTTATCTTATATTCATATATTTATCTTATTTTTGTATTACCATTTATGTGATTATTAATAATAAATTTTATAATTAAAAATGTTTTTTTATATAAACTTTGTACATACATTTTATATTTCAAGTGACTCCCACAGACAAGTCTAATGGATTTTATTGGTTTGGATCAGGTGACCTGACTAGCAACTTCAGAGCACCTTTTTTCTACTTCTGAGTATGCTTAAGACCATGCCTGAGCCATTTTTTCTACACAATTCCATTTTTTAAGAAAAACAAAAGGGACTTTTTTGTAGAATTTTGTAATAACGGTTCCAAATTCACGTTTACAGCATATACGATATAAATTGAAATCTTTCTTCAACATGGTTTCTTTAAAAATTCGTTAAGTACAATCGGCTGACCTTTTAATAACCAAAACTGTAGGTAAAGTTTCAATTTTATTGTATTAATCTTCAATTTCAAGAGCCTTACGAAAAATATTAAAAAATCTAGATCTTGCTGGCCACTCTCTTGTATAAATTTGTACTATTAAGTAAAAAAGTGTTCACAAGCGAATAGTTGTAGAAAATAGGTATGTTGTAAATCAGGTAAGTGCATTTTATATTTGAAAAACCCGAAACCCTCGCCAAAAAGCTTTTGTTCACATCTCATGGGGTTGAGATCTGCTGTTGCATTTATTTACCAAGTCGGCCGATGTCTAGCAACACCGCTTTTTTAAATAAATGTCTGTAATTGTTCAGTGGACTGTAAATTTGTTTTTTCTATCTTCAAAACTTCAATGAAACAAGCACCTTGCGTTTAACATTTTTATTAAACTCTCAATAAAAAACGAAGTACAAATATAACAAGAAATCACATGTTTGATTTAATAACTAATGATAATGGCTAACACAAATAAACCACTTCATTCAGAAAACATTTGCTTTTTTACCAGTGTAAAATAAACGAACAAAATTTGTTAACTTAAGTCGAGTGATACTAAAAAGATTTACGAAACTTTTTCGTCTGTGCTTGTGTGTTTCTTGGGCATACGTGCAAAAATGTGAAAACATGATGGCCGCTAGCCGTCCGGCGGTCTTCTGTCTTTCCGTTTCATTCTTATCCATTGGAGAAACACAAATTGAATTTTAGTTTATTCGCAGTTAAATATTTTAGAATATTTACATGCTCGCTCGCAGCGTTGCCGGTTTGATAGTTTGATTGGCGATCGCGCCGTGTTGCAGGTTTAATACGAATGAACATTTTGAATGTTATGTTTAATTTTACGATTGAAAATTAAACAGCTTTTTTCCCTTATGCAATCAAAATAAAAAAATATATTACAGCAACAAAGTTATGTTTTAGCCACATTCTTTTATTAAAAATCGTTTAAAATCGGCAGAAAATATGTGGATTTCCAGCCTAACTTAAACCGTTTAAGCTAATAAACCAAAAACAAATTTTTGAGTTACCCTAAAATATTCAGGATATACGATGGGTTCTAAAAACACGAAACTCGATTCAAAAAGCTAAGTTCTCTTTATAAAAACTTTAAACGAAAAAAACCTCGAAATCGGTAAGAGTTATCGAAAAATTGGTCCTGCTTCAGACATTATATGCTATTATCTTCTACTTTAAGTGTTCTTTTGAACTGCATAATCAAAATTTAAAAAATTGCATTTTAGGGAAGCCAGAACGATTTGTTTTAATAAAACTGCCTAAAAATCTATTCATTTTTATTACACCTATTAAAAGATGTCGCTTGAAATTCGAGGTTTACAGGAGTCTGCATCCAGTAACATAAAGGTCTTCTAAGAATATAAGACATCCTGTAGTATTCCCACATCCTCCCTGCGAGTTGACATTTCCAAGCAAGACCAAAAGGGCTCTGAGCCTGCCCGGTAAGTATTGATCCGCGTGAAAACAGCTGACTAAATCAGTATAATTTTTGCTCTTCCATAAAGTGGCAAACAACACCTTTTTCTACTTACTTTTTGGTATGCTTTAGACCACTCCCGCCAATTTTTTTTCTATGAACTTTCTTCCATTTTTAAGGTAATTAAATTAAAAAAAAAAGTGAAACTATTTGTTTTAAAAGTTTATGCTTTGTGAATTAAAAAAAAGTTTTTAAATGTTTAAGTGAACAGTTTTGCTCGTCTAGTGTTTGATTAAAAATCGGTATGTATTCATGTTTAAAAGCATTTCTTTATAATATTTAAAAATGTAGAAACTCAAAATGAAAACTGGTAATAGAAAACTGTAGTTCCAGAAGTAGTGATTAGAAAATAAATTCAAATAAATCCGATTTTAAAATTTAGTTAAATAAAAAGTTAAATAACATTTTGTAATTTTACTAACCAAAATTTTATGATGGGTATCTAAGAATTCTGAAAATATTTTGGGTCCTATTTTTGCATACCAAAATGTAGGGTTTTACTATTTTTACTATTATAATATAAGAAGTTTATTACTGTGCAATATTTGCCTGAATTCTTTTCGTTTTTTAATTTAAACATACATTTTTTGGTAAATATTTTCTGTATAGAGTGTGATTAGCTTTTTTTGAGTATAGTAAGTTTAAACCCAAACTGTAATTGATTTAAATCCACTGATTGAATTGTGGAAAAATTTTTAATATTTATCAACTTTTTAAACATCCTGTAGATTAAAATATACATATTTTTCGTCTTCCTAAAAGTAAATAAGCACCATTTTCTCTGACTCTTTTACATTCCCGGCATATGACAATTTGTACGTATCACCCCTTTTAGAGTTTTACTTTATTTTCTCATATTTTTGACTTGGCATTTAAAATTTTTGAATTTTACCTCAACAGAAAATGGACTATATAAGAGAGTTTGATATACAGCTAGAAAGAGAATATTACTACGCTGGTGAAACCATAAAAGGATACGTTGTTTTAGATACAGTGGATAATTTTAAATTAAGAAGTAAGTTTATTTCGCTTAGAGATTAGACATTAGCAAAATTGAATATTGAAACTTCACATTATTGTTTTAAAATGTTAAATGACGCCACTCCATCGATAAACCTTATAAACCGTTTTGGAGCAATTGTTGAAAATTGATTAATTTAGTTACTTAATGGAAATTCTAAAATTTGTTTAGCTATAAAACGTATTAATATATCGTGCCCAGAAACTGAACGTAAACGTGCTTTAGTAAACGTTATTCGTTAATTGTGAATGACCCTGTATATAAAAATAATTTTTTTTAGCTATACGAGTGATTTTGAGAGGAAAAGCTCATGCAGAATGGAAAGTTTTATTGTCAGGTGACAGAAGGACGGTAAGTTTATTTAATTAATTATTTATCAATTTCCAATTTATTTTAAAAACGTTTTATACAAAGTGATTCGAGGCAAATTGTACGTACTTATATGATAGAGGTTGATTCAGTATTCCTTAAATTTCATATTTCACTGGTGGTGATATTTAAAACATCCTTTATATCTTGGCCCACAGTTAGAACTTTTCTTTTCTTTCATCAAATTTCAGATGTTCGATATAAAATTTAACACCGTGCATCTTGGTCCCCACGTCCTCAGATACAATTTTGAAAAACGGTTTTTCGACAAAATTTTTTCCGAAAACTCAAAAGACTTGTGCCAAAAAATGATATTTTAACATTAGAATTTGAACATTCAAATTTAGAAGAACCTGTAAATAAATTCGTAATGGCCTAGAAAATTATAATTTATGCAGTGGACAAAGCTGTCGACTAGTCTCTGTAACGTACAACGAAACATAAGAGGTGTCAAAAGATAAGAGGTGACAACAAAGAGCTCTTGTTGAAAGAGGCCATCGTGATATGCGGAAAATGAGCTGAGAGGCGACAAAAAGGTCACACATATTTGTACAAAGCGATATGTTCATAAAGAGAATACATAGAAGAAATTTAAACTTGCTTCATTACTTATATTTTAATAAGGTTGAAAAAATAGGCCAGAGCAGTTTATTAAATTTCTAATATTTTTTTAAATAGTACAAAAACTAAAAGTAGAACCCGTGATTTATTGGAGTTATTTTGATTTAGGTTAAAGATGATCAGATTTTTGTAGATGAAAGGCAGATAATATGGGGAGAAAATAATCTTGAATCGACGATTCCTATTCTTCCTAGAGGTGTTCATAAGTTTCCTTTCAAGTAAGTAGGTATTTAAAATAATGTTACATCTATTAGACCTCTGTGAAAGAATATCTAATATTTTCGTTAGCAGTTAATATGTAAAAAATGGTATAACACTGCCTTAAAACTATAGTATCTTTACTAGAATTCTTTTTTAGATTTGCTTTACCGGAATCGAGTCTACCGTGTTCATTCGAAAGCAAATCATGTTACATAAGATATTTTTTCAAAGTAACAGTGGATATTCCTTACGCAAGTCCTCCACAAGGTATCAAATATTTTACAGTCGTAGGACCACACATAGACTGTATGGAGGAACAATATTTAGTAAGTAATAGCCGACACGTCCACCAGATTTTAATCCTATTGATTTTTCGATAAAAATAATTCTTATACTTTATTTGAAATCTAATGATGCTTATATAGAGCGTGGTTTACAGTAATAATGGTGCATAGTTTTATTAAAACACTCAATTTCTCTCTACTTTTTTGGCTTTCATTCCATTTATACCTCAACCAGATTTTGTCCTTATTGATTTTTTTTTAATATTCGTTCTAGAAACCAATAGTTTTGGAAAACAGAAAATCGACGTGTTGTTGGTGTTGTAAAAAGGGCACCATTAGTTTAAGATGTGTTCTAGCTAGATCCGCCTATGTTTGTAAAGAAAGTATAAAGCTCAAGGTGACAATTGACAATCAAGCGGAAGAAGAAGTGAAACTAAGAGTGAAACTAGAACAAGTTTGTGAATTTTTTATCGATAGGGGTGTCTTGGGTGTTAGCAAAGACATCAAACATTTGATATTCGAATATGGGTAAGTATTTCATAAAAAAAACATTTGTGGATACTTTTCCACGGCGGTTTAGAAAGTTAAATAATAAATTAAAAAATAAAACAGGATCCTCCCCCTCCCTACTAACTGTTTATTATTATTTGTCTACAGAATAATACTTAGTTACTGAATATATCAATTGTGTACTTTATAAATATTTGGGGGTTTTAAGAACATTACATAAAAAAGCAACCGTACATATCATGTGCTAACGAATAAAAAATCCAGGAATGCGAAGTCACGGGGAAAACCGGATAAGAACTAGTTTGTTTATAAATATACCGTTTGAACTTAATAATTTTATAATCTATGTTAACTATAATGATAGAAATATCTAAAATCTCCGGTAAACCCCAGGTAAATGGCGGGGTTGGATTATTTTAGTAGTAATTTACCATGAAGAGATTAGTAAGTAGATTATTTAACAATAACTTTAAGAACACTTTCGTTAAAAACGATTTATATGTAGTTGATTATGAATGTGTAGATTTGATTTTTGGTTATACATACACTGTGATTTTTATAGTGGGTTGTTGTGGATGTTGTTTATTTTTGTGAATTTTTAACGATTCACACAACAAATACAACGGTATAATTATAAACAGACTATTGAAGAATCAAATTTGTTGTCGATTTTTTTCTATATTCAGTTAGCAGGAGGAAGAGGCAGTATTTAATTATTTATTATTTTTATAAACTTTGCAGGGGTTGCCACGTAAAACCACATACAAGAAGTAAATGGGATAGTTCTAACTGCCTAGTGATACCACCGCTGCCTACAACCCTAGTACACATATGTCGATTAGTTCAAGTCTACTATTTATTAACGGTTAGTACCGTATTATTAAGCAAACTAAGACCGAGAATTTTTATTTTTTTTTCAGGTCTATTTAGACACAGACAAAGAATTTGATGTCCTACAAGTGAGTTGTCCTATAACTATAGGAACTGTGCCATTTAGGATTCCCAATACAAATAAAACACAAGCAATTAAATACGGTAGGTATCATTTTAATGAATGTTAATATCCAACATGAAAAAGGAAATTGTATCAACCCAGTACGTAAAAAAATTCTACTTCGAAGACTTTTCTACTAAAAGGAATTGGATGAAACAAGTAGTAACGGCACCCGCTAGAGAGCGGGAACAATAGACTTCTAAACTAAACAACAAATTATTTATTAAATTTGAAAAATCGTCGTAGAAAGCTGAAATTTATGCGTGCACACATTCAAGGTATCCTGAGTTCATATTCGTTGTCCGTTAGTCTCTATCGGTTCTGGAAGCTGAGTTATAAATGAGTACAGACAGACAGATGGACAGACAGACAGAAGACTTTTCTAAACTTTAAGGTTTAGAGATAACTTTTACTTTTGAGAGGAAAGAGTTTATGTACATTCATAAAGTTTGATATTATTTTTTCAGAACATGCTTGTCCTGTTGTTGAAGGGGGAATGTATCTTGCACCAGAATTTCTATTAGGACAAGTTTATGATGGAAATGAACACCACTTAAAGTAAGCATATGCCTCTGTAACGTTTTCTATGCAATCTGTTATAAATTACACTAAGCACATCTTCTATATGCTACAATTGATATGAGGGAGAAAAGATCTACGTCTTAACTTTGAAATTATTAAGAACTCTTAAGAAGTAAGATGTAAAAGTGACTAAAGCACTATTGTTTTTTTGCAATACTCTATATATTGTATAGTAAGAACAGTTTGTAGCTCGGGAGCCAGAGTGGAAAGAGTATAAATTAAAAAAATAAAAACATGTGCAATCACTAAGTTGTAATCGAATAATGGATTGGCTACGCGACCAAATACATTTCACGCTTCGATATGATCGCTAACATTTTAATTACCTAAAATTATGACTTATAAAAGGGTGTTGAATTGATTTAGCCTTTTTTTAAATGAATTAATTAATCAAGCTATTAGTAAAAGAGCAATTAGAAATATCATTAGAGCAAGGCGCTTATCATTTTCAGCAATTACTTATCTTATATGTGATAACTTTTATGAATCTCAATTTTTTTTTCAGAGATCCTCTGGTTCTTTATAAACCTCTGTACGTTACGGTCGACAAGTCTGACGGCAACTAAACGTTTTAAAAGAAAAAGATGGCAATAACTACATGTATATTTTTAAGAAGAAGAAAAAAAACGTACCTCTACAGGGTATAACCTCAATTTATTTTTATCACCGTTTAAGACTGAAAATATAGCAACAAATTTGTAGTCAATTTTTCACAATTTTTTTATAAACCTCTCTCGCGTATGCCATACAGGGCTTAAATAATTAAGCAAAAATATAAACATAAAAATGGGTAGTTTTCATTGAGTTTGGATACATTTAAGTTCACAACCATTGAAGTTGCGATTTGTAATTAGAGAAAACTAGTTTTTTGCTTTTAATATCTACTAATATCTAATATCACTTGACGATATTTAATCAACATACCTAATTGCATATTTTTTTAGTTTTACATTTAATTTAGGTTTGGAATATCATGTCGAAATCTCGAGTTAAAAAAGATATGGCCAAATGAAAATTACCCAAATATTAAAAATAATACTAAAAGAACCGTACCTATAATTATATTAATCAAAATCATTTTAATTAAGAATTTTTAACTACTTTTATATTTAAAGAAAATAAATAAATGTGTGCCCTGTAATTTTTTATGTAATCATGATTGAGCTACGTAATTTAAAAAATACTAAATTCTTCCTAGAATGTACTTATCTAGATAATTGTGTCTTCTAAGCATTTTTAAACGTTTTATAATTACAAGGAATTGTTTTTAGTGCCAAAAGAGACAAAACAGATTTGTAAAAACTACTAATCTTATAAATTGACGAGTCGTTTCTTTCCGAATTGAGGATGGTATTTGTTGGAACCCGCTGTATATATTCAATTATTTTTAATATGGCGAAAACATTTCAGCAATCTATCCCTAAAATATTAAAAAAAAATAACTTGACGCTGATGATAAGATGTAAAGTAGATAAACACCACTGTACATTTTTGTGCCAAAAAAATGATAATAGCTCAAGATTTACATATAATTTATTCTAAAACGTTTTTCCAAGTTCAAAAGTTCCTAAAATAAAAAAAATAATCAAAAGAACAATAACCCACTAGGGTTAATGTTCTGTACTTGATATTTTAATAAGATTCATCAATCAACCAAATCTGTCTTTTAGGTTCTAGGGAAGGAAGCAGAAGTCTTTACACTTTTATTTTTAATTAAATAATTTTACAAATTAAATTTCCAGCTATGAATGACTAAAAGAGCTTAAATTAAGGAGACGTTCCCAATTTTAAAAATTCAAAAGCTTCTAATTTTTGTTTAATTAAATATTTATTAAGTTTTATTTTAGCAACTAGGTCTTGAGAAAAACATTCGATTCCACCTATATATATTGTTAGTACTATGATATGTAATTATGAAATAGAAATTAATATATTTATACATTAAAAATCACAATAATACAATTAACACCAAAAGTAGCCAAAACTAATAGAATAGATATTTTTTAATATTTTTGAGCGACGTGGAATATATAATATGTTTTTACTTAAAATGTATGATGTACAATTCACTACAAGTAAACAAATTTCATAGGTATTTGAACAAATATTAAAATTAATCAAATGTATGATTTTCCAAACTATTCAAAATATCTGTATAGAGAATTTTATATTTAATAATTTTTTAGTATTTATTGTACACAATTTTGTTCTGGGTAGAAAAATAGGTAATTAACCAATAGTTCAATCTTGTAAATTTCTGTAAATCAAATATATAGTTCAATGTTGCTAGTTGTTTTGTTCAAAATATATAATGTAAAATTGCTAAAGAATTTAGTAAATTCTAAATAAGTTTTGACCTTGATAATACGAAAATCGCACTTTTTTGTTTGTTTTGCGAAATTTTCTTCTAAGCAATCTTTTTATTGATTTTATTAGTTCACTCATCACACTTTTATTTGTATAAAGTACCAACCATAAGTACATGAAAATAGTTCTAAATGGCACTAAATTATAAAAAAAATAAGAAATTATATTAGTATATTTCCCATAAAGAGAAATAAATATATTATATAAGCATGATTAAGATTATTTGTTGATATTAAACTTTTTCATTTATGATTGTTTTGTATTTGGGTGTTAAAATTATATTAAAATAAATTATACTTACTCAATGTATAGAGAATAAATGTTTTAAAATGTTTACAAAGTAGCCTAAATCAGTAAAATATATATATTTATATTGTTATTTGTTGTACAATTTTGAAAAATAAATGTTTTAAACTTATCCAAGAAGGTATCTTAAATTTAATATTTTCTTTACTGAATTTTAACACTTTTAAATACAGAATCTTCTCGGAAAAATTCTAAAAATGCACCACTTATATCTTGCATTATATTGGGTGGCTCAAGACCTTTTACCGACCACTAGGTGTCTCGAAAACGATTACTACAACAAAAAGACCCGCGCGCAGGATTTGCTCGAGGGGGGAGGGGGGGGGGTCATTAAAAAAATGGAAGGAACTCTAGTGTGTCCATCGTAAATAAAAGTTTTTTCTAATATTTCAAGTAAAGATACATAAATTTTCCTCTTGAGGGGCGCACTGGCCTGACAACGAATATGAAATTTGCTAGTGTCCCCTATGCTTGGTACAAAAGACGTTACAATTTTCCATATTCTGTCATCATCTGACTTCAACTTCAAATTTTAAATAGGACACCCTGTATATTATTAGAGTTATAGTAAAGCCTCCTTTATGACAAAAATTAAAGGCGACAAATTTTCGTCAAATGAATCAGGAAGAGGAATGGGATTTAGACCAAGAAAAACAAAGGCTTAAAAAAATCTTTATGAAAATACAGAACGAAATGTGTTAAATAAAGATTTGTTTCAAAAAATAGTAAAATTTCCGATGTAAGGTTTAGAACTTATCAATACCCCCTGGTATCTACAATACAACTAAAATCTACGGTCACGCCATCGCATGTAGGTGACATACTAGACTCGGCTGTATTCTATGTTGCATATATACTAGGACAGTTTATTAAAAATAAATTTTGAATATTTCTAATTCAAAAAGTTGTTTTCTCTCGCAATACAAATTTTAAAGGCATCGGTTTAATACATATTTTAATAATGTTGAATAAATAAATAAATCTTGTTTAATGATCCGATCGCGAAGTACTGCCAGACACTTGTATGACGTGTCAATATTAATAATCATAAATCATAACCTAAAATCCATTTTTATGTAGATTGTCAAGAGGGGACTCCCAGAAGTTAAGAATAAAAACCAATTTTGTAAGTAGGTATTTAATTTAATATAATTTCGTTAAGTTCAAAGTTGACTGTGAATTACGTATCTTATCTAGCATACCTTTATCAAAAAATATCGTGCCAAAATTAAAAGAAATCACCGGTCAAACGTAAATGTAGACTTGGATGAAGTTTATTGATAAGTCAGCAGTTTTGCCAGAAATAACTTTTATATCTTTAGAACTACAGTCATATTCATGGACGATGTTCTAAAAATAAACGTATTTCTAACTTTTTGTTTCGCAGATTCGTGAAACCTTCAGTGCATTCACATCCAAAAATTAAGTGGCGTTAGTTTTTTCTAGTAAAATATTTTTATCTTTGTGTAGATGCTGGTGAATAGTTGGTGATTTAGGATACACAATTCCTGTGGATATGGATAGTAACGTAGAGCATGAAATTTGCAATAATTGGTGAGTACTTATATACTGGGTTTTGTTTTAGCACAATTATGAAATTTGGGGGTAGTTACCCCTTTTACATCTCTTTAGAATACGTCTCTGATGAAGCAATTGTTCTAATTTGGCATCTGTTCATTCACATAATATGAATTTTAACCTTTGATTATACCAAGAAATTTATTTAAAAAATAGTGTATAACCTACAGGAGTATAAAGATTTTTTAATAAATATTTTACTGGAAGGAAAAAGGAAGTTTTAATTTTTAAAATTGTATTGATACTGTAAAATGATGATTAATTTTTCAAATTCTTTGTAGTAAGTATGCCATTCTAGGAATAAAGAATTAAAGTTTTTGTACCAAATATTTTTTTGGGTATGACCTTAAAAATAAATCAGTTAATTTCAAAATGTGCTATCTAATAATTGTTTGTAAAAATCAAACACTTCAGAAATTTTCAGATTTTGATCCAACCGAAATTTTTGAATAATTAAAGTTATCCCATTAACATTAATAATAATATTAAAAGTGATTATTTCAAGGTCCATTCTAATTTTTTTTTGCAAGAGAAATAAATATAGCACTATAAAAATCCCAAACATTTTTGATAAAAAAACTGATAGTCATTAGTGTAATTTACAGAAAGAAGTTGGGAAAATAGTGAAAAATATGTTGGAAATTAAGTGAAATTCTAAAATCGATGACAAAATCGTATTTTTTGAATGACAACAAATAATGGATTTATAAAATAAAGACGTTCAATAATCCAAATACCTGTTTTTTTACAAGAAAAAGTAAATACACGTTTTTAATTGTATTAATCATATGGTATGTGTCTGACTTTCTATTAATAACATTTTAATTAAAAAATAACCAGAAAGCATGGATTAGAGTTGAACATTTCGTTGATTTATTGTTTTATAAATTAAGGAAAATTTTAATACAAAATAGAAACTCCTCGGATTTCCAACTATTTTCACTGGTAACTTCTTTTTGTTTAAATTTCTTGACAATAAAACAATTTTAAATCATTCTGTGAGGCCTTTGGGATTTTTTAAAACGTTTTTCACATTTACACTGCATAGTAGCATTTTTACAAAAATTTACAATAATGGAAGAATTAACTGTAAATGTAAAATTTGCGATCTAACTCGCTCAATTTTTTTGATAAATCTGTTTGTTATTGAATTCCCTTTTTGACAGTAATCTTACTTGCATGAAACAAAATGTTCTTTTGCGGATCTAATTAAAAGTATGTAGATTCAGGGGTCGTAGGCCCTAGATTCGCGTGGTAGACCTAAAATATGTTGAGTTAGCAACGCGGTGCTGTAGACGTGATGATTAATTTATTGAATATAGTCTTGTTTTGGTTTATTATCTTATAGATATAAACTTCCTGACGGTACATTATTTTATCTGATTATTATTAATCCAGATTACACCTTAGTTTGTGTATTTAATTAAGTCACTCATTACAAAAGTATTTTAATAAATAATGTTTATAATTATTACGTTTTTATTGGAAATAATTTGTCATTACAAAAAACTTATGAAAGACTGACAAATTGTACCCGATGGTTAGAAATACTAGAAAAACGATTTTTATCACAAGAATTAAATTTGACTTTTGAGAGGAAAAAGTTATCTCTGTTATGTAGGAAACAGTCAAGATATTTAATAGTAAATTAATTGTTAATTATTATTATTACTATTAATACGTCGTACGACTTTTATTTGTTCTATTAACATATGCTCGTTTTTTATGTTTGATACACGCGCGAATTTAACTTTTAACCCACATATTTTGTACGTTTACACATGTGCTAAAAATACATTATGTATAATTTCTACGTATTGTCTGAGATTTGGTTTTCTAATAATGAATTTTCGAAAAACAGTTTTTTATACATTTGGTCTACTATAAAATGTACCACGAGTTTTATTTATTTAAATACCATCTGTTTAAATCTGTTACCTTTTTACTTTGAAACATTTATCTTTAGCAAAAAAGAGATTCCGCAGCCGAACTATGTGATGCATACCATGCACTGTGCTAGAAACATCACCTTATGCAAGATCTGCAAAGAACCTGTACCGAAGGGTCAATTTTCCGATCACGAAAAAACATGCAGAAAACCAGTCGGACCAAGACCACTACCCCCACCGACTAACGTAGAAAGAAGTTCTTACTATCAAGCTAGAAAATCGGTAGAAGACAAAAAGACAGAAGCTAGAAAGGAAAGATACATGCAAAAAATGGATAGATTAGTGGATTCGGGATATTCCTTAAAAGGCATGTACATATAATAATTGAATTTGTGATATTTAGAGGAAGACCCTGAATTTTGATGAAAAATTATCGCAATTTTAACCTAACTAAAGTTTAAAATAAACTGCACTTTTAACTAAGCAGTAAGTAAAAACTAGAATCAAAGAGCATCTGGGGCATTTAAGATAAGATATTTTAGCAAAACATTTATTGCTACAGCGAACTTAAATTAAATACACTTGACAACATTATAAGGAAATTTGTAAGAATTTTTATATATTCAGATCTTCGGTCAATCTTAAAAATGTTTTGGATGTATGTCGAAATGCTCTGCTGACTTCTAATATTTTTTAAAGGAAATTCGACTGCGTCTAGCAGAGAAAATTCCGTGGATTTTAGAGACTATTCGACAAACTATGGAAGTGACATTTCCAATAATTATGGAAGAGATACAGGCGGCAACTTCGGTAGAGAAATGTCAAACAGTTTTGGAAGAGAAAACTCAGTGGATTCATCATATAGGTCTAGATTTTCTAATAATTACAATTCTTCAACTGCCAGTAAGTTTTTTAAAATCATAATTTAAAAGCTACTGTATCGTGATACATTGGTGAATTTGAATTTAAAAAAATGGCGAAAAATCATTAAAGGAGCAGAGATTCAGTAGGCATACCCTTTAATATTTCCCCAATCAAATAACGTTACTTACATTCCTACTAGAGGGCCTTTATATCACGGGAAAACGCCCGAATGACTTTCTGAAAATGCCTTGTCATCTTTTATTTCGAGGCCATGTTTCAATTATTTAAACCTCGAATGTCAAAGCCAGAAATTAAAATAAAGCGATCGGAGAAAAAGCAATTATTTTCGCCAATTTTTTATTCACCATTCACCAGTCTGTCAAATTAGATTTGTTTATTTTCCAATTTCCACTACACTAGGTAATATTAAAGAAAATGGCATATCGAACATGAGAAAAGTACCAGCTCAGCAAGAAGAAAAGAGAGCGGAAACAAAAGTAACTGCCCCAGCACCGCTGCCTCCATTGATCAAAAGATCAGAACCAAAATCATCAGGAATGTTGGCCTGCAAATACTGCGACCTGGAATTACCCAAATTAGAACTTGAAGAGCATGAAAATTACTGCGGAACCAGAACGGACAAATGCTTGGTATGCGGAGAATTAGTTATGTATAAAGATAAGCAGGTTCACATGGATTCCACTCACGCTGGAGTCAAAAGAAAAGGAGGTAAGGTTTTTTTTAAATTGATTCCCTTTTATTTTTTAATAATCGATTCAAAAGTTGGACGAAATTATTTGTATGAGTGTGTGTTTGTTTGTCCCTCTGTAGCTAATCAACGAAATGATCCGTTTTTGATGGGTTATTTTGCTCTTGGATTATTGGCAGGGTCATCATTTGTTTCAAATAGTGTCTTAATTGATTTAGGTCAAAGAACCTCTGCTTGGGATTCCTCGACCCAACGAAACGATCTTTCAGCTGAAACCCGCGAAAGACCTTCTAGGGCAATCAGACCTATGGGAGGATTTGACTATGATCCTATGCCATATTTACCAGCGGCATATCAGGCTCCTGGTGGGGGAGCTAGAAAAAAAGAAGGAGAGAGTTACAAGGAGATATCTAGAAGACTGGATTGTAAGTATAAAGTAACAAATGGCTTTATTTTATAATACTCATCGTGATGCAAATGTGGAATGGTGCAATAATTATTTTTTGCTTTGCAAATGAGTAAATTCTAGTATAAAATAGACTTTTTTGATAATGTAATGTGAAGATGTAACATTAACTCTTTTTTTTTTCTTGTTTATATCTTAGGCAAAACTGAATACATTAGAAATATACTTCACGATTCTGCCGCTATAACGGTACCTTTGAGAAGGAGTGGAACTGGACCTAGAAATTATTTCTATCATCATGAAAAAGGTTCATGTTTGGTGTGATTGCATGTTTGTTTAAGTTTGGCTTTTTCATTTTGTTTGTGCCCTTTAAAGCAATAAAATATCTGAAAATATGGCAACTCACACAATCGCCTTAATGCACAAAAATCGGTTCTATTCAATACATGTGTGTAAAGAAAAAAAAATTTGCAGACTTGAATTTTATATACAACCGTGATAATTCATTTATTTTCTTTACAAATATTTTGTCAAGACCGTTTAATTTTTATAATAAATGGTCATAGTACCAAATTCAAATTCAATTTTTTTAATATGCACCTAATTTGTGTAGAATTGCGATCAGAATTAGAAAATTGTAACTTTTTCATAACCACGTAATATTCCGAGTTCATAAGTTTTGCCCACCCAGTACAAGAAATCAATAAAAAATCGGCTCAAAATCATTTGATATAAAGTGAGCAAGATGGTAAAATTTGTAAAAATATAAAATAACATCAAACTATTTTGTAGGTATTATTAATTTTTAGAATAAAGACAAATTATATCTTAAATTAACACCCAACTAAATCTGTCCTTGACTAAGATCTGCTGCATTGTCTTAAAAATAGACAAGGTCACAACTTAATCCGTTTTTTTGACCTCAGTTGTAATTATGGATATAGTAAAGGGCTACCGAGTTAAAAAATTGTAAAATCACTTACAGGTGAAGTTTCGCGAGACATTTCACTGGAAATCTGCCAAATCTTAACTATAGTACTTTCAACTCGTGACACAAATATTACTTTTGCTTATACTTACACTTTAATTTTCTTATTAATGTTCTTTCATTTATGATTGGGTATAAATACATTTTATGTCTACCTACTAATGCTGGTTAAACTTCCGTCAGTTCTAGTTTTTAAATAGCGTTGTTTGAACTCATTTATTTGTAATTTAAGGTGGTTCGAAATTGAGAAAATGTATAATTTATGCACAACATTCAATATTTTGGCATATATTATAAAAGGGACAAATAAGGCCTTTTAATTTGAAAGTTCCTTCCCTAATGACGAAAATAAATAAATGGTAGACCTAAAGGGAAAAAAATTAATAAGGGTATTTACTAAAATCGATTTCAATGATTCTGATATTACAGAATGTGTACTGAAAAAAATTTATTTTTTTTAAGTACAATCATAAATACTAGATTTTACCCGCAGCTTGACAGGCTTGGATTTTTTTAAATTATTAAAAATCTCTTAATGGTTTCCTACATTACAAAAGGAAACCACTCCTGAAATGTAATAATTCCAGTTTTAGCGTACAATTTTTCAGATGCTCCTTATAAACTATTTTAGTCCATAATTAGAATTTTGGAAATGGCGAAATTCGTTATTATTTTTTGAAGTATATTAACCAAGACTCAATTTTAAAGTTCTATCTTCATTGCTTTTTTCATTTTCGTTACAGACTTAAATACCGTATTTGGTTCCTTCCTATATAACAGATGGATACCATTTTCCAAATTATATGTTATCTTCAGTGTAGAGTGTTCTAATTGCTCCATATAAAGTTTTTACTTGGTCCACAGTTACAATTTTGAAAAAATGGTGAAATTATGTATTATTTTCTGTTGTATAATATATTTACAAAATTTCATTTTTCCAACTACAGCTGGTTGTGCTGAGCTTAGAATATTAAAGTTTTGCTCCATATAAATTTAAAGTCAAGGACAAGAGTGAATTTTTGAATGATTTATAATCAATCAAAACTCAAACAAGTGTTCAGTCACTTATCGAGTAGATTATTTATGAAACAATGTATGTATGTTGAAATTTGGTAAATGGATTTTAAGATATCACCTACTGAAGATAACAGCTGCAAAAGGTGCAGATATAAATGATATATTTTGCGAAATTGTGTTTGTAACTATCTAGTACATAGAACTTTTGTGTATTAATTACTTTTATATTAGAACTATAAAACAATCGAGTTAAAGTGGCTGATACAGTCTAATGATGTATTAAATTGCTGTATAATTCTAAACGACTGCCAAGATCTATCGCTGACATTAAAAAAAATATTCAATCGTTTAGCTCGTTAAAAATACTAAAATGTATTTATGTTTTTCACTTCAGAAGTAGATAGATACTTACATATATTTATACATCTAACATGGATTATAATCACAATCAAGTGAGTGAAAGTTTAGAATCTTGCCAAAATATTTGAAAATAAGTGATTTTTCACAGGATTTGACAATTCCTTCACATCTTTAGTGGAATGCTTTTTTTTTAAATATTTTGATTTTTAGAAATCCAGTTATTCTAAATATGAAATACATAAAAAAATCGAGTTCTATTGTAAATAATAACCATATGGAAATGATAGTTCCAAAAACATTGTGCTTCACTAATCGTGAAAAGTACAGTTAGTCTACTATGTTGTAATATCATTTTGTTTCTATTTTAAACTGTAAACTATCGACTAAACAAAAATGTTCCTTATCTGTTGTGTGCTTTTGATAAATAAATTCGACAATTTGATAAGTTAACTTTTAATTTTATGGCTCATAAATTTTATTTGGAATTATTGTAGACATTAAACTACTTAATTTACTACCAAAAAAAAATTTGGTTACATCAAAGAACACATTTCATTTTAATGCAAAATAAATAGTTTGGCTATTGCTCTTTGCTAATAAAGATGGCTGCTCTTGTAAAAATTACTGCGATTTAATGAAAATGAGGTGTTACCACTCAACTTTTTGTTGGCGCGTTCTTTGCATCAAAAGATACCACCCTGTATAATCACCAAAATGATTTATGCTTTTTGACACAACCAAGCTTAAGTTAACATCTAACAAACCCATTTAAACTCACCTTTCCAGCTATGACCTTTACAGGTCCAGCTCCACAACCACCAGCCTACAGACGTCGTAATCCCCCTACAGAACTCGTCATCCCCTGCGAATTCTGTAACGTGCCGATTCCCCATGAGGACTTGGTGCAGCATGAAACCGGTTGTCGTCCCGACTTAGCCAGATACAACCCCAGAAGGAGGTCTTCCACTGAAGATGATTACTACTCGGAACCAGCTAGGAACACGTCTGTAGACGAGGAAGATTTGCCTTGCGAATTTTGTGGGGATATGATTCCTGCTTCCCAATTGTTATCGCACCAAATTAGGTGCACTTAAAAAAGTTTTTTTGTTTATATCTTTAAAGAATATTGAAATGGGGAAGTGTAGGGTGTATCCCGAATCTCTGGTTTATGCTTTTTATATTAAAATGGGAAACGCAATACCAATTCCTTAAATACCTTATTTTTAATATGGAATTTTGTGTAGGAAAATTATTTTATTTTTAGTTGTATTCTTTTAGTTTTTTCATTGTTACGAGATTTTTATTTGGTCTCATTCTATGAAGGCACTGAAGTACCACCGTTCTAAAAACTATTTGCTAATAAAAATTATGGCCAGATGCAAGTGATCTTCTACCGCTATAATAAATTAAAATTTAAAAGGTTGTTTAAAAATTCTAAACGATGTTGAAACGAGAAAAACAGATTTTAACAGAGAAGATCCGACCTGTCAATTCTCCGAGAGATCTGCTTATAATGAATTTGTAGAATATATCAAATTTATTATTTTGTTAAATCTCTATTCAGAGAAATATCCCTAAAATCCTTAGATCTTAGATGATTCAAAACCACGTTAAAAAGAAATGAGTTGCAGAGAAGATTTGAGCTGGCACTCTCCAAGTGGTTCATTTGAATTTCGATTTAAAAAAAAATAGTTTTGAACTACTAATTTATCGCAAATGTTTGCAAAATATAACAAATTTATTGTCTTGGTAAATCCGTATTCAGAAAAATATTTTTGAGTTTTTATAGTAAAAAATTGTCAATTTAAGGCAATTAAAATGAGAAACACTGAAATGTAAATGAGTTGAACAAAAGATTCGGGCTAGCAGTTGTCCAATTGACAGTTCGGACCTCCTTGTTTAGTTAATTTCAACCTCGATGTTATCTTTTAATATAGTTTTGAACTACTAATTTATCGCTAAATGACAATGAATTTGCAAAATATTATAGCAAACTATTTTTGTTGTTAATCAATATTCAGGAGTTTTTAGTAAGAATCGACTATTCAAAACTGTGTGACAATTGACAGATTAACTTCTCGTTTTAACTCATTTATATCACTTTTTAATATACTTTGAATTAACAATTTCTGACGAATAATTTGGAGAATATTATATACTTAATCTTTAATCAGAAAATATCGCAGTATTACAGTGAAAATCGTCAAAATATGTTGAAACTAGTGTCTAATTTATTCGTTAAGAGATTTTAATGAAACTGCCTTTTTGCTAAATATATACTTATAAAGAGGTGTTATGCAATGTACATTTTTAATAAATGTTTGATCTAAAAATTGACCTGATTCATCATAGATTTGAAGTATTAGTGGTTAAACATTTTAAACACACAATGTTAATGATAACAATATCTAAGCAATTTAAAGTGTGTTTAAAATATTTAATTATAAACAATAGCTCGGAATTGAGCATAATTGTTTTTTACACGCTTTCAGTTATAATAAATGTGGTTTTAAAAGTTAATTGAACCATATACTTGTTACATTGATAAAAATAATTTTTATTACAATATCTAGCGTACTCTTGTTTATAAATTAATGCTCAATAAAAAATATTTGAATTTGAATCAAAATTATTTGCATTTTACTCCATAGAAGTTGCTCGATTTAAAAAATATTTATTTTTTTAAATGTAATTTCAATGGAAAATATGGTCGAAAATTATTTCACGTTTGGTTTCAAAGTGACTTAATTTTCCACAGGTTTTAACTTTTTCCCCGACTTTCTTATCCCCTTCACCGCACTAAAATTCCGATTTTTTGTTTTAATTGTGATATAATTTTCCTTGATTTATATTTACCATGATAAAATTTTATTTTTCATGCGTTACTGGATCTAGGCTGGCTCTTTAGTTGGTAAATAATAGTATATTACATAAGAGGTGTAGAAAGTGACTTATTTCACACGAGTGAACGTTTAGCGGAGAGTGCGGAAACGGAACGAGTGTGAAAATCCCTTTCTAACGCCAAAGATAAAAATTATTTAATAAGAAACAACAATTAAATGAACTTAATATGTTAGTACTTACTTTTAAACATTGTGTCATTGATTTGATAGTTCCTGCCTTCTAGATAGAAATGCAAAATTCAAAACTGATATGAAATATTCATATCGTATCAGTTTTAAGTTCATATTGTCAACTTTCTGACGTATTTATTTATGCGATATAAGCTACTTTCGCATATAGTCGTAGGAAAAAATAATTAATTCATTTTGTACTAAATATACAATACTTTTATTGAATCAACAATTTAAAAACAAAACAATTCTTTATTAGAACTATAAAATCAAAAAGGTTATGGTAAAATTTGATCTTCGCACCAGAATATGTATTTTTACTAAAAAGAAAATTATGAAAAGAGTTTAAAAAGTGTGAAAGAAAATAAAAATAAAATTCAGTCAAAATATCGAACTTTCTTTTCCATATAAAATCTTAACCTATTCAAGTGTACTAAATTCCTTACTATTATCACAGACATGCGGTTTTTAATACTAATTTAACTAAGGACAGGGTCGTACTGACCTAGAATGCAAATGAAATAAAACTTAATAATTTGTAAGTTAATGTCGTTTATTTTTGTTTGTCTATCTGTATTGGCTTGCGGAAAGAATGATATTCAAAATTTGACAAGTCGGTTGAGTTATAGTTTAGAGATTTCTATTTTTCATATGTTGGTTATTCTTATACGTTTTAACCCTGAATTTTGCTATCAAAAAGACAGTGTAAAATAAATAGTCATAAAAATCACTTACTTTTGAGGTTGTTACACTGATTTTTCATATTACCCCGTCAGTAGCCGCGTCTGAGCAAAATGCTCACCACACAGAAAAAAGGGGGACCACTCTTGTAATTTTTTATACCAAATGATGCACTACCACATAGTTCTAATTGGAATAGTATACCTGAATCGGCAAACTAACAGTAATAGAAGCTGCACAACATACTATTTCTATAGGGATATTTTTGTATATCTTACAAGAAGTATAACAACAGATGAAACTACAAACATTTCATAATAATAAAAAAAATAACAAAATTGTACTGGTAACTACCTGAGGTAATGTGGTATGACACTGAAACTAGCTGCTAAAGTAGGCAGTGCATTTTTTTGTTTTAATATGATTTTAATCGTCCAAATCTTCATTATTAAATAATTGGCAACAATACAAATTCTTTGTATTAATTACAAAGATTAAATGCATTTTTTATAAATATTTTTTTACTTTTTCATTTTGTCAATGCTAGGAATGTTAAAAAATATCAAGCATTAAAGCCAAAATAATGCCAAATGATATATTTTTCTTGGTCTTGGTCTGATCTTGAACTCTACACATTTATTTTATTATGACTAATACAAAAAAAGTTTGACTACCAAACTCTAGATCAGCGGTTCCCAATACTTTTTCGGCGGATCCCCAAATTGAAAATAACAAAAATGATGTGAGGAATGAAATTTTTTCACATATTTATTTATAACCGCACTAAAATTAGCCTTAATGTCTGACAATTGAACGCGAAGATATGGAGCTGCATCCAGTCTGTTTCTGTACTTATTTTTGGTGTACGTGTAAGCTGAACCAGAAGCAAAACCCATCTAAAAGTCATTCAAATTAGAATCTTGATTCGATTTTTTGTTTTAGATGGGATGAACACTTATTGTTGATCAGTCTTCTTATACTCTGACACAGTTAGTATGGTTAGGTATAATTTGCGAATGGATTCTGTACCCAGTCGATGTCCTGTAACTTGTCTTTCAAGGATTTTTTAAGGTGAATCAAATGTTCGTTTTTTTCTTCCAGAAGTCCATTTAAAATGGTAAAACATTCGTATTTTTTTTCAACACATTCGATCCAGAAGCCAAGTTTGTTTTTAAGTGAAGATATTTTATCTCTTACTGTAAACTTGATTGTGTTTCTTTCCTACAAGGACTTGCACATTACTTAAGTTTGTCGAAGAATATCTTAAGCTCGTTGCGCAACTCAAATAACCTTGATAAAACTTTTCCTCTCGAAAGCCATCTCACTTCCGTGTGTAGAAGTGATTAATGCTGACTTCCTATATCTACACACGCTTTTTTAAAAAGCCTTGATGATTTCGTTAATTTTCGGAGGGAATACGGAACCCCTGTGACCCTTTCATGGAACCGTTGCTCTAGATGATTATTATTTTTGAAAAAATTGATTATTTAATTACCTGACCTATTTTAGTTGTGGCTAGTTTCAGCAATAATAAAACTGTTCAATAAAATGTTGTTGTGGATTTTCCACAGTAAAAAAATTAATCAGCATTCCTTGTTAACTTGCTAAACTAAACCTCAGGAACTTTTGTAGTATAAATATAATATGCTTTATATAAAATCGATGCTGGTACTGGACACTTCTTCACTATTTCTGCAATGTAATGTGAAGAAGGCATTAGCCCTATTTCTAGAGCATGATTTGAGGGAAACAGAAAAGGATATTTTACTTTTGGAAGTAGTTTTTCTAGATTGGAAGCTTTACTTTTCGATCTCTTTCTAGTTCTTTTTGCAAGATTTTCCTCCAAAAGAACTTGGTTGACTTCTTTAATCTGAAATAATGATATAAAATTGATTGTATTTTTTTGTGTTTTCAATTTTTTTTTTTCCTTAAAACTTACTTGATTTAAAGCAATCACCTCTCCAAGCCTGATATACACAGTTTTCATCTGATAATCCCTACAGTCTAGTGCACAAAGTAAAACTTTTCCTTTAGTCAATTCATTAAATTTTTCTACAGCCTTATCGGACCACGTATTTGAGTCCGCAGGTCCTATATCTGTTAAGCAAGCTCTTATAGCAAATCGTGGTGTGCTGTATAATTTTTCATTGAGGTAGAACAAATTATCACTGGTGACTACACTAGTAAAACCAAAATCAAATAAGAATACTACTACTTTTAACTCTAAACTTGTGAATTTTGGTATGTTTACAATTAGGCCCCTGTAGTAAGCTTCGTCAGTATAAACGGTACAATATCTGCCACTTTTAATCATCTCTTTTGGCATGCGGTAATCATTACTTCTTTGATTGTAGAAATTATTTATAAATTCATGAAATAGTGTTAATTCTTTTTCGAAATGTACAATCCAGAATTTGGATGGGTCATATATATTTCCGATGCGAATTCTGTATGTTTCTCCAATTCTCCATGGGATTTTATCAAAAGAATGAGGTATCTCATGTTTACATTGATCACAGTGATTAAGTATATATTCGAAATCTATTTTATTTAGTGCAAGTGCATTAACTTTCGTATTTCGTTCCATGCTTATCATTTAAAATAATAACCTATATAATACTTTGCTTTTTGCTTCTTTTTTAAATGGCCTACAAATTATGAAGAAGAAAAGACGTGTCTACGTACCTATTAGACGTTTAATTTTTTTAATTATTGGGGGATCGACAGGGTTTAAATATAAGTTTGAGATTGTGGTTTTGAACTATGGTAAAAATATTGATTGAATTTTGTTTTACTGACATGTTTTATACAAAAAATATGCAACCATGGTCAATTTCTAAAATCGTAGTAGTAGACACTACCATTAAACGTCAAAGAGAAAAGCGACGTAACCTACAAAAATTTTAAATAGGTTACATTTTTTTCTATGAGTTCTTTACTAGATATTGTAGATACAGAAGACACCAATACTCCTACAAAAATATCTTCTGTCGGCAAAATTTTTATTGGAGTTACAGGTAAACCTTAACCTTATTTTTGATTTGAACCTTCATTAATTTATTTTAGGTGGTGTAGCTTTAGGTTTAACAGTAATTTGTGTTCCATTTGTGAGCCCAGCACTTAGAAAGTATTGTTTACCCTATATACCAGCCACAAATGACCAAATAACAAATATATTTTCTGCTCTCAAGGGCCGAAGTGGTACTCTTTTGGATTTGGGGTCTGGGGATGGCAGGATTGTAATAGGTAATTAATAACAAAAAAAGTAAAAACTTTATTAATTCATATTTGTTATTCCAAATATGTTAAAGACTTTCACTTTCAAAAATCCAATTTTAGAAGCAGCTAAACATAATTTTGTTTCACATGGTGTAGAACTAAATCCATGGTTAGTTTTATTTTCAAAATTTAGTGCATTTAAAGAGAGCCCTTCAAATAAGGTAAAATTTTACAGAAGAGATTTATGGAAGTTTAACATTTCACATTATGATAATATAGTCATTTTTGGTGTCGAACAAATGGTAGGTAATAATGTTTATAATTTAAAATTATAAAATCAATTTCCCTATAATCATTTCAAATCTTTCTTGTAGATGAACGACTTAGAGAAAAAGTTTATAAAAGAATGTAAAATGGATTGTAATATAATTGCCTGCCGTTTTCCACTGCCAAATTTAATTCCCATTAAAACCATTGGACACGGAATAGATACTGTATGGGTGTACAGTTTAGAAAAAGCATAATTATAAGACTAAGATTATAGTTTTAATTTACTAAATCGCATTTATTTTTGAAACCATTTCTTCCACCTAAAACTTGTTAAAGTTTCACTTTTCATGTCACTCAAATAATAATACAACTTAATACTCATTTTTAACATAATGAAGCAATTTTAATTTGTTTAACACGAGAGATTTTGTTTTTATTTTGACAAATTTATGTTAAAAATTTTTAAGCAACAAACCTGAAATTTGCTGTGAATACCTATAAATCAAGATTTAAAACAAATTCTTCCAAAGGAAACGTCTTTTTTTTCAAATAATGGTTTATTATGAAATTACAATGAATTAATACAGTCTGATGGTTACAAATAATTATTTAGTGTACATTATGAGCTTACAATAAAAATTGACAAATTCCTTAATCTAAAAATCCATTAAAAACAGTTAAAAATTAGACACATTAAATAAAAAACTATACATATAAAACAATTTAATATTATCATCGAAAACTAATCATTATACACTATATGCATTACAGTAAATATACAAAAAAATATTAACCTGATGTCCCACTAATTTTTCAAAGGATACAATTTGATATTTTTTAAAAACTTCAATATTAATTCAGATTCTAAAAGGTTTAATACCAACAATTTTTTAAATTTTTTACTTCTAAATTCAAACTAACGATGTAAAAAGTTTTAAATAAAAATTATGGGACAATTTATACACACTCAAGGAGGGAAGCACGTCTTAACAATTCCTCGATGCATCCAAAATATTCCTTTAAATTCCCTTTGTTTCTTTTATTAATTTACTAACATCTATTTTGGCGCTACATTTGGCTCTTCAGTCATTCTACAGCCATACAGTACGAACTTGGAATGATTTTACTTGGTAGTCTTAGCGGTTAAAAATCGAAAAAAAAAAAAAACAAAACCAAAACAATTAATGTATGTTTTGACATTTGTAAACAAGGGTAAAATGGCGAAAATACATTAATCTGTAAACTTTGTCGTTTTTTAAAAAAAAATTAAATTTGACTTATACCACTAGTGTTTCGGGAGCCCACGTAAATAAAAAACATTCAACAGTTTAGAGAGTGATAATAAACTTTTATATAGTAAAGCAATTCATTTTTTGTGAAAAAGAAAAATTCTATGTTGCTAACACATGTTTCAAATTTGATTGAGACAGGAAGCAGATTTTTTGTTAAAAATATTAATTATGTTATAATATATTTTTAACAGCTTTTTTCATACGAGAAATAAGCTTAAATAGAATATTTTTTTGGGTTAAAAATGAAAGATTTAAAATAATTGTTAATAAGCCATAATTCTTTTTAAATAAAATAATTAAAAAATGTTGATAAAATTAAACGATTTGAGTGTGTTAAAAGTTATAAAATGTAAAAGTATATTATCACCCAAGTGTTTAAAATTTACATACATACTGAGTGATTCACATAATAAAATAATAATAAAAATAATTTATAAGTAGAGTTCAGTGATTTTTGTAATTAACGATAAAATGGTCTCTGAAAATAATATTTTTTTGCTTAGTAATAAATGATTATAGATATGGTGTAAATAAATTATATATAGAAGATGGCGGAAATTTAATTGAACACTATTGGGATTTCGTAAACCGTTAGTTACAAAGTTGATTAAATGGGGAAAAAGATGTGTATTTTCAAGAAGAATTTTCAGAGATATTTGTGAAAAACCGAAAATGACGATTTTCGTTTTATTTAATTAAGACCTCATTTATTAACATAGAAAAAAAAGTTTATAAAACAGGCCAAATATCGCTTAATATAGCGTAATCAATTTGTAAAACAACGTTTCGTCTTTGATTGTAGTTGTTATATAAGAACGTTTAATTCAGATATTTAACAGAAATTAATTTTTAATTAATTTTATTCAAAAAGATTTATAAATATTTTCAGTGAAAATGGAACAGGACTGTACTTAGCAAAATTCCTAAAATACAGTTCACTGTCGAAACCTAATAAAACAATTTCTCTCTCTTTTATATAGTAAAGCAATTCATTTTTTGTGAAAAAGAAAAATTCTATTTTGCTAACACATGTTTCAAATTTGATTGAGACAGGAAGCAGATTTTTTGTTAAAAATATTAATTATGTTATAATATATTTTTAACAGCTTTTTTCATACGAGAAATAAGCTTAAATAGAATATTTTTTTGGGTTAAAAATGAAAGATTTAAAATAATTGTTAATAAGCCATAATTCTTTTTAAATAAAATAATTAAAGAGCTTCCGAAATGAACTAATAAAACAATTAAATGTTCTACATGTTTGGATAGAAAAAAAAAATGGGGATTTCAAAAATGAAATAAAACGTACCGGCCCGTATTTAAGAAAAAATAGTTGACGGTGGCACTTCAAAGACGAAACGTTTTTTTAAAAAATTGGATACGCTATGTTAAATTGTATTTGTACTTCAATAAAAAAGCTTTATAAATTTTTTTCTAATTTTCAAAATTAAGGTGTTAATTAAATAAAAAAAAATCGTCAATTTCGGTTTTCCCCAATATCTCTGAAACCGGACCTGATATTGTAAATTTGAAAATACGCATTTTCTTTCACATTTAACCAACTTTGTATCTATAACGGTTTCCGAAATCCAAATAGTGTTCAATCAAATTTGCGCCACCCTGTATATAAAATTTTCAGAATTTTATATTTTTTTACAAAATATGAAACTGTTCTTCTTAAATGGCCACAGAGTAATAATATTATTTTCTATATTCACAAACTTACATATTTCTCAAATTTAGCTGGAAATTTTCAATTTGCGACTTCCTAAGATAATTTGTTGTTTACTTTCTTGCAATCTATTATGTGAAACACTGGATAAAATTCAAAATAAAAACAAATAGTATAAAAATCACAGGTTAACAAATCAATTCAAAGTTAACACTCATCATGTGTCACATATTCGCACTATGTATCTTCTGCTGTACCATATCCAACAGGATATCTGAGTACTGTTCCATGATATTAATAACGTTGTTCGGTCCGCTGGGACCTTTAGATACCAGATCATTGAGTTTTTTCACGGTGTCCGTTTGATTGACGTCGGTGGTGCCGTTGTTCTGCTTCAGTTCCTTGAGGATGCAATCATGGAGTATTTTGTGTGTACGGATCATCGACATTTTCACCCTGTCCATTCGGTCGATTTGAGATTCGGTGCTGTCGTCTGTTTCGCTTAGTCTATCGTAGAGTTTGACCACTTTTTCAGCCGTCGAGGTGAGCTGGTCGATTAAATCGTCGCATAGTTGATTAGAAACTAAAACAGGAAGGAACAGAAATTTAGGAAAAAAATTGTAGGAATAGGGATGGAAAAGTAGTGAAAAGATTGCAAAAATTATAAAAATGGTACAAATTCCTCTACATCTGCCCATTGCTGAAGTAGTTTCCGCACTATATGTCATCATAGCTAACATTATTTTTTAATATCACTAAGAAGGAGAATCTTAAGAAATAAGTATGAAAAAATCATGAACTTATTTAGATTGAAACCATTTTTTTTACAAGAAAAATTAAAATCCCACAATAAAAACGCATGAAAAATGTTTTGTCTTCTATTGCAATAGTTTTAATCTAAAAAAGTTCTTGATTGTTACATACTCAAGATAGCCTTATTAATTATTAAAAATGATCATAGCTCTAATGCTGACATATATTGTTCGAAGTATTAAACAATTTTACATACTTTGAGAGAGATTGCAATCCATTCAAACTCAAATACATTTTGCAAAGGTCAGGTCAGGGATTAATCTTACAACTCAGATTAGATCAAACCGTTAATTAATCTTAATTTAAACCAAATTAAAAACTCATGCAATGACAACATTGATAAAATCCACTTACTTTCCACCGATGAGTAGCTTTCGCTCGATTCAAAAGTTTCGTTGGTTAGCGTGTCGTCAAAGTGAATTGTGTGCCTTAAAGCTACAAAATAGAAATGAGTGTGCGGGTTACAGTTACTAAAAGCACAAATTTTTATAAAAAATTAACATGTTACAAAAAGCTGACAATATGTTTAAGCGTGACGTGTATGGCACAATGGTGATTAAAAATCAAAATAATCATCCAATAAACTAAATTTTATGTTTTTGTGGGACTAATTGACTAATTTTAAGGGGAACCACCTTGTAAACTGGTATGAAAAGTAAAAGTTGTGAGATTACTTTACATTTAAATGGTGCACTTTCTTCTGATCCTGATGTGTTCTAACCTCTATTTTAGGTGGCTTTCTTCCTCTATTATCTGAGCTTAAATTCTTGATGATTCTCCTAATGTTTCAGTCACTGAGGTGGTTCCCCTTCAAGCTAACTCATAATAAAGTAATTATTTGATTCAAAGAAAATATGTTGACATAAACTAGCTAATTTTTTTAAATTTGTAACAAGAAAAGTACAGAAACTTCAACAGGATGCCGTAAGGACATCTTAAAGATGTTTTATTGGTAATCCAGAATCAGAGCAAAGACTAAATGGTTTATAATAGGAATTTTTAATGAGATGTACCTTATGAGAATGCAAATAGTCCTAAATCGTACGATTTTTTTAATAAATGTGGACGATGAACTAAAAGCATGTCAAGATTTCTATTTAGAAAGTAAGTTTTCTTAAAATACCATATTAAAAAATAATTTTGAACGTTAAAATATGAATTAATTAATTATTCGTTATTTAAAATGATTCATGTTTTTATTTTAAATATCAAAAATGTACATACCTCGATTCTTTTCTTTGTTGTTCAAATGGCGCCTAGGTGTAATTGGAGGGCCATTTTCGAAAGACAGTGTCCTATTTCTTGGAGGGGCTGTAGGAGAATCCTCATCCGAAGTTGATATGTTATCTGTCGTACCCACTGTATTCAGATTACCTGAAAAATACAATAAAATGCCTTAACAATTTATAGAGAAAGCTAATAACTGATACAGATCCTGGTGACGTTTTCAATATTCCCGTACAAAGTGCTTTTTAACTGATCTAAATCGTTCAGTATTTATATTTGTCTGTGATTGTTTTTAGTTTTGTCGTTTGCTTCCCGAATACTGAACTTCAATACACCATGGGTTTCTGATTTTTGAAGTGTAGAAGTTATACATAATCTCTATTTTTAATTGTCATTGTTAAAAAAGGCAAAATCGCCTGAAGATATTTTTAATTGTGTCATAATGTTTTCAAAAACATTGCAAAGTACGATAGAAGTTCGATCAATTATTTGACATTAAAACTTTATACTTACTAGCAGAATAAGAATGCTTCTTACGACTCTGCAGGGATTTATTGTTGATTTTATTGTGTGAACTTATCGTCGGCCTCATCAACCTCGAAACCTTCTTTTCCTGCGTTTCCGGATCGGAATCCGATTGGTTTAGGACGGTACTCGACTTCGATCGTGTTATCGAATTGTTTTTGACGTATCTCGAATTGTTTCTTGACACGCCATTAGGGGCGGTAGTTTTCTTTCCTGAAACTGTTCGGAAAATATTTTAAACGGAATATTTGTCTTACTTATTATATGTTCGTTGTTTTATTTGAAGCATACAGTCAGTACTGCTATAGAAATATATGAAATAGCTGAGAGAAGACGTCTATAACGATATGCCTTATTTTAGTAGTGTTGCCAATTCCTGTAGAAATTCACAAAATGTATGGAAGCTGAGGCTGTTTGTGAATTGCAAAATAATGATATTTTGTATCTAGAGCATTTGACAATAGAGCGGTTTAAAATTAAGTGACGAATTGGCCAGGTTTACTAAAGAAACTGAAGTCAATCTCTCATAGATGATCTGGGACCTCCAACTATTTATTTGTCATATTGGTATTAATATTAAAAAAAATTATTATTTTCATTTGCTACTACTAAAATCAAACGATAAACTTAAAATACCATTTCCACATGTAAAAACGATGAAATTTTAAAGTGTCTGACACCCCTTCTGAAAGTTATTTGAAAACTCTAAACGTTTTTTTTTATCTGAGCTGGTCGACATTTTCTTGGTATAACTAAAAAAGAAAACGATCTATGGCAGTTAGAACATTTCTCAAATACTGACAGTGCGTTTCAAATAAAATATCTGCAAAGAAATAGAAAGAAGTTAGATAAGGCAAAGGTTTAGAAGAGAGAAGGGTTAGTTAAAGGAGTAAATGAAAGTAAGTAAATTTTTATCCATATAAGCATCCATTAAAATAATACAAGCAAGCCACGTATTTATTATCTCTTTAAATATTTTGTTACTACTGATTGTCACTATTCATTTGACATATTTTCACCTCCTAAATCAACTTTTAAACCTAACAGTTTATCTTCGATAGTAAATAATGTTTACACGATTTTATAGAAATATTAGCGACATTTTGGGAGCAATATTATAGCTTGCTGCTTTCAAAAATATCCGAATTTTTTGAAGATACTATAATAGAGAAATCATTAGCATAACTAACATGTCTTTACTTCGTTAAAGGAATCGCTAAGAATCTTAGGAATGGTGGAAAAATTATTAGTATATAGAAAGAGATAATTGCTGTTGATTCATCTGTACAGAAACATTGCAGATTTTTTGTCTGATTGTTAAATATATACAAGAAAAATAAAACTCGATTTAAAATGACGGAACAGTGTCGGGTAAGTTTTATTTTTGGAATTTTCCAAAGTTTTCAAGAAAATATGACACCATAACTAAAGTTTGAAATGAAAGTGCAAAAAATGATGAATAAAGTAAATGCGATTAAAAAATTTCCCGTAAAACTTAGTCAATCGTCAACATTAGATTTCAACAAAGAGACAATAAATACACTTTTGGCTTCAAGCCGTACTTACCTTGTTCGATTTTTCTCTTAGAAACAGAAGAAGTTTGCATACTTAAATCGCTTAAGCTGCAAGACCTACGCAAACTGCTATCTGGTGAGCTTTCGTCCAAATAGACTGAAACAACATGCAGAAAAAAAAATGAAAAAAATTGCCCCACCAAGCCACAACGTTCTTTTTTGATATTACTGAAAAGTTAAACAAATTTCACCGGCGACACCTGGGCTTATTGGTGGCAGTGTTGTTTTTTTGCAACTGTGGTTTCGGATGTCATGCAAAGTGTCGCCGACGATCAATGAATGGCAGTTTTTCAAATGTGTGTAAGTGGAAATACGGTAAATTTTTGCCATTTCCTGCAAGAACGTTTATTTGTATACAACCCGCTGTTTGATATCATTACCCTTTTTAAAATTGTCGTTTAAAATAATCAACTAAAGCCATAAATGACTGATTTTTGAACAATATTAAAATTTTGGAAATTTATTTTTTTAAAGAAATCACATAGGAATAATTTTGGATGAAAAATCGATTGAAATTATCGAAATTGAAAAAGAGAGTAAGTGAAAAAAGTGAAGGAAAAGTGCAAAAATACGGCAAAAATCGTTTTTTCCAAAGATAGCAAACTGTCATTTTGAAAAATACAGATGTCCTAGTCTAATAACGGATTTTCTGAGAATTTGTAGCTTTTTTGAAAATTGAAATTCATCAATAATAATAATAATAATAATAATAAATAAATATTAAATCTTAAAAATCCCAATGGGGTAATTTTGGATAAAGAATTGATTGACTTTATCTAAATTTACAAAAACAACTTGTTTAGTCGAAAAAGAAGTCGGGGTCGCTATAGTTATTTGCAATTCCGCTGATAGTTTATAATGTTTTACATTCATTATGTTTATTAAAAATGAAAGAATTATACTCGGCTAATAATAAAAAATACATATTAGGATTTCTTCAAATTGGGACTATCAAATATGTTTTAAATATTTAAATAAATCACCAAATTGTAACCGTAACCTCAAAATTGTAGCTTAGCGCAGGTAAAAAAAAACATGCAAAAAAATAAACGTGCAAGAAATCTGTAAGAAAAAGAAAGGATCTTCTTCAGGCAGCCATTTCTACAGCTTTTGTTTAACAATACAGGTCATGCTCGACATTTATTTTTATTCACCTTCAGCGACGGACTCATCTTCCTTCTTGGTTATGACAATTTCCGGTATGTTCCTAACCTCAAGCCTGTTATCCGGTCTTACGTCATAGTTCAGTCGACGTTCCACGAAACTGGGAAGGCTTAAATTTCTTCTTCTGAATCGGATCGGGGTGGCTTGGAGTTTAGTCAGATCATTGTAATAGCTTTGGGAATTCGTCATCGTTTCGTACATGCTTGACAGCGCTCGGACTTTCCCCGAACTCATGTTTTGTTTGAAAATGTCAACTAAGGTGTTAATTTTGTGCAACTTTCTTTGGATTGTGTTTAGAAGTTTTATGTTTTCCAACGCGAAGGCGATTGAGTCTTTCTTGCAAGGAGAATTCGTTTTTTTAAGGACGTTTTCTAACTGTAGGGCTGTATTTTTCGACATACCGCTGTTTTTGGACCATACGTTTACTTCCAGGCTATCAAATAACCGCTCTTCCGAACTGTGGGTATTTAAGTTCACTTCTAGTGAATCGTAGTCCATTTTTGACGGTGTGCTCTTTTTGTCAAGGCTATCATATAACTCGCTTAAGATGTTTTGTTCTCTTTTATTGCCAGTTTCTAATTCTCTGTCTATTATTTTTTCTTTGAAGTTTAGTTCTATCGTATTCTCATCAGTAACAATGTCTTGATTGGTGAGGTTATTCAAAACATCTTTATTTTTATTGCATTTACTGGTATTGCTGTAAAAATCTTCTTTCCTTATATACTCATAACTGGTCTTTGTCTTTCTTGTTTTAGAGCTATGCCTTCTTATGGCTTTAGGGGGTTTATGGCAAACTTTTTCGCTAGTTAAAAGACTTTTGGTGAATAAATGTCTGTCCAAACTTGAAGTTTCCTGTACCTGTTTGTTGGTGTTTTTCTGGAAGTTGACTTTTGACAGAGTAAAAGAATTATTGTCATTTTTATGATCTTTTGAACCAGTTTCAAAAATCTCAATATTAAATTCGGGTTTATTATTTAAAACATTGCACAGTTTAGCTTTATACTGATTATTCTTACTTGCTGAGCTCGGTATGTACATTTCACCTGTATTCTTTGTCTTGTGCGGTTGATTTTCTTTACTCTTTGAACTTCTGACAGCTTTAGTTTCAACAAAGAAACTTATAGGCTTTTTTTGTTCGAATTTGAGCAGTTTCTTCTGGAACTCTTCGCTACCTCTCACAGCTTTTTTCGTTACAATTTCTAGGGGTGTGGCAAAATCTGTTTGGGTTTGGCAAGTTTTTGTAGCTTTAATGATTATCGAAGGGTTATGCACGCATCTAACCTCACATTTGGGAACGTAGTCGTGGTTGCTTTGGGTACTAAAGTCGTGGTAGTTTTTAGGTAGACTGGAACTCATTTCTACGTCGAAAGGGGTGCACATGTTCTTAGGAACGCTTTGGGAGTGCGATATGTACTGATGAGATTTCCTATGCGATTCGAAAAGTATTTCCAGAGGGGCTGATTTGCATTCTGATTCTGTGGAAAGAACGCTTTCTAAGCTGGTGCAGTGGCTTTTAGATCTTCCTGAGAAAACATCGTAATCTAGTATGTTATCATCTGAAAGGATGCTATCTTGAGACGTACGCATATTCTGATTGAGATAAAAACTTTCGCTTTTAGGTATTTCTTCAAAATATTCTTCTTGGTGTTTGTAAATTTCGTTGTTAGAAACGCAACGTCTTGGTGGTACGAGCTTTTTATCTTTTTTCGTTCCAGCCGTAAGAAAGCAATAATCTTCTAGGGAGTCGGAACTGAAGTTACCATCATCTTCCTCCTTTTTAATTTCTTCTTTTTTAATTTCTATTTTACTGTCAAAGTTTTGTTCGATTTGTTCGTACTTTTTACTAAAATCTTCACTGAATTTCTCGATATCACTACAAATTTGTTTAAAACCATCTTCCGTAGATTGTTTTTCTAGATCTAAAAAGTAACTAAATGATTTTCTAGCAGCCGACGTTTCTTTGTTTTGCTCTACATAATCAGAGAATTGTCTTTCTTCGCTTACAGGACTAACCGGTAAACTTTTGTGTAATTTGTACTTAGCTAAGGTTTTATCCAACTGCAATTTTCTGGGACGGATCAAATCGTTGAGATTCCTCTCGGGACTTTTGTTGATGTCGCTTAATCTCGCGCCTACAACCGTATTATCTTTTGTGGTGAGTTCTAAGTTTGCCGCAGTGTACCTGTGACTCAAATTTAACATACAAGAAAGCTGTGAGGTGTTTTTGGCGATGTCTTTCATGTAACACCCGCAAAGTTGTAAGTCAGATGGTACAGAGTTGCTCTGCGGTAAGTCTGTGTAAGAAGTGCTGTTAGTTAGATTAGTAATGGATATGTTGCTGCAAGTATTAGAATGATGAGATGGGTTAGCTTCTGGGTCACACAAGCATTTGTTATGATTAGACGCGCCTAGTGAAATATCGTAGGGGGTATTACCTTGTTTTTTTGACCATCGGTCCCTTTCGGGAATGTGAGAGAGGTCGTGGATCGACTGGCTGTATTTTAGGGGACTCTGACCAACCTGGAAGTAATAATTTTACAGTAAAAATAAAAATGTGTATTTTATTTACATATAATAATGTGTATTTAATTTAAAGTAATGACGAAATTGGAAATTCAGTTTTCTGTAAAAATATGAAAACTTTTGTATACTACGTTTTTTTAGCACAAGTCAGCTGTCACTTGTCACTTTCAAGCTTTTAAAAGCCAGCTTAAGGTAAGGTATTAAATTGTTTTTTTTGCATTTTTTTAACCGAATGCTTAATATCTCAAGAATATTGTATCAAAATTTCAAGTTGATTGGAGCTGGACAAATTAGCCGATTTTTTCGCAAAAAATCGGGCTTTTCCCTTCAAAGTGTTTCAAAAAGTGAAAAATTGAAATGTCAAAAAACCCTCCCAGCGTTACCTGGGGAAAACTATTATCTAACGAATGAACTTTGATCTTTTGATTTAAAATGATCCAGCACCAAGTTATGAGAGTCACTGCAATTCTACTTTTTTCCGAGACACGTCCGAATAATTGCTGCTATTGCCCTATTTATTAATATTTCTTCGTGAAAATTTTATACAACATTCTTCGAATGTCATACTTTAATGTACCATTGGTTTTAATAAAGAGATTTTAACTGTGTCGTCACAAAAACATGCCTTTTTGTGTACGAATTAACCTTACCCTCCCTTAAGTTATGTCGTTTACAATTTTAACTTTATTTTTAAATTTAAACATCCTATTTAAAAAATCTGTTTCTCATATTGTCAAAAAATTAAAAACTAATTTGACAGATCTAGTTTCACGTTTTTAGGCTAAAAGCTAAATAAAAAAAATATGTTTTTTGTTCTTGCTTGCTTGCTTATTTTAACGTCTCTTTTCTGAACCTTTCAGACTAATTTGGACGGGACCTACAGCTTATCATGGGCTCCGAACCACGGTCCTCAATCACCTTAAACCCAGGGCTATGCCTTTGTTTTCAGGTGATCTACCGACTAACAAGTGTCTAAATGTGCCACCAACCACCCCTATCAGTTCCACGAGATATCTGATCTCATCCGGACTGTATACCGGCGTGAATGAAACTGCGTATGACACAAATACCTTTTTGCACTTGCCCAAAGTCTTATCTGACTTTTATTCCACTTGAATAAACAGTGACCAGAATAAAGGCTAGTGCCCTGACCAACTGAGCCGGGTCCGATGTTTTTTGTTCTTAAAATGATTGAAACTTGCGCCATTTTTTGACAGATGAAATCGATTTTGATGCTCTTGAGTTAAACGCAATTCACCTAAACTATTTTTGTATATTAAAATTTAAACTTACACTTTCCAATTTCTTTCTAGTCTCAGCTACCCGTTTACTCAATTCTTGTCTTCTCCTAATGGCATCTGGATCGTTTTTGGTCAGTTTTACAGCATTAATGGCTTCTTGGTTCCTTTCGTTGGATTTGGTTAAAAATTTGGAAGATATAGATGATTTATTTGCTAAAAAAAGGACAAGTAAGTTAAGCCTTCCACGTCTATTCATTGTGGACTTACATGGGGTGTGATGTTCGTTATCCATTCCGGACATACTTTCAAATGTAGACTGAAGATATCGCTCCCTACTTACAAGTTGATCTAACGATTCCGAACTCAATGAGTATAGAGACATTGGGTTTCTGTCAGTATTTTCACCGCTTGGAGTAGAAGCCTAAGATATTCATAATTAAACACATAATTTGTATGATAACGTTAAATTTTTGTATGTATTACCTCATCTTCATCATCGTCGGAATCATTGCTACCGTATGTTGAAGATGTCGCTTGGACGACTATCTGAGGGGCCTTTTTCTTTCTTTGAGATTTCCTGAGTTCATCTGCATCCATGTTTGTTACAGTAAATTCCCCACCACTATTTAATAAAAGAAATATAAAACAAATTTAACACCTGACTAAGTAAAAATATATCAATCTCGTCCCTAAGCTATCTGTCACTTGTCATATTTTATCTTATCGACACGAGTCTGCCGCTCACTTATCAAATTCAACGTTTCCTTTTTGCACAAGACAATTGTTAATTGACATTTCTTTGTCTATTATTTTCAGGTAAAAACGAAGGTAAAATTGAAATATTCGCAAATAAAAACAATAGCTTAAAAACTCGTGAGAGATCAATTGAGAAAAGTGCCAAAGTTGTGTG
This sequence comes from Crepidodera aurea, assembly GCA_949320105.2. Lineage (NCBI taxonomy): Eukaryota > Metazoa > Arthropoda > Insecta > Coleoptera > Chrysomelidae > Crepidodera > Crepidodera aurea. Next base: position 18,565,754 of record OX439474.1, on the reverse strand, counting down.
TGGAAGTTACGAGTTTCTGAAATACCTTAAAAATTCTTGAAAGTTCAATTTTACTCGAAAATGTAACACGAGCTAAATTTTGATATCAAATCTTTCCCTAAAGTCCAAAAAAGTCAGTACACACATCATTCGTCACTTGTCATATTCTACATTTTTTTTGACACGAATCAGCTGTTACTTGTCAATTTCAACCTCATTTATACACATGTCAACTGTCGTTCGTTTAATAACTTGTTATGTTCTCTTAATGTTTTTTAAGAAATCGAAATTTAAATGAACAAAAGAAAAACAGATTTAGTTGAAGATTCTTACCTGTGGGCTCCGGATTGTGAAGGATAGTAAATGGGCCGATGTCTGTACTCGTGGTCGGAATCGATATCGCCATCGTGAGCCGTGGATTCGACGTCGCCGATGGCGCTGTCGTCAGTCATTATTCCTCTCCTACTTTCGACTCGTGTCGTTAATTTTGACATCGACGTCGCTTCTCTCCTGGATTCAGAGTATTTGATCTCAGTTCCGCTGTCCAGTGAACTGTCTTTCGAGCCCCCATCAGAGTCCAATCGTCGGTCTTAAATTAAATGATCGTTATGGTTTAATGAAAATTAGTTTGGCACCTTTAAATCTTATGATGTTACTATTGGTTTTTATCGACTTACCAAGTGAAGGGAATGGATAGGGTTGATTAGAGTAAAACGACTTGACACCCATGGCGTTTTCTGCTCTTTGCGCCCATCTACCTTTAGGTGCTGCTACCCCTTTACTTAGACTAGAAGGTTGACTAGTATCCTCTGTTAATTGTTTCTTCGCCCACTGTGGAAGCTGACCTATGCTAAACCTACAAGTGATAATTTGGATATATTAACTCTAATGTTAAAACATTTTTCCATCATTAATTTTACTCTAAAAACTGACGTAAAATCGGCAAAGAGAAATTTATCAGATAAAAAAAGCACTTGTGTTTTTACTATTGAAAAATATTTGGTAATCATTTATGTACGGCATCTTTTGGAACATTTATCTTCTAATTACTTACCTATAATTATTATCAACAGTATTAATCCCATCGTAGAAATCGAAGGTACTACCGTCAGTGAACACCTCCTGTTCGAGCTGCTTGCCCTGTCGCATCGCCTGTTGGCTCAGCCTAGCGTGCATGGTCACCACCATATCGTGCGGTACTCGCCACACGAATATACAACCGTCACCGCTGGCCGAAATGAGTCGGCGACAGTCGTTAGTGAAGCGTAATCCTGTCGCTAGTTCGGAATGACCGCACATAGTCGCCATACACTCTCCCGAATAATAATCGTAGACCGACAGCGATTTGTCTGTGCAGGACGTTGCCAAATAAATGCCGGATCTGTCTAGGACAACCTGAAAAAAGACGAGAAAGCGTTTTAAGAATCCGGCTCGAAGGACCACGCTTTGTTGATATACAGGGTGTCCCACGACAAACTGTACATAGTGCGACTATAAGTACTATGTACAATTCGTCGTGGGACACCCTGTATACTAAAATGAGATCTTAATAGTGAATTTACAATATAAAATAATGACTACGAAAATAATTTATTGGGTTCCTTACCTTAATAAGTGTTCCATCATCTCCTGTACTACCCTTAAAACTTTTTGTATGTTTTCCAGTATTTACACTATAAATCCTAACGTTTCTATCCTGACATGCGGTAAGAACGTGTTTTTGTCCTGTATCTACTTCCATGTCGTACAGGGTGGTTTTACCAGTAGCAATATGCGCCCGCGTAAACTGTGGTTTGCCATTTAATTCGCCCAAAGACCTAAAATGACAAAATAATAACTAAAAATGTACATATCGGCACAAAGGATGTGAAATGAAATCACACAAGCTCCCAAGAACAAGGACATTAAAAATGTCCTAAACTGCACCAGCGCGCAGCGTCTGGACTTCAACAACTACTCCTTGGGCTATATGCCCCACCAGGTATTGAACTACGAAAGTCCCGACGTGGTTTGGTCGATTTTATCATTAAAGGAGCTTGCCATTCTTAGACCGGTTTCGGCATTATTGTGCCTCATCTGCAAGAAGCAGACAAGCTCGACATCCTATCTTTAAAGGATGTCTGAAAATGAATTCGCCCGCCTCATTCTTGATAAAAGTGGTTGCGTTATAGTAAGTGTATCACGAACGAGGAGAGCCCAACGCCATCTTCACTTTAATAACAAAATCAAAGTTTGCAAAACTGTAGAAAACTACACAAAGGTGGAATTTTTTGAACCATAAAAATTCCAAAAAAGGACCATGGGAGTGACAAAACTGCACAAAGGATGTGAAATGAAATCACACAAGCTCCCGAGAACAAGGACATTAAAAATGTCGTACACTGCACCAGCGTCTGGACTTCAACAACTACTTCTTGGGCTATATGCCCCACAAGGTATTGAATTATTTAAAACTGGCAAATTTTGGATTCAAACTGACCAATATTTCTCTTGTACCATTAAATTTACCTGAAGATCAGACTTTTATCAGCTCCACAAGACACCATTTGCGTGTTACCAGCACAGTGCAAGAATCGGACGGCTGTAATGGAGGACGAATGGTCGTCTAAAGTCTGGACAAAGTCGTAACCGTTTTGCATGTCAAATACGTGGATGAGACGATCTCGACTGGCAGAAGTCATCAAATTGAGATGAGGATCCGAATATTCTAGACATAAAACTTCTGAATCGTGCGCTTCGATTTTGCAGGTTTCCCGCAGTGTTGACAAGTCGTGGATGCGGATATTACCTAGAAATGTATAGCTACAAAAAACTGGATATATTGCATATTAATTCCTTACCTTCTCTATCTCCTGACGCTAAGTGTTTACCATCTGGACTTATCCTGATACATCTGACACCGTTTCTTCCGTCGTAAGAAGTATTTTCTTGTTTTTCTGTGGTTCCAGAGATATCCAAGTCTTTGATAAACGACAAATCTTTGTCTATATAAACAACTTTGAGTAATTCCTAAAATAAGATAATTTGTTGATTAAAAAAAAGACGTTCAACCCGGTGTAACTTACGTTGCTGTAAATGTTTGATTGATATATCCCTTTGGAATTGTTTTCGTTCATCTTGTCCAGCGTCCAAACCCTTATGGTGTCATCAGATCCGCAGGTTAAGAAGCTTCCGGGAGGTAGAGGACTGTTCGGTGGTGCCATTTCGACACCCCAAATGCAGGCTGAGTGGTAGAGAAATGAGAAAGATTTTCCCACCCTTTGAATGTTGAAGACGTCCCATACATATATGGAGTGATCGTTGTAGACGGAAGTAAGTTTGTTGTTCGTTTCGTCGTACGTTATGGCTACAGTATCGGGATATTTGGCATCTGGTGGAGGCGTCGCCATATGTCTAAATAAGAAAACAAACTAATTAATTTTTTGTTTACAAAAAAAATTGTATAATTCTTTATATTGGGTACAAGTCCCTTTTACCCTGAATGTTAGTTTTTCTTCAAACGTTTGAAAAAAATAAAATAAACTTTTTCAATGATTTTTTCCCCAATATTTAGGGCTAGAAATGGGGCAACTTGAATCTACACAAAGGGGTAGTTTTTGATTTAAAATAAATTGACATTATGATAACGTACGAAAAAAAAAATATAGAGTGAAAAGAGGAGGGAAAAGTATGAGAACTTTCCAAAAAATTGTGAAAAAAATCTGGAAAAATCAACATTCTAAAAGCGATGTCAAAATCTATTTTTTTTTCGACAGTTTTTAGTAGTTTTTGTTATGTTATTATTAAATTTTAAAGAAAAACCAATTTGCCTGCCATTTGGAAATTGAATAAGTTCATCTGGCAAAAATTGTATATTTAATTAATAAACAAAACTCTTTCATGTTTGAAGAAAATCAGAATATTTCACAAAAATCTTTTTTTTTTCTCGAAAAAATGCATTTATGGGATGATTTGAATGTGTTCAAAATAAAACTTACTGTATACTAGTTCCCAGGCTGACGTCCACTCCTAAATAATGGTTTCTGGGAAGTGTTGTTACAAATTTTAAAGTGGATGGATCGAAACATCTAACAATACCTTCCGCACAACCCACAAAAATATATTTTTCTCCTACAGCGATACAGTTGGCACTTGTTGTCTAAAAGAAGCAAAATAAAAGAATGTAATACGAAATTTATCTATAAAATAAAAGAAATTTATAAAGAAAGTAGAATAAAGAAATTTATCAAGAAAGCAGAATAAAGAAATTTACCAAGAAAGAATAAAGAAAGTTATCAAGAAAGTAGAATAAAGAAATTTATCAAGAAAGCAGAATAAAGAAATTTATCAAGAAAGTAGAATAAAGAAATTTATCAAGAAAGCAGAATAAAGAAATTTACCAAGAAAGAATAAAGAAATTTATCAAGAAAGTAGAATAAAGAGATTTATCATAAGAAAAAAGCAGAATAAAGAAATTTATCAAGAAAGTAGAATAAAGAAATTTATCAAGCAAGTAGAATAAAGAGATTTATCATAAGAAAAAAGCAGAATAAAGAAATTTATCAAGAAAGTAGAATAAAGAAATTTATCAAGAAAGTAGAATAAAGAGATTTATCATAAGAAAAAAGCAGAATAAAAAAATTTATCAAGAAAGTAGAATAAAGAAATTTATCAAGAAATTAGAATAAAGAGATTTATCATAAGAAAAAAACAGAATAAAGAAATTTATCAAGAAAGTAGAATAAAGAAATTTATCAGGAAAGTAGAATAAGTAGCTAAATTTTTATATTTTTAATTTTTTAATCTGTTTAGAATTATAGCGTGTTTGTATTTAGTGTTTTTTGTCTTTTCTTTTTTTTATGTATACATTGACGAATCCTATACAATTTTGTAATTGTCTTAAGGAAAATAAAGAATTATTATTATTATTATTATTATCATTAAAGAAATTTATCAAAAAAGTAGAATAAAGAAATTTATCAAGAAAGTAGAATAAAGAAAATAAAAGAAGTTTATGAAGCGAAATCAAAATCAGGAAATTGATAATTTCGCATGAATTTTTTAATAATAAATTACCAGAGTAACAAAATATTGAAAGGAGTGTAGTAGGATATGTACATCATATTGTATGAGTTCTTCAAGGGTCTTAACTAAGCCTCTTACTATTTAATCGACTTATGTATGGTATTCAGAGTATCTTAATCGATTTTATTTACAAAATGATATGTGGGCAATGTTCTCTGTAGCTGATATTCATAAAAACGTACGTACCCTTAATTCTACCCATTTATCTAAAAGTCTTCTATTGTTGAATTCGCAGAGAAGGCCCGACCTCGTAATTACGTACGTACTGTCAGCGCAATCTGCTCTGCCACATGCTACATCACAGAAATAGTTATTCCTTTGATCACCCAAAATGGCCGATCGACCCATTAGTGGAACCGTATCCTTATACTAAAAAAAAAATAAACAATTTAAAAAATAATAATACAACTAGATGACTAAAAGCTCCAATCTTTCTCCACATCTTAGTTGTTTGCTTACCTTGGCGTTCCCATATTCCAGGTACCAGAATTTGACATGCCTATTACCGACAGTCACAAAATAGCTGCCGTTTTCGGCAAAAGCTATAGCTTTGACTTTCGTGCTAACTTTGTTACTGGCCACTTTGATGTTGTTTTTCCAATCCCAAACGTTCACTATCATATCATGTTGAGTACCTATGCTTACAACGTATTTACCTGTCGGTGAAAATGCCTAAAAAAAATAAACACTTAGACTGAAACTGAACAACAAAAAATCCTCTACACATGAGTATGGCAAATTATATTTTTATATGTCCAATAGACCAAAATAACAACAGATAAGACGAGATGAGTCAAAAGCATATGTTACTTAAAATTGAAACAGTTACTCTAATATTATATAATTTTTGAACTTGAAATTGGGAAGGTTAAAGGAGACACCAAATAAAAAGATTCTGGTGAGAAATAGAAAGGAGTGCTATGAAAAAATAATTTTGAATTGGTTGTTTTTCGGAAAATTTCATAAAACCTCTTCTATAGATGCATAGTCACGGTGAGTTTTTTAAATAAAACGTAGAAAACTTACCACGCAGTTGATACCAAATTTGTGGACCAAAAATTCGGCGACTTGTTGGGGTTGTGGAGCTAAACCTGGATGACCAGACTGTGGGTCTGATTGGAGATCCCATACTCGAACTGCAGGTTGATGCCCGCACTCCCCTGAAAAGAAAAAAATGTTTGAGATTCGCAGAAAATTTTTTTTTCGCCTACCATGTCTGAAAATGAATCATATCAACCCTAAAAATCAGACCGAAAGTAATATTTCCCGCCATTGGGCCGCAAAAATCAAAAAGAACACGATTTTCACTATCAACGTACCTTTGACTTTGACATTTCACATACATTTTCATTAAACGTCAGTGTTGAATCAAGAGAATTAAACTTTAAAATAAAAATACGTTCTGATTCTGAATAATTGTGATTATGTGAATTAGTGAAAATGAATAGTACCTAATTCAGGCAGTGATGAAGAATTTACGAATACCCTACCAGACTTGCAAGAAGAAGGTAGGTAGTAATGTTTCTCTAAATTTGTTACTTAACAAGACAACGCGCAATGGTCCTAACAACTGGAAATAATATATTATAAATAAATTGGTACATTTTTATTACTTAAGTTGCTCATTAAATTCTGTCTGTATTTATAAAATTAAAGATTTTTGTTTTTTTTTGGTAGGCGAAAAACAGTTGTGTGTCACACATGCAGAAAACGCTTTAGCAGCCCTTAGCTCGCTCGCTCATGCAGCTAATAGGCTCGGGCTGCTAAAGCTCATTTTCTGCCCTTGTGACACAATATACTATATTATTAAGTACATCAATAGTTGTGTGCGTAAAAAATACTTTACAACAATGATTAATAATAATAATAATAATAGGAGAACATTATTAAAAATCTACAAAAATTATTTTATACAAAGTATCAACACTTCACATTGAATTTTCTTTTGAAAGTTGCTTTTTATTGTTCTGTTGGCACAAAACTTACAAAGCGATGTTTTAAAATCAACCCCATTTGATTTAAATTCTACTGTGTATTTTTAGCCGTGTAGAGACTGGAAATTCCATTGTTTGCAGTGAACTAACGAGGAAAAATAAAATAAAGAGCATTTAAGGTTTTCTTGTTAAGAAATGTGAGATAGTTTTTGAACGCCGATTGTTATGGGGCAGCAATTAAGCAGAAATTTTTTTACCTGTAACAATATATCGCCCACATGCTGAAAACGCTAAAGATGTTATGGTTTTTCTACTCGAATTGATTATATGACTTTGCTGTTCAGTCCTGGTGTTAAAAAGAACCACCGTGCACCTGAAACAAAAAAGAAAGAAATTAATATACTGGTTAGGGATTTCGGAAACTACAAGTACTGGATTAATATTTATTTTTATTATTTTTTACGAAATACCCATTTACAAAGTAGTTTTCAAAATCATAAATAAGTAAAATATAAAAATTACTATTTTCTAACGAGCAAACTCGCATTTTTAAATATAACGGGTGAAACAATAACTGTGCATGCAACTTTAAAATTTCTATATTTTTTAAGATAATTATTTAAAATTAAAAATGTCTAGAAACAAATGAATTTATTTTCAATTCAATAATTTAAATTACTCATAATAATTATTTTCTAAACATAATCTTACTCAATACTCTCAATACATAGATGGTAGCACATCTAAAAATCTTACTCCTGTGACACTTTCATCTTATTCTTCAATTCGATTACATTTTGATTTGCTTGCCGAACATAATTTCTTTAGTTCTATATTTCGATTTGAGAACCATTGAGATAATCGAAAACAAAAAAATCTAACAGAGTAAGATCTGGTAAGATTGCAGATCGTCTAGGTCTTGGAAATATGCTTTTTCCGGGAGAAGTTAATCTCGAATGCGATTTTAAGATGTTCAAATGAGTTAGATAAATAATTTTTTAAGATAATTTTAGAATATAAGGGATTTTTACTAAGTTTGAATGAAGTATTGGGCGATTTAAATGTCTTTAAAAATGTTCTTCTATATTTTTAATGTCTCGGTAAAGTTCACGATCTATAAATTTATTTGGGTAGTGAACTTTACCGAGACATTAAAAATAAAGAAGAAAATTTAAATTGCCCAATACTTCATTCAAACATAGTAAAAATCGCTTTTATTACAAAATTATCGGAAATAAATTTAATTTAAAAACTGTTTTTCAAACAACCAATAAATTAAAATTCCATGCGAATGTAATAACTTTTATAGAGGAGAAACATCTAGACCATTTCACATTAGACTTAGTGAACACCAATCATACATTAAAAATAAACAATTCAAAAAATCAAAAATATGTGAACATGCTTGGGATTTTACATACAATGGAATTCTTCAACTAGATTATTAAAAGAAACTAAATAATTATAACAGCAAAGTTAAAGAAGTAGCACTGATATGCTTAAATAATAATGAATGTGTTTCTAATTGTTCGGTCGATATTTCAAAAATTTGGATGCCTATTTTACAAAAACAGTTAATTGCAAAAAGGATACCCTCTATAGTTTATAAAAGACAAACGTTCTAGCCTCAATTTATTCAGTTCAATGTTCTATGGCAATCAGGAGGCTGCATGTGGCTAAGATATTGCAAATTTATTTAGGGACTTCTTTCAAACTGTGTACACTGTTAGTGATGATCTACCTCATAATACTGGTGATGAAACTAGAGACGAGAACCTAAGTAACAATATAAAGAGCTTTGCAATATCAAAAACTGATATTTTCAATGAAATTTTAGGTATTCCAAATAAGTTAACATCAGATGGTGTTCCTAACTTTGTATTAAATAAATGTGTCCGCACAATTGTTTTACCCTTATTTTTACTTTTCAATAGCTCGTTGGAATGTTCTATTTTTCCTGTTAGCTGAAAAGAAAGCAATATTGTTCCTATTTTCAAAAGTGGGAAAAAGAACAACATTGAGAACTACCGTAATATATGTATACAATCTGATGTACCAAAATTATTCGACTGTCTTGTTAGCAAACAATTGGCTTAGCAATATAAAGGTCTGATCTGTCAGGAACAACATGGTTTTTCCCAGAACAGATCAACGGTTTCAAACTTAACAATCTATCAACTAAATATTCTTCAAAACATGGATGACAGAAAACAAACCGACTCGATCTACACCGACTTTTCAAACGCATTTGTTTTGTGGTGGAAGGGGGCCATAGCTCGCCTCTTCTTTTGAACGTTTTTGTGAATGACATTGTTGATTGTTTTTTGAATAGCCAATGTGCTAAATTTGCAGATGATCTTAAGTTTTGGAGAACAGTAGAGACCCTTCGCGAGCAAGTTCTCCGTCAGGAGGATTTGAATCGTTTAACAGGATGGTGCTATATAAGTTTTTCCCGTAAAACTGATATGATAGCAACAAACTACTTTATCAATGATCAGCAACTTGATTACAAATCATCAGTAAAAGATTTAGGTGTCATTTTTGATGAATAATTAACATTCGTTTCAAAAAATGTGTTAAAGGGTTAAATCCAGATGTTGTTGGTCAGACCTATAACTGATAGATTGCATCCTGGACTAGATTATTAGTGGTAGCAGAAAATTAGTAGGACGTTTGCATAAAACGTGTATTTTACTGGGTATTCCATGTTTTCTCTAGATATTATTGACGTCGTACTCAGTATGGATCCCTATGGAACGTTATTTGCTCGTAGGATTGTTCGAATGTTTTTCCGTTGACATTAATCTTAGAGATTATATGAACAAAAAATTTGAAAGTTGACTATTTAGTATGATCGTATAAAGTAATATAAGTACGTATTAAGGAAATAAAACAGCAACTTGTTGAATTATAAAAATCATTAGCAAAAACCACCTTCATCAAAATTTACTTTCTAATATAATTGACTACTACTGAATATCCTGCCGCTTTTCTCAACCTAACTAGAAAAATTGACTTCCTGATCGCGATAAGCCGATCTTAAAATATGTATGTTAATAATTATCAAGTTTCACTTTTGTACCAACAGACTGAGACATAACTAATTTTATTGTGTCTTATATGTCTAAGGTTCTCTTCATTCACATGTCTGAGGATTAGTTCCTTCCTTTATAAGTTTCACAATTTGTCTTATTATAAGATTAATGTTACTTATTTACATTTTAATCAACGGTTGAGGAATTTTGCGTATTTACCGTATTGTGTTATTTATTGAACTTAGCCTTTACGGGCAATGATGGGATATTGCGCTTTTTTTAATTAATATGCTATGAATGTAAGATCAATTTCCGCGTTTAAAGAGATTATTTTTCTTGAAATTTTCGTTTAAACGCAACACTCCTTATTCGTCAAAAAATAACTATTTTAGAATTTGTCGTAATTTTACAAACATTTTCACATTTTTTTTTATTCTCCCACACTTTTTTCCCATAATATTATATTTTCCTAAAATTTCATACAAAATTTATTTTTAATGTGGTATTTTCATTTTTCTTGTAAATTGAAATTGGGAAAATCGTCAAGAAATAAGTTAGTGAGACTATTGGACATGTATTTTTCAAACGACTATCAAAGATAATTTCGTAAAATATGATGAGGTAGGACGAAGAAAAAGATTTAGAAATTTAAGATTTTTAAAACTAATAGTGCATTTGCCTATTATGAAAACTTGAATTTAGTTGCAAGTGAAATTTTTATCAAACGACTTGAATTTATAGATGATAGCACATTTACGAAAAATCCAGAAAAAACACATAATACTATCCAGATTATTCCAGATATATAAGATATTCCTTTTTCTAAGAGATGCATACAAACACATTGATTACTTAATGAATACCAATCATACATTAGAAAGAAACAATTCGAAAAATCAAAAATATGTGAACATGCTTGGAATTTTAGCGATAATGTACAGTGAAATTCTTCAACCGGATTATGTATTCAGAGGTTTCATTAATCTATTTTAAAAAATATATATCTTATGGGATTTAAACTTTAACATTAGGCGTTAAAAGATAATAAGGGTGTTATTACAAATACTTCTTACATTAATCATCAAAACAAATAAAAAAAATGCAATTTTCTTTAATTAAACGTACAATAAGGGATCGGTGGCGACAATAACATATTTTTTTAAATTTTATTTATTACATCACAATAATTAATTCCTAATTTATATTCAAATTAACGTACACACCTTTAAAATTTGCCCATCCAACCGTTAAAAATTTGGAAAGGCTCAAGTACTTACTGCCCACTGATAGTTATTGTAGATAAGCTTAAAAGTACATTTTAGAAACTTTTTTAACAGGAAAGTCTAAATACATCCTTCATAGATTCAACAAATAATTTTTAAAGTCAATTTTACATTATTTGAAAATGTTACAACCAAAATGTTTCTAGAACTTACTGAAATTTTCCCAGCGATTTATTAGATATTATAAACGATATAAAAGAAGGATAATCCTTCATTTAACGTTGTGCAATCGTAATTCTATATAAATTAATAATCATTATTATAATTATCTTATAGTGAACTGGGTTATACATCTATCTTTTATGTCTGACCATTTATGGTGTACGTTGAAAGATTTATTTTCCAATTATAACGGCCTTCCTTAGAAGCTGATTAGATCTGATAATGCTCAATTATAATAATAAAACCGATTAAGATATTTAGGGCCACACTCGACAAAATAATAAGGATGTGACTTATACATGAAAAAAATTTTACTTTGTTTCGAGTTACAGGGGCTTATTCGATTAAAGAAGAATTACACAGGCCCACAAAAAAAAAGTGTAATGAACTTTTTATGTATGGATTTTGAGCCGCTGAATCCATTATATATACGGAATTTTCCGTAGGCTAGGGCAATTCTGAGTAGCTAGATGAAAATTCTGATGACAAAAATGAACGCGGCAACTCAGAAGAAGGAAAGATATCATCTTTTCCGTACGAAAGAGGCCTGCATGAAACTTCGATTTTTCCCTAGGCTAGGGAAATTCTGAAGTACTGTGGAACATTTTGTACGTCAGATATGAATTTAGGAACTCAACATACGAAAAAATATATAAGATTTCTTGCGCAAAACTAGAACCTTCCACATATCACAAGTTTTTCTCAACTTAACACTTTTTCCCCTAGGCTAGTGGAATTCTGAGGGACTCTAGCGAAATTCTACAGTGAGATTAGAACTAAGCGCCTCGAGATACGTGAAAACATTATCGTTTTGCGTAGATCGAAATTGCTTTCACAGATACTGAAATTTCTAAGATTTAACGCATTTCCCCTAGGCTAGGGGAAAACTGGGGGGTCCAGGGGAGATTCTGAGTGCGGATTCGGATTCAGCGGCTCAAAATCCATGGGGGTAGTATACTCACATAAAAAGTTCATTCCACTTTTTTTTTGTGGACTTGTGTTATTCAATTATTTAATTATTCGATGAAAGAAAATAATAATAATAAAGGGATATTCTTGTTAAATTTAGTTTTAATTTGTTATTTTTAAATGGTATTCGAAATCAAATCAATTTATTAATGATTAATTAGTTTGCGTTTTCTATGTTTTATTTTAGTAAGTATCTTATATTAAGTAAGTATATTAAGTATTTCTATATTTTTTGACGAAACAAGTCACTGACTTATCGTCTGAGGTATACTTTATTTAATTACTATTTTATTCACTTGTACTTTTATATATCGTTCATTTATGATTGAATAAAGTTATTATTATTATAAAAAAGATCAATTATTATTAAAAAAAAACAATTAATTAATTTATCAATCAGACTTTTTTATATGAATCTATTTCAATTTTAGCTTCAGGTAATGTATTCCGATTTAAAAATAATAAATTAAAGTGTAAAAAAAGTTCAATTCTTCACGGATTTGTCTATATTTATTCAATAACTCGTGCAAAGTTCATAGTATACATAATTTTTATTGAATCATGGCTGTTTTATTTTCTAATTTACTTCTATACTCCTCTGGGTTTGTATCAGAAAACATAGAATTCGACGTTTTTTATTTTGCTTTCGAAAAATCCAAACAGGATTCAGAATACCTTTCCGTGACAAACGTTGAAATTTCTCATCAATTTTAAATTACCTGCAGGAAATGTTCTAATTGGATAGATTGGCTTCTTCACTGAATTTTCGAAAACAGGTCACTTTCGCAGGATCATTTTCATCAATTTACATACACGAAAAAACATTTTCACTAAATATTTATCATAAATGTTTTTGTCTGGGTAATTTTGACATTGAAAAATGTTCCTCATTTACAGAAAAATGGTAAGATTATAATATTTTATAACGATATTTTATCAGTTTTTAATTGATTTAATTAAAGCGTCGAAAACATGACAAATGAATATTGAAAGTGATAAGAATTTTTTTAAATAGTGAAGATTCTCTAGTAAATATTTCTATAAAATAATAAGAGTATACTTGATAAGGTGAAATTTTAAAATTAAAACTACAAATAACAAAAATTCAAAGGTTTGATAAATATTAATTGTATTATGTATTAATATAAATAATAGCTATTTATGACAAAAGTGGCATTTTATTTCGTGAGTTAAGCATCCCACCATTTACAGAAACCAACTAACAGGTTACTTAAAAAATTTCAGTGGATCTGTTAATTTGTTTTGGACAAAATGTAAAAAAAATGTTTTGTTGTCGTAAACATTAAAGTAAATATTATTTGTAGAGTAATATTACAATTTATTTTACTTTATTAGTGCCACTCAGTGTACCGGGTATATAACAATAGGCGACCCTTTTATAATCCCAGACTATTTCCCTCGTCTTAATTTCCACCACTCACAAACGCGCAATTTTGAATTACAAATGGTTTCTAGACGAAAAAACTGTATGACAGCTCCTGTCAGTAGTTTTTTCGAGTTTACCCGCGGCAAAACTTGACAGCTGTTGTCACCAAAAATTACAATACTCATTTCGGAAGCTCATAGTGGTTTGTATTTTAATTTCTCTCTCTTTCCACTGGATTAAAACCACTTAGTTGTTAAAAAAGTTTTTTTATTGACGTTTCGGCTTTCCAGATCGAAAGCCGTTATCAAAATGACATAAAATAAATAAATTTACTAGAAACAGAACACTTGATAATCTTGCAAAAATATGACATCAACATAGTATACATAGAATAAGATTTTGAGATTGAAGATGTCAAAATCTGTTTCAATCATATTTTTGTGACGTTTCTGGGAACGAATTTTTGAAAGGATAGCGCATTTGCATATTATAAGAGAATTTATACTTCGTCATAAATGAAGTTTTCTTATTAATATTATCATAAGAAAAAACCAGATAAAAACTTATGATACTATCCCGATATAGAGGGTATCCTTTTTGCAATTAACTCTTTTTGTAAAATAGGTATCCAAATTTTTGAAATATCAACCGAACAATTAGAAACACATTCGTTATTATTTAAGCATATCAATGCTGCTTCTTTAACTTTGCGGTTATAATTATTCGGTTCTTTTAATAATCTAGTTGAAGAATTCCATTGTATTTTATGACCAAAATCCCATGCATGTTCACATATTTTAGATTTTTCGAATTGTTTATTTTTAATGTACGATTGGTGTTCATTAAGTCTAATATGAAAAGGTCTAGATGTTTCTCCTATATAAAATTTATTACATTCGCATGGAATTTTGTAAATACAATTTTTTGTGTTTTGAATTTCATTAAAAGGTTTTGTATTTACTATTAAAGATTTTAATGTATTATTAGTTTGAAAAACTGTTTTTAAATTAAATTTATTGCCAATCCTTCTAATTTTTTCGGATAATTTTGGAATATAAGGGATTTTTACTATATTTGAAAGAATTATTGGGGGGTTTAAATTTTGATCTTTAGTTTTGATGTCTCGGTAAAGTTCACGATTTATAAATTTACTTGGGTAGTTGTTCTTAATCAAGACAGATTTAACAAGTGATAATTCATTATTTAAGATATTGTCATTTGAACAAATTGTTTTTGCTCTATCGGAAAGAGATTTGACAATACCTCGTTTAACACAAATTGAGTGGTTTGAATTAAAATTTAGATATCTATTTGTATGTGTTTCTTTTCTAAAAACTGATGTATCAAAACAATTGTTGTTATTGTGTATTAGTACATCAAGAAACGGTAATTTTTTATTATTTTCAATTTCAATTGTAAATTTAATAGTAGGTTCCGAATTATTAATAGTATATAAAAATGTATCAATATTTTCCCTATCGTGTTGCCAAATTGCAAAGATATCATCTACATATCTAAACCAGACAGAAGGTCTTAAATTTTGTTTGTTTACAATTTCCATTTCAAAATTCTCCATGAAAATATCACACAATTTTGGTGATAAAGGAGAACCCATTGCCATGCCAAAATTTTGCTGATAAAAATCACTATTTAATTGAAAATATGTAGTTTTAATACATAGTTCCAATAATTCTAGAATTGCTGAGACGCTTAATTTAGTTCTATTTATTAATGTATTATCATTTGTCAACTTTTTTCTCACAAGATTAAGAGTTTTATCGACAGGAACATTTGGAAATAAACTGACTACATCAAAACTAACCATTATATCTGAATTTGTAATTTTGATTTTTGATAATTTTTCTAAAAAATGTTTTGAATTTTTGATAAAGGAATTAGTATTTCCTGATAACGGATCTATTATTTTAAGTAGAAATCTTGCTAAATTTTGACAAGGTGAATTTATAGAACTTATTATTGGTCTTAATGGTATTTGTTGTTTATGAATTTTGGGTAAACCATAAAAATGTGGAGGTTTACTATAATGAGAAGTAAGAGATCTTCGTTCTTTATCACTTAGGAATTTTTTATTTTTATATAAAGTTTTGTAAATTTTGTTTTCAATACTAGTAGTTGGATCTTTATTTAATTTTGAATAGCTACCGTTTTCAATAATTTCGTTAATTTTGTTATCATAATCTGTTTTGTTCATGACAACCGTCGCGTTACCTTTATCTGCCGGAATTGTATTGTCATTTTTTAAATTTTTAATTGATTTAAATTCTGCGGGGGTTAAATTTTGATTAATTTTGTAAGATTTTTCTAATTCAATTTTGCAATGTACCTTGTATTCGTTGCTTAAGTCAGTTGGTAAATTTTGAGAAGCGTTTTCTATAGAACTAATAATATCAAATTTTGGTACATATTTTGGAGTTACCGAATAATTTAAACCTTTAGCCAATAATAAATTTTCTGTGTGATTAAGATCTCTACTTGAAATATTTATTACCGTATTTAAATTTTGTTCTGAATTTCTAAGGTTGTAAAAACTTTTTTCTTCAATTAGATTATTAAATTTTCTTAATTGTCTATTTTTGGTACAATTGAATTCTTTCTCATAACTATTTAAAACACAATGGATTATTTTATGGAAATCAAATCTGGATACCTGATTATACAAATATGATTTAATATCCTCGATATCTTTTTCTAAATTAAATTTATTACACCTATGGAACTGAATCCTCTCTCTTACTATCGCGTGCTCTGCTCTATTTAAAATTCTCCATATCTTGTTGTTCTTTATTGGAGTTTTAAGTCAATTGTATTGTCATACCGGCAGATAAAGGTAACGCGACGGTTGTCATGAACAAAACAGATTATGATAACAAAATTAACGAAATTATTGAAAACGGTAGCTATTCAAAATTAAATAAAGATCCAACTACTAGTATTGAAAACAAAATTTACAAAACTTTATATAAAAATAAAAAATTCCTAAGTGATAAAGAACGAAGATCTCTTACTTCTCATTATAGTAAACCTCCACATTTTTATGGTTTACCCAAAATTCATAAACAACAAATACCATTAAGACCAATAATAAGTTCTATAAATTCACCTTGTCAAAATTTAGCAAGATTTCTACTTAAAATAATAGATCCGTTATCAGGAAATACTAATTCCTTTATCAAAAATTCAAAACATTTTTTAGAAAAATTATCAAAAATCAAAATTACAAATTCAGATATAATGGTTAGTTTTGATGTAGTCAGTTTATTTCCAAATGTTCCTGTCGATAAAACTCTTAATCTTGTGAGAAAAAAGTTGACAAATGATAATACATTAATAAATAGAACTAAATTAAGCGTCTCAGCAATTCTAGAATTATTGGAACTATGTATTAAAACTACATATTTTCAATTAAATAGTGATTTTTATCAGCAAAATTTTGGCATGGCAATGGGTTCTCCTTTATCACCAAAATTGTGTGATATTTTCATGGAGAATTTTGAAATGGAAATTGTAAACAAACAAAATTTAAGACCTTCTGTCTGGTTTAGATATGTAGATGATATCTTTGCAATTTGGCAACACGATAGGGAAAATATTGATACATTTTTATATACTATTAATAATTCGGAACCTACTATTAAATTTACAATTGAAATTGAAAATAATAAAAAATTACCGTTTCTTGATGTACTAATACACAATAACAACAATTGTTTTGATACATCAGTTTTTAGAAAAGAAACACATACAAATAGATATCTAAATTTTAATTCAAACCACTCAATTTGTGTTAAACGAGGTATTGTCAAATCTCTTTCCGATAGAGCAAAAACAATTTGTTCAAATGACAATATCTTAAATAATGAATTATCACTTGTTAAATCTGTCTTGATTAAGAACAACTACCCAAGTAAATTTATAAATCGTGAACTTTACCGAGACATCAAAACTAAAGATCAAAATTTAAACCCCCCAATAATTCTTTCAAATATAGTAAAAATCCCTTATATTCCAAAATTATCCGAAAAAATTAGAAGGATTGGCAATAAATTTAATTTAAAAACAGTTTTTCAAACTAATAATACATTAAAATCTTTAATAGTAAATACAAAACCTTTTAATGAAATTCAAAACACAAAAAATTGTATTTACAAAATTCCATGCGAATGTAATAAATTTTATATAGGAGAAACATCTAGACCTTTTCATATTAGACTTAATGAACACCAATCGTACATTAAAAATAAACAATTCGAAAAATCTAAAATATGTGAACATGCATGGGATTTTGGTCATAAAATACAATGGAATTCTTCAACTAGATTATTAACCGCAAAGTTAAAGAAGCAGCATTGATATGCTTAAATAATAACGAATGTGTTTCTAATTGTTCGGTTGATATTTCAAAAATTTGGATACCTATTTTACAAAAAGAGTTAATTGCAAAAAGGATACCCTCTATATCGGGATAGTATCATAAGTTTTTATCTGGTTTTTTCTTATGATAATATTAATAAGAAAACTTCATTTATGACGAAGTATAAATTCTCTTATAATATGCAAATGCGCTATCCTTTCAAAAATTCGTTCCCAGAAACGTCACAAAAATATGATTGAAACAGATTTTGACATCTTCAATCTCAAAATCTTATTCTATGTATACTATGTTGATGTCATATTTTTGCAAGATTATCAAGTGTTCTGTTTCTAGTAAATTTATTTATTTTATGTCATTTTGATAACGGCTTTCGATCTGGAAAGCCGAAACGTCAATAAAAAAACTTTTTTAACAACTAAGTGGTTTTAATCCAGTGGAAAGAGAGAGAAATTACAATACCTTTGATAACAAGTAATTATGGTCTCCTAGGACATCAGAAAATGACGCTAAACAATTTTTCTGATTTTATTGTCAATAAATTTTGTAATATTGTTTTTAAACGGTGCTAGACAGCTTATGTAGTGAAAATTAGTCGCTTTGGAAGTGATTCTATGACTAATATTGATCTGGCGATTGAGAAAAGTGTACCGTACAATTGGAAGAATACTACGCAATGGTTTTATTATGGGACGAAGATAGTACCTATAACTTGCCTGGAACAGTAGAATATAATCTCTCTATTTCTCTTCAATAAAACGGACCAGGGTGGAGAAAAAAAATGGCCGATAGTAAATGGCTGGTCCCTCACACGAAGAACCCTACCTTTTGTCTAGTCCGTCTTTTAAAAATTCTAATGATTAAACGTTCATCTAGAATAACAACTGATAGATTATTCTTAACAGTAAACCCATCATGGAACAAAGAACAATCAAGTGGATGGTACAGAAATACTCCAGTGGGAAAAAAGTAACTTTCGAAATGGACTAAAGAAGCAGCAGAGAAGGCAGGATTAAATACAAAAGAAATAAAAATAAGAAACCACTCTATGCGGTCGACAGCAGTCAGTAACCTGGCTTAAGAAGGGGATATATAATAGGTAGTATGTTTTGTAAGCTATGTGTATGCACTCATGAAATAGTCTTGTCAAATACTATTCGGGCATCTAATTTTTCCTGTGAAAAAAATTAGAAGCCCTTATGATATTACTTACGATAAAATGACCTGAATACAGTGCATAGTCAGCAAAAGGATTGAGTTCCAAACTAGTTTTCGTTCCTTACTGAATGATTGACTCTTTAATCGTTAATGATTCATAAATTAAATTATGATATTGGTAATGTAATGACCTATTATGCAATATATAATCATGCTTCTAGGTCATACCGAATTAAAATACAAACAAAGCAAATGTAGATTTCAATACTTAATCTCAAATGGATTTGGCGCCAACGAAACTATTGGGCCAAAACAAATGAGGATATTTACAAATTTTATAGTCTGAAATAAGTTATGTCATAATGGTAGGGGTGTGACATAGTTGTCTTTATAACCACACCAATTCAAAACTAGTTCTCGTAGAAGTTTAAAATTAGAAAGACATATAAAGAAAATATGCAGAAATATTTTCCCGAAGAGCGGCATTTAAAATATTAATTGGTTTTTAATTGGATAATACTCAAAGTTGAGATTACAATCACATTTTTAGGAATTTTTTTATAACTCCACCAATTTAAAAGTACTGGCTTAACAAATTTAAAAGAAGTATATAGAAAAGAAACGTTTTCTTGAAGACCGAATTTTAATTTCCTAAATAGTT
This sequence comes from Crepidodera aurea, assembly GCA_949320105.2. Lineage (NCBI taxonomy): Eukaryota > Metazoa > Arthropoda > Insecta > Coleoptera > Chrysomelidae > Crepidodera > Crepidodera aurea. The sequence goes on along the minus strand of OX439474.1, from coordinate 18,545,732 downwards.
TTTTAATGGTGAGGTATCAAAGATATAAGAAATGTATAGAAGAATTTGTACAAAATAAATTGAAGCTAAAGAAATATTATTTTGATTGAATTGTTGGTAAGAGAGATTATTTAATTAGTATCGCTTAGATAAACTAAAGTGTGAAAAGAAAATGTGACAAAGCTGTTTATTTAGCTTGATTAAAATTTATAACTGAAAGAAAAATTAGAAACTAATTAATTTTAATTTCTATTCTACTCCAGATGGGATTTGATAAAAAGCTGCGAATTGAAGTACTACTAATTAAAAAGTTTTTCAATTTTAACTTCTGTTTGATTTGAAACTACATCTATAATTAATTAAATCTGTCTAATTGCCTGAGAAATGCGAATGCGAAGTTTCTGATCTGGATCGATGAAATAAATAATCAAAAATTATACTATCCAGATACTTCGTCAGTAAAAATATAGTTTCCGAATCAATTAAAATAATTCCGAATCAATTAAAATAATTCCGAATCAATTAAAATACATACGATACGGCTAAGAATAAAGACTGTCATATCTGTCAAAAGAGAAGGTTTATTACAGTAAAAACTATGGACACATGACTAAATCAAAACGACAACTTTGATTAGGCCGATCAGATGTATTAAAATTTTCATTTTAACCACAAATAAGCATTGAAGGATGAGGTAAAAATAAAATTTCTACCTCATGAACCTGTACTACTGCACTCCTTTCTTCTTTAGACTATAGTTTCGCAGCCATAAAACGAACCATCTGTTGCTTTTTCAGATAAAAGGAGATTCTGGGGAGCCTTATGTGTCTTTTTCTAATACGCCCAAAGCTGAAGTTTTTAATGAAAAATCGATTGGCTATATTGAAATTTACGAAAAACAATAGTGGGAAATATGCGAAAAAGTAGGTGAAAAATTAAATTAGTGGTAAATAAATACTCTATTGTTTTATTAGGAGTAAAACTAATACTGTTGTGACGAATTTGTAGGTTTTCCAAACGAACTGAGTCGGCAATAATACATATTATTTTTTCATCAAACCTTAATTAGTTATAAAAAATTTAAACACCCTGTATTCCAGTAGTAGTAGATTTAGCAAAATATTATTTTGAACTCCTGAATTTATGATATGAAATATAGGCCATTTCTTATGAAACACCACATATTATTAGTCAAAAATTGGTATTTGTTTGAAGTACTTGTACAATCTAGGTGTTTAATTTTACAATTTACGGACTATTTTGCATTAAACCAAGTTGAACTGAAAGATAACTCATGCGAATAGAAATGTATTAATGTCACAGAGAAAGGTAGATATTTTCTATTTATCTAGATATCGGGTATTTCTTCCAACAGAGTTCATAATTTTAATCACGACACAGTGTTACTTTAATCTCATTTTTAAAAAGAAAAAACTCCAAATAGGTTATCCCAGATCAGATATGCACGAACAATTATGAGAAATACAAAATAAATTGCCTATTGTTAGAGTTAAGATTTAAAATGTAATATTGTCGATAACTATTAAAAATGTTTTGGCAGATACAATAAATGATGTAAGGATCATTGAAAAGTATTGATATGGTTTCTTATTTTTTATTAGGGCCGTAGCTATAGATGACCTTGCGCCAATTGCAGAATTGCAGAATAGCCATCGATTAGATTAAATCTTCTTCCTCCTCTCATCTAAAATAACCTCGGTCTTCCAATTAAATTATTGGTGCACTTTTATTTCATTCTTTCACCGAAAATCTAATACTGATTTTTTTTCTTAAAGTCAGGATTTAGGGGAGAAAATTAGATTTCGTTTTAACAGTCCGGGTAATTATTACTTGTCTTCCAACCCTTTCTCGAAGTGGTCATTCCAACTCACTGATTTCTGCTGATTTTGTATTGTTGGAAAGAAAAATATTGAATATCATAGACAGACATATAATCTTTTGTCCTAAAGAAGAAAAAATAGCAAGAAGATTTAAAGAAAGGTATTCTTTCTGTGTAAAATGAGCAACTATAGACGTTGGGTTACATAATAGCTAACATGGAGGAGCTTTAATAATGCCATCATTTATCAGTTAAGTTAAGATTTTTACTTGTGTCAATTATTCTGAAAATGAATTTAGTTTATTGGCTTAATATTTTAATATGAAATTTCCGGCTAGAAATAATATTTCATTTTGTTATGAGTCAATAATTGATATTTTTATTTATCGATATATTTTCCAGTCGTTTGGACGCCCCTTTTTTGCCACCTCCTAGCTAGGGCCTTGGTTCTCATCTCTTTATTCCATGTGAAAAGCATATCAGATGTCACTTGACCCTCCACAATCGCGCTCCTTTTTTGATACCATAAACTTACTATGGAAATAAGCGACTTCCCAAATTTTCAGCCTATAATGATATAAAGGGTAAAGCACGAGTATATTGATTTGGAAAAGCATGATTCTAAGAATATGTACTGTGAATTTCAGCTAAATCGGGGTATATGTATTTGAGAAATTTGTATTTTCCGACTCACAGAATGCACTAGGTATATAGAAATCGTATATAACTCATGAAAATGATATAAAGGGTAAAGCAAGAGTGTATGGATTTGGAAAAGCATGATTCCAAGAATGTGTACTGTGAATTTTAGCTAAATCGGGGTATTTGAGAAATTTGAAAAAAAAATCCGCATTTTCCCGGCTTTTCCGAAGGGAATCATTGTCTTTTTTGCATTTTACTTTCCCGGCCCCTCGCCAAGCGAAAGTATTGTGAACGCGCTAAAAAAAAATTTGTGATAACGACGGATATATCCATTTTGAGGTCCCCTGAGACGATTAAAACGATTTCCAGATGGAAGTCTGTCTGTCTGTCTGTATTCTTCCACGATAGCGTCCGCACGCTTAATCTGATGGAGCTGAAATTTGGTATATAGGTTTCGGGTGATCGGCGATTGAACCCATTAGTTTTTGGTTGAAATCGCCATCCTGAAATTTTCATTCCTTAATTTTGAACCTAACCTATAAAAATTTTTTTTAAACAAAAAATCGCAACCCGTAGCGTCCAAATGCTTGATCCGATTGAGCTGGGTATGTGGGTATCGGATCATCGCGGAATGAATCCGTTTGTTTTTAGTTGAAATCACCCCACCTATATACATTACAAAAAAAATAAAAGACCTAAAGTTTTTATTTGGTATTTATGTGCCTCATTGGCTTCATTCCTTAATTTTAAAACTAAGCAAACGAATTTTTTTTTGGGATACCATATATCTCTTGATTTGGACTTTAAAAATTTTAACACCAAATTAATTTTTTTAATTTTTATTTTATAACTGCCGGGAAAGTCTTGTGGCGACACAACAGATTTTTTTATGTACCGTTAATGAGAAATACGATGGGAACGCGAATTCTATTTTTTTTCTTGTTGCTATTTTGAACAAACTTAAAATTGAGCCTAAAAATTTTCCTTGTGGTATTTTAAGTTGTAAATTTGGGAAGTCACTTCTTTCCATGGTAAGTTTATGGTATCAAAAAAAGAGCGCGATTGCGGAGGGTCAAGTGACATCTGATATGCTTTTTACATGGAATGACCCTATAGTTAAAAACCTTAAAAATCTAGCCTTGAAAATTTCGCCTACGTGTTATTTCACCGCTTTCAAAAAATTTAAAAGGGCTAAAATAATTGATGCCTGTCGTTCTACTTTTTTAAAACCACTACAACATGAGCTTTCAACCGATCAAACCTATCAAAGTATCAAATATAATGAAGATAATCGCTTTATGATCAATAGAAGTGTGCTGAACACAAAGCTGCATCTCCTCTAACACTGACGATACAAGTTTTCATAAAAATTTCTGATGTAATTAAAAATTCGTACAATGCTGGTTAAAAAGTTAGTGATCGATGGATATTGTTTCACTAGATAAATAAATCAAGCAAACGAGTTAGGATTTAATTTACTCGATTTGACATCCTAAGACCGGTTTCTGCCTCTTGGTTTCGTCTGTTCGGTTTTCGAATCCAATAAATTAAATTCCAAACAAGCGAAAGTAAATAAATCGTTTCTTTAACTGTAACAACATTTTTTGTTCAGAACCACAGGAAATTATAATTATTTTCAAATAAAAAAGACGTCGATATAAGTGAAACTGAAATTGAAATTTCCGGAAGCAATAAAATTCGTCTTCATAGACCAAACTTTCTATTTGTAATTTTCTAAGATTCACAAGCTTTTTTTGAGTATATGTAAGACACCCACTTCATTCTAGGATCTGTCTACTCCTGCTTTTCGAAGGATTGCCCTGAAATATATTCAGCGGAACTCCTGTTAATACCAATAGTTTAAGACGACAGAGGAAGAAGCTAGAGAAGACTAAAAGAAAATTGCTGGTAATTTTCTACACTATTTCAACTGTAGCCCTGAAGAACACAATCGGGATTGTCCTTTAGACGTTTATAACATAGTTACCACAAATAAAGATTCTTAACGTTAAGAAAAACATTGTTTTCCATAAATCCCGATAATATAACATCAAAAATAATGAAATGTTACCTAAATTAATTTTTTTCACGCACTTATAAGTATACATGTAAGTAGAACATCTGTTACGGACGATTTGACAGAAATTTTATGCATTTGTGGTACGTTCATTGCAAAACTTTGGCACGTATTTCCTATTCGGTGTCGGCGTACACAAATACCGTTTTTTAATAGTGTACATAACTGAAATGTGAATGGAAATATGCATATTTCTGCTTACCGAAAAAATTATTGTTGCATGAAACGTTACGATCGCGATTGACCGTCTTGCATATGATTTATAGGAGATAGTAATGCGTGGTGAAAGAGAAAATGGTAATTTGAACACTATTCTCTACGATCGTATAAAAAAAGAATATTGTAAACAGGATATCGATAAAAATTTGAACTCCTGGTAAAGATTTTGGATCTTTAATGACATTGTAAGAATTTCCAAAAGATTTCTTGTTTTAAATAGCAAAAAATATGTAAGTATATAATACGGATAATTGAAAAAACTCACCCCGCTGGATATGCTATTAATCCATTATTATCACATGTTAAAGCTGCATTACTGGACACCGTAACTCCTAGTACTTTTTCTAGTTTGATCTGAAACCAAAAATATAACAAATTAGTTGATTGGTCAAAAATCAATAATAAAAAACTTCTTCAACCATGATATTTTAAAATATTTAATTATTTCAATTATGTTAGTCTTTTACGCCTTCTCTATACCTAATACTCTTAGGATAATCATAAAATTACGCCAATTTCAAAGTCAATTTGAGCAAATTAAAGAGCCGTAAAATCGAAATGCAACTCGGCATTATTTTATTGGTCACACGTGCTTGAACGATTGTTGTTCGTCATTTTTTTTGTCCAACTAATCGGTATAAATGCGAGTATGATTTCATATTTTTATTTGCATTTTCGAGTAGGCCATGAAAACTATATTAATATACCGAGTAGGAAGGGATTTATGATGTAGCATATCGTCACTTTATTTGTGAAATTAAATAGTTAAATAGTTGTTGAATTTTTGATAACTAGTAGTTTCGAAAAAGACTTAATTTTTGTTCAGTTTAAAAATAGTTGAGCAAATTGGCTTATCGCTTTACTAACAAAATGAGTTTGAAAAATTCAGTTACTGAACTCATCTTTGACCTTTATTTTTCTAAAATTCGTTAATTATAACCTCTGATTTTTCCCACAAGTAAACAACGTAACTCATACTAGAAGAATTTTAAATTACGAGAATCCACTTGAGTGACTCGAGTCTGTTAAAGTTTTGAAAACACCTTTCATCTCAATCCCCAAATAGTCTTGCAAAAAGCATCCAGCAGTCATGCTTTTTGATCTTCGGGATTTAGATAATGAATGATGGTCTCGGAGGGGAATGTGACGAAATGTATTTTCAGAAATTTAACAGGCTAAGTCACTCAAAAGGAATTTTAGAGAAAACAGAAATCTAAAATGAAACAAACATTTAGTGATGTGCTACCATCTATGGTAAGAAGAGAGTATTGACATTAAATTTTGACTGAATCTAGTCAAGATGTCACTCTCTTCTTTTTTATCCCTTTCAGAGATTAATACAAAGTGATTCGTAATTTTTGTTTTCAAATTTTAAACAAACAACAAATTCTGTCAGTAAATCAATTGTACTAAAATTTATTTTAATTTTTACTCAATGCTCAAACACCAAACCAGAAGGTAACGGCCCCTGAATTAGTATCGGTAATTATTTAATTCTTAAATCAAAATTGCAAATGAGCTGACTTTTAGATATAATTTGTGGAAAATTTTGCAAAAGAAACAAATGAGAACTACATTTATCTTTTAACTGTTGTGACGATGGGAAATAAACGGGAATTTTACTTATTATATAATTTCTTACGAAAGTCTAATATGAAAAAAGTAACAATGGCTGGAATAAATTGATGCAAAACAATAGAAGCAATGACACCAAAAATGGTACTTTCAATTCAAAATTATCCTTTATCTCAATAGAAACATGTAGTAGTACAGGTCATCTTTGAAAGGTGGGTTTTAACTTTTTTCTTTTTTAATTATAATTTGTGAAGAAATAGTAACCAAACAAAAATAATTATTCTCGATAGTTTAGTTATGTGTTTTTTTTGCTACTCTAAAATAAAAGTTATATCATATTCATATATACTTTCTTAGAAAAAAAATGTATTTACGTTCTTTATTATGTACGTAATTCATATTTTCATGAATTAAATTTATATCTGCATTAAAAAGATGAAAAAAAACATCGTTATTCTTTTTAAATTTTAAATACGAGCCTGAAGCTGACATTGAAATTGGTAATAGAAAACATATAGTTAGTCTATAATTATTAATTAATTGGTGCCCCCGAAGAACTTCTTTGTGATTCTTGTGGTATTTTCAAGGTCATCTCTCGACTGCAAATCTACCTATTGTTTTACTCATAGCCCACACTGATATTTACCATATTTCGCGATGTCTAGAAGTATATACAGTACAAGGACTATTGTCGATTAAAAATACGTCAAATTTTTTATTGTGTTTTTGAATGAAAAGTATATATAAATATATGGGTGTCCTAGAATGTTTTCGTCATGCTGGATCTTTAGAAAATCGAGAGCAATCGTATATCTAAGAAGAAAATATAACGACTCATTCACGAAATCATCCATAAGTTCTTCAAAAAGAATATAAGCCATAGTTCAGCAAGGTAAACGGATTGAAGCAATTTTTTTTTATGAACGTTAAACAAGTTTATAATCTTGATCAAAATTATCTAAATTTCCTTGCTGACATTTTCACATTAAAACAGCATGCACCTTGAAATATTACTTACATAGACACTAGCTAAATTAAAAACGTTTATTTAAAAACTCTGGTACATCATAAAAACATTCTTCAATTAAAAATTTTTTAAGTTTTCGTTTGAAAACAGTGAAATTGCTCTCATATCTTATACAGGTAGGCAAATGATTTAGGAATTGAATTCCTTTATAGACAGGACTTTTTTCAAATACTGAGGAAACTGTTTTGGAGGCCTGATAAGCTTGCCAGACCTGGTCGGGTAATCGTGGAAATCAGAATTTAGGTTAAAATCATTAAAATTACTTTTTGTGTATAATATGCACTTGTAGATGTAAATAGAATAAAAAGTGAGGATACTGAACTCTTTAAAATAATTTCTGCATATATGTCTATAATCTAGATTAAAAATTAGACGGATAATCCTTTTCTGGGAAATAAAAACCCTTGATGCATTGGCCGCAGCTCCCCAGAGTATGACATTATACGACATATGGGAGTATACTATTGCATAATAGACATTAATCAATTACCTAGTTGTAAACATATTTTTTAACTGTAGTATTGCAAAGCAACTGCCATTTAATTTTTTACAAATCAGATTGATATTTCATATTCTTATCAAGGTAGGTATCTAAAAATTTGGTAGAACTCGAAAAAGAAAAATCAGTATCCTTAACTGAGATACTACTATTTTCAGGAATAAAAATGCATTTACTATCAGAGAATCCCTTTCACACCGACTGATAAATTATTTTGACACAATATTCATCTTTAAGATTAGCTCATCTGGAGATTCAGCATCAATCGCTCATGTGGTGTCATCTGCATATAGTATCAAATGATTAGTGCTAACATATTTAGAGAGATCATTTATGTATAATAAAAATATCAGTGGACCTAAGATTGATCCTTGAGGTACGCTAATTTCTACAGGTTGGAGAAGGGACTTCTGATCTTCAATTCTAACAATAATTTTTCTAGCTCCCAAGTATGATTTCAGCCACGATGCAATATTATAAGCTATTTTACAGAAATATTCTATACATTAAAAAGAATTCACTTAATGTATAAGGTTCTAACTCAACTAGAAATTAAAATCATTTCTTTTTTAATTCGGTAATATTGTCTATATGTTTCAATGTTGAAGAAAGAATATCATTATAAATACGGATACATGTATAATATCCTCCATGTTCTATCATTGAAAGTCTATGGGATAATTTTCGAGTTTAGATTCGTTTTTTCAAACAAAGATACGTACGATAAAACTTGGATAAAAAACTAAGATATATAGAGAGTCCCCGGAAGATTTCAAACAAGAATTAAACATAGCATAGTTACAGATAGAAAACAACGGTCTGATTTTGAAAATGTTCAATATGGAGTCATTCATTTGCATCATTAAAACTACCCATAATCTATTTTGCATTTCTATACTTGTGCACCCAATTCTGAAATAACTATAATGAAAATTAGATAATAGTTATTTGCAAAATCCTAATTCTGATTAATTCCCAATTCAGAGAACGGCACTCTCTACTCTACTCATCACTACACTAGACCAAGAAAAATCAGATTATTTATTTAAGATCTTTTTTTATTAATAAATACTCATCTTTTTGTATATTTCAGCCCCTTAATTGTGGTCGCGCCTAATTACAATTTTTAACAATGGAAAAAGTAATTAAAAAGTATAAATTTAAAGAGAAAAAAAATCTTTCAAATCAGTGCCATCGTTCTCGTGGATTTCACACAATTGAAATAACTTTTGAATAATTCGGACATACTCCACTGGACAATATGAATCAATTTTTAAATTTGTGTTAATTGAAAAAAATACTAAAAGAGATGGAACGGAATTTAATCCAATTTAGATTACTATCTAACAATTTCTGAAATCGGCAAGTAATAGAGAAAGCTAATACAGGGTGATTTTTTAGTTTATGTAGTTTTATTTTACACAATCAAGATATTGCTTCTCAAATTTTCTAAGATTCAATTGAATTTTTTTTAATGCAGGAACCTTCAAATTCGCTATCAAAGTTAATCAATTTATGACGTCAATATAATAAAAAAAAATGTTGGATGCTGGGGTGGTAAAAATGTAGAGACAAGTAATTTTCCCGGGATTACACAATTTTCCAATCCATAATTTTTGAGATTAGATTTGATATAAGAAAATAAGTATCAGAAATAAGTCTTGTATTAACTTAAGATTTTAATTTTTTGCTAAAAAATTCGACAGGATCCAAAAAAGCAGTAATAGTAATAGAAATTTTTCCGTACAAAACTTGCAAAACTCTTTTAAAATTTAGAAAGTTAGTTTAGAAATAACCCAATAATTAAAAAAAATCCTAAAAACTTGTAATTCAATACTCCCTCGCCTCGACCTTTAAAGATCTATTGTGCATATTTTATGAACATTTTATTTTAGATTATTTAAAATTTAAAGGTCACATAAACTACTTTTCAAAACAAATTCCAGATTAAGATTTATCCGCAATAATTTATATTTCAAACAACTATCATTCATCAAACAGTAACAACAACTTCCGTTTTAGCATTACAACAACATAATACATAAAAAAATGTCTTTAACGTCGATGGCTTTATTTCTGGTATAGCAATAAATATCCTCATGGGCATTACAATTCCATATTGGTCGAAATCGATAAAAATATAAAAGGTAACGGGTGTAAATTGTTGGATTTTTCTTAATTTACGATGTTAAACTATGCGCTTTATATAGCACTTAACCTTGCTGAAATGATTCATTTTGTTTAGTGGATTTGTTTGTTTTATTCGGAGATCCTTGATTAGTATTGTTGTTATGTGGAATTTTAGATGATAACAATGTTCTTAGATAACTTAGGGGAGGATTTACAAACTGCTCTGAATGCATTTAATGAATCACCAGTTTTTTTTGTTGTCACTAGGCACATTTGACTTTCGTTTATTGTGTCTTTTCAATAAAATCCACTCTACTATATTGGTGGCTTTTACAAGTCCTTGACAGAGTGCGTGTTATGTAATTTTAATTCGAAAAACCCTAGGAAAAGTCTCCTTAATTTTCTTGGACTATTCTTACTAAATTTCTCATTAAATTTTTAAACTATGTTTTGTCATCTTAGGTAGGTATCGTCGTGTATTAACGCTGCATATCATTCGGAGCAGTTGACAATAGGGTGTGCCGAAAAAACCTTTTTTTTTTATTTCAAAGTTGTAATAGTGTGGGAACCTTGCGAATCATATAGACTAAAAAAAAGAAAAAAATTATTAAAATCGGTTGACATCTTCCATTCGCGCATAGGCCCTAAAGTTTGACAAAATATGAAAAAACTTCATTTTTGCGATTATTTTTTTAAACGTTTGAATTAGATGTTTTCATAATGTAATAGTTTGTAACATCTTCAAATAGAGCCTAAAAACATTGTGTTTTAATTTGGTTTAAATCAGTTGATATCTTCCAATCGCGCATAAGCCCCAAAATTTGCCAAAATATTGAAAATTTCACATTTTTACGCATTTTTGGTATCACAGGCCCACAAAAAAAAAAGAATGAACTTTACATGTGAGTATACTACCCCTATGGATTTTGAGCCGCTGAATCCGAATCTGGTCTCAGAATTTCCCCTGGACCCCCCAGTTTTCCCCTAGCCTAGGGGAAATGCGTGAAATCTTAGAAATTTCAGTATCTGTGAAAGCAATTTCGAACTACGAAAAACGATAATGTTTTCACGTAACCCGAGTGGCTTAGTTCTAATTCTCACTGTAGAATTTCCCTAGAGTACCTCAGAATTCCACTAACCTAGGGGAAAAAGTGTTAAGCTGGGCAAAACTTGTGATTTCTGGAAGGTTCTATTTTTGCACAAGATAGCTTATATATTTTCGTATTTCGAGTTCCTGAATTCGTATCTGACGTACAAAATATTCCACAGTACTTCAGAATTTCCCTAGCCTAGGGAAAAACGTAGAAAATTGTGCAAAAATTGAAGTTTCATGGAGGCCTTTTTCGTACGGAAAAGCTGATATCTTTCCGTCTTCTGAGTTCATTTCTGTCATCAGAATTTTCATCCAACTCCTCTCAATTGCCATAGCCTACGGAAAATTCCATTATATATTATTAGTTTGTTCGGCTTTTCCTTGTTCTTTTATCGTCAAACGTCCGACGGAGCTTATGCGCGATTGGAAGATATCAACTGATTTAAACCAAATAAAAACACAATGTTTTTAGGCTCTATTTGAAGACGTTACAAACTACGAAAACATCTAATTCAAACGTTTAAAAAAAAAATCGCAAAAATGAAGTTTTTTTCATATTTTGTCAAACTTTAGGGCCTATGCGCGAATGGAAGATGTCAACCGATTTTAATAATTTTTTTTCTTTTTTTTAGTCTATATGATTCGCAAGTTTTCCGCGCTATTACAACTTCGAAATAAAAAAAAAAAGGTTTTTTCGGCCCACCCTAGTTGACAAACCACCAACGTTTCCATATAATAATGGTAAATTGTAGGAATGGTTGATTAACCAGGATATTACATTTGAACAGAAAATATGAGATATGTAGTCAAGGATGCAGATATATATTTTTTGGGGGATAATGTAATTGTATTTTTTTAAAATAAGCTGAACAGTTTATAAATATTTACACACTTTCAAGCTTGTTTTAAACTATATTTTCAGATATGGTGTCATTTTTTTATGTAAAAGGACATCAGCAATCAGAATCAAAATTATTCTATGAGCTAATTGTATAGCGTAGAACTCTAGGCTGCAAGTTCGTCAAATTTATTTTTTTTACTATTATTAAAATCATTTCTGTTGTATTTTAGTCCGTACACACCGTTCGCTATTTTCCTGACATTTTACACATTTTTTTCTCGTAAAATTGACATTGCTTGTCGACATTTCATAAAACATTTCTCCTTCTGCGTGGATTTTTATGTTCGTATGATTTTTATTTAAGATGATCACTTTTCTTACTAAAAATAGAACAAATCTTATAAAGTGACTTTTAACACCTTCACTGCGATACGCATCCCCGGTTGCAATTTCTGCACGGCAGGGAAAATTACAAAACATTCCGTCTGTGCGGAAACGACCTTTTTCAATAAAAAAAATATTAATCCGACCCATGCTAGAACACCCGCATTGATTTCTAATATAGCAGAAAGAGAATTCATTGAAAAATACAAAATAAATTTGCAACACCTGCCAGATGTCTACAATATGATAATAAGAATTATTAATAGGTTTTTAAATTTAAATATTCATCTATTATATAATGTTGTTGCTTTTTATTGTTACACGTTTTGACTTTGGTAATATTTTTATTGACGAACTACGCAATAATTTCGAGGTGTTGAAAAATTCAATGGCGATCATTGATCAAGAAGGCAAGGATATCAGGTAGTAGTAAAAATATTAATATGATATACGAAAATATTTTTTTAGTTTTGCGTTTGTTTGATCTTTTAATTAGGGTAATGTGAAACCTTCTCACGAAAATTTTTTATGAAGACATCTTGGCATTACTTTTGAAAAATATCTTTCTTTAGATCAATAATGATTAAAATACCAATTCTGGTTTTGCAAACATATTTGTACATATCAACTATACTCTGTTTGAAAATGATTGATAGCAAAGTTTTTATGACCCAGAAGATAAACCCCAATATAACATCATAAATCATTGGCGGATAATTTCTAAAATAAAATGTTTAGCATTATTTGTTCTAAAATGAAATCTCGAGTTTTCTTCCTAAAATTTTTAAAAATACCAATTTATTTCAATATAAGTATGTAATCTCTACAGGTAGAAAATATTTACAATTCAAGATCAATTTAAGTATCACTCAACTTTCTTAAAAAGGATTAAAATTTCTAATCGGCAGAAAGTGTTGTGCAGATTGTAAATTATTTTAGTTAAAATTTACATTTCTGTTTGTGTAGTCGTATGATTGTAACACGCAGAATTGTTAGTTCTGTAATAATAGGCGATAAGGGGGGTGGGTGGCTCAGCGGTAGAGCACTGGACTCATAATCCAAGGGTTGTGGGTTCGAATCACACCAAAGGCAGAACTCATTTTCTGATTTTTAATTAATTAAAAATTTAGAAATTGATTTTCATATACCTGGTGTGATTCCTCACTCGGCCATTCACTATTGGGTTCTAATTAACAGTGCTGTTCCTAAAGTGGCGCTGGGAAACAGTAACAAAGCCTACACAGAACACGAGGCTAATGGCCATAGTAGTCGATGCCGTTGACACAGAAGTAAAAAAAAAAAAAATAGGCGATAAGAAGCAATATTGATCAAGTGAATTTGTGCAATAAAAATGGCACAAACGTCTAATTATACTCCTGTGAAATTAAAGTGCACCTCTTGTACATGAACATTTCGGAGTATAGTTTCTAAGTGTTCACATATGACCGGAGTTGGAGAAGCAACCATTTATAGACTTTTGAAGTAACGAAAGGATGCAAGTATTACAGTAGCACCTAAAACGTCAACTGGGAGAAAACATACTCAAATAGACGGACCTATGAAACAACTGATCCGAAGAAAAGTGCATTCGTTTTATTTACAAAAAAAGGTACCTACTTTGAATAAACTTTTAGTAGACATTAATGGAGATGAAACGTTGCCAAACGTTAAAAGAGACAAATTGTGGAAAACTTTACATGAATTAGACTTCGCTTGGGAGAAGAACGATAGAAAATCTGTGCTCATAGAGAAAAATGAAATTTATTGTTGGAAGAGGCAATATTTAAGGGAAATTAGAAAATTAAGAAGAGAAGACAAAAATATTTTTTATTTAGATGAAACATGGATAAATGAAGGACATTTTGTAAAAAAAGTTTGGCAAGATAAACAGGTTACAAATGCTCGTCAGGCATTTATAGAAGGTTCCCGGTTAATTATCACTCGTATTGTAGGAGATAAAGGATATATTTAATTCCGACCAATTCTGTAATAGTTATGGTCAATGCCAGTTACCATTCAAGATTAAAGGAACCGTTACCTAACACCAAATGGAAAAAGCAAGAACTCTCCGATTGGTTAATAACCAAAGAAATAGTGGCAGAAGAGGGGTTACTCAAAAAAGAGCTATTGCAGTTATGTACACAATATTCACCAACATTTAACATGGAGTTAAAGTGTTGAGGTTACCACCTTATCACTGTGAGCTTAACCGCATTGAACTAATCTGGGAGGGAGATGTCGCGAGAAACAATACAACATTTAAACTTCAAGATGTTCGTCAACTATTATGTGACTCCATATCAAAAATTTCACCGGACAATTGGCAAAATGTTAGGAAATTGAAGATGATGACTCCTTTTTCCATTCCATTTTTTTTAGTATCTATATCATATAATACCTAATATCTAGTAGGTATACTATTTTTATAAAAATTAATGTGGGTACTTAATATTGACAGTTTACTATTTCTTATAGTAAAGTAATTTCGTGTTCCCCGTCACTGAGGTATAGAAATATTGGTTACTCTGTTGGGGTTTGCTTATTTACATTTTATGATGTATTGTATTCGAGATTTTTCGAGTTGGTCCATACTAAAATCTAGTGAAAATTCAGATAAGAAGGCATTTACTTTTTTTCTGCATTGAACAATCCGGTATAAAGACCTTTGCCATAAAAACTGTGCTATTATGCATTTTCAAACGGAGTATAGCTAGAGCCAATTAATAGAATGCCGCCCTACACCTAAAATTTATTATTATACAGGGTTAATCATTTATTCAAAACGCAATTTTGGTCGAACAAGGATCCGTAGTTTCGCCCTTTTGGGGCTTTAAATGGGCAGTTAAAGGATACGCGCCTTGTTAGTGTCAAATTATTTATTTAACGCATTCTAAATGCGAATAAAGGGAAACATGCGAGGTAGTATTGACACGAATTGACCAAAAGTGGTGCCCATGACAGAACATATTGATATCAGTATATTAAACTCAAACGAATAGCAAATACTTAATGGTGTTATTCCAAATTTGCATTTATAAGTTCATAGGTTAGCATCAACATATTTTACAATGATTTATAGCGTCAAAAAGGTACTTGCTAGAAATTGAAAAAAGTAGTACACATAAAATGGATCACTGAGGAACTCCTGTCGACTTAAAAAATAAAATTATTCAATAACAGGAGTATTAGCAGAGAAACCTAAGAACATTGATTAAAAAGTCAAAATTGGTAGTGTCAAATGCCCGATTAAATCAAGTTAGATCAATATGATGCAGTGTTTTTTATCAATTTCCTTAATAATGCCATCAGAAATATAGAAGAAAGGAGTTATCCCCTTTCTATATCCGCATATGTTGATGGATCTTGATTTTTAGTTAGGACCTGAGATAGATCGAGAATAGAACAAGAACGAGGAAAACCTGGGAGAGAGGAACCATAAAAGAAAAGATATACCCTGGGAAGGAATTAAAACACTTACCAATGATTGGACTAAATGGAGACAAGCCTGTGCGAGGCAAGGAACTTCACCCCATTATCCTTACACCTGACGATAAAGAAGGTTTAGGAATGAGCAAAGTGAGTATTGTTTTTGTAGATGATTAAGAAATTTTAATTAATTTACAAGAAACAACTAATTATTAATTTGCAAAAATACAAATAGTTCAATACAGGAAAACAGTGAACCTTTTTTTACATATATCATTAATAATGTATGTAATGTAATAAAAATTAATGAACGAATGTCAATGGCATAATCATAATAATAATAATGTAAATATCTGTTTCGCATACCTTAGTCAATAAATAATAATTATTAAGTTGGCAAAGTTCACTTCTAAACTAATTACTTTATAGGTATTACTTAATGCAAGAATTAGTTAGCAAGGCAATACAACCTTTATTATATATTTTTTGAAAATTTTTAAATGGTTTATACCGGGTGTGGCAACAATGTTCTATTATAGGTAGCAAAATAATGATAAATAGTATTAGCAAGGACAAACTTTCAAGTTACATTCCTCTCTTCAAATAATTAATATTTAGTAAAGGAACCGATGTCCAAAACACCAAGATAACAAATCTACAGGTCAAAAATTGCTTATCACGTTTGTGCCCTCCAATATTTTATAATAAAATATGAAATGTGAGTAATTTTATTACAAAAATAAGGTTTTTAAATTTTACCTCGTTTATAAAAACCCTAATGGAATTCTGTTAGCGAAAAAGTTGAGAGTTTAAATCCCGACCAGGTTCGTTATTTGTTATAAATTCTAATTAACAAATACCTAGCAGATGTTTCTCTCTCGCTCTTTTTAACGTATTTATAAAAGACAATTTGATTTATTCTACACTACAGCATCCTCGGTTATGAACGTAAGGATTACGGCTTCTGTCGATTACAATTATGTAGCAATTTTCTTTATTTTTTTTAACTTTATTACACTGTAGATTTGTTATCTTTCAGATTTCATTTGTAGATTTCTTGTGCCAAATAATTATTATCTGAAATTTTGGCGCTGCAGTTTAGAAACACTCTCTATAAAATGTGTATTTTTTCAATTGTAGAGCTGATTTCAAAAATGTATCTAATATTAATAAATTGGAGGCTTCACACGATTGAAAAATCTCTTTTTTTTTAAATTTGATTAAGTAAAAATAAAATTGTGGGAAAAATAATTTCTCAGTTAAATAAATATTTATTTTTAGAAGAAACTCTTCACCTTATTGATTTTACAAGAAACTAAATAAAAGTCAATTGATCTGAATTAAAAGCCCAGTCTCGATTAGTATTATTGACTGGACACCCACAGAAATCTGACTCATATTTCACTTGCCTTTTACATGGTGATCCTTCGAAAATACAATTTACAATCTATTACTTTATCAAACATGTTACTGCTATTAGTAGCATTTGGAGACTCACAGAGTATGAGATAAAACTCTATTTTTAAGGCTTTTTTTTAAACAAAAAAAATATTTCCTTAAAAAATAGAATGATGCAAGGTTTTTAAGAAATAGACACTCAGTTATTTAGGAATCACCCTGTATCAAATCACATTGATCTACTACTTGTCTAATTATAGTCTGTAGAATACGCTGATTGATAATATTTTACACATTAGAGAGACCAATTCGGTTTTTGACGCCTCGTTGACAGGGACACAGGACAACGTAGCAATGTCGTTTAAATTTAGAAACAATAATTCATTTATTTTAAATAGAAAGTGCATTATTATGACTCAATACAGTTTTAGATGTAGAAAATTACAAGGAAATATAAATTACTAGCATTAATCACTATTAAACTATCATGCGTTGCTACAACAAATTCCTGAAGTTCAGTAACTTATTATCTTTAAGGTATTAATGCAAGAAATTCCAAAAAGTTAAATCTGGTGATCTTGAAGACCATTTCACTGTCTTTTATTTGATAAATATCTTTTCAGAGAGCAGAACGGTGTATTTATTTTATGAATATAATAACTAATTATGATTTAAATCGATACACTTGGCAAATAATTAAATTTCTCTGTATTCTTAGTGCAAAAAAAACAAAATTAATATATTTTTAATTACATGGTACATAAAATAGATTCCTGAAATGAAAGAGTGCAAGGAATTTAGAAACTCTATCGTAAAACTACTTTTAATGCTTTTAGCTTTACCGTTTAGATCCTTGTAAAATTTATTTGCCATAATTTTTCTTTGTACGCAACAAAAAAACAAAAAAAAAGTATTTTAAAGAGAGACTCTAAGCTTTCTCAGGAAGCCATTAGTTTTTATTTTTTTTTGTTTTCTCATAAAAAATTTGACCGGAAGTTATAATTTCTAAAATTCTCAATGATTTTTATAAAACTCGAGATATATATTAATGAGGCATAACAAAAAATCCTTGTACATTTATCATTTTTTTACAGCATTCATTCGACGCCATTTTTATTTTCGAAATAGTGTTTATATAAATCAGAAATCAATTATTTTTTTTTAAATAAAGTAAAAATACACTTTATAATGTGTAGTAATTTAGAATTTGAAATACACTTTAGAGCAGCAAAGATTTTTTTATCGTTTTCTACATCCAAAAGAGTATCTAAGAGCCAAGTTTCAGCGATATCACATTTTATGAGACATTTTGGTCTAAATGTAGCTCTGGCAACTGGGCTAATAATTTAATGTATATTGTTATGGTGTAAAAAATGGGACAAAATTATGGTAAGTGTATTTTAAAACGAATTAAAAAAAATATGTAAAAGGACTTAAAAAAAAGGTGATGGTTGTTGTGACAAGTTTGTTTATGTAGATGAGATGAAAAATGTAAGATGTTAAAAATGAAATAAAGATTTTTAAACAGTAAGAAAAATCAATTAATTTAATTGGCTAAATCACAAAGGAAAATGACCTCAACGGTTATGTGCGTTTATGGTGTTTTTCGCGTAGCAGTTCATAGATACTTTGACCAGTTTAGTTCCAGGCTAGCCAATTATCATTTCAATTGGCGCCCAACGTGGGGCACGAAAAACTTGGGTTTCAAAAACATTAGTTGCAGTAAAAAAGGTTCATCTTAAAAATAAAGGATAAAATGGAGGGTATAACGGTTTTTGAATTAAACACGTTAGAATTAAAATCAGAATTAGAAAAGACAGGACTAAAACAGGTATTGATTCAAATATTGGTTGAAGCTATGGAAGCAGAGGGGAAGGATGCAGATACATATAAATTTGGGAGCGTCGAAGAAGAGGAAGAACGAGAAGAAATGAGACATGGAATGGGAGATTCTCAAGTGTAATACATGGAAGACAACATTCAGAGTGAGAGAAAATATACAAGAAAACATAAAAGGAGAAGAGAAAAATTTAAGAGAAGAAATTCAAGAAAATGGTGTTAGAATCAGACAGGACATAGAGAATGAATTGGAAGAGAAGATATGTGAATTAGAGGATAAAATAGATGAAAATTTAAAAAGTCACATACAAGGAGAAGTAGAGGAGAAATTGGTAGATATTCAAAAAGGAATAGAAGAAGTGAAATTGCAAACAAAAGCTAATGAGAAAGGTTTAGAAGGATTTAAGGTAAAGGTAAAGATTTTTAAAAAGTAAGAAAAATCAATTAATTTCATTATCATTTCAACATATTTGTTTGCTTGTCTAAAAAGACTGCCCACTTCTAAGTGACAGCTATAAGGGTTTTAATAATAAACAAACTAAATCGAAAAAGTTAATCCATCACCCCATATGGGGGATAAACAATTGGTGAGTATAACTGCGACGTACAAGGCAATTTGAAAGTTGGTGCAGCTGGCAGGATCCTAATAACGAGAAAATAAACAAATGGTAAAGTTTACTGTTCGATTTCATGGTCTCGCTAGTGATTTTCATTTAATTTACTAGCAAAGAAATGATCAAGTAAAATCTCAATTTCACAGTTTTTGTTACGTGTTAACTATTATTATGTGGTAATTTTATAAATTAGTAAATCTCAAATACAATAACACCATTTTTATTAATTGCTTCATTGTTAGTTTAGTTTTATTATCCTGTTTTAGTCGTCTCGTTAATTTTTTTTTACCTGATACGTGCACAGCACCTCCCTCTCTATAAGAGGCGATGAATTTCTCGGCATCATATTGCCAACTTAACTCTGCGCGCATTCCTATCGAAATACCTTTCAAGATATTTTTTTTGCTTCTAGTGTAACCCTATAGGCGTGTCGACAACGCGATTCTACTATTTTTTCTTTTCTCGTTTGCAAATAAATATCGTTTTTCGAACAGCGGTTCTGGTTACCAAGCACCTAGAAAAAAATTAAAAGAATTCTCAGGATAACGTGCGTGAAATATTGGTTTTACTAATGTCTATCTGTACCTAATGAAATAATAAAACTACTACTTATTACAAAGGTTAATAATAATGGGAAATAAATGAAAAGTAAATTACGTTTAAGTTTATGTATCTTCCTAGAAATTGGTGAAAGTTTGAAAGCTCTGAAAAAGTGGAATAGAAATAATCGAAAACAAATAAGTATTTAATGGTGAATTAGGTATATGCTATTTTCTCAAACTTTATTGTTTCTGTACTAATACATAACCATAACGAATTTATTGAAACATTAGTATATAGGAAGAAAACACATAAACACATTCTTCTTCTTCTCTTCCCCTCTTTTCCTTTGCAGGCGAAGGAGTTTAAGTTTGGTCCTTCCCCTTTCAATCTATTTTCTTTATACTTTTTTAACGCTATTCACATTCATATATGTCACATTTTTTGTCATCTACATTTCCCAATTTCTTCAATTCTTTTCATCCATGTTCGTAATTATACTTTCTTGATTTGTATTTATTATTCTATCCAGTTTCGTTTGTTTTTTTACTTTTCCGATTAACTTCATTTTTATTTCTTCTACTTTCACATTTTTTCTGAAGAGTACATTGTGATATTTAGTCTACTTGATTGTATACTTTCTCCAAAAAATTATCTATTAAATGGGTGTACTGTCTGCTTGTTTTATTAATTATATCTGTTTTCCTATTTATATTTATGTTTATTATACACGGTGTATCATAAGTAATGGTCAATATTTTAATCATAGGTTCAGGACCTCGAAATATTAATATTTTACTAAATAACTTTGGGTCAACTGTTATCTACTACTAAGATACAGGGTGTTGAAGATAAAATTTATTTTTCGTTTTTTTGCAATAATTTCTTTATTATTTAATGTATTGACTTGAAATTTGGTATGGGTATATTTTTAAGTTAGTAAATCATAAGCGTGTTATCAATTTTACACTCTGCTGGATGAAGAAAAGTATAAATTTTTTTGTATTCCTGGCCTTTTTTGAATTTTTTTCAAGTATTTATCATACACCCTGTAAATTTTAACAAAAAAGGTATACTTGTTTTAATAGCATAAATTCAGCTCATTTCGAGATATTTGCATTTAAAATATTCTAGCCACAGTATCTATTTAATTTACTTTAACATATTTCAACATAGTAGGCTTTGAAACTAAAATGAAAATGTACAGCTGTCAAATAATTAATTGTTAGATGTAATTTTCTTCACTAAATTCCATCTAAGTAGGTAATGAAAATGCCACGTCACAATCATTTCTCTAATTCAGAAATGAGAGATATCATTTTTGTATTTATGCACAAATAAATTTTTCTGGACTTGATGCTGCCATCTAACAATTAATTATTTGACAGTTGTACATTTTCATTTTAGTTTCAAAGCCTACTATGTTGAAATATGTTAAAGTAAATTAAATAGATACTGTGGCTAGAATATTTGAAATGCTGTTCAAATTTACAGGGTGTATCATAAAAACTTGAAAAAATTCAAAAAAGGCCAGGAATAAAAAAAATTGATACTTTTCTTCATCCAGTAGAGTGTAGGTGGCGCCCTCTTTAACTAATCTCAAAATTGATGACACGCTTATGATTTACTGTCTTAAAAATATAACCATACCAAATTTCAAGTCAATACATTAAATAATAAAGAAATTATTGCAAAAAAACGAAAATAAATTTTATCTTCAACACCCTGTATTTTAGTAGTAGTTAACATTTGACCCAGAGTTATTTAGTAAAATATTAATATTTCGAGGTCCTGAACCTATGATTAAAATATTGACCATTCCTTATGATACACCCTGTATACAGGGTGTCCCAGAAGTACCTTTGGAAAATTCAGGTATGAATAGAAATGGTAAAAATAATGCTATCGAAACGAAGGCCAGTAGGGAAAAAAGCTATATGAAGCAATAACGTTATTTTTACCACTTCTATTAATCCCTGAATTTTCCAAAGGTACTTCTGTATAGATTATCTAGCAATTTTCTTATGTATATCTAAATGTTCACTCAAACCATTCAATGAGTGTTAAAAATCTCTATCTAGCACAGAAAAAAGACAAAACACCAAAAAGTCGTTAAAATTCATTCAAATATTGTGTATAGTAGAAACAGGAGATATAGTATCCCCAATTATCAGTTCCTTTGATACTACCAAAACATATACTGGTTCTTATTTAGATCTGATTCGTTGATCACTTATACTATGTTTGTCTTTCCAATGAATTTCATTCAGCTAACATTTACGAAAATAAAAAACACCTGTATTTCGTATCAAATTGAAACCAATTATGCAAATTTTGTGAAACAAAATATGTGATATTTTTAACATTTTCCAGCATAAAACACCTACAATACAATCAGAGAACCAAAGATATGGAAATGATCAGAACGTGCGTGAAATATTATGTTTCTAACCTTGTGCCTGTTTTTTAATGCAAATGCGATTATTGCTGGAAATGTGCAAAAAGGTACATATCGGCGGTGTGCATATATTTTTTTTGTTGGCAATTAAGAAGGTTTTAAGGCCCACGCTTGCTCGATGACATTGATAAATACTGACAATATAATTTTTAGGAGAATCATGAACTGTGAATTGAGTACAAAGCTTATTGATTTTTCTGCTTTATACTCATGATTAACGTATACCTATTGACATTTTGAACAGTGTTATACTGAAATCTGTAAGAAAGGAGTTGCCAAAAATTCGGAAAACTAACATACAAAAATATATTTTTACCAACAAAACTATTTTATTCATTTTTATACACTTTTTTATTTGCTCGAACGAATTTTCAAAGCATCACGTTTTCCACTCAAAAGATGTTGTTTCAACTGCTTCTTCAGGCGATGAAAAACGTAGATAATTTTATTTTTAATGTATGGGAATGTAAAGAAATCATTATGGAATATATCAAGACTGTAAGCTTTACGTATATTTGTTGTGCTGTGTGTAAACTAGAATTATCATGTTGAAGAACATGATGATTCAACAATTATGATTTTTAGGTATTTCGGCAATAACTTCAGGTAAATAAATATCTGTACAGCAATCATCATTTACAATTATTCTGTTTCTTTGAAATACTGCGTGAACCGTTTGCATGTTCAGTAACATTATTTAATAAGAGCTCGATTTTGAGTTTGTATTAAATTGTGTAAAATCCATCGTAAATACAGAATCATTCATACTCTCACGATATGAAATATTCATCAAATTCATCACTGCTATAAGATCGACTAAACTTAAATTCTTGATATAGCCATAAATTGTCGGTTTCGATGGTACTTGATTCTCAAAAACTCTAATCAGTCGATCTGCACTTTGTTGAGTTAAGTAAATCCATCTCCAGCTCACATTTAAATACAAATACAATGGCTTAAAAGATGGCATTTCAAGATAAATGAAACAAAATCCACTCACGTAACATTTACCACACAAGTTACCCGTTGAATAGTCACAATGAATAACCAATACCTAAATTATCTTGGCATCCATCTTGACCGAAGACTAATCTGAAACCTAAACATATCTGGATCAAACAAAGTTGTTCTGAGATTTTGCAATTGTTTAATTGGAAGTCTTAAACAATTACTTCTCTATAAAGCTATTCTGAAGCCGGTTTGGACTACTTTAGTATAGAAATATTAGAAAGATTCCAGGCAAAGGTTATAAGATGTTGTCTACGCAGCAAATTAGGTTATTAGCATAGACTTTGACCTCTTATCTAAGAGATTTTGGTCTAAATGTGGCTCTGGCAACTGGGCTATATCCCTAGACGCTAAAATCGGGAAGTGCAGCAGTTTATTTATTATAAATAGTATAACAATATAGGTATATAGTATAATAGTTAACCGATTCCCGAATTTTTAGCAATCCTCGTAATAATAAAGATATAAGTAATGTAAATTAAGTATTTGATGACTATAAAAAACTAATTTACCTGTCGTTTCTTCTTCTTGTCCGGCATTTAAATAAAAATTTAGTACTAACGGTTTTAAACGAGCCACATATATTTCTGACTAGCTAAGGCAAAAACCGTCCGAAAACTAATCGAACAAAATATATACTTGAACTTGATGTATTAATCCCAATTAGATTTATTACGAATATAATTTTAATCTCTAGATATTATAAGATAAGGGATACAATTAAAAAAACGCGTATTTATCTTAAATATTTTATAATTAAAATAAAATAAATAAACAATTGTTCCAAAAAATAATTGTTTTAGAGAATTGGCAAATAAAAAAAGAAGTATTTAAATTATGCAGACGTTCTGTGTATATATTTTAACTTCCTCAAGACTATAATTATCTAAAACTGCAGATAAAAAATCCACACAAAAATTTAATTTTTTTTTTAGTGAAAAAATGGGTTAAATGGCGTGAAAAATTTGCAAATTCTTTTTATATTTTACAGTATAAAAAGTTTATTTTTCGAATGATATTTTTTGAGAAATAACAAATATCTATCAAAATATAAAAAGTCCAACGAAATCAAAAATCAACACAAAGGGGTAATTTTGAATGAAAATTAGAAGAAGGAAAAAAGTGTGGGGGCAGAAAAATCGTGAAATATCTGGAAAATTAGGTCAAATCCCTAAATCTATGCCAAAATAGTTTTTTTTTCTGCAAAAATACATAGAAAACTTAATTTTTCGCCAAAACGAAATTGAGAATTAAACCAGTTGAGAATGCTCTTCTAGCATTGCCATAGACATTTTAGATTGACACTTCTTATTCTAATCAACACAGCCACAGTCTACTCACTTTTACCAAAATCGTCCTTCACTATGTATCTACTTTAAATTCAATGTCATTTTAAACTTCAAATTTTCATATTTTGGATCCCATTTTAAAGGTGTTCCCGAAGAGGTACGGAGGAGCACATCAAACCCTAAGCTTACTCTTTGATGCACTATCAAAATCTGAAGTCAGAATTTTAAAATTGCCTCGGTGAAAATAAATGTAATTTTTTTAGTTTTAATATTTAAAACATTTCATTTAAAACAACATTAAGCTCTCCTTTATATATAAACTCAAAACATGTCTTGCGGACCAAAAACTGTTCACTAAAATCACTCATAGAACCTATACAATACATATAATCAAATATCTCATATCACTTTTAATGGGATTTCCAACAATGTACGAATTTGATAAAATTTTAGTATATTGTAGATATCGATTTTCTGATCAAAATGTCTCATGGGCCCAAAGAGATCCTATGACTAGTTTCCGAGATACAGTAGCAGGTAAGGGGTATCTTGAAAAACACGAATTAAATGAAAAATACTATAAAGGTTGGCATTTTCTTTAAAAAAGTAACACAAACAAGTTAATTTGATCTTGGGCGGCTGTGTCGGATGTCACGTGTCGATTTTTTATATACAGGGTGTAATCATAAGTAATATTAATACTACTTATTTCCATACTCTCAAAAAAAAACTTCAAACTCACCTTGCATATATTTTTTAATTATTCTAGAATAAAACGTAAATAATTTTATATACCTCCTTACAGGTAAATACAGTATGTATAACTTAATTTAAATATTTAATAAGATACTACTTAATTTAAATGTTTTTAAATAATTTCTGGTAAAACATTTTCTTCGTTTTAGTGGGGATTACCAACATCTTCAACACACTCTAAAACACTGTTGTTTGGATATTTGACCACTGCTTGATGTCGGGCGTAACAACCCTGCAAATGTGGCAGAACATACCTACTATCCCCGCGGAAGAAAATGTCTTACCAGAAATTATTTAAAATATTTAACATTTAAATTAAGTTTTACATACTCTACTATTTTTCAAGTTACCCTTGTAGGTAGGTATATAAAATTATTTACGTTTTATTTTCGAACAATTAAAATATATTTGCAAGTTGAGGTTGGACTTTGTCATCTTTTTGTTGAAAGTATGGAAATAAGTAGTATTAATAATATATTTATGAGTACCCCCTGTACAGGGTGGCCAAATAAGAATGCGAGGTACTGTATCTGGGAAACTATCCATCGTAGAAAAAAAGTTATGACTAAAACGGATAAGAGAAAAACCTGGAAAATATTTTCAAGTTTCTGAAATGGCCGCTAGGTGGCGTAACTGCAATCTTGAATCTAAGAAAGTGATGTTTCTGGGAATTCCGCAATATTAACCTAACAAAAAAATACTGATCTTTAAAGTAGAGGATATTCTGAATCTTTTTTGTTTGACAACTTTTGCTGCATCTCTAAAAATAAAGTGGTGGGGGGTATTCAAAGGTTTCAGTAAAAAACACCCTGTATATTCGAAACGGCTGAGCCGATTTTAACAAACTTGTGCTAGTTGAAAAGAGCTATTCTTGGGCTACAAATGCTATAATATTTGAAGTTTTGTTAGTTTCAGATGTCGCCGCTAGATGGCTTTTTTCGACATTTCGACAGAAATGGTTAATTTTCTCAAAAAAATTAAATGCATTGGTATGATTTCTTTTTCACGAAAAAGTAGCTAAATGATGCCTAAACAAGCTCGCGAAAACCGCATCTCGGTATCTTGTTCCTAACCTAAAATTTAGGCCAAAGAAAATTTTATTCGGAAATCCCTTAAATTTTTAATTTTTTAAACTAATTAATTCCTTTTATTATGTAAGTTGTGGCCCTAAAAAGGACCGAACTAAAAAAGAAAGGTTTTTAATGTCCCCGTAAGTGCTCGAAATGCTGAAGCCTCTCATGGGTAGACAAAACTGCAGCTTCAATTTCGGCTCTCGGTATGTTACGTAATGCATTACGAATCCGGTTTTTCGTATCTCTCTGGTCGTATCCTTTGTAATATTTTTCGTTTAATTCCTGTTTTTCAAATTAATAATAATTTTTATGAGTACCCCTGGACATAAAAAATCAGCACATGACATCCGACTCAGCCGCCCAAGATCAAATTAACTTGCTTGTATCACTTTTTTTAAAGAAAATACCAACCTTTATAGTATTTTTCAAAATATCCCATACCCGCCACTGTATCTCGGAAACTAGTCATAGGATCTCTTTGGGCCCACGAGACGTTTTGATCAAAAGGTCAATATCTACAATATACTAAAATTTTATCAAATTCGTACTTTGTTGGAAATCCCATTAAAGGTGTGCCTCCTCCTTTCTCCAAAAATGTTATAATTAAAAAATAGGAGTAGATAAATTTCTATTTCAAGTAAACGCGAATATTACTCTTTTAAATTCCTAAAAACCTAGTAAATTTTTCATTATACAAAAATGTAAATATTCATTACGAGTAATTATGTCTCTTCTAGGTACTAACCACCTAATTACCGGTTAGTTAACTATATACAACTTCCATCTAATTACGAACAATGGCCATAACAAGCAATGGTGAAAAGGAATAGGAAATTATGATAATGTAGGTTACTTAATTGGGGTCTTTTGATACTTTTTATTATAATAACCAATGTCATTTCAATGCAGAAACTCCGTATTTATCCAAGTGTATAAAAATGAATATATTTATCTTGGAAAATTAAAGGGAAACCACCAATGTGAGGGTTTCAAAAACTCAAGACCTTTTAATTTTAATTTAATATTTTCATTTTCATAAATTTTATAAAAGCCAAACTCCGACACACAGAAACGTCCTATATTTGAGAGCCAGAAAATCTGACTTAGTAATAAAATGTCTCGATTATATTTTGTGAAAATTACAACTCACTATTTTAGTTTATAATTTTGTTTTAGCTTGTAATTTTTGTAATATATTTTCAACAATCAATATAATAATATTTCGTAATTTGTCTAATTTCACAAAAAAATCCTAACCTTTCAATTTTAAACTTTTTCAATATTTTTTTTTATTTATTTAATGTAGTTAGATCGGCTTATCCTAGGGGACGAATCGTCCTTAGGGATTAGCGAGCACCTTTCAGTGCTGGTCCGAAACGTCCATTGCAGATTATCTGTAATAAGGGTTTAGGGACGAAACGTCAATCGCCCAAAAACTCGTGTTTTTAAATGTTCGCAAATTATTATTATTCAGGGATTTACGTACAATTTTATTAGAAAAATGTGAAAAAATCAAACTCAAAAGTCAAAAACTTAAAAAATATATGTGTTTCTGAATACTAAAGATTAAAAGAAAATGTTAAAATGCCAAACCAATCTGTAAGTTTACTGAGATCTTTTTCAATGTTTAATTTAAGGTTGTACCTACCAGTTGTCATTTTTGTAATATATAATGGTGTCATCCGCGAAACTAATAATTTTACCGATTGTTTCTTGTAAGAATAGATTGTTTAAGTACATACAGGCCCCAGTACTGTTCCTTGAGGTACACCGCATGTAATTTTTGTGTCTGTGCTTACTTGGTTTTTAATTTTCACTTTTTGATTTATTTTTGTTAGATAACTTTCAAATAACTTGTGCGCTGTACCTCTCACACCCATATCTTCTAGTGTCTAAAAGTATGGAATGATTGACAGTGTCGAATGCCTTTTTCAGGTCTATAGACGGAGTACTTGAGTCCAAGGATTCATAAATGTTTCTAGTTAAGGAATGAATAGCATCGTTAGTAGATTTATTGTCTCTAAACCCATACTGAGAACCCATACTAAAATTTTTTCAAAAACTTTGCTAATTGATGGCAAGACAGAAATAATAGGTCTATACTTTTGAATATTGGAGTTACAATTGAGTTGTTTAAAATTGAAGGAAAGTATCCTACTTCAAATGATTTATTAATGATTTCCGTCAAAGGTTTGCTTATAAATTTTGAAATGATCTTTAAAGTTTCGGCTTTAATTCCATCATGCCCTGGGGATTTATTATTTTTTAAAGTATTTATGGTATTTCCTACTTCAGTTACGCTGGTAGAGGTGTAAGAGAAATTGAATGATTATTTATATTATTTTTACTTTTGTAGTTAAGATTTGTTTTTATATTTTTTGCTAGATTTTTCCCTACATTGGCAAAGGATTTATTAAATATATCTGCAATTATTTTTGGGTCTGAAACGATTTCATCTTTTTATTTTTTATGTTATTTATTTGTTGTTTTGATGTTTAGAATATCATTTACTGTGTTCCAAAGTTTTTTACTGGAATTTTTTTCATTTTCAACAAATTTTTTATAATAAGCTTTTTTCGCAATTTCTATCTTTTTTTCTGTGAACGCCGGTTTTCGGCCAGTTTAAAACTAACTTCCATACTACGAAGATGTACGACGCGACGCCGACGTCCATAATTCGAGAGGAATGCACGTCCGAAAACCAAAACCAGCAACCAAGAACTAAAAATTCACTCCGGTAATTTCTCGACGCCGATCGGCGCTTGCAAAGTTCATTTAAAAGCAGACTTGATTATTGACGCTTATAAGCGCTTGTTACCAGTAAGCAAGGAACCTGCTTTCTTAGTGTGCGTACCCTAAGGCTTCACTCCTATTTTGAGAAACAATAAAACAGTTTTGTTGAAAAAAATATTTTTTTGTGTGTTCATTTTTGTAAGTTTTAGCAGGAAAATAAAACTAAATCAGGTATTTCTTCTTATATAAAAAAACCTCTTTACTACGACTCTGTTGACCGCTACTCCTTTTTGTTAACTCCTCAACGTAGTTCAAATGTTAAGTGCATTATTACCACGCTTTTTTCCAACAATTAAGTCGACTCGACACTCGATTGTTTGTTTTATTGTAATGTGCGATGCGTTCACATGTGCCACATAAAAACATACACACATTTATACAAAACAGAAACAGATCTAGTTCATATCTGTGGTAATGAAATAGTTTACTTTTAGAGCTGCTTATACAAGAATCGTTATTATTGTTTTATTCTCATCGCACATCGGCTTGCTGATTGCTAGTTATAGTTTTATACATTTTTTTTACAATGAATTATAGAGAAATGCAGGAAATAGACTTAACGCAGCAATTTGCGCTCATTCAGATTTACTGTTATACTTCTTGCATTACGATTAATGTTTCATACAGATAATAATCGATAGTATCATTAATAAATCTTGTCTAGCTATGTTCTAGAATTTATTCGTTTAAAACTTTACTTGTTCACTAAATACATTTTTTGCATGCTCTTTGCACACCTCGCCCCGTTTGCTTTATATGATAGATTAATTTTTTAGTGATAAATCGAAAATTATCACTTTTTGGGCGACGATACGGGAATCGGAGAAAATTATGCATTTAATTTTTTAAAAGCAGTTCGAGTATTCATTCTACCTTTGAAGTGTAACCAAGTGTTCGGAAGCGCTTTCGATACGAAAACAAAATCGGCTATCATGTTACGCTAGTGATACCCGTCGGTCAATGACACGGTCGTAAATTATAATGTTGGAATAAATAAAGTGTGGCAATGCATCAACAATCGTCTGTGTTTCGGGTATCGATGGTGGATGTAGGTCAACAGAATATTGCACTGTTTTAGGAAAATAGTGCAAGATCGCAAAATGAACAAGCACTATACAGTACTTGGACAAATTCCGAATAAGAAAAAAATTGTTTAGTAAACAAAATAAAAACTATACAACAACAATTAGAACAAACGCAAAAAGATCACTCAGATCTGCTATAGTACATTAAGCAACGCATTTCATATGGCATTCTGTTATGAAACGAGTCCAAGTTTAAAAAACGAATCGCGCAGAATGCTTGAAGATAATGGGTATACCTATGAGAACAAACAGAAGAGACCAATCAGAGTTATTGCTAATTACATAATGTATGTGACCCAAAGGCAATTGTAGATAACCTTCGAAGAAGTGGATATAAGGTATTAGAAGCCACTAAAAAACTAAGCAACCGCTAAACATGTTTATGTTGTCATTTAAACAAGATTTAGATGTAAATAAATACTGGGAATCAGGGTTGAAATTAAATCAATTAAAAAACAGAATTAGTTCTCCAATGTAAGGGCTATGAACATACACAAAGTTTCTGTGCTAAAGAACCAAGATGTGTCAAATGTACTGGAAAACATTATACCAAAGCCAAAATGCATTCATTGCGGCGGTAACCATCCTGCTAGTTATCAAGGGTGTATCGTTACTAAACAAATACAAAAAATTAGAGCTGACAACCAGTACGACAAGTACAACAGGTAAGAACTGACTTTTCAGTACAAAGAAGGAATAACGGAAATCAAGTTCAAAAAAGTGAAAATAGGCCTACAACCAAGCTGTTGCGGGACCATCATATGCCAGTAAAAACAATAATGTTAGAACACAAATTAAAGCAACTACTGACCCGACTTTACAATTGATCTTAGAACAACTTAAGAAACAGGAGCAGTTATTCCAAAAATTTGATGAGCGATTAACTCGTTTAGAACATAGTGTCAAAGAAGTTATTCCAAAGCAGAGGAATGGCTAATTTCAAAATAATGGAATGGAACGCTAATGGTCTCTTTCAACACCAACAAGAATTGCAAGCAATCCTATATGTAAATAAATTAGATGCGTGTCTCTTTTCTGAAACGCATTTTACTAATCAGTCACATATTAAATTTAGAAATTACAAAATTTATCATACTAACAATCCTGACAATGCAGCGAGAGGTGGAAGTGCCATAATAATTAAGGATAATATCTTACATCATGAAGAAATAGAATATAAGACCTCCATAGGGATCTGGAAATGGACACTGTTGACCAGACTATCAAGAAATTAGCCAAGAGTCATGAAAAAAGACTTCATCATCATGTCAATGTCGAGGCTATCCAGCTCCTTGACAATACTGGGTTAGAAAGAAGACTTAAGAGGATCAAGCCCTTTGAGTTAGTTTAGTGGTTTTTAGTGCAAAAGCAGAGCTTGTGTGTGCAATCCATTCTACGGAACCTAAGGAACGCTGATGAGAATATCTTAGTTTTAAGTTTCAATTAGATTAAGTTAGAATTAAATTGCTCATTGGTCACTGTTGACCAGATTGTACTGTACTAAATGCCTTTATGGGTGTTTAACAATAAAAAAAAGTAGTTCGCATGTTATAAATAATCCGGCAATATTGCTGAAAAGGTAAAGTCTAATTCTGGATTTAAGATTCCCAAACCTATTTTGAATTTTTATCGCGTCCGTAAATATAAGTGTATTTGGGGATAGTTGAAAAACATATTCCATCTCAAAACATGGCAGACTGTCGTTCCTATAAATCACCGGAATATAAAGTTATAAATTATTCACCAAATTAGGTTCTTTGATTTTCACATGAATACACATTTTTTTTTCAACGATAGATTTGTTTTTGATTTTCAGCAATAACTTTAGAAGCTACTTGATTTTAAATATCAAAGAAATTTCTTTGAATTCATTTTAAACACCCAGTTAGAGTATTCATCGTCTAGTTTATTAAATTTAAAATTAAGATTATTAACTTGAATCTCGAAAATATTTTAACCTTTTACTAATTTTCAACACTTAAACCAGCTTTTACGCCAACAAAAAGGTAAATTAATAAACCATCAAATTTATTAGTAATAATTAATATTATTACCATTTAAATATCAGCCCATATATGCAAAGTTCCTATTGATATTTGTCAACTCATAACGAAGCAAATTTAGCATCGAGGTTACCTAAAATATAAATTTTACTTCTGACAGTTATAAAATGTACATTATAGTTAAATGAAAACGCATTAAAGTGGAATTAAATACGTTGTTAACATAAAATATATTAAGTCAAGGTATAAAACATTTGTCTGTGTCCCACGATACACCATATAAAAAAATATATAAATGTATGCATTTATGTTTATATACAAAGAATTTTTTTTGCAAAACTTGTTAATTATGTCACAGGTATTAATTAAAACGCCTATTTTTTGTTTAAAGAATGATTTATTAACGATCTTTACAGTGGCGCGGAGACGGAAATTTCTTTAAATTGGGTTAACAAAAGTAAAAAAAGTAGTGAAGAGTTGAAACAGAACGAAACTACATGTTTCTTAATCTAAATTTTAACAAAGTTTAAGATAAGATATTTTAATTTCAAAACCCACATGCATAAAGAGCTACTTTTGTAATTTTTAAGAAATAATATTTATCCATCCTTTAACTGATTTCTTCCAAAACTAAAGATCTAAACGTATTTTTTTGTGCCGCCACTTTAGAAAATGATCGATCATTTTTTAGCTCGGAAAGTGCGTCGTTGCCGGTCTAGATCGGAAAATTGACATAATTGCTCGGTAAAGTGACATAACTGCTCGGCAAAGTACCTACTTTCCCGAGCTCTTACGTCAAAATTTTCATTAAACACAAAATACCAGCGTCTAGCCAGAGAGGATTTTCGAAGGGTATGTTAAATATCACAGTTGCCATGACAATACCGTAGCCATCTGTCAGTAAATGTTTTTGACGTTTTGATGCACTTTGTGTATTATTACAAGTTTCTAAACCGTTTAAAGATGAGTAGCGATGAAAGTGACGTAGAAAACATACCATTCGAAATTACAAAAGCGGCTGCTGCCTCCACTAATGCATTATTACCAACAAAATCCAAGGAAAGGTATGAAAAAGCCTATGAATTTTTCGAAAAATGGTGCTAAGAGAAAAATAAAGGTAGTAAATGAAGATGTTTTGTTAGCTTATTTAGCTATAAAATCAAACACACTTAAATCATCAACTGTATGGAGTTTGTATTCAATGCTCAAAACAATGTTATTAAACAAGAAGAACACTGATATTAGTTATTAGCTTTTTTAAAGAAAAATCTGTGGGATATAAAGCAAAGAAGTCTAAAGTTTTTAGTAAACAAGAAGTAGATTCATTTTTGACAGAAGCCTCCAATCATGAGTATTTCGCTTTTAAGGTATTTTCAATAATTTTTAGTGGTTACTGGTAATTGGCTTGGCCGGCGCATGTCGCCCTGATGAATTAGTAAAAATGACCGTAGATGACGTGCAAGATAAGAATGATATGCTAATAATAAACATTCCTAACACAAAAACAAACATACAGAGAACATTTCTCGTTGTCGACAAAGTCCATTTAGAATTATATAGAACATATTTAGCCCTACGCCCTACAATATTATTGATAACACAAATATTATGATTCCTAAATTGGAACATCAACGTTTAATAATTGTACTTTGCAAAATATTCTGTTCCAATATTATTGTCAAATTATGTGGCTGCACATAAAATATTGTACGCGCCACACTCGAAAAGTGTATTTACAGGGCTCGCATGCTTTCAAGGCTCCGCCTTCGGCGTCGTCCTGAAAATTTGCATGCTCGCCCTGTAAAGTATCACTTTCCGAGCTTGACACGTAAATAACTATTTTATAAAATAAATGAGACAATAAGGAAAGAATATCCCTTACATAAACTTAAACTTCGATTTTCTTTACACATAGGTATTTTTTAAGCATATCTTTCAAATAGGTATTAAGATCTTCAGCTGATAGCTTTAAGATAGTGAGGTAATAAAGACTAGACCTGCAATCAAATGAATGTTTGGAGTACTTTTTCAACACATATGATAGAAAGATAAAACTCCTTTCGTAACAATCTTCATTAATTTATATTTTTCATTATGCGGATAAGCGGTAAGAAAAATGAAAATATTATTACGTCATATTGCGGATATAGAAATAGAGAAAACTAATAATGCAGGTTCACGTTCATGGTCGCGTTCTCGAGCTCTTCAATCATTCCCAAGATGTGTCCCAATTCCCGCTATCCGGAAATAGGTCACGGCAATTAAATCGTGAGCGATTATGCGTTAAATCTGTCTGATCCTGTGGAACAAAATTATCTTTGAAACGTCAATTATAAGGGTAGTTTCTATGGCAATGATTCTGACTAGTACGAATTTCAGATCCCAAATAAAAAAAGGAAGAAGTAGAAAAAGAAGTTTAATTACATTAATTTTGATTGCAATATTTTTGAAACTATTTCAATTGGTCTATATAGGGATATTCATAACTATTAGGACATAGGCTATGGGCAGGTTATTTGGACCAAAATATGGCGATAGTACCAAATATTATAAATTTTCTTATGCGTATACACAAACCATAGCCCGCATTTCTTCATTCGTAAAATGATTGTGACGTGGCATTTCAATTGAAAAAGCTTTGAAAAATGCAACAATAGACTATAATCTCACGCAAAAATAAGTCACTGCCAAAAGTGACATTTACCAGAAACAATTATCTGACAGTCCAAAGCACACTTTTCATTTGAAATTCCCTTCTGAGACCCGTTTTTCTCGAAAACGGGTGCAATTATCGTGTTTAAACAAAAGTACCAACATTACGTAGAAATGATGTTTAAGTCATATTTTCTAATCAAAATCACTAAAAAGTTTCGTCATTAGGTATCATTCATGTTGCGCCCCCTGTAACAAAATGTGAAATAATACATAAAATAATATCTATTAGAATATTCCTTGTGTCGATTTTGATAACAATTGATAAATATACAGTGACATTATCAGAAAAAAATGAAAAACTAAATTTCAACTTTAACGCCCTGTATCTTATTTCACAGCAATATTTTATTAAGGTATATTTGGTCATATCGATATATTTTGGTCCAAATAACCTGCCCTTATCCTATTTCCCAATAGTTATGTATCACCCTGTACCTATATTCTGGAAAGATATCTCGTGTGCGAGCGATAAAATATCACTGAATTTATTTATATTACCACTTAAATATAGACAAAGAAATTGATATTACAGCACGTCCGATAAGAAGTGTAAAAATGTGGTCAGCTAGACCTGTTTCCTTTTAGGAAGAGTCTCGGGGTCCGCAAATTGAGGACCCCTATTACTAGTTTACCTTGTGGTAAAACTAATGCAAAACCATTTTTTCTTTTTTTCTGTCATGTACAAGCTTTTCAAACAGTAGAAATGCAGATTCCTCAAAAAAATTTCTATTATTTTAATATCAACTTCTTTTTCATCAATCATACAATTCATGAGTTCATAACTTTTAGGTAAATCGCTAGACTGAACTTTGTAGTTATGAAATAAAATTTCAACTACCAATTCATGACTGTTAAAAATTGCAAGCAATATTTTTTGTCTTGAAACTAATGTCTGGTTAAAAATCCAGTGTTCAAACCAACAGCTGGTTTTTCTTTGCCTTTAGGCCTGCCCCTTATTTTAAATTTCAATGGTAACTTAATAATTGATAAATCTACATTTTTTGATAGAAGATAGAACATCTTCTATCATTTGAGATTGAGCATTTTGGATTTGATTATCTGTGTATTAAAAATTATATTTCCGATTTCCCTAAAGTCATCAGAAAATGTTGAATTTACTGAAGTAGAAAATGATGGTATACATCACATATTCACATAGGTTATGTTTCGCCCATCTCCCGCTGCCAGCTAACCACAGGTGCGGAT
The DNA here is from genome assembly GCA_949320105.2 of Crepidodera aurea. NCBI lineage: Eukaryota > Metazoa > Arthropoda > Insecta > Coleoptera > Chrysomelidae > Crepidodera > Crepidodera aurea. Next base: position 18,509,223 of record OX439474.1, on the reverse strand, counting down.
CCCGATTGTTAGCAAATCAGGGTCCGCAAATTGCCCCTTCAATTTGTATTTGCGGACCCCGAGACTCTTCCTTTCTTTTAATTATCCAATAAGTTTATCCCACTGCAATGTTGCCGTACTAAACATTCAATATTTATGTAGGCGTTGCTAAGAAATAACATAAAAATAATACGTGATAAAGTAACAGTTTGCGCAATTGTTAGGAAAATAACTATTAAAACTTTGGTTGTCTTCCGTTTCCTCAGATTTGCATTTTCCCAATCCCCACGGACCCGTAGTAAAAACTTTTTGAAAGTACAGACAGCTTATTCCATTTCTCTTCCGATAGACTGAAATTTTAATGACCAAAAACTGCAAACTGGAAACAGCCGGTTCTAAAACGGTTGAAAATTTTTATACGAAACATGCAGCAAATTCGATAAGAGCTCCATCTCTGAGATGCTTTCAAACGTGAAATGAATATTTCATAGGTAGAGAATATTAAATTTTAAATGCGAATGGTCGAGGTCGGTCAATTTATGATTATGGACGACGACAAACGTACGTCTATGTACCCGGAGGAATTGGTTTGTACGAAGGACAATTTCAGTTGTAATGTTTAATATTACATTTTGGATATGGAAAAGTTGAAAGAATTATGATTTTTGTGTAATGTAAAATTTTCTCTTATCAATTTGTCTTTATTGTGGCGTTTTCATTAAAGAACATATTAAAAAGAGCCCGAGGTGGTATGATATATTTGTTTTATTCTCAAAATAAAAGGATTTCTTAAATTATTCTTTAAAAAAAAGAATGGTGGAGGATTTTGTCTAAATTTCTCGATGTAAATTCAATTTTCTAAACTTTCTCGAAGATTTGATGCCTTAAACAAAAAAAGTCGTCTTCGATGGTTAATAAAGAATACGCCATTTGAAGCTAGAAAAAAAATCTATTTTGACCTTAACAAATTTTAATTCGCCATGGGTGATCAACCTTTCTATTTGATCCCAATTTAAAGCCATCGACAAAATTAAAAATGCCATTACTTTCAGAGGATAGTTAACCAATTAAAGCAACATTTATAAATAAAAAGTTGAATCGTGAGGAGACTGTAACTAACTTGGAAAGTTCTCTCCCTTTCGAATGCCCTGAAACGATGTTTTTATCTCCATCTTCTTCCAAATAAGAGACTCAGGCGTGGTTGATAATAATATACGCTTGGTGACCGGTCTTGTTTTTTTTCTCAAATGATAAATGCCAACTTTGTTGCAACGTTATAGTCAGGTCAAATTAACAAGATTATCCGTTGGAATTAAATCTGTGATGTGTGATAAACCATTCATTCCTTAATATTGTTGGTTTTACGATTATTGTTGCTTAAAAAGACGTATAAATCAATGTTGTATGTATCAATATTAGCTTTGTCTCTATAGAAACACTTGGGGATTATAAAAATAAGGGTAAATGTGAATGTGAATTTATTTGTATGCGTATTTCAATTTTAATTTTAGTTATATCAATGTATTTCGAATTTAATCTTTAAGAAAAACAAGAAAAACGTTAGTTTCAATGAAAATTTGCAAGTTTTCATACTATTTAGTACCTTATTTGGTCATCTTTTTTCACAACCATTAAAAAATATAGAAATGTAACTATTCAAAATTGAACATTTGAAAAATTAAAAAAAAAGAGCACGAAAATGAAATAAAGAACGTTAAATACTGTTTTTCAACAACTCTTATACGTTCAGAAAAAAAATCTACCAACTCTGGTAGGTACCACAATAATGTATTAAATAGTATTATTAAAATGGTTAGTTAATTAATATTGACTTTAGATTGAAAATGGCCCAGAAATCTAAAATCAATAGGAAATTGATTAATACGGATTTTAAACTGTTTTTCTCTAATATAAAATTGGTTTTCCCCGCATGGAATTTTGTAAAAATTTTTGGGACTTGGAAACTTGGGTGGCGAAGTTCAAATTTTCAAACTAAGCAAAGTCGTTTGCAAAAATGATACAAAATATGATGACAACAGATTTGATATTTTTTATTCCAAAATCTTTGTCACCGTCAGTGTTCTTATCATATTTTTATTTTTTATTTTAATAATTTAATAATAAATCTAACATCATTAAGTCATATTTATTTTAGTCAGTAAGAATACAATTTTTATCAGATATTTATCCTGTTTATAACACCGATAATAATAAAAGATAATTTGATTTAACAGGTACAGCAAATATTAGTAAAAAAACGTAGATATAGAAAAAATAATTCAGACATTGACATATTTATATTTCTGTACTCAAATCTGAGTGTAAAGTAAACAAAAGATGACATCATATGGTATAATTGAATTTGCTTTTGAAGATTGCGTAGGTCAAAAGAAATCAACATGATCTTATCTGAGATGTTTGTCAATAAATATGCCATACTTAACGACAAACTGCAATGTTTACAGTACGGTATATATGAGTATTACATAATTTTTAATGTATAATAAAAAGAGGAGATATTCCAAATAGTGAAAAAGCCACAAAATTGTTTGTTTAAGTTATGACTAAACGGGACCTTCCACAGATCGATAGAATAGGTCAGTGGTCATCCGAAATGGTCAATTACGACAGTATTTTGTAGGTCAGACAATTTTTGTACTGAAAAATGTCATTAATCTGCCAAAATTCAGTTTTCATACTTTTTCACACATACATCGCGATATCTCCGAATCTAATGGAGATAATTACGAACTTTTTTTTAGTCGATAGGGGAGAGATGGCCGCAGATAACTGAGTTAACTATACTTTTGAGAAATTTTTTGTTTTGTTGTTGAAGTAGGCAAAACTTCAAATTATACTTTTTATGTCGTACTTTTTTAGGTAAGCGAGAAACTTTTTTGCTTTGAGGATGTTTGCCATACTATCTGCGAATAAAATGAAGGTAAGATATTAAGGAAGTTTTTACAAAAAACCGTAGTACGCTACAACGCGTTGTTTTCAAGTTATTGATGCCTAAAGATGAGTATCAGGCCGGGCGCTACATCAAGTCACAACGGAATAATACCTGTCCTCTAAAATAAAAATTTACTAATTATTAAATTAGTAATAATAGAGCTTACATCAGAAACGTCCCAATTCGATTTCTGAATCTGAAAACATTTCGGGTTCAGGAGTAGAAATACGTAAACTGTTACTACATTTTTCATACTTGCACTCACTACATTTTAATCCTTGAGCTACACAGGTACACCGAGTGTTATTGCAGTTTTTATCGGAACATTTTATAGCTAAAGTTTTTCTTATGCAATCGGGTACAGGTTCTTGAGAGGTTGCTTTCCAGATGTTTTCTTCAAATGTCCAACCATGGCCAGTTGGATCTTCTTGTATCATCTTGTACATGGCTGTTGTACCAAATTTTTAACTGATACCTACACCTGATAAACAAAATTACACTTCAGAAGGAAGCGACTTTTTCCCTGTTTTTCAGTCCACTAAAAGTCATGTCACAATTTATCATTAAATTCGATATTTACAAATCGAAACTTTTGTAAAATATGAAACATTCCAAACAAAAATTTGTAAAAGTACATAGCACTAAGTCGCACCCTTAATATTTATTTATTTTTTAAATCTAAGTTTTGTCCAAAAATTACAAAATTAACACCCTGAAAATGACATTGTAAAGGTCGAAACGTCGACGATACTTTCATATAAATCTGGTTGTTAGTCATAATCCAACGAATTACTCACAAATAAACTTCTTTTGAGAAAACTATTTTAGAAATGCAATCTTAAAAAAAAGAGAAATTAATCCCACATAAATCACAGTCGATATTATTTATGAAATTACACCTGAAAAACATAATAAAAGTCAATTAAAATCACCTATCACAATACATATTCATATGTTTTGATTTCGTTCTCAGAGTTTCTCTACTAATTTAAATGACAAAAAATTCGCTTGAATCGAATCGTAATGAACTTATCAAAACAAAAAATCGAGATAGAAGGTGAAGGTCCTCCGACTCTTGGTTTAAAAGAAGAAAGTGAAATGACGCCCTGCAGCGTTCTATAAAAAAGAGATCTATTTTTTTCACGATTGATATTCGACGCTAATTAATGGTCCGGTGAAATTCGTCTAAAATTTAGCACCGAAGTTTCAAATACTTTAAGAGAGAACTAATAGGACATTTAGATTTAAAAATTATGTCGTGTGGATTAATCGAACTAGCTGTCACAACAAAAGTCCGTAAGTGGACGCGTGATTCAGTGATTCCATAAAAATATTAAGTTTTAACATAACTTTCGATTGTGTTTTAATATTTTAGTGTTATCTCTTTGAATAAATGAATAACTTTTTCTAATTTTTACACCAATGTCCTCATGAGAAACTTTGGAATCGCTCAATTTTTCGTTGTATTTGATATTAAAAATAAACAACCTTTTACAAATCAAAATTTTATATTTTTCTGTATACACTAACGACGGTGGAATTTTTTGTAACCATAAAAATACCAAAAAAGGTTGTGAAATAAATCACACTTGTTCCCAAGAACAAATACATTAAATGTCCTACACTGCACCAGCGTCTGGACTTCAACAACTACTCCTTGGACTATATGCCCCCCAGGTACTGAATTACGAAAGTCCAGACGTGGTTTGGCGCCCGACCAAGTCGGGGCTTTAAACCAAAAACTTTGATTTTATTATTAAAGGAGCTTGCCATTCTTAGACCGGTTTCGGAATTATTGTTCCTCTTCAGTAAGAAGCAGGCTAGCTCGAATTTCTATCTCTAAAGAAATTCTGAAGATCGCTTTGAACCCACCAACTCTTAGTACAAACGGTTAAGTCGAGAAAGAGGAGGTGAGTACAACGCCATCTCTTCACTTTTATAATAAAATCAAAGCTTGCAAAACTATAGAAAACACTAACGACGGTGGAATTTTTTGTAACCATAAAAATACCAAAAAAGGACCATGGGCGTACCAAAACTACCTAAGGTTGTGAAATAAATCACACTTGTTCCCAAGAACAAAGACATTAAATGTTCTACACTACTCCTTGGGCTATATGCCCCCCCAGGTATTGAATTACGAAAGTCCAGACGTGGTTTGGACGTCTGGACTTTCGTAATTCAATACCTGGGGGGACATATAGCCCAAGGAGTAGTTGTTGAAGTCCAGACGCTGGTGCAGTGTACGTCCGTGACATTTAATGTCTTTGTTCTTGGGAACAAGTGTGATTTATTTCACAACCTTAGGTAATTTTTCTGTATGTTTATAGCAAGTAATCAGCATATTTATCAATAATAGGTCCTTCCCGTGATTACTTTTCACTATAAATAATTATTTAAAAAATTGAATGAGATATATGGGAACACTTTACACAAACAAAGTTGTTCAATAACTAAGTTGTCAAATATTGAATGATTTGTAAAATTACACCTACATAAGCGAGGTGAGCTTGAGATTTTCATAATAACTTATTAACAATCTACTGTAATATATACAGGGTGGACCTTAAGTAATTGTACACAGAAGTATGGGAGATTCCTCAGTTAAAAATATTACGATTTGGACCAACTTGCTCTAATAAAATGTTGCTAATAAGGAATATACAGGGGGTTTTTCGGTACGATAAATCAGAATCTGGTACCTACTTTGATGTAATTTGCAGAGGGCGCTAGTTAGGCCACATTCAGGGGGTCATTTTACATAAGAATCAGCAAGAATGGTGTCAAAGCCAAAAAAAAAAATTGCCGACCAATGTAATCATGCGCTAATCCCTAAAATGCAATTATCTCTTAAACCGGTAAGTTTTGAGGTTAATAACAAGTATGCTTTTTTTCTACTAAAATAACGTGGCTTTAATATTCTTTTACAAGAATAGCGTTAACTTAAAGAGCAAAACTGTTCATCGCACATTTATGCTACAAATGTGGCCTAATTAGCGCCCTCTACAAATTACGTTGAAGTAGGTACCAGATTCTGCTAAAGTTATTGCAAAAAATAAATCTTAAAATTTAACCTTTATCACCCTGTATATTCCTCCAACATTTCTTAGAACAAGATTGTAAAGTGAGGAATCTACCATACTTCTATGTACAATTACTTAAGGACCACCCTGTATAGTAATAAAAATGGTCTGGTGCGCAAATTTTATCTAAGATGTGGCAGGTAGTCCACCCTTTTTGGTCCGCATTTTTTTTCAAAATTCACGATTTCAAAATGTTTTCTTTAGAAAACTTTTACTTGGAAAACAAAAAGAAAGCTTTCTACATTCGGGATTACTTTATTTACGAAGAAAATGGCGGCAAAATTATTTTTTAAACCAAAAATTAAAATAAATTATATTCTCAATAGCGCACTTAATTAACACATAAAATATATAAAAGGTATTTTTAATAGAGACCATAAATCTAAGTAATTGCTTATCTTTGAAATATTACTAGTAAAAGTTTCTGCATTAGAATTGGTTTCAAAGAGAAATTACACACTTAGCGTATATTTTAAACATCATTTAAAAAGTTAAACACCGGTTTTGCATTTGGCATCGTATCTTGAAAAACGCGAAGGAAAGTTTTGTTATCAACTAATTGCGTAGACAAGTAACCACACAATTGTTATCATTGTCAGTTTGACATGAAAACTTTATGGAAAAAATGTAAAATGTAGTTCACTAGTTGAACAATTTTTTTTAAATAATAAAGCAACACTCGTGTCCTTCCCAAAGGTTAGTGTTGTAAGGACGAAATTGATTTTATTAATTAAAATTTTCAATTCTTCGAATTCTTTGTTGCCTATTTTGACCCATCCACAAAGTTTCTTCTTGTTCTTCGAAGCCTTCATTGCTATTACTATTCTTTAAAATTTTCCTCAAACTGTGTTTGTCTCTTTCCATTTTATTAATCTTGCTAAGTAGTTTTTTATGGGTAATTTTTCTGCTACTCCATGAAAAATTATTCGAACAAAAAAATGCCAATAACATTTTTCATTTTTATGAGAAAACGATATTTTAACCAAACGTTCCGAAAGAAAATTTTCAGCCATAAATCTAGATATACAATCTTATTGTTTCTGGCAACTTTAACTTTCTTTTTTCAGTTTTTCTCTCGCTCAGAATCCGCACTTGTATACGTTGGCAGTGAACTTGACAGAAAGCAATTCAAAAGCGAGAGAATTAGGGCCAAGATTTAGGTCGCGATTTGGGTCATACATTTTCTGGTTGTCCTATTTAATGACAATGCGGTGCTAGTTTTCCTACAATATGGATTCGAACTGGATATATTCAACACTGTTAAGCGACAACGTTGGACTCGTTCCAAATTTTAATGGAGTTGTTTTTCTTGTTATGAGGCTGAATTAACAATTTGTGTCATCAATCTTTTCTTTAATTCAATTACATTTAAAGTTTCTCTTATTATTAGTGTATATTATCGAAAAAAAGTTTATGTAAGGAAAGTTTCTTTCACTTTGTTGCAAAATCTTTCTTTTTTGGAGGAAAAAATGAGTTTTATGAAAAAAAGTATGCATAAATTTACTTCTGAAATGTACACAAAACATGTAACTAGTAGATTTTGAATTCCTGCAGCAACCTCGCACACCTTTACGTAACTTTCGTTTGGACTAGCATTCACCTGTGACATTTCTATCAACGTATCTTTGCAGGACATCAACATTGTTGGAATCGTAGAGATGGGCGTGGACGTTATTTCACCGAATTTTTTAACCTGGATGTTCGGATAGCGGAAATTACGACCTCTGCTGATTGGAAAATTCTCCACAAAAAAGCAATGCAACATTTCGTCTACAATTAAAAGGCCAATATTTCATTTTCACCGAACAAATTGATCGGTATCTGAATTCGATCTGTGTGTGTGTTTGTAGCTTTTTTGTGTTTATGAATTTTAAAATTCTGACTTCAGATTTCGATAGAGCATCAAACAGTAAGCTTAGGGTTTGATATGCCCCTCCGTACGTCTTCGGGAACACCTTCAAAATGGGGTCCAAAATATGAAAATTTTGAAGTTAAAGTAGACATACAGTGAATGACGATTTTGGTAAAAGTGAGTAGACTGTGGCTGTGTTGATTAGAATAGGAAGTATAAGAAGGTGGAATTTTTTTTAAACATAAAAATACCAAAAAAGGACCATGGGAGTGACAAAACTGCACAAAGTATGTGAAATAAAATCACACAAGATCCCAAGAACACGGACATTAAAAATGTCCTACACTGCACCAGCGTCTGGACTTCAACAACTACTCCTTGGGCTATATGCCCCACCAGGTATTGAATTACGAAAGTCCAGACGTGGTTTGGTGCCCGACCAAGTCGGGGCTTTAAACCAAAAACTTTGATTTTATTATTTTATTCTTAGACCGGTTTCGGAATTATTGTTCCTCATCAGTAAGAAGCAGGCTAGCTCGACATCCTGTCACTTTATGGTTCAAAAAAATTCCACCTTCGTATAGTTTTCTATAGTTTTGCAAGCTTTGATTTTGTTATAAAGTGAAGATGGCGTTGAGCTTTCCTCGTTCGTGATACACTTGATCAGACATCAGACATCCTTTAGTGACAGGATGTCGAGCTAGCCTGCTTCTTACTGATGAGGCACAATAATACCGAAACCGGTCTAAGAATGGCAGGCTCCTTTAATAACAAAATCGAAGTTTTTGGGTTAAAGCCCCCACTTGGTCGGGCACCAAACCACGTCTGGACTTTCGTAATTCAATACCTGGTGGGGTATATAGCCAAGGAGTAGTTGTTGAAGTCCAGACGCTGGACGCTGGACATTTTTAATATCCGTGTACTTGGGAGCTTGTGTGATTTTATTTCACATCCTTTGTGCAGAATAGCAACTGTCAATCTAAAATTTTATTAATACTTTCATTACAATTTGTTCGGTCTATGGCAATGCTAAAAGAGCATTCTCAACTGGTTTAAAACTTTTTTGTTCATTAAAAAAATTAAATTGTAGATACTAAAACGGGACTTCTTACTGATCTTAGGTGGTATGTTTTGATTTTCCAATCGAGGAATATAATTATGAGTATTTTTCAGAAGAATACATACATTTTAATGTAGAATCTTCATAAATCGCAAGGTAATTCAATTTCTAACCGTGCGATATCGCTTTTTGTTCTTTTTTCAGGTGAGGAAAATTCCAGCTTTGATTTTCCTCGCAGAACAAACTCTTGTATACCATAGCATGAAAAGTCCATCCATTTTCCGGTTAACAATAATGTACACTAGTGTTAAATGATATTAAGTACATTTCAGTATTGCTTATTCTCTTTCTGATGATGTTCTGTATAATTCTTTACCATTTTTAACTTGATTATAACCAATCTCAACTTATTTTCCTTTAGCATCCAGCATTTTGAAGCAAGTAACGGGGGAGCTTATGTTTTAACGATATAATTTTTTGAAATGGGTCCAAATCTCGGTTTTGTTTATTGTCAAACTATTTTTCAAATCACAATTACTAAACCAAATAGATATATAAAATACACTATTGTAGTGTACTAAATATGTATTATCGTTTCCTTGTTAATGTTTTTTCTTAGTGTATATTTTGTATAAAGGGGTTAAGTGGAGTAGCTAGTAGCTAGACTTCGCATCTTTAAATTGTTTTCTGTATTGCATATCACAATACTAAATAAAGGCACTTTATTATTATTATTATAATTATTAAACATAAGCTTTTGGCAATGTCTCATGTTTAACCAAATTCTTATTCATTTTGGTTTGAAGATAATTATTGGGCGTTGAAAATGTTGGAATAAGAGATATATCGTTTCTAATATCATAACATACTGAAATCTTCCAAAAAAAAATATACCCACCTCTAATTCTATTTAATAGAATACAAGATATGCAAGTATCGATATATTATGACCATCGACCGATGTGAGTGGGCGAATCTTGGAATATACCTGTACACATGAAGAAATAAAACGGTTTTTATAACATTGCGTAATTAACTTATAGTCCCCAACACTCATACGATCAATTGTCATTCTACATTTATACGGCTTAGCTATACAGGGTGAACCAATTTAAAAAGTTATTAAATAAATTGAAAACCATTTCATATGAATTGATTAGATTTTGGAATTTCACTTCCAATTTCGAGAAATAATTAGTTTCATCTTACAAAATATATTTAACACAGGCTATAAACTCTACAGATTCAGATATTGTCACAAATTCTAATTAATAATTTTCCAAATTCCAATTATTACAATTTTCAAAATTCAATACATAATTATTTAAAAGTTCATAAGTAATTCACCTACAATATAATTGCGAGTACATAACTTTACATTACATTTACCTTATAAACAATTTTCAGTTTTTATTTCACACTTTTATTTCATATATTTCCGTTCATTCTGTATAATATTAAATACGGTTAATTCAGCTGAACTAGCAATTTGCTAAAGGTACAAAAATCATCAAGTTGAATCAACAAATTGATTTCATTGAGAATTCAGGAAAGTCCTGAGCAACTTGGGCTAAGAGCTCAACGCGTTTGTTAAAATATTTTTTCTACAACTGCTATGAAAAGTAGCGAATTTCTCATAGCTTACTTAATTTCAAAACCGTGTATTGCTCATACCGTGCGGGAATATTTTTCCTCACGGCACTTTGCCCACACCACATACATTTATATGGAGAATCAACAAAAATCGACAAAAACTTAGTAGGCTGCTGTTCAGCTTTAAATAGTTGTCAGAAATGTCAGATTATAGAAGTTTTTTAAATTCTTAAGGAAGTTTTCATTCGCGCTTTGATAAAAATCGCAATTTCCATGAAATATTATTGTAATAAGACATACCTATTTATAATAAATAATATGGGTAATGACAGTAGTGACGATTTTGATAATACTCCGCCAGAGATATTGGAAATAGCCGCAAAAGTAACGTTAGGTTTGTTGCCGGTAATTTAAAAAAAAAGTATGAATTGGCATACGAAAAATTTATGGAATGGAGAATAAATACAAATATAAAATTAAAAAAATTATTTAACAGTTAAAAGGTAGGATACTTTCATGTTATTTTAGTTTTGCTAACCATAAAAATAAATATTCTTTAAATTTGTGCAGTTGTAGAAAAAGTATAGTGTGCAACACGTGGGGAAAGTACTTTTCTCACTCGTTGTTTGCGGCACTCGCCCTTCAGGCTCGTGCCACAAACTTTCACACTCGTGAGAAAAGTTGAACTTTCCCCACTTGTTGCACAATATACTATCGTAAAACAGTATAAGTAAAAAAATTAAACATTAAAATAAAATAAAGAAAAAGGAGTTTGTGAAAGTAACCCAGCAGCCAAAATAAATGTGGTAAGAATTAAATTTGGGAACGATAGAGTCCTTACTTTTGTTTGTTTATATAAATCAAAAAATTTAAAGTTTTTAATTTTTGTTTTGGCATACCTCTATAAAAAAATAAAATTTAACGAATTTAAAGTTTTGTTTGTTTTCCGCTTGTAAATAATTTGGTGTAAATAAATGTATATATTTTTAATTCAGTGATTTTATTTCTGGTTCTAAGCAGTAATTAAAATAAAGCGTTTTTATTAACAAACCTCTCCAGGTTGTATTTTGGGTTGGGCGGACTTTATGCAAAACCTGAATAAGTCCGAGCTACCATGAATATAGCGTGGTGAGCCAGAGCTCGTCGTGGCGTCAGATAAAAATCTGAGCTACACTCTAAAAAATGGTTGTGAAAAAACTTGATAAGTATGGTAATTTTCACAAAATATACTATGTGACCTACAGTTTACATTATATAAGCCTCAAAAGTACATTGTAAAATTATTCACAGAATAATGTATGTGAAAATTACGGCCAACGTGAAAATACATTGTGAACATTACTGATTTACAGAATTCATTCTGTGAATGAAATTGTACAGGTTTAGTTATGTGAATACCCCACCACCAGAACTGCGAACTATCGAATTTCTATTTTTAGAACTCGGTGTCTCAGAGGAAAGCCGATGTTAGGCAAATTAGTTGAGGGTTACGAGAGATTGGAACGCAGTAATATTGTTTTTCTCCCTAGCCTAAGTAATATTTATTTGTATTCCAAGCAGTTTTGTGGTGTGAGTCGACCAGAAATCGAAGTAGGTGAGTATTGAATTGTATGAAATTGTAATTTTTCTAGTGTCCACAACAAATGTTGCATCACTAATGCTATCAATGTTTTCTAGGTTAGAAACCAACTAAGACACTTTATTTTGTATATCTGGAAAAGACAAATATAAATGATAATATATACAAAAATTTCTTGATTTTGAATATAAAATTCCTCAAGGATTTATCCACATGTGGCCAACGTAATATTATGTGATTTTACATAAACTTTTTTATCAGTGTACGCAACCCCCGAAAACGTAACTGACCGTCACGACGTGACAATATTTTATACGGTATTAATCAATTTCTTTTCAGAATTTAATTCGAATTTTTATTTTATTCTCGTAAATCGAACAATCCTGTATATCTCGTCTGTCCTACGATTTTGCTGAATAAAGATAGAAGCACTAAATAAGCGAGAAAAAAGAACGCAAGATTTTTTCAAACAAGGTCGATCATTTGCATTTCTACTGCAAGTCGCAGAGCTTCAAAGCCTGTTTAATTGAAGTAATTTTAGTTCATTTTTTCTACTAAGATTGCCAGCAGCAAAAAGATTACCTCATAGATATAATAACATTTTACAGATAATATGATATCTCTCGATGAAAATACGTCGTACTTGATTATAAATAATTCCTACAAAAAACAACTTTGAATTTTATAATTAAAAAAGTCGAATTTTAAATGTATTTTTGGACAGTATGAAACGTCACGTTTTTGAAATAATTTTTAAAATATGGAGAGTCCGTAAATAGAATAGAATATCGGGCTGCTTCGATAAAATTTAAAGGAAATTCAACTCATCATTAAATTTACATCTATTATAAATGTGTTACTATACATTGTAAATGATATAAAATATTCCAGTGAAAAAAATTTAAATGAACAAGGCGAATCGAGTGAGTACAGTGGCTTTCGTGTATCTGTAATTCACACCTCCATATCGTTATGGCTGAAGTTACGATTTCACGGTATTAAGTTTAAGGTTGGTGTTATTATTATTATAACTATCTTTTCTAATAAATTATTTATTAATAAGGCATTGCATTACTTCCACTTGTTTAATAACTATTATATTCAACAAAATGGTATTTTGTTACATATTTTTATAGCCGATTATTAATTAACCGTTATTTTGGGAACCATTCTTTTGTGATACATTTCAAGATTCAGTGGAGATAACCTCACAGACAATTAAAAATATTGTCTCAAACAAATTAGAAAAAAAAATGTTGTAGGAGTAAAACACAATTGAGAGCTAAAAAAGGGCCATAGGGCCTAGCAACGAATGTTTTATCGTTTTATCGTGAGATTTAGAACGATTTGGGTCGTTTGTCACAGTGCCTGCAAATTTGCCCTCAGCGCTAGGCCATCGGCATATCCTAGGCATGCCTTCAGACGTTAGCCTCCTGATGCGGTTATCTACGAAGTAGGTGGGATAACATGCCTTCCTGCTCTAGCTGTCAGTATATCTTCGACTGTACCGTTTCTCTTAGGATCTCTTTTATACACTGACACAAAAGTGGTATAGTTTAAGTAATCGCTATAGGCCAGCCATCTGAAAATTTCGAAATATGTTCTACTTTAATATATGTAGCTCGGTAGCCAGAGAATATTTCTCGAGTTGATAAAATAGAAACATGCATTCCCTAAAATGTAATCAAGGCGACTAATGGCTCGGCCACCCGACCAAATCATAGTCTAACTGGTCTTTGCGTCCTCGGCAACGTAGCGGCATGCTTTGCGGCAGTCTCAAAGGATGCCGCTACGTTAGAAGTTTTTTTTGTAGCAACAAAGGCGCTGCTATGAAGCTGTTAAATTGGGTCTACTATATGTATTATACGAACTATACTTCCTTTAGTGCTAGAGCATAAATTGTAGTTGTAGTAGAGGCATTGTTGAATACTGCTTCAATTTCTACAAATATTGCTACAACCGTTTCTTAATATTTCAAAATTTGTTTCGAAATGAAAAGGGTTATTTGAAGTTTAGAGCTCGGGAGCCAGAGTGGAAAAAGTAGAAACCAAGCTAAGTTGTAATCGAACAATGGGTCGGTTACGCGACCAAATGCATTTCATGCTGCGGTGAACTGATCTGTGATCCTATTCGCTATTAGCCACAGACGACTCACGCCACATTGTCTTATCACAGCGCTTTATTTGAATATACAACCAATAGGATGAGTCGGGTCCACAAGGACAAACTTTGGATGCTGCTTACGCTTAAAGGGTCATGCTTTTTTGGTAGGTAGTATCAAAGCTGATAAATTGCGAAGAATAAATTAAAAATTCTTAAAATAAAATAATGTATGAAAAGGTAATACTTGGAAAATCCATTGTTTCATGAGAGTATTAGACCGAAAAATTATAGATAAGCAGAAATTTTTTAAGCTAATACTTGTTTCGGCAAACATAAAAACTACAACAGAAAGTATAAATAAATTATATAAATCAAAATAGTAACAAAGTAGAATAAATTTTTTTTTAATTAATTTACATTTTTGAATTTTATAATTTTGGACCTAGATAGGTGACACAGCAATAGCGTAACACCCTGTAACTTGTATATTCATAAAAAAAACTTGCAGGGCCTTATATGGCATCGTAGTGGCTTTTTCGCTACTTCTGGCTTCACTATTTTATTTCAAATGACACCCTGTAAATATTAGTTTAAAGATGAAATCCGAATATCATTCTGGTTACAAGGATGTTCAGTTATAATTGATGTTCCAAAAGCCTAATAATTATTATTAAGGATTAAGAATCACGTTATTTTTAAACTTGGAAGATATTGGGTATTATATAACAGGCAATACAAATATTTAGTTGCAAGAAGATCTTCGAAATACGACTAAGATTTTTAAGAATTTTACTTAGAATGTATAATTATTTATAAATTTTGTTCAAGGATTATTAAAATTAATTATATATAATTGTCTTTTTATTTGTCTTTACGTTAAAATTTCATACGAATATTGCAAGGAATAAGTAAGAACCTAACGATTATCTTCTTTGGGTCCATGACGGTTTTGTCACTCTGACAACTTTAGTTTCAACTTCGATTTTCGATTCAACTGTCATAAATGTGAGGCGTTCAAATCCTGTTCAGATCCATTTTGTTCATGTCTCATTTAATTATTAAATGGTGTTTTTTAAAGTTTGTTTTTTCTCATCATAATTTTCTACGTTTTTCTTCATCTTTGTTATTGTTTCCGCTCTATAATTATTAATGGTTGTATTATTGTTTTATATAAATTAACATTTTCGTGTATCTTCCTATTATTTTGTTATTGAATGAATTTTTACATGGCCGCTGTGTCACCAGCTGACCAGCTATAGTATCAGAACGTTGGGAGAGTTTTAAAAAAATCACAACCATTAAAATATTTAATTATAAATTAATCTCTATAGAAAATCATAATTTCTCCATCTCCGAACAAACCAATAATAGCATAGAAACATAAAAAGCGCAATAACAAACAAAACGCGGCATAACAAACACTTCATTTGTGGCAAAACTGATTTAACACTTTCGGTTGAAACACGCAAGATATCCATTAAGATTTCGTAATTAAAATTGAACACGAGCAAATTAAAAAAGATTAAATTTGAATTTAAGGATAGTAATTCTGTTGCCTTGATCATTACACCTCTACATCTATGCCATTTGTACGGTAGTGACTGATATAGCGACGGTACTATAGATGGTAACCAGTGTGCAGGTGTTTAATTCAGGATTGCAGGATTAAAATAAATATTACCTTTTTCATTACATGATTTTTTTCTTTAATTTTTTTACTCCAGCAGGGTTCCCACAGTGGAAGCGAGAAAATTTTCCTTGACTTTTCCAGGTTTTTCCAGACCATGCACAAACTTTAATCTACCTTTTATAGAGTAATACAAATAAATAAATGAAAATAATGGCATAATAAAGAAAACTGATTTGTGAGTTACATATAACTAGTGTGCATATTTGTGGATATGATAAATTATACCGAGATATCTTTGAATTCACAAATGAAATGTAAAAGGAAAAAACCCATTGATATATTTTTTATGTATCAGACAAGAAAAAAATACAAAGGGAAACCGAAAGTAGAAGTAAACATCGAGAAGGCTTAATTTGTTTTTTTATCTGGAATCGACTGGTTGTATTCCCTGACTTCTGCTGGAAAATGCAAAATTCCCTGACTTTTCCCTGACTCTGTCAACACTTTTTGAATTTCCTGACTTTTCCCTGTTTTCCAGGTCTGTGGGAACTCTGCCCAGTTTATTTAACAATCTTACGGAACGTAGGGAGGATTTCCAGTGAAAACTGACTAAATTGCTAAATAGGGTCTAAAATTAATAAATAAATATTTATAACGTTTAAAATCTACGAGGTAAGTCGGTTGGTTTGAAATGCTTCAGTCTGCGCACTTCACCAAGCACGTTTGGATGCACACTTAGTCTTTCTTCAAACTTGTTGCTGTATTTGCTGATTCTTCTTTGATGCTGGGAACTTTCAGGTCTCTCTTCTGTTGGGAACATACCAACCACAGAGCGGCTACTATGGTTCTTAACACTTCGTTTTGAAAGATCTGTAGGATGATTTCTAGGTTAGAGTTACCTGCGCCCCATAGCTGGATGCCATGGGTCCATATATGTTTTATTATAGCTTTGTAGATAGAGTGATAATTGTGATTGTCTACCAATTATCCAGTACATTTGTTGCGATTTGAGCCCAAGCCATTTTCTCTTGGTGAATATGTGCCTCCTCCTCTTGTCTAGGTGTATGCCCAGGTATTTAGTAGAGTCTGTCTCTACTAGTGGTTTGTTGTTTAAATAGACGGGTGGACAAGTCTCTCGTCGCAGTGTAAATGTCATATGACTCGTTTGCTTTTATTTTCCATTTTTGTAACCATTTCTCTATTTTATTGAGTGCAAAGAAAATTGCAATTTTTATTGTTTCAATCACTTTTACGGTCATGTTCTGCTCACTAAAGTTAAAGCTAGCAGAACAGTCATTATTGCGAAAATTCGCGGAGCAGAAAATTTGTAATTACCTTTTTTTATCAGCCATTAATAAGTTTTCAACGACTGCACTACCGAAACACTGGTTTTCAGTATTAAAATCGTTTTTTCGCCATGCTCCGCAGACCTTAGCGCCACGTCGTGACTTTTCCATTTTCGAAAAGAAATAAATCGAGCCTGAAATTCGCGATTAGTGTATTCCTAGAGCCTTTAATAACTGTGCAAAGAAAATTGCAATTTTTATTGTTTCAACCACTTTTTCGCTCATGTTCTGCTCACTTAAGTTAAAGCTAGCAGAACAGTCATTTTTGCGAAAATTCGCGGAGCAGGAAATTTTAAATTAGGGCATTTAATTAGCCTTTAATTGTCCATGTATTGATTTTTAATTCTGCTGACTTTGTTCTGCTAGCTTAAGAGCTATATTTATTTCAGTGTCAAAATTTACATTGTCGAATTTGAGATTCAGCCAAAAGATATAAAATACGCCGAATTACCCAAACTCAGCATTTCGGGCAATTTCAATAAAAGACCCACCGCAGCGGTTTGATAGCCACTATTCATTTTATAATTGATAGTTGCAGTTTCCTATCTGGGTTAAGTGAAATATCGGAAACGATCGTGAGAAGTATGGTGCATGAAAGTCTGAGCTGCTGTATACAATTTTTCCATGAACAATGTTATAAAGTGGGCAGAAAGGAAGTTATTACGGTCATTAACTGTGAGACACATTAATATTTTTTACGATTGATTCATCTAGATTTTATTTCGATGCAAAGTTTTTCCATTAGAGAGGATTAAAATGTTTCTCTTAATAGCAGCTAAGAAGTTTGTAGAAAATTATTTAATCCGTCTAGCCAAAGATGAATTTTGCGGGTTTAATAAAAATTTGTACAAAAAGAATATTTTGTTGAAGTAAAGGTTTAGTATTTTAAATTAAATAAACCATAACACAGGTCTGTCGAGCAAAGTTCGTCTTTAATAGATTTTCTTCCCTCTTTAAATATTTGGGCTCATTTTTTGACCATTGTTCAGAATTTCCGTAAAAATATCGAAACTTCGTCGTAAATACTCTCTCCTCTTAAAAATCAGAAGCCATACCGAGCCAAAATATTACATAAACTTGTTTAAAAAAAGTTACGTAATATAATGTATATGGGTCAAACAGAACGAACTACACCAAAAAGAATTAAAGAGCATCTGAATTACATCAAAACATCAAATCAGGAAAGTGTAAAGAACATCGATGGGAAAAAGAGAGGACATCTGGACGATAAATCTATAATAATAAAATAAAATATTAGCCAATCATTCTGTACATTTCGCCTATTATGCGTTTGTTTTCATAACCAGTGAGGTAGGAACAAGAAACAGTTGACATCTTGTTTTCATGTCCTTATGCAGTTTAATGGTCACTTTTACCTATAAGATTAATGACCCTCGCTAAGAGACAATAGATGTACGTAGTTTTAATCGCAATTGAAAGGTTTATGTTTCGTTTTTGTCGATAGTGAAAGAGATATGTGCTGAAATATGAGATATAAAGGTATAGAATTCGATGAGGTATTAAAAACTGAGCCGTTAAAAGCTTTCACTTCTAGCAACATCGTTAGAACTTTAATAGGGTGGCAAACTAATGCAAGGGTCTGAAAAATAAAGGATTACAATTACTATTTCCCTCGTCTTAATTTCCACCAATCACAATGGGCAATTTTGAATTACAAATGGTTTCTGTCAGCAGTTTTTTCGAGTTTACCCGCGGCAAAACTTGACAGCTGTTGTCACCAAAAATTACAATACCTTTGATAACAAGTAATTATGGTCAATTATGGACAATGTGGAACACCGTTGCAAAAAAAATGCAAGAGATGTATAAATAATTTTTGATCCATTTAAAGATATTATCTTCAAATCTAGTAGGCAAGCTCGTAATGCGAAACGAAGGAATTTGCAGATGTGCGCCAATAAAAGGAAATCGAGCTCTTAAAATTGGAAGAATATTACGCAATGGTTTTATTATGGGACGAAGACACTCCGGCGGGACTCCAGCGAAAAATTTACCATATCGCTACAGTACAACTTGCCTGGAGAGTTGGAGAAGCAGTCAATTGCAGAGTTCATTATTTTAGAGGAAGTGGACAATTCTGGGATTAAAACAGGTAGATAACATAGTTACATATTTTATTAAATAACTGATTTTCAAAAATCCTACTTTTAGGAAGAGTAGAATATAATCCTCTCTTCAATAAAACGGCCCAGGGTGAAGAAAAAAAATGGCCGATAGTAAATTGCTGGTCCCCAACACGAAGAACCCTACCTTTTATTCTTAACAGTAAACCCATCATGGAACAAATAACGATCAAGTGGATGGTACAAAAACACTCCAGTGGGAAAAAACGAACTTTCGAAATGGACTAAAGAAACAGCAGAGAAGACAGGATTAAATACAAAAGAAATAAAAATAACAAACCACTCTATGCGGTCGACAGCAGTCAGTATCCTGGCTAAAAGAGGGGTGGGTGAACAACAATTAATTAAAATTACTGGCCACAGTTCAGCCAACTCAATTAATCCTTATCTGCAAATGGATAATGAGCATTATTCCACCATCATAAACACCCTTAGAAGTGACGCCTCAGAACCTCCAGCTAAAAAACAGAAAGCAGAAGATCCTGCAGCCACTCCTCGAGCTTCTCACTCTACAGCTGGACCCATCAACAACATTAATGATTTACCTACACCCAACGTTATCAATGAGTTAACAAAGATTTCAAACAATACTCCTACTGTGTAAATTACCTCTTTTCAGTTTTCAAATTAATAACTACATATTATGTATGCATATATAATAGGTAGTGTGTTTTGGAATTATCAGTTACTCATGAAATAGTCTAGTCAAATACCATTCGGGCATCTAATTTTCCCTGTGAAAAAATCGAACAAACACAATGCATAGTAATATTTTTTTGAACAAAATGCATTCGTGCAGGTGCAAAAATCCTCGTTTCGACTCGGGTTTTTGTTGTCACTAACACTCATGCTTCTTGTTAAAATATTACTTAGCAACGTGTTTTTTCGATTTTTTTCGGCAAAGATGCCTTTATGATATTACCTACGAAAATACTTTTTTGTTAAAAATGAATTGGACATAAAATAAAAATTATTTGTAGCCTATATACTTTGAACTGGTGTTTATTTTTAATGAACTTATTGGACAACAAATGTAAAAATAATCGAAAATTGAAGAAACTATTCTTTCATTCTTTTTAGGATTTTACTTAAATTTTTAAATTTCTTCTATAATTTACTGAAAAAAAAAGATATTGGCAGCGCTTTTTTAAAATTTAACGAAATTTTTCAGATATTTTCAATTTTCTTTCCTTAATTTTCTATAATGCCAATCGATTTTTTATCGTGGATTGTTGATTTTTACCGTGGGTTTTATATTTTCCTCGTAAAAAATGACATCTAGACATCCGTATTATTCAAATTTACAATTTATATTTATAATCCATTTCAAATTTTATTCGTTACTGATGGAGGGTGATGTTACACTCCCTTTGGAATAAAATATTTAAGTTTTTCGACGTATTTATGAAAAATAAGCTGCTACCAAACTATCAAATAAAAAAGTACATCCTTATTTTTATACTGCGAATACATCCCGTACTAAAATTCAAGCAGGTGTTCCTTAATAAAATGTTCAGATATTCAAATATCGATGACCATCCTTTCTTGATCGGGAAATAACTTCGCTTGCCAAATATTGTTCTATCGTTATTGTTTTATGTCTTTATTAGTTTTGCCCACTCAAACGAGATCTTACTCTTACAGGTGGGAGCCAAAAAATTTTAAGTGAACAAAAGTCAGAGAAATAATTCAGACTACGAATTTTACTAAATATGTCATGTAAATTGATACAAATCAAGGCTCATTTAATTAGTAAATAGCTCAAATATTTTTTAAACGAGAGACCATCCTAAAACGAAAATTTTTAAATGATTATAGTTCAATTCAAGGCTCAGGTTAATTTGGATTTTTTTTCTGAGCTTAATAGAAGAGTTTTTGAGAAATTATGCTCATAGATTTGTGCTACTACACGTTATCTCAATTTGTTTAAAAGAAAAAGAAAAAATTAACTTCTCAAAGTCAGTACCACATAAAATAAAACTGCACAGGTATTGAATTACAACTGTACATACACGTGTCAGAGCTATACAATAGACAATCCAACCCTTTAAAAATATTAAAATATTCTCAAATCTGTGGATACTGGAAAGAAAAAATGTCGTTGTATCTCTTTCATTATTGAGTTTCATGAGATACCTTGAGTAATTGTGTTAAGGGATTGAAAAAGTTGATTAAAGGGGCAGCATCGATTCGACCTCGTCGTGGAGAAGCCAACAATTTAAACACATATAATGATATAGGAAAAACAGGTTAAAATTGTCACATTTATCCAAAATTTAGGGAAATTTCACGCCTAAAAAGCTTAATTATAGCCCTTATTTGATTTTGCGTTTCGGGAAAATAAGACTCTGTACTCTCTTATCATATTTTTGATATGGTCAAATAACATTTATTATTATTGCTGTGTACTCATCATATACATACCCTGTATAATAATTACGTCAATACGACGTGGTACTGACGTAAATATTAGATTACCATTTGAAGTGTTTATTCCGTATATTTTCCGCAAATCATAAAATACGACAATGAAAATCTGCCGGAGGTCATAAGTACCCATAAAACTCGAAAAGTACCTTTCCAAATATGGTACTCGTGATGTTATCGTTAGCTAAATGTTCGACTTCCTATTAGAGCTCGTTCTGTATAGTGACTTTCTCTATCTGTAGAAGAATAGGGGAAATAGGGGCATAAAAAATATGTATTGAAATTGTTTTCTTTGGCCCTTCACTAGTTTTAAAAAAAAAAATTCACGATACTGGTCAATAGTGTATTTGTTTATTATGAAAATTTGAACTGAAGGTTTCATAATTTACGATTGGTGTCCATTCAAAATTCAAAATTTTGGAAATACAATTTTTTTGTATCCTGGATTTCATTAAAAGATTTTGTATTTATTGTTAATAATGCTATGAATGATGTAATAAAATATAGGGTGATGCATTTGAAAAAGTCAAGTTATTGTTATTTGTAATTTGTCATTTTCAAAAAATCGTAGTGGGCGATAGAACATCGACTCCGAGTTCGCCTACATCTCTAAAGATGCCCTAAAGCTGAAAGAATCAACTGGAAGAAAGTTGATTAACTTATCTTGAATAGTTCTGAATTTTTTGTGGATCTCCGAACGGCGCTATTTTGACACATAAATTGACATAAGTCCAAAATTATTGCAGATAAGTCTAAGAAACCCGGGTGCGTTATATCGACAATTTAATGGCGAATCTAAAATTTTTTTTCGTAGCAAAACACTCTGTGGGAATGTTTATGTGGAAATCGAAACAAATATAAATCCTAAAAAAGCCCCTGGATTTGATCTCATTACCGGGGAAATCTTGAAATAACTCCCACGTAAAGCTGTTGTCAAACTGACCAACCTTATCAATGCATCATTTAGGATGAGATACGTACCTCAGCTATGGAAAGTAGCAGAGGTTATAATGATACCTAAGCCAGGTAAACCTCCCCAAGAAGTAACGTCATACCGACCCATCTCTTTGTTGCCTTTTATTTCGAAACTCTACGAAAAATTGCTTCCTTAAGAGATTAAAACCTACAATAGAAGAAAAGGACCTGATTCCCTCCCATCAATTTGGTTTTAGAGAAAAACACTCAATTGAAAAGTCTTTAGAGGAAAAGAAAGTCTGCTCCACCGTCTTCCTAGACATGGCACAGGCCTTTGATAAAGTCTGGCATGAGGGCCTTAACCACAAGTTAAATTTGTTACTACCACGTCAGTATTCAGAACTCTTAAAATCCTATTTATCAAACAGATATTTCAGAATAAAACAGGAAGATGTATAATCTGATCTAAGAGAAATTAAAATCTAAGAATCTAAAAATGTAACAAAAATGGGGGGTTGTCATTTAAAAAAACAGAATTTGTGAATCTTATTTGGGACATCCTGTATATAAATAGAAATATTTTTAGAATGTGCTTGTGTAGAAAAAAGTTATAGAGCATGCACACACCCCTGGGCCACCCTGTATAGACATTGCCCCAATGTTGTATAATTTTTTTAAAGATAATTATGGGTGATTCTTTGAAGTCATCTCAATTTTTTTTTTCGAAAATTATATACTGATACAAATATATCAAAATAAATGATATTTTTTATTTTTTTTGTTCTACTTCATGAACTTATCTATACTGTAAGAAGTTTTCAGAAAGCTGGAAGAAGCTTGTAGTCGATTAAGGTTTTCCTTTTGCATTCATTGAGAACTTAACAATTATGAAAGCAAAGTTAAAGAAGCGACATTGATCCGCATAAATGATAATAAATGCGTTTTTAATTGTTCGACCATCGACGACGTTTTCCAAATAGGGAATATGCAAACCAAGTTGTTGGAATGAACACCTTTGAAAATATTCCAAAGCAGATGGAAACTATTTTAAATTTACATAATGTGGCTCGTTATACAAGTCACTGTTTCCGACGATCTGAAACCATCTTAATGACTGATGGTGGAGAGGATATTAGCAGAAATGTCTCGCAATTCTTGAACAGAACGCTATAACCTCACCAACAACTTTAACTAGTAATTTATAATATTATTCGCAATAACAAGAATAGTCATCCATAATTCAAATTTTTTGTCAATTAATAAAATTAAATACAATTACTTTCGCTTTAATAATACATTCATTGCGTCTTTTGCATAATTGTTCTTTTTAGTTAATTTTTAAAAAATAGAGCGGTTAATTATATCCTTTTGGAGAAGAGAATTATTGACACCGAAGAACTCCTTTTAGTCCTTGATGGGTAATTTCCTTTGACCGCCAATGTATAATAACGTTATCGGACATTGTAATTATATGTCTAAGGTGAACTCGATCGGAAACAGATCAATTAGAAAAATAAATAAAATAAAATTCTATCGCGTAGCTCATCCCATTACCATATAAATATTATCTCGCTTTAATGTATGATAGAGTGTCTTAGAATGTAAATTAATGGTCAAGGTTGATCTTGAAGATGGCTCACCTTGAGATGCCCCACGTAAACACAGAATTATTCAAATTAACTTTTTTTCGATGTAGGTTAGGCGATTATTTGGAATATAATTTCTGTCCCGTTCCGACTTCAAGAGCTTTTTCTGAAAATTTTGCTGCTAAAAAAATTATTTTGTTTTTCTTGAAAAATCGATTTAGATCCATAATTGCAGTGTGGAAAATCTACATTTACATAGAGGTATCTGTGAAACTGTTAGAATTGGGTATAGGTACAAAAATTTAGCAGTAAAATAGCATTCTGAAACTCCTGAATAATTTTTTTTTGTATGTTGATGTTTCCAAATTTTTGGCTCACTCAAACAGTTTTATTGCAATAACTTCTATGATTATAGGACCAAATATGTCAATATCAATCTCTTATCACTGAAATTATTTCTTTATCAAAATGATTTTCGGCATTTCTGTTAAATGACCGAAAAAAGAATAATTTTTGTATTATGTGGCTAACAAATATTTGAAATTCTAAGACACTTGAATGCATTTTATGAAAACTTTTCAAATATATGATGCTTCCGAAGTTTGTTTTCAATTTTTATTCGAAATGTTTTATTTGTGTCTGATAATCTCATTCGGTTATATGAACTTTATTCTAAGGTATTCACAATAAAAATGTCAAGAAGTTTCCAAACAATGAATCCAGAAATATATTTAGTTTTTATTGCAGTAATGTTTAAAAGATGCAAAAAACTGTTTTTTAGTAATTGTAATTTCAATATTTATAGTATCTGTATATTAGAAAAGAACAATGATTTTAGACACATTAGGAAAAATTTTCCAGGTTTGAGATATTTTGAAAAACTTTTTCCTTGCAAAAAATACCAATTATGCTAAAAGAAGAAACAGTTTTCATATTAAATTTCCAGTTTACAAAATGCAAAAGTCTAGTACTAGTATTGATCATGTTTAATTATGAAATTAGTAGAAAATTTATGTAGATGTTTTTTTGCAAAATTAAACACTTTTGTATGTACATATAAATAAAAGAACCTTGAGAGAATAATATGTTAATACAAATCTATTAATTTATAAAAATAGCAAGCGTGGGCCAATTTCTTACTAAACTGACATTTAAAAACACATACCTGCTGTAAATTCATGCTAAAAACACGTCAAATTTTAACACAACCAACACCTCTTCACCATGATACGTGCGTGAAATCTCTTCTACACCCGCAACAACCCT
This sequence comes from Crepidodera aurea, assembly GCA_949320105.2. NCBI lineage: Eukaryota > Metazoa > Arthropoda > Insecta > Coleoptera > Chrysomelidae > Crepidodera > Crepidodera aurea. Next base: position 18,483,707 of record OX439474.1, on the reverse strand, counting down.
CACAAAATCAAAAAAACAAGTGGAAATCGGAAAAGCGCGCACGAGAATCTAGGAGGTTCAGAATCAAAACAAAACCACGGAGAAACAAGTGAAAATCGCCATCCACGAGGTGCAGCACATCAAAAACAACTGACTAACGTTACGTCGGCGTATACGTCACGTAGAGGCGAAGAGTGCCATGGACGTGGGGCAAGGTAGGATATGCCCACTCTCTTTGGCTTTTTCCTAAGTACGAAATTGTTTTTATTTTGATTTGTCTAGGTGTTATGATTTAATTAGGAACCAAACGCGATGTGTGATTGATGGAAGTGATTCGATCGATGGTGAACGAGTCTAAAATTCGTCCGCGTTCGCCAAATTTTTAAGTGCGCTAATCTTGCTGGATCGCAACGGAGCGGAGTCAGAAAATTCTGATACACCGGTAGAGGAAAGTATAAAACAAAATATAGAAATAAATTCTATTTTTCAATGATAAATTGTCCGAAATTTGGTGTTAAAGCACTAAATTTTACCAGAAAAATGAGAAATTTAAAATTATTGTTTAACAAATACAGGGTGACCCAGGGGTGCGTGCATGCTCCATAACAATTAATTATTTGACAGCTGTACATTTTAATTTTAGTTTCAAAGCCTACTATGTTGAAATATGTTAAAGTAAATTAAATACATATTGTGGCTGGACTATTTTAAATGCAAATATCTCGAAAATGAGCTGAATTTATGCTATTAAAACACCTTTTTTGTTCAAATTTACAGGGTGTATCATAAAGACTTGAAAAAATTCAAAAAAGGTCAGGAATAAAAAAAATTCCATCCAGTAGAGTGTAGGTGGCGCCCTCTTTATCTAATCTCAAAATTGATAACACGCTTATAGTAAAATAATAATATTTCGAGGTCCTGAACTTATGATTAAAATATTGACCATTCCTACACCCTGTATACAAAAACCGTTTCCTGGAGCGTGGAACGTAAAATAGGGACAAAATTAGGACTAAAGGGTTAAATTTTAGTCGAAGATCGTTATAGATAACAAAAAGAGACAACGTTCGGAACGGGGTGGAATATAGCTGGCCGAAGAGGAACTTAGACTGAAACCAAGAAAAAGGATGAAAAAATGAAGGACTGCACCAAAAAACAAGTAACCAGTACAATTTAAGGTATTTACAATAAAAACTGGCCAAATGTCGCTTTCGTGAAGTGTCTCATAACACCAAATTTACTCGCGAATCATCTAGCTGAATATATGCCAACAAAATTCCGGAATTATTTTTTACCCGACGCTTATACGAGAACAGTTGGCTAAAATTGTTTTTAGAATTAATACCATTTAGAACTAATTTGTGTACTGAAATAATATGATAATAGTCATTTATGTATCAAGGGACTGCAATTGCCTGAGGTAATTAAGGCTCATTAATTCCGGAGGTACATAGATTTTATTTCTGATCGATTTTAATAAAATAAGCAACAATGACATTCACTAAATATAATGAAACACTGACAGCAATATGCAACAAACGTCAATCTATCCTAACAACGGAAATTAAGCCTGACAACGGGAAATTAAGGAACCTCTAATATCCCAAGGGAGTTATGCCCCTGTTTATTGATAGCGTAACTTTGATGTTATAAGCTTATATACGGGGTCATAACTCCCTTGGGGCAATTGCAGTCCATCGGGATGCAAACTTTGCCTTCGGGAATTAAGGCCTTATAATTCCCTTGATACATAAATTACTACAATACCACCGTTTAATATAAAAAATAAAATTTAATCATCCCTTTTCTAAAAATTGTCTTTTCTAAATTTCATAAAAATTATTACTTGTAATCTCCCTAGAGCTTGAATTACTATCGGAAATATTTCCGAAAGCATGAATTTTTTAAAAGTTATCCCGAGTCGAAGTAATTCAAGATCGTGGGAGATTCGGTAAGAAAATTTCAAACCAAAGTAATATAAAAAATTATAACATGACATTTTCGTAAGATACCTTCATGTATACCCAAAGAATATGTTCCTAGGATTTTAGTAGTATGAAATAAACATTTGTTGGTTTAAAATAATATATCTATTAGCTATCAAACAATCTGTATTATTTTACAGTGAACGGAAGGGTGTATTTTTATAATTTGACACTTGACAGAAATACTATCGCTGTGGTACAGCCCAGGATAGGAAAATACTATCGCCAAGTTTTTTGGTTGCTACAGTAATGAGCTGAAACGAAAGCTTCTTATTGGTTAAAAAATGTTGGTGTGAAATTTTCCTTTAAAGTTTTTACGATTTTTTTTGAAAAATATGCTATTTGACATTGCATTTTCCAAATTCACATTGTCATGTATTTTCGTTCAAAGAAGTTGTTTTGGTATTTTAAGATTTGGTTTAATTTTTTTTCTAAATTGTCGATTGTGATGGTATTTTCGAAAAAAATATTGTTTTGCTGTTTCTAGTTTTGCCTTAAGATTGGGAATCTCTTAGATATAGAATAAAGACTTGTTAAATAATGGCTTTAAATTTACAGTACGATGCTATAGGAAAAAGTTTTGTTTCAACAATATTATATGATATTTGATGATCCTATTCGGAGGCCCAATTTGGTAAACATGTATAACGTAGATTTTAGGATTTGACGTAATTAATTTTATACATTTTTTCTATTCTTCCTATCATTCATAAATTTTGATATAGCCAATCGATTTTTCGTCCAATAATATCATCCCTTTCGTTTTTTAATTTCGTACAGAATTGTTATTTTGTTTTGTAAAAAAAACATCTTTTATGAAAACCACAATTTCCTATGTATTTTCGTCCATAACATTTTCTACAACTTTTTACTTTTTTCTCTGTGTGTGTTGATACTTTGTGTTTATGAATTTTGACTTCAGATTTTGATAGAGCATCAAAAAGTAAGCTTAGGGTTTGATGTGTCCCTCCTTACCTCTTCGGGAACACCTTCAAAATGGGGCCCAAAATATGAACATTTTGAAGTTTAAAATGACATTGAATTTAAAGTAGACACATACTGAATGACGATTTTGGTAAAAGTGAGTAGACTGTGGCTGTATTGATTAGAATAAAAACTGTAAATCTAAAATTTTATTAATACTTTCATTACAATTTGTTCTATCTATGGCAATGCTAGCAGAGCATCCTCAACTGGTTTTTTTATTTTATGTTCGTGCAATTTTTATTGTGAGATATAATTCTATAATATTCCGAGATTGATGTTAACCTTAGAGCTCCTTACCAGAATAATTTAAATAATGTTATTGGTGTCTAGGTTCACCCACGTTGATCTATCCCGAAGCATGCCAGTAAAATAAGAGATCTACTCTATATTTTGAAGTCAAATTTGTTATTTTCAGAAAAAGAAAAAGTACACCGTAAATTTACCCCGTCTATGAAATAAAATGGTTAGTAAATTCAACACATCTTCCTTTCCTTTCCTTTGACCATTTCGAGTGTCCAATAACGTTTTTACGTACTGTCTACGTAGAAAGGAAGCCAAACATACGCTGCCGGCTACATAATAATGTGCAACTTATAAAAGCGAGTTCATGTTTGCATTTCCATTTTATTATCGCTTTGAATATGTGTTTCTAACACTTTGGTACACAAGATCTTTTATCATTTATTAAATAATCACCGGTAAATATTAAAATAATAATAACAATGTTCGATGTTCGGGAAAGTTTTACACCTACTTACATATTTGGGCTAAAATATGCATCATATCGAAAAAAGTTTAACGTAAAAGTTGTAGATAATTAAAAAATCTAAAACTTTTGTATTGCTCATTTTTCAACATAACCTCAAAATGATCGAGAAAACCGCTAAAAACTCCCGCAAAAATATTTTTTTTATGAAACCCCAAATCTCTGCACTGGAGCCGCCCCTGTCTCCAAATCAGAAATGTATTTACGGGCAAGAACAACCAGATTTTAAATTAGAAGATGAAGTTTCGGATCGATTTCTGAAGTCGCACTTCAATATTTAAAATTTTGAAAAATAAGAAACCCTTTCCATTTTACTCCCCGTATAACATGGGATTACCAATCCAGAATTTAATTTTTTTGTTTTGTTTTGTCCAGTGTTCAGTGGTAAACAAAATAACAAGATATTGTTAATCGATGAAGCTATTTTTACAAGACGAAGTTTTCAACTAGACGATTAGTCACTCTTGGCGAATAGAAAATTCGTAATAGAGAAAGAAAAACACTTTCAATACGAATTTGAAATTAACGTGTGGTGTGGCATAATTGGCGATTTTCTTCCAAGGTCTTTCGACTTATCAACAAATTGAATTTGTTACAACTTTTTTAAATGTTTCTTAACTTTACTTAATTTTACTTTCACTTCTAAAAATTTAGGTCCGGTATCATATTTTATATAAAAATAAGGAATTACAAAAATAATAAGTGAAAATGTTGACAAAACTTTACTACGTGTATGAACAAACGGTGATTATTTGTTTATTTCAAGCAAAAAAAATCGTTAAATCATGTATTAAATAAGGAAAAAATAAACCTCCTATACAATTTTAATTAGAAACAAAAGTGCACACTTTGAGTCCATTAAGTTAATGTAAAAGTAATAAAATATACACATAAAATGTATTTTCTTAATGACATAGATATGAATATAAACAAATGAAATTTAATTATAGAAACTTGTTTATCACCTGAAGCGTAGGCAACCAATAATACATCATTTATCAATAAGCAAAATACGTGTACAATAATAAATTATATATTTATACAATTTTAAATTGAAGAGGCAAATTATTGTTATAAAATTTACTGTAAATAAAAATGTGCTCTACAGAAAGTCCCTTTTAAAAATTTTAATTAATTTTAACATATTAATTCGGATTGTATACTGATACAATAATAATAATAATAATAATAATAATAATAATAATAATAATTTATTGACCATTAAAGTACTATAATAAAAAAAAAAAATTTATTAAAATGAAGTGTGTTCGACTGAGATCTTTATTTTTTCTTTAATTAAATATACCCACTGATCTTTCTCACAAGCAATTCATTTTACTTTAGATCACGGAAAGCTCCTCCAATTACTCAGCCTGTTAAGTTTTTCAGAAAACCTCGCCTTTCGACCATCTTAGCGCCAGAGTTCTACAATTTAACCTTGGTTGAAAAGCTAAAAGACTCGAAAAAACGACGTTTAAATGAAACTTTTTTAAACGGCGTGGTCAATTTCTACCAAAAGGTCTAAAACATATTAAGAATCCAGCTGCGTTGCCTGTCGTTTACTGGAATATTTGTTAATCATTATTTGGGCAATAATTAAAATAATTCATTCTTCTTCTTGACGTTTCACAAGTTAACACAGCCAGTGTTTAAAATTAATAAATAACTATCAAATAAATACTCGAAAATTTGTTGTGAAAACCAAAAATTTGTCGTTTACGTTTTTATACAAATCATTGATAAATGTGATAACTTGTGAGAAAAATAATCGCACCGTTCTAAATTGGTAAAAATTAAAAAATATTGGAGGAGATATCGCTAACTAATCGTAAAGTTGTCCTGAAAACCAAAAATTTGTCGTACACATATTTTTTTAAATAATTATTGGGTCTGCTAAATTGTGAAAAAAATTAGAACATACATTGGTCAAATTAAAAGATAAATATTGGAAAATTTAATTGCTAATTAGTCGTAAATATATCGTGATAATTAAAAACTTCACGCTTTTTAGAAATTATTGATGATAGTGCTAAGTTATAAAAAAATATATCGCACTGTTCTAAATTGGTAAAATTTTTCAAAGCCACATTGTCTTAGGTAGTTTAGTTGGCCTGACTTAAGATTGTATCGAAGTCATGAAATGCACCAGATTTTTTATTGTTTACGATATACAGCGCACATCGTATATTTGCCTGACTGAAAAGCTTTTTCTAGGAACATTTCATTTTCCTAAGAAAATATCCCTCATGACGTACTCTAACGTAGCTGTAGTGCACGCCGCATTTACAACCAAATAAATTTTCCTCTGTACGGACGTTACATTTTCATTTCTTCATATTTTATTTAGGCTAGCAGACGTTCATGAGCGTAGGAAAAATTAAATAGTTGGTAAAATGCTTTTATTAATTCATCTAAATTGGTAAAGTAGAAGCGCAAATCGGGCAGAATTTTTAGATATTATTTATTTACCTGTGCGCGAACTTTCTGTAATAATTTTGAAGTAATTCTACGAAAATTGAAGGAGGATCGACGATACATTATTGATATCTTCCAAACAAATTAAGTTCGAATTAACTCAAAAGGCCCAAAATATTCTTTATTTAAAAGAGTACAAAAGCAATATGGTGTTGATAACTGAGCTTTCAATAATACTTGGTTTATCTTCTTATTTTTGCATAGTAAACCCAATTGAGTCAATAAAGGCGTTATCAAAGGAAATTTAAGAAGAAACAATGTGGCTCTAAAATTTTCTTCGTCGGCTCTTCAATTTATTAGAGAGGAAATAACAAAAATTACAGCGATAAGTTGGAAAATTGTCATTCAATATGTAATTGACGTTCAAAACAAATACGTTAAATATTTGTCAACAAGAAATATAACTGCACAAATGATGTGAAATAAAATCACAAGTTCCCAAGAAAAAAAAACAGCTTTTGGGTTTAATCCCGACATGGTCGGGTTCCAACCCGCGTCTGGACTTACGTAATTCAATACCTGTTGGGGCATATAGTCCAAGGAGTAGTTGTTGAAGTCCAGACGTTGGTGCAGTATATGACATTTTTAATGTCTTTTATCTTGGGAATTTGTGATTTTATTTCACATCATTTGTGCAGTTTTATTACTCCCAAGGTAACATTTTTGAAATTTTTTTGGTTCAAAAAATTTCATTCCTTCGTGCCAACAAGAAATATATTAATTATAAATTTATAAAATACGAATGATGCGGAGTGATAACGTCTTACTGAATATAAGTAATGTGAAATAAATGTTATAAAAAAATATATTTTGTGTACAATTAAAGTAGGTCTTTTGGGTAATTTTACTTTTCATTTGTTTTTCTGTTTTACAGTTTTATGCGTGTATAATTATTTTTACAAAGAATATTTGTTTTATCGTCGAATAAATGTTAAAAATCAAGAAACAAAAAATAAATACAAATGATTCAATGAAGAAGAAAAATGCTTACAACTGATTATAAATGAATTAAGTAATTTCCAAGGGACTTTTGAGAAAGATTATTATAAATTTGAAGTACGACTTTATTAATCTCCTTTTAACCGAATAGACCACAGATGGTTAGTTTTATGGATGTTTAACTATCTTCAAATGTTGTGCTAAACTAGATTTTCTTATGTTTGCTGTAAATCTTATAAACTGCAGCAAAATTACTGATATATCAAAATTTTAAACCAGCTAATGTCAGTAAGTCATAAACCTTCTCGTCAATGAGGTATTTTTACTCAATTCTGACTCAAATTATGGACAGGCATCAACTCAGCACTTTATTACCCTCAGGTAAACTATTGAACCCCTCGTAGATATATCAATTCAGCACTTAATGACTTAATACTTATCCCTTTAATTCTTGTTAATTTGAATTTAGTAATGCTTGTAAAAGGGTTTGTTGATATAAATGGACCTAGAATCGCAACAAAAAAATTAAAATTTGGTTTACGCAGAATGAATTTTGTATAAGAAACGATTTGCAATGTCAAAATTACCGAAAAAAAATGTTTGGGCCATTTTTGAGGAAAAAAGTGATTTTTTTAGGATATAAATGGACCTAGAATCTACAAAAAAATAAAGTTTGATTTACGAAGATATGAGAAATATCTCTCATTGCCGGACTTTGGGGAGGGGGGCAATTGCTCCTGTCATGATAATAACAAAAAAGTTAGAGAGGCATTAAAATTCACAAATAAAAAAATATTAGATTTAAATAATGGACAACTTACAAAATTTGAAACTAAAATCGATGTATTTTAAATTTATATTTTTATATTGATATTTCTTTTGTATTTGCTTTGTTTCAAAATATTTATAAAAAAACATTAGTTTCCAATGCACTCTTACAAATAAAATCAATTTTAACTAACGTATGGTCCTTTTCTTATTAGGATTAAAGGATTAAAAAGATTTATTAAACCAGGTAAAAGTGCTCAGTTGATGTATCTACTTTTATTGCCTTCAAGGGACGGTGCTCAGTTGAAGTCTACCCTAAATTATAATCTATACTACTTATTGTTGTGGTATTTTAACCCTTATGAAGAAATTAATAAAGAACTTTGCTAAACACTCACTTTGTTTTAATAATTCCACGTCCTACAAAATAAAACCAAACCAATTTTTTTTCAATTACATGTTTTGCACATAAAATAACGAATAACTCAAAAAATAACGCATTTAACTCGGGCACGTTTAAGAAATAAAAAGTAAAATAATAGAAGTTTGTTATAATAAAATTTTGAAATGCTAGAAAATACTCATTCTGAGCTTTGATTTGCCCTGTATACAAGTATTAAATATTTCAATAAACCAAATATACGAGAATCGTTGAAGTCGAACTTATTAGGTTTGTTCCAACATAACACAAAACCAGTTTTCGTACGGTCGGGATTCTGCGCAGATTAGAATCGGTGTCACCAAATCTAGACTGCGCAGAATCCCGACCGTACGAAAACTGGTTTTGTGTTAGGTTTGTTCCAACATAACACAAAACCAGTTTTCGTACGGTCGGGATTCTGCGCAGTCTAGATTTGGTGTCACCGATTCTAGTCTGCGCAGAATCCCGACCGTACGAAAACTGGTTTTGTGTTATGTTGGAACAAACCTGTTATGTTGGAACAAACCTATAGTTTGCAACTAAATCGATTTTGTTTTCATCAAACTTTTTTTAGTTATTTATTTTCTCTCCCTTCTGTACGCCTCTGATCGGATGGGTGCTCCAAAGTACGAATGAACCGGAACATATTTTTCTCTTTATTAGGGCCCACGTCACAGTAAATTTTCAATTTGTGGCCGATGCAATGTCTCAATTGCCATCAAAATGGCGCTCCTCCAGGATGCAATGGATTGCACTACAGGGAGATAGAAGCTGCTATATTGAAAACTTAAAGAGTATGAAGACGATAAACCATTTAAAAAAAATAGTAAACTTTCAGAATCCCAATCGCTTTGAAAATAAATTATATTGAAAACAAACCACGTTTGTGGGTATCTGATGTTGAGTTTGCTTATATGTTTATTGTACTATTTGGATGTGATACTCTGCACCTTTATCGAAACCTTGAAATTCAATTATTTTTTATAGGTTTTTAAAATCGTACACATCAAATACGCATATTTCATTTACGTATTAAAATCGTACAATGGATTTTATTTCATTTGTTGCGAAATCTTAAACATTAACGCAATTTTATAACGTTCAATTTTGTATCCCTTTAATAATTCTGATTTAGATTTTGATAGAACATCAAAAAGTAAGCTTAGGGTTGGATGTGCCCCTCCGTACCTCTTCGGGAACACCTTCAAAATGGCGTCCAAAATATGAAAATTTTGAAGTTTAAAATATCATTGAATTTAAGGTAGACACACAGTGACTGAGGACTTTGGTAAAAGTGAGTAGACTGTGGCTGTGTTGATTAGAAGAAGAAGAAAATTTTATTAATACTTTCATTACAATTTGTTCGGTCTATGGCAATGCTAGAAGAGCATTCTCAACTGGATACTTATATATAAATTTATTAAACTCGGTATCAAATGGATATATACGTCAAAATTACGGTCAAAATGTTTAATGTTTATTATACGTAATTACAAATTTCGAATTCAAATTCAAATTTTTATTAAATCCTTGTCATGGTAATAAAATAAAAATAAATAATAGGTATAAACAATTGTTGTTTCTTATAAATAAAAAATAAATAAAATAACTACGGATTTGAATTAAACAGATTAATGGTTTCAAGTCTGTCGAATATCTAGCTACGTCCGGCGTTCCCCAAGGATCCAATCTGGGTCCGTTATTATTCAATATCTTTATCAACGATATATGTAGTGAAATAGATGTCCCATTTGATATATGCTGATGACTTTAAACTATATTACACTGTGACGCGCTTTAAAGAGTGTCAACGTTTAGCTAAAAACTGGGACAGGGTAGTCGTATGGTCTAAGGATAATAAGTTATCTTTAAACATTGCTAAATGTAGTGTCATGTCCTAAACTCTAAAAAATAATCCGCTAATATATAGCATGATAGATAGCGAAACCATAGAGAGGCCCAATACTGTTACTGACCTAGGAGTGACATTTGACTCGAGACTCTCATTTAATTTGCACATCGATACAATATCCTCAATTCAGGCTATCGAATGTATGGATTTCTATATAGAAACTGCGCTGAATTTCAAGAAGTCGGAACTTTAAAGCTATTATATTATGCATTTATCCGATCAAAACTAGAATATGCCTCGGTTGTCTGGAGTCTGGAGTTCATTTTGACCAATTGGAAAATTTTCAACGTCGTTTTTTGAAATTGTTAACTTTAAAAACTGACGGAATTTATCCTCCAATCGGCATATCGCATGCAGACTTACTTCTCAAACATAGTTTCTTTAATCTTGAAACACGTCGTAGATATTACAGCTTTCTACTTTTATTTAAATTAATTAATAATCTAACAGATTGCTCTAACTTACTGGAGAAATTAAACTTTTGTATTCCCCGATTATCGTCAAGAAACATCAATACCTTTTATCTCGAAACTCCTCGTACCAATATTTTAAAAAATTCTCCGTTATATGTCATGATGTCTACCTGTAATTCGGCAAATGAAGTAGATTTATTTTGTTGCAACTTGTTAAGTATTAAAAATCATTTTCTTAGTTAGTAAGTAAACCTATATATGTTTATTTTTATATGCTGTTATTATTTTTATATTGTTTGTAAATTCAATTCCGTTCTGTAGTTCCTATTCTATAAATGGATTCTCTGTAGAATAGTGTAGTAAATAAATAAATAAATAAATAAATAAACGTCGTTTGCCTTTGCAGACCTTGCATGCGAAAGGAAAAGTGACACTTTCCTCCATACTTAAACAAATATATTACATATATACGTACAGATGTAAGTGCTGTTGAACTTATAAGCAATTATGTGTCGAATATATCTTGTAATGGAGAGCCTTCTGAAATGGCAACAGTAGAAAATGGGGTTCCACAAGGCTCTATTCTTGGTCCCTTATTATTTACTCTATATACAGCTGAACTCAAGAAACATCTCAAATGGTGTCAGTATCACTTATATGCAGATGATACTCAACTGTATTATGTATTTAAACAGGACAAGCCTGCTTGTATATAAATGAGGACATTGACAACTTACTGGAAGCGTCCAATAAATTTTGTCTCTCAGTTAATGGGTCTAAAACAAAATTAATGCTTTTTGGTAGAGCTAAAGCAAAGAAAAACATTTCAAACCTGAATGTGATCAAAGTCAATTGAACTAGTCGATAAAGCAAGGAACTTGGGCTTAGTATTAGATGCCAATTTAAATTATCAGGAATTTTAATTTCTTTTTTATTTTCTGCCGAAACAAGTAAAGTAAAACCGGTGTTTTTGCTTTACTCGTTCTTTTTCATGTTTTAAATATTGTGCAATATGCTTAATGTGAATGAAGCATTATTTTTATTTCATTGTTCAGTAGCATTACAGAATATTTAGTCTTGAATATAGGGGAACGCTACAAGAAATTTGATAAAGTGAAATAAAGCTTTGATACGTTTGGACACGAAAAATCCATTCACCCTTAAAATTTTGAAATCACTTACCCGATCAGTAATTCTTTCTTCAACTTTCCCCCTTTTCAGACTTCTAGCTCTTATAACTTTTCCCGGACCATCAAATTCGTCCATTTTTTTATCCAATTAAAAAAATACCACAACAATTATTTTCACAAAACCGTCGACTTCGACTTTACTAAACTTTTAACACTTTTTAAAACTTTTTCTCTTTCTAAGTTAGCTACATCATTTAAATAAAATCCGACTGTCCGAATTTTGACAATTTTCTTAGACGTTTTTCGAAAACGAACAACGTTGGGCGCATCGCTGTTTTGTTGCGGACGCGAATTTTTGCTTAGATCATCATCCTGAAACAAAAGAAAAAACATATTAGTAGTAATAACTAATTATAAACGGGTTGTTATCGGCAATTTATTGATAAGGTTTCGCTGATGCAAACAAAAGCAAAAAAAGTTTTGTATGTATGAGAGAGAGATGTGCTTTATTGTCATAGAAAAATTTACAAAAATTTTATAGACAAAGCGAAGCAAATTAAAAACTAATAGTTGGAGTGAAATTAGACGAAAATATTCTGAAAATGGATGTAAGAGCTAAATAAGTCAATTTTTCAATAAATTTGGGCTGGAACTTCGGGAGATATGTGCCAAAAACGGCATTTTTGGTATTTTTCGAGTGGATTGCTTCACTATTTTTTAAATATCTCCGGCTCTAAGAGTCGTGGAAAAATAAAAAAGAATTAAAATGACCGTGATGAAGTAGAGTATCGATCCGTATAGTAGGGTTTTTTTAAAAATGTATCCTAACCTCAAAAAACGAATTCGCGCACTTTTTTTTTACTGAATTGGCAATAAATAACCAAAGAAAATATGTATTTTTATGTCGGGAAGACATGGTAAAAATTAAAAAAAAAATGTATTCGTCCAGCCAAAATCGGCATTTTTCGAAAAAAAATTGAATTGGCCGCCATTTTTGGAAAAACAATAGTAGGGAAAAAATTTTTATCTTAAAAAGAAGGATTTTGTGTGTACTTTTATCTAAGAAAATCCAACATTTTATTTCTTTATTTAAAGTGCACAATTGAGGGAATAATAAAAAAAATAAAAATTCGATTTTCATTTTTTCCAATTTTTTTATCGCGATATTTATGCTCGATTCTCTTAGAAAAACTGTATTTCAGTCCAAAAAATATTTAAAAAAATAAAAAAAATATTTCAGGTTCTAAAGTAAGATTTTTGTGAGGGAATGGATCAATATAAAAAATGAAAATCCAATTTTTTTTTATTATTCCCTAAATTGGGCACTGAGATATTTAAAAAATAGTGAAGCAATCCACTCGAAAAATACCAAAAATACCTTTTTTGGCACATATCTCGTTAAGCTCCAGCATAAATTTATTGAACATTTTTTTACAAGCTTCTCTTTATGTATAAAATAGAAAAAATTAAAAAAATTTGACTTAGCTCTTACATCCATATAAAATTCTAATTTCACTCCACTATAAGCATAATATAAAAAATAACTAAACAAAACAAAACACAAACACAATAGAAATAATAATTGCATGGGATATGCAATATCAGTAATTATAACTTTAATTTTAAATTAAAGTTTACAAGTTAATTAATGCTTCTGTATGTTGGAACCCAAAGTCTATGGCACGTTATAGAATTCTGTGACTCTGTATGTATATTTTATGTAGGTTTTAACCTGAAATTAGCATATTAAGCCGAGCCTGGATTACAAATTTTATTAACGAGACACTACATTCGACATTGATGTCTACTAAATATTAAAAAAGTGTTGTTCGCGGGGTTATAAAAAATGTGATCCATTAAATATGGGTTATTTAGATCTATCAGAGTGACATTTAAAACCACCAGATTGACCACTATCTGTACCCATAAAATATTCATATAAAAAATATTAATTTTTTAAAAAAATTAACTTTGTTTGCACTGAATTAAATTTTTTTTTTTAAACAGTATTCCACAAAATAAAGTCTCACTGCTCTATACACCAATATTCATATTTTGTCACGGTTAGCACCAGGATATACATCCAAACTCCATTAAATATGAAGAAATTGATTTTTACGAATCAGATAAACGAACTATACCATCGATTCGCAATCTAAATACTCACTGAAGAATAGCAACGATCACGAACAATATCAAAAACTAAATATTTTCACGCTACACCGTCACCGATTGATTCACATTGTTACTTTTTTGCTCCCATTACGAGAACGACTTTAATCCCGAGACAGACCGTTCATTAACAGTAATTTTACACTCAATTGAACAAAGATTCGGGTACTTTTCAACATCGCATATGGTACTGGATTTATTACGTATGGAAGGAGTTCCTCAAGGATGTACGAGTCATTGAGATAATACAGTGCAAGGAGGACAAAGTATTTTGTATCTGAATATATTGTATTTAATGGTACCCTATTTTGCTCATTTAAAGTACGCCTAAGCGTGTTTAAATCCAACTTTTAAACGCCCGTGTTTTGAAGTTACTATGGCAACATCAACAACCCGAGAAACGTGAAGTCAACTATATAATTATTGATCTGGCAGGAGTACCGTGTAACGTTAAATGAAATAATACTAACAAATGTTTCAAAAGCTTTATTCAAATATTTACTGTTTAAGAAATCAGTGTTATAACTCATTTTTAGGCAATATACAACCAGTAACAGCTTATGTGACAGATTGCAGATTAATTTTTGTTTTTCTCATTTCCATGACAACGAAAGGTATACTGATGTCACATTACGAATTCAACCATTTTACATTATTAGTTCTTATTTCCATTTTTTCAAGTAATAATACCAGAATTTATGATTTCAAAGTGTACCAATAAAAAAAAATAGCGTAAAGTATTTGTGGATAACTGGTCTTTAAAACACTCGCTTTATATAAAATCACGCGTGATTTAAAGTCCTTAATATCCACTTTAATATACAAATTTTTGTATGAATTATAAAACCTAGATTTCTTAAGCAAAATGTACCTAGTACTTTTATTTTCAAATATTACATCTTCTTAATGTTTCTTAAAATTTCATAAATTTGAAGACAAGAACAATAGAACAAGGTTTGTAATCTTTTGCGAAATGCTTTGGAATATTCCTTTCTTCTTTCTTTAATCCTTTTTTGGACACAGTTATAAACATTAATAGTGGAGTGAAATTAGAGGAAAATATTCTGAAAATGTAGGAGCTAAGTCAAAAAGAAGCTTGTAAAAATTTTTAAATAAATTTAGGCTGGAGCTTCGCCAGATATGTGCCAAAAAAGGCATTTTTGGTATTTTTCGAGTGGATTGCTTCACTATTTTTTAAATATCTCCGGCTCTAAGAGTCGTGAAAAAATAAAAAAAAAATTCAAATGACCGTGGTGAGTATCGATCCGTATAGTAGGGTTTTTAAAAATGCATCCTAACCTCAAAAAAAGAATTCGCGCCCATTATTTTTTTTACTGAATTGGCAATAAATAACCAAAGAATCCTCGAATTTTCTTAAAATTTGGAGAAAATATGTATTTTTATGACGGGAAGACATGGTAAAAATTTAAAAAAAAAATGCATTTGACCAGCCAAATTCGAAAAAAAATTGAATTGGCCACCATTTTTGGAAAAACAATAGTAGAGAAAAATTGTTTATCTTAAAAAGAAGTATTTTGTGTAAGAAAACCCAACATTTTATTTCTTTATTTAAAGTGCCCAATTTAGGGAATAATAAAAAAATAAAAATTCGATTTTTATTTTTTATATTGATTTATATTGATTCGTTCCCTCACACAAATCTTACTTTAGAACCTGAAATATATTTTTTATTTTTTTAAACATTGTTTGGACTGAAATACAGTTTTTCTAAGAGAATCGCTAAATATCGCGATAAAAAATTGGCAAAAAATGAAAATAGAATTTTTATTTTTTTTATTATTCCCTAAATTGCACACTTTAAATAAAGAAATAAAATGTTGTTCTTACACAAAAGTACACACAAAATCCTTCTTCAATTCAATTTTTTTTCGAAAAATTGCCTTTTTTGGCTGGACAAATACATTTTTTTTTAATTTTTATCATGCTTTCCCGACATAAAAATACATTCGAGGATTCTTTGGTTATTTATAGCCAATACCGTCAAAAAAAAATAATAATGTGCGCGAATTCGTTTTTTGAGGTTAGGATGCGTTTTAAAAAAACCCTACTATACGGATCGATACTCTACTTCAGCACGGTCATTTGATTTTTTTTATTTTTCCACAAGTCTTAGAGCCGGAGATATTTAAAAAATAGTGAATCAATCCACTCGAAAAATACCAAAAATGCCGTTTTTGGCACATATCTCGCGAAGCTCCAGACCAAATTTATTGAAAAAATTTTTACAAGCTTCTCTTTATGTATAAATTCGAAAAAAAATTGACTTAGCTCTTACATCCATATAAAATTCTAATTTCACTCCACCATTAATGTTTATAATTAAAGCTGCATAGCTTCTGGGGTTCACTCGTAAGGGAGTGAACTGCAGGGCGTATATTATTATTATAAGGGATGTTGAAGTCTCGCGTGAAGCAATACCTCCAAACGAGGTATATATAGTTTATGGTTGTTTTAATATTTTACACACAAAATACCATACGATACATTTTAAACAAAATTGAATAAACTGCTTTTATTAAAAAAATATACAGCGGTGCTCAAACCTTCAAAATGAATGAGCTGCAGTCACCATCGCCACTTTTTATTTTTTAATATTATTTCTTTTTTTCTTCTTATCTCTGAACATACGCAATTTACATAAATTAACTTAACAGTTCGCACATGCACCTTATCTGATGCCGCGCATTCTTGTGTATTACTTTAAATCAACTAAAAATATACATGAGGTTTACATTTAACAATAAACAAATGAAACCACATGAGCGGATATTTAGTATAGGTCAAGAAACTCGTTACTCGAAGAGTTCGGTAATAGGGAGAGTTCGGTACCTTATTCTTATTATTAAACGAACATAAAACGATTGGATTCCGGACATAATGCGGTTGGTTATCTAGCTAAGTGAACAGATGGGCAAATAGACCCTCGTTTATTGTAAGCTTAATTTGACGTTAACACATGTTTTTTTAACCTACATTTATAAATAGTAATCCAAAATTACTGGTTGAAACAACTATCCCAAAATTTACACAAAAGTAAAAACGTAAACTTAAAATTTGGCTATAGCCAGGGATGACCATCCGAGTTTGATCTCTCAAAAAATGTTCCAAGGAAAGAATAAATACGTAATTAAAATCCGACCACCCAAAAAACAGGAGAATCTGGAATGTGAGGAAACAAAACACTGAGGTCCCTAAAAGTAAAGAAAAACAAAGATATTTTGAAAATATGATAAGTAGAGAACCAAATAATATAGGAAAAGCATCATTAAAGAAATGTGAGTAGAAATAAGGACAAAGAACGAATAAGTCGCTAGAAATTGTTACAAAGAAGTTAAAAAAGAAGAAAATTGAGACTAAAGAGACAACAAGGAACAGAAAAAGCAAAAATCAAATATGAACAACAACAACAAAAATACTACAAGAAATAGAGCAAAATTACAAAAGTAAGCAAAATAAAAAAGAATAAGCAACCAATACAAAATAGTTATTTGTTGGGATAAAGGTATGGATGTACTCCAATTTGATTGGTTTAACTGGTTTAATTGTGGTATGCTGAAGAATGCTCTCGATTTCAGTCCCTTCCTTACTAATCCTTTAACGGCCATGAAAGCAAAAGGCCAGTCGATCAAGTACAAATCCACTTCAGTCCCAAGTTTTCAATGTTGTTATTATAACAACTAAATCAGGTCTGTACATAGCGTTTGCTAGTGATGTAAATATCTGCATGTTTGACAGTTCCATCAGAGGTTTGTTTTCAAAGTAGGGTCAGATTCATTTCTGTTGATGTACCACATACCACATGCCAAGGGAATCTTTAAGGGCTTAGTTACTTTAGCAGATTTTAATTTCCATGTACCCAAACCGTAGACTGGGAGTATTTTCCCGTTACTGAACCTGACAGTGGAAACTTTAGCGATGATTCTAAAAGCACGTTGCAAATCGATTAAGGTTACATTTATTCGTTCACTTAACACAAGAACCTTTATAAAACGATAATACAACCAAGTCATAAATGCATTCGAAACGTGGACCTCAAACAAATTAGAAGTATGGGAAAATAAAGTATTGAGAAAGATAATTAGAGGCAGAGAAAATAGATGAAGGGTTAGAAGAATAAACGAGGAAATAAAAAATGTGTACGTGAAACATATATCTGCCGCTGTAAGAAACTTTGGGGGATTTTTTAAACCATTTTGGCATAATTTTAGATTAATTGTTGAATTATTTTTGGAAAAGAGAAGTGTTCAAAACGGAAGTAGTACAGGAAGGAACCCTTCCAGTGAGGAAAATAATTTTCTGATGAAATGTTTAATCGGTACTGATATATATGTACCTACATAACATAAAAAATGTGTTAATTATTATAGATTTTAAAAAAAACATTTTTTTGTTTATTTAAATACGAGTTAATTCATAATATAAACAAAATACGATATGCACTATTTACAGTTACCAAACTATAAATAAAATCTCGAATTTACAAACTATGTCGATGGTCTTATTATTCTAATTAAATACCTAATAACTATATAATTTTCTATTTCGGTAAACAGTCATTTCTAGCTGTAAACTTTCAAGGTCGTCCGAAGAAAGAGTTCATCGCCGAAACGCTTTAGTTAAAATAGATTTAGACAGTTAGAATTGTTAAAATAACTTTGAAATGTCACTGAAAGAAATACTTCGTTGACAAATCGTCTGTTCTTAAAATGTTACTAAGAAGAATAGAATAAAAAAATTCGAGTATTCTCACACGAGATTCTCATTATGACTAACGCGATAACGGTATCTATTTATTTGTTTAAAAGTAAATTGCGTTTTGCTAAGATCTATTTACGGTTTTTAGTCAGGACTTTAATTGTTCTTAAAATGTTGATTTTCGACGTCATGCTAGGACTTATTCTGGGATTTAATCTGGCATGATTATGACAACGTTGGTTCAAGTACCGATGGAATTTCTTTTTTGTTTACAAAAGATAGTGCATAACTTTTAAAATAATTTTTTTAATGTACGAAAAACGAGTAAAAATTAACTTTATCATTTTCTATTATCATCCCAGGAGGCTAAATTTCACCCTGTACGTAAAATACATGATTTTTCCGTTATCATACAATATTTACAGTTTTTCATTAACTTATACCCTAAATGTACTATATCGCTTGAAAGCTTATTAATTGTACTAACAAATTGTAAAAAGACTTATAGGGTGATCCATTTAAAAATTTTGAGATATTGCTTGATTTGAGATATGTTTCACCCTGTATTAAAGAAGCCACAAATAAAAAAGGTATTAATACTGAGCACAGCCACCGATATGGGGATGTCATTTGAATACAAACACCTGTCTATTTATTTTTACTTACTGTTTTACAGAGTGTTAAAGAGGGGGTCATTTTTGCTAATGAAATTGGCCATATCTTTTTGAAACAATCATATAATATTAACATGCTACATTTTTTGAACGCTCTCGATGAGATCTTTTCGATTCTTGAATAAAATATAGTATGTCCCATTCAAAAAAATGTAAGTTTGTGCTTGTCTGAACGCAGCTTAACCCAAAAGTGCTTAATAATTCACAAATTAACAACATTTTGCCCTGTAATTTTCTGTATTCTCTTCCTGAAACTGTCCTCTTTCGATTTTTGTATGCTGGAATCCTCCGGAAGGACATTAAAAATAAGATATTTCACGCATGTCAGATTGATTGCGAAAAATTGCGAAAACCTATATAAAATTGCGGAAAAATCGAAATTTTTCGAAATTTTTTTTTGAATTTGACCAGTTTTTTGCAAGTTTTTCGAACGTGGAGCAATTTCTTGATTTGCACTTTTGTGCATTCTCTTCCTGAGACTTTTCCTTTCGATTTGTGTATGCTGGAATCCTCCGAGAGGACATAAAACATAAGATATTTTACTTATTCCGACCAAAAAATCGATATTAATTTATTTGAATTTTCGCGCGACAATGAAAACTGGTCGGTGGATGATTTCAAAAAAAGTTTTATCGTATTATTTAGACCTTGGGGAACATGATGCGATAGAAAAAACAGAAGTACAAGCACTTTTGGGTTAAGCTGCGTTCAGACGAGCCGTGCTGCCACGAGTTTTTGGGTCACCCTGTATAATGGAAACTATGCACTCAGTAACTGTAATAGCTCACACAAAATTTGAAAGTTTTATCTCTTACTACAACAACGTAATCCCCCGATGTCAGAAGTTTGACCCACCCTGTATAAAAAAATTAGACTATTTCAAAATTATTTAAATATAGGTTTCTCAAATTTTTCAAATTTTGCTATTACTTGAATCATAAATTAAAAATGTGTTTACCTAACCAAATAAATCTAAAATCATTACTATATCACATACACTTTGATATCAAAACAAATAATTAACTAAAAATTACCATTTAATAAAATCCTTTTTATTGATGATGACCCAGTGAGAGCAAAAATAAAATGGATATATTTTTTTTATGAATATTATACGCAACAAAAGCTATTTATAGTGGAGTGAAATTAGAATTTTATATGGAGAGCTAAGTCAAATTTTTTTCAATGATAGTTTGAAGGTTTGGAGCCAGTTTTTCATCTTCATCTTCCCAGTTTTCACCCAAGAATATGACAGCTGCATAAGATAGTATTTTTCCTACAATATTTATGTTAAGTAGGATTAGTGGAGTGAAATTAAAATTTTATATGGATGTTAGAGCTAAGTCAATTTTTTTTGATTTTATACACAAAGAGAAGCTTGTAAAAAAAATTTCAATAAATTTAGGCTGGAACTTCGCGAGATATGTGCCAAAAACGGCAATTTTGGTATTTTTCGAGTGGATTGCTTCACTATTTTTTAAATATCTCCGGCTCTAAGAGTAGTGGAAAAATAAAAAAAAAAATAAAATGACCGTGATGAAGTAGAGTATCGATCCGTATAGTAGTTTTTTTAAAAATGTATCCTAACCTCTTTATATTGATTTATATTGATTCGTTCCCTCACAAAAATCTTACTTTAGAACCTGAAATATTTTTTAAACATTTTTTGGACTGAAATACAGTTTTCTAAGAGAATCAAGCATACATATCGCGATAAAAAAATTGGAAAAAACGAAAATCGAATTTTTTTTAATTATGATTCCCTAAATTGGGCACTTTAAATAAAGAAATAAAATATTGGATTTTCTTAGACAAAAGTACACACAAAATCCTTCTTTTTAAGATAAAAAATTCCAAAAATGGCGACCAATTTAATTTTTTTTCGAAAAGTGCCGATTTTGGCTGGACAAATACATTTTTGTTTTAATTTTTACCATGTCTTCCCGACATTCGAGGATTCTTTGGTTACTTATTGCAAATTCAGTAAAAAAATAATGGGCGCGTATTCGTTTTTTGAGGTTAGGATACATTTTTTTAAAAAACCCTACTATGCGGATCGATACTCTACTTCATAACGGTCATTTTATTTTTTTTTTATTTTTGCCACGATTCTTAGAGCCGGAGATATTTAAAAAATAGTGAAGCAATCCACTCGAAAAATACCAAAAATTCCGTTTTTGGCACATATCTCGCGAAGCACCAGCCCAAATTTATTGAAATTTTTTTTACAAGCTTCTCTTTATGTATAAAATCGAAAAAATTTGACTTAGCAGATACATCCATTTTCAGAATATTTTCACTCCACTATTACGTTAAAAATATATAAACTAACGCTTTATTATTACTATTCTTCGTTATCGTTTAGTGGAAGAACAGTTTAATGGTGTTTGACGCCATATAAACTGAACTTCGCCTTTTGTTCTCTTATTATAATTACAGTTACATATTGTAAAAAAAAAACTTGTATGCAAGAGAATAATAAAGACGTTTATTATTATTAATATTATTATTATTATCGGCCACTCAATACAGCTCTCCTATTGACTGTTTTCATTTCTGTTTTATCCTAATGCAAGCACACTAAACTAAATTTTAAATTATGTACAATATATAAAATATCCCCAAGCCTAGTACACTGCAAAACAGACAAATCTTGTCTGGGCATAGCCGAGTTTTGGGACTATTAAAACAAAATCAAAAATTGTAAATTTTTTGTATTTAAAATTGAATAAATTGAAAAATTGAAATTGAATTAGACGAGTCTGTTTATTGCCCGTACAAATTTACGGACTTGATATATTTGATGCTTCACCCTATAGTAGATTGTTTGTTAAAGAAAGTAGGAAAAACTGCTTACCTAGACTTTTTTATAAAAACAACACAATCACGGCAAGCTTTTTAAAAATGTGTTTCCTTCAAACTAACTATGAATAAACTAACCGAAATATTATAATCAAGTTTAAGATTTTTAACGATATTTTTTTTTATCAAACGTACTGTTATTTATAACTATTATATGATATTTGACTTTGATTTGCAATTATTGCAATTAATTATCTGATTATACGATATACAAAAATATTTTATTTTTTTGCACATGTCCTTGAACGTTTTATCAATTTTTAAAAGTTCGGTTTTAATGACATTATCGTTTATGTTTCCTGGAGACAAAATTTGTTTTGACGTAATTTATTTCAATATTTTTAAAAGAAGCGGATTAATAATTTAAGAATAAACATATAATTAAAATACTGTCCAAAACCACCCAAAAAACAGGAGCATCTGGAATATGAGGAAACTGATGTCACTTGGATGGTGATACACAGAAATGAAAGCTAGATAAAGAGAGAACAAGCTGTAAGAAATTAAAGAAGATAAGAAAATTGGTTCGACATAGAACGTAAGAACTAGAAATTAGAAGAAAATTAAGACTTAAGAGACTATAACAAGAAACAGAAAAACAAAATAAACAAAAAAAAGAAATATAGTACAAGAATACAAAACAGATTAATAATTTAAAATTATAAAAAAAAGTTTTAATTCTAAAATACTACAATTAAACGAAAAAGTACCAATTAATTCAACATTTTTTTCAGAATTTGGCAAAAATATTTCTTGGATAGCCCGACATTCCCAAAAAATGATTATAAAACATATCGCGAGTTTATACAAAGGCATATTACGTCAATAGTTTTTAAGAGATATTTTATCAAACTTGAAATTTATAACTATTTAAAAATTCACAATACCGAATCTACTAAATCGAAGGAGCTATCTGTCGAACAATAAGGTCGTTGATATGGTAACCGCTTTCGGTTTTATTCATGGAAAAGTTCCGAGACTGATTAGGTAACTGGTACTACATATAACATTGAACATTGTTTTTAAAGGCCCAACCCGTACCTTTTATTGGAATACAATTATCTACTTACCTACATTAATACATCAAAGTGCATAGAATAAAATTAAAAAGGGCTAGGCCTCGATAGGAGCCACAAAGCAAAAGTTAAATGGATTTCTTTTTGATTGCCCTATTTGGATATGTGCCAACTTTCCGTTTATTAATTTTTAATATGAAGTTTTGAAAGCGAGTTTGAATAAAATTCGCGAATAGAGTTTGAAAAGTTTTATACAGTATGTGAACTAGGGGTCTCTTTGAGTTTCACAACGTATTAAACATGAAGGGCAAACATATTTTAGTCGAGAAAATATACCTTCTTAAATGGACATAAATGGGATACTACCAATAGTATCTATACTCTGTTTGAAAATGATTGATAGCAAAAATTTTTATGACCCAGAAGATAAACCCCAATATAACATCATAAATCAGTGGCGGATAATTTCTAAAATAAAATGTTTAGAATTATTTGTTCCAAAATGAAATCTTGGGTTTTCTTCCTAAAATTTTTAAAAATACCAATTTATTTCAATATAAGTATGTAATCTCTACAGGTAGAAAATATTTACAATTCAAGATCAACTTAAGTAGCCCTCAACTTTCTTAGAAAAGATTAAAATTTGTAATCGGCAGAAAGTGTTGTGCAGATTGTAAATTATTTTAGTTAAAATTTACATTTCTGTTTGTGTAGTCCTGTGATTGTAACACGCAGCATTGTTAGTTCTGTAATAATAGGCGATAAAAAGCAATATTGATCAAGTGAATTTGTGCAATACAAAAGGCACAAACGTCTAATTATACTCCTGTGAAATTAAAATTGTGGAAAACTTTACATGAATTAGACTTCCTTTGGGAGAAGAACGATAGAAAAATCTGTGCTCATAGAGAAAGATGAAATTATTTGTTGGAGGAGGCAATATTTAAGGGAAATTAGAAAATTAAGAAGAGAAGACAAAAATATTTTTTATTTAGATGAAACATGGATAAATGAAGGACATTTTGTAAAAAAAGTTTGGCAACATAAACAGGTTACAGATGGTCGTCAGGCATTTATAGAAGGTTTGTCTACTGGCTTAAAATTTCCAAATGGTAAAGGTCCATTTAATTATCACTCATATTGGAGGAGATAAAGGATTTGTTGATAGAGGCTTGTTAGAATTTGTTTCAAATTCTACGAAAGACTACCATAAAGAAATGACTGGTGATGTTTTTGAGGAATATTTCAGTCAAATGATAGATTTATTACCGACCAATTCTGTAATAGTTATGGACAATACCAGTTACCATTCAAGATTAAAGGAACCGTTACCTAACACTAAATGGAAATAGCAAGAACTCTCCGATTGGCTAATAACCAAAGAAATAGTGGCAGAAGAGGGATTACTCAAAAAAGAGCTGTTGCAGTTATGTAAACAACATTCACCAAAATTTAAGAAGTATAGTGTAGATGAAATAGCAAAAGAACATGGAGTTTACCATGGAGGTTACCACCTTATCACTGTGAACTTCATTATATGTCGCGAGAAACAATACAACATTTAAACTTCAAGATGTTCGTCAACTATTATGTGACTCCATATCAAAAATTTCACCGGACAATTAGCAAAACGGTATAAGACATGTCATAGCAGAGGAAGAGAAATTCTGGAAACTTGCTATGTTAATAGAGTAAACAATTATTATTTCTGTGGGAAGTGAGGAAACTGATGATGACTCCTTATCGGGAGAAAACGACTTACTTATTTAGGTATGTAACTCTATATTTATATTAATTATAATAAGTTTATATGACGCTAGTACGCGAAATATAAACAAACAAATTTATATGGAATCACCCCGTATTTCTAAAAACGAAATATGAGTGTTTTATGAGAAAATATTTTTTTGCAAAGATTTTTTTTAGTATCTATATCATGTAAATTTGGTTGTCCTAACCTAATATCTAGTAGGTATACTATTTTATAAAAATAAATGTGGGTACTTAATATTGACAGTTTACTATTTTTTATATTGAAGTAATTTCGTGTTCCCCGTCACCGAGGTATAGAATTATTGGTTAATCCCTCAGGAGTTGCTTATTAACATTTTAAGATGTATTGTATTCGAGATTTTTCGGGGTGGTCATACTAAAATATAATGAAAATTCAGATAAGAAGGTATTAACATTTACTTTTTTCTGCATTGAACAATCCGGTATAAAGACCTTTGCCATAAAAACTGTGCTATCATGCATTTTCAAACGGAGTATAGGTCGTCTGCAACATCCTTCAACAAAAGCAGGCCAACAAATATGGGCCAGGTGAATCCTAGACGCCCTACTACAAATACCAGCCCCGGGTTTATTATGGAGAACAGAATGGTAATAAACAACAACGATGTCAGTTATAAAAACCTGTAAAAGAAAGCAGGTAGAAAAAGTCAAAATTATCCCTTTGATTATGTTTTCAACAGGCCTTATTCCATATGCTCTTCACGTCCTACTAGGATTGCACCTACATTGACATTGACAGAAAAGAAAACTCGGGTCGATATAATTGACATTTTATTGCTAAATGTTAAATGTTGGTTTTTATAAAGTGGATTAATGTTCTCTTAAAGGCACCTACATTATGGCTATTTTTAATATGCCTCGGTAGATTATTGAACTGCACAATTCCCTTGTGAAACAAACTTTTCATCGAACTGGCCTTGTTGGTCGCTTTAACATAAAAATTTAATGATTCTGCAGCTCTAGTGTTATGTGAATGAACCAACTGATTGTTCAAATAATCAGGAAGTATATGGTTTACCATCTTAAATACGAATATCACTGACTTCACACATATAAAATGTTCCACCCTAAGCCAATTTATTGTATTTAACATGTCTTGTATTCGACTATATCGATTGCATCCTAGTATTACTAGCATGGCCTTATTTTGAAGAGTTTGAAGTCTATCATAAGTTGAGCATCCTGTATATATCAGCGAACAGCAATAGAAAAAGTGAGGCAATATTAACGAATTGCATCCTAGTATTACTCGCATGGCCTTATTTTGAAGAATTTAAAGTCTATCATAATTTGAGCATCCTGTATATATCAGCGAACAGCAATAGAAAAAGTGAGGCAATATTAACGAATTATAGACTGTTAATTTAGATTGAGTACTCACAAATTGTATGCCAGACTTAAGACCTAAATTATATTTAAAGAAAGGTAGCTTATTTGATAGATTTAATTTCTACACTGTATGAATGAAATCCATTACTATATTGCGAAAATTTTCAGTCTAACATCGTCCTCGCTTATGTTGATGTAAACGTGTACAATCTAGTCCAAGTTGATTGTATCGCTTGTCTTGCGAATTGACTAAAATACCAGAATGACTCGTCAAGACAAAAGACAATGCACTCGTAACTAGAAACAGAAATGTGTGTGTGTTTTTGGAGAACAATACAAAGTAGGAAGCATTTGTTTATGTAGGATATTTAGGTTTTAGGATTTGTTAGGAGTAAATTTGAAATTCATGAATGGACGACGTATGCATGTTATATACTTCGTACAATAACTTGAAAGTCTAATTTTAGAAATGTGTGTACAAACAATTGTAAATAGGCCCAATTGTGTTAATTAATAAATAAACACAAGTTGTTCGATTGTCAGCCGTATTTTTGCTGTAAACTTCATGTCTCACACCAGTGCCGCTATATTTACAAAGACGCGAAACACTTTTCAACAAATTGAAGCAAGCAGATACTTTTTTTTAGAATAATTGTAGCAATGTGTAGCACTCTCGATTTTCGGTCTGTCCAAACCTTTTTCTATTGTTCTGGGTTATAAAAGGACCTTTCTACCCATTCCGTCCAATTTTAAAACTTCTATCTCTTATAATTGTATAACAGCAGATATATAAAGAGGACTTAATAAATTGTATACTAAATGAAAAGGGCAGATAGGTTTTGGTTTATAAAAAACTAGAAACGAAAATGACTTAAAATGAATACTTCCAATTCTTTTAGATGTTTGATCTTTTCGTACAGGGTGCAACTTTTAAGCATATAAGAAAAAATATAAAACGGGTTTGTTGTTAAGATGTTTAAAATTGTTATTTCCTTAACAGCCAACCATTTTTTTTCTCACGAGGAACGCAAATAAATAAAAAAATTAAAACAAGTATACATAAGCTTTTAATTAATAATTAGCTGGGCGACCACGTTATGGCTGAGTTAACTTAATCGCTATATAATTTCTCGGATTTATTGTGGTAACCGAAAGGAACCCGTTAAGTCTAGAGGTCTATCCGTTTCTAAGCAGTTTACCTCAAAATGAAGTTGTTGAATTATTAAGGAATGGCAGGTGTAGACCGTTAATTCGATTTATATACACTAAAAAAACAATATATACTCCTTTTCTTTTAAAAAAGTTCAAATACACCGCTCAAAATATTTTGTTTTGCTCATTCAATTCGACGAAAAAAAATAGTTACCTAAACATGACACAAATTAATTAATTGCTTCAAAATAGACCACCAAATAAAACCACAGCGCAGTTCACCATTAAATGCTCAGTCGATTCGTCTGTCGAATAACAATTTGACACCTGACAATTCTTAATTGCAATTAAATCGCAACTAATAAAAGGCATCATACGGTTTTTGCCAGCTCACACACTATATCTTTTTTTTAAAAATGCAGCAATTAAATTATTTCTTGTGCAATTAATTGCAATTACATATTTCTAAACCCCTATGTGTTTTTATTGTGAGCAAGCTTAATAGAGTTGAAGAATGGTGGACACGTGAAAACAAAATTAATGTGGTTACCCCTATTATTATTACCCTTAATAATGACAGCGACGAATCAGATTCTGATAGTATTTTATTTTTATTGTTTAAAAATGCACACAATTAGAAACTATACTCCGAACCGTACTATATAGTATGATGTTCATACACAAGATGGTCATTCACATTGAATATAATTTTTATAGACAATGTAAGAGGACTTTTTTTAAATTTTTCTGTTGTAAAATTTGAAGGTAAATGTAATTTTTATTATATAAATTCTTTTAACGAATTGTAGCTATCTTCTAAACTAAAGTAAATTAGACATTGTCATTATTTATTAATAGTCAATATATACCTTGGTACTTAATAATGTTCTTGGTAAAAGTTTTATTTTTAAAAATTCCCCAGCACTGGTATATATTTTATTATGGTTTAGTGAAGAAATCCTCGGCTGAGTAATACCCTGATTTTTCAAAAACACTATGTATAATGAACATTAACCTGATGGGCACAATGTTTTAAACAACTTCTACCTTAATATTGTTTTTGTCAATTTTTTATCGTTTCAAAAAAAATTCAAGTAGAATATCATATCAAACATTGTATACAAATGGAAATTTTAATATGTTCCTAATTACTGTATGTATATTTTTCTATTTTAAAACACAATTCTTATCTACACATCTTTAAATCGACTATTTTTGTTGTTTCAGTACGTCGGTGTTGTGGTAGATAAAAAAGATTTTGTATGTGTCAACAAACCTAGAATTTTTATCTTTATTTGTTTAAATCCATTCTTCACGGTTCCTTACATAATACAGAATTTCAACAATATCATAATATTAAAAAACCTCCCCCTCATGTTACACTTTAACATGCAACATTAAGGTAGGGCTAGGGTTAGAGCCCTTTTTCATCCATTTAATTACTTTTATTGATTTTACACAAATGTAAACAAACCTAGTGTCTCTTTGTTTATTAAACAATTTTTATATAGGAATACAAACAGTTATCTTAGTTATAATATGCATTTTAGGACTATCTTATCTGTGATGACACTTTTTTCTAACGGTTACAACAGTTTTCTACACCATTTAAAACAAGAATAAATTAATTTTGCAATAAACCACTTACGTCGCAATATTTAACAAGTACATTTATACAAAAATATTAAGGTCGTTGAGCTTAATAATCTCATTAAAATTGATTTTTCGAAATTGTTAACCTCACTAATTATATTTGATTTTCAGAGTAGTAGTTTTGAATAAAAGGAATTATAATTTTTAAAGTACATACTTAGTATTGGCAGGTTAAGTATCTTCTGTGATTGAAAACTTTAAAAAATCCCAATAAACACTAAATCACTGAACACTACAAACTCTATACAAAAACAGAGATCTCGCCATATTGGATATTTGATTGTGGACTGTGAATGGTGTGCTGCGTTGCCAATTCATGAACGTCAAATTTTTCCAAGCACATGTAAGGATTTTTGAAACTCTTCTGATATAAAAATAAATAAAAATCTTTTTCAATAACGTATAGTTAGTTTATCATTCAATGTTACTTTTTCTCAGGATATTTTTAACAAAATTTACTCATATATGGTAATATTTCTAGTCTATGATTTACGAAATTTTAGACATTAACTTTAGAAAATTACAAAATTTTAAGTGTGAATTAAGACCAGCCTCATTTATATATTAAATTATTATGTAAAATTAATAAACATCATTACAATACAAAAGTGTATTTTGTTTGCATTTCTCAAATATTTCACGCAATTTTGAAGACCTGACAACGTCGCGTTGTTAGAGTTGTACGTGACAGCTAGAAAAAGAGATATCTATATATTGTTCTTAGATGAAGTGAGATAAAAGCTATTCCTAGTAAAGGTGGTTGGTTTCTTGTAATAGCTATCTTGCAGGTAACTTTAGTTTAAATTGATTGAGGTGCTGAAAATTCAATTTTTTTTTAAGTGTTTGGGGCTGGTTAAAATCACGTTAGACACTTATTTGTAGAGAATAAATAATTAGAGGTCTAAGAATAGAAAGAGGATATTCCAAGAGAAAAGTTGAGGAGATAAGTTAACAAGGCAGAGAGGTATTTAAGAAATTTTTAGACCCCTAACTACTTTTTTGATATTTGCAATGATTGTTGCCAAAAAAATTATTTGAGAAACAAAAATTTAATGGAGATATTTATTTGTTTTCTACTAGTGGTTATTTAGTTACAGTAAAAACCGTGCTTTTCAATTACAATTTATTTTTGTCATTGTAACAAAAGATTTCGTTTGGAACAATCCTTACTTTTTATTTGAAATTGAATCGAATTATAGTACTTTGGGAGAAGAGCCCATTCTCTTTAGGTTGACAGCAAGAAAAAAAAATCTCAATGGTGTCCTTTTCAGTTATTATTCAATACGGCAATAAAATTCTGAAGTACCTATATAGTGAGTGTCCCAAGACCAATTCACGTTTTAATGTAATTTCTTCTACGGAAATAATCTTCTCAAATATAATTACACATTACACCATACATAAAAGTTTATTGAAATGCTTACATATGTTCTTAATTTAATTTATTTTAAATTATAAATAACATTAAAAAAGAACAAAAAATTCAAATTATAGAATACCCAGAACGAAATCCTGGAATACTTGGATACCAGAAATATCAGCGAGAAGTGAGAAAAGACAAATTGGCGTATGTATTTCCCATTCATTTTAAATTAAGGTAAGTGGTATTTTACAACATAATTATAAATTTCTAATAATAATAACTTCACAACAGGATGATAATTTAAGTTGTTACACTAAATTTGAATCTAAGGAAATTTTTTAGGAACTTTAATTATTGTTGTTAATGTTAAAACAATAAAAAATTGATTTTCATATACAGAGTGATCTGTGGAAAAGTCCGATACATGCGTTATTATATAACAGAAAAAAAGTTAATGAAGAAAATTATAAGCAACTTTAAGCTTCCACAACACAGTGCCGATCAACGTTGAGTTTTTAAATGTTTCTCATTTTATATTTGAATTCCGCTTACTTTTCCCACTTCGCCAATAAAGGGATTTAGTAGGTTATACAGTGTATTTTAAGAAAATAATAATGATTTCATCGTCCTGTATACTACAAACATAATAATCTAAAATATTATTATTAGTATTTTTTTTATTGTTACTCACTCAACAGCCGAAAGTAGAAGTAGGCGAATTAATAAACTGAATATAAGAATCTTGCATAGAAGAGTAGATTTGAATCAGGTTTAAAATGAGTTTCAACTTCAACTATTTCACGAAAGTATAGCATTAAAATAAAAAACATGTAAGAACAGATTTCAAATATGAATTTGCAAGGGCGGCTCCAGCCGAGAGATTTGGGGAGGGGGGGGGGTCATCGTCGTCGGCTGTTAGGGTTATATATATATATATATATATATAAAAGTTTAATATTTTGGGTTTGTTGATATAAATGGACCTAGAATCTACAAAAATTCAATATAATTAAAATTTGGTTTACGCAGAATGAATTTTGTATAAGAACCGATTGGCAATGTCAAAATTACCAAAAAAAATGTTTGGGCCATTTTTGAGGGAAAAAGTGATTTTTTTAGGATATAAATGGACCTAGAATCTACAAAAAAAAATCAAAATAATTAAAATTTGATTTACGCAGAATAAATTTTGTATACGAAACGATTGGCAATGTCAAAATTACCGAAAAAGAATATTTAGGCCATTTTTGAGGAAAAAGTAAGTTTTTTAGGATATAAATGGACCTAGAATCTACAAAAAAAAATCAAAATAATTAAAATTTGATTTACGCAGAATAAATTTTGTATACGAAACGATTGGCAATGTCAAAATTACCGAAAAAGAATATTTAGGCCATTTTTGAGGAAAAAGTAAGTTTTTTAGGATATAAATGGACCTAGAATCTACAAAAAAAAATCAAAATAATTAAAATTTGATTTACGCAGAATAAATTTTGTATACGAAACGATTGGCAATGTCAAAATTACCGAAAAAGAATATTTAGGCCATTTTTGAGGAAAATGTAAGTTTTTTAGGATATAAATGGACCTAGAATCTACAAAAAAATTCAAAAAAATTAAAATTTAGTTTACTTAGAATGAATTTTGTATAAGAAACGATTGGCAATGCCAAAATTATCGAAAAACAATGTTTGGGCCATTTTTGAGGTAAAATGTGAGGAAAAAAATTCAAAATAAGTAAAATTTGGTTTACGCAGAATGAATTTTGTATAAGAAACGATTGGCAATGTCAACATTACCGAAAAAAAATGTTTGGCCCATTTTTGAGGAGAAAAGTGAATTTTTTAGGATATAAATGGACCTAGAATCTACAAAAAAAACTCAAAAAATTAAAATTTGGTTTACGCAGATATGAAAAATATCCTCTCATTGCCGGACCTTTTTTGGGGAGGGCAATTGCCCCATTTGGAGTCGGCGTTGTGAATTTGGAATAAACGCTAACCGAAACAGAGAATTATGTGAGGGATGTGTATTAGGAAAAGCACACAGAAAAAAGTTTGAAATAATAGTGCTACAACCAGGATTATACCTTCAGATGTTTACGGACTGTTTCTTCATTCAATTCCTAAGTAGATCTTAAATCTTAAAGATGATTTTTCACGTTATTGACAAGTATTTTTCATTAATATGATATGTATGATATATACGCATACGATAAAGGTCGAATGCTTAAGTAAAATCACTTAGGGCCTTTAAAATACGATAAAGAATTAATTGGTTTTTGGTTTTTGGACGAGTAAAAAATATCGGCTTAGTAAGAAGTAAAACAACTTTTCTAATATGTACTACATTATTAAGGCACATTTACATTAGTAATCTAATCTAAATCAACATTATCCAGGGCATCTTCTTTAGACGTAGTGGGTTTAGGCTTCAATGTAGACGCACTTCGATTTTCTGATACTTCCACTTTAATACGTCCATTATTGGCTTCATCGTCCTCATCTGGAGGTATAACTGATTTTGCGTCGATCTCTCCTATTCCTAAACCGGGTTTAGGTTTTAGAGATGATGCTTCATTTGCTTGTTGATTGTTAGATGTGGTTTTGGCGGATAGGCTCCAATTTTTCAACCATTCAGCTGCATCAGGATTGAGTTTTGGCTCTGGATTAATAGGCTGCAAATTAAAAAAATATTTTAAGGAACTATTAGACTGTTAGTAAAAATAATGAAGAGTACATGATGATTTGCATATGAGAAAAATGTCGGTTAAATCGATCCCCAAATGCTTGGTTGCTGATCAAAAACGACTATGCCGTTCTCTTACCCATTTCTCCTGAAGAAGCCTCCTACGATGGCAGGCGAAACGTGTTATTTCGAGACCATTTCTCGAAAAGACACGATCCAAACTCGGAAGACGTTATTAACTCTAAATTTAACTTGTTTAAAATAAATTGGTTTTTGGGTTGAAAAAGCCTTTTACGTTTTTAAAAATACCTTTTTGTGTATTTCTTTTTTGTCCTCGTTTTCGGTTTTCTGTTCTTTCTCCTGTTGTGCTTTTTGTCTCTTAATTTCCTGATTCTGAGCATACAACCTATCTGCTAAGGTTTCCAAAGTATTTCTTTTGCTGCTCGAGTTTTCTCCTTGGTTAGCTAATGGTTGGGTGTAAGTTTGGGGACCCAGTTCCATCAAAATTTGGAAATCGGCCCTGTCTCCTAACCTGAAGCCCCATCCTAGTCGGGAGTCTGTCCCTAGAGATTGAAAAAAATTATTTTTTACGTTAGATTGCAACAGACAATAATTAAAAAAATTATAATTGTAACTAATTAATATATAATCTCTCAAAGGATTTTTTGTGATAGCCACACCACAAAATTGGATACCATTGATAATTTTAAGCAGAGAAACAAAATAACAAATTCCCGCTGGGATAACCCAACCATTTGATTATTTTTTAGTTTCCATTTAGCGGATAATTGTCGGATTTACCGATAATTAATTACAATTAATAAAAGCAATTATTAGTACGTAACTAAAATAATTATTAAATACAATATAAAATCAGTTTTTTATTCACGGTGTTAAAATTAAGTCTTGCTGCTGCCTGCTGTCTCAATTGAATGGAAGAATGTAGAAAACCTCCTCTATATCTTCTTCTGAATTACAGGTACCTCTTCAATATTTTTTATTACAAATGTGGGACAAGTGATATCTCATTTTAAAGAACGAAAATTGGCTGTGCAATGGTACAAATCAATTAATTATTAATTTAATTTTAAATCCCTCTTCCAGACTTCTGTAGATTTCTATAGGTTACTTGTAATGGCAACGGTAAAAATAATGTTTATAAGAGACATATAAGTTTATGAAAAAATTTATTTATACTTTACCTTTTTTTAATGTTGGTATATTTGAATAAATAACTGACAATAAAGATGGCAGCTCATCAGGAACGATTAACGATTTGACACCTGAAATAAATAAACAAAATACGTATAATATAAATTAAACATTGCTTAGTGGATATTGGAGAAGTTTAACAAAGACGGTGTCGTAAATATTATATATAAAGTGAGAAATTACCTCACAGCATCAGGTAATAAGGTAAGAAATATTACAAATAATTTATTTACAGCTAATTATTACGTCAACATTTGAAAAAATATTTTAGATCTAATGTTCTATTCAATACTGTTCAAGCTACATTTTTTCAAGATAAGCAACTAAGATGCATTAACGGATTATACTTTTTTATAAAAAAAACCATTGAATTAAAGTTTCCTAATTTTTTTTATGCATTTTCGACCACGTGTTTTGATTTCTTTACTCATCATCGGAATAGTCCGATATTTTCTAAATTTTCTTAGACCCAAGGGTTATAATCAAATCTAATCTTTCCTTTCTTATCATTACGTATTCAATATAGTAAAATTCCTTGTTTGTACGTACGTAGAAGTTGTAAAAACTACTTATTTCTATTTCGAGATGAACCTATGATTTATTTCAAAGAATAACCTCTTCAGTATCTTAATTTGTATACACCGTGTCAAATTCTATTTTTAAACAGCCTAATCATCCTAGTTTACAAATTTCAACTTCATAAAAAATTAGTGTATATACTCGTTTACTCCCATTTAAGTAGACAGATTAAAAAATAAATAAACACATTATCCAGAACCAACTAACTCTTTATGAAAGATTAGACAGGGGCGGACTAGCGTTTAGAATGAAATTGAATCAATAAAACCACATATATAAAAATGGGTTTAATTTATTATGTCGCTTTGTAAAAATGAAACGTTTCCGTTATTTTAGAATTACATATTGCCAATTAAATAATGACTTTTACCAACAATACTTTAGTATGGCAATTGCACTATTATCGCCAAAATGATATTTTCCTAGATAATTTTGAAATGTAAGTTGTAAATAAACAAAATTTAAAAACATTCTATTTGGTTAGATACTTGGATGATATTTTTGCTAAATGTGTTCTGCCGCGGCTTCAATTCTTCAGATTCCACTATAGTTGCCTACACTTATGACCTCACGTATCCCCAGATCAAAAAGTCGATTGGGTTTAGATCGGGTCTGTTTAAGACAGTTCTTCCAGAAACCTTATAAATATTTGTAAAAATTTACTGAAAATTTAAATTTATATCTCCGTTGACGTATAGGGTGCGGATTTTCATCATCCCAAAGTGGCTGGTTCTGGAATTAACAATTCCTTCTCTTCGGTATACAATACAAATTTTGGGAAATTATGGTTTTCGCGACACATTTTGATTTAATGATTTTATGATAAAGCTTGAACACAGGTGAATTTATAAGGTACTATTGGATAGTAACTGTAACTGTAAATTAATTTTATTTTATTAATTACTAAATATTTTCCATTAAAAAAACTGGAAACAGTAATTAAAGAAAAATGTTGCAAGAAGAATGCAGCAAGGCGCAATGAACAACAATTTTTGGTTGACTTTTACATACTGTTTAAACTTGGTTAGGCCCTTGGATATTTTCGATCAGGAAGTTAAATTTCACAAAAAGATTACGTAGACAATCAAATCCCTGATGATGGTTGATAGCTGGAATCAATTGGGTTAAAATAAAAAAAATGTGTTAATATCTCTATTCAAAATAAAATGTGTTCCTCCTTCACCCACGTACTTCTTACATAGTAATTAATGCAAAAGTCAAATTACCTAATACGTAACACAATAACACAGTTAAAAACACTGTCACTTTCATGTTCTACGCCGAACGTCTATCGTTATAATTTTCTATAACCGCCGATTTCACTTTCAATAAAAATGCAATTGCCCGTAATACCTTCTCTAATTATATTCGTAGGTATTTCCTCTTTAACTTCGTCAGTCAACACTTTGGCAAAGAAACTAAATTCAAAACAAGAATCGAGGACGGCGAATATCAAGAACTTTCCCTTATTCTTGGCTCGTGTTGTCATTTGTAAATTTTATATTCGTTCGTTCATAAGTTTAGTTTTGATGGCTAAATTAGACACAAATCGCTCGAAACTACTTTCTTTTTTCAATAGTTAATGGTCAAAGTCTCCTATTGCCTAGATTTATTCGAAAAAAAAATGCAATTTATGGAATTGTTGTAAAGGCAGGTGCGGAGATGTGAGGAAAGTTTAAAAAAGTACAAATTCACTCCCAAGTAACTTTCGCATACTACATGCTTAAGTTTTTTTAGATACTTTGTATAATGTGGAATTTAAGTTTTGTCCACCCACCGCCCTTCCTACCCAGTATGTAATGGTGGAGGATATAGACAAACAAGTAAATGATTTCTCCCACGAGGTAATGTTTATTTAAATTTTAAAATTGCAGTCCAAAGTGTTTTATTAAGAGAATGTGGAACTATCTAAATTTTTTGGAAGGCCGATCGTAATTTCCACGAATTTGTGGGAATTTTGAACGAACATGCTAATTTTTAATTTAACCATAGGTAAATATTTTACATCTTTCTTTTTTCTAGAGCATTATTAATGCGCTCACAGGCGTCGGAATATTGGGGATTTGTTCTCCTTGACCCACTTCTTCCAAACTTTCCTATCTGTTATCATCTTTCCTCTTGTTTCCCCCATTATCCACGTGTGTCTTCAACTTTTCTTTTTCTCGTTGTTTTTTTTTTTAAA
Source organism: Crepidodera aurea (assembly GCA_949320105.2). Classification (NCBI taxonomy): domain Eukaryota; kingdom Metazoa; phylum Arthropoda; class Insecta; order Coleoptera; family Chrysomelidae; genus Crepidodera; species Crepidodera aurea. The sequence goes on along the minus strand of OX439474.1, from coordinate 18,446,540 downwards.
TTATTTTTTCGTGGTCCATTTCTATCCAGTTTATGTATATGTCCAAACCATTCCAACTGTTTTTTCTCGATCCTTTGCAGTACTGATTACTGTTTCAATTTTCCTTTAACGTGATTCTTCCAAAGAGAATATTTCACTTCGCAGGTATTCCATTATGGTTACTTCTAGTGACTTATTTATTTTGCTTTTCTCTCCATTTTTAACTTTTCTATCTCTTCCATTTAGTTGTTCAATACTTTTTCATTTTATTCTTAATACCTGATATATACTAAATTATCTGCCTAAAGTAAGATGTCCATACAGTTTGGGATCATATTTTTGTTTCCTACGGTATGTTTCAAGTTATCTACTTGTTTTATTTCTACTTTCAGATTAAATAAATCTGATCTAGTTCTATTGATTTGGTCTTTTGCTTGCATATCTTCATTTACGTTTGTATGTTTCTTCGGTATTTCCTTTAGAATGAAGTAATTTTCTAATGCTTGTTTATATATTGAGTCGAAAGTCGCTCTTAAATCAATAAATGCTGGTTACAATTATTCTCCGATTTCTATTCTTCCCGACATCAGCTATAATAAAAATATTGGCCATTGTTTGTATCTTTTCTCAAAATGTCGTTTTTCCATCTAGTTTATTTTTTAATATTTTTTGGTTTGTTTTGCATTATTCTCGTATATGTTTTGTATATCTCTATATATCTATGATCATCGCATACTGTCATCTCTTATATTTATATATAATTACACGGTTATTTTTCCATTTTCCTTTCTCTAAATGCAATGTGTTCATCATTTGTTTAGTTGCTTTTGTATTATTTTTCTATGTTTGGTAAGGCACCGATGATAAGCTTAGAGCTCTATAATGGTATATTGTCTTAGCTCCTTTTTTATGTCATTTTCTCCATTCGGTTTACCTATATCCTATATTAATATTTGCTATTACCTATTCTAGAAGTCGATTGTCTTACTTTAATGTTATGCAATAATAGAAATAAGACTCTTCTATATAGTATATAGCTTATTGTTGTAGTACCTGTCAAAAAGTAAATAATAACTTTCCTCAAACTTATTTTATTTATTTATTCAATAAATACAATAAATGATAAGCGATAAGTGCTACTGCACTTGTTTCGCATGAAAGGCTTCATAAAACATCATCATGAACATTATAAATAGAATTATACCCAAATTAAGCATTCCCTTTTTTCCAGAGCATTTACTTCAGAAATTCGAGGACTCAAATGGATCGCCATGTGTTAATTAAGCAGGTTTTTTTCTTTACCTTTGATTTTCCAAAAATATCCATTCAGGCAAGTCATTCCCTATACACCTACTTGAATTTTCGATCCAGTCTTTTGGTATTGCTCAACATAGATTTAAATTATAAAAATTTGAGGAAAATGACATGTCATTAGTTTTATAAAAATTTTTTAACGAAGAACAAACAGCCCAAGCTTGTGAAAAAAAGATTTTAAATCTTAAATTTATATTATAGATATATGTTTTATCTTTATGTATAATATCATTAATAAATAATTAGCCTTTTTTCTTATTGTATCTCTAAAAAATAGGAAAAACATCGCACGCCGTTTATGAGTGAAGGGTTTCGTAAGAATGTAAGAAATAATCGTCAAGGTTTTTCTTATGTAATTACCCAAGTATGTAAATTTTTATTACCTTAGCTTCGTATCAAAGAATATTATTCCAATACTTCTAGAAAAAATAGAGTTACTTAACTACTATTCTCATTGTTAAAGTTACGAACAAAGAAAATAGAAGATAAAAGTTCGTCAGCTCATTTTTTTAATTATTAATTAACTTAACCTTAATTTCTATTTTATTTATATAAAAAGTTCTTATACATTCATAAAATTTCTTACTTTTATTTTATTTGCTTTATAAAATTAATTTTGGTTTAATACATTATAATTATTTCAAATCTTTTTTTTACGACCTTTTGAATGACGACTGTGGTGTTGTTTTTGGGTTTTCCTATGTCTTGGATTAAAGAAAACAATATTTCTTAAAAGCCAACGTTTCGTCAATTTATTTTGACCTCTTCAGGGCACTGTAAGATGAAAGAGGTGTTACAAATTATAAATAAAAAGAAGGAAACATACATATATGTGATGAAATTGTTTTATATATGTATTTTTCCTTCTTTTTATTTATAATTTGTAACACCTCTTTCTTCTTACAGTGCCCTGAAGATGTTAAAATAAATTGACGAAACGTTGGCTTTAAAGGAATATTGTTTTCTTTAATCCAAGACCTAAAACCCAAAAACAGCACCACAGTCGTTATAATTATTTTTCAGATTTTAAATAAAATTTTTGGAATTCTTTAAAATAAAATTTAACTATACTTGTGTGGCACAATATTTTCTTTAAAAAATAAAGTTGTATTAAAGTTGAAGAGGTAATAGGTAAATATATGTTTTTAAATTATTGTTGTAATTTAAAAATGTATTTTTTAGGATCATGATAAATCTGCGTTGCCATCTATGCACGTGAAGCCGAACCTTTAAATATATTTGCTTTAATGTAGTTGTTCGTATACAGGAAACTGTAGGCTGCAATAAAGATTTCTTTAATTTTACTTTTTAGTACCAGATGGCAATGCGGTATATTTCAATTTATTTAGCCATTGTATAAAGATTACTAATCTATATACAGGGTGGCCAAATAAGAATGCGAGGTACTGTATCTGGGAAACTATGCATCGTAGAGGCTTGCGGAAAAAAAAGTTATGATTAGAACGGCCAAGAGAAAAACCTGGAAAATATTTTCAACTGCAATCTTGAATCTAAGAAAGTGATATTTCTGTGAATTCCGCTATATTAACCTAACAAAAAAAATACGTTATCTTTAAAGTAGAGGCTAATCTGAATATTTTTTGTTTGACAATTTTTGCTGTATCTTTAAAAATAAAGTGGTGGGGGGTATTCAAAGGTTTCAGTAAAAGACACCCTGTATATTCGAAACGGCTGAGCCAATTTTAACAAACTTGGGCTAGTTGAAAAGAGCTATTCTTGGGCTACAAATGTTATAATGTTTTGTTAGTTTCACATGTCGCCGCTAGATGGCTTTTTTCGACATTTCGACAGAAATGGTTAATTTTCTAAAAAAAATTAAATGCATTGGTATGAAAAAGTAGCTAAATGATGCCTAAACGAGCTCGCGAAAACCGCATCTCGATATCTTGTTCCTATCCTAAAATTTAGGCCAAAGAAAATTTTATACGTAAAAAATCTCTTAAATTTGTATTTTTTAAACTAATTAATTCCTTTTATTATGTAAGTTGTAGCCCTAAAAAGGACCGATTTAAAAAAGAAAGGTTTTTAATGCCTCCGTAAATGCTCTAAATGCTGACCATCACGCTCTATGCATTGCTGAGGTAAAAATTACGGGACCCTATAGAATTTTTAAAATTAGTAGCCCATCACATTACAAAAGTGAAGCATAGTGCGAACAGGGATTTTTCGTACGGGCCCGGGCCCCATCGAATCCCCCCGTTACACCCCCCACCCCTCTCGTCAGGCCTGGCTGAAGCCTCTCATGGGTAGACAAAACTGCAGCTTCAATTTCGGCTCTCGGTATGTTACGTAATGCATTACGAATCCGGTTTTTCATATATCTCTGGTCGTAGGGTGAGTCTGAAAATCAAGGCAAGTTAAGTCTGGTGATCGCGCAGGCCATGAAAACAGACTTCCTCTTCCAATCACAGGGGGGTCTGGTTGTCAAAATGTGTTACTCACTATTTACTCAGTTGCTACTGTTTAAGCCAGGACTACAACAGTTCACATGTTACTCAATTATAGAACAATGATGAAATACAGGTTCTTTTTTTAATTTTAGATTTAGAATATATCATCCAAGTTTTAATTTTAAAACCTTGTCTTTAAATTGTTTTTGTTTCGAACTTGAATCACCCTTTATAAACTTTTAAACAAATGAACGTTTCTATCCTATTCAAGAAGTTTTAGGACCATAAAATTCCGTATTATTTATTATAAACTATCAAATACACCTTTGCAATGATAATTTTTCGTTCTATCACAATCTTAAGGGGATTCTATACCCTCCGCGATATTGGGAATGCTAATGTTAAAATTGCGGACTTAATACTCAACATCCGAGCTTATTATTCATCATAGAATGGCGGATGATCACTTTTTTATATACATAAAAGAAATAACATGAAAAAACTTTTAATTTTTTAATTTCTACCTATATTGTTTGGAAAAATTAACCGCAACATTAGAAAAGAGCGTCCATATTTCTAGTTTCGGAACATTTACTTGTGACATTGTAGGAACTGGCTCGAATAACATCAGGGTTTGGTAAGATAACATAAAACAAAAATGTATTTTAGTCTTTTATTTATACATTTATATTTTCGAAATTGTGAAGTGTAATAAGTATATATATTTACAAGATTTGCAATAATTAATTACATTAATATCTAATTGATTTATTTTTTTTCAATTAGGTAATTATTTGTTACTATGTCTTATATTTACACAAAAAAATTTCGTGATTGTGCTGTAAAAGGTAAATTTGGTGTCAATATCACACAAAAAAATATACAGAAATATTCACAAGTTACTTTGTACAGAGTGTTTTTAATTATTAAAATAATATTAACATTTTTTTACATGAGCGAGTTTAGTGACATTATTTTTAGCCAAGTTTTCGTTCTTATGTGAAAAATTCTGTAAATTAATACTTTGGAAATTCTTTGTTTTCTTATTATTTTTTAATTAAAAATGTACTGGAAATCTCAAGCTGATAAGGATATTTAAAAAACAAGCTTCTTTTTTAATTTTATTCGATTGGCAGAATTTTTTTAGATGGTTTACAAATGAATTAAAGAATTTTATTCCTTTTCTCTGAATTCAGAAAACAGAAAACTCCAAATAATGAACTATTTTAAAGAACTGGAAAAATTTAAAAAATTCAAACATTTGAGAAAAACACATTAGTAAATACAGTATTTACTGAAACTTTAAACAAAAAAAGATAACAGTTTTTTCTCGGATTTATTTTTTTTAATTGCAATATTTAAACATATTGTTATTCCTTTCTCTTTTTAATACTGATTTTTAAAAAAAAATCCTATAAATTGCCATCATCAAATGAGTCTTGTCTCATCAAATTAATCTCGTCGTTGAAGGTCACAGTTATAATTAAAGGGATTATTTATCACAATGAAGAATACCACTGGGTCTGTTAAATGACTTGAAACTTCTCAATCGTATAGCCTAAATGTTTAGAAATGCGCCTGTTTTTGTTTCATTTAAATCAAGCAAGTAGTGTAAAATTTTAGTTTCCGTCATATTCAAATATTTCGTGTGAGCGCGCTATTCTCGCGTGACGTCATTTTACAACACAACGTTCTCGCCGTACACTCATTCATTGCTTTTCTATGAGATGTTCTCTATGTTTGACCACAATAACGTTTTTAACTTAACTTAACCCCCGAAAGGGGTGAATTTCTTTTTTTAATATCAGCGGATTTGGGGGTGAGTTTTTACCTGTGGAGGGGTTGGTGAGGGTCGGAAGTAATCTTGAACACCACCACCTCGAAAAAAAACACCGCTGTTGGGGGTGAGTTTTGGCCGGTGGTAGGGTTGGTGATGGCCTGAAGTAATCTTCAACATTTAACCCCTTTAGGGGATAGTTTTTGACCGTTTTAGGGGTTAGCCTGGCAAAAAGAGAAAGTCTAATACCGCCATCGTGTTCAGGATCCTTGAAAACAGGGGGAGGGAACAAGGTACGCTCGATCCGGGTAAATTTTTGGTCCATTTTGCTTGGTTTTTTCCGACTCACACACGCTACTAATTCATTTCTTCCGACTTTTAGGTTCGAAAGGAACAATAAAAATAACTTTTCGGGTGCAAAAGTAGTTGTATTTAAACACTTTGGCACACTACACAATTTTCTAGTTTCTGGATTCGACATTTTTATCAATTTTCGACGCAAACTTAATACATACAGGTCGGGATCAGAGTGCGCACTGACCGACCGTTGTAAAGTGACGTCACAGCGGTCGATGATTCCGCGTCGACGCACGCCTAGCTAAAAAATTAAATATCTCGTAAACTATAAGACGTATCAAAAAAAATTTTTTACGGTATTTTTTTATTTTTAATAGAGTGTATTGTAGGGTAAAAATAAAAATTGGTGATATTCTTCATTGTTGGGCTGGCTGCATTTAATAATAATCATAAAATTGTCAAACTATTACGCTGTTATTGAAGAAACATTTAATGAGTATCATTCAGCAAATAACTTTATTCCACGAGTACATTGCTTCACGAGCTTACCAGCTCTTACCATCTCTTTTGTCATTACTCATGGCACAACCCCAAGTAACGAGATTAATTTGACGACCTGTAATACCTACAAACATGATTTCGATAATTAAAACAAACTAAATCGTTCACTTTTAAATTCCCCAAAACATTTCACTCGACTTTCTTCCTGATAACAAATCAAGTGACATTTATCTCTTCGTCGCTGTCATTCGAACTTTCGTACTCTACGCCCTCGTACATTTGATAATTGACCGGTTGATTATGACCTGCATTACCGCCTGGGTCTCTCTGGTGGTCGACGGGAGAACCAGCTGGCGAAATGTCCTGGAGGTCGCTGAGATCCAGCTTCGGTTTATCGCCGTCTGCGTCGCTAAGATCTGGATGGGGGTTGTTCTTGTTCGGGAGGGTTTGTTCGCGGGAACCACCTGCGGCCAGGAGTTCTCGTTCTTTGGAGTTGCGCCATTTCATGCGGCGGTTCTGGAACCAGATTTTTACCTGAAAATGAGAGATAAAAATTATTTTCCTTGTTCGTAACCATAAAATAAATGAAGGTCTTAAGAGGAACTAAAACCAAGACGCCTCGTCGAAAATATAATTTGGTTTGTAAAAAAAGACAAAGACAAAAAACGCATTTAAATGCAAAAACTTTCCTGTTTGGACCACGCTGCATTTACTTACTACAGACATCCTGTACAACATTCAAAAACCAACGAAATGCCCGAAGCTTTTCGGCCTCATTAGATCCTCAATAGAATCTGGAATATGAGAATGCCGAATGGCGGCACTGTGTAATCAGAATCACATCTCAATAAAACAATATCCAGGAAATATGGCAAGATCATTTGCCAAAAGGGCTTGTGTTCATATGATGATAATTCGTTTAAGGCAAAGAGAGGAAGCGAGAGATCGATCTGGAATTTCGAGAAGCCAAGGGGCTCCGGACGAACAGGGCCGGTACAAATAATTCACAAATTTTCTGTTGTTGAATAACTAACAAACATCTGAATTTGGCTTTGATACGTTGGAGCCAGAGAATATTATATGATACGTTGTACGACTTCTAAACTAATTACGTGTGCATTATGAGTAAAAATGCAAGGTTGAAAAATCTGTTGCCACAATTTTTCTTTACGTGAATTAATTATTTATTAATTTACAGTTTTATAAAACACCTTGTATAATCTTTCATTAATAAATGTTTTAAAAATAACAATAAAAATCAAAGTATTAGAGAGTAATGATTCGCTCTCTCTCCGCCTGTTTCTTTTAATAATTTTATTATAAAATCAGACAAATTTAACAAATCTGGTGTCGGTGGAAATTTAACTACAAATGACATTTTTCGTTGTTCAGCAGTCAAATACACTCTTTTTAATTATCTTTTGCTTTTCTAAGTAATTTCTCTAGCTTTTTTCACGTCTAGTCCCACAACTAACTTCAAAATTTTATTTCGGAAGCTCATAGTGGTTTGCTTGTTAGTTCAATTTCTCTTTTATGGAATAAAACCACTTATTTTGTTGAAAAAGTTTTAATTTTTGACGTTTCAACTTCAAAGTCTGAAGTCGTTTTCAAAAATGACATAACAAAATATATAATAAAAAATGAACTATAGAAACAGAACACTTGATAATATTACAAAAATATGACATATTTTTGTACAAAAAAAAGAAAAATCTAAAATATGTGAACATGCAGGGTATTTTGGTCATAAAATACAATGGAATTCTTCAACTAGATTATTAAAAGAACCGAATAATTATAACCGCAAAGTTAAAGAAGCAGCATTGATATGCTTAAATAATAACGAATGTGTTTCTAATTGTTCGGTCGATATTTCAAAAATTTGGATGCCTATTTTACAAAAAGAGTTAATTGCAAAAGGATACCCTCTATATCGGGATAGTATCATAAGTTTTTATCTGGTTTTTTCTTATGATAATATTAATAAGAAAACTTCATTTATGACGAAGTATAAATTCTCTTATAATATGCAAATGAAAACGTCACGAAAATATGATTGAAACAGATTTTGACATCTTCAATCTCAAAATCTTTTTCTAAGTGTACTATGTTGATGTCATATTTTTGCAAGTTTATCAAGTGTTCTGTTTCTATAGTAAATTTATTTATTTTGTTATGTCATTTTGAAAACGGCTTCCGATAAAGAAAGCGAAAGAGAAAATGTTCTACTGAACTAGAAATGGACAATGATTCTAAAAACTTTATTTTTGGATTATTCTAGTTATTTGATGTTATTGGGCCAGGTTAAAGACAGGAAAGTAAAAATAGAAGATTACCACTAAATCTATGATTTTCTTATTTACGTCAAATGCTTCCATAATTATCCACATTTTCTGTTGTATGAAATATTGCCTTCAGCTCATAGAATATCAGGTACAATTTTGTGCTTGATCTTTTTTTTCCTCTTTCTTTGCTTATTACACTGATATGATTTTGGGTTAGTCATTCTTTTCTTAAGTTCGCCTGCCCTTCTAACTTATTTTCTATTTTTTCTACTTTATAAACTTTCTGTTATCTTGTCTAAATATTGTTTAAATATTGAACCCTTCTTTCATTGGTGATATTACATTTCTTAGTTGTTCGGTATATAATTTTTTTTCCATACTTTTTTTTTATAAAAGGGTTGTGAGAAAGATGTTTATCAAATATGTCAAATTGTACATATGTTATGACTACAAATGCATCAGCCTCTTTTCGTATGTTTACATATTCAAATAAAGGATTTTTTAAACATTACTTTCCGTAGATAGTTCAGTGAAGGCCGTCCCTGTCGAACATTTAAGTATAGCAAATCGGCGTTTAGCGAGTCAAAGATTAGATAAAGATCGATGAAGTGCAGAGATGGATTAAATCGGGAGCCGAAAACAACCGCAGGCATATCACGGATGACGATTTAGGCCGTTTTGGTGGTTGGGGGCTTATAAAGCGACATCGACACCAGCTCGATTATGGAATTAGACTGAATAAATACATGATTATTTGCTTTTGCAGAATCCTTTATTTTATCGCGAAATTATTTTGATACTAAAATTCAGTTTACTTTAAAAGAATATAATCTATTTACATAATGATAAATTAAGGCTTGGACTCTCGAAAAAATACAAATTTTTTTTAATTTGTTGGGTTTAATCTTAAACTAAAATACGTATCGGTATGAAAGATGAAGAGACCATACATTTGTAGCATATTTAAAACATTAATTACTTTGATGTTAGTTTACGCTGCAAAGATTTAAATCCTGGGGGAGTCCATCGTTGTCGATGATGGTGTTGTGAGGTTCTTCTGGGTTTTCCCACAACTGTAAAGCAAATGCGCCATCAATCATCAGTAAGTCGCCCCAGAGCGCCACGGCAAATAATAATAATAGCCGACCCTCCCCTGCACAAGCTGCAGAGCATCTGGGGTTCTCTCCTAAGGGAGTGAATTGCAGGGCGTATATTATTATTATTATTATTATTATTATTATTAAGATTATTATTATTATTATTATTATTATTATTATTATTATTATTATTATTATTATTATTATTATCTTTCTTTTTATAAAAGCGTATAAAATTTATTCAAACTTATTTTTCAAATAATTTAATGTAGCAAAAGTACCTACTTGTATCCAATATTTTCGTATTTGTGAGAATAGGAAGTTCCCAAATCTTCCAAATTCTCGAATATTTATTAGTTTTATGAAAAACCTTTTTGTTGTTTCTCAAAGTGTTATACACACTTTTCCTAAGGTGGATGGATGACTTAATGATTCGTTGTTGTCATGTAAATCAATTAAATAATCGATTTTTTTGTCTACTAGTGTTAAAACTAAAATCTAAATATGTTCATAAGTAAATTGAACCAATTTAAATAATATTATTTTATATTCATGTTTTCATTTAAACTGAAAATGTCTAAAATAATCTCCTTTCGGCATATAAGAAATCTCCAGCTGGATGAGACTTTTCCTGACATCAAACTAAAACTATTATGTAGTAAATTCGTACCAAGAATTTCCGACATTTCGCTTGAATTCTATAAATGGAAACTCTTTCTACAAGACACGGAAATCAACCCTTGACCAATAAGAATCCTACCCATGTGTCAAACAACGCGTTAGTCAAGTTACGAAAATACCAGTATTACTAAGAGTAATAAAATAAAGTGAAATGAAAAAGTTCCTCCTAGTTAAATTCATTATTTTAACACATTAGATTGGCGCATGGCGTTATTGTTGTTAACCAGTGCCGTTAACTTAAAATAAATGATTTGCTGATGTTGGAATAATTTTTTAAATGCATTATGCATATTGACATTTGTCGTTAAGTTTTACTTTTATTACTGATTTTAAACAGTTAAAATTTAAAATTCTAAATTATATATAAATAAAAATTCTCTGCTTCAAGAGTTACGAAACGCATTAATCTGGAAAATACGGAAATAAACAGCAAAAAAAGAAAAATCACAACCGAAAAAGAATAAATCATAAATAAAACAAACCCGAGAAAACGGCGAGCACAAACAAGCACAAAAGGCCGAATCAATTGCAAAAACAAAACCAAAAAAGATCTACCCAGTAAAAGAGGTATTACAAATTTCATAGCCATACTCCGCGTTTCGAATTGCCGGTGATGGTAGTTTTTCTCTCTCGCACAAGGGGTGGCCAATTCATCCCTGAGAGAAGCGACGACAGGCATTTGTTCTCCAAGAGTGGGGACTCGTCGTTCTCCATTGGTTCGATTTCTTACATAATCTTCCCCGATGGTCCGCCTAGCCTGCTTGTGCGATATATCGGAGCGCATTTTCAACCCCAAACGGGGCTCTTAAATACTCGTTTAAATCAGTTCCTTTGCGATTAAATCTAATTTAATGCCGTTTAATTATGATTGCGATAAACCCTGATTGTTTAATGGGGAAACTGTTCCTCGTCTCTTTCTATTATTTGTCCTCTCCTAACGATTTTACGAAGTTTTCCCGATGTGGTTGGAAATACGGGAAAAGGTAGCGTGAATAAGGGGAAATAAATTGTGTCGTCCATATTGGATGTAAATAGATTGTTTATTAATGAGAAATGCTGTGAGCATAATGGGTGAGCAATCATAAAAATCGATTCTTTCGACAAAGCAACTTATTTCTAACTTGAAATTTTGAGCTCCAATATTTTAAGAAAATTAGTTAAAACATGGAAATAAATCATAATCTGAAGGGACTAAATCCAAAAAATGTCTATAACGCAATCAGGGGCTTTTGAGGAGCTGCATTTTTTTAAACATGTTCAATGAACATTTAATAATTGTATAAAATGTTTTCTTGTGTCATAACTTTCCCATCTATTTTATCAAACCAAAGAAAACTTCTGGAAATCTTTCAAGACCGTTTTTGATATTATTTCAATCACGAATTTTTATAAAAAAAACTGACGTATGTTTTTTTACATGCCTTGTTTGTCGACGACAGCTTTGTCGATATAAACTAGAAGCGTCAACCTAACAACTTTTGAGCCATACTGGCTTTTTTAGATACAATGAAACATCTTGAATATTAGAAACAATTTATAAAATTTTTCCTCTTTGGAGATCTCAAAAGCGGCTTTGGAAGAACTAGGTCACTCTATGTTAAGAACAGAAATATTCGACAAAAACCTTTACCTTTTTATAATATAGAAGAAGTCAAATTCAAATAACAAAGAAATTATAAAACAACTCGTAAAAGTAAAGAAGAGAAATATCCCAATTCTTGAAATTTTGGACATAAAATGTACCGGAAACCATAGCACAGCCTGGGTGCCTAAAAAAGTACGACATAATGTGTTAACTATGGCGAAAGTCACCACGCAAATTATAGTATTGTTATTAGGAACTTCGGTAACACTGTTGAACAATCCAGAGAAGTAACTATAAAACCCATACACATTAAAATGAGCCAAATAACCTCAACTACACATGTATAATCTAGAATATCTAGTAGAGAAACTGATTGAGAGGACGGATGTTCTTGACCCTCAAGGCTAATTTGTATAACCAATAAAAGCTAGAAAAAATACCAGGTTACACAATTCACCAAACCAAATTTCCTGAAGGCAAACCTCGCTGTGGTATAGCCTTTATCATTATTCTCTAAATTAATATAGAGACTACAATAATAAAATTAGTTTGTATTTGTATTTGTAATTTGTAATTTGTAATTTGTAATTTGTAATTTGTAATTTGTAATTTGTAATTTGTAATTTGTAATTTGTAATTTGTAATTTGTATTTATTTTATTATATATTTTATTTAAGTTGTTGCATTTATGGTTTTTAAGTATCTAGAAAACGTCAGCATAGCTCTTATAATACTTTTTTTCCATGAAAGTGAGGACCTTTTTTACCCACTTGAAGACCATTTTTACTGTTATTTCAACTGCGAATTTTTCAAAAACAAATGAGGTCAAAAACCGGCTCGTTCTGGATGTCCCAAGGGCACGTGTACAGGGTGGCCAAATAAGAATGCGAGGTACTGTATCTGGGAAAATGTTCATCGTAGAGGCTTGCGGAAAAAAAAGTTATTACTAAAACAGCCAAGAGAAAAACCTGGAAAATATTTTCTGGTTTCTGACATGGCCTCCAGGAGGCGTAACTGCAATCTTGAATCTAAGAAAGTGAGAGCATATTAATGCAGTATTACAACAGCGGTGGATTGGAAGAGGAAGTCTGTTTCCATGGCCTGCGCGATCACCATACTTAACCTGTCTTGATTTTCAGACTCAACCTACGACCAGAGAGATATGAAAAACCGGATTCGTAATGCATTACGTAACATACCGAGAGCCGAAATTGAAGCTGCAGTTTTGTCTACCCATGAGAGGCTTCATCAATGCATAGAGCGTGATGGTCAGCATTTAGAGCATTTACGGGGGCATTAAAAACCTTTCTTTTTTAAATCGGTCCTTTTTAGGGCCACAACTTACATAATAAAAGGAATTAATTAGTTTAAAAAATAAAAATTTAAAGGATTTCCGTATAAAATTTTCTTTGGCCTAAATTTTAGGTTAGGAACAAGATATCGAGATGCCGTTTTCGCGAGCTTGTTTAGGCAACATTTAGCTACTTTTTCATGAAAAAGAAATCACACCAATGCATTTAATTTTTTTCACAAAATTAACCATTTCTGTCGAAATGTCGAAAAAAAAGCCCTCTAGCGGCGACATGTGAATCTAACAAAACATCAAATATTATAACATTTGTAGCCCAAGAATAGCTCTTTTCAACTAGCTCAAGGTTGTTAAAATCGGCTCAGCCGTTTCGAATATACAGGGCAAAAAAGATTCAGATTATTCTCTACTTTAACGATCAGGTATTTTTTTGTTAGGTTAATATAGCGGAATTCACAGAGACATCACTTTCTTAGATTCAAGATTGCAGTTACGTCCCCTAGCGGCCATTTTAGAAACTTGAAAATATTTTCCAGGCTTTTCTCTTGGCCGTTTTAGTCATACTTTTTTTTCCGCAAGCCTCTACGATGAACAGTTTCCCAGATACAGTACCTCGCATTCTTATTTGGCCACCCTGTACCTACGTGTATATTAACATTTAATATCTCATATGCGGAAAACATTAAGAGATCTTTTAGGTTATTTTTAATTAAAAAAATGATTTTATTTGAACTTTTTTTATTTTTCACATAAGCTTTGATGAAATTATTCACTAGATTAAACATAAATTAATTAACGAAATATTTTTTCATTTTTTTTTTAAATAACCACCCTTATATTCCACCCGAACCGATACGGATCCGCTTAGATATTAAAAAAGCGTAAATTTTCATTGAAAAGTGACTTTTTTCACTCGGAAATCCAATTTAGTGTCATTGGACTGGAAATAAATAGGCACACGCCGCGTATGTAGGAACACACATCCCATTTTGTGTTTACACTTGAACAGTAATTGTTTTTTCGATTCTTTTTCGGTCCTTTGTGTATTGCATAAATCAGTTGCAGCTGCATAAAATTAAAAAAGCGTTTTTTAGATAAACGATTACGAATTGTAAAATTACTCGACAGAAAACAACAGATTTACGTTTTACTTTATTTCTCGATTTTTCAATTACAACTCTAGATCAGCGTTTCCCAAAGTGTGGGTCTCGAAAAAATTAGAACACAAAAAAGAAATATAATAATAATATAAATAAGGATACATGTTCAATGGCAGGCTGTCATAAAAGTTTGTTTAAACAAACACGATCTGAAAAAGATGCTATTTTTTCCTTTTAAGAATTTCAAGTGGTTAATAAAAGTAGCTTATTTGTGTGACATATTTGCTACATTCAATGAAAAGTCGCTGCAATAATTAAAAAATTGATTCTGTGGAAACAGCGACTTTCAAAAGGAAATTTTAAATCTTTTGAAACATTACATAAATTTATTGAATCCCATGCAAATTATGATCTTCTTCATAGATTTACAAATAGAAAAACTATCATTTTTAATTCAAGAACATCTTTAAGAGTTAATAAATAGTTTTAAACACTACTTTCCAGATATTCCTTCAAAAAATATGTGGATTAAAAATGCTTTTTTTGTCAAAATTGAAAAGGAAAATGAAAGGAATATAATTGTTAATTTTTTAATTACTTACTTACAATTTTTAAACTTTTCTGCAGAGGTGAAATATTTGGGGGTCACCTTTGACAGCCAGTTAACATGGAACTTTCATCTAGAAAATAGAGTCAAAAAAGTATACATATCTTATGAACAGTGTCGAAGAACCATTGGCCGCACCTGGGAAATGTCACCTAAGGTTACAGCCTCTACACTGCAATCATAAGACCTATGCTAACGTACGGTGCGATTGCCTGGGGAGTCAAAACTAGCCAGCGGACAGTCGTACGAAAATTGGATCAAATCCAAAGAATAGCATGCCTCAATATAACAGGGGGCATGAGAGCCACGCCAACTAGAGCAATGGAGGTGATCCTTAGTCTCACCCCCCTTGACATAATTATGAAGAAGGCTGTTGTGATGACCATGACACGGCTACGCTCTACTGGTATACAACCTGACGTAGGATCTAGTAAGTGGAGGTGTAACTTTCACAGGCCCTACAGGGTAATAATAAAAAAAGGTACAAGAGGCTACATTGGCAGCAGGTGCCTTGTGCATCTACACCGGTCGGTCTAAAACAAATGAGGGGTCAGGCTGCAGAATTTATTCCAGATCCCTGAATCTCAATATAAAATGGGCAATGGGTTCTAATTCCAGTGTAGCTCAAACAGAGCTCACTGCTATCTCCATCGTCGCAAAAGAGACTGCCAGTAGAAACATTACTGGTAATAATATTTACATCCTCACGGACAGCAGACAGGCACTACTAGCTCTGATAGACCACGCATTACATCAGGTCTAGTATTAGAATGTCACCAAGCCCTGATTGGGACCTGACACTTTCATAAGCTTATCGGCATCAGCTGTGGCTGACCTACTAAAGAAGCACAAGTTTAAGGGTAGATGGGACGACGAAACCGGCTGCAAGCTAGCCAAGGAACTACAGTATCCGAACAGCGAAATAGCCAAAAAATACAGACAGAACCTGCGCACAGCCACAGGTATCCTGAGTGGCCACTGGCATCTACGAAAATACCTCTACTGGATGGGGTTGTCGGACATTCCATTGTGTATAGGATGTGAACAGGAAGACGAGACTGTCGAACACATTCTTTGCGAATGCCCGACACTCTCGCAAATAAGACATTTTCTTTTCGGCGAGCAGAGGCTAACACATGCCAACATGAGGGAGCTACCTTCAGGCGACGTCTTCACCTACTTTAAACAAGTAGGCTGGCTGACGAGCTAGAAGGAAGGCTCAACCTCAGAAGGATGCACAATGGGCCAAATGTGGCCTACGTGCTGAGGGGTGACCCACCCTTCTAGCTTTACAGATACAGATAGTCTATTTAAAAACCCAGGATGGTACAGTGTTTTTGGAGTAGGCGGAACATTTTTAACTAAAATATAAAAAATCCTTCATGAGAAGAGGCATTTCCTTGTCTAGTTACTCAATACACTGAGGCCGGCCTCTGTAAGCCTTTCCGCTTGGCTATTAACCGTCCAATAAAACACCTATTTATATTTTACGAACACGTGTTAAAATTTATTTATTTTATTATCTATCTGTTGATACAATACGACCTATAAGATCTATTGTGTGTTTATTTTATTAAGAAAGTACAGAAATCCGTATTCCACTATTACCTTTTAGGAACATCATATAGGTATTATTTTAAAAATATTGACTTTATAAAATATTATTCTCTTGCCTTAGCAAATATTATAACAACGAGCCGCTACTGTTGGCTAGGAGTGCTAAAATAGATTTTAAATTTTTGTTCTGTCTTGCACGAGAAATTTGGGAATCCCCTTACTTTAAAATAATTTTTCTTCTAAACTATCAAAGACAATTAAATAGTTTTAACGCTTAACTGTAACTTTTTATATATATTGTCATTGCACATAATTATTTTAATTTTTGGCGGTAGTGATTTTATACAATTTCCTCGAATGAGACCTACCAAAGTACACGAAACACCCTGTATATTTATGAGTCGTAAAAAACATTTCCGAACGATCCGTATAATAAAATCCAATAAAGTCTTTACCATTCCTTTGATTCCTATCCCTCACTCGTATACAGAAATTCATCAATACGAAGAAACAAAATCTCGTTCTCCGAGACAAAATAATAAGTCATTGTATCGCAACCGATGTTTGTGATCGATGGCACATCAACAGAAACCGACTCCTAATAGATTCCTTCCCCTCAGTCAAAAGTCTCGGCTATTATATTATCCACTGCGTTAGATCTGCAACATATGTTTTTGATGGCACGCTTAACAAGGGGTAGTTCTATCTCCATTTAAAAACACGACATTTACGAATGCGAATATTTACTCGCCCAGTCACCCTCATAACCGCCGAAGACGTATATCATTTTGTATGTTTGGATTTGCTCTTGTAAATCCTCTCGGTGAGATGTATGGTAGTCGTTTAATATGTTTAAGTAAATATTTCAACGACACGGTCTATGTGTTACGTATAGGTGGCAAAAATTTGAGTCAGGTGATAAAATTTAAAAGTTTTGGTACATGTTAAGGCTTCAATGTCTCTATTTATCTTTTACTATATAGTCAACATTAAAGGGGTTTATGTTGGTCACTAAAAGATGGCGTTACTACGTTATCCCTAAATGGTATGCAACGTTATTGCCTATCACCGTCCAAGTAAGAGATATCCAAGCATTAAAGTTAAAAAGACGTTTTGTGATGAATTTCCATTTGGCCTACGTGCATTTTACCTGAATTACATAACCAGTGAAGAAAAACTATTATTTACAAATTATATAGAAATATAAATCTAAATATTATACATCAGAAGTTGAGTATTTTTTGGTAGATAATTTTAGTACTGAAGCAAAGGTGGAATTTTTTGACATCAAACTACTTGTTGGGCATATAGCCCAAGGAGTAGTTGTTTGAAGTCCAGACGTTGGTGCAGTGTGTGACATTTTCTAATGTCATAATTCTTCTGAGCTGGGATTTTAACTTATTTCACATCATTTGTGCAGTTTGATTACTCCCAGTAAAATATTTTGACTGCAAATATCTCAGAACTCAGAAACGATAGGGAGGTGCGGTTTTCACTGAACAGTTTCTTTTTATATAAAGTTTTTTTTCAGTATAAATGTTTATTTAGTAAAATCTTATATAGGATGTTTAAAAAAACGGTCTTTTTCAAATGCAAATAACGCCATTCAAATATTTTGGTATCAAAAATATTTCATTTCTTCTTAAAATATGTAATTGTTGTATCGTACAGATCCTCAACTAATATTTTTTTATAAATTTGTTTATTATATTTCTTGTCAACTAGATTTTAAAATAAATTTTTAAAAAATACTCCCCAATAACATCTGATTTTAGGTGTATATATATTAAAATAAATGTTGACAGGCAGTTTTATGATTTTATTGTACGTTTTGTTTTTGGTGTTCTTCATATGACTCACCTGGCTATCTTTTAACCCCAACTTTTCGGCAAGTTTCTTCCTGTCTGGTTTCGAGATGTATTTCTGGATCTGAAACCGCCTTTCCAGCCCCTTTCGTTGTAAATCGCTGAAGACGGCACGCCTCATCATCCCCCGTCGGGGTTTCCCCCTGCCGCTGTGCGCCCATGGAAACGACCCCGGTAAAGGAAAGACCGCCGATTGTGTGCCTGAAACTGGAAGTTATATGTAATTTTAGTTAAAAAATATAAAATTAAATAAATGTGTTCACTGAAAGATGAAATAAATATATAGTATGTCCTGCATTCATCCAAGTTTCTTCCTTTAATATTCGAAACCGGTTGTAAATGGTAAAAAGTGAAAAAAATAGTAAGGGTAAAAAACTGTTTATCTCGATTTCCGACAAAACTGCAAGTTCTATGGAAAAAAGTAATTTTTGTTCGTTGAAATCTACTTTTTGATGGTGTAAAAAAAATATACATTTCTATGGTAAATCTTCTCAAAAAATGCAAAGAAAGAAAAAATACTCGAATCCGATTTTTTTTTAATCATCATGTACAATTTTGAGCTATTTATTAAAATTTATACTTTAATTACACGAAAAACATGGAATGTAACAAGTAGTCTTACGTTTGTCGAGTAATTAAAGTATACGTTTTAATAAATAGCTCAAAATTGTACATGATGATTTAAAAAAAATTTAGGATTCGAGTTTTTTCGTTTCTTTGCATTTTTTGAGAACATTTACCATAGTAATGTATATTTTTTTACATCATCAAAAAGTAGAGATTTCAACAAACAAAAAGCCCACCGAGTTTTTTAAAAAAGCAGATATTTTGACGTGAGAATTCTCGATTGAAAATTAGGATGCTTTTTCGATATTAAGTCAAAATGAGGTGAAAAAATAAATATTTTAAATCAAAAAAAATTACAGTGTGTTTGGGACTTAGAAAGGTATGTTTTCACCAAATTTCGTGAAAAAAAAATTTTTTTGTAAAAGATAAAAATAAAAAACGAAAACTTGGTTATTTGAATTTTTCACATAAATTTTGAGGTTATGTGAAAAAAGTGTAAATACAAAAGTTGTAGATCTTTTTATTACCTACTACTTTGCCATTTAACTCTTTTCCATAGGACTTGTAGTTTTACCGAAAATCGAGATAAACAGTTTTCTACCCTTAAAACCTCACCCCCTTCCACTTCCCGACCTCAGATCGCCCGTAAATTATTTTTCCTTTCATTTTTGTTATATTCTATTCCTTTTCCAATGGGTTTCATCCTACTATTATTTTTTTTGTTTCAAAAATTAGCGATCCTGGTCTATTGTATCAAACAAGGAACGAACAATTTTTTATTAACATTCACGTTTTGTTGACCATTGAAACAATCGATACTCGAACAAATTTCGTTTAAGTACCGAGATTTATTTAAAAAGAGACTTACCTGTCAAATACGGCTGCGGTCTACAATGCGCCGCCAATAGTAGATGGGGGTTAAAATGAGGCGGCGGTCTACTGGCAACAGGTTTGGCTATCGACGACGGTGAGTGACTGTTGAGGTACGTCGAGAGGCCCAATAAACTCGGCGCCCCTGTCGCTCCTGTCGTACTTACGTGCACTAAATTATCTGTTAAAAAAAAACAAACAAAATACAGAAAGAGTGACTGAATGGGACAGTAAGGGTTTTCAAATTTAGCAAGGTTGGCTTTTTCAAGAGGAATTATGGGAGAATTTTAATGATTACTGGGTGTTCCTGATTATTTCGGCCAACAAATGAACCGGTAAAAATTAAAATTAGAGAAAAATTACCATAAGAGTAACAGGAGAAAGTACAACGCTAAATAATAGAATAGATTTTATTAAAAGTAAATTACTTGTTAAAAAATAAAAAAAAAGATAACAAATTAGAAGGCTGCAAAAATAGATATATGTACCAATAAAAATTACAAAGTACTCCTGAATCCTTGATAATCTGGAAATTTCATTCTTATATCTATACTTATAGCTTTGAAAAGTGTTTTGAATGCCTGACCACCTTTCTTCTGTAATGTGTCGTTTAATTTAGATTATAGGCAACATACTTTACAGTGAAGTATAAGATATTATCTAACTTAAAATTCCTTACATTTTTAAATCAAAGGTGCTATTCGCTGATTGGCTGAAATCTATTTCAATATTTGAATTATTGTTTAATATAATGTTAACAATAAAGGGTTCGTTGAATACTCTCGTTTCTCATAATTTCTCTCCGATATTTAGAATGTTTGGTTTTATTTGCATCTATATAAACTTTATTCAGGCCCTTATTTCAGTAAAATATTAATTTAAAATATGCCCAGGAAGGGGATTACATCTGGTTATCTTGGTAACTAATATACCTCACTCATTTTTCCACTTTAGCGATTAAAAAAGTCTCTAAATATCGTAGAATTAGTCTGATTTAAAATCAAATTGTGCCTACAGAAAAAGTTCTTGAAATTAAATTGCTCACTTAATGAAAACGCCACCTAAATTTGAGCATTTTAATTGACCCAATTAAAAGCTTCTTTTTTATCAATTCAAATGTCAATAAAGTCAAAACCCTCCGATTAAACAAGTTGATGGGAATTGGGCTAGAAACAACACACAAAAGGCAGAAATTTTTGCAAATCATTTAAAACAAATATTTAAACCAAATGAGGATCAAGAAGAAAAGCCAGACTAGGGAAAAACATTCCAAGAAGAAGAAGTAATCAAGCCTACGTCACCTAAAGAAGTTTTTACTGAGATAAAAGAAAGTATTATCCCAAAAAAGGCTCCAGGCTTTGACCTAATAACTGGGAAAATATTGAAACAGCTTCCAAGAAAAGCTATAGTTAAATTAACACACCTAATCAATGCTGCTTTTAGGTTAAGATATGTCCCTAGATTTTATGATTTCCAAGCCAGGAAAACTTCCTTATGATATAACGTCCTACAGACCGATATCACTACTGCCTGTAATATCAAAATTGTTCGAGAAACTCTTACTAAAAAGGTTAAACCCCATTATAGAAGCTAAGGAATTAATCCCTAACCATCAGTTTGGATTCAGAAATAAACACTCTACAATAGACCACGTTCACAGAATAACAGACATAATAGAAAAATCTTTAGAGGAAAAAATGGTATGCTCTACAGTGTTCCTAGATGTAGCACAAGCATTTGACAAGGTATGGCACGAAGGGTTGAACTATAAACTAAGATTATACTTGCCGAAACAGTACTCTGAAATTTTGCAATCATACATGTCGGAGAGATATTTTAGAATAAAACAAGAATAAGCATATTTAGAACTGAAACCAATTGTGCGACATACCACAACTAGAAAATAATATTATTGCTACTTTTGCCGACGATACAGCTATATTAGCTGTAGGTAAAAATAGTGAAGAAGCAACTGAAAAATTACAGACAGCTGTCAACAGAATAAATACCTGGACTAAAAAATGGAAAATCAGATTAAATGAAGCGAAATCTACACATGTCAACTTCACCAATAAAGTATGCCAACATATACCAGTAAATATTAATAATACCATTTTCAAACACAGCAAAATACCTAGGTATGACGCTCGATGCAAAGCTCCGCTGGAAAGCTCATGTTAAAAGAAAGAGAAGATATAGGAAAATGTATTGGCTAATAGGGAGAAACTCTGTCACTACATAATAAGCTTTTGCTATACAAGCAAATATTAAAGCCAGTATGGGTATACAACTATGGGGGTGTACCAAATAGACAAATTTAAATATAATACAACGATTCCAAAACAAAGTATTAAGGAACATTGTAAATGCTCTGAAAAAAGGAAATACTCCACTGGAAAGAAGATCGGTCAAGGTTCTTACATATGTCTGGTCTTTGGGTATAATTCTATTTATAATGTTGATGATGATGATTTACGATGCCTTTCATGGCATGCGAAACAAGGGCAGCACTTACAATTCTTTGTATTTATTCAATAAAGATTATTATTATTATTATTGTTGATGCCCCTTGGTATATTCGTAATAGTGATATCCACAGGGACTTGAAGATGGAAACTATTGAACAAACTATTAACAATTTAGCCAAAAGACACGACGAAAGGCTTCATCAACATGTGAACACGTCGAAGCAATCCAGCTGCTAGACAACACAGGAATAGAAAGAAGACTTAAAAGGACCAAACCATTTGAGTTAGTGAAGTGAAAGTGTTAAAAGCAGAGCATAGTGCATTTTTACATGTTAAGTTAAGTGTAACCCCATCTGCCAGAACCTAAGAAACACTGCTGAGTATACCTTAGTTTAAGACTTAAAAAGTATTAATTTAAGTTAGAATAGAATTGCTCTTTGGTCTATTTTGACCAGATTGTAATGTAATAAAATGTTCAATAAAGTGAATATTTGTAAAAAAAAATGTCAATGAGGTAAAGACTCAAAAAACTTTTTTGCGAACTTAGAAGCAAGTAGAAAATACCACTTTCAAAATTTCAAAATTTGCAGCAATAACAAGTAAATTATTCACCCTCAAAAATTTTGATAAAAAAAATTCCTTAAAAGAGTCCTAGCAGACGAAATCCTTTTCTAGACAAAACTGGTAAATGGCCGTGTTAACATCCTTCAGCGACGTAAATACCAAGTTGGATGCGACACGTTGGCGGCGGCAACGGGGAAGTGTCAAGTCGAGCCGTCGCCGGCACCGGAGGAGCAAATGACGTCACACACTTCAACACCTTCGTCAAGTGTGCGCGCCCTCTCTAAATTCGCGTTGCCGCGGCAACGGTGACGCCTCAAGTAGCAATAACTGTGCCACTAATTTCAAGATTTTCCCATATTCCATTTTGTTATATTATGGCCGATACTGGGTTGGGTGATAAAATTTTGTTAGTTTTGGGTCGATGATAACTACTATATTATATAATTAAAACCATTTTACGACATTGTTGTGTAGGGTATACAATTTTATCCATGCGTAAACGTATACTCCAGTTAATTCTATTTGTTCTCTTTGTCCAATTATTTTCATTGTTCTTTAGTATTTTTCCACTGCTCTATCCCATGTGTTTCGTGGTCGTCTTCCATTTTCTTTTCTTAATTATGGCCTTCCATACTTGTACAAGTTTTGTGTTTTCCATTCTATCATTGACTCTATTTGTAAATCTTCTCTTATTTCTGTATTCTTATCTTTCTTTACATTTAATTGTCTTCCCAATCGTGTTACCATCTGGTCGATGGATTAATTTGAAGACAATTCTTTATCTTTTGAAAGATTTCTTTCTTGTCTTTAGTTCAACATCTTATCTTGCATATATCCACAAATATGTTGACTTGCCCACTTTCCATATTTTCTATTTATTATTTTTATGTTCAACTTCATCCTGCCGACTTTAAAAACTGTATTCCATATACCTAGAATCTTTTCAATCCGTCTTTAATAAAAAATTGCCCGCAGAGGATCTTCCGCTATATCTATTTTCTTTAAGAATCAATCTTCCTCTTTTATCTTTTGTTGTGATTGATTCCAATATTTTTTATTAATGTTTTTGTTATTGTTATAATTTTCTTGGATAGAGGTCCGGTTTTTAGAGAACAAATCTATAGAACAGCTGAAATCGCTTCATCAGCACTTTCTAGAACCATGCCTATCATTGGCGGACCAAAAGCAAGCAAACGGAAGATACTGTGCAGTGTAGTAAAATTAATATTATTATAAACAGTACCTATCTGGATAAAAGCCTTATACAGAGATTGGGAAGGTTGTAAACAACAGTGGCGATTAGAGCATCTAGTACGTATAGGACAATACCAGAACTTAAATAGAGCAATAGGAAGAGAAGTCACAGTAGAAAACATATTTTCAATCATAACTACAAACGAGGACAAATTGAAATTATTAGATCATATAATGATCAAAAGAGACAATAATTACAAGAAGTATGGGTAATGTGGAATCCTCCTAATCCGAAGTTACGCGAAAGCACTTCCGGGGTAGCCTGGGAGGTAACAAGAAGATTTTTTAGTGACTTAAAGGTTCCCCCCCCCCATTCTACGTAAAAAAAAACTATTAAATAAAAGTAATAGTATAAATATTGAAACTTTTGAGAATTTTTTCAATAAAATAAAAATCTCAGTGCACTAAACAGTTCTATACCGGTTCAAAATGAACCTATCTTCCCCTGCTCCAAATATTTTTCAGATTAAGACCCTATGCATAACTAAGGAACTCATTTAAAACCATTGACTCGTTAGGAAATGTAATAAATCATATTTGTGCACAAACAATTCTAATCGACCCTTATAAATTGAACCAATTAACACACTCAATCCAAATATAATAATAAACCAAAATATACTGTCAAATTCAAGCTTCTCCATCCGCTCCTCGAAAGATAGATATTAATTCCAGCGCCATTATAGCACACTTCCTGAAACAATTTGTTCCGAACAAACTCATCGATCTTTCTATCTTGCTAAATCTTCTAATCCAATGAAAGTCACATTCCGCATCAGAAAATTAAGACGGCGGCGCGATGGAAACGAAAGCCTTCTCCAGAACTTCTCACCATCAATAAACAGGGTTATATCGTCCGCTCGGCAAAAATATCCGTCCGAGCTAGGACAGGGGCGTCCTGGAAGACGGAAAAATAAATCGGAAGTAACAAAAAACTTTTTCTTTGCTATTGTGTACTCGAAAATGTTTAGAATTTTTGGGAGGCTTAACAGGAGTGGAGTTTTTACGAAGAATGTCAAACAACGACTGAATCTTAGAGTCCTAAAGAGTGCAGCTTTCGAATAGGTTAATAGGAAGGGTTAAAAGCGTTCACAGGTTTTGCTCTTATTCGTTCAAAACTTAATTATTAGCATCATATTTATCAGAAAGATACTTTAGGATTAAATAGGAAGAAGCATACTCTAAAATTAAAGAAATTAAGGCAGGAGTACCACCTATTATACACTAGTGATATTCCTGAATTAGAGCAAAATACAATTACCACCTTTGCAGATGACACCGCTAACATGGCAGTAGGGAAAACCCACGAAGAAACGCGAAGAACTCAACATAAAATTTAAAAAAATGTATTAGTTGCTTGGAAGAAATTCTACCCTGAAACCGATATGGACATATGCTATCCAGCTTTGGGGCTGTGCCAGTCAAAGTAATTTACTCATAATACAGAGATTCCAGAAAAAAGATCCCTGGTACTGCAGTAACAGTGACCTCCACCGGGTCTTGAAGATGGACTCTCTTAAACAGACAATTAACAAGAAGTCACGAACACCGACTCGACCAACACGTGAATGTCGAGGCCATCCAGCTCCTGGACAATAGTGATCTAGTAAGAAGACTCAAGAGGAAGAAGCCCTTTGAGTTAGTGCAAGTGAAAGTGACAGAAAAAAGCAGAGCATAGTACTCATTGACATCGTTGTGTGATCAGATTGTAATATTAACAAATGCCCCATAAGAGGTATTTTAATAAAAAAGAAAGAAATTCGTTGAAAAAGCTGCTTGTATTTTCTGCGATGTATCACATCTGTACTATTTGATTATTCCATTGTTCCTGATAGGAGACAACTTGTTGTATTGACGTGATCCAGTGACTTAACTGCTTTTTGTTTAAAAGTTAAAGGGGGGAAGCAATTTTAGACATGCACTGTATAAAAAACAAACTTTTAACGTCCAAAAAAATACACCACATATTAAAGAATAGATACAGTCTGACAACGCCGATATTTCGAAAATGTACTATATGTTTTCGGAGTTACAGTAAAGTGTGACTAGTTAAAAGTGTAGTTATTCCCTTTTGTTAATATTAATATGTCAAAAATTAAATAAATAATACATAATGAGAAGTCTATAGTAATTTATTTTATACAGTAAAACTGAATATTAGACGTTTTATGAATAAACTACTAATTATAATTAATTTTTGGCTATTGCAGCAACATCTACAAAGATAGTTGTTCCTATTTCAAATTTTAAAGTAACCCCGATTCCTGCCAGCGAAAGTAGTGGGGGCGGGCTAATTTTTGGGGCATTAAATTACCCTCTTTTTTATTAGGCACAGTTTTTTCCTACAATGAGAATTTCACGAGGCAAACTTTAGAATGGGACATCCGGTATAAAAAGTTAAAGGCGATTATTTAAATTTTATTTTATTTATTTTCACGACATTTTGATTGACTTGAAAAATTTCTAATGAAAAAATAGTAAGTAAATATTTAAATAAAACTGTGGATTCAACCAAACTCAATATTTTTCAATTCGGTATTAACTGTAGTGAACTTTTATAAAAACGTTCACAGTTTGAAAATTTTCTATAATTAAAAATTCATGCCCTACGTGATTTAACCTATTTGGTTTTATTTTCACTTATATATTATTGTGGTTTAGGTCCTCAAGACTTTAAAGGCTACTATAATAAACTTAGAATTTAAAATATATCCTGGAATTAATTCAAAATGTCTATTATTCCATTCCAGCAATTGGAAAAGTCATTTAAATATAATAGGATTACTCTGATGATGCTCCATCATTATATTACCATTACGACCTATTTAAAATCTTTTTCAGGACATT
The DNA here is from genome assembly GCA_949320105.2 of Crepidodera aurea. Taxonomy (NCBI): domain Eukaryota; kingdom Metazoa; phylum Arthropoda; class Insecta; order Coleoptera; family Chrysomelidae; genus Crepidodera; species Crepidodera aurea. Next base: position 18,419,605 of record OX439474.1, on the reverse strand, counting down.
TTGTCTAATAAATTAATTCGTTCATTTAAATGTTAATTTATAAAAAATAGCACTATGTAAGAATGGACCTTTCCATGAACTATGAGGGAACATTGTAATTAGACAGTATATGTGCTAATATCACTGAGAATTTTGTTTTTTGAATTCTCTGATAGCTAATTTTTACATAATCAGAAAAAACATGTGTTTGTGACGTCACGTTCATCGAAATTAGTTTTGACATCGTTGTGCGAGTTGTGCACAATGGAACCTCGAATTGCAGTTACATATGAATTGTAAGTTCGTTCGTTTGCTGCACGGAGCAAAATATTGTAAATCTTTTTTCTCTCTTCAGATCTCTTTCCTTGCAAACAAATATAAAATCACACCATATCGGTAATGATAATTATAACACTTACACTGCACAATGGACAAGAAATTCTATGTAATGTGTAATGTTATTAAAAACAAAAACAAACGTTAACCTCAAATCTCATGCAACATACAACTTTTATTACTCTGAGCATCAACCTGACAACTTTTGTTCCGTGAGAACTATGTTTAGGATTTGCGGTGTTGCCAATGATCGTTCTTCATGAAAAGGTACGCCCGTTTAGAAACTTCGAATGTTTTCGGTAAAGAAAACAATAGCTAAAATGTGGAATTTTATAGATGAGAAGATGGGAAGAACAGTGATGCTTGTTTCTGAACATAGATTATGGAGGGGGGTGTTTCCGATGAACGTGACGTCACTTTCAAAAGCGATATTTTTTTTAAATGAAAAATATATGGTGGCACTCTAAGTGAATTTGACGTTTCATATGAAATACCATCGATAAGGTTTGGAATTTATTTTTCGTAAATATAAAGGTCCATTGTTGTTTGAACGCCACTGGAGACAAGGGGTTGATTCCGGCGCGCGTCAGCTGTGCCGGCACTTAGCTCCGGCTTACACTGTAACCGACCGTAAGCGCGAACACCCTAAGGGCCTTTATCCCTCCACTCCGAACTAAATCTTTTCTCGTACGGTACGGCCTCGGCCTCGGCCTGTCGAAAAAACCTGCCGCCGCATTTCGCACGTATTAATTCAAACGCGCCATTCCGAATGCTAAATTCGGGGAATAAATTGACTTGCATCCCTACGGATTTTATTTTATTCCATTCAGATGCCGCCACCGTCGAGTGAGGTATCATATAAATCAGAGAATGTGTTAGGGAAATTTTCTCCTTCTCTGCGGGATTGTTTTTAAAAAAGGCTCCTCTGCTCTGTTCTGCAGATGGCTCGATTAAAGTGGAACGCGGATCTAACTCCAAATTCCCGAAGCCGGTGTTGAATTTTATTTTATGAGCTTTGCTTTCAACAGCTTCACTTATTGTTAACAGGAGTTAAAACTATTAATTGATAAGATTGATGTTACTCAGTTAGAACAACAGCAGCAAAAAATCAGTACAGATCAGTGACAGCAATTTTTCATCTTCAGTCCTTGAGCAAGACTTCAGGAGTATTATTCCTAGATCGTTTTTCATCTTTCTTCATTAAATTAAGCCTGGGTAACATTAGGGCTTTAGTGTTTTGGGGCCATTGTGTCACACAACAACTAACTTAATCTAGCTAGCAGTCTGGGATGGTAGATATAAGGAAAGAAAACCAAAGAAGACACAATTACCATTATTGGCGACCGAAAATGTAATTGCGTTAAAAGTTTATATCAATTTAAAAGATGATGATCCTTTATTATAACTAGTGTTGACAACTTTGTAGAAAGTTGTCAAACTTTGACAGACGCTTTGAAAGCAACCATGGAGATCAAGATGTTGTAAAAAAATAACATTCTATTCAGGAATACCCAAATCTACCAAATAGATCATACAAAACTTTGGGATATCTTAGGAAAAATTAATTTCAAGTGGCAAAACTAATTGAAAATCTGTACTTACGGATGAAATCATTTGTTGGCGAAGAAGATAGATACGAGCAATTTTCAAACTGGATGAAACTTGTATCAATCAAGAGCATAAAGTTAGTAAGTCTTGACGAGATATGAGCTTCAGGCAAACTGTTCTGGAGAGTTTATTAACGGACTTACCTACAGGTGAGGGAAATAGATTAATTATTGCTCATATAGGCAGAGCTGAAGGTTTTCTAAAAACTAGAAATTTTATTTTTGAATCTTATAAAAACGGGTGATTATGGTGAAGATATGAGCGCAGATGTTTGTAAAGAATATTTTCCACAAATATTAAATTTGACTCCAAAATCTTCTGTTAATGTGATGGACAATATTTCTAGTATACAGAATTGTGTAACAAATAAATGGCTATTGAACAGAATAGTGGCGTCTGTGAGTCGGAAGGACATGGGCCAAAATTTACCCGGATTGAGAGTACCTCCCCCACGTTTTTAAGGATGCTGAATAGGATGGCGGTATCAGAATTTCTCTTTTCGCCAGCCGAACCCCTAAAACGGCCAAAAACTACACTCTAGTGGTGTTAAACTGGACATCATTCCCTTTAAAATAATAATAAACGGGGGAAAATACGTTTTTTTTACAGGGAAATGATGCGCTGCCCGTTTAACCACTTTAGGGGGTAGTTTTTGGCCGTTTTAGGGGGTTAAGCAATCTAAAATAAAAATTTTGATACCGCCATCGTGTTCAGCATCCTCGAAAACGGGGAGGGGGGAGGTACTCTCGATCTGGGTAAATTTTGGTTCTTTTTTTCATGGTTTTTTCCGACTCACAGACGCCACTAGAATTTTTTCGAACTAATGCGACAAACTGACGCATTTAGATATTAAACCGTTCAAGATATTTGAGACGGACTGCTGGCCTTTTTCTTGGAAATTTTATCTAATCCTATTAACTTATCAGTTCTAATAATAAATAAGAGTAAATAAGCACATCAGGGTTGTACTATACAAATTAACATACAATTTTTTTTGCCAGCCCTAAGTCTGGAATATGCTTAACAATCATGATAAGAACTATTCAGGGTCGTCTCAAATATCCTGAATCGTATAATACCGCTCAGTCTCAAAAAGTTGTGATTGCAGTTTTTTTTCACACTTCTACATACCTTTAAAAAACATGTTATTTTTAAAATCAATATTTATTTTATACCCATATTTTCGAAGCCAGTCAATCAAATATAAATTAAGACTCTCTCGTACAACCAACAATCTTCCACTTTATTTTTTTAAAAGATTAAAAACCAAATCTAAAAAACTCGCCCTTATGAAAGCTCCACTGTTTTTTAACACCTTATCAAAACATCCCATTATGTAACTATCTATTAACAATGTTCAACAAACCATTGTATTGCCAGTCCACAATAGAGTTTTTTTCGCGTTAATCCCCCGGTACGTTTACAGTGAGGATTTAAGAAAACTCATCGACAAAGACCCACTTTTATATTATTAGCTTCATAGATACATTGTGTTATTGTAAGGCCTTTTGCGACTGTTCTTTTCAGAGCAATAAATTCGACCGCATTATTCAATAATGCAGAACATGATCGTCAGTTGTTTTTTTAAGGTCTTGTGTGATTTTTTCGAATCCCCCTGTGGAAAGAAAAGGGAAAAATGGGCGTGCATATTAAAAAAAAGTATTTCGGGATTTGCGATGAATTACTACTGGGCGTGTGAATATTTATTGTTATTTGTTGTATCAAATATCAGTGATTTGGTTTTAGAGGCAAAGGCGTAGATGTAATTTTTTTGAAAGAGGTAAATATTTTTTTTGTTTTAATTTCTTACTGAATAATTAAGGGTACCTAAATACATTTTTATGGAAAAAAAGAATTCTAAAAACAATATGCGCAATGTTTTAGTCCAACTTATGTTTTAGTTTTATAATTTGACCCCACTGCAGATCATTTGTTTTGAATAGGGTCTCGATAGTTCAACTTTCCATTTTTATGCTTTTTCCATATTTTTCTTTTATCCTTATACTTTTTTTATTAGTTTTGTATTTTACTTTGTTACGGTCTTTATATTTAGTTTAAGCCTTAATTTTACATTTTTATATTATATATTTAAACATGTTTTTTAGATCGGAAAAATATTACAAAAAATTACCATTTAATGCTTCAATAACGTGTTGAAATTTCCTTAAATTTGCGACGAAGCTTCCTTAACAAATAGTGGAGTGAAATTAGACGAAAATATTCTGAAAATGGACGTAAGAGCTAAGTCAATTTTTTTCGATTTTATACATAAAGAGAAGCTTGTAAAATTTTTTCAATAAATTTGGGCTGGAGCTTCGCGAGATATGTGCCAAAAACGGCATTTTTGGTATTTTTCGAGTGGATTGCTTCACTATTTTTTAAATATTTCCGGCTCTTGGGAAAATAAAAAAAAATTAAAATGACCGTGATGAAGTAGAGTATCGATCCGTATAGTAGGTTTTTTTTTAAATGTATCCTAACCTCAAAAAACGAATTCGCGCACTTTATTTTTTTTACTGAATTTGGAATAAATAACCAAAGAATCCTCGAATCTTCTTAAAAATTGGAGAAAATATGTATTTTTACGTCGGGAAGACATGGTAAAAATTAAAAAAAAAATGTATTTGTCCAGCCAAAATCAGCATTTTTGGAAAAACAATAGTAGAGAAAAAATTTTATCATAAAAAGAAGGATTTTGTGTTTACTTTTGTCTAAGAAAATCCAACATTTTATTTCTTTATTTAAAGTGCCCAATTTAGAGAATAATAAAAAAATAAAAATTCTATTTTCATTTTTTTCCAATTTTTTATCGCAATATTTATGCTTATGCTGTATTTCAGTCCAAAAAAAAAATGTTTAAAAAAATAAAAAATATATTTCAGGTTCTAAAGTAAGATTTTTGTGAGGAACGAATCAATATAAAAAATGAAAATCGAATTTTTATTTACATAACTTCACCTTTCTGTTTGGATAGAAAAGTTGCCAAAGTGCTTTTATTTAACAAAGAAACTTTTCTAAAATGACATAGCATAATATATAGAAGGACCGGCTTTTATATTAAATGTAAAATTACAATTAATGTTAGTACCAGAAATATTTAAGGATAAGAGAATATTTTCATTGGTTTCTTACTGATTGGGAATAACGTATAACAAAATTTTATTGTAGGATTTTATTAGCAATGTCAACTATTATTCATAACCTCCAGCCACCATGTCGCTTCAAACCTGATTCCTTAACCAATATATAAATATAATGTAGATTAATTAAGTTTTAAAAATTGCGATATTTAATATTTTGAATATTTTATACTTTTTTACAACTTGGTTCATGCATCTGCCATGTTTCTGCATTTTCTTGGCACATTGTTTTTGTGGCAAGGATCTAGGCCACTGTGATGCAATTTTTATGGTCTACGTCCTGCAGTTTAATATCTTAAAGCTCTTTAGATCAGCTTACACCAACTATATACCCTAAAAATCATCACCTCTTTCTTCAGTAAAAATTTCTTAATCAAACAATGTTTTCACCATCTATCATCTTTCTGCTGACATTTGATAACATTTTTTCGCAAATACTACATTCATTCTCAATGTATCTTTAACGTTTTATGTCAACCAAAGTGGTGGCAGTATTTAATTTCAATTTATGTATCCCAATAAATTGTTTGCAAATTTACCTTTTGCTTAGATAAAAATTCTGTTGTCCTCTAATATTTGCATACTACAATCGTTCTTGAAATCTGCTGTATAGATCTTCAATAATTTCAAATTCAGTTGACAGGTAACGGCAATTCCAAAAATTGTATTATACGCGTATTATAGTTAATAAATAATTGGATACAACACTTGCGTTTGTTAATAAATAATCATGATTTGGAACTTCCAATATATAAATTTTGTATTGACTTCTTTGCTTTACCTTCTGATATACGTTTCAAAAACCGCCGCAGTTTGAGGTATCTTCCTACGTTTACATTATTTTCAGCTAAAGATCTACCGACGACTCTAGCAAAATATATTCTCCAAGAAAGTCTATATTTTCCCCATGAATCATTTAAAATGTCCTTCATATTTCTCCTGAGGTTTTTCCAGCAGTTATATTTAATATAATATTTTGGCCACATCCGTAAATGCTCGTTAATCACCTGCACTATCCATTATTAAAATAAATTCATACATTTTTAATTAATTTTGAAAAAATCGTGAATAATTTTATTCACAAATAAATGGTGTTTTGAAATTTGTAATAAAATTGGTTGCGTTACTATGGAAACGTATTAATGTTGAATTGTCAAACTTGACGCATATATTTTAACGAAGGAACAAATCGAAAAATTTATCCAGGAAGCTCCAGATAAAGAAAATTTAATGATTAAGGTAATTTACAAGGTTTTAATTTCTATTTAGATTACACATTTATTTATTTTTTAGGTGGGTTTAATATTTGGTATTTCTGGGGCCTGTAGAATGGATGAGTTAGTCCGAATGACTCTACATGATAGAAGACCTAGAATTTAAGCTTTTAATCAGCATACCTGATTCAACCAACAAACAAAGTTCATTTGTAGTTAATCAGATGTACATGAATATTTATCGAAAGTATGTTTCGTTAAGACCAGAAAATATGAACAGTGACCGATTTTTCGTTAAATATCAAAGCGGAAAGGGGTGTAGACAAGTGGTAGGAATATATCAATTTAGAAAAATGCCTAAAATAGTAGCTACGTATATACTGGTCACTTCATTCGTCGGTCTTCTGCAACAATATTGGTTGACTCTGGTGCCGACATAACTAGTTTAAAGAGGCATGGCGGATGGAAGTCATCAAACGTTGCTGAAGGATATATTGAAGAATCTCTTAACAATAAGGCTGAGGTGGCAAATAAAATTTTCACAGTACAAAATGTTCAACAAAATAACCCTACTACCCCGCATTTGGTCCAAAATGTTTCTCATAGTTCTAATAATGTTCCTCCAATGTTCAATAACTGTACTAACTGTCAAATAACTGTAAATATAACAAACTAAATTTAAAATGTATTTTGCAATGCATTGAGGTTTTCAAAATATAAAATTAATTCCTTATAAACAACGTGTTTTTAATCATTTATGTAGAACACTAACAACTGTAAGGAAATATCATTTCCTTACAGTAAGGAAATGAATATTTCCTAACAGGAAATCTTGACTTTTTCTTTAAGAAATTTTGTCTGGAATGTCAAAATTTCCTACCGATTTGCGGAAAAATAAATAACTATTAAAGCAAATTAAGCGACTCAATTACGACTCTATTACAGAAAAAAAATTACTAACCATTGTTATTATTTCTTTGTTGAAGTTTCTCGTCTCCCAGAATAGCACTAACACTAAACTTAAGTACAGGTTTAGAATCCTTAACACCTTCACTAAGTCTACAATGAATAAAATTACAATCAAGTCTACCACAATTAGAACATATCCTACTTCTTAAACAACTGTTAAACCTTAGAAAAACGTCATTTTTCTCCGCCTGTAAACTACTGGATGACATCGGAGAAAGTCTATCATCTTCGTCTTCCATTTTAGGTTGAGGAGATGCCTTGTACTCTTCTAAATCTTTGCTGGTGTCTAAGTTTTCAGGAGACATCTTGCCGTTGGATAGAAGATTTTCCATGGAAAAAGAGTTCTGGTGGTTGATACTCTTAAGCATTTTTTCGCGGTGATTGTTCAAAAATTGCAAAGTGCTCTGATACATAATTGAGCCGTTTCTAAACATTCATCGTGGAAAATTCGAACACGTGGTTGTAAAGCAATGAATACAGAAAGTGAACACGTTGAAATATGCAAGCACTCTTGTGCGCAGTGCTGGGTATTTCACTGAACTGATATATTTGTAGTGAAAGCCACCCTTAGACTGAAAAGAGGGTTGGGCTTGTGCTATTTGAAGGGGAGGAGTTTTCTTTATATTTTGATTCGATTGTGTAGCACCCTTAAATTGGACTTTTATACCGAATATTCGGATCATTCCGGGTCTAAATATATTGAAAATGTAATAACTGACAAGACTTAGTTTTTGAGTATTTAATTTATAGTTTGCTGACGGTTTATGGGTAGTTTTGGGTTTTATTATTATAGGTAATTTTTCGTGGTTCTGGGAGTAATGGCGTTTTGATTTTTATTAGATAGTATAAAGGTTGCATTTAAGAATGTTCGGTAAAGTTAAAATATGGCATTTATTTGCATATTTTTAAACTTTATACAGATGTTTGGTTTTATGAGATTCTTATATTGCGGTGCTTTTAGGGTTAAATACATACAGGGTCTCTCGGAATAAATTACACTATAAATCCATTAGCCTATCATTTGATACAGCAGAAGATGTTATACATTTTACAGTCCTCTTTACAATGATACAGGAGTGTTCAGAAAAAAACGTATACATTTATAAGTTCTTATATCAGTCTCTTCAAGACTGTCGGTATGAGCACCCTGGCAAACCCCAAATACAAATGTCAAAATTTTGCGCACATGTCAGTAGTGGAGTCATGAATTTTATTAACGTGTTTTTTTTTTGAAAAAGTTTATTTATTTTTATTAAAATACTATTTTAAAACATACTTGTTAGGCTCGTGATATTTTCTCACAATTTTATATAGAATACACATATCCTAAAGTTTAAATATTGTTTTTTTTCATATCACAGTGAAATTTTTGGCAAATGCAGTTTACTTAACTGGCAAATCTCTTTTTTTAGATCCTTCTTCTAACTCTTTTAATAGTTCTTGCTTTTTAGTCAGTAAATATATTTGACGAGAATATTTTTCAAAAACATCAGAATTAATATTATCCTGATATTTTTTTATAAGACTTTAAAACAAATTCCATCAAGGCACCATCAACAGATCCTTTGTCTCCTTCAATATGGCTGATAATCAAACGACGACCTTTACCAGCTAGAATTCTTACCAAGTTTCATCTAAAAAAATTGTCTCAGAATATCGCATTGTCATGATCTGTTAGTAGAGGACCAAAAAGCCTATTTTAATATTTTTTAGATTCAACTCTGCAACTCAGCGAGTCTACAGAAGCGGCGGATCCAAAATGCGGACCAAAAAGTGTAGGCTACCTGCCACTAGAAATGTACGGGCCCACTCGAACTGCGGATACGCATGGATAGGTATAAGGGTAATAAAAAAGGGATATAATTCCCAACCCGAACTGCGGAAATTTTGTATTTATTGATTTCCAGATGAAGTAGATGAGGCCTCATTTGTTGAAGATTTCATGGCTGAGAAGCCAGGTGATGAAAGAGTTACTTAGTTTTGTGACTATTTAGTGGACACATATATAGATACCAACTCCACACTGTAAAAAGTAATTAGTGATTTTACGTTAAATTACGGTTGTAACATATTTAAATCGTAATTTAATGTAATTTTACTACTTCAATTGTACTTCTACATAAACTTGCTGAAAAATTTCAAATGAAAATTACATTAAAATTATGGATTTTTACTGTAAATAAACCGGAATATTACATTAGTTTATTATGTAAAATCACCACTAAATCTCGGAAAATTACGCAATGCTATATGTAGTTTTTAGTAACTTTTCTCTGATATTTTCAATATTTATTTGTTATTAGGTGTTTATGAATGGAAATAAAAACAATTTAAGTACATATATATTTTTATTTAAAACCTTTATAAAAAAATATTAAACAAAACCGTATTAACATATAATATGTATATCAAACAAACAAATATTTTTATATACCTATTGGTAAATTAATTAATTCTATACCTACATAAATTTATTTAAAAAAAAGGTTAATTTAAATTAAAAACTATGTTTCAGAGGAGACCCTATAGGTATGAGACTGAATAACTATAAACACCTTGTACATGGTTTTCATGTTAAATTATTATTTAAATCTGTCAGTAAAGAAATAAATAAAATCAAAAAATACTAAACTAAATGAGCTTTTAAAATATTGATAGTGATACAACATTTGTTATGGACACTAGAAAAATTACAATTTCATACAATTGAATACTCACCTACTTCGATTTCTGGTCGACTCACACCACAAAACTGCTTGGAATGCAAATAAATGTTACTTATGATAGGGAGAAAAACAATATTACTGCATTCCAATCTCTCGAAACTAATTTGCCTAACATGCGCTTTCCTCTGAGACACCGAGTTCTAAAAATAGAAATCCGATAGTGCGCAGTTCAGGTGGTGGGGTATTCACATAACTAAACCTGTACAATTTCATTCACAGAATGAATTCTGTAAATCAGTAATGTTCACAATGTATTTTCACGTTGGCCGTATTTTTCACATACATTATTCTGTGAATAATTTTACAATGTACTTTTGAGGCTTATATAATGTAAAATGTAGGTCACATTGTATATTTTGTGAAAATTACCTTACTTATCAAGATTTTTCACAACCATTTTTTAGAGTGTACGATCGTTTTGACTCTTTTCTATTAAAAAATATTAGAAGCAGCAACAAATTTTCCAGAATCTGTCCAGTACAATAATTCATAATATATTAATCCTAAAAATGCAATAGCACAAACACATCTACCATTTTTAGTAATTTCGTTACAAACTTTCCAAAGTTTCCATTAAATTTCCACTTCAACTTAATTTATTTCGTTATTTCTATAATTCCAAGTACACACTCAACAACTTCTAGCGAATCCAAATACTCCGACAAAATAAATTTAAAAACTTCAAAAACATACAAAAATTACGTAAAGTAAACGCGAACAAGGGCGACTGGTTCTGTCCGTTTATTCTTTTTAAAAAAACAATTTTCCATTAATAATTTAAGTGCAGTTAGTTAAAGTGTTGATTAAAAATTAAATTTTCGCAGGAAAAACCCCTTTTTCATGATTATAAATTAAATCAAAGCCAGACCAGCGTGCTTCGCCATTATAACGGGTGACTAATTTCCAATTTGCTTACATAGATTGAATTAAAAAAGGCTAAAATAACCAACGAAAAAGTACGTTGGAAAAATTTGTAAATTCGACTTAACGCTAGGCAACGTTTCTTTACTTTTGATGTAAAATGGGCCAGTGTTCATAATTTTTTTAAACCAAAGAAACACATCATTTTGACAGATTGAGCAATTCAGTTTTAAAATAATTTGGGTTTTAAAAATGAATTTTGCATTCAAGGAAATGATCGATATGTTAATGATATACAGGAATGACTGCTCGAAAAATTGGAAGAGTCGTTTGTATAACAAAGATTATCCAATCGTCGAATTTCACATCAGTCTGCAAGCATTGAAAGAAGACTGAAAGAAACGGCAAACTTATTAATTATAAGAAATAATGCAGGAAAGCAATCTTTAATAGTATTTTTGGAACCTCGAACTCTGAGCCGTGCAATGAGGGTGAACTGTATGGAAAGTTTAAAATGCAACTCCATCCTTGCAAATTCATAAGAATTTTTAGAGCACTCTGTATAGTAGGAAATAATTTTAAAACATGCATCTATAGACAAGGGCCAGTCATTTTTGAAACAAAAAAAAAATTCTTAGCGGTATGTGGATGGTCGGAAAAATTTAGTGAATGTATAGTAGTGTTCTTCGTTGTGGTAGCAGCCATTTTATAAAATAACTATTTCAAAAAATTAAAATATCCTGTAACAGGTTGTTGGCCCAGGACACGGGATATTCAAGTAAAATAGACCATTAAAGAAATTAAAGTTTATTTGACCGCATTAAAGTGAAGCCACGTGCATCAGTAAAGTAAAGTTAAATCAGAGTTAGAAAATCTTTGGTTAACTCATAGACTCAGAAAACGTAAAGTTCAGTTTCGCTATATTGGATAATTACAATTATCAAAACTGGAAATTTAGTATAAAGATGATACTTATAAGAGAAGGATTATGGACAGTGGTGGAAAATTCTATACCCGCAGAACAAAATAGATGTTTGGTCGAGGTGAACTCCAAATTTGGCTTCCAAGATCACCCGATCTATACCCTATCTAAGGATTGAATGAAATCGTGTTGGCAACTGAAGAATATTTAATATCGTGATTTCAAGCTGCGGCAAAACACATTCAGTCAAATAATATTGATTTAAGTAAGTAATTATTTCTTTAGCAAACTATTATCAAAATCGGAATAATTACAGTGCAAATAAAAATGTAAAAAAATTACTTGCAGAATGTTGTTTAGAAACAAGTACCTATAACACAGTTTGTTTTAATAATTCGTTTTTTTAACTAAAAATGGGGTAAAAGAGGTAAAAGTTGTCACTAACCCTGATAGCGTGTCAGCGGATAATTTTTCAATATATTAGTCGATTTTCGGATTTTTCGTCTAAAAACATGTTCCTTGTTTCTTATTCTTTGTTCCTTCTTCATAGTTCCTCTTTTAGCCGATTGTTTTGTGAATTTCTATCAGGTTTCTGGGTCAATATATGTTTATAATAAAATATTAAAATTAATTAAACATATTTTTTTCAGCGCGAATTTTTGAAAAACTGTTCTCAAGTAGGAAATGAAAAATTTTTTGGCGGAAGTGGGTATTTCCTATATTCTATATACCGGGTGTATCAACGATGCGTGCGTGGAGGATAGCGGCTTCCCTTTTTAAGATAGGAAAAAATGTTTCAAATAAAAGTTGTAGATAGCAATGAAAGCTATGTTCCAAAAATAACTACCAACATACAGGGACTTATCAATGTTATGTTTTTTTAAATGAAACACCCTATATATATTTACTCGATTGAATTCCTTCGGAAGAGTGCTTCTCAAAAATATAGGGTTGTATGGATTTATACCAGGTGGTTCTGAAGTTATGGTGACATTTATGTCCCAAAATGGGTTCATTCAACACCAAATATCTCAAAATCAATAACTAGGAATAACAAAGATTTTTCACCAAATATCCTCGAAAATGGTGTATTTTGATTTCATATTCATAAATTCACCGAATGGCACTTTTCCCATACAGGGGCAACCAAAACTCGGGATCACTCTTTTCTCAGTTTTTTCAAATGGAACACCCTGTATGTAATGCCATACCAGAATAGTCCACACTATGAGCTTCCAGAAAATGTAGGGTTTGCCTACTTGATTTTCACCGGTAATGCATCTAATTCTTAAGGAAAGTATGAAAAATGTCATAAACGCAATAATGTTCAATCACCCGTTTTGAGTTATGCATAAATTAAGTCTATCTACGACTTCAGTTAAAGTTTTGGTTGCCCCTGTATGGGAAAAGTGCCATTCGGTAAATTTATGAATAAGAAATTAAAATACACCATTTATTTTCGAGGATATTTGGTGAAAATTTTTTGTTATTCCTAGTTATTGATTTTGAGATATTTGGTGTTGAATGAACCTATTTTGGGACATAAATGTCACCATAACTTCAGAACCACCTGGTATAAACCCATACAACCCTATATTTTTGAGAAGCACTCTTCCGAAGGAGTTCAATCGAGTAAAAATATATAGGGTGTTTCATTTAAAAAAACAACTTTGATAAGTCACACATTTATGGGGCACCCTGTATGTTGGTAATTATTTTTGGAAGATAGCTTTCATTGCTATCTACAACTTTTATTTGAAACATTTTTTTCTATCTTAAAAAGGGAAGCAGCTATCCTCCACGCACGTATCGTTGATACACCCGGTATGTTAAATAAAAATAAAACCTGTTTAGAAAAAATCAATGTCCACACTTTACGGCGTTGGTCTAAAACACCCTGTAAATGTACCTCTTACTATAAAAAAAACTTTCTTATCAAGATCCCACCGGTTAGATTAGCGGTCGGAAAAACCTGATCAGAAAAAACATTTAACGAGTCGAATGAGCATTGTCCCTTCTACTAACTGCAAGTAAAAATAAAATTCATTTCCCGGGATTATAAAAAAATCATTGATTTACTGCAAGTCTTTACGAGTCCGAAGCGGTGGGGGTAGATCCGAACCAATCAAAATAGATTATTTGGTCGGCACGCCTTTTATAAATTTGCTCTCTTATGTTTTTATTTCTTTTTTATGAGAGTTTTATGGCCCCTACTACCGCAACAAAAGCTCTTGTTTTTATTTCGGTGTACGCTGGTCCGCGAAGAGTGTTTTTCAGCTTTTAACATTATGAAAACATCGATCCTCTTCTCTTCCGTCCTCCTAGCTGCACTTCTGTTGCATTCGATGCGGGTTCCAAAGGGCGATTTAGATTAACGGATTTCTTAAGGCTTTATGCACGAATTCGTATATTTAAAACATAAGTGGTGAATAATTTATATGCCATTTTTTTGTTAAATTTTTAGATTTCAAATCTTTTTTTTTTACAAAAATATGTAGATTAGTAGCAAAAATAGATATATGAGCGGGATTCTTAACTCCTATATTTTTAAGAAATTTTACTGTGACAAAAAATAAAATAAAAATATAACCACACCAAAAAAATAACAGTATTAAAAAAAATGAATCAACAGTAGGTAAGTTAGGGGGATATTAATCCAATCAAGGAAAACTAGGAGGATTTTAATCCAACCAAGGAAAATTAGGCGGGTTGTAATCCAAACAAGCTAGGGGGATAGTAATCCAACCAAGGAAAACTAGGGGGATTGTAATCCAACCAAGGAAAACTAGGCGGGTTGTAATCCAAACAAGCTAGGGGGATAGTAATCCAACCAAGGAAAACTAGGCGGGTTGTAATCCAAACAAGCTAGGGGGATAGTAATCCAACCAAGGAAAACTAGGGGGATTGTAATCCAACGAAGGAAAACTAGGCGGGTTGTAATCCAAACAAGCTAGGGGGATAGTATTCCAACCAAGGAAAACTAGGCGGGTTGTAATTCAAACAAGCTAAGGGGATAGTAATCCAACCAAGGAAAACTAGGCGGGTTGTAATCCAAACAAGCTAGCGGTACAGTAATCCAACCAAGGAAAACTAGGGGGATTGTAATCCAACCAAGGAAAACTAGGCGGGTTGTAATCCAAACAAGCTAGGGGGATAGTAATCCAACCAAGGAAAACTAGGCGGATTGTAATCCAAACAAGCTAGGGGGATAGTAATCCAACCAAGGAAAACTAGGGGGATTGTAATCCAACCAAGGAAAACTAGGCGGGTTGTAATCCAAACAAGCTAGGGGGATAGTAATCCAACCAAGGAAAACTAGGCGGATTGTAATCCAAACAAGCTAGGGGGATAGTAATCCAACCAAGGAAAACTAGGGGGATTGTAATCCAACCAAGGAAAACTAGGCGGGTTGTAATCCAAACAAGCTAGGGGGATAGTAATCCAACCAAGGAAAACTAGGCGGGTTGTAATCCAAACAAGCTAGGGGTATATTTAAAACATAAGTGGTGAATAATTTATATGCCATTTTTTGGGATAAAATTCGTACTGTTTCTTGTTAAATTTTTAGATTTCTAATCTTTTTTTTTTACAAAAATATGTAGATTAGTAGCAAAAATAGATATATAAGCGGGATTCTTAACTGCTATATTTTTAAGAAATTTTACTGTGACAAAAAATAAAATAAAAATATAACCACACCAAAAAAATAACAGTATTAAAATAAATGAATCAACAGTAGGTAAGTTAGGGTGATATTAATCCAATCAAGGAAAACTAGGAGGATTGTAATCCAACCAAGGAAAACTAGGCGGGTTGTAATCCAAAGGGGGATAGTAATCCAACCAAGGAAAACTAGGGGGATTGTAATCCAACCAAGGAAAACTAGGCGGGTTGTAATCAAAACGAGCTAGGGGGATAGTAATCCAACCAAGGAAAACTAGGCGGATTGTAATCCAAACAAGCTAGGGGGATAGTAATCCAACCAAGGAAAACTAGGGAGATTGTAATCCAACCAAGGAAAACTAGGCGGGTTGTAATCCAAACAAGCTAGGGGGATAGTAATCCAACCAAGGAAAACTAGGCGGGTTGTAATCCAAACAAGCTAGGGGGATAGTAATCCAACCAAGGAAAACTAGGGGGATTGTAATCCAACCAAGAAAAACTAGGGGGATTGTAATCCAACCAAGGAAAACTAGGCGGGTTTTAATCCATTTAAAACTAGGTGGATTTTAATCAATTTAAAACTAGGGGGGTAGACGGGCGGAACGCAAGGTGGCGCGAGGGCACAGTACGTAAACAAAAATCATGCGCAGTGACACAAGGGCCTTTTCTCTGCTATTATTGGGCCGATTTGAACGAGGAAAACGGTATAGTACTGGGTAGACGTAAACAAAAATCATGCGCAGTAGCGAGGGGGCC
This sequence comes from Crepidodera aurea, assembly GCA_949320105.2. Lineage (NCBI taxonomy): Eukaryota > Metazoa > Arthropoda > Insecta > Coleoptera > Chrysomelidae > Crepidodera > Crepidodera aurea. The sequence goes on along the minus strand of OX439474.1, from coordinate 18,403,431 downwards.
TTAGCTAATCTCTCGGTTATTATCGGACCGATTTGAACGAGGAGAACGGTATAGTAATGTACAGTGCAGTACAATAATATTTTCCCCGTTCAAATAGGACCAATAATAGCACTGGACTCATAATCCAAGGGTTGTGGGTTCGAATCACACCAAAGGCAGAAATTATTTTCTGATTTTTAATTAATTAAAAATTTAGAAATTGATTTTCATATACCAGGTGTGATTCCTCACTCGACCATTCACTGTTGGGTTCTAATTAACAGTGCTGTTCCTAAAGTGGCGCTGGGAAACAGTAACAAAGCCTACACAGAACACGAGGCTAATGGCCATAGTAGTCGATGCCGTTGACACAGAAGTAAAAAAAAAATAGCCGAGATATTGGCTAAGACTCCCTCGCTACTACACATGATTTTTGTTTACATATTTGATCTGTATACCCCACCCTATATCGTTTTCCCCATTCAATTCGAACCAATAATAACCGAGATGTAGGCTAACGCCCTTTTGGTAACGCTACTGCACGTGATTTTTTTTTGGATTACTATCCTGTACTTGGTTGGATTACAATCCCTCTAGTTTTCCTTGGTTGGGTTACTATCCCCCTAGCTTACCTACTATTTTAGAATAGCCTTCTACCCGGAAAAGGAGGAAAACTCCTATAGTTGGGTATTAGGAAAATGAAAAAAGTCCTAGAAAAATGTATCACACTTCTAAAAGTTAACAAATAATAAAGTAAAATCGACGAAGGTAAATGTACCACCAATAATAATATTCTACCTACTACGGATTAAGAATTTTAAAATTACACAGGTATTTGTACCACTAGAGATTTTAATGATTGAATTATGTTTGCATTTAAAATTATTGAAAGGGACATAAATATCACCCCATATAAATAAACTGCCAATCTAGTCATCATACTTCGGAAATTCCAAAGTCATATATTGAAGGAGACTCAGATTTCCCACCATATTTTCGGGCCCATTGTAGTCCTTCAGCAACAAGAACGATAAATGCGTGCGAGCCCTTCCGTTCGAAATTTAACGAATCATTCTACACTACTCACCTGTCAATATACATATTTGTTGAAAAATTGAAAGAATTTCAAACTGATACGTATGTCAAAATTCAAAGCCTGCAAAAGTGTAATACCTATGCTGTAAATAAAAATTTGTTCCTAGTTTTTAGTTATTGCAATATTGCAATTATTAAAAAACCATACCCCAATTGTTACTGGTCAGATATACTTGGTGGTATATTTACCTCTGCCCAGTAAAATAGTCACTTGCCTGACGTTTGAATTTAAAAAATTTAAACTGTATACGTATTTCATTCTTACTCTAGTGTCAGAATGTTCATTCCGTAATTGTTTAAAAAAATAAGGTTTGCCATGAACGTCAAATTAACTGTCAGTATTAGTTGACGTCTTAATATTGGTTTGTAAAAACTTTTTTCGCCTACCATGTCTGAAAATGAATCATATCAACCCTAAAAATCAGACCGAAAGTAATATTTCCGGCTCTTGGGCCGCAAAAATTAAAAAGAACACGATTTTCACTATCAACGTACCTTTGACTTTGACATTTCACATACATTTTCATTAAACGTCAGTGTAGAATCATCTCTTGATTCTCTATTAAACTTTAAAATAAAAATACGTTCTGATTCTGAATAATTGTGATTATGTGAATTAGTGAAAATGAATAGTACCTAATTCAGGCAGTGATGAAGAATTTACGAATACTCCACCAGACTTGCAAGAAGAAGGTAGGTAGTAATGTTTCTCTAAATTTGTTACTTAACAAGACAACGCGCAATGGTACGAAAAGTCCTATGAATTGTTTAACAACTGGAAATAATATATATTAAATAAATTGGTACATTTTTATTACTTAAGTTGCTCATTAAATTCTGTCTGTATTTATAAAATTAAAGATTTTTGTTATATTTTCCTATTTTTTGTTTTTTTTTTTGGTAGGCAAAAAACAGTTGTGTGTCACACATGTAGAAAACGCTTTAGCAGCACTTAGCTATTAGCTGCCCTTGTGACACAATTTATTAAAAAGGAGTAGACCGCGGTGGCAATGGGAAGGGGGAAATCCTCTATCTAAAGTTGAAAACGGTTTCATCAGTCTGTTTTCGAGCCATTTTTTCTGCCACTAGTAATGATTTTTCTCATGTCAATTTATATTCCTAGATAAATATTGTAAACTCTAAACTGCTCTATACAAAAAGTATTTTTTATTAAACATTGAAATTTATTTTTATTTTGTTTGCTGAAGTACTTCTCTTTAATCTACCCAATCAATTTAAATCTGAAGCATCAAACATGAGTATTAAAGGCCATCAGTCTAGCCATCAAAACCACGATACAGCCCAAAGACCATTATCCTCAGGACCAGCGTTACGTATCTCTGCAACTTTTATTTTATCGCAAACAGCCACGTGTCATTGCTATTGCGGTAGTTGTACATATTATACATAAATGTCACTTACATGTCTTGGCTGGAGAGAGGGTCGCATAGGAGGACCAGTCATAGGGTATTTAAACGCCGCCTTGGGGTAATTGCTATTAATAGTGAGTGCGTTGGACAGCCTGGCTGCCTTTGCATGTTATGGACACGATAATGAGGCACAAGAAGCGGGGACCGTTTATATGCATCGTCGGTTTCACAAGGCCCCTCGAATATCGTGGCCTTTTCTTCTCTCGGTTTCCTTCTCAGCCGCCGCCGCCGATCGGGTTATATTGCTATTGCCGGGTTTTCATCTCATTTTCACAGATTGTGGTTATCGAATAAGGTTATGATATATAAGTATGTTCAGGTTGGAAATCGATTTGGGACTCTCTACGGCTGAATGCTTCTAAATCAAAAAGAAAATATTTTAATGGTGGTCAAAATCCTACATATAAAAATATTTATAAGGCGATTTATGGCCTACATATTTTAAACTGGTGGTTTCTTTTAAAGCACGCCGATTTTCAATATTCTTTTTTTTTGTAAATTTCGATACAAATCAATTTTCCGTCGAAAGACAAAGTGCAGATTTTGCACAGATGAGTTTAGTACTCATAAATTGTTGTAATCAAAACTATTTGAATAAATAAAAGTCATTTTTAGTTCAATAATATCTAATTTAGTTGTAAACAAAATTAAAAAAAATACACAACACTTAAAAGACTAGAAAAAACACTGAAGTTTACAAAAAATATATTTGTTTAGTGACTGTCGTTTATCTTTTAAAACTGTACCCAAACTTCTTCGAGAATTGGAAAGTCTCAAAACTGAAATTAAAGATCTGAAACAGGACATGTTAAAAATGAAATCGATTGACGATATCGTAAGCGAGCTCCATGAACGAGAAAAAAAATCCAAGAACATACTGATTTTTAATCCATCTTAACAAAGGCCCACAACTCTATCAACAATGGTGAAACCAAAATTTTTCGCTTCGGAAACAAGAATAAGAACGGACATAGCCTCATTAAAGCAATCCTTCCCTCATCTAGTAATGCTCTCAGTGTGATTAAAAACAAGTTGTCGTGAAAAAAAGATTTTTATTGCTGCCGAACTTGGACTAGACAATTACAACATCTACAGACACGATCGTACATCTGAATCTAGTGCATCTGCTAGAGGAAGCGGCGTATTGATTGCTGTTTTGAAAAAAATTTCATCATCGCTCATCCACTCGGACCCATCAATCGAACAGCTCTTTGTACAATTAGATAACAAATTTATATCCGGAGCTCTTTCCGCCTCAGTCCCCAGCCAACATTTATCAGATCCACTCTGATCAGCTAACAATTTGCTGCTTCCAAAGCTTCCAAATTTTACCACCGGACACCGTGGCCTAGGTGGTTAAGGCCTCGGTCTTTATACTAGGCCAGTGTTCGGTCGTTGGTTCGATCCCTGCGAAACTCAAGTGGAATTAAAAGTCAGATAAGACTTTGGCAAGTGCAAAAATATATTTGTGTCATACGCAGTTTCATTCACGCCGGTATACAGGCCGGATGAGATCGGATATCTCGTGAAACTGATAGGGGTTGGTGGCACATTTACACACTTGTTAGTCGGTAGATCACCTGCATGACAAAGGCATAGTCCTGGGTTTAAGGTGATTGAGGACCGTGGTTCGGAGTCCACGATAAGCTGTAGGTCCCGTCCAGATTAGCCTTAGTTGCAGAAAGGAGACGTTAAAATTAAGCAAGCAAGCAAGCAAGCAAATTTTACCTGTTTGGCGATTATAATCTCCGTCAGCTATATGGGAAGTTGAAGATCATCGTTCCTCTGCAACTGTGCAGCTTCCTGCACCGCTAGCTATTTGATGATTTGATGCTGTTGAAGTTGTTTCCAATCTATGCGCTTATCACAATCTGTTCCAATGCAATTATGTGGTCAATAGCAAGCATGCCATTCTTGACCTTATCCTTGCATCTGAAGAACTTATTATTTCTGAAGCTGTTGTGCGGATTTTTAAATAAAAAAATCCGCTTTTAGACCATTAGAGGTTTTACCTTCAAGAATCGATCTTTGCATCTATTTTGCATTTACATGTACTTGTCCAGACATTTTCACCTGTTGGGAAAAATGTGTATTTTTCTCACAATGTATTTGCATTGGAAAAAATTGGTTTTAAACACGAATTTAGCGTTTTCAAATTTTTCCACTCTTTTTCTCCCGTTTTTTCTCTAATAATTTTTATCGTAAATATACTTAGTTAAGAATCTGGTAAGTAAATATACTTGATGGGAAATTACATTAATTTTTTTTATGAAATACAGGTGTGCAAGAGTTTAATGAAATAACTTTGTGAGGATTTTTCCAATTAACCAGTCTGGTTTTTAGAAATGAATTACAATCATCGATTTCTTTATTTGACTGTATTGCCATCTACCACTAAACTGATGAACAGCATTGAGAAAAAGAATGTTGATTTTTTTTGCAATTTTTATTTACTTTACTTTATTTATTTATTTATGAAAATTTGAGGTCCATCAACAGATCCCAAAGAGCACTCCTTAGTTTTAAGTATGTAAACTATAGAACGCTGTCTCCAAAAGATTTTCCTTGCCACGCTCTTGCTGACGAAAATAAATATATTAGAGACTATTCATAATCATAAAGCATAGAGTTGAGAACACTGACACAATTTTATCTGGAGCATATTGTTTCTGGTTGTTGGTTAGAAAGATAAATCCAAAGCCAAAGCTAAAGCTGCAGCAGTTATGTCGAGGCCCGTGTAAATTATGCAAATTTAATCATTCAAATGAGCCGTATCGCCCTTATTTATTTTCAAAATACTTAATAAAGCAGCCTCCGCTCATCCATAAAGGAATTAGTTACGGGTGTCTTCGGATAATTTCTTTTATATTTATATTTGATGGGGTGGATTTGCGTTCGGACTTTTGAAGTGAGTAGGCAAGGGTTGAATTTTATTTAAATTGGGTTTTGATGGTATTTAAATCATTCCATAAAATATGAAACAATTTGCAATACATTATTAGGTCAGCAAAAAAAAGAAAAAATTACCAACAAATATAAGCATAAGTCTAATCCCTTCTAAAAAGTAAATCTATGATTGTAGATTTGCAATTCATTTCTAAAAATCCAAAGCCAAAATTTGTATAAAAAAATATGAATTGAAATGTACTTTTTTGATAAAAGGGGGAAGTGCTACCAAAGTACCCCGCAGTTTTTGATACGGAAATGGCTTTCGGTCGATTTCTCCCAAACTACGGAAATTTATTCGTCATCCCATCCCGATCAAAAGTGTCCATGGGCCCAAGTCAATCCTATGTACAGACTTCGAGCTAGCGCGAGTTTAATCTGATTAGAGCGAATTCGATATTTGAGCATTCATCGGCAAGTTATAGTCTATTTTTATGTATGAGAGAGTATTAAAATAATAAAGCGTTCGTAATCCATAGGCGTACCACTTCTTTTAGTAGACAGTTAAAATATTTTGTGAAGTTATACCTCGAGTATTTTCGTATGAAATAACCTTTGTATAAATATAATAAATATATCGGGTGTACACTTATATTTTCACCTAATTAACCTGCTTATAACTTCTAAGCAGCTGAAGGTAAAAAAGTGCAATTTTTTCTAAAATATTTTATTTTTCCACAAGGTATGTTAAGAACATTGTGTCAAACGGGCTATGTAGGTATAAGGGTTTAAACTTTGACTTTTAAACAACGTTACGTTCATAAATAATAATTTTAATATAAAAACTACTTCTTACCTACAAATCCAAATCAGAATCGAAATCAGAAGATGAACTGTCGTAACCAATATTTACAATGAGTGGCTCGATCATTTCATCAGTAATATTGTCCAACTTCCACATTTTCTCTTCTTCTTTAATCGTATGATTTACTGCCTTTTCCCAGTTTTCAGGCTTCACATTATTTACAGCCTCCAAAAACAACTGTTTAACATCACTCATTTTAAAAGAATTATTTTTTCCTGAAACTTCTCCCTTTATCTGTGCCCATATCAGTTCAATCGGGTTTACTTCGCAATGATATGGTGGTGATCTAACCACCGTCATCCCACGATTTTTTGCAATTTCATCAATTTCATATTTTTTTAATTTCTCTTTATGAAGGGAACACAAATGATACAGTTCTCTTCTCACAGAACCGGGATGGAACTTAATATTCTTTGAATTTAGCCAATTCTGTAAATCTTTTTTTAACCACTTGGTTGTGGGCATTTTTTCTGTAAGTCTCGAGTGATAACTTGCATTATCCATTACTATTATACAGTTCTGAGGAAGAAGATCTATCATTTGTTCGAACCACTCTTTAAAGACATCAGCATTCATGTCCTCATGGTAGTCACCGGTACGAGTAGATTCAAAAGTCAATAAACCACCTTTAACAAAACCGTTTGAACTACCGATGCGTACTATTATCAGTCTGCGCCCCTTTCCTGATGGTGGATTTAAACCAGTAGATAAATTATTTAAAAAAGCCTGTCTTCGATTTGTAACAGTTTCATCTTGCCAAAATTTATTTTGTGTATGTCCCTCGTTGATCCATGTTTCATCTAAATAAAATATATTTCTTCTTTGGTTTCTCATTTCTCTTTTATAGTCCTTAGGTAATTTCTTCTCCATACTACAATATCGCTTCTTTCTATTAAAATAGACTTTCTGGAATGCTTTTTCCATAGAAAACCTATTTCTTTTAAAAGTTTCCATAGTGTGCTTCGACTCATTTCAGGGTAATCCTTATCATCTCGAACCGTGGCAAGAACTTTGTCTACTGTCGGAAATTCTTTTCTAAAGAAGAACGCATGCACTTTCCTTCGAAGTCTTTCTTTCAAATGATTTTCTATTTGAAATTTTGGTTTTCCTGGAGCTTTACGTGCTGTTTGAAACTCGCCACATTTCTATTCTTTAACAACTCTGTAAATCGTAGATTTCCCAACACCAAGCGTACTACTAACTAATTCCACTGTGTCATCAACACTTTTACATAAATGTTTGTCTGTAAATGATTTAAAACAATTAAATATTAATGTTTTTTCATTAACTGTTAAAGGACCGATTTTTTGTCGTTTACGCGGTACTTCCAAATTTTCCATGATCACACTAGAATTCACAATAAACTGCACACTGCACCTTGCATGTTGCAACTAAACGACATTTAGTAAGCTGTCAAGAATACACAACTGGACCTCCTTACTAAATGGAAAACCTACAATCGCATTTTCGGTGAAATTTGTTGGTAAGGGATTTATCTACTTATAATTCGATTACTGTAAGAAATTCTTGGAATTAAAATAAAAGAAAATTGGCAAATAGGTACTTATTGAAAATAATCTTGAGATACGGCTATGTTATCTTTAATACACAGGGCTTTTGGCCTGTCTAAACCTTTTTCTATTGTTCTGTACAGCTTATGGTTATAAAAGACCAATAAAAGACGCAAAACTTGTATTAGCTCAGGTACATTTATGACAATTTTAGGAAATATTTAGATTATTCCGTAAAAATATTTAAAATGACCGTACTAAGTTTTGCATTAGAAATACTGTTTTATTACTCTCTCATGCATAAAAATAGACCATAGGTGTTCACCGCTTTACGTTTATGGTTTATATGATGGATATGTCATACGCACCCATACATAAACACACACTTCAATCTTTTCAATCCAAAATACAATGAATAGTTCTGAATTTGACAAATAAAGAGCAATTATTTTTCCGATATATATATAAACATCCTACTTAACATAAACATTGAAGGAAAAATACTATCTTATGCCGATGATACAGCTGTCATATTCTTGGCTGAAAACTGGGAAGATGAAAATGAAAAACTGGCTCCAAACCTTCAAACTATCATTGAATATAATTAAAACAAATTACATAGCTTTCTCATTAACACATGCCAACAGACCTATTTACAATAAAATATTAGTAGAAGAAATCACAAATTTTGAAATGACATCAAGAACAAAGTATCTAGGTGTGATAATTGATCAAAATCTTAAATGGACAGACCAGATAAACTATCTAACTGCTAAAATTCGGAAATTGATTAGAAAGTTCTACATTTTAAGAGAGTTTTTGAGCACTAAATTGATAATAACTGTCTATAAAATATTAGTTGAGTTACTAATTAGGTATGGTAAAATAGTATGGGGTGGAACATACAAAAACAACACAATACCATTACAGGTGATACAAAATTACATCATGAAAATAATTTTCAACGAAAACAGATTGTATGTCATGTATGTATGCCTGTCTTTATTAAATTAAAAAAATGATTGATCATCAGTATTGCAACAGATCGAACACCAAAAAACTATTGAAAATTCCACAAAGCAATACAACACTTAACCTGAATTTTATTGACTACTTGGCTCCTAAATAAAAGTGAAATATATGAAAATTTTACAATATAAAATCGTTGAAAAACACGCTATTTTCAATACTAGGCATTTGTATGTTTTTCCTGAATGTGACACTTTACCATTTTGTTGTTGTATTTCTAGGTTCTCAAAATTATTTGATTATTTATTTTATTATTATACTATTTCTTTTTCTAGTAATTCTATTTTTATTCTGCATTTCTTATTTGACTATTTCATTCTCTCGTTGTTTTCTTTCTTGATTTTACATTTTAGGTTTTACCAGTTCTGACTGTATTACTACATATTTTTGTTTTTTTATCTCCGTCTTCCATATTTTTCTATTTATCCATAATTTTCCCCAACGTCGCTTCCAGTCCGGCTCTGTGTGTATTCGTTTGCTGATTGCTATTTCCATTTTTTGTCTTAAGACACCGCGAAAAATGCCAGAGGATATTTTTTTTTTACTTCAGTGTCAACGGCTTCAACTACTATGGTCATTTTGCCTCGTGTTCTGTGTAGGCTTTGTTGCTGTTTCCCAGCGCCACTTTAGGAACAGCACTGTTAATTAGAACCCAACAGTGAATGGTTGAGTGGGGAATCACACCTGGTATATGAAAATCGATTTCTAAATTTTTAATTAATTAAAAATCAGAAAATGATTTCTCCTGTCGGTGGGATTCGAATCCACGACCCTTGGATTATGAGTCCAGTGCTCCCCTGCCAGAGGATATAAAATATTAAATTGCGAAAATGGTTCAAATTAAATAATTTTGATCTTTTTTCAAATAACTGGTAGAAAAACAGATGTTGCATACTAAACTAATGTAAGTCCTTTAAAACGTATAAATTGCCGAAACATATATTTTATTATTAAAAACAACCCAGTCCTATTCGAGTCATTTAGATGCAACTGTCTGTGTCTACAATCGCAGAAACGAGACCATCAATTTTTCACTCGGATTCATTTTACACTTATATTCAACAACATAAAGAAAACGATTTGTCATTTTTTACAAGAAGACCATTTTCAACGCTCCAATTTTTTACAGTGCACTATTAAATGTAACCATCATCCGGGGTGGTCTCTAATCAACCCCTAGAGGGTTAAAAATTCTCAAAAGGCTTTATGGAGGCTTGTTAAGAGCGATTAAGGTTTTTTTATTTGTTTGATAAATAGTTTGTTTTGTAGGTTCTTTTGTGCGGGTACAATAGTTTGCGAAAAGTGTTGTTAATCTTGGGAACGATGGGATACTAGTTCGTAAAATTTTTATATAAAATATATAAAATGGATTGATTGTTATTTTAGGTGTTAGATTTTTTTATAGGGATATTGGAATTTTTTAGAAAATAAGTTGTTGCTACCGTTAATGGTAAAAATGAAATTTCGAACAAAGAAATTGTTCAATGTTTAGAAAAAAGACATTAGAGAATTTGGAAGATACATGTAGAAAGATACGAAGTGTTGATTTTAACATTATAAAAAATATTTAAGAAAATGCGACTTCTTAAGAGTTATACACTTTTTGGAACGTAATATCAACGATTAATAATACACGGTGTTAAGAAAATTACATTTATATCTTTTATCAAAGTGTAAAGTAAGTCTTGTTTGCAACATTACGTAAAAAAATAATCGGTATATAAATTAACTTACTTTACACACAGCAAATCAAAATGCAGCATTGAACATTTTTTTTTTATTATTAAACACCCATAAAGGCATTTAGTATATTACAATCTGGTCAACAGTGACCAATGAGCAATTTAATTCTAACTTAATCTAATAGAGTTTGAAACTTAAAACTAAGGTATACTCATCAGCGTTCCTTAGGTTCTTTAGTATGGATTGCACTAAACTTTAACGTGCACACACAAGCTCTGCTTTTGCACTAAAAGTCTTCTTTCTAACCCAGTATTGTCAAGGAGCTGAATAGCCTTGACATTGACATGAAGATGAAGTCTTTCTTCATGACTCTTGGCTAATTTCTTGATGGTCTGGCCAACAGTGTCCATTTCCAGATCCCTATGTACAGTAAGTATAGGACAGGTCCTAGGACACTTCGTTTTGGTACTCGTTCGTTTTGGTACAGCCTTAATTTGTTTAAGATCTGAATAGGCTTCTTCTTGCCTAATTCTAAAGTATATTTCCGATATATATGAATGGATGATATCTGTATATTGTTTTGGAAGGAAAAGCCTTCATACCAAACCTTATCAAACGCTTGTGCTACATCAAGAAAGATAGTAACACAAATGTTTTTCTCTTCTAATGATTTCTCTATAATGTTGGTTATTCTATGAACTTGGTCGATGGTCGAGTGCTTATTTCTAAATCCAAATTGGTGATCAGGGATTAATTTCTCACAGGGAGTAATGAGATCGGCCTGGTATGACGATGCCTCATGTGGTGGATTCCCTGGCTTGGGTATCATTATGATTTCGGCAATTTTCCAAATGCTGTGTACATACTTCAGTGTGAAGACAGCATTTATTAGGTTAGTTAGTTTAATTATTGCTTTTTGGGTAATTGAGCATGAGAATTGTAATAAAAATAAACGTATATTCAATTATTTAAGAACTAAAACTAGGTTTCTGGAGATCTAAAATGTGCATCATCCTTTGGAAATATTAGACATCTAAATATTTGAAGCAGTTCCTGGTTTTCCCATTAGGACATAGTCTTAGATATAACCCTCGGTTACTTTAGTCGACCCCCTGCCAATATGGGGCGTTTCAATGGAAATTGGACATACCTTAACCGTGAATATATAGGAGTCATCGAGCGGGGTCTAAATTTAGTATACATTACAAATGGATCTAGCACATGAGTTTTACTTTTCAAACGATTATTGTATATACTATCAAGAAGACAAACGCAGGTTCGGATTAATAAAAAATCAATTAAGTTCTTGTGTAATCACAAAAATACTCTATATATAAGAATTTTCAAAATCATTTACTTATTTGGAAAGAGCACAAAAAATTGAATTAAATGAATGCTGCGCTTTTTGTTAGTAAAATTGTATTACCTACTTACTATGCAAATTTTTAATTGAAATTTGCCAGTATTTTGGGGGGTAAAAATTGGTCGTAAAACAAACATTCGTGAGATTCAATAACTATATCAAAACATCTCGAATAAGGATCAAAGAGATATCTAAATTTAAAACAATTAATTGTCACAATAATAAAGTGTTTTTTTGGCACTCGTGTCAAAAACAAGCATTTTACGAACTTGTATCATAAATAACTATTACTCGCTATTTTTCCCAATCTCCCTCTTATATTTCGAAAGCTTAATAATTTATTGAAGAGTTGGTATCATTTATTTTTATTAAATATTTTTTCGTGTTGCGTAATGAACCTTAAGAATAAATGAAGTTTCCGCCATAGTAATTACAAATGATGCTGACTAAATGTAGCCGTATAACGTAACTGTTAACGGTCGTAAAACCTGAAAAACAATACCGAAATTCGCCATTTTAATGAAACATTTTTCAATTTTTTTCGCAATGGCCTGTTCTTGACGGCCTGCCATTCACCGTGACGTGAGCAACGTATTTCCTCTACGTATTTAATATTTGTAAAATCATGGCATTTTTGTTCTGTTCCGTACAGGGCGGATCACACATTAAATATATTAACCGTTCGAAGTGTCTCTCAAAAAAATAAATAGATTAATATTAATTGTTATATTATTAACAGACATTTTTTACTTTATGGGCTATAAAAATTGTAATTTTTTGGTTGAGCAGATTATCTTAATACTCATCAGATCAAATTATGTCAAAATGGCGTCACAACGTCACAAATTAATTATTATTATTTCAAGGGCGTCGCCAGAGAGTGGCAGGGGGGGGGGGGCAGCCGGAATACAGTTGGACCATCAAAGATATAATTACATATTTTCGTGAATCGGTTCTAAGAAGAAAATTAATACCCAAGATTTCCAAGTTGTTCGAAACAAGGTGGAGCGAGAAATACAACGGCATCAGAGTTTTTAAAGAGAATTTTTGTGCTATAATGGAGGCACTAGAAACCCTGTCTCGGAATGGCAATAATGCGACAAGGAAACATGCGTATCAGCTCCATGCTGCAGCTTCCAAAGTTTCGTTTATTTTTAGCCTTGTATTGATAGCCAAATATTCCGCTCTTTTAGAACCCACAGTAAACGTGCTCCAATCAGTCTCCTTGGATGCGGTTCAGGCATCCCAGCATATTGGTCGTATTTTAAAACTAATTAAGAACCACCGTGAAAAACCCGAACAAGTAACAGAAGAAATTTTCAAAGATGCTACTGCTATTGCCGAAAAAATTGGATTTGGCAGAAGATATGAAATCAATACCCCGTACTGTTAAAAGACAACAACACTGTAGCAACCACCCGGCAAAAAGCCCCTCAGAATTCTGGCGCAAGTCCATAGCAATTCCTCATTTGGACTCAATTATAAATTCCCTAGAAATAAGGTGTTCTGAAGAAAATAGACCATTATTTACTTTAACAAAACTACATCCTGCGCAAATGAAAAACATTTCTTTGGAAGAACTTGAAGAAGCTTGCGAGGAATTCAAAATTTTTTACGGTCTTACAAATATCAAAAATGAAAACCAGAATCGATCAAACTGAGTGTGAGTGTGGTGGAAATCCTCAAGAAACCTGACGATTTTTTCCTGAAATTAAGAAGGCTTTGAAGATCCTTGTTGCTTTACCTTGTACGACTTGTACAGATGAGTAGCCTTAGGAGAATGAAAACCTGGTTGAGGAGCACCATGTCTGAAGCTCGACTCAATGGCTTCGCAATGATGAGTGTACAGTCCAACAAAGTGACTAAGGAATTCGCAAAGAACCCTTTCAATTGATTTTCTATATAGATATTTTGTTCGTTTTCTAATTTTTTTATTAAAACTTTTCTTTTTTGATTTTTCTCTTCAGTTCTTTTATGGTGCCCCTCTAGCTTACCGGCTGGCGACGCCCTTGTATTATTCCATTTTATAATATTTAATACTTTTTACTCACGACATTTTTATTTGTTTCGGTATCTTGAATTAATAGCATTTTGTCATAGTTTGATTTAAATAAAAAATTTGGTATGTTGTTCACCTTTCTGTTGTAAACCTTTCTTACAGTTCATAAATTAAAAAATAATTTTTTGTAATCCATTTTTTTATCTCTATTGGTTTTTGAAAGAGGAGTCGAAATTTAGATTCTCGTAAGTTTGTTATCTCTTCATTATTACTCATTTTTCATGTGAGTCCTCCTCACTGTATTTAATGAATGTTTTTTCGAAATTTTGATTCTTTTTACCTTTTATTTTTCATCCTGTTAGTTCTCCATCTTTATCTTTTATTATATATTATCTTTTATGTATAATTGTGCGTTTTGTATCCTGTCGTATAATTTTTATGCCATTGTAAAAATGTCTTATATCTTTCCTCTGATCCTCTTCTTCTATATTCTGTATTTGATCCCTGAAACAATTTTAAATTTATCTGTGTGGCATATTTTCACTTTTTTCTTATTATTTGCTCGTCCCTTCTAGACTGTACCATTTTTTCAATATTTTCTTTTTTGTTACCTCGTCTATCAATTTCTTCTTTATTGATGTTGCAATCTTTCTTAATTGCCTTTTAATTACCTTATTATCGGACACCGTGGCTCAGTTGGTTAGGGCACCAGCCTTTATTCTCTGGGTCACTGTTCGAAGAGTGGAATAAAAGTCAGATAAGACTTTGGGCAAGTGCAAAAAGGTATTTGTGTCATACGCAGTTTCATTCACGCCGGTATACAGGCCGGATGAGATCGGATATCTCGTGGAACTGGTAGGGGTTGGTGGCACATTTACACACTTGTTAGTCGGTAGATCACCTGCATGACAAAGGCATAGTCCTGGGTTTAAGGTGATTATTGAGGACCGTGGTTCGGAGCCCACGATAAGCTGTAGGTCCCGTCCAGATTAGCCTTAGTTGCAGAAAGGAGACGTCAAAATTAACCAAACAAACAATTATCTTATTCTTCTTATGTTCTCGAATTTGTTCCATTTTTTTTCTAGACATCCTTCTTGACTGAGGTTCTCGTTAAGATTTTTCGCAATATAGTTGCATATTCACTTCTAATGTTTCCTTTTTTTGTTTTGTTTTGACAGTTTCCATATGTTTGTGGTCAACCCTGTAAATGGTGTTGTAATAATTTACTGTTCGATTTAAATGTCAATCATCAAATTAATGAACCATTTTAATGTTGATTTTGTCGAATTGTTCGCCAAATATCGCGGCTTGCATACATTGTTGTGTAATTATTTAGATGTAATTCGGTGTTTTTAAACCAAAGCGCAATATTCAGCGATCGTAGGTCAATTATTTATAATTCTGTTCATTATTTTTGACGAATTTATTTTTGCGTTTAAAATACTTCGTGTATCACAAAAACTGTATTTCAAAATAATTAGAAATTTAAGCTTATAAATTGAAACTCTCCGTGGATTTATTGCGTAGCGGTTTTTTGTGATTTATTTTGTAAAAATTTTCCGAATTCGCTAACTCACAAAAATTTTATCCAAACTACCTCAAATTTTAACTGAATCTTCAGATTTTTGAGGCACCCTTGGCGCAAAGACCCACAAAGTATCGCTGTCTTTCTTTATTACTTTGTGTTAAGACTGTTCAATTAATTAGATTTTTTGTTTAAAAAATCCCATAAATTGCTTTTATTTTTGGCAGATTATCATGCGAATAAAATTAAATTTGCTTTTAAACACCGCCAATTAAATGATTACCATTAGAAACCAATTAATTTCTCGGTCATATAATTAATATCATTAAATATCATTCTATTCATTGACATTTAAAAAAAATAGACACATATTGAACCGATACCGAATAAAACGATATTTAATAATCCATTCAAATTATAGGCATTAATGCAAATGAGTATCGACACAAAATTTGACTGTAAACAAAAATATGTTTTGTGGCCCATTCTGGTTTAAAAAAAGGGTGATCAGGGACTATGCAGCCGGTGTGTAGCCAGTATTTCATTATGTGCGCACGTCTATAAATTCTGTAAGGGTGTCAAAAAAAAATTATAAAAAATTAAACAATTTTTTAATTATTGAAAAAAATATTATGTTATATATATGTTAACAGTATGATTAGATCAGTTATTTATAGAAATCACTCTCGGTGGTTTGTCATTGTTTTTCGAAAGACTAACTCGGTTTTTTAGTTTTCGATAATCAGATTAAAGAATCAATTCCGTAGATCCATATCTTCTATCCAACAACCAATTCGTTAGTCTGCCTTTCGGTGTCAGATGCTGTTTTATCTTCTTGATTTTTGCCAGTTTAATCTCTGGTCGAGATGAATTCCCAAGTTCGACCAGACGATGTAAATCTACAAAGAAATTTAAGGGACCTATCATACCTATACCACCAATAAACAAATCAGATTAACTGTGGCCAAGAACGGTAGAGAAAAAATATTTGCTAATCATTTAACACCTAATATTTTAACATAAATGATGATGACATTCAAACTTAGGTACCACCAATAAATTACATCACAACAACAGTCGAACAACAAGAAATAAAGGTAATTAATGATCAATTAATGGAAAATGTATCTAAGAAGGCTTTAGTTTTTAACGTGGAACGTGGAAGATTTCTTGCAATCAATTGTTAAAGATCGGGGATCGGGTTGATCTAAATTGCTCATTGCCTTATTTGCCACCAGTTTAAACAGCTAAGAATTTCCAGAGGCTACTTTATATATTTCTTCAGATATTTAAAATAAACCCTTAATTCCACGTATTAATGTTGACAGTCTTTTAAATTATCCCATTCAAGAATTTCCAGAGCCTGCTTTGGGTCTTTCTTCAGATGCTCAATTTTACACAAAGACAGGGTGCAGATTCTTTAAAATTGCATCTTGCCCAGCTTTTACGCAAGCCACTGGCTCGGTGTAAACATACGTCCAAAGGGTAAATATTGTGACAAGAACTAAACGAAGGGAACATCGCGATCGCACTCACGGCTGTACCATTTCCACTGATTTGATTAACATATTTGCATATACATATCGATATAACAAAAGACAACACGATTGAGGCATTTAAAATAAACATTTACATTAGAATTGTTTGCATAAAATCGGAGTCACTGCTCACAATTTCGGATGGGGTTCCTAGTTGCCATTTCATATTTTTTTTAAGTCAAAGTCAATACGTCAATCAATATGCGGTGTATGTAGATACTGACATGAATATTTATTCAAACTTGTTGGCCAGGGTTTGTGTCAATAATTTTTTTTAAATTATAGATATACCAAACTTCCTGTTATCGGAGTTTTATTACTAACAGGAAAAACTAAAAATTTTAGTACATAACTTCTTATTTTTTTATTATATATTTTTTAGATTTTTTACTAAATTTGAGAAAAAGTATATAGTAAAGCGTGTTTACATCATGTTAGCATAGACAGATTTTTCACCTTTCTTAAAAAACAATCATAGTTTTCTACCATTCTCGTCCAACTCTTTAAAAATGCTTAAAAGAACGAATGATGGAAGGAAAATAGAAGGGAAAACGAAAGGGATGGGATAGGATAAACAACGAAACGTTTAAAAAATACCAAAGATAACACCAGTAAACAAAAAATACAAGAAAAGCAGATAGAATGATAAGGACTTGTTTACAGGATAACAAATGATAGGCTTACCAGAACAGTATACGAGTTGAGATGAACTCAAGCAGACAGTACAAATAAGGAATGGCAAAATCTCAACTCCACAATCTTACATTTGGTAGAATGACTTCGGAATGTTATTTAATAGTCGATATGGAAAATCTTCGAAGATCTCCACCCAAAATTCTACATAACTCCACCCCAAATCGCTACAGTTTCAATTTCTATGAGACAATTATTAAAAAAAATGTTAATGGAAGTTGTAATAGTTTTGGAGATTATTCCAAAAACTTTAATATCTCTGTTTACTGTGGAGAATCAATTATGGAGAGTAATTTTAAATCTACTCGCCGAGTTCTACAAGATCCTGAAAGATTGGGCATGGAATATGAAGAAAGAAAATGGTGAAAATTACAAAGAACTAGTTGTGAAGACAATGTGGAACACCGCACCGTTGCAAAAAAAATGCAAGAGATGTATTTTATGAAGTGGAAAATAATTTTTGATCCATTTAAAGATATTATCTTCAAGTCTAGTAGGCAAGTTCGTAATGCGAAACGAAGGAATTTGCAGATGTGCGCCAATAAAAGGAAATCGAGCTCTGCTTCATTAAAATTGGAAGAAAACTACGCAATGGTTTTATTATGGAACAAAGACACTCTGGCGGGACTCCAGCGAAAATTTCACCATATCGCTTCAGTAGAACTTGCCTGGAGAGGTGGAGAACCAGTCAATTGCAGAGTTAATTACTTTAAAGAGGAAGTGGATAATTCTGGGATTAAAACAGGTAGATAACATAGTTACATATTTTTTAAAATAACTGATTTTCAAAAATCTTACTTTTTAGGAAGAGTAGAATATAATCCTCTCTTCAATAAAACGGCCCAGGGTGGAAAAAAAAATGGCCGATAGTAAATGGCTGGTCCCCAACACGAAGAACCCTACCTTTTGTCCAGTCCGTCTTTTTAAAATTCTAATGGTTAAACGTTCATCTAGAATAACAACTGATTATTCTTAACAGTAAACCCATCATGGAACAAAGAACAATCAAGTGGACGGTACAAAAAACACTTCAGTGGGAAAAAACAAATTTTTGATATGGACTAAAGAAGCAGCAGAGAAGGCAGGATTTGATATAAAAGAAATAAAAATAACAGACCACTCTGCGGTCGACAGAAGTCAGTAACTTGGCTAAAGGAGGGGTTGGTAACAATTAATTAAAATTACCGGCCACAGTTCAGCCAACATTATTAAGCCTTATCTGCAAATGAATAATGAGCATTATTCCAACATCATAAACACCCTTAGAAGTGACGCCTCAGAACCTCCAGCTAAAAAACACAAAACAGAAGATCCTGCAGCCACTGCTCGAGCTTCTCACTCTGCAGCAACAAAGAGTTCAAACAATATTCCTACTGTATACCAAAATTTATATTTTAATTGTACCATAAATAATTAAGTTTGTAGTATTTTGTGATTAAATATATTACCTGTTTTTCAGTTTTCAAATTAATACCTACATATTTATTATGTATGCATATATAATAGGTAGTTTGTTTTGTAAGCTATGTGTATGCAGAATAATATGTTACTCATGAAATAGTCTTGTCAAATACCATTCGGGCATCTAATTTTTCCTGTGAAAAATTAGATGCCCTTATGATATTACTTACGAATAAACCTTGTTCAGTAGGAACACATTCGAAAGCCCGGTTGAGATCATCCAAAATCGCAGTCGGGTTTTCGCCGTGCTCAATTGATTCAAGAACTTTTTGACAAAATGAAATAACATCTGTATTTATTTTTGTTTTCACTTAGCAATATGTGCGTATGTTTTGATCCCAATAAAATGTTTAAAAACGACTTGGAAACTTTTCAGAACACAACGTGTTTCGCTACTCTCAAATTCTTCCACATACTGATCCGACTCCAGAATTCAACATCCCAATAAATAACCCTCCGCAACAATATCTTATACCGATTCGGATTGCACATAAGGCACTACAGTCATAACTCATGGGATTCGTATAAGCAACATACACTTGCGAATGCCAATATATCATTTAGTTATGACTTTTTGTTGTGCCGTAAATTTTAAAGTCCCCGTCGCGTCAGCTAGTCACCCCTTTCTTCCCGAATCAATTCCTCTTCAATAAATATTGATTTACGAACTAATAGCTGTGAAAAAAGTGTTTTATTTAGCTATAATGTGTGCCATAAATTAGATGTTACAATAAAAATTCGGGTGCGTATACGGGTGAAGAGAACATTTTATTTATAACGGTAGATTCTTGCTTTTTGATCATCTCTGATACGGATTTTAGTGTTTATGGAAAACTACTAAAAACAAATAACATACAATACAAAAATACAGTATAAAAGTGATAAGGAATGCCCAACAAAGATGAAAGTATAATGAAAATAAAGGGTGGTCCATTTAAAAAAAATGAGAGTATATTGTGTTTGTGTTTTGATTCATCCTGTAAATAATTTAATATATATATTAACTAAATCTAGAGTTCTTATAACTTATAAATGTAAAAAAAAGCTAAAAATATTTTTATATTAATTGTTTACGAACCATTACAACTTGGTATTATTATAATAATGACATAAAGAGCAATTAAAAGTTTACTTCAGATAGGCAAAATGCTCCCAAATTCCTGAAATAATGGTTGAATAGTTTTTTGGAGTTAAAAAACATGTTTAAGAGAGTGACATCTTGACTAGAATCAGTCGAATAAAAACTTTGCATCACACAATGCAAATTGCGTGATATATGCAACACCCAATTCATTGGGAATCGTTGGTTTGTAAAGTGTCAATACTCTATTCTAACCGTAGATGGTAGCACATCTAAAAATGTTTAGTAGGGTCTGCAATTCACGTATCCATCCTTTCTTGCTAGCGATTTTTTCGTGTTTATTTACTTTCTCGATACCTAGTAGATGAAAAACTTCTGAAAAAATTATGAAATCAGGATTTTTGGAGACATATCAACATTTTTCAGCCAGCCTTCCCCGCCTTGCAAATACCCTTTAAATAATTCGGTAAAAATTAAAATCATTGTAGCCCGCTCGAAACTTTGAAAATGAAATATCACTTGCCTCACATTATAATTATATATTTTTTTAATTATCTTTAAAATTTAAGTCATTGCAAGTCCTTATTTTAATAATTAATATAATATACTAATTATTGAATATTAACTTATTTTTCCTCCTAAATACAAGCCAATATTATTGGCAAAATATATTAATTCTAAACATTTTTGTTACCCTTACTATTTGCCCATAATTAACTTTTTTCGAAAAAAAACTGACGAATCAAAATAAAACATTTTGGGGAATTTTGGGTTTAAAAAAATGAAAACAAAAACGTTTTATGAGTGAATTTTCAGAAGAAAGCTCGTCAAAAGTGAAAATGTCCAAAAAAATAAACAATTTTGGGTAATATTGAGCATAAAAAAATTAAAACCTCTCGGGATGATAAAATTTATAGAAAATAGTTAATCGAGGTCGAAAAAAACGATTTCAAACTGAAAGAAAAATTGTTATGAGATAAAATGAAATATAAAAAAAAAGATTCAGAACAATAAACATAAATTAGCTGCTAATATGACACCGCAATACCATAATATTTATATCTTCCGTATTCGTTCCAGCCCACCCATCACCTTCACCATATAATACAGACCCATTAATAAACGTTTCCCAACAACAGATATCAAAAATTTAACGCACAATAACAATCCGACCGTACCGAATAAGTTTAAATTAATAAATATAAAACATTTATACGAGCCAGAGAAAAGGGGCACACGTTTCCATATGTCTTTCCGTTCTTTTGTTTGCGCCTTTTTATTCATTTTCCACGGTTGCATCCCTTTATCGAGGCACCCCTTCTGTCCGATACGATTTTAATGAATCGAAAAGACCATTGGATACAGTCCAAAAATTATTTTCGGTTTCGATATTGCGGCGTAAAGCCCATCATAATTTGATAAATATCGTTTATGTCGGCCCAAAATTAGGGTCATTGGGGTATATATTAATATCGGTTATTAAAAGAGAATTTCGCAGCTCGCACAATGGACTTATCTGGAAATATGGTAATAAGTTTATTAATATAGAGGTTTTGTGAGTTGTCCAAAAAAAAATTGAACGAAGTCATTTTGAGAATAAAAGAACTGTACATAATATTTTTAGAGATTAAGTTATTCATTACAGTTTTGGTGGTGGCTTGGTCATCTAAAACGAAACAAATAAAATATAAGAAAGTATTATTATATCTTCAACAACAAACGAGAATAAGCAATATTAGCAAATATTATGGAAAAAAATTCCATCCTATAGAAAAATATCCTCCCTTCCGATTGTAAAATATTCATATAAAATATTCACTTTTCTTAATGCGGATAAAAATGAAAAAAAAAGTAGTTCCATTTTGTCACTAATACATTTGTTTTATATATTGTTATAATATATTCAATTTTTAAATTTTTTATAATGAAAATAGTATTATTTAATTTAATTTTATTGAGCGCCAAAAAAAAATTATTTATTTTTTATTATTTTAATTCTCAGGGTTTAATTTATTAATATGTACCTTATAGGGTTCCGATAAAGTACAAATTATTTAACAATTATAATTAAACCTTTAGCTTAGCTTTCAAATTATTATATGTATCAAACTGCTTAAAATAAAAATACTTGTAAATTATTTATTTAATTAAAACAAATATTATTGGCAAAAACCTTCCTGAAAACTAATCTTAATTACTTTAACAAAACAAAATAAAAATTTTATTAGGTAGGTACTCTCGTAATAACTTTGTTCTTTTTACTTTCCTTAAAATGTAAAAATTTTAATTTAATCCCTCTCTTTTCTCCCAGAATTTATACAAATATAAAAACATTTATTATAATTTTTATTCTAAATATTCAAAATGTAACAAAGAAACAGAACTTTCAAAAATTATTGAAAGTGTATTAGTTAAATTAAGATCAAAATTTCATTCAGAAAACTCACTCATCCTATTATTAAATTAAATGGCATCTTTCTGTAAACAATATTGTCAATCTCCGTTCATAAATACAAATTTAGATTTGTAAAACAAAAACTTCAAAATCCTATTTAATAAAACTATTCTCAAGAAACCCCAACGAACAATAAACAACAAACAATATGACTGTTTAAAATACCTTTTTTGGCCTACCATATACGAAAATGAATCATATCAACCCTAAAAATCAGACCGAAAGTAATATTTCTGGGCCTTGGTCCGCAAAAATCATAAAGAACACGATTTTGTAGTTTTTACTATCTATGCACCTTTGACTTTGACGTTTCACATAAATTTTCATTAAACGTCAGTCTAGAATCAAGAGAACTAAACTGTAAAATAATAATACGTTCTGATTCTGAATAATTGTGATTGTGTGAATTAGTGAAAATGAATACTAATTCAGGCAGTGATGAAGAATTTACGAATACTCCACCAGACTTGCAAGAAGAAGGTAGTAATGCTTCTTACTTAACAAGACAACGGGCAACGGTACGAAAAGTCCTATGAATTGTTTAACAACTGAAATAGTATATTACATAACAAGTGTAGAAAGCGTTATGTACAATATTTTTCCTACGACTAATAATTAGAGCAAATGCCAAAGATAAAAATTATTTAATAAGAAACAATTAAATGAACTTAATATGTTAGTACTTACTTTTAAACATTGTGTCATTGATTTGACAGTTCCTGCCTTCTAGATAGAAATGCAAAATTCAAAACTGATATGAAATATTCATATCGTATCAGTTTTAAGTTCATATCATCACTGTTTTAAATGTGACAGATATTGTCAACTTTCTGACGTATTTATCTATGCGATATAAGCTACTTTCGCATATAGTCGTAGGAAAATAATATATAATAAATAAATTGGTACATTTTTATTACTTAATTTGCTCATTAAATTCTGTCTGTAATTATAAAATTAAAGATTTTTGTTATATTTTCCTATTTTTTGTATTTTTTTTGGTAGGCGAAAAACAGTTGCGTATCACACATGCAGAAAACGCTTTAGCTCATTTTCTGCTCTTGTGAAACAATATATTATTTCAACAGTATATCAATTCATAGTCCTAATCATTTTTTTGTTTCTTCTTCAGTTAATTGTTTTTTTAACCACAACTGTCTATTTTAAATTGTTTCTTCTCACCACAAAAATATCTGTATCAAAAGAAAACTATCTTGTTAATAACCATTTAACCATTTAACATTTACCATTGAACGTTATGTTTATAATATCATTTATTACATATTATTCAAACCAAATATAAATTATGGGAAAACTCAAAAATCTCTTCATCAACTTTTTTCAACAACCCAACAATTTTATAAAAAAAATCAAGTTACCAAAAGTTATATTCAAAAATTTTAAATTTATGTTAGTATTCAAATTCAAAATTTTGTAAGCTTTACATAATTTTTGTTAAATAATTTACAAGTCTTCTATTTGTAATATTTTAATTCCATAACAACATATAATCATTCCCCTTCTACCCAAAGGGTGAATAGAGGCTATAGTCCTAGCTTTTATCCAAATTTATCCGCATTTATCCACTTTTTCCACTCTTCTCTGCTCTGTGCCAAAACCTTTTTCTCCAGAATTTTTCCAACCACTTTGTTTCAAGTTTCTTTTGGTCTACCTCTCCTTCTTTTTCAGTGTTCTCGATTCCCACATCTTTCTCACTTGTGTCGAGTCATTCATTCTTTGCATATCCACCGTTCAAGTTGACGTTTCTCAATAAATGAACTCTTTTCTTATATCCTCGTTCCTAATTCTATGTAGTTTTGTTACTCCTCTAACCTTCCTTAAATATTTCATCTCAGCTGCCCCAATTTTACTCTTTAGTTGTTTCGTTAGTACCCAGAATTCGCAAGCGTACATTTATTTTAATTAAAAGTTAATATAAACTTCATAATAGATAAAATCTGAGCAGATAACCTATAATGCTCTTGTGTCTAAATTCACAACTTATCGTCATTTACATTTCATCATCATCATCATTGCCGTTCAATCCCGTAGGAATATGACATCGCTTATAGCGTTTTAAATCCATTTAATAAGGTGGATTATTCCTCTCTTTCCCATTATAGATTATAGCTTCTCATGTGTCTTCGCTGCCGTTGTTATTTTTTTCCAATCTTTTCTGTTTTTACATGTTATGATCCAATCTTTTATATTCAGTGTTTTAATAACTTCCTTTACTTCTTCGAGCCATTTTTTCCTTGGTCTTCCTCTATTTCTTGTCCCCAGTGGAGTCCAGTTTGTTATCCTTCTAATCGTGTCTGTGGGTTTCCAAACGCAAAGTCTTGATGTGTCTTATTATATTTTCCCCTCCTAGTTCTTTTTCAATTTCTGCATTTCTTTTTCGTCTTCTTTCTCCTTCCTCCGTTATATCTGGACCTAGTATTGTCCTCATAATCTTTCTTTCCAGTAGTTTCAAGTCTTCCTCTTCCTTTTTAGTCATTACCACAGTTTCCATAGCGTATGTAATCTATTTATTTTTGTCCTTTTACTAAATTTTTTGTTTATTCCTAGAGGATCCTTTGAGGATTCTTTCCTTGACCTCTTTTCTCCGCTTACTAATCCTGTCGTCATCCCTAAATAGTTGAAGGTGGTTACCCTTTCGAATTTATGCTTTTGCACTTCTAGGTATTCTTGTGGTGGTATTTTCTCTCTTCCTATTCGCATGTATTTAGTTTTGTTTTCGTTTATTTCTAAGCCTAGTTCTTTCGCTTCTTTGTCCAGTTTTTCTATTGCTTTTTTTAGAACTTTTTCTTTTGTTGTTATTATTGTCAGATTGTTACATTTAAGTCTTTAAAATATGTCAAGCACTGAAGGAAATAAAGATAAAATAAGTAAGGCAGATTTTATTTAATTTATTAAATAGTCTACAGTTTAGTAACAAAGAGGTTAAAGAGCAGAATGAAGGAATAACAATGAGATGACTGACATACAATTGACTTTGATTAAGAAGTTAATGAATGAAAATAAAAAACTTGAAACTGAATAACTTAAAGGCGAGAATAAAAACAAATGATAGAAAAGGAATAAGATAATTCGCAAATCTGCTACCATATATCAGCAGAGGCGGATCCAGGGCGGGGGGGGGCAGCCGCGAATTAAAGAAGCGGCTTGGTGTGATCACAGAACTCGCAGCGGACACCGCCAGCCGGTGAGTATTTGTCAACAGCTGGCAAAGTTGGACATGTTCAACTTTTGGTAGCAGGCAGCCGCTGATCACCAGCGGGTGATAACTAGCCTAGTCTGACCCGTGCTTTAGCTGTAAGCTGACATAATTGCCAAGTCGTTTGTTTAGATTGCTTAGAGCGAGGATGCTCCGGCTCGCGCAATAACACATTTTATATGTCTTTAAATAATACCCTTTTATAAAAACACAATTTAATTAATAATAGGTGATTAATTCTTAAAGCTAAATAGATTGGTAATTCAATTTTATTATTATTAACATGATATGTAGCATGTAGCGTAATTTATACTACGAAAATTAAGTTGTATGTGTAATTTAATTCTGCAAGACACGCTTTTGTATGTTGAATTTATACCTACTTTGAATATTCTGGAGATACAATGTTTTCAAGTATGCAACAAAATGTTTTTATTGTTAATAAAAAATAAACTCACCATCTTTAACGCGCCGACAAGCGACTGACTGAAGCTCCAGTGTGTGTGTTTACAGCTTCCTGTCAGGTAACCAGCGAGTATGCGAGTAAAGCACGGGTCAGACTAGGCTGGTTAGCAGCCGCTGCTGATCAGCTGAGTCACGTGACCCGCTACCTGCTACCAAAAGTTGAACATGTCCAACTTAGCCAGCTGCTGACAAATATTCGCCGGCTGAAAGTGTCAGCTACGGGTTCGCAGCTGGTAACTAGCCTAGTCTGACCCGTGCTTAAACGACCATCTAGGCTACCAGCGACCTGCTCTGATTCACTGTGTTTTTACCCTTAGCATCGCGCAAGCGCTCTCAGAAAAAGTTTGGACGGGAAGGCAGACTTTCGCTTCTGTATAGATAAGGTGATCTGTGGCCTTGTCGCCCACTCGTTAACAAAAAAAAATAGCGCATGTTAGAGGATGCCCCCCCCCCCCAGAACATGTCTCTGGATCCGCCACTGTCTATCAGTAAAACTGATAAATGAATCTTAGAAGTGAGTTTTGACAACTTCACGCTTCCAACACTTGGTCGGTCATGCATATACCAAGGGTTAGAAACAAACGATATAAAAAATCGCGCTAATGTACTACAATTTTTTTCTAAAAAGTAACATTTTATTATTTGAATTTCTTGGGACGAAAATTGTATTTCCAGAATGCGAAAAGAAGAAAGAAGTCATTTTCTGAAGTCATTTTTCTGATGAAAAAAATCACATTTTTTTTCTGTGATTAAACTTAATTCGACACCGCTTACCGAGAAAAACCGTTAATCGAAAGACCTGAATGTCAAATTAATTCGTTCATTAAAGATTCAATCAAGGAAATCACGCCCCAAGTAAAATTCTAAGTAGAAAAAAAAATAATTAAAGCTCTCGACATCGTCGATTCGTCGTAAGAATCCGGCATTTTAAATCCGACAGGGGGAAAGAATGAGGATTAATTTATTTAATAAAGAATAATTAAATACACCCCGATATAATTTTTGACTTGTCAAATGCAACGGCTACGTTAAGACGTCTCCCAGTTAAATTTGCGGAAAAATATTAAAAACGGAAAAACCTGATGGAGGCGGAAGGAGACGGAGGAAATTCATATTTCTGTCTCAGTTTCAGATATTTCTTTTAGATGGACCACATTTATAATAAAATAAAGTAAATTTGAAACAAGAAAGTTAGTCTTACAATGAAGTTGTTTTACAAATTTTTCTAATAAAGTCAAAAGCAAAGTAGACAAATATTTGGGGTTGGAAAAATGTGCAGTTGGAAGTTATCCTTATCACAGCCTCCTATTAAGGTTAGATAGTAGAACCCACCGCTTTATGAGAAAGAAAAAACAGCATTTTTGAGTATTTTAATGTCAAAAACACCGTACACTGTCCATATACATAAAAATAAAATGATATTTTGTCTATTAGGACCACCGTGCAAAGATTCAATAACCAACTTAGCTGGAGATCGTTAGGGGTAATTTGCGTAAAATTTCTATATTGATTAACTTTCTTTAATATGAATTTACATTTTAATTTCTATAAAGCGGCGTTCAGACTTTACAAGTTACTTGAATTCAAGTAACTTGAAAGGAGTAACCTGAATTCAAGTGAACGTTCATACTATTTCAATATTTGATTCAAGTCATTTCAAGTTGACATTTTTATTTAAATGATTCCTGTTTCAAGTTACAAAAATTGCGTCAAATGATGTGATTCCTGCTGGAATAAAAGTTGTAAATCAGCTGATTGTGGATGGATTCCTAAAAATCAGAAAAAAAATTCTACACTTTATTTTACAAAAAATTTCAACTTGAAATTTTTTCTCTGATTTTTAGTAATCCATCCACAATTAGCTTATTTACAACTTTTATTCCAGCAGGAATTACATCATTCGACGCCATTTTTCTAACTTGAAAAAGGAATCAAGTAAAAATGTCAACTTGAAATGACTCTTCTAAACATTTATACATATCGTTTGGGCATTGCTCCTTCCGCCCTATTTTTGTGTATTTAACCCCACAGAATTAATTTGGGGACAAATTAAAAAAGAATAAGGCGTTATAACGTGTTTGCCAAATTTGACGGGTTGATAGCAAATTTGGTAAAAGAAGAAATTAACAAAAGTTCAGCTGATGATTGGCAGACAAAAATCAAACATGTTATCAAAGAAGAAAATTCTTATATAACGAGTCCGACCAAATTGATTATCAACGTTGATGACAGTGAATCCAATGGTGAGGGTTGAGATAGGGTAGGTAAGCTTAATTAATTTATAACATTTGTGACTTTATTCACCGTGTTTTTAATTTTAGAATTAAAATTTAAGACAAAAATTTTAATTAGCAACGTTTGTGAATCTCACAAGAGATCAGAAAATGAACCTATGGGCGAGGTGGAGTGGTCAACCTCTATTGAAATCTAATATGCGTTAGAGAAATTAAAATGTAAATTCATATTAAAGAAAGTTAATCAATATAGAAATTTTACGCATATTACCCTTAACGATCTCCAGTAAGTTGGTTATTGAATCTTTGCACGGTGGTCCTAATAGACAAAATATCATTTTATTTTTATGTATATGGACAGTGTACGGTGTTTTCGACATTAAAATACTCAAAAATGTCCAGATCAATTAGCATTTCTTCTATTGGCGGTATCCTTTGCTGTTTTTATAGCGTTTTTTCTTTCTCGTAAAGCGGTGGGTTCTACTATACCTGCTGTTTTACCAATAGTAAAAACACAAGAGCTTTTTTTTATCGGATAAATTTCTCTTTGTATCGAACCATTTTGCCAATCAAAAATTTTACGAGAATAACTGACAGTGGCCATTTCAAAAACAAGCATTTATGGATGGCTGGTTAACGGGATTCAGAAATACATCCGGGAAAGAAACGTTGTTGTGATAATTGATCACATTGGTTCAAAGTCTTGTTTACATACTTAAAAACAATAAGGCGATTATCGTATGTAATATCATAAGAGCATCTAATGTTTCCAAAAAAAATCGAAAAAACGGTGTTCCACATTGTCTTCACAACTAGTTCTTTGTAATTTTCACCGTTTTCTTTCTTCATATTCCACGCCCAATTATTCAAGATTAGGTTTAGTTGCTCTAAACTTGTAGTTTCCAAGAGCTCGTATTTCTTTGCCTTGCAGAATTCCGTAAATTGGTTCCATATTGACGTATGGGTTTTAACGGTATTGTACGGTACACTTTTCTCAATCGCCAGATCAATATTAATCATAGAATCACTTCCAAAGCGACTCATTTTCACTACATAAGCTGACTAGTACTGTTTAAAGACAATATTACAAAATTTATTGACAATAAAATCAGAAAAATTGTTTAGCGTCGTTTTCTGGTGCGCTAGGTATTGTAATTTTTGGTGACAAAAGCTGTCAAGTTTTGCCGCGGGTAAGCTCGAAAAAACTGCTGATAGGAGTTGTCATACCGTTTCTTCATCTAGAAACCATTTGTAATTCAAAATTGCGCGTTTTTGATTGGTGGAAATTAAGACGAGGGAAATAAATAAATTCTCCTTAACAATAAAAATTGTTTTAATTATCTCACGATGTGACTTTTTTACCTTACAAAAGTTGGTTTCAAAGACTGACAATGATAAAAAAATAATAAATTAATTAATTTTATCTCCCACGTTTCGACTTTCTTAATTTTTTTGTCATTGTGAGTATTTGAAACGTGAGAGAAGTAAATTATTTTTTATATAACTGTATTGAAAAATTTGCAAACTAACTAAGCAGAACTAAAAATATATATAGGGTGTCCCATAAGTATAAGGAAAACACGAGTATTATGGGTTAAAATAATACTAGAAGGTGCAAATGTTTTTTTTCTTAAGTCGTTCCTCTTCAGATATATTCGGCCTTAAAGTCAGAAGGTTTTTATGTAATGTTTCGATGTAATAAAAGTAATGTTTTCAGATTTTAGATAAATTTTAAATAAATAAATAAATAAATCTTCCCCATGCTTCGTACACCCCAAAACAAATTACAAAACCAGTAAGGGCAAAAAATACATATTCAAAAAATAAACAGGCTGGGCATGGGCAAATCAGACCCCGTTTGTATATATGTTACACGATTCGAGTATCGTTTATTCTTCGGAAGCATTCGAGTCGAAAATTGGAGAGAAAATACAAAGGATGAAAGGGTTCAAGGGCTCTAATTGATGATAAATTGACGGATCTTTGTATGTAAATCGTGCGTGGCCATGAATCGTAGTCAGAGAGGTTTTCCAGGGACGGAATGTTGCCTAGGCGGTATAATGAACCTTTCGAGCCTATTGTATTAACAATTTAAATATTTAATACATGAAATGCGATCAATATTTGTCACGCTGTTCCCGGAAACTTATGTAACGAGGGTTTCAAATTTTAAGAGTAGGTGTTCTCTTAGATCTACAGTGATATAGCACTATGTAATACCTTTCTCATATTTGTAATCTTCTCCTCGAAATGTATATGAAGGCGTCAAAAACAGACATCAAAATGTGCAACATTTTGAAATCGCTGTTGAGACACTTCCGTTAGAGATAGACTAACTATATAGATAGGTAAACAATCATTACAGACCTTAAAAGGCTCATGACTTTAATTTCTTCACTATCAATCTCCATTTTGTCCTGTCAATTGTTTGGTCTTTCCAATAATGGTGTCCTAGTTGTTTGAAATATGTATCTAACCCTTTTTTTTCTTGATCTTCCACTGGTTTTTCTGCTCGATTTGCTATTCCGTCATTCCATCATCCATCTTGCCCTTTTTTGGTACTGGTTATGTTTTCCAACATCTTCTTTTATCCCTTCTAATAATTTCCTTAAAATTAAAAACATATATTCACTTTTGCAGCGATTTTCTTGCTAACAATCCATTTATCGTAGCTGTGAACACTTTATTTCTATTTCATCATTTTCATTGCTTTACTTCCTGACAACATCTATAAAATGACGCCAAAACCAGACATCAACATTTTGAAGCATGTTGGCAGAGGAATGTCGAGCACTATTGGAGTTATTCTTTGAACCTTGATTATCTGGAATATGCGTAAAGATAGCTCAATAGAGATTTGGAATATATTTGTTCAAATCTAAAAAATTTAGATCGATTAAAAACTGTCATATTAAAGTAAATCTCGTTTAACTCGATCCAAAATTGATTCCATTTAGAGATATGAGATGAATTAATACTTCTATCTTCTACATTTTGGTCCATGGAAAAATTTATTTGTATAGGGGTCGTCGTTTTTCAAAAACAAATGTTTTTAAGGCATTTATTTGATTCAATATAGAAACTTCTATATTTCCAAAAGGACCAGCCCTACCCTGATATTTTCACTCGGTTTATTAGCTTTAGATAAAAGTTAACAATCGGTTAATTGCTCCCTCATGGAAATGAGGGAGAATCATTTAATTAACATAACGTCTAGCGAGAATTTATGGTTTTGGAAATGGGAATGTTTAACGTTACTAAACAATGCGCTATTAGGGGGTTTCAAGATATTTATTGCC
The DNA here is from genome assembly GCA_949320105.2 of Crepidodera aurea. NCBI lineage: Eukaryota > Metazoa > Arthropoda > Insecta > Coleoptera > Chrysomelidae > Crepidodera > Crepidodera aurea. The sequence continues at coordinate 18,371,623 of OX439474.1, read as the reverse complement.
TAGGTACAATGTTTACTATGAATGTAATTGTTTCTTTTTTCTTTTAGTTCATTTGTAGTGACGTTTTATCGTTGCTGATGTTACATAAACCAAGCGCGGATCCAGAGGGACCATGGGGGTCGTTACCTGTAAGTATTTAAGTCTATATTGAATGTTTATAGAATTCTTGTCTGTAGATCACATATTTATATATAAAAATTACGAATTTGGTCACAAAATTAAGATCAGGTGTCAAATTTTTGAGAAAATCTGCACAACTGCAGAAAATCGACTATACCTTTCTTCACCGAAATAGTAAGAGATTATTTTCATTCGATTTTATGAGTTATATCTATTGACAGAAAACTTAACTATTCCTGTAGGCAATCAGGCTAGGATCAAAACAATTTTTGTTAATTAGATACTAGCTAAATGCTTGTTTATTTCCTCATATACATTTCTCTTCAACTGACTGTATGTAGATTATAATTTATAAAAAAATATCGAACTATTCACCCCAATATTACACAACCCTTGGTAAAACATAAAAAAATCGAAAAACCCTTGTTCGGTTAATACAGTTAACTTTTATGTTCTTTTGTAAAAACGGAAGTAAAATATGTACATAAACGTAACCTTTTTTTCGATTATCAGGGGTTCTCAGTACATTATTACGATAATTCATCATGTTGGTATACGCCTTCAGATCAGAATTACATGAAATAGGGAAAAATTAGCTATTGGGTTTTTATTTTCTTGTCGCAGATAACAGATTTATTGGATTAAAGGATTGATTCCCCAGGGCATGATTTTTTCCTACAAAGCCGTTTTAATGGAATAATATTTAAAGTATTAAAAATATTTGGTCCGATATAACTGTCACATTTTATGTTTTGCATTCAAACCCTAATTATAACATAAGAAAAATATTTGTATTTTTATTATAGCTGAATATTTAATTTAAATTTATTTATTTATTTAATTTGATTTAATTATACTTTAAGAACTCGGTACAATTTCTATTTTATTCTAATATTCCAAAATTTATTTTTTTAAATTTGCACCAAAGTGATTTACTCGGTACAATTAAATTAATACTGAATAGCATTGAAATAATATTTTTAGAATCGGAATTGCTACTACAACCAACGAGAATTCGACAAACGAATATAACCTTAGGAAACGATTTAATCTGCGGAAAATTCGGGATCGAAATCGCTGAACGGATCATTTATCTTTCATTTGTTATTCGATTTACTTTTTCTCAGTGGCGAAACATACAGAAAAAAAAGCGCTTGTATTTTATTTGATTTGATTTCAACAGACTTCCCATTGGATGTCCTAGCCCAAAAACTGTTCTGCGACCATTACAAGATTAAAATTGTGACAAATAATTCAGTCACGTAAATGTTCTTGTGATAATTTCAAATGGTTTTTATTTGAAAGATATGGTACACTTCAATCTAAAACAATTTTAATAAAGTAATAGTGAATATATAATAAATATAATAAAATAATAAAATAACCACACAACGAGTTGAATATAATACATTATCTACTAATGTCGAGAAATAATAGATACTTTATATCTAAAAAATATTTATTAAATCAAATCAAGAACAAAACATTTTTTAATGCTAAAGAAACTATTATACTAATATAAATACTTATTTATATTAAATTAATTCTTATTTATAATACATTATTTGTTGTTAAAATTTAAAGTGATGATGCTGTAATTCGAGAAATTAATTGTTGAATCTGCAACACCAAAATTCATACTGTGATCTGTATTTGATATGAAATTAATAGAACTAGCATATGTTGTTGGATTATTAGTATTATTTTTATCGATTTGATGTAAAATTCTATTAGTGAAATATCCGCATTTCAACAAATTCGATAAAGAAGGACTTTTATTGGCGTTAATTTAATTTGACATTGACGTATAAATTAAAGGTCATGCTGCAGAGTAAATGTAAATGTGTTCTTGATCTTGATTGGTTAAATTTAGTTGCCTTATGATTATTGGTTATTAAAAGTGTTGAATTTTCATTATTCAACGCTTTTTAATCAATCAAATCAATTTTACAAACGCACTATTGAATAATGAAGGTTAAATTCCGGTTTGTTTTTTGATTTATTATTTGATATTAGTAGATAAAAAATGTTTAATCCAAAAAAACTATTAAAAAATAAATTATTTTCAAATTGAAGCAATGGAAAGGGCTTCAGTTAAAAATTGAGATTCAAAATTTAATTATAAGATTAAAACGTTGTTTTATTATGCCTGGTTTTTTGTTGATTTAAAAAAAAAGCCACGTACATTTCAATCAAAATTAGAAGATAAAGATTCTTTAAGGTTACTAATATAAAAAGAAGGGATCTGCTTTAGAATGTCATACGAGCGCTAATACATCAAGCCTTTCAAAGTCTTAATTTAAAAATGGAATTTTCAAGCTGCCCCAGCTTTGTTTTTTTTTAGTCATTTTGGCCTACTGGGAACCACGGGACTTGTCTTCACTCTTGACTACGGCATTCTGCTTCTTTTTGGTCTAGTAGGCCTTTATTTTTTTGCTGTATGTCAGCTTTTTTCCCTCGTCCACTTGGGTCTGGTGGTTCCTGTATTCTGCTTGCTGGTAAGGCTGCCTATGATGCCTATGATCGATCCTTTATGGTATCTATTAATAAATAGGTATAATTTTACAAAATTCTTTCATGACGTCAAACTTTGTACTTGGAAATTCAGTTATTCTCATTAATTTAACAGCTAATCTAAATCTTAAGATCAAAACACATCGATTTAAGTGAAACTAATATTGAAACGATCGCAAACAAAAAAAAATGTGACAAAAAAAGCATTGTATCGAAATGAAGGAATTTTGAAGCTGCCACTGACTCTTCCGCTCTAAAACACATCTCTGATATTTGAGTGAATCGCACTGAGAAAAACTAAAACATATATTCGAATCGTTTCAATTTCTGTTTCTGGCATATTTGAACGTTAACTCTCTATATAATATGAATGCTTTAACTTTAGCGGGGCTTTTCCAGTTGTTCAGCTCATTCTTTCGCTTTGCGACCGAGACCCGAGCAAATCAAGTGCTCTGGACCGCATTATAATGCATATATAATGTTATATTGCAAAAAAGTTCGAGGCTGTGTTCCAACTCCATCAAGCTCGTTTAATGGAGTCGCATTAGAGGAGGGAAGACCCAGAATATGGCGTTTCATTTTCGTATTTCCATCCTCGACCATTTGTGGTTGAATTGCAATGTGGATATTATATACCGAGAGGATTTTGTTTATCTTCAAGTAATTGCAATGTATCTTGAAAAAAAAGTTGTAAAAGTAACCACGAATCCAAATATACCCAAGACTGTGCCACACTCCAGCAAATTTCTTTTAAAAATGTACCAGAAACAGATAAATCTCCTAAGAACGACCACAGAGTTCACTTGACTGGTTCAAACATCATATCTCGAACTCGAAATATCTGGAACTGAAGTGCTCAAATATCGCAGAATTCTATACAGGGGAGAATTGGAAGATATCCAAAAAGGCCTAAAAAAGTAAAATTGAACATAAACTCATTTGAATCATACAAATAACCTGGACCATAACCATAACTCCTTTAGTAAAATCTGTAATACGCTGAGAGGAATGTTGGATTTTGGATACATACCAAAACCTAAGAAGGTTGGACAGAAAACTACGAAGTTCCTAAGACCGATTAATCTTATATCTTAAGACTTTAGAGAAACTACCAAACAAGCACATACGAAATGGTGCATATCAAGACTATTACGCTGGAAAATAAGAGACGATGGCATCCAAGAAGCTCTTGACAATCTGTTAAGAATATGGGTAGTAGGAAAGAGACATTAGCTACCTGGGTGACGAGGGGTTTCCATCCACAGTGAGTTTTGTCGCCTTCCCTGTGAAAACTGGTAGTAGGCTCTTAAAGTTAATGAACACTTGGATAGGCAAATGAAGTATTTCTACATTGGTTGGTTCTAGTGGCGAGCAAGTGGACAACTGTCCCGAGCCCCAATTAGTGCTTTAGCACCTAACGTGGGCTAAGGCTAGGAAGTGTAGATAAATATCTCGTTTAATCGTATTAATCCACAGTGAGTTCTGCGTTGTTACGTTTTCTCGGTCCTTCTGTACGGCGTAGAAACCTGGACACTCACTAAGGAGACTACCAGGAGAATTGAAGCGTTTGAACTCTGGATGTACAGGAGAATACTGAAAATATCTTGGACACAAAAAATTACCAACACAGAAGTAATGCGGCGGATGAATAAAGAACCAGAACTGTTAGATACCGTAAAATGTCGGCCACATAATGAGGAACCCAAATAGATACGGGCTGCTATAGAAAATCCTACAAGGCAAAATTAAAAGCAGGAGAGCACCTGGCCGAAGGAGAATATCTTGGTTTGACAAATCATCAGCATAACTTTTCCGAATCGCCATCAACAAAGTAAAAATAGCCATACTGATAGCCAACGTCCGGAACGGATAGGCACTTGAAGAAGGAGAGTTTTGTCGCCTTCCATGTGAAAACTGGTAGTAGGCTCTTAAAGTTAATGAACACTGGGATAAGCAAATGAAGTATTTCTACATTAATTTTCTATTTTTTTTATATTTTTACGTCTAGCGATTTTTCTATGCGTTTCCAAAAATCACATAGATATGACCACGGTAAGTTATATACAAACAAAATGTAAAATACAAAGAGTACCTTAATATTAAGTTTATTAACAGGTTCTTTGTTACTAAATGTTAATAAAATGGTGTAAATTAATAGGATGGTAGGTTTCTGACTTTGCAACAATTTGTCTAAGTAAAGAATCAAAATCTGTATAGTAAATTCACTGTCGCTACATATTTTACAAAACGTGTTCGGAAAATCCCCGCTTTCCGTTGCAGCTTATCGGGTCACATCCCCGCCGTCCGCCTTACTACGAGTATGATATTAATCTTCAAGCTTCTGCGGTTGATGTATATTATATTGGATATTATAACCGAGGAAAAACCAAAAGCTAAAGCTCTAGGTAGTCTCTTTCTGGCACCGCTACCCGCTCGCTTTTCTTCTTCCTTCCCGCACGTACATTATACATGTGCTCGTATCCGAGACAAAAGCTCTCACTTAGTTTTATTGTGTCTATATTAATTAACAGCTTTGTAATTGAATAAACTCTGGAGCTTTTACTCTACCGAGAGTACGAGGTTTGTTTGGTTTGTTTGTTAAAGTTATTGTGAATGTTTTCTCTAGTCTTTTCTTTGTTGCAACGGTTGTTTTGATATACGAAATTGTTTATGGCAGATTGTATCCTACGCGGTAGAGAACTAGAGGTGAATATTATTGATTGTTTCATTTTATAGTCAAAGAATTAAATTGTAACTTCTACATGATATGAATTTATACCAATGATATCAATTGTAATAATAATAATAACAATAAAAACCATTTTATCCTCAATGAAAAACGTTGAGTCTGTGCCTAAACTAATTCAGAATCAGTTGAGAATAATAAAAACTCATTATATTTCATAATTTTTCATTTACTTATGTTTAAATAACTTAATTACCTATTGTTGTTGGGCCTGGATCTACACTGCAATCATAAGACCTATGCTAACGTACGGTGCGATTGCCTGGGGAGTCAAAACTAGCCAGCGGACAGTCGTACGCAAATTGGATCAAATCCAGAGAATAGCATGCCTCAACATTACAGGGGGCATGAGAACCACACCAACTAGAGCAATGGAGGTGATCCTTGGTCTCACCCCCTTGATATATTTATTAAGGAGGCTGTTGTGATGACCATGACACGGCTACGCTCTACTGGTATACAACCTGACGTATGATCTGGTAAGTGGAGGTGTAACTTGTGGCACGAGGTCCTTGGAGAGGTCCCACTGCTACAACACCGATTCGATTGCACCAAGATATGCATTTCACAGGCCCTACAGGGTAATAATAAAAAATGTACAAGAGGCTACATTGGCAGCAGGTGCCTTGTGCATCTACACCGGTGGGTCTAAAACAAATGAGAGGTCAGGCTGTGGAATTTATTCCAGATCCCTGAATCTCAATATAAAATGGGCAATGGGTTCTAATGCCAGTGTGGCTCAAACAGAGCTCACTGCTATCTCCATCGCCGCAAAAGAGACTACCAGTAGAAACATTACTGGTAATAATATTTACATCCTCATGGACAGCAGACAGGCACTACTAGCTCTGATAGACCACGCATTACATCAGGTCACTTTAGCTTGGATCAAAGGTCATAGAAAATCAAAAGGCAACCGTACAGCTGACTCATTAGCTGAGAAAGCAGTATCCCATAAACTTTTGGGACCTGGCACTTTCATAAGCTTATCGGCATCAGCTGTGGCTGACCTACTAAAGAAGCACTCCCTTGACAAGTTTAAGGGTAGATGGGACGACGAAACAGGCTGCAAGCTGGCCAAGGAACTATTACAGTAGCCGAACAGCGAAACAGCCAAAAAATACATGACTATGAACAGACAGAACCTGCGCACAGCCACAGGTATCCTGACTGGCCACTGTCATCTACGAAAACACCTCTACAGGGTTATCTGACACTCCACTGTGTAGATGATGTGAACAGGAAGACGAGTCTGTCGAACACATTCTTTGCGAATGCCCGACGCTCTCACAAATAAGACATTTTCTTTTCGGCGAGCAGAGGCTAACACTTGCCAACATGAGGGAGCTACCTTCAGGCGACGTCTTCACCTACTTTAAACAAGTAGGCTGGCTGACGATCTAGAAGGAAGGCTCAACCTCAGAAAGATGCACAATGGGCCAAATGTTGCCTACGTGCTGTGGGGTGACCCACCCTTCTAGATTTACAGATACAGATACTACTGTTTTTGGTATAATTATTTTGGTGTTGATTTTCCTTTCTGTATCTTTCTTGGGCTGATTACTAAATCAGTGTTTTACTCTGAGTTTTAAACGTAAATGTAAAAGTATCGCACGCCCATGTTTCTTATTAGTTTTAACTTAAATAAGTTTAATCATAAATCGGTAAATACATACCCAATAAGCTGGGAAGGGGTCCTGTACCGATTACCTCTGAAAATAGCTATAAATTTTCTGAAAATGACCACCATTCGACACGTCTCGTAAAGCGATTCTCCTTGCCAAAATTATTCCTCGCCCAAAATGGAATCATAATAGAAATAATAAGAGATAAGGACAGATGAAAGAAGAAATAGGATAGAGGAACGGATCAGAGCTGTACTTTGACCGAAACGGGGCATAAATGAATCGTGTTGTCGTCTCATCGGTCCTTGTAAATTAAATTTTCCTCAAATATTACCAAGTCATTATTGGCAAATATAAAATTTAGAAGGCTAAAATTGTGTGGTGATGCTTCGTGTAAAAAGTTTATTTTTTCATTATATTCGTCAAGTGAGTCATCCAAATAAAATTTAAAATAAGTTTCTCCAGTTAAATTGTAAGTATCGATTATTTGTTCCAGTCATATTTTCCTTAATTCCTTAATTTTTCTTATTTTATCTGGCTTCATTCATTTTGATTATTTTCAAGATGTTTCATTTTTTTATTTTTCCTTCTAGTGTTTCATTTCTGTATTTATTCAGGTTTTCTGTTTTTTCTGTAGTGTCTAATCTCTTTATGACCTAGTACAGTTTTGTTTCAAGTATAATAATTTTTTATTTATTTATTATCCCTGTTCAGCATTACCAGCCTAAATCTTCCTTTTGTTAAAATCCTACCTAAGTAACAGATCCTTTCAAGTCAAAACACAATCCTCCCTATCCAAATATCAACCCATAAACTCAGGTGTTCCTCAAGGTAGCGTCCTTGGACCATTTTTGTACCTTCTATATACTACCGATCTTCCTACGTCTGACAATATGTTAATCGCAACCTTCGCTGACGACACGGTTAATGATCAGTGAGAGCGTCTAAATGTAACACAGAACTGGCTGCAAAAATGGAGAATAAAAGTAAATAGTAATAAATCCACACAAATCATGTTCACTACAAATGGCACTACTTCGACCAAAAACTGACATTGAAGAACATTAAAACAAAAACAGAACAACTGAAAGTAAATAGGTAAAGGCTAGTTGGCAACCCTGTCGTCGAGAACTCTAGACGCACCAAGGCAAGCTGAGGTTCAGTAGAATTTTCCTGTTTATAGGGTTTATAAATAGTTGAGATTTGCGTTGTTAATTTTGTATTAACTTATAAATATATATATATATATATATATATATATATATATATATATATATATATATATATATATATATAATTTTTCATCCCTATTTTATTTATTAGATTTTCAATTCAATTTAGCAAACTGCTGGATATTTGGTTAGAAAATATTTAAAAAAATTTGATTGTAATAATTGTGAAAAAATGGGGGAAAAAGGATCTGAAAATTTGGTTAATAATGAAGAGAGTTATATATTTTTTATAAAAACTATGATCTTGAACAAATAGAACGCATTGAAAACTCCAACGCATTTAATGAAATCCTTATTCTTATACAATGGTGAAACTAATAACAAGACTGAATATGAGTTCGGGCGAAAATTCCTTAACTACGACCCTGAAAGCAGCAGTCTCGGGTGTTTTTGTGCAGCGCCATGTGCTTTTATAATCTTATATTAATAATTCAATGTTCCCTCTATTATAGTAATAAAGTAATATGTCATAAAGAAGCCCGATGCGACCAGATGTTGGAGATTTAATATCATCCCCCTTATCGCGTCGTCCTTCTTCGGCTGTATTCGCATTCGGTCGTGCAGTAACACTTGACGGCCGGCGCCGCCAGATAATGGGAATTATTATTAAAATCGAAGGCGGCTATTCGCTATTGTAACTTCATTTCCGGATTTATTCGGCTTTTATTGGAGTTTCGGCGCTCGCCGCCTTAAGACGGATTTATTCGAACATGGCATGAATTTTTTAATTAAATGGAGATTTGGGACCAGTTTTATTGTTACAATGTGAACATTTACTTATAGTACGTTTCGCATTCACTTCTAAGTTTTAACTTATGTTTTTCGTATGGGTTTTTCGAAACAACTTGTAGGGATTTTAAAATTCACGAGGTTGCTAGCAATTTTAGGAGTTGACTTAATTTTTCATCCCTTTTCACTATTTTTCCTGATGTTTCTTCAGTTTTTGACCCATTTATGTTATACTTTTTTTTATAGAAAATTTCGATATTGGGGTAGAGTTGGGAATTCACAACAACAAACAAAGCGAAACGGACAGAGGGTAACTTAAGTGATGGTGGAAAATGGTGGAAAAATTCCAGAATCTGCAAGGCATATATCACATCTCATAAGAAAAGTATTATCTGATAAATTGGCTGTGGTGCAAAAAAGGAAGAAAAAGAATGTGAAGAATCCTACTGTATCTGATGATACCTCATCCGATTCAGAAAAGCGATGATGACTGCCAGTAATTCAGAACAAAACTTGTGCATCATTTGTGAAGAAAGGGGAAAAGAAGAATTATGGTTTAGGTGCATTTTGTGTGGACAGTGGGCACATGAGGAATTCTGCAAAGGGTTACTGCTGCGACTTCTGTTTAAAAAAGAAGAAACTTAAACATCGTTTGTATTTTTAAATTAGATTCGGTTTACTCGTATTCTGTACTTTATGTTGTTGTAATAGCGTGTAGATACTTTTAATAAATAATTTTGATAATAACATTTATAGTTACGATTAATTTTAATACTGGTTGTGATGATCTTCATTACCCCAGTAAATTGATTGATATAAAATAGATATGCTTACCTACTCTCGAAGATCAGAAAACATGAAAGTCTCTGAATCACTATATTCAATTGATGAGTCATTATTTACTGATATTATTAAAGGTGGCTCTCCAAGATTTTGTCCAGATTCCACATGTTTTCTTCTTCTTTTAACACATGCTCGATTGCTTTTTGCCAATTTTCCTTCGTAACAAGTGATTTGGAGGTTTCTAACAATGCTTCTACATCTTTTAACTTAAATGTCGTATTATGTCGACCTACATATCCTTTAACTTGTGCCCATATCAGTTCAATATGATTTAGTTTGCAGTGATGGGGAGGAAGACGTACAACATCAATACCATGTGTTTTTGCAAGTTCATCCACTACTTAACATACTGGAGGCTTATTTAATTTCACAATTTCTAGTAGTTCTATTTTTATTGATTTTTTTGGAAAGTTAATGTTTCTGTCTATTACCCACTTAATGATCATCTTTCTTCCATGAAGTATTTGGCACACGTTCAATTAGACGGGAATGGTAATTAGCGTTATCCATTACTATAACTGAACACTTTGGTAAATGTTCGATCATCTGCTGAAAATAATCTTCAAAAACATCAGCGTTCATATCTTCATGGTAGTCTACGGTTTTTTTAGATTGAAATATTAAAGAACCACGTTTTGAAAACCCGTCATCACTTCCAATATGAGTTATAATTAGACCTCGTCCTTTACCGGAAGGAACCTTCAAACCTGTAGACAATCCTTCCAAAAAAGCCTGTCGTGAAGATTGAATGTTTGTGTCCTGCCACATTTTGCTAACTGTGTAACATACCGAAATAATACTCAATAATACATATTCAAAAAAATATATTTTTAAATGATGACTTTCCTGTTCTGACAGATATATTACTACGGCTCGATTGCGATTTCACTATAAAACTAAAAATCAAAACGGAATAATCCCAAACTATAGAACAATTTTCTTCAAGAAAAACAAAATTGAGACATGGCTCTTAAATCTATCCTTAAAGGAAAGTTATTTTTGAGATAAAAGACATGATGTGGCTCAACAAACGTAAGAGTTCTTAATTTGAATAACAATTTTAAGTTGCAAATACGTTTAAGCAACAAAAAGCAAAATGAAAGTATTAATAGCTCCTCGAAGCGGAAACAGCGTTCTCCCCCTTCAATCCCAATAAGGCCTTTATTAATTGAAACGAGTCAAAAACAATAGCCATTGTGCCGGATGCGGTAAAAATCAATCAGTGTACACAGTGTGTATTTGCAAAAACGGCGTTAATCGCATTACTAATAGTCCAGCGGTGACGGGCACCGTTCGCAAAGGGCCCCGAAGGGATCTGGCCCTCGCAGGACGAGATCCTGCAAGTGACAGCCTTTATAAGGGTGTCGGATCCTTGCATCGGCCCATGGGCGCCCGTTGCGTAAGCGCGAGGGGCGAGAAACCGGAACGATCCCTCGAGGCTCTTTAGATTTAAGGAGAAGGATCTTTATCGTATTCGATAGCTAATGTTTATTAATTCTTGTGGATGTTTTATTTATTTCGTTTTTTAAGACTTACAGTGTTAATATTTATTTCTAATTCAATTATTTTGAAGGTAATTTATGTTTTCTTTAATTTGCCTTAAGAACCTTTCTAATTTGTTTTCCTTTAACAATTGCCAATTTATTTTTTTGATTGTTTCTTATATTGTACCATCTTGCCATGCTTTTCCAAGAACGTTCTTACCAAATACCCAATTTTCATCGAGAAACATCAGCTGAAAAATATTCATGATCTTCTCGTTCAAGTATTAACTCAAAAAACATGATCTTTTAGCTGTAAAAATTGTCTTTTGTTATTTAAAAAGTAGAAAATCTAGAATTTTCATTACCATTTCAATTGGCGCCCAACGTGGGGCAATTAAATTCATTCAATCCATTAATTGCCCAAAAGATGGAGGAATCAAAGAAAGAAACAGAAATTGAAAAGACTCAGGAAGGACAAGGAGAGGGTAAACCGCGAGGTCCATTTTGGTGTACAGACCTCGTTCATTAGTAGCCATTACTAGCCATAAGTGTACAAAAATTTAACTCGCGGTTTACCCCTCGGGGTAAAATTACCTGAAATAAATTTGGAAGATACAAATTTTAATGAGAAAAATAAAAGTAGCGATAATGAAAAAGAACAGCAAGGAAAGAACGCAGAAAATATTATAGAAGAAACGGAAAGAGAAGATAGAAGATCAGAGGAAGGAATCATGCAAATGTTGATTACAATGAATCAAAATATGGAAAGAAATTAAGAAAAGATGGAAAAGAAGATGAAAAGAAATAAGGAAGAGATAAAACAGGTATTTGAATGGATATGATAGAACTGAAGAACGATTTGAAGATAGATATAATGCATTTAGAAGAAACTATGAAAAAAGAAGAAGTGTAGGAAATAGCTTAGAAGAAATCAGACAAGATTTAAGAAAAGATACAGATAGAAAAATGAAGAAACAAGAATAGATAGTAAAAAGAAATGCTTGCAAGAATAACAGAGGTAGAAGAATTACAGAAGCAGAAAAATAAGAAAGTAGTAGAAACAGGGTTTATTGAAGAAATATATCAAATAAAAAAGGATGGAATGAAGAATAAGAAATGTTAAAAATTTAGACAAATCATTAAAAGAAGAAATTTTAAAGAATAAAAACAGGACGGAAGAAATTGATGAAATTTCATAAATAAAATTGGCACAAATGGAAAATAAAAATGAAGAAATAAAACAACAGGAAAGAGAAACGATATTGAGAAATAAAATTAAAAGAAATTATCACAGATGGAATATTAAATTAAAAAAATATTTTTTGTAGGGATCATAGGAACATAGAAAACAAAATTGATAATATGGAAGATAAAATAAATAATATTAGAAGAATATAAGAAGATTTGGGAAATACTTATTAAATATGAAATGATTAAAAACAAAGAAGAAATCAAAGAAGATTTGGGGAATATGATGAAAAAAGAAATGAAAATGAAAGAAACTGAGAACAAATTAAATAAAGAAGAAATAAAGAAAATAGAAAGAGACATTATGAAAAATACTTAATAAAAATAGCCAAATATTGGAAGAAAATTTAAATGAAGAAATAAAAATGAATTTCGAAATTGCAGAGGAAGAGAATTTAAGAATACGAAAAGAAATCAAAGAAAAATACAAGATATTAGTGGGAAAAATAGAAATTAAAATTTGGTTTTCTTACTTCTTTTCAAGATAAAAATAAATTAAGAAAACAAATTTTGGGAATGTTGTTATGGTTTAAAAAGGACACAAATTATGGGAAGCTTACGTTAAAAGAATTAAAAAAAATTATGAAAGAGAGACTTTAAAAAAAAAAGTGACATATTTGTTATAGGCCAGTCATTAGAGGGAAAAAAATGGGTTTAGTTGCAAACGGTGGAGTAGTAAATTTTATTTTTGGAACTTGTTTATATGTGTATTAGGAAGAAAATATCAAAAATGGTAACACCAAAAATGTCGGGAGAACTTTTGGGCAGGCTAATATCTTTCAAAATTTCGATCTTTTTGGCTTAAAAGGGTGAAATATGCACTAAATATATAATGTATGCAAGGCAATTGATAGATTATAAAAAAACAAAAATTTTGAGCCCTCCCACACATTTCTAGCGTAAATAGTTCCCGAAATATTAAGGAAATTTCACAGGATGCGACACCACGTCTGCAATCTTTGGCCAAGGAAAGATGAAGCTCGGGAATATGATCAATGCTTCAAAAGATCTGAAAAACATATGCAGAAGATTCATTGATCCAGTTGCAAGCCACAGTGAGATTACGGATGCCGGTGCGCGTATATTTTTGGCTCTCTATGCTGGAGAATCAACTAAAGCAACCCTGGATGAGCTAAGATACTATAAATTTCAAAGAGTAGTGAGCAAGGGGAAAGTAGACCTTGCACGATTGCCACCGACATTTGACGCTGCACGCCACCACGCTTACCGCTGCTATCACCAAATTCAAACTTGGTTAGGAAACAACTTGAATCCACAGGATTGGGGGTGGGTACGCAGGGACGAAGAGTTCGTTGCAGTACAAACTAACAAGGACGTGGCCCCATTGTCATTGCTGAAGACAATTTCATGCGCTTGCAAGAAGGGTTGTGCCGGAGCGTGTTCTTGCCGCAAAGCAGGCCTAAAATGCTCTTCAATCTGCAAACACTGTTGTGGCCAGCAATGTGAGAACGTCACGCTACCAATCGCTTACAACGACGACGACGATGAAGATAAATCAGACTTGTTTTTTGAGCCTGAAGAACGAGAGATGGATAAAACGTTCACACGGTCATCCCTAGAAGAACAAGGTCCGTCCAAACGGTTAAAAAAACAGAACTAGTAGTTTAATTTGAAAAACAAACAGTAAATGTTAATGTAATTGCAACCTACTTTATCATTAACATTCAATAAACACATTTATAAATGATTTGCCTCACTATTTTTGTCCTTTAAAAAAGAATGACTCCTTAGAATATATTCGTTGAATTGTAGAAATTATTTAAGTGATATCGTAAGCATCATATCACAATTCAAACTTTTTTAGTATCTTTTTAAAGATTCAGACGTTTGGAAAGGACTAAAACCATTTTTTGACAAAACTGCTTTTTTAACATGGTTATTTATTATGGTGATAATTTTACGCGAAATTAAATAATGGTATTTAATCTGTTAATTATTAACTTACTTGTAAAGATGGCCATTATGAATTCAATGTGAGAAACAAATTCACCAAATTATAATGGTCCCGGTCCAAAGTTTTGGTTATGAATTAAATTAACTAATACCTCATATATTTTTTGAATAGGAACTTTTCTGCCAAGTTAGAACTAAATCGGATAAGAAATACGGAAATTAGATAGTAAAAACCGTGAAAAAAGACAACATACTGTGTTTAGCAAATTACAATTTCCTTAATATCTCGGGAACTATTTACGCTAGAAATGTGTGGGAGGGCTCAACATTTTTGTTTTTTATAATCTATCAATTGCCTCGCATACATTATATATTTAGTGCATATTTCACCCTTTTAAGCCAAAAAATTTTGAAAGTTATTAGCCTGCAAAAAGTTCTCCCGACATTTTTCGTGTTACCATTTTTGATATTTTCTTCCTAATACACATATAAACAAGTTCCAAAAATAAAATTTACTACTCCACCGTTTGCAAGATTCAACCCCTCTACTGGCCTATTAGGGATTATGAGATTTGAGAAATGTCAGATATGAAATGAAAAATAAAGAATATTTAAAAAGTAAAAAATCTAGAAATTTCATTACCGTTTCAGCATATTTGTTTTTTCTTGAATAGATAAAAGAAGAAAAATATGTACCCGTAAAATCTAAACTAAATAAAAAAAAATCTTCCAAAATAATCTACTTCAATAAATTCATGCACAATAAAAACGACAGAAATATCCCCAACCGACCGACGATTCTTTACATCCGAACTATCGTATTATTCATTTTAATTGATATACTTTTAACAAGCGTATCATTATGACTATTATACCGGGGATGATAGATCGATTGAAGTGCGCACCTTTACGATCGATCCTACTGATTATTGTCGATTCCCATTGTCGACACCAGACGCAACAAAAGCCCGATGACAAATCAGTTTCTATTCGTGTGATTGATGGTCCGGAATGGCAAAAATAAATTCTTGAACGGTGGATGATGTGAAACGTTATGGAGAAATGCGCAATATGTGTGAGTTTTATAAAAATAGGTTGTTTGGTCTCTTTTTTATACAGCTATACTTTAACCCCCTATTATTTATATTAATATACCAGATACAAAAAAGTTTTAAATAAAAATTGTAGGAACGCATTGAAAAATTCGGCATAGGCATAGGAAAATGATACTAACGAAAAGTTGACGTTTAGTGTGTGTAGACTTTTACGCACGTTGTCAATAGCAACAAGGTAAATAAGTAAACTGAAAAGACATGGCCAACTGCTTTTCTATTGAAGACACTTTTTGCACATTTAAAATTGTAATCAATAGACATATTGGACCATTTTAAGTTATTGGATGAAATACGTTTATAACTTTATACAATGGTAATCAAAGAAAAAGGACGTACTTGAAAATTTCAAAAGTTAAAAAAAAATTGAAAAGAAAATAACTGTATAAAAGCCGTGAGAACCGACAGAATAAATCGATGATAGAAGAGCAAATATTTGTCGACATATGTTTCGCGAAATCCCCGAAGTATCTGCAAATATTTGAGACACGCTTTTAAAGGTATAATATTACAAATGGATCACTAAACGATAGACTCATCAATCCCCAATCTCTGGAAACTATGAAAAGAGAACGATAAATACTTATCCATTCTGTTAAATTGGATCTTATCAGGTTTCTATGTTGCGAAATCTTCGGTTATTCGAGATGCAACATTAAAGTATCTTCTCGTGGAAGTACTTTTATTAGACATTATTTTACAAGGTGGTATTTATAATCATCATTCAAACTTTTTTTTGAACAAAACCGAATTTATTATGATACTTTCAATAATTTTATTGATAGTATTGGGAATATTAAATAAAGAATTCCATTTTAATAAAATCAGACCTAGATGGCCAATGGTTTTTTTTAAATATGCCCCTAGTCACCGATTTGAAGATTAATTATTCAAATACTCTGGCACTCTGAGATTATTGTAAAGACCGCAACCATCTGGATAAAACCAGCAGTTTCTTATCACCAGCTAAATTATTTAGAGACTACTGCATGTTATTTTACAAAATGTTTGAGTAGATCTTTGAATGTAATGCCCCGTTTTGAAGAATCCAATAGTCCAATAGTTCTCCTGCCACGTGTTGAACACCACACATTGAACTCAAATATGTGTTGGAACCTAAAATACTTCTTCCATTCTTTACTCTGCTCTATACAGGGTGCGGCAGATAAACGGTCAATTAGAAATATCTCGAGAACTAAAGGTATCTGAATTATGAAAATTGGCATGAAGGGGTTTTGAATAATGAGCTATTTAATGAAAATATTGCCGTCACCATTCTACTTCCGGTTATACGGGAAGTTGCACATAACTTTGTAAAAGTTGAAAAAAAGGAATTACGCGAAGATTGTCGATTCCGTTTTTATTCCAATTTTGACAGCACCCTGTATAATAAAAAAGGTAACTTCACAGTGTAAACGATAAAGCGGTATGTGATAAATAGTTCCTAAGAAATTTAAACTTTTATTCAAATTACATTAGAGGATATTGAATTTTATGTACATGGTAAAAAAGTGTAATTTTCATATAAAAAACATTACAACCCAAAAACGGTTCAAAATAGGTATAGGGAACTATTAACAAAAAATGTTCAGAATAACGTAAATATTTCTAAAATTGAAAAATATACAGGGTCTTTCATTAAAAATTACAAAGTTATGTGCAACTTCCGGTATAACCGGAAGTAGAATGGTGACGGCAATATTTTCATTAAATAGCTCATTATTCAAAACCCCTTCATGCCAATTTTCATAATTCAGATACCTTTAGTTCTCGAGATATTTCTAATTGACCGTTTATCTGCCGCACCCTGTATATACAGTGTATTTCTATGTTAATGACGCTTTGCCTGGAGATAGGTACCTCTCGTAAAATTAGACAAAATAACTTAAGAAATGACAGGTCAAACTTATCAACCTTTCAAAATACTGTGAACTTAAACCCTCTGTATATCGAAAAGTTCTAAGCGTCTTTAAAAAACACCCAGTATATAATGATATGTATAACTCCAATGGCTAGCCTAAACTGATTGATCTAGAAACAAAATTTGAGTTGTATTTCCTTTTGAGACATAGACATCCATTATTTAGAAATTTCAAGTTCAAAATAAAAACTTGCACCTTCCTTCCCTCTGAGTGAGAGATTAAATTTCTCCAACTGTGTAAAAATATGAAAATATTACATTACATTGATAATTTATACATTAAAGTATCCCGTGCACATCTAAACTGTGTAGCAAACATATTGCCAATATATTTTAAAAGCTTCTTCCGACCATTCTTCCAGATAAATCCGCACCTAAGCGAGCTGAGAAGTGAGGAGAGGAAACAAAACGTAAACACAAACACAACAAGCAATATAATAGAAAAACGAAGCCAATATAATAGGAAAACGACAGAAAAATATAAACTTCCCCCGCTTATAGAGAAAGTGTTTCCCAGATTACATTTTTGTCGGCAAATGTCCGAGCGCAAGTGCATTTGACGGTGTTATTTTTCACTTTGATATTTTGACAGGGGTGTAAAAGTGACCAAAGGAAATACTCCCTTTTATATATCGTTTTTCGCTTTTGCGTCGGTCGGTGTCGGTTCAAACACCAACGTTTTCAAACGAATAATAAACACGCTGGATTTCATACGTTCATGTTTCCATCTACATTTTTATACCTTCAGAGAGGAAATATTTGTAGAAACAAGATTGGCAGATCTAACTCTGTTAGATTTTGTGTTATGGAATTGCCTAAATGGTTTTTTAATTATTCTTTTTTATTTTTAGTTATTTAAGGAGTTGAAATCTATAATAATTACTAAAAAAATCTTGTTTATGTAATTTTGCTTTTATTTTATTTGTTTAATTAGGGAGGAAAGTGTCACTTTTCCTTCCGCAAGCAAACACAAAGGAAGGAAAAGACACTTTACTCCAGTCTCCAGTGTAAAACAAGATTTTTTCTAACACCTCCAGCATAAAACCACCAATTATTTTCAGGACGTTTCATATTAAACATTTTGACAGTAATTTTGCCGTCTATATCCATTTGATACTGAATTTAATAAATTTATATATAAATATGGACGAATGGTAACTTTCCTCCCTAGGGAGGATACGTTTATATATAAATATGGATGAATAGGGAGGAAAAGTGCCACTTTCAACCCTATACGTAGGGAGGAAAAATCGACTTTCAAAGGAAAACGCATTTTTTAGCGTAAATAGGTAAGAAGGGTTGGGAAATCTCTGGAAATAATATTTTTTATTATTATTATTTAAGAACTAATCTAGTCGTGCGGGACTAATCTATAGCCACCCTACAAAATGTTTACCTAAGTGGTCCCAATGGTCTATGGTATCAATTTATACGTACATTGATCACACAACACCTACTCTGCTTTCACTTTCACTTAACTGCACAAGTCGAGTGGCTTCGTTCTTTGCTGTCTTCTTAGTACATTTCTCTTCAGAAGTTGGCTTACTTCTGCATTCTTGTGATGTTGGAGTCGCTGTTGATGACTTATGGCTAATCTATTGATTTCTTCTCTCACGGAATCTATTTGTAAGTCGCGGTGGAGATCATCATTTCTGATATACCATGGAGCGTCTGCTATGTCTCTGAGGACTTTGTTTTGAAATGTTTGTATTTCTTTGATTGATGATTTACTTGTACATCCCCTTAACTGAAGTACATAGGACCAAATTGGTCTTAGGATTTGTTTATAGAGTAGAACCTTATTATGAATAGATAACTTTGATTTCCTTCCTATTAACCAGTACATTCTTTTATATTTAATTGTTAGCTCTTTCTCTTTCTCTTTAACGTGCTTTTTTCACTTCAGCTTTACGTCTAAGGTCATCCCTAAATACTTTGCGGTATTGACCTGGGGTATGATTTTATTGTTAATTTTTATTTGAATATACATATTGTATTTTGTTTTATTTGTAAAGTTTATGTGCATAGATTTTGTCTCATTTATCTGTATTCCCCGCTTTTTAGTCCAGAAGCTAAATCTATTTACTGCCCTTTGTAATATAGTTGCTGCTTCGTTGTTAGTAGCACTAGTTGCTAATATCGAGGTGTCATCAGCAAATGTTGCTAGGGTCGTTTCTTCTACTTGTGGTATGTTACAAGTATACAATAGGGGTGTAAAGTTAGCTCGCCTCCACGTGGTGCACCCTGGGTGACGCTAAAGAGCTAACAAACTTAGCAGCCGGACAATATTTTGATCTCCCGGCTAAATCACATGATGCCTGACGCGACATTTAATCCAACCGGTCCTCCTCAAGACCTATCGACAAGAAATCTTGGACCAAGCCTCAAGATCTGCCAACTAAATATATATTTTATGTATTTTATGACATGTGAAGCCATACGATAAATACACTACCTTGTGGAACGCCGGCCTTGATGTCTTTGAGTAACGAATATGCATCTTCATGTTTCACTCGGAACAGTCTTCCTGTTATATATGACTCTAATATTTGTACATATTCAGGTGGAAATACTTTCTGGATTTTGAGGACAGGGCCTTTCTCAAATGCCTGGGCAATGTCTAAAAAGATAGCAGAGCATGTGTTCTTTTCTTCATAGGCTTTTTCGATAAAGTCTGTAATTCTATGGCACTGATCTATTGTAGAGTGTGACTCACGGAATCTGAATTGATGGTTGGGCATTACCTCATTTCTTTCTATGATAGGCTTAAGTCGTTTTAGTAGTATTTTTTTAAACAGTTTAGATATTATAGGTAACACTGATATTGGACGATATGAATTTACATTCTGTTCTGGTTTTCTAGGTTTTAATATCATTACTACCTCTGCCATTTTCCATATGTCTGGAACATGTTTGAGCCGGAATGCAGATTTCACTAGATTAGTGATTTGTACTATACCTTTTCTTGGTAGTCGTTTTAGGATCAGCCCAGTTATCAAGTCATATCATGGGACTTTTTTCGCATTAATGTTATATTTGATTTCTTTTGCTATTTCTTTCGGGGTAGTTAGTGGTATTTTCTGGGATGGTATTTCTTGATTATCTGTATCTTCATTAAGGTGATTCTTATTTGGTTTGAATATTTCCTCTAAGTATTCCGCAATGACTTTTTTTCCAGTTTCCTCTTGCGCTTCTAATCGGTGGGCAATGTTTTGAAGTTTGTTGTAGGGTTTCCGTAGCTTTCCACAGCGAGTATTCAGTTTCTTGGAAACAATAATCACGTTAAATACGCCCATGAAAATATATAGGAAATTGGGAATTTGAAAAATACATTTGTCTATAATCTAAGTAGCCTTTTTCATGAGAATTTTTACAAGAGATTAAAAATTAAAAATCCACAAAAAAGACTCATCTTAGATGATAAATTGACTGGCATTACAGAAATTACAAAAAATGTGGAAAAGGGTAGAGAAAGTGTGGGGAAATATGAAAAAAAATTCGTTTTGACATTTGCCAATTTGTAGGATTTAGAAGCGTTAGAAAATCTTTCGCCCACTCGGAAAACAGATATCTAACACCTTTCATTTGACGGTTTAACGATTATTCCAAATGAATATGGCGGCACAACCAATTAAAGAGATTCGACTTCTATAAAAATCCGATTCCGAACAATCCAAAAGTCGTAATGCAAAAAAGCAAAAAATAAAACTCGAATAGGGTCGTTTTATAAAGAAAAAACGAAGTAAACCGCTCCCTCCCACCGAGGCGCGCCGTCAGCGTCGCTTAAGTCGTCGTATTTTTAAGTTAATTGGTTCTGAAAAGAACTTTTCCACTCACCGATTTTTCCGCAGTTTATGTCAAGATAATTAAATTTTTAAACTGTTTTTCACCCGGCCCAGAGGCCTGTCATTTTCTTTTCACTCTTTTCATTATTTCGATCCGTCTCGTCCTGCCCCGCCTGTTACCTAAAAATCAACGGCGTCCGTATCGGAGGGTTAATATGACAAAATAAAAAAACTGTGGAAATCAAGTATTGACCCCCTCCTACAAATCAATTTCATTTATCTGACGAAAATGTAAATAAACTCGGTATTGTATCTTTCTTTTATGTATTTTTTCTCTGTTCATATTTTATTTATTTTTCTCTATATTTCATTATTTTAACTTTGTCCTTTTCACTTTTTTTAAATAAACATTTTGTTTATAGGTAGTCGAACTGACTTTGGTGCTGTAATTATATTAAACTAAGATCTTTTTTAGTGTTGCAGAAGGACATTTATTTTAAGATGTTATTTAAAACAATTTTCAATGAAAAACATTTAAATATAGTTCATAATAATGGTAAAGAGCAGTGGTAAGCTTGTTTCATTTGTTTAAAACTTCTTGGTTAAAAAAATAAAGGATCATTCAAAATAGACAATGTTAGGCCGTTTTTGGCCAACATTTACATTTAAAAAACTGTAGTCGGAATTCAGAAATTATATAGGGTGTTCTATTTAAAAATAAAAAGTTAGTATTCGTGTCTCAGAAACTATAAACTCGACAACATCCTCAATATGACAATTGAGTTCGTCATCAACCTCAGACAAGAGACATCGCGCCTAAATTGTGTACTTCATTGAAAAAAATTATGAACGATTTTCTAAAATCCAAAATTTCTTTGAAATTGTTCTCGATTTTCTTTTAATCAAATTTTCAGAGGTACCCTTTAGAAAAAAGGTAACTACGCCCTTGCTACAAATCTTAATCATTCTCCGCGTTTTCCTTCTTTTCTAACAAAGATGATTAAACGTGGAGAAAAATTAAATGTTCCTTCAACTTGGAAAACTCGAGTTTTATCATGAAAAAATGCCATCAAGTGCAATAATAATAGTTTTGGTTGTGTGTTTATTAATTTAAGAAGGTTAATAATTTTACCCAACAACAACAGAGAATCTAACTCAACTATAGATGTTTATATTCATATTTTCACATTAAAAAACTGTTGTTTAAGGAAGTAAATTCTTTACAACAAGCAATTTTTCAGCACCTAAAATAATTCAAATTAGAGCAAAATAATTTTTTTCTAAATACAGAGTGACCCAGGGGTACGTGCATGCTCCATAACTTTTTTTCTATTCAAGCTATCGGTTTGATTTTTTTTTAAACGATAAGACCGACAAAGGGGCACATTCTAAAAATATTTCTATTTATATACAGGATGTCCCAAATAAGATACACAACTAAGTTCTGATTTTTTAAATGGCAACCCCCATTTTTGTTACATTTTTAGATTCGCCATTAAATTGTCGATATAACGCACCTGGGTTTCTTAAAATTATCTGCAATAGTTTTTGACTTTATGTGTCAAAATAGCGTCGTGCAGAGATCCACAAAAAAATTCAGAACTTCAGAACTGTTCAAGATAACTTAATCAACTTTTTTCCAGTCGATTCCTTAAGCTTCAGCGCATCTTCTGAGTTGTAGGCGAATTCGGAGTCGACGTTCTACCGCCTACTACGATTTTTTGAAAATTACAAATTACAAATAGCAATAACTCGACTTTTTCAAATACATCACCCTATATTTTATTACATCATTGCATGGCATTTTTTAAGAGCTTTTTGCTGATATAGGATTTGTTGGGTCTATTTTGTAAAATTTGCGAGATTTATTGCAAAATAAGAAATGTTGACGGTTTATTCGAGAAAAAAAAGGAATCGAGTGGGCCGCTGTCTTAAAATTTGACACATCCATATACTTTCAATAATTGTATGCGTCTAATTAAAACAAAAAAGGAATCGAGTAGACCGCTGTCTTAACATTTGACACATCCATATACTTTCAATAATTGTACGCATCTAATTATTAATCATGAGTTTTACTCGCGAGGAATTAGTGAATATGGTCTACTGTATTGGCGAAGCTGACAGAAATCCTTTATTAGCAAGCAGAATCTACCTGCAAAAATATCCAGAAGCAAGAACTCCACGGGTGTCTTCATTCCTAAAGTTGAGAGATCGGTTTGAACTCACTGGTAGTGTATCTTATACCAAAAAGGAAATTGTTCTTTGACAATGTGCTGCATGGTGAAAGGTATTTACAGTTTCTTCGCGAATATCTTCCCAATATTTAAGAGGAAGTGGATTTGAATACCAGAGGGACAATGTGGTTTCAACACGATGGTGCTTCAGTGCATAACCATAGGATGGTGCGAGAATTTTTAGATAATTCCTACCCTAATCGTTGGATAGGGAGAGGTACTATTCCATGGCTCGCGCGATCTCCAGACCTTACTCCTATAGATTTTTTTCTTTGGGGGTACGTGAAGGAAACTGTTTTCAGAGATCGTCCAACAACTGCAGATGATATGAAAAACAGGATCTCGGAAGCCTTCCGTTCATTTGATGGAGCAATGCTTGCTAGAGTTCGGGACTAATTTACTAGAAGACTAGCAGTTTGCGTGGAACATGATGGTGACCTATTCGAGCATTTGTTATAAATCAAAAATATTTATATTGTATCCTATTAATCATTCTTTCATGTTCTTGTAAATATTATAAAAATTGTTTACTTTGTAATGTATTTCTGTTTCTATTACAATTTCCTTTTGTTGAAACATATTCTTTTCAAAATAATATGAATGTGTCAAACAGTGGCCTACTCGATTCTTTTTTTCTTTTAATTAGACGCGTACAATTATTGAAAGTTTATGGATGTGTCAAATTTTAAGACAGCGGCCTACTCGATTCCTTTTTTTTTCTCGAATAAACCGTCAACATTTCTTATTTTGCAATAAATCTCGCAAATTTTACAAAATAGACCCAACAAACCCTATATCAGCAAAAAGCTCTTAAAAATTCCATGCAATGATGTAATAAAATATAGGGTGATGCGTTTGAAAAAGTCGAGTAGGCGGTAGAACGTCGACTCCGAATTCGCCTACAACTCAGAAGATGCGCTGAAGCTTAAGGAATCGACTGGAAAAAAGTTGATTAAGTTATCTTGAACAGTTCTGAAGTTCTGAATTTTTTTTTCGATCTCTGCACGACGCTATTTTGACACATAAATTGACATAAGTCAAAAACTATTGCAGGTAAGTCTAAGAAACCCAGGTGCGTTATATCGACAATTTAATGGCGAATCTAAAAATGTAACAAAAATGCGGGGTTGCCATTTAAAAAACCAGAACTTAGTTGTGTATCTTATTTGGGACATCCTGTATATAAATAGAAATATTTTTAGAATGTGCCCCATTATCGGTCTTATCGTTTAAAAAAAATCAAACCGATAGCTTGGATAGAAAAAAGTTATGGGGCATGCACGTACCCCTGGGTCACCCTGTATATTTAGAAATATCTTTCAAAAATAAATAACTATGTGTAGTTATTTTTAACACGTTAAACGCCATGAGGTATAATGTGCGTGTGGCTTCTTTTTTTAATTATTGGCCTAAGTTGTGTCGAATTGCTGTGATATTTTAAATGCAAAAAGAAAACCTTTAAGTGTTAAGAAATGAAACGCCAGACTTTGACTTCAGAAGTGCTTTTATTATTTAAAATAAACACAAAAATGGATAATGGAAAACACACAAGTCATGCATAGCCGTAATATGAGTTACCCATTAAGTTATTGTAACAATCTGAAAAAATAATAAATTAGTTGTTAATTTTTTTATAGCTTCAAATTATATTTTTTTTGTAGATTCTTAAACAAACATTTTAGAATAAGATTTTTTTTAACTTTGTATACCAAAATGAATGTTTTTTATCTATCAGAAATCAGAAATCCGATAACTAAATAATTATAGAAAATAACAAAACAAACTTGAAACATGTATACCAAATTTTACTAAAAATTAACATATAAATTTTATCTAATGGTAGATGTCTACACAACTGTCTATCCTTAAGAATCAAATAACTCACTAATTTTTCATCTAAACTTCAACATATTATACATTTTCGGAAAGGGAAAGAGTTCACCTTTCAGATAGAATAAAAATATATAGGGTGTGTCGTTAAAAAGGCCGTTTTTTTAAAACACCCTATATAAGATTTTACTAAATAAACATTTATACTGAAAAAACTTTATATAAAAAGAAACTGTTCAGTGAAAACCGCACCTCCCTATCGTTTCTGAGTTCCAAGATATTTGCAGTTAAAATGGGACAGAAACTTCTGGGACACCCGGTATAACAAATGCTTTTGCATCTGACCATTTTTGAGAACTTTAATGTCGAAAACATATTTTGGCCCACTGTGCAAAGATTCAATAACCAACTTAACTGGATATCCTAATAGGGGTAAATGGCGTAAAATTTCTATATTCGTTAACTTTCTTTAATATGAATTTACATTTTAATTTCTATAACCCATATTAGATTTGAATACAGGTTGACCACTCTACCTGGCCCATAGCTTCCTTTTCTGATCTCTTGTGAGATTCACAAACGTTACTAATTAAAATTTTGTCTTATTAGTGCCACTCGGTGTAGCGGGTATATAACAGTGCATACTCGTGCTTCTGGTATATTAAATAAATACTAAAAGGATATAATAAAATTAAAAATTTGAATTAAAAGAATAACGAAATCATTTAAGTTTAACTCCAAAATTAAAATTTAAATATGTAAAATAATAATAATAATTGGTTGGAGCGCCTATGATTTACTGCTTTAAAAACGTTACAATCTCCTGATAGCGAACAGAGTATAGTTCGCCGGCTACAGGTTATAATAGTCTTGGAGCAAAGCCACTTTTATTTATTATTACTAAAGTAAAAAACGTCAGTTCCCTTATGCCATTTACTTAAAAATTTAATTTTTTTGTTTCACAGCGACAAGCAGGATATTGATGTAAGAGTAATGTAATCCTTCGGTCCTTTTTCGTAGAACAGACAATAATCGGATTGTTTTTTATTTAAAAGATGCGGTTTTGGTTTGAATAAATAATACGTACGTTTGCAATATATCTCTCCTCCGTTTTCGTAGACGTTTTTGATGTCTAACAGTTTGTGACAACAGACGCAAGAAAAACAACTGGTATGGTACGAGCCACTAGATACGCAAATCTTTTCTGCAGCGTACACCTTAAAAACCAATCAAAACAATTAAATATAGCCTATTTTAACTTTAAAACGCGCGTTTTCAATAGGTTTAAAGACGCTAATGCGAAGAAGAGAGTGACATTTTGACTAGAATCAGTCAAATAAAAACTTTGCAACACACATTGCAAATTGAGTGTATGCAACAGACTGTGTGCTAACTAGAATAAACCGCATGTATCTCCAGTACCTTGGGCATATAGCTAGAAGATCAGGAACAATGGAACGACTAATCATAGAAGGCAGATCTCCAACTAGATGGGTAGACCAAACAAAACCCTTAATAAATATGAGACTGCTAAAGGGATTGCACAAGATAGGCAAGCATGTAATCAACTGCTGAATCAAATATAAATGGTGTCACTACATCCTTTGGAGGATAATGGAAAGAGGAGGAACATTGTATGCAACACCCAATACATCGGGAATCATTGCTTTGTAGTCTCAAAAAAATTACTTTTAAAGTATCGCGAATTATTTATTAAATTTCTTACCTTACACCCGCACCTTACACAAACTGCTGTACATTCGGATTTTATCTGATTCATTTTACAATCGCAAGGACTAGGTTTTCCACAGGCACAGTACTTTTTCGTCTTATCACACCTACAACTCTTTCCATGCTTTTCATAACGACATGAATAATTTTTAGTCGCATGGGGACAACACGAACATTGATTAGTTGGAGGACATTCCTTGCAATTTCGGGGACAATCTTTGCAGCTACGGGGACATTCATCGCAGCTAATAGGACGTTCTTTGCAGCTAAGAGGACGTTCTTTGCAGATGCGAAAACGTTCTTTGCAACCTCGAACACATTCTTTACAGCTGCGAGGACATTCTGTACAGATGCGAGGACATTCTTTACAGCTAGGGGGACATTCTTTACAGGTTTCGTTGCAACATTTGCAACATAGACGTTCTTGAATGCAGGGTGGGCATTCTGGATGATGGGGACGTTCGACTGGACAACAAGGGCGATCGCAATGGGAACGTTCTGTTTGCTGGGAACATTCATGGTGATGAGAAAATAAGGAACGGGGGGAATGCTGGGGACGCTCTGGGCATTCATTGTTCTCGCAAGCCTCAGAACAACGATGACAGCAACATGGGGATTTTATGCGAGGAGAACAACACCTTAAAGCAAAAAAATAACCAAAATTAGGTCAAACAGTTTTGTGTTTTTTATCTGTTAAAAAAAAATCAAACACTAAATTTTATGTAAAAATTTTAATCGGTATAAAAAATTGTAAATATTTATAAATCAAACAACATATCTTCTTAACGGACGGTATTATCTGTATGTCTAAACCAAAATAAATAATGGTGGCCTTTTTGAATTCGTATCTCACTCACTCCTAAAAATATATTAGAATAAAATAAATTTATAATTATATTCACAGAATTTTATTTTTCTTATTTTTTTTTTAAAGTTGCCTTCAAATTAAATTTAAATTAATTTTTTCCTGAAAATTTAAGGAATTTTCTACTTTGTTTTATTTATATTGTACATAATTTGAAGTTTTTAAAATACAAGCAATTTTATAAAAAAAAAACACTTATAGGAAAACATAAAAATTCTAAAGGAAACGACAAAAATAATAAAAGTGCAGGACGATTTTAATGAACGAGATGTGGGAAGTAAAAATTTGGATTTTCAGTTGCATTTAAGACCTAAATATTATAAAATTAATTGAAGTAGACGTTTAAAAGTTAGAGACGTTAGTGATGTGTACAGGGTGGCCAAATAAGAATGAATAAGAATGCGAGGTACTCTATCTGGGAAACTATCAATCGTAGAGGCTTGCGGAAAAAAAAGTTATTACTAAAACGGCCAAGAGAAAAATCTGGAAAATATTTTCAAGTTTCTGAAATGGCCGCTAGGAGGCGTAACTGCAATCTTGAATCTAAGAAAGTGATGTTTCTGTGAATTCCGCTATATTAACCTAACAAAAAAATATCTGATCTTTAAAGTAGAGGATAATCTGAATCTTTTTTGTTTGACAATTTTTGCTGTATCTCTAAAAATAAAGTGATGGGGGTATTCAAAGGTTTCAGTACAAAACACACGGTATAATCGAAACAGCTGAGCCGATTTTAACAAACTTGGGCTAGTTGAAAAGAACTATTATTGAGCTAAAATGTTATAATATTTGAAGTTTTGTTAGTTTCACATGTCGCCGCTAGAGGGATTTTTTCGACATTTCGACAGAAATGGTTAATTT
Organism: Crepidodera aurea; assembly: GCA_949320105.2. Classification (NCBI taxonomy): domain Eukaryota; kingdom Metazoa; phylum Arthropoda; class Insecta; order Coleoptera; family Chrysomelidae; genus Crepidodera; species Crepidodera aurea. The sequence goes on along the minus strand of OX439474.1, from coordinate 18,342,826 downwards.
TCTCAAAAAAATTAAATGCATTGGTATGATTTCTTTTTCATGAAAAAGTAGCTAAATATTGCCTAAACAAGCTCGCGAAAACCGCATCTCGATATCTTGTTCCTAACCTAAAATTTAGGCCAAAGAAAATCTTATACGGAAGGTTGAGTCTGAAAATCAAGACAAGTTAAGTCTGGTGATCGCGCAGGCCATGGAAATAGACTTCCTGTTCCAATCCACCGGTGTTGTAATACTGCATTAATATACTCTCGCACAATAATAGCATAATGTGCTTGGCAACCATCCAACTGCAAAAACAAGTTTTGACGTGTAATTTATTGGCCAAAAAGTCAAGAAAGATATTGCCGCTTAGGGATTGCTCGAAAAAATATGACCCAATAATTCGGCCTCCCAGTATGCCACACCATACATTTAAACTCCAACGTCCTTGGTGCTGAACTTCACGCAACCAATGCGGAATTCACAGAAACATCACTTTCTTAGATTCAAGATTGCAGTTACGCCCTCTAGCGGCCATTTCAGAAACTTGAAATATTTTCCAGGTTTTTCTCTTGGTCGTTTTAGTAATAACTTTTTTCCGCAAGCCTCTACGATGGATAGTTTCCCAAATACAGTACCTCGTATTCTTATTTGGCCACCCTGTACAAATATTATCGAAAGATCGAATTTTAATACAACTATTTGTTTTCTATTTATACAAGGTGTCAAAGTCGAAATTTGTATTTTTAGTAAAAATGAGCCCTCACTATTTTAAAATTTATTGAGAAAGTTGGAAGAAAAACGTGTTGAACATGTAGAATTGTTTTCTTACCGGCAAAATTTCAATAGACCTTTAAATTTTTATTATCTTACGTAGTGTTGGAGAGGCGCTAAATTTGAAGGTGTCAATTGATTCACGATTTCGCGACAGGTACAAGAAACTTACCAACGGGCGAAAGTTCCTCAACTTCTGGAGGATTGTTGGGATCAAGTTTATGATCGAGATCGTATATCCACCAATAAACTTCATTCGTAGTGTCCTGAACGATTCCAGCTAGTTGGTAAATATACATCCCCCAATCGTACTGCATCGCTCCAAATTCATACATAGGATCTTGAAGAGCTGCCTTAACCATGACATCGTAAAAAGTGGAATTATTTTCAATAGGTACAGTTATGGTTTTTGATTTAGTAACTGGGTTATGGATCCAAATGGTGTAGGGTACCTTTACAGTTTTTAAGAACTTTTCTATGTGAAGAAAATGTACACTTTAAAAACTGATGCATTATTTAAAATGTTATTTTACTTACCTTCAGGTACTGAAACAACAACAACACAACACACTGTAGATACTAACAAAATTTTTAGTGTTGAAATCATTATAATAGACACTAGATATCAACTAATCCTTTTGTTCTCTTATATACTACCAAATAAGCCTCATATCTTTAATATTTAAAAGTCAAAACATATTTTTTTGATTATCTGGAGTATGATTATTAGCTAACTAATTGTATTTATAAATACTGAAACTAGATTGTATATACGTATGTACTTGACAAGATAACTTTTTGTTTGTTAATTATGTTTCATTTAATGAATCAAAAAATGAACAAAAACATGAGTTTGTAATTTATAATTTTTAGAAAAAGTACTTATTCCTGTTTTATAAGCTTGAATACGCGTCAGCTAATGATAACAAGGGAGACAAACGTTGCCTTTACAATATTTGAATGACCAAAAAAATAAAAGTGTCTTACCTTCTTGAAGGGGAAGGAAACCTAGGTTTGACTTCGCATTCATTACATCGATAATCTCGACATTTTCTACACGAACAACAAGGTTCTGATTTATCACAGGGAACGGGACAAGAAAGGAGAACAGGACACTCCGTACACTTATTACAAGAACAACTATTATACTTAGAACAACAATGATATCCCTGGGGGCTCCTCTGAGGACTCTCTTCTCTAGGACATCGGGCTCTAGTCGGCGAACATCTTTTCCTTGGAGGAGTAAGATTTCGAATTCTTATGGAGGGTTTGAAATTGGTGGTTTTTTGACAGTCTTGGTTGTCATTGTTTGAATGACGTTTTTGCGAGCTAAAATAAGGTAAATATTATTTTTCTTACTTCAACACCCAGACTATTTAAAGCAAGGCCGTAGCCAAAGAAATATTTGATTCCTGATGTTTTAAACTAAATATTTTTGCAAGCAATTGTTTATACAGGGTGGTCCTTAAGTAATTGTACATAGAAGTATGGTAGATTCCTCACTTTAAAATATTACGATTTGAACCAACTTGCTCCAATAAAATGTTGCTAATAAGGAATATACAGGGTGTTAAAGATTTTGGATATGTATACATAAAAATTTGGAACTGGGGGTTTTTGGGCACGAGAAATCAGAATATGTAATTTGTAGAGGGCGCTAGTTAGGCCACATTTGTGCCATAAATATGCGATAAACTTTTTTGCTCGTTAATTTAGCACTATTCTGGTAAAAGAATATTAAATCCACGTTATTTTAGTAGAAAAAAAGCATACTTGTTATTAACCTTAAAACTTAACGGTCTACGAGATAATGGCATTTTAGGGATCAGCTGCATGATTAGGCTGGTCGGCAAATTTTTTTTTCTGGCCTTGACACCATTCTTGCTGATTCTTATGTAAAATGACCTGCTAAATCCGAATATGACCTCGGTTTTCCCCCATCACCCTCCGTTTTCGAGGGGTGGCCCCCTACTTATTTTTATCATTTTTCCAAAAAAAAACGGTGGGTGATGACGAAAAACTGAGATCATATTTGGATTCAGGAGGTCATTTTACATAAGAATGAGCAGGAATAGTGTCAGGGCCAGAAATTTTTTTTTGCCGGCCAGTGTAATCGTGCAGCTGATCCCTAAAATGCGATTATCTCGTAAAACGTTAAGTTTTAAGGTTAATAACAAGTATGCTTTTTTTTCTACTAAAATAACGTGGCTTTAATATTCTTTTACAAGAATAGCGCTAACTAAAAGAGCAAAAGTGTATTGGACATTTATGGCACAAATGTGGCCTAACTAGCGCCCTCTACATATATATCCAAAAACGCTAAAATTATTGCAAAAAATAAATCTTTTAACCTTTAACCTTTAACACCCCGCATATTCCTTATTAGCAACATTTTATTAGAGCAAGTTGGTTCAAATCGTAATATTTTAAAGTGAGGAATCTACCATACAATTACTTAAGGACCACCCTGTATAAACATAAAAATCCACTCAATCCAAGTAATTTTTGATAAAAAACCTATTGGCAATATAAAAATTTATGACAAAAAGATGAAAAATGAAAAGGCGTGAAAATTTACGTCAAATCCTAAAACTTTTATATTTTTTCTTACGAAAATATATACAGGACCAATAATGTAACTAACAGTTTTTCGACTTTTCCAATTTGTTCACAGGAAAAATGAAAATCCCACAATAAAAGACGTATGAATGTAAAAACTCATATAAACGCGCTATTTTGCATGAAAAATTATCAAAAAAAAATTATAAAAATTCGAAAAAAGAGGAGGAAAAGTGAGAGAAAATGCAAAAAATATAAGAATATGTCTATAAAATTACTTCAAATGCAAAAATAGATGGTAAAATCGTTTAAATGAATTTAAGAGAATTAAAATAATTTTTTACAAGAAAACCAAAAATCTGATAATAAAAACTGACACAAAATGTTAATTTTAGATAATTGGCATTATCAAAATTGACACTTACAATTTTATAGGAATATAAAGATTATAATAAAGTTTTTTACTTGTACAGGGTATTTCTAAGTGATGCTTAAAATGTTTGACGAAATACCTCCTGTAAAATTGTATAAAATGATATGAGAATATAGGGATCCAACTTATAAAATTTTTAAATTACAAAATGGTCATTATCAAAATTTAAAAAATATATAGTGGGAAAAGTTGATTTTTTAACGTCTGATCCATATGTTTTTCAAGAAAAATTAAATTCTCGGTGTTCTAAGAAACCAATGAATGTCCGTACCAGTTCAAATCCCCTCAAAATAATTTAGTGCTACGCAACGGCGGCTCCAAGGGGGGGCATTCCGGCAAAATTTAATTTTTTTGAATTTTATTTGTAGATTCTAGGTCCATTTATATCCAAAAAAACTCACATTTCCAAGGGGGGGCATTCCGGCAAAATTTAATTTTTTTGAATTTTATTTGTAGATCTAGGTCCATTTTTTTTCGGTAATTTTCGCATTGTCAATCGTTTCTTATACAAAATTCTTTCTGCGTAAACCAAATTTTAATTTTTTTGAATTTTTTTTGTAGATTCTAGGTCCATTTATATCCTAAAACCTCACTTTTTCCCTCAAAAATGGCCTAAACATTTTTTTCGGTAATTTTGATATTGCCAATCGTTTCTTATACAAAATTTATGATGCGTAAACCAAATTTTAACTTTTTTGAATTTTTTTGTAGATTCTAGGTCCATTTATATCCTAAAAAACTCACTTTTTTCCCCAAAAATGGCCTAAACATTTTTTTTCGGTAATTTTGACATTGCCAATCGTTTCTTATACAAAATTCATTCTGCGTAAACCAAATTTTAATTTTTTCGATTTTTTTTTGTAGATTCTAGGTCCACTTATATCAACAAACTCAAAATATCAAAATATATATAACCCAAATCTCTGGGCTGGAGCCGCCCTTGGTGCTACGGCCTTGTTTTAAAATAAAATATTTCACCATAAGCGCTTAGACTTACGCATACCGATTTTTTTTCCTCATTCCTGATCTATTATAATAATTCGCTACTTCTCTGGGCATGGGAAACGCAAAACAGTAAGTTTTATTTTTCACATCTGGTATGCAACTGCAAGATTGAATATTTCTACTCAAATTGTGCTTCAATTCAGACGGAAAACATATATCGTACTTCTTGGAATAGTCAAACGATGGAGTTTTGCTCATATATTGACTTTCTCGTTTTATACAAATACAACTTGGAGAAGACACCACCCGGCAAGGTTTAAGTAAAGTCTCAAAATCTTCTACAACGATAGCATGACAACATTCGCAATATATTTCACCTTGAAATAGTTTCGCTGTACATTTATCTAGAACTTTATTACACCTACCTAAAATATAATGAATTTAATTACTGAAAATTTTTGAACAAGTTTAAATTTGTGACGTTCAAATTTCAAAATTTTGATTTAGTATTGTAGTGCTATCTATAGAAATTTGTTTAAAGTAACAATAAATAGTGAAGTTTATCTATTGAAAAATAGAGGGAACTTAATTTGAAAAATTTCTCAGCAGTCGTTTTATGTTAATCGTTTTAATTTAATTGAAAATAAGTTTAAGTTAACATTCGATCATGTTTTTAAATTGATCATTAAACTAAAAAAATATTTGTAAATATACACTCTTAAAAAATTCAATTTTATATTAGGAACAACTAGGGACATCTACTTGCCGGGTTCTAAAGTTTAATAAACGCTCATATAGATGTCTAAGTAATATCGGTCTTAGAGTTACCACTAGTGACCATGTTTTAGTCTAATTTATTTTTCGCATATGAAAGGTGGTGAAAGTTATTGATTATTATTTTTATAATTTCGCAATATTTTTAATTAGTGATTTAACAATGGATCCTTTCACCGAATTAATTCCAGATTAAGCAAAAGTAAATGAACTTACTACAGCGAAAACAGCATTTATGCCACACTTTATTCATTATGATTTGATCTTCTGCTTTGAATACTCCACATCCGCATCTTGCACAAGTCATTTTGATCATCGATAAAATATATTAATATCTAAACACGATAAAATTTTCTGGAAAACCATATCAAGACTAGAAATTTAGAAAAAAATTTGGCATAATTTAAAAGTCCCGCAACAACAGTCAAATTGAATCCGGAAGGCGACATCTGATGGTGAACTTGGTGTAACTACAGTGACAGTGAATTTTGTCATAACCATGAAATAATAAAACAATCTAAAGCAAAAGAGCTAGTTTTCCTGAAGATACTGTGATTTGTTGGAGTTTTTTGTGTTAAAGTGACCTACATAGGAGTTATTTTGGTAAATCTTTATTAAATAATAGTAATTTATTTTATGAAATGGTCATGGTGTGGGTGTTGTGTTCTTCACCTACAACACAAGTTTCAAGTTATTTATAGATTGTATTTATGATAAATGGGCAGAATTTATTTACTCTTCGTATTATTATTGTTTCACCAAGCAGAGTAATCACTTTCTTGTACAGTAGTTTTGCAAAAATCTCAGTTTTAGTTTTGTTTTTGTTCATGACTAGTGTCCCTACACACAATAATATTTTTCTTCATGAAACGTACGTATGCATGCTTGCACTAATTTTATAATTAATCACGGTGTTAATTTATGCTGTTTCTTATATTTACTGAATAAAGTGATGCGGTTTTTACATTTGAAACGTAATGACTTTTTTTTCTGCATATGATGAGTCATATTGACCTAAAAAAAACACCACATTTTGCGTGTACCAGTTGGTGTAGGATGTTAATGTTTTATTTATTGCTACTAAATTCTCGTTTTAGTTGATTTTTATTTCAACATTAGCCTTCATGTTGTAAATCTATTTTATAATGGGATGGGAAGCCAAAAATTGGCCAAAATCAAAATTTGTTTTTAAAAATAGTTTTTTGTGCAGTCATTTTTGCAAAAAATCATACTATTTGCTTATATTTATTAGTAGAGAGAGTTTTAAATTTTTTAATGTAAATAATTTTTAACATTTAAATTTATTATATATAATATGAATAGAACAAAACCTTTAAAACTGAGAAAGTTGCATTAAGTTTATTTACTAGATACAATAGAAATAAAGATTATCTTTTAATACTGAGTAAGTTGTATTGAGTAATTAATATTTCCAATTCACACATTTTATCTCTAAAAGCAATAGATTATAACACCAGATGTCTAGTTGAAAATTAATAATACAAATAAAACAGTTAAAATAATATAACTGATTGCATATGTTAAGTAATATAAATTTTAAGATCATAAAATTATAACAAGTTCAAACAAAAATTTAATTTGTTTCCTTTTATAGGAATTTAATGAAATAGTTTTGAAGATTCCAATCTCTAGACAATTAAAATATATATATTTTTATGAATGTATTTTATTTTTAATATTGTCTAGTAATTGTTTTTACACCCACAGTGCATTGTGCAAAATATGACTGTTCCTTTTATTTTCAGATCAATTATTTTGCAGTAATATGGCAAAAATCCAAAACTACAAAAGTCAAATTATAATACTGTACAAATCTCGCACTAGTAGGTGAAATAACTGAAAAAATGTAGTTTCTTAAGCTATTATCTGTTAGTCTTTATGAAATACGTAACAGAAACACTAAGACTGTATAAAAAAAGAAAAAGATTGATCCCAACGTCCTATTAGAGACAAATAATATTTAGGTAAGATATATTTTTGTGGAAAAGATGGCTACACAAGAGGACAAAAAGAAATTCTACTGTAGAGAGTGGGCTTTTCAAAAACTAGCGCATTGTTTGGATCAAAGACCAGTTTCAAAAACCTGTGGGGCTCTTCTACTAGGAGGTCCAGGATGTGGCAAAACAACTTTCTGCTCCGAACTCTGCTGGCCCTCGCAAGGACCCGCCAGCAGGCAACAGAGGGCCTTAAACAGACGCCTACTATGTTACCACTTCTTACAAGGACATAATGAAAAGAGCTTATCATTAAGTGAATTTGTAAGATCTCTGGTAACACAAATTTTAAATCATTCCACTGAAAGTCACAGGGAGCGTAGTATAAGACGTAGGATAGCTCAGGAAGCACAAAAATCAGAAGATGGTGGCAAAGGTTTAAGTCCTAAACTAGTTAAGAATATTTCCTACGAACAAAATTTATCCGAGAATTGCAGTTTACCTCAGGAAAGTCTGTACAGCAATATTTATTCAGACAGTTTACTGTCCCCTTCGTTAGAATCTAAAAAATCACATGAAACCCCTCCTATACCCAGTTTACCTGTTAATCCACGTACAGTTATAGCAGATGCATATTTGGAGAAGCTAAAATCGGATCCGGAAATACAGATAGCTCTTAGAGCTAAAAACATAGAGCTAAACCCTGATGACTGCCTTAAAAGAGCACTCCTGTTCCCTTTGCTCGAAATCGACCCTCCAAAAACTTCCCTCTTCATTCTAATAGACTCTATAGATGAACATTCGTTTGTATACTCAAACTCCACCCTTACTAGGTGCAAACCTAGAGAACGAAGTTCACAGAGTAAAACTATAGCTGAATTACTAGCCAATCATCACCATCTTTTTCCTCAGTGGTTACTATTAGTGTGTACGGCTAGAAAACAGTCGAAAAGTATCGCGAAAATGTTTACAGGTTTTAGGAAGTTAAGTTTAGACGATTTGAGGAAATCCCAAGTAGTGCGCGATGTGCAGCAATATATATTAGCTAGGTTAGATCAAGAAAATAGCTTACGGCAGCATATAAGCAGAGATACGGCTGAGATGCTGAATCAGCTGCACATAAAGAGCAACGGTTGCTTTTTGTATCTAGAAAAAGTATTAGATGGGGTATCTGATAGTTTTATAGTGTTAAGGGAAGTCAGGGAGATACCAGGCACTCTGAACGGACTGTATTTGTGGTTATGTCAGAGGTTATTTAACCGTAGACAGTTTGCTAAAGTACAACCCTTATTAAATGTTATTTTAGCAGCAAAATGCGCCTTGAACGACGTTCTGTTATATGATATAATCAAAGTATACAGTCCTAAAGTAACTACAGAAGATTTTAAAAAGAGGTACCATCTTTTGAGGAGGGTTGTTGTTGTTTCAAAAGGTGGTACGATAAGACTATTTCACCATTCGTTTGCTGAATGGTTATTAGATATTAAACATTGTACTCAGAAGTACTTGTGCAATATTTTCCACGGCCATTGTATACTATCAATGTATTATACATTACATGCAAAGGTTTTGAATAATCAAGAAATTTACGATTACGCTTTTCATTTGACACGGATGGAGCAATTTTTATCAGAAAAACCTAATCAAAAATGTCCCACACTTATGTGCAAATTATCGCAAGAGAAAAATAATACAGCCTCTCAAGGTGACAACAGTTTGGAGAAAACATCCACAGAAATCTACTCCGATCTAAAGGCGTTACAGGAACTATCGAAGACTTACGAAAAGGAACTCGACATGGAGAATTTAGAAACTAGTTTTGTAGAAACTGAAGTCAGTCAAAATAACCTAGATGACTGCCAATTCAATCTAGATCTTAGTTTAAATAAACTAGAACAACAATACGAAAATATTAATATTAAGAGTCCAGTTTCTGACAAAAATCCGATCTACGCGGAAATCAATAAAAGCAAAAAATCTAAAAAGGTATCAGATACTAAACAAGGTATCCAAAACAATTCATTACATAAAGATCAAGATCAAATTAAGAATGGGATAGATGTTCACACATTGACAGTTCTTTGGATGATTAACAGCGGGTGTGGTGTGGAGGAATGTTTGCTGGAGGGAAACGAGATGGCGGGTGTAAATTTTGGTGCTTTCCTGCCAACTGATCAGAAGGTTCTTAAGCTGCTTTTGGAGGCAGGAGCTGTGGAACAAGTTGATGCTGATGGTTGCGACTATGAGAGTCAGGTAAGTCGTTTTAACCTTATACGGGGTGATTCTTAAGTTGAAATTGTGAGATTTGTTTTTTGGCAGGTTAAAAATATCATTTTGACTTTATAAGAAATTTATATAATATCAACATATAAATGAGCCCCTTTTTTGTGCTCTGCAATTTTAATTTCTGTAAAAAATCCATGGCAAAATTATTTTTTTAAGGAATCTGTATATTTCATATAAATTTTTGAGACGAAAAATCACGTTTTTGGCTACGATTCTAGATAATGTAATTTTCCAGAAATAATTTTTTTTATATTCCACACTTCCATTTTCCCCTTTTCCCACTATTTTTGTTTGTAAATTTCCTATAGTTTCTTTTTGATCAATAAATAAAAGATTTTAGGAATTAATTTTTCACGTTTTTTTACACTATTATTTTTTTTGCATAAATGTTGGTCAATCTTTTTTCATATACAATTACCCCTTTGTGTGCATTTTTAACTTCTATTTTTAATTAAAAAATCCACTTTTAGACTATCGATCATGTATATTTTTTAAATTCACAATATAAATATTTTCTCCCTAAAAATTATTTTATCATTATTTCTAGATTCGATATATCAGACATTTTCAGAATTCTATAGCATTTTTCCACACTTTACTTCATTAGTTTTTTGAAATTTTCGAAAATGCCTCGATTTTTGAGCCAAAATTACCCTTACGTAAATTATTAATTTCGTACGAATGTAATGGGAAAATTTTCATTTTATTAAAAAAAATTGTTAAAAATTCTCCATTTAGACTAGCTAGCATATTTATATTTTTCAAATTAACAATTTCCTATTTATTTTTAACCAAAAAAAACTATTTTGGCAACGATGTAGGTTAGTGAAATTAAAATAACCGCAATTAAAAATTTTCGTCAGTATATCTGCACTTTACGTTGGTGTTAGAAAACCTTTATGTATGAGGGAGAAGTTGTTTGTCACATCAACAAAAAACACTTTCATCGCTGAAAATGTTTTTTATAAAATTATAAAAAAATTTTGATAATATATTTCGAGATAATTATTAAGAGAAAAAACGTCTTTAGATGTCATCAGTACCGTGAATGTTTATGAGCTTTTGAGAAGTAAATCAGAACGTCAATGGGTCTGTGTCTCTTTTACTTTTGACATATATTTAATTCATTTATATATACCCTCTGATCTCTGATCTTTTCCGCAAGCAAAAACGATGCCAGACTGCTAACCACGTATTCTTAATACTTAATAATATCTTATCGATTCTATGAACAGTTGCATCTGTATCTAAATAATTAATCAATATCTTTCTATAGATTGTAATTGTTGCAGAAATAAGAACTGAACACAGATAATTTCTTGAAATTATTAAATAATTCATATTGATTTAAAAACCAATATAGCTTAGAACATTTTATAGAAGATGACCGTAGACTTTAAAAAGTGCCATTGTTATAGGGAAAAGAAAAGAAAGGTATTTTCAGGAATTTAACTGACTCTCAATAAGACTCCCATGATTTAAAAGGAATTTGAGAAATGTTATTCGCTTGAGAGTGACACCTTTTTGCAGAAAGTATCTCACCTATTCGCTCTTCGATATTTATTGGTTCCTTTCTGCAAAAATCGGTCTCAAGAATTCTGATCCTCCCTGTACATTTAACATTTAAATTTTCTTTCCAAATAAAAATGATATATGAGGTTGACACCTACGGTTTATTGTGTTTGTATTATATTTAAATGACTTAACTTCGTTCTTCGTGATATTGATTTCGTATTTTGAATGTGTTGATTTTTAATTTCGTTTTACATAATTGATTTTTTTTTTTATTTTACCTCAAGGTTAAAGATCAACGCTTTTATCTTGGATGTGATTGTTATTGTAATGTATCAAAACCTGAAACCACAGGTTTTTAACCAGAGTAAGAAAAGATTTCTTTACTTTTGTCGATGTTTAAATTTTAGACAAAGAGATTGAGACTTCTTTTTTTAATTGCATTTATTATACAGGATGGCCCTCTGTTTTGTCTAGCCGATATCTCGAACCAACGAATTCTTAACTTTATTAGGATCCCTCATTTTCATTTAATGATAAACCCTTAAAGCTTACTAAGTATATGAACTACAGACAAGGATCAGGATTTATCGGTCTTGGTATAAAAAAAATACTGCAGAAAACAAGACAAAATGTGCCGGTATCGCCATTTGCATGTTTGCAAGGTTCATGAAATCTAAAACTAACCAGACAGTGAAATTATTAAAATAAATTAAATTTGCCGAAAAGAAAGTTTTGTCTATTTTTTTTTTCAACTTCCGCTTGCTTGTTATATTTATTTTGGAGATTTTGTGGAACAATTTAAATATATATTTCAATAAAATATAGGGACAATCGAATAATAAAATCAACAGTTTGATAAAAAAAAAAACTCTAAAGATGACCAATTAATTATTAATTTACTTCGATTAATTTTAAATAAAATGCAGCGGTGAGATCAATCAAATTCATTCATTTTAACAGACCCGAAATCTAATCTCGAGAAAATTTTATTTTTGAAGCTCGCTATACACACATCTTTGTAAAAACACGTGGTCAATTAAAGTGCAGTTTTATCTTAAGTAATCCACGTTGACTGCGACCTCAAAACTACTAAAACAAATTGCTGAAATGAAACCTTTGACCTAAAATTCTGCGATACAATTTGTCCTAGTTCGTTAAAAGTTTAATGAAATTATTTTAATTACTTAAAAGCTTCGAACGTTTTGTTTTTGGCATTAGAAAACATGATAATAGTGTAAGTAAAATTTAACAAATTAACGGGCTTAAAATTGTAAATTTAAGTGCCACATGGCGTTTACTTTATTTCCAATTCTCTCCTCGTCAGACCATATACAGGGTGTATATTTTTTCTAAATCGAACCCTTTCGAAATATTCGTCTAAAAAGAAAATTTTTGCCAAATTCATTTTTTCATATCTAGACAAAATATGCGTCAAATGCTACCTATCAAAAAACCCCTGTTGACAGCAAGTTGGAAAATATTCTATCGATCTCAACCCACTTTTTTTATTAAATAAAAATCTCCCTCGATAGATAATTCCGCTAAAGATAACTAGCACTACTTCCCGTTTGAATAGAGAATTTTACTATTTAGGTTTTATGAATAGTTTCTTTGATGAAACTCGAATTAATTTTCAAGACACTTGACTCATTCGTGATTTTGAAAGAGAGGTCAACGTTTCTCGACAAAAGTAAAAGTAGCTATTCCGTATCAATCGTCTGTATTGTCTGAATTAGAATAATTTAAAAATTACACCAAATATTATTAGTGTTTAATTTCAGATAATTAAACATCTAAACTCATATTCGTTATTCGTAAAACCGTAAAACCGACAACGCCGCACCAAATATGTTGACGAGCGGTGTGACAAAGGCGGGGCCGGCAAAAACAATTTTTTTCTCCATTTCATAATTGCGGCATCGGACGACCCGGAAGCGGCTCATCAAAGTTATTTTTTTTGCTCGATGCTAATTAGTGGGTCGTAAATTTAACCGTCGAATCTAGACTTGTTTACGCGGTATAAGTTAAAAAGAATCATTCGAATCTTTCTAGAACAAATTGCCGGCAAAAGGAAGGGATATATCTGAAACCGGTAAACGTCGTAAAATTTAAAATCAGTGTGTTTTCAGTTGCGTACCAGACTAGCCGCTCCATTGTCTAAAACAATGTATTCAGAAACTCCGTCAAGTGCGACGTATCGCAAGTTCCTTCATATAAGGGCTTGTTATTCATAATGCCTCCTAGTACGGCGAATAAAGTGTGTTTTCAGTTGCGTACCAGACTAGCCGCTCCATTGTCTAAAACAATGTATTCAGAAACTCCGTCAAGTGCGACGTATCGCAAGTTCCTTCATATAAGGGCTTGTTATTCATAATGCCTCCTAGTACGGCGAATAAAGTGTGTTTTCAGTTGCGTACCAGACTAGCCGCTCCATTGTCTAAAACAATGTATTCAGAAACTCCGTCAAGTGCGACGTATCGCAAGTTCCTTCATATAAGGGCTTGTTATTCATAATGCCTCCTAGTACGGCGAATAAAGTGTGTTTTCAGTCGCGTACCAGACTAGCCGCTCCATTGTCTAAAACAATGTATTCAGAAACTCCGTCAAGTGCGACGTATCGCAAGTTCCTTCATATAAGGGCTTGTTATTCATAATGCCTCCTAGTACGGCGAAAAGAGTGCGTTTCTAGCTGCTAACAGGCTAGGACCTCTCGCAGTGTCCAATTATCACTCATACAGTACACACACAAATTAATATTTTCTGAATGATGTGGTCATTTCGTTAAATCAACTTTAATACTTTGTTCTTGTTCACAATTACTAATTTAATGTAATTTTTGTTACGTTGTTGTTTTTTTGTTGTTCATTTATTTATTTGACGAGCTTTAATAAATGGTTAAATAAAAGTGTCCATTGGTTTTATTGGATGGAGTTGAGGAAGTAAACCTACAAAATACAGTCCACGAAATTCGAACACAGGGCTTAATCCAGAGCCCTCAACATGGTCCCATCGAACCGGATTCAATTAGCAAAACTTCGTTACTTCTCCAGAACCTCCATGGTCCAAACGATCCGGATTTAAACCAGAGATTCTTCAATGATCCTGAGCGACTCCAGAGATTCTTCAATGATCCTGAGCGATCCAGTTCAACTCTTCAACCTCATCGGTAGGCCTATGGTGGCTTAAAAACTTCCAGTCAACTTCAAACCTTCAAGCAACTCTTCACAGCAAGAAATTGTAAGGTATTTTTTTTGTAAAACTCATTCAAACTCGTTGTAACCACTTAAAAGCGGTCCGATAACAATCGTAGGCTTGTGGTAAATTAATGCACACATTTTTTTCTTTCGTTACATTTACGTATAAAAAACTTTCATTGTATTTTAAACTTACTAAATTCTCGGTGCATGCGCTAACTAGCCGGCCGTAGATATTTATTTACTTACTTACTGTAAACTATCAAACATTTATAAAAAAAAAAAAAACATTTCGTATTTATGTATTCTGCATAGTTATAGCTATAAAGCTCAGATACATGTATTTTTTCATTCTTTCTTAACATATAAAACATTGTCACATTTTATACATTTTTTCTGTAGGAATTTAAATTTATATAATTGTCGCATATTTTTAACCTATAATACATTGCATCTACTTGTATTTACGTACTTTTATCGTACACATTTTATGTTCTAACAGAAAGAACAAATTTTCACAAAATCAAAATCTACAATTCAAAAATGAACTCAATTTTCATATATACAAACATTTCTCTGTCAAAAATTGAAAAATTGTTCTCGCTACCAAATCTCTTCACAATCATTCAGAAAATATGCATTCGAATTTTTACATTTCGTGTAAACAGCACGAAAGTTTATTAAAAAATAACTAGGCTTTTAAAACGCCACCTTTCCAAGTTAAGAATCAACAATTCAACTCGTTCACTATACAAACACAATTTTAAAAAACTCGTATCGTTCGTAATTAAAACAAATTTTCGTACAAGAAAATCGCACTAATAATCAAATCGCATTTATTCTTAACTTACTTTTTTCCATTTGCCGACGGCAAAAAAATAATTCTCGCATTTCGCACATAGTTTCGCAACAAATCATTTCGTTAAACAAATTCGTAAAAAACCCCGTAGATATGGTTCTACGATTCTACAAATAAATCGCTAAACAATATTTAAAACTCAAATCATAAACATTCGCTATTTTTACAATCAAACTTTATTCTTAAAATTCACTTCGTTACCAATACAAAACAACAGCTGATCGTTGTTTCGAGATCTAATATCTCACTTAATAAATAAAAATCATTTTTTAACTTACAACTCAATACTATAAAAACATTTTACTATTTTTCTACTTTTTATACAAGGTGTTCTTCAAAAATAAGACACCTCCCTTTTATTCTAGAAACCAGCGCCGCATCAGAGGTACAAAAAGGCTGCATACCCTTATATTTTTATTCTCGTTCATAGGGAAAATTATCCCTTAGCAACAGGCTCTCCATAGCCAAACAATTTTCAATCTATCGTTCATTGCACATACTTTTCTATTTTTTCGTTTTGCACTCAAGAAGAAGTTCTTTATTTAAAGACTTCTTGTATTTCGTTCATTTTCGCATTTTCAATCTAAAGGGAAGTCCTTCATTTTATAGCAAGGCTCCTGTACTATTTTTACTCGCATTCGTTCGCATTATTATTCTATAGGGTGATCTACTAAAAGATTATACCCTCTTCTAGCAAACATATTTCAATTTTCGTTGACAATTTTATACTTTTTCTATAGGGTGATCTACTAAAAGATTATACCTTCTCTTGCAAATATATTTTGATTTTTCTCTAACAACAAACATTTAAATTTCTAGCAATTCTACTTTTCATTTTCGCACAAGATGTTCTATATGGTTAGACATCTCCCTTTGGCACCTTACTAGGTCTAAGGGGTTGTATGGGGGAAATTACCCTCAGGGATATTGGATGCCCAGACTCTATGACAAAATAAGATGATCTCTATGGTGAGACATCTCCCTTTGGTATCTTTCAGATCTAAGGGGTTGTATGGGGAAACTACCCCCAGGGATATTGGATGCCCAGACTCTGTCAATCAACAATGCTAGGTGATCTCTATGGTGAGACACCTCCCTTTGGTGCCAAACTAGGTCCAAGGGGTTGTAGACGGGATACTAAAATGCCCAGTTATGTATCGTTCTAAAATTCAAAACTCTTGTCAACTTTCAGGGAAACTACCCTCTTCAACAAATAAAAACTTTAAAAATGTCCTTCTAATAAGGCTCTATTTTCAGGATTACTTATCCATTTATCGTACTTTTTCATGTATTCAACTTTCAGGGAAAACTACCCTCAAACAATTATTTTTATCATAAACATTCTTTGACATTTCTACTTTACTTTGTACCAAAAATCCTCTGATGTGGCCAAAAAAGGTGTTCGTACATTCATTTCAATTGTTGTACTGGAAAAAACATTCCACAACAAAAAACTATTCGTTAAATCAAACCTTTCTACTTTTATACATACAAGGGATCAATAACCCATCATTTTAAAAACCAAACAAAAATCAATCAAATAAACTAACATAAATAAATCTTAAAAACAAAATAAAACGCTCAAACGCATTCATTTTAATTTTCACAAGGCATTTCATTTTATAGCAAATACCTTAAACAAGCTGTGATGCAATTTCTATTTTTCATTTTTTTTCTCATTTTCATACAGGGTGAGCATATACCCTTAGGATTTATATCTATCATTTAAACATTTTCACACAGGGTGATCTCATCCAAAGATTATACCCTAGGGACATTTCGTGCCCACATTCTCTGACAATTCTTTTCATACAGGGTGATTCCCACAAGCGGAAAATATTCCCAAATATTTTAAACTTTTTCATTTTTTCTACTTTCATACAGGGTGATCGTATACCCTTGGGATTTCTTTTGCCCATTTTGATATTGTAGGCTGAGGTAGTCGTTATAGAGAGAGGGCTAAGGAATTGATCTGGGATATTCCTGCTAGCAGATCTGGGAAAGCCAACGCCTATAGTCGCAATTTTTTGTATTTTTCGTTCACATTTTCATTTCAACTCATAACAGTGATCTTCATTAAGTCTCTTGTTACGCATTTACTTGTTCATTCATACAGGGTGATTATACCCTAGGGACATTTCGTGCCCATATTCTATGGCAAATTCTAAACCTTTACAGGGTGATTCCCTCAAGCGGAAAATATTCCCAAAAAACTTTTAAACTTTTTTCATTCATACAGGGTGAGCAAATACCCTTAGAATTTCATATCCATCATTCTAACATTCTAAACCTATACAGGGTGATTCCCTCAAGCGGAAAATATTCCCAAATATTTTAAACTTTTTCATTCATACAGGGTGAGCAAATACCCTTAGGATTTTATATCCATCCCAAATACTTTAAACTTTTTTCATTCATACAGGGTGAGCAAATACCCTTAGAATTTCATATCCATCATTCTAACATTCTAAACCTATACAGGGTGATTCCCTCAAGCGGAAAATATTCCCAAATATTTTAAACTTTTTCATTCATACAGGGTGAGCAAATACCCTCAGGATTTTATATTCATCATTCAGAAACATTTAAACTTTTTTCATTCATACAGGGTGAGCAAATACCCTTAGGATTTTATATCCATTCCAAATATTTTAAACAATTCTATTTTCATACAGGGTAATCGTATACCCTTGGGATCTTTTTGCCCATTTTCGCTCAAATATTCATGTACTGCTATTGTAGGCTGAGGTAGTCGTTATAGAGAGAGGGCTAAGGAATTGATCTGGGATATTCCTGCTAGCAGATCTGGGAAAGCCAACGCCTATAGTTGCAATTTTTGCAAATGTTGCTAAGATTTTGGCATGTTTTGTTTTTTTAATTCCAAATAAGGAACATGGCTCGGTGATGCCTAATCACAAATCGTTTGCACAAATCATATTTTTTATTAAACTTATGCGCCCACAAGTGGCCAGGATTCAAATATCCAATTTTTGTAAACTATGCGCCCACAAGCGGCCGGGATCCAAATATCCAAATATTTTAAAACTTTTTACATTTTTTATTAAACTATGCGCCCACAAGTGGCCAGGATTCAAATATCCAATTTTTGTAAACTATGCGCCCACAAGCGGCCGGGATTCAAATATCCAAATATCTTAAAACTTTTTACAATTTTTGTAAACTATGCGCCCACAAGCGGCCGGGATTCAAATATCCAAATATCTTAAAACTTTTTACATTTTTTATTAAACTATGCGCCCACAAGCGGCCAGGATCCAAATATCCAAACATTTTAAAACCTTTTACAATTTTTCAAACTTATTTCAATCAAACTCATTCCGAAATTACAGGGTGATGACCCAACTTAATAAAAATTTTTTTTAGAAAACTTTCAAGAGAATACTCCGCCTCTTTTCGCGGGGGGAGAATGTTTAATTTCAGATAATTAAACATCTAAACTCATATTCGTTATTCGTAAAACCGTAAAACCGACAACGCCGCACCAAATATGTTGACGAGCGGTGTGACAAAGGCGGGGCCGGCAAAAACAATTTTTTTCTCCATTTCATAATTGCGGCATCGGACGACCCGGAAGCGGCTCATCAAAGTTATTTTTTTTGCTCGATGCTAATTAGTGGGTCGTAAATTTAACCGTCGAATCTAGACTTGTTTACGCGGTATAAGTTAAAAAGAATCATTCGAATCTTTCTAGAACAAATTGCCGGCAAAAGGAAGGGATATATCTGAAACCGGTAAACGTCGTAAAATTTAAAATCAGTGTGTTTTCAGTTGCGTACCAGACTAGCCGCTCCATTGTCTAAAACAATGTATTCAGAAACTCCGTCAAGTGCGACGTATCGCAAGTTCCTTCATATAAGGGCTTGTTATTCATAATGCCTCCTAGTACGGCGAATAAAGTGTGTTTTCAGTTGCGTACCAGACTAGCCGCTCCATTGTCTAAAACAATGTATTCAGAAACTCCGTCAAGTGCGACGTATCGCAAGTTCCTTCATATAAGGGCTTGTTATTCATAATGCCTCCTAGTACGGCGAATAAAGTGTGTTTTCAGTTGCGTACCAGACTAGCCGCTCCATTGTCTAAAACAATGTATTCAGAAACTCCGTCAAGTGCGACGTATCGCAAGTTCCTTCATATAAGGGCTTGTTATTCATAATGCCTCCTAGTACGGCGAATAAAGTGTGTTTTCAGTCGCGTACCAGACTAGCCGCTCCATTGTCTAAAACAATGTATTCAGAAACTCCGTCAAGTGCGACGTATCGCAAGTTCCTTCATATAAGGGCTTGTTATTCATAATGCCTCCTAGTACGGCGAAAAGAGTGCGTTTCTAGCTGCTAACAGGCTAGGACCTCTCGCAGTGTCCAATTATCACTCATACAGTACACACACAAATTAATATTTTCTGAATGATGTGGTCATTTCGTTAAATCAACTTTAATACTTTGTTCTTGTTCACAATTACTAATTTAATGTAATTTTTGTTACGTTGTTGTTTTTTTGTTGTTCATTTATTTATTTGACGAGCTTTAATAAATGGTTAAATAAAAGTGTCCATTGGTTTTATTGGATGGAGTTGAGGAAGTAAACCTACAAAATACAGTCCACGAAATTCGAACACAGGGCTTAATCCAGAGCCCTCAACAATTAGTAAGTCTAGGAAAGTTTCGTTGATGGAGTTTCACAATGGAAGACAATACAGTATCTGCTATTTATTATATTCTATATTTTTTCGATGAATACATCGTCGCAAATAATCTTTCATAGTTTCTCTTCAATGCTAAAAAATAATACAATGTCTTTGAAAATATAAAAATAACTATACCCAATTATACTTTAAAGCTTATACAAATAAAAAAATCACAAAACCACCTTCAGGCTCTAGAATATCATTAATACAAACATATGGTTAAAAAAACTTAACTTTTTAACTAACAAACCTCAAGCTAAAAGGTAAATATATTTAAAAAAATAAAATTTGAAGTATCAAAAGATCTCATGGATAAAAACAGCTTATAATAAAAAGAAGTGATTGGTTCAATCTGTATAATGTCGTCAAACTGTTTTTTCTTTTTAAATACCAGCCAAAAAATCTTGTAAACATTTGTCATACAGAAAATTACGTCCCCTTTTATATACCATTTTTTTCTGTAGTCACAAAATGATATTCATTATAACCCATTCATTTTTATTTGGTATATATTTCTTGCCAAAAGAGACAGAGGCAGACTGAGACACTGCTTAGCAATAAAATTACATAGAAAGGATCGAACAGTAACAGGAGGAAAATTATTAATACAAGATAAAAGGGGATGGACACCACCCAAACTCATTTTTTTATTTGCTTCTATTTAATTAAACAAGTTTTTCTAAAATCTACCATTGATAATTTTAAAGATACAAAAATAACAACGTTTAATTTTGTTAAAATAATATCTTGGTACGAGTCGGTCAGTTAATTTTTTACCTGGTATTCGATCGAGCACGAGTTGGTCAGTAATTTTTAGGATCAGGTAAAGACGAGCACGAGTTGGGAATCGGCGATTTTCAAGAAATTGAGAAAATTCCGAAATAGACATTTTCGTTGTGGCTTCAGAAAACATTCTGCAATGTATTCATAAATATCAAACAACTTTGGGACCATTTTCATTTAGATTCTTATGAAATCTGGTTACGTTTTTTGATTCCCTCAAAAAAATATTTTTGTGAACAGAAAATTCCAAGAACGTCCGCTTGTTTCTCATTCAGCCGAAATAAAACTTCTTTGTATTTTTTTTTTCAGTCACTAGCCTTAATAAATACAAACCAAGTACAAAATCGAGATGAATAAATGCAAATGGTTTATTGTTTAATAAAGTTCAACAATATAATCAACCTTCGCATTTATTTGTCTACAGTGGCCTTCGAGCGTTTATACATTTGAATTTTTTTTATTATTATTAACTCTCATCCATACGCAAAGGCATTCATTCGATTATACGAAGTGCTATTGATATGTAGTTAGAATTAAAACGTTTTATTCAACAAAACCGAAAGTGGTTGCCAGGACAACGACTTTGATGGATAGTTCCTTCAATTTAGAGTCTATATTATGTTGTTTGATTTTTCTGGATAAATAATAATAATAATAATTATAACTTTATTGTCCATATGGTCAGTTATACATAAAATGTCAAAAGACAGTTTATAAGATGTGGAACATAAAACATAAAAATACAAAGAATATAGGAAGGAGAAAAAAAATAAACGTATAGCTAAAATTTAACAGTTAAAATGTATACGCCAAATATAAATAGTTTCAAAGGTCATATTGATTTCATAATATTAGGAAGTTTATTATAAACTAAAATACCCATGTATTGAGGGCTTTTTTCAAAAAATGCAGAGTTATGTGTTGGTATCATCAAATCATTTCGAGTTCGAGTTATAATTATGGTAGAAGTTATTACTACGAAAATGTTCTAGGTTTGATTTGACATAAATTAAAAGTTCTAAAATATAAATACAAGGAAGTGGTAATATACGAAGTTCCTTAAACATTTCTCTGCATGACTGCCTATACCTCAGTGACGCTATATTTCTTAAAGCTTTTTTTTAAGTTTAAAAACCCTCAATACATGACCTGATGGGCCCCAAAAGATTAAACCATATCTAATGAGAGAGTAGTAATGTGCGTAATAATATACCAACAGAACAGATTTATTAGTTATACTTCTAAGCCTAAAAAGTGCAAAACATGCAGATGAAAGTTTTTTACACAATATATCAATATGAAATTCCCAGCTTAAAGAGTTATTTATGTGAATACCTAAGAATTTTCCATCTATTCTCAATAGATGACTCAAGTATATCATTCACCCTAGGAGTAAAATGAAACACAGTTTTTTCTTTATTAACAATAAGTTTATTTTCGTCAAACCATTGTACTAGCTTATTTATTCTAATTTGAAATTCAACAGTTAATTGGGAGATATCATTAATACAAAATAGATAGGAAGTATCATCGGCAAATAGTACAATACTGCCATCACTAACCGTCAGAGGTAAGCCATTGATAAAGATTAAAAATAAAAGAGGTCCAAGGACAGAGCCCTGAGGTACGCCACAATTGACTAAACGTGTTTCTGATATACAAGAATTAACTACTGTTAACTGATTTCTGTCAGATAGGTAGGAACTCAACCACTCACCAACAAACAACAACTCCAACAAACTTTAACATTAAGTAGACCATGATCTACTAGATCAAATGCTTTGCTTAAATCCAAGTTTAGGACAGCAGTTTGAGTAGATCTACCTCTCCTGAACCGCTATTTAAAAAAAAACCATTTTTCTTTTGTAAATTGTAGTGTAAAATTTCGTCAACTTGTTCTGAACTAATCTTCAGGATCTCAGAAATCTGCCAAATTTTGATCTTTAGGTCATGCATTACTAGTTTTTCAACTTTTAGGATGTTTTTTATATGACAACGGTCACAGTTCTGCCTTCGAGTGTAATCTTCAGTCTATTCTTTTCCATTTTGGGTACATTTTTTTATCATTGCGTACGATGGTCCAGAATTACCGTAAAAGGCCAACATTTTCTCATGAATCCAAATGTAAATTAAAAAAAAACTTACTGAACAATTAAGACTTTAAGACATTCATTTTACATTTATACTTGCTGTTTAAATAGTGGTAATTATTCATCAAAAGTAAAAACATTGTGCTGGTGTATGATCGAAGGAAATGACAGCTGAAAACATTAAAACAACTTCTAAAAGAGTTATAGATTATCTATCGTGAATATTTAAGGAAATTATGACAGGTGCAGCTCTCAATTTTTATTGAAATTTGAGTATTGGTCGGTGATAAAGCTTAGAGCTGTATAGTAAAGTTCAGATTATTCAATAAATACAATAAAGTATTTCTTCTCATCGTCATAATCTGATCCTCAAGTATGCTGAGGTGTAGAGGTATAATTTTTCTTCTTAAATATGTTTTTTAGTTATAATACTATATATAAAATGTTTTAAAATAAAATAACGTTTTCTATATTAGATCTAGAATTTATCAATCCCCTCATATTTAATTCGCGGCTACGAAAACTTATCTCGAAAGAATATATAAAAAAGGAGACAATCGCTTCTTGGTACAGGAAATATACGTTCTGAGAACAGCTGGCACTCCGATAAAACTTAACAATGATAGTCGTAGGTTCAAAGTAATCATATCAAATTTACTGTAAATGAAATTCATTAAAGTTATTAATATAAATTAAGAGAGATTTCTGTTGAACATAATATCGAGTATGAATTTAATTAAAGAATAATATTGATAATTGAGTCACATACTGTTTAAGCTGAATGAGCAAACCGGATAATCTCGGCAATAATTTAAAGATTTTGGAACTGTAAAATGTGATTATTTTACACAACAATAAAGAAAAACAATCAGAAAGTCTTAGGTATTCTTATTTACTATGAAAAAGAACAATCGGAATCTTGTTTAGGTCAATGCATACCTATAACTTTTGATTAGGCCATTGGATTTTTTAAAATTTGGGATAGAGATAATAATGACGTAAAAGAACGAAATAATAGAGTACTGGTTTGATAGGAAATAACCCCAACTTTCGATTTTTAAGTTAGTCATTCAGCCGTGTTACAAGGAGGGGCATTTTCAGTAAATATGTAATGAAGATCGAACGACAATACGTCTATTCGATTAGTCCTAATCTTGGGAAATAAAAGTGATTGTACTTTTGTGCAACGGCGGCTCCAAGGGGGGGGGGGCAGTAGGGACAATCTCCCCCCCTCCCAAAGTCCGGCAATGAGTGGGTATTTCTCATATCTGCATAAACCAAATTTTAATTTTTTTTTGTAGATTCTAGGTCCATTTATATCCTAAAAAACTCACTTTTTGCCACAAAAATGGCCCAAACATTTTTTTTCGGTAATTTTGACATTGCCAATCGTTTCTTATGCAAAATACATTCTGCGTAAACCAAATTTTAATTTTTTTGAGTTTTTTTGTAGATTCTAGGTCCATTTATATACTAAAAAACTCACTTTTTCCCTCAAAGATGGCCCAAACATTTTTTTTCGGTAATTTTGACAATTCCAATCGTTTTCTATACGAAATTCATTCTGCTTAAACCTAATTTTAATTTTTTTTGTAGATTCTAGGTCATTTATATCCTAAAAAATTCACTGTTTCGCTCAAAAATGGCTCTAACATTTTTTTCAGTAATTTTGATACTGCCAATCGTTTTAATTGATAAAAATGAAATATTTTGGATACCAAAATATTTTACTGGGAGTAATCAAACTGCACAAATGATGTGAAATAAGTTAAAATCACAGCTCCCAAGAATTACGACATTAGTCGGTGCAGTGTGACATTTTCTAATGTCGTAATTCTTGCGAGTTGTGATTTTAACTTACTTCACATTATTTGTGCAAATTTTAATTGTTTTGAATTTTTTTTTGTAGATTCTAGGTCCATTTATATCCTAAAAACTCACTTTTACCTCAAAAATGGCCCAAACATTTTTTTTCGGTAATTTTGATATTGCCAATCGTTTCTTATACAAAGTTCATTCTGCGTAAACCAAATTTTAATTTTTTTGAATTTTTTTTGTAGATTCTAGGTCCATTTATATCCTAAAAAACTCACTTTTTCCCTCAAAGATGGTCCAAACAATTTGTTTCGGTAATTTTGACAATGCCAATTTTTTTTATACGAAATTCATTCTGCGTAAACCAAATTTTAATTTTTTTTGTAGATTCTAGGTCCATTTATATACTAAAAAACTCACTTTTTCGCTCAAAAATGGCTCAAACATTTTTTTCAGTAATTTTGATATTGCCAATCGTTTCTTATACAAAATTCATTCTGCGTAAACCAAATTTTAATTGATAAAAATGAAATATTTTGGGTACCAAAATATTTTACTGGGAGTAATCAAACTGCACAAATGATGTGAAATAAGTTAAAATCACAGCTCCCAAGAATTACGACATTAGTCGGTGCAGTGTGACATTTTGTAATGTCGTAATTCCTGGGAGCTGTGATTTTAACTTATTTCACTTTATTTGTGCAAATTTTAATTTTTTTGAATTTTTTTTGTAGATTCTAGGTCTATTTATATCCTAAAAACCCACTTTTTACCTCAAAAATGGCCCAAACATTTTTTTCGGTAATTTTGACATTGCCAATCGTTTCTTATACAAAATTCATTCTGCGTAAACCAAATTTTAATTTTTTTGAATTTTTTTTGTAGATTCTAGGTCTATTTATATCCTAAAAACCCACTTTTTACCTCAAAAATGGCCCAAACATTTTTTTTGGTAATTTTGACATTGCCAATCGTTTCTTATACAAAATTCATTCTGCGTAAACCAAATTTTAATTTTTTTGAATTTTTTTTGTGGATTTTAGGTCCATTTATATCCTAAAAAATTCACTTTTTGCCACCAAAATGGCCCAAACATTTTTTTTCGGTAATTTTGACATTGCCAATCGTTTCTTACACAAAGTTCATTCTGCGTAAACCAAATTTTAATTTTTTTGAATTTTTTTTGTAGATTCCAGGTCCATTTATATCAACAAACTCAAAATATTAACCCTAACAGCCGACGACGTTGCCCCCACCCCAAATCTTTGGTCTGGAGCCGCCCTTGCTTTGTGTTTCTTTGAAGTCCGCGTGGCGCTTTTTCAATTTATTTATTCATTTATTAATATACAGTTGGGTTATCTTCAATACGATCCAATACATTTATTTTTATACTTGCTGTATAATTATTACCATTTTATTCAAATTTCGAGTCAACCCTATAAAAATAACTTCTTTCAGCCTATAATTGGTTGTACTTCGTATTTTTTCAGCATTCTCCAAAACAATAGTGTATCTACGTGTTTATTTCTTTTATATTTATAAAGATTTTTCTTTTTTTTAATACTTAAAAGGTAATTGAGAATTGAAACCTTTGCCTTTTTGTAATATTCGAAAACTATTACAACTACTACACTGAAAAAAAAAAAACTAAAAAATGTCACGTTTGACATACGTTTCGCTGACAAGATCAGCATCGTCAGAAAAGGATATTTAATATTTAACAACAATGCAAAAGATAAATAATTAAGAGTTGTCTTTTACGTCATTAAATTGGAAATTATGTCTATTGCTGCTACTCACTGTGTCTCCCAGTTGGTATCTACAATTTTTTTAATTAACTTTTTGTCTTGTCTTTGATTTATATCTACTTCGAATATTACCAATCAGTGAACCTTAATATTAAAGAAATTAAATCTAAATTTGTTTCATAACATTTCCATTGTGTATTGACGGGCCAATTTGTCGGAGCCCGTCAACAGTTGTTATAATTTTGCTAATAATAGGTCAACGTACTGCTTTTGACGAAATAAAGCTAAAAGTATCGTTCAAAAATAACATTGAACATACAGTTTTTTTAACAAGGATGAGGTGACATTTCGAATAGATTTTCCTTGATTCTCAAAAGTATAAAAATGCAATCCAGAATTCACTGCTTTAAATATACGGGTTGAGTCATAAAGGATCAAACGCCTTAAATAACTATAGATAAATATTAAATAAAAAGGTTTTTGTTAAACAAAGTTGTCCTAGGAGCTGGAATGACCAACCATGTCACCTGATATGAACACCTCTGGTTTTTTGTGGGACACTTATTTTACATTTTTCGAGATTTTAAATCTGAATGTTAGGAAGATGAAAATATTACGTAAATATTAGTCAGCTTTAAATAATATCGACGTTTTTAGTGCTCGCGACCTCTCATATTATTTTTTTCAGTTGACAGTAGTTGTAAATTATTAAATCGTGAAAATATTGGCTTTACACCAATTCGTTAAGGTTATAAATACAATAATCCTTATCTAATCGTGGACATTTTTATAATACTCTGTGAAAAATAATAATTTGAGATAAATGGCTACTATTGTAAATAAACTTTCTAGCTTGTGTTCAAGTAGTGTACATTTTTTTAAATAAATAGGTAAGGTATTATGTTTATTTATATAGAAATTAAAATTATTATTTGATGAATTATTTTTTGTCTACTGTTTCGTCAAAAAGTTTTCACCATCATCAGTGTTTGACATGAACGTTGTTTAAAACTTTTTTACAAATTATTTAAAAATTGCATTGCAACTTTTCACTTAAAATAGTTCTGAAAACGTTAAAAAAAACAAATAAATCTATTAATTCTTTTGTATTTATTTGTAAGACATAACTGCGTATTCTTTTCTTTAATAGTAATCCTTGGAATTTTATTTATTACATTCGCAGTTATTTATGTTATTTTATTTTGAATTTTTCAAGACAGCTGATAGTTATAAATTTGAAATCAAGCATGCGGGATTATTATTCTGAAATTTCTTACAGACGTTGAATGAATTTCATGGTGATAACGTTGCTCAGTGAGCTCAGTAACAGAAGAGGTTGTTTTAACTTAGCTGATTTAAATCCAATATTTAGTAGACATTTTATGCCTTTAATTGTTATTAATTTGAAAAGTAATTGAACAAATATGTATACATTTTATAATTTTTCACATTTCCCACATGTTTCTCCCTTTTTCGCACTCAATTTTTATTTTTCATTTAAAAAAATTGGAAAAAAATTTAGATTACTAATTGATTATTGCATTTTTGAAATTCACAGTAGGCTACAGTATAATCTATCCTATACTATTTTGTTTGTTTTATTATTATAACAGTCTCAGCACAATTAATATACTGATTTTAATCTGGAATTTTCAGGACCCAATTATTCTCAATTAAATCCAAATCAAAAACTATAATACAAATTAATCAAAAGATTTTTAATTAGCTTTAACTTTTACCAAGTTTGTTTTTTTCTCTCGGAGGTTATAGAGGTTGCAAAGACGTACTAATTTTGCCATCACTCTTTCAAAATCTTTTTGTTTGTCCCACGTTGTTATCATATTCTGTGAAATTAGTCGCCGATCTATTTCTATAGTAAATTATTTTTTATGTCATTTTTAATCTTCGAAAACCACTTTGTTTTTTTTATAATTTAACCAATTCGAAGAATATATAGCTGATTTTATCGTTAAAACAGGCTACTTGTGGCTGTAGTTGTTTTGAACCACCTTGTACACATCCGTGCTCCTAACCTGCATTATCGAAGTGTAATTAAACGGAAAACGAAAAAAATGTGTGTCTGAAGGTGAGTTAATTCCGCAGAAACAATAAAACAATTCGTAAGGTAAATATTCGCAGACGCCTCCAATTACTTGCAGATGTGTAATGTTATTTACATAATTTATAAAGTTATTTGTCAGTTGCGAATTTTTTAATAATGATTGGTCATATGGCACCTGCGTTATGATAAAAATGTGTTCTTTTACGCAATATTGATAATTTGATAGGCAATATTTCAAAAATACAGATTTATGAATGTATAAATAGCCGATTTTTTTTGTCGTAGGATATAGACAATTGTCAAAAAAAATCTACTTTCATTTCTTGCGAATTTTAAGAAGCTCAAAATCAGCAGGTGAATAATTTACACTCACACCTTGTAGTTTCTCGGAAGTTTAAGTCCTGTTTATAGACACAGTAGCTTTGAATAATCTTTTCAGGAATTTATGTGTCATTTTATCTGGTGTTAACACCTCGTGAAATTTATTGGCAGTATTCATTATTAAATCTAAACACTGTAACCTCATGCATCGCAATGTTTTAACTTTGTTGAAGTGTTGGATTCTACACAGGTGCCAGTGGAAAAAAAGTTTCGCGAATTTTTGAAATTGCGATGTGGTTTAAAATTAAAAGTGTAATCAAATAAAATTGTACAAACCTTTTGTAATTTAGGAGAGCACTAAGTTTCGTTTGAAATTTGTACAGATTGGTAAGCTTTAAATATTATTTACGAATTAGATTCGGGTCTACTACCAAAATTTTAACATCAAACTTAAAATTTTTAGGATTTATTATACATTTCTATTGGTATTTTCATCATTTATTATTACTTATACATAATGCGAATAGTTATTAACGTAAATTACAAATTATTAAAAGTTTTTTATAAAATGCATTTTTAAAATGTGAAAAATAATAAAAATTATTTTATTTTCATTCATGCTTTATGGTTTGATTAAAAAATTAAAATTTACTGAAGAAGTTGTTCAAAATGTGTACCATTTTCCTGCAGACAAAGTCTAGCCCTTTTTTCAATATTTAAAATTGACTTTCTAATCATTGCTGGATTGTTTCTCACTTCTTCAGCAGTATTTAGTATACGTTGGAGTAGTTCCTCTCTAGAATTAATTTCTGTTGCATAAACTTTACATTTTAAGTATTCCCATACGAAATAGTCAACAGGATTGAAGTCTGGAGATCTTGCAGGCAACTCAATTGGGCCACCTCCAATATTTTCATTTTGTAGCAAAACAGGTAGAACATTTTGTATGAAATTTAGATATTCTTCACCGGTTAATGTATTTGGATTATGCTGTGACTGAGACTGTAAGGCATAATTGTTAAACGAGAACTAATGACAATAAAATTAAACGACAAGAACAATAAAAACGAAATAAATACATTAATAAACAAGATTTTAAAGCAATAATATTTTTCGACTAAAAATGTCAATGTCACTTTGCTGTCAGCTCTTAATATTTCAAAGCACCACTTGGTTTGACATTAGCCTATTTACATATGTATAATAAAAAGATAGCTTAGATCCAAAAAACTTAAAAAAAGCGAATTAAAACAAATATAGTTTTTAAAATTTATTAATAAACATATTTGATAATTTTAAAAATTAATTAAGTTATTAATAAAACAATAAATTAAGTTTTTAATAAAAAATAATGATAAATGATGAAAATACCAATAAAAATGTATATTGGTAGTAAAATCGGATGTGCATTTAAATAAAATATTTAATCCTAATTAATTCCCCCCCCCCCTCTTTTCGAATATGTCATCCATTTTTTAAAATTCCATATACAGGGTGTTGTTCTAAAGCAAAACGATTTTGATAACTTTTTTAAAGACGGACCTGGATTTTTAATTTTCTTACTGCGGTATTGATTGTCCTTGTAAAGGAAAATATTCATGCCAAATTTCATAGAAATATACAGTGTGGTTCCGAATATACAGCGACTAAAAGAAATGACCAAAATTTATAAAACTCGGTAATAAAGCGAGATAGACCCAATCTATGTGGGTGTTTCTGAACCCTCTAAGTGTTCTCTATCCACAGTTAACGTATGTCAATTTAAGTACGAAACACCCTATATATATTCATTAACTTAAATTCAATGGTTTTCTCTGTAAACTATGATTAGATTCTTAAAGATCGATACTTAACGAAATTTATTTTGATTGTTATTTTCTAGATGTCTTTGGCTAGCACATCAAGCGAACAGAGTCCTGAACCATTATTTGATGTCCACGATATGCATGGGCAAGCAGCCCTACATGTTGCTGCCAGGTTAGGTCAGGCACAGGTTGTCAAGGTAAATATTAATGAAAATGTCATATTTTGTTTCATTTGTCATTATAAAACAAGCAAAAATAGCACCACTAAAATTATATATAGCATTAAAAATTACATAAACCAGGGTTCCCACAAATCTGGAAAACTGGGAAAAGTCAGGGAATTCAAAAAGTGTTGACAAAGTCGGGGAATTTTGCATTTTTCAGCAGAAGTCAGGGAATTGAACCTGTGTAGGTATATGGAAAACCAAATGGCTGCAGAGAATTCCACATCAG
The DNA here is from genome assembly GCA_949320105.2 of Crepidodera aurea. Classification (NCBI taxonomy): domain Eukaryota; kingdom Metazoa; phylum Arthropoda; class Insecta; order Coleoptera; family Chrysomelidae; genus Crepidodera; species Crepidodera aurea. The sequence continues at coordinate 18,311,771 of OX439474.1, read as the reverse complement.
TTGATTTCAGATAAAAAACGAATTAAGCCATCCCTGTTGCCTTCTCGATGTTTATTTCTACTTTCGGTTTCCCTTTATATTTTTTCTTGTCTGATACATTTTTTTGCTTTTACTTTCATTTGTGAATTCAAAGATATCTTGGTACAATTTATCACATCCACATGCACACAAGTTTTTCATTTACTTATTTGTATTACTCTATAAAACCTGGATTCTTGTCCTGAAAAAAGTTTGTGCATGGTCAGGGAAAACCTGGAAATGTCAGCGAAAATTTTCTCGCTTACATTATGGGGATCCTGATAAACTTTAAATGAGAAAATATATTTTGTCATAGTAATGATTTCAAATTCAATCTACAATCTTTTCAAATTAAAAATATTTTTAATTTTTAGTTCAAATTATACATTCAAAAGAAGCTTTTTTGGATTTTAGAGTTCGTTATATTTTAAGATGGAGAAACATATATTTATATTTTTCAGGTTCTGTTAGAAGCAGGAGCAAATGCTGACCAAGCAGATGTTGATGGTTGGACTCCACTTAGAGCTGCAGCTTGGGGTGGACACACAGAGGTAATTTTAGTAAAAACCACAACCTCTAAATAATTTAGACAAATCTCTTCGTATGGATTAGTAGTTTTGTGATAGTTTTTCTACTTTTTATGGACAATACAAACTTGTTTACAAAATGTAAATATGTTTGGGCTTCTGAAAATTCCCAAAAACTTCCATATTTTTAGTTTTACAGTCTCTAAAAATATGATTACAGCCAAATTTCTACAAAAATTGAAGGAAAGCATACGAACCATTTGCTACTTTGGTCCAAAGTTATTCAATATACTCCCAACTTGCCTTAAGAAAACCCAAAACAAAAAACGATTTAAAAAAGAAATAAAAAAATATAATAAATTCACCGCATGCCTTCTACAATTTGCTGTCATAATAAGTCTATATCTATAACGTCTCTTGTCACTTTCGGCATTATGGTATAAAAACTTAAGTACCCAATACCGATTGACCTTTCTGGTTGTCTGAAAGTAGTTTTCTGTTTGCATCTTTCTCCACATCTGTCCAATATATTTTATATTTCGTTTTCAAATTAAAACTAATGATACCTACTTACTTACAAAAAATTGTTAAAATCATTACATAATTAACAAAGGAACCGGGAAAAACATTAAAAGGCAATACAGGCATTCCGCCTAGGTCTATAGGTTATTTCCGGGTCCTTTATTAAGCATATAAAAAAAATTGTAAATATAAAATAAAAAAAAATGTATTTTATGTATTTTCATAAAAATGGGTGTATGTTAAATAAATTGAATTGAATTGAATTGAATTTTGAGGATCCTCACCGATTCAAAATCAAATCAGTATTTTTTAGATTTTGAAACAAATTCTAACAAATACTTTGGATCATCGAATTTTAAACCACTAGACAAACTTTCTGTAAACGCCTGACAAGCATTTTAACTTGGTTATCTTACCGAACTATTGTTACACAATATTTCTCAATTAGCAATTTTTATTGTACCAATTTACTTAATGAATATTGCTTTTTTATCATTTATAAGTAAAACTGTAACAATTCTCCATGCTCTTCTTAGACGACTTAATAGACCGAACTAGAAATCACAACTAAAATAATCCACCATCTAAATAATATTCTCCACATTGACAAATTTAATTATTTTAAGAAAATTAAGTTCTTCAAAATGATCAATTTCTTGCTTCTTTGAATTTTTCAGTAAATCCTATGATTACAATATAAGTTTATCAATATATTCCAGTTGTAGGTATTACATAGATTATTTATAGATTCAAATGATTGCAAGATTGTTAATTTTTTTAGAAATTCTCCAGCTGTCCTATAAAAACTGGGATAACACACATTTGTTTTTTTGTAATTGATACAACCCATGTTTCATTACGATTGAGGCGTACATCCCAAAAAATTTACCCCTTCTGCGCACTGGAAATGCTTTTTCCCGCCCACACTGAATAAACTTTTTTCTATCGATAGAATATTTTTTTTAAGGTGGTTGAATTGCTCGTCAAACACAGTTGTACACTAGATAGCGTCGACGCCGAAAACCGCACAGCCCTTCGCGCAGCAGCCTGGTCAGGACACGAAGAAATAGTCAAGATCCTCCTGCAGAATGGCGCGAGTGTCAATTTGACAGATCACGAGGGTCGAACAGCTTTGATAGCGGCCGCCTACATGGGTCATTCGGAAATTGTGGAGCACCTGTTGAATTATGGAGCGGATATTAACCATGCGGACGCTGATGGTAGGACAGCGTTAAGCGTTGCCGCATTGTGTGCTCCTAGGACACCGGGAGCTAACGTGGTGGCTACGTTGCTGGAGAGGGGTGCTTCTGTGGATCATAAGGATAAGGAGGGGATGACCCCTTTACTGGTTGCTTCGTTTGAAGGACACAGGTAAAAACAATTTTAAGTTAGTGGGTATAAGATACATAGATGTTGTTGGATTTGGGAAAAGTAACAAATGAGAATGGAATATCCTCTACTTAGGTCGCAAAAAAAAACTTTTTAATAATAGAATTTGGCCAAAAAATTGATTATATCACAGTATCTCTTAGATTGTCTAAAATTCTCTAAAGCGTATAAAACTTGTCAAACATTTTCTAAAACTAAATATGGTCAGAAATTCTTTAAACTATGTAAAATATCTTCTTAAAAACTGTCCAAATTCTTAAAACATTTGCGAAAACCTTTTAATCATTATCTAAAACTCTTTAAATACTGTATAAAACTATTTAACTACTGTCTAAAGTTGTTTAAACACCGTCTAAAACTCGTTAAACATTATTTGAAATTCTTTAAACATTGTCTGAAACAAAATCGTTTATTCGCAGAGACGTTTGTGAGCTTCTTCTAGAAAACGAGGCCGACGTCGATCACTGTGACCACGGCGGAAGAAGTCCTCTATGGGCTGCTGCTAGTATGGGTCATGCGCCAGTGGTAGCTTTATTGCTATTCTGGGGTTGCTGTATAGATTCCATGGATTCGGAGGGTCGTACCGTACTATCTGTAGCCGCAGCTCAAGGTTGCGTGGAAGTAGTCAAACAACTGCTGGACAGAGGTTTGGACGAGCAGCATCGCGACAATTCCGGATGGACCCCTTTACATTATGCGGCATTTGAAGGTAATTTTGAAATTTGATGTAAATGTTAACAATATGATCTGGATATTTTTTTTAGGTCACCTTGATGTATGCGAAGCATTATTAGAGGCAGGAGCGAGAGTAGACGAGACTGACAATGAAGGCAAAGCCCCTTTGGCACTAGCCTCTCAAGGGGGCCACACGGCTTTAGTCAATTTATTTATAGACAAATACAACGCACCAGTAGATCAGAGGCCTCATGACGGAAAGACTGCTTTAAGGTAAGAAATAGTCATAAGTAATATATCAACAAAATTAATATATATTTTTTGTAGATTGGCTGCTTTAGAAGGTCATTATGATATTGTGCAAATACTGGCCTCGAACGGGGCCGACTTAGATTCCAAAGATGCCGACGGTAGAAGTACTTTGTACGTTTTAGCTCTAGATAATAGACTAGCTATGTCCAAATACTTCGTTCAGCAAGGAGCTGACGTAGAAACGAGAGATTTAGAGGTTAGTTAGGCCACTACTAGATTTAACACTTATCGATTTATTGAATATTTACAATATTAGTATTTGATACTTTTACCATACTAAAGACTGATTGTTCATATTGTTTTTAGGGCCGTACGCCTTTACATGTGTCATCTTGGCAGGGGCATACGGAAATGGTGTCTCTGTTACTGACGTATGGTAAAGCACAAGTGGACGCCTGCGATTTAGAGAATAGAACAGCTTTACATTCGGCGAGCTGGCAAGGCCATAGCGACATTGTAAAAATGCTTCTAGAACACGGAGCTATGCCCGATCATACTTGTAATCAGGGTGCTACGGCTTTAGGTGGGTTTCGAGTGTGTCATATTAAAATTCTGATGAAATATTATTATTTTTTATTTCGTTTTAGGCATAGCGGCGCAAGAGGGTCATGAACTTTGCGTAGTAGCTTTATTAGAACATGGTGCTGATCCCAGCCATTCCGACGCGTGCGGTAGGAATGCTTTAAGGGTCGCTGCCAAGTCCGGACATAGGGGAGTAGTAAGACTGTTAGAAGAATACAATGCTAGATCACACAAAGTGGCACACACAAGTAGTAGCGCCAACTCGATTACCTCAGGTAAGGAATTTTCGGATATTGTCGGGGATTAGATGGGTATTCAGCTGTTCCAACCCCAATCGCCTTAATATCTCTAGGTAAATTTTGTCTTCTTGAGTGCGTAGGAGCTACTGCAATGGCGTCAAGAAAGCCACGCTTCTCGGACGCCTCGCTCGCTTTTTGGATCGGGCGGAAATTGGTTTAGTGTCGCGTGCAAAATTAAATTTTTATTTGTTCCGACTTCGCTGTCTATTCAAATTATCGGTTTTTATTGGTTCAGACCTCGCGCTATATTCAAATTTACCGGAAACTCTATTCCGATCTCACGGTCACTGTGAATTGTTAATATGCAAATGACCATTGACATGCGTAATGTTTTCATCTTTATTAGAAAGTTAATTATTTTATTTTAATAACAGATATTTTCATGACAATATAAAAATTGGTAATTCTCTAAATGGTAGCTGGTTGTTCTATATTATGTTCCTTAATTATCATGGGTAGGATCTTGTTTTCTATTTTTTGTTTCCTTTTAGCTTCCACTGCAGAGACTAAACCGTCGTGCGCCATTTTGTATCCTTCGGGAGGCACAGGTGATTGGTCGGATCAGCAGAGGAGGTCGATGGTTTCCTTAGGAAACCATAGTTCGAATTCGAAGTCTAGTTCTAATCTAACTGGATCGAGTCAGTCCAGTAGGCATGGCGATAGACCGAGAGAGACTGTACAAAACACTCAGGTAAGAAAAAAGGAGGTTGATATTTCTTGTCATTTTTTTTGTAAGTCCTCTCATGTTTTTAATGCATTTCAATTCGCAAGAGTTGTAGAAGTAGTTGAAGAAAATTACAAACTTGTATTATTAAATAATAATACAAAAATATGATGAACTACTAAAAAAAAATGGTTTGTACAATTGATGATAAAAGTAACTGCTTAAAAAGTTTCAATACTTTTGAACTACCGAAGAAAAGATTGTAACTTATTATGTTTTTCACTCCCAAAATCGGTCAATTTCGTATACATTTGAACTACTAAGAAGATACAATGTAATGATCGATATTTTTAAATAAACTATTTTCTTTTTCAGCCTATGTCATTTACGCAACAACTTCAACAATGTACAAGGGGAGGAAAAACGCGACCTTTGAGTAAATTATTGTCGCCCTTACAGAGCGAGCCCCAGAGTCCTATTTACGCTTCTCCCCCCTTAAGCCCAGTGAATGACCCGCCCAACGTTTTCGGTAAGTAAAAACCATCAATTTAGTTTATTTGACCTCCCTGTATAATTCAAACAATTTTCCTATAATCCTTTTTTTTAGATTCCTTTTTAGGTGCCATGAACATTTATCAACCAGTCCTGAGGCATAACAATTTTGCAAAAGCTCCAGACACCCATTTCGCCCGGGATACGCATATGAGGATTATTTTGGGCAACACCAGTGGTTCCCCTTTCACCAAAGACAAGAAACAGGAGGCTGTACAAGAAAGTCACAATTTAAAATCAAGGTAGAAACATATTTTAATGTCCCGGTATTTTTTTAATAGCATGCCCAATATTGTTCCTAAAATTCGTTAATTTCGAAAAAATTCATTTAAACTAGTAAGGAAAATAATTCAACAAGTAATATTTTTTACAATAATTTTACGAAAATACGCTGAACCTGAATGTAATTACTACTGGTATATTTGAACTACTAAAAAACCGCCTTGCAGTGTTTTTACCCGTTGTTATCAATTTGTATGTCTACTATAACGTTAAAATATAATTTAATGCAATAAACCGTTCTCAAAATTCGTCTATTTTGAATTACTAATAAAAATTAAGCAATAAGTAATATATTTTTGCCCAAACCTATTTCAAATGCTTAACTATAAAGAAAAATGTTTTTTTTACCAAATATTCTTCGAAAATACGTTAAGCGTGAATGTAATTACTGAACTACTGAATTATTTGAACTAATAAGAAAAAACACAATAAACTGTTCCCAAAATTTGAAGATTTGAAATGCTTAACTACTAAGAAAAATAATGCAATAATTGGTATTTGTGACAAAAAGTCCAACAACTACAAAACTTGCGTTTCGGCAACACAAAACCATCCTTAGCAAAAGTAACTAAAAACTATATTAGAAGTAAATTAATCTGTTTCTTTTTTTATAGCCAAATTGTTTTTTAATTTCAGTAAAATCTTGTAGATTCCAGACTTTTCTCTGCCATTCACACAATTCGTTATTAATTAATAAAATTGAAAGATTGATATACTCCGTTTCTTTCTAGCAATCATAAACCTAAAAGGAACGGTATAGTGACGAATCCGGCGTTACGCCTGGTTGCAAACGTTAAAAACGGACTGGACACGGCAGCCGCTAACCTCAGAAAATCCGCTTCCGGGGCGAATCCCGCTTCCAAAACGAACAGCTTTCATTGGCGAAAAGAAACACCTTTGTAAGGAGTTCCAAGGATTAAATTCACAGCCAACTAGTCAATATAACAGTGAGTAGAACCAATTAAATTTTACCGAGTTCTGAACAAAATTCTTATACCTATAATAAATTCTGCTCTCTTGTGATTTTTTTTCTTTTCTTGAAATAAAGGAAAAATTGCTGGTTTCATTTTTTTTGTTGCTTTGGATTTTATTTTACTGTCTCGGTTTGCAGAATTTCCTTGTATAATACCGATCATTTAATAAAATATGTTTTTTGTTGCAGGTTGTAAACTCGACTTTAAAAAGAAAACTAAAATGAACAATGCTAACATATAACAACACTCACCTAGTCTTAACTATATCAAAGAAAATAATTTTTAATAGAGTTTAATTTAGACAATAGGATTTTCTTCAGTATATCATCCTTAGTTCGATTACATGACCCATCACCATTTCATTATTTCTCTTTTTTTTATATACATATATTTATATATATATTTTGTTCGGCCTAAGTTATATTTCAACGATGTGTAATATTTTTATTTTTAATTCGTTTGAATTTTGTGATAGCTTAGTCTTTAAATAATAAGTATTTTGTAAATTGTTTGAACGGCGTTTAGGGTGTTTTTTGTAGTGGTTTTTTGACGTGACATAGAGAGTATGATTTTGCCGATCTAATATTACTCGAAAAAAAATTTCTGAATTTTTTGTTAATATACAATGTGATTTTAGGTATACGATATATTAAACAGTCCATTGGCTGTTTTATTTTTACTTTCCTAATTTTAAAATAAGATTTTTAAACTAAACATCGAAACCCCCACATCGATTTCACCCCCTGAAAGGTGGTAAAATTGTAGGACGTGAAATTTGCTCAAATGTATTGTTTCCTTCAGCTTTAATAAGTGATTTTTTGGGAGAAAATCGATTTATCATTAACTACATTGTGGCCCCTAGAATTTAGACTTAAAAATAATTTCCAGCCATTTTTGTTGGTAACTTGTGTTTTGATTTTTTTTTTCTGAAAACTTAACAATTTACTTACTTTTTCAGATCCTTTTTTCCTTGAACTACAGTTTATCAAACGTTATACGCATAAACGATTAATTTTAAGAAAAAAAGATCTTTTGTATTGCAAATTTTACGATATACAATTTTAACATTCTTTTTTTAAATTTATTTTCGGGGGTAATTACGAAAAACAGAAATTTACCTCCTTTCATCGCCTGTTTTCCTCCGCAGTGCTTCAAGGGGGTCTTTGAGGTTTGGTTTAAAATATCAAGTTCCACCAAAAAATCTAGCTTGTTTTTTTTTTCAATTTCCCCTTTTATGTTCGAATTTTACTGAATTAGCAGATAATATTAGATCGGCAAATAAGTTTGAGAAATAATAACACCAATATTAAAAGTTCTCTAATAAAAAGATAAGTAATATTTTAAGGCAATATAAAAAAATTCGTTCAAAGTACCTTATTATTCGTGAAGTAGCGATATATATTTAAAAAAAATATCGACAACAAATTTTATTGAACCCTCTTTCATGCATTAGGATCTCAGTTAAACGAATATTTTTGTATTTATCAATATTAGTTGCTAAGAAAAAAAAACATCGTTTATGAAGTTATTTAAAAAAAACAAAATTTGAAATATGCCAGGGATGTGCCAATTTCTGAATACTGGTAGAAGTGCAAATTGTTGAAACAGGAAATGTCAAAATTAATTAATAACCTCACAAATTATCTCCAAGAGAGAGTTGATTGATATATATTTTTTTATCAAATTTTAAATGAGTTTCACTTCCAGTTTGTTAAGTGTTCAATAAAATTGACATTTTAAGGTACATATTTTGGAAAATTGTACTGAAATAGTTATTTTCGCATGTGTTAGGAACACCATTTTTCCTACGAGCTTCATATCAGATAACAAAAATAAAAAAATTACAATTTAATCAATATTTTTTTCCTGCGGCCATATGAGAAAGTAACAAATATCCCACTCTCTACTCCGACGGAAAGTGGTACTTTCCACACGTGTGCGGAAAGTACACGTTTTGTTTTCAAATAAATGTTAATTATCAATATTTTTATTTATTCTACTACAAAACTGACATTATTTATAATATAAACTAAATACAAACAGACATAGAACCTGTCACAAATAAAACCATCACATTTTATAATATTTGGTAAAATTATCGCGTGGTCGTAGGAAAAATAGTGTACATTACTTGTGCGAAAGTGATTTTTCACACTCGTGATGTGTCTCTTTCCGCACTCGTTATGTAATATACTATTTCCGCACGGCGTGGGGAAAAGTGTAACTTTGCTCACGCTCATAGGAAAAATAACTTTAAACTAAGTATTTCATAGTTTTGGCATATCCCTCTGCATTATATAAACGTTTTATGTAATTTTGTGCTGCGCTAACTATAATTATCAATAAGTTGAAACAATCATAGAATTACTTCGGTTTGTAATTATTTTTGTAAATTTTTTTATTTATTAAAAACGTGTCCTAAACTAGTTCTCGTTTGAACAGATTTTGTCCAATTTTTACAGGGAAAAATCATTGTTCAAACGCGAATATAGACCACTCCGGGGAAGTACCCTGTATATCAATTATATTATATGCCTTTTTGTATTTACATAAAGCTTTAGTTTTATACAGTTTTAAACTTGTGCACTGTATATGTTGAAACAGTATTAAATAAAAATATTTAAAATATATAACTTTGTAAGTTTTTCTTTTTAATGACGTTTCCAAGCTTAAATTAGTTTTTCTGAAAAATGTGGCATAAAAAGTCTACGAGAAAAATTGAAAATTAGACTCTTCTGCTCCCTGAAAATTAAACCTTCTCGGTGTTCTGCTCTCCTGGTACAAAATCTGAAATTTTGACGAAAATAGTTACAAAAACCCGAGATTTTAAAGAAAGTAGATGAATTTCAAGACAAAATGTGTCCGAGAAAAATTGAAAATTAAACCTCTTCGCTCTTCTGCTCTCCTGATTCAGAAAACTGAAATCTTGACGAAATTACTTTACAGAATACGTAAATATTGTCGAATAAACATGGCGGTTAAGTAGTCAATGTCGTGCCACGTGAAAAACTAAATTTTTATTTGTTCAGACTTCGCGCTCTAATCAAATTACCGTTTTATTGGTTGACTTCGCGGTCTATTAAAATTACCGGAAACTCTATAGTGAATAATAACGGACCGACCCGAGCCTTGACCTCATGTAACCTTTCATTATTTGGATGTTTCTCCATTGAGGGTAAATTATTTTACTTTTAAATATCAGTCATGGTCTTTTAGCTAAGAAATGTAATAAAATAACATATTCAAATAGCCAAACAATTTATTTATATCTGTTCGACAAATTCTATCTAATTGAAAGAAGCTTCATATTAATGATATAAACGATATCTTCCAAACATATTTCCGATATCTTAATTAAAAACTAAAAAAAAATAAAAACAGTTAAACAACATCTTGTCCTTTATTTCCCAATGCAATCATAAAACATATACCTTGCATCGGAAAATGTCTGCTTTTGGAGTAAATATAACTAAATTAATTAATTATTTAAAAAAAAGCGACCAATCTGAAATGATTTTACAAAAAAAAAATTAACAAAATTACAAAAACACAATACAAAAATATCAATTTGAAATATTAAAAATATACGTTTCGTTTTTTATCTAATTTGTACAAAAACCAATCTGTCTGAGAAAGGAAATAAACAAATTTATTTTTAGTCATTCAAAAAGGTTCATTTCTCTAAATGTTTTTCTTTTTTGACAATAAAACCACTTTTTTATATAAAAATGTTTTTAATTTGACGTCTCGACTTTTATTTATTATTATTACCTAGGCCCTTCTGCCCTTCGACTTTTATTCTAAAAAATATAATAATAGAAGTTACTATAGAAACAGATTTTGACATCTTAAATTTCAAAATCATTTCTTTGTTCCATGTTGTGAGATTGTCTGGTGATCTGTTTCTATAGTAAATTCTAATTATTATGTTTTTTGAAAACGACTTTAGAATAAAAGTCGAAACGTCAAATTAAAAACATTTTTATTGGAATAAAAGTCGAAACTTCAAATTAAAAACATTTTAATATAAAAAAAAGTGGTTTTATTATCCAGAAAGGTGGTAAAGCGTTTCCCCACAAATCGTAAAATAAAAAACATTTTAAATCACAAATAATATCAGACAAAATACAGGGCAAAATGGATGTTTTCTCGCAAAAATTAGTTTAGTCTGCATATTTTTTAAACTTATATCTATATGCATACCAAAAATGACAGAATTATATAGATTTTGTAAATAATAAATTTAATGTCAACTGTCACTGATACTGGTACCGTCATATGTCACTGATTCTGGCAATTGTCAAAAATTTAGTACCATTTCTTAATTTAGTATTACATGGACAGTATTCCATAACACCCTGTAAGTTTTACTAACAAATTATTAATAAAAAGATACATTTTGGCTATTTTACGAATTAAAAAACCTGATTTGATTTATAAAAGCACCCTTTCCTTATAAATTCTTTGGGTTTGGGAATTCAGGTAGTAGAAACAAATAAAACACGACCTGAAAATATTTCCAAAGTGTTATTTTTTTAAAAGAATTTAGGAGAAAATTGGCTCTGTCGAATTAAATTTAAATGGTATGAAAATCCTTCAAACTATTTTAAAATACTTTTAAACAATAACAAGTAACAAAAACAAGAAGATTGTCCCTAAATATTCACCAATAAATTTTAAAACTACAATAAAAACAGAAAAACTTTATAAAAACTGTTAAATTAAAAATATTTACAAAATTCACGTCATACATAAAGAGAATAGGAGGTTAATTATGAGATACCCCTGGGGATAGTGGGAATGATAAGTTTGCATTGTATGGCTTAATTAAAAGAAACCATGCTCAGATTTTGAAGTTTTGAAGAACAGGTGGAGCGTCCTAGAAGTGTAACAACTTCTACTACTAAAATACTTTGTAGCTTTCCCTATGCAAAAATATGTTTTTTCACTGTTTTTCAGGACTTAGAAATAAAAATAAATAAGGCCGCCATATTCGAGGCATGAGTCATCAGCCAGGCTCTGGGGAGCTACTGCTCACTAATGATTTTTCTTCTCTTTTATTATTTTGATTATTTTAAATCGTATATTAATTAGATTTTTTTTAACTGAAATGAATAGATTTCACTTGCTTAGCAGCAGTATGTTGTCCTAATTCGATACAAAATGATTTACAAAACATTGAATACGGCATTGATACATTTTGTATCTACTTTATTAATAAAATATTCTAAATTAAATTGGAACAAATTAAATGAAGGGAAACTGGTTAAATGGAAGAAGAAACGTTTTTGTGACGACGATATCCAAAAATAGCACTTTGTGTTACAATGGATAAACTTTTTAAAACTAGTGGACGCAAAAATTTGGGATATCAAATATGCCATAATAATGCTAAGAATATCACCCCTACTATCACTAGGAATATATACCTTATCTTTACTCTGCCATGCTCTTTCTTGAAATATCAGTACTTTAGGGCACTCTTCCGGTTTATTACAAAATCAATTTTAAAATGTGAAATTACAAAAAATAAGTTAGAAGAAAAAACATCAACAACTTACGAAGCATAAAAAATTAAAAACCTTACATTTGCTGTCTGCTAAAATGATCACTTTTTTATACATTTTTTTAAACATTAGAATTACAATCAACAAAGTATTTTTCCAACAAGGATCTCTTGTCCTGCTTTAGGATGTTAAAACGGTTACAGTGCTTGTTAAAAATTGGCGCCGGGACCGTGTCGATGGGTGATGGTATTTTGCTGACAGATTCTAAATGTTGGGCCCAACTGATTAAGAAGTTAGACCATGTGTTTTGTTGTTTTTCCGTTACGGAATCGGATGACAGAAGGCATTCAGCTCTGATTAGTAATACTACTAAGGCTGATACACCAAACTGTAAAGAAAAATGTGTCAATTGATCTGTGTTCGTTCATGTTAACAAAATTATACAAAAAATTCAGACCAAGTCCGATTTTTGTTTATTTTAGACTTTAGAGAGTAGAAGGGGGTAAATTTTAGTTTTTTACTATTATCTCGAAAACTATCACTGCACTAATAAATCGTTTCGGCGTCAATGTTATTGTGTTTTTTGACGGTAACGATAAGAATGCAAAAAGTAGAAAATCAATGGAGCAGCTTAGTCGGTATTCCCAATTTCTTGGATCTACAGATGTTGTTTGATGTGTCTATGAATGTCCCTATAAAACGGCATACATTTCTTAGCTATGAAAAAAACGTCAAAAGTAGATATATTTCTGACTCAATTGTCAAGAATACTTCGGGACAGATTCAAACACTTTTGATGTGGAAACGGGTACATATTTTCTATAAAATACAAAATAAGTAGTTATTTTCATAATAGCAAAAAATTAAAATTTACCTTCTCAAATTAAGGGTACTTTTCAAGATCTCATCGAGACATCAAAATAAAGGTATCTACAAAAATCGGGATTGGTCGGACTTTTAAGATTTGTCCTTTTAATGATAATAATAGTCATTATCATACCAAAAAGAAAAAGTACTAAGAGGGCGAGGTTTAGTTATATCAATAGATCTGCAAAGGTCGCAGTGGAATAGGCCGTAGGGCCACTTTTTTTTTACATCTAGGCTACTCTTACATACATTATAGTATTTAGTTATAAAAAAAATCTATATTTTTCACGATAAACACCGAGAATTCGAATAAATATCTAAGAACAGTTGGTTTTTTGGAAGGAACAGTATTTTTAATAAACTTACCTTATTCAACAACACAAAATATAATGGTGATTTACCCACATGGCTCAATGGCGTACTTCTATGATTTTCTTGTCTTACTACTTCCACTAAACCAGTCACTATTTCTACAACGTCCGACATATTACTAGACTGTACATATCTAAAAAAAAGAGAAGAACTCAATATAGTATCGTCCATAATCATCACTAATCGTCCGAGTTGGACAGCAAATATTAAGGAGTGGGTAGAAGGGATAATCAAAGTAACATTAGCAGTTGTTCAAAAATATTTGACCCCAAAGAAGATCAGTTCGTACAATGGAATATTTGTTAATAAAAAAATAATTATAAGTAATTTTTAGAAAAATTTGTGTTTTTGATTCTAAATTATTTATTTAGGTTCAGAAATTTTTTTGCCGATAATTTGGACATTTTAAATAACATTATGCATTCATATGTTTGTTTAATATTCATTTTAAGCACATTTTTAAGGAGGGGAGTCAAACATTAAACGAACATTTTTAGTGGTACAGTTTTTACAGAAAAAAATTAAAAGTAAAATTGCAACCCTTTTAACATTTTGTTTTAATCTTTATTATTCAGAAATATATATTTTTCAATTTTTTGATTTTACGGCTCTAATTTCGAACAATTTCGCGACGCATTGATTTTTAATGGCGAAATGCTAAAAATCAGGCTGAAAATAATACTTTCTGGCTTGGGCCGCAATAGTATATTACATAACAAGTGTTGTAAAAAACATTTTACGTACGAATGAAAAAATTGCGCTCATGCAGCTAATAGCCTCGGGCTGCTACAGCACATTTTCTGCCCTTGTACACAATATACTGTATGATGGTAAATAATTTTTGTTTCATATTAATGTGGTACAAAATTTGAAAAGTTTGAGAACCGCCGTTCTAAGGTAAAGTTCGTTTCATGTAAATGTCGACTTTTATCCGATGTATGGTTATTACTACCAGGTACTAGTGTAGGATGAAAGTAATGGTGTTTTTACCTTATTTATTATAAAAAGCTTTTATATTCTTACCTTTTCAAAAACGGGTATAGTTTAGGTAAAATGTTATCACCGGCAGTATCTCTTCTACCGGTTACTGGCAAACTGAGCAACACTCTACTCCACAATTCCAAGAGTTGTGTGGCGAAATTATCTATTGTTAGGTGAGGCAAAAGTCTCAAAAGTAACATCTAAAAGTAAAAAGAAACGTTTAATTCGACTCAGTTCCAATGTAATTACAACAGTATTTTTCAGGCACTTCCAATGAATATAAATTATAGAACTTATCTGTAAGTTGCATCAAAATCTATAAGTTGACATCAAAATATGAAAGTTCCCATCAAAATCTATAAAATGACGTTACAATCTACACGATACCATTAAAAACTACATGATAATTGTAAGAGAAAAAAAATTCAGACTTTACCTTTCCTTTCCTAATATTCAAAAAACTAGTGATTTTATCCTCTCTTAATAATCCCTGAATAATTTTAACGATGTAATCGTATTGGTGTTCGACCACAAATTCACTTTCGAGTTTAAAAAGTCTCAGAACTTCTCGCTTTTGTTCAGGAGTCGGTGCTAATTCCAATTCTCTCAACCTAAACAAGAAAAATAAAAAATAATAAAAAAAATCTTGAGGTTTTAGAAATATTTAAAATACCTTTGCTTCTGCTTCATTTCCCTCAATTTATCCATATTGCTTGTGTACAAAGGATTATTGATATCTTCCGCCTTAAGAAGCAAAGCGTAAAGAGCTTCTAATTCTAATAGCAACTGCTTCGTTCTCCTTGTATCTCTTGAAACCTGAGGACTGTCGCCGTCTTTGTCAGGAGTTACTATGTCCATGTCAATTATTTTTCTTGGGGCTGTTACAGAACCACACTGTAAAATAAATAAATTTATGATTTGACGCCGTGCGAGTCGCACCAAAAAAATTAAAGTAAGACAAAATATTTTTTATATTTATTTATAAAATCATAAAAAAAATGATCTATTGTAGGTAACACGGTGCCTAAATTTTTAGGGTAAAAATGCTAAAATCCCACAGATTTAGCGCCGATTATCAAAAATTCCACCAGATTTGAAATCCTATAAAAAATACCTAAAATCCTATAGATTTAATATTAAACGTCAAAAATTCCTTGAAACTTAATCCTAAAAAATAACGATCTAAGTCTGCCGGGAAATTTTTCGTCTCTCCAGCTTTTTTTACCAATTCTTCAGATTCTGGGGGAAAATGTATCTGAATAGAAAGAGAAAAGAGAGAAAGATGACCAAATAAATAATGGGAAAAATAAAAAAAGGAAAGAAAAGAAAGGTATTTAAAATCATAGTACCTAAACATTGTTCTCGCAAGTTGGTTTATACTATTTTGCAATTTTCACAAATACACGAAGGGGCTGGCAGTATAAAATTACTTTTGATAACAAAAATTACTCTTACCTGTAATTTTCCTAATGAATTTTCAAATTGCAAGGGTGTATAAACCCTTGGCGTCAAAGTGTTTTGATTTTCTTGATGTTCACTATTTCTGTGCTGTCTCTTATTTTGATGAACGTTTCTTTCATTAACGTTATTTTCTTTATTATTCTTAGATTTCCGCTCTTTAAAAATCTGTAATAAAAGACAAATAAAATCACTCTGGAATATCAGAAAATTTGCATCATCGCTCTCCATCTTCAAAGAGCTGTACTTGTATATTTAAACTTATTTCTTACCGTATAGTAATAGTCATCAAAATATGGCGTCCCTGTATTCAATTGTAACATCTGTATATTCAACAACCACTGCTTTTCTCTCATGGTCATTAAACCCGCATACTCATCCTTCTTGTCATAATCTTTCTGCTGCTGGTGTCTCTCCCTATAGTTCCCGCTGTCATTTCTGATTCTCTCTCTCTGATGGTGGTGCTGCTGCTGCTGTTGTTGCTGATTTAAATGGTGTTGATGGTTAGAGTGATTGGGATGGTTCATATTATTGAGTTGTCTTGCTTGTTGTTGGACATTAACCGGAACTGCACCCATGTTGCGTGGCGGTGGAGGCGGGGGGAAAGGAAATGCGTGACCGATCTAAAGAAAAAATTTGAAAAACTGAGTGGATTGATGAACTAATCAAAGTTGTGATATATGGAGACTTGATTGGTAAACATATTTATTTCACTTTAAATATTTTTCCAAAATAATATTGTGTTGAGTGATTGGGTGAGTGTGTTTTTTGATAAACAAGTACTTTTGTATATAACCAAGGGAATGTCAGATTACATGGTTTCAAATTACAATGAATAACACTGAACATTTCGGAAAGGAAATTTTATGCAGATATAGTAGATATACGAACTTGGAGTCAAGCGTATAGGCATAAAAATGCTTGAAACCTAATAAAAAATAACGAGTGAATATTTAATAATTAAAAAACTTTCGTTAATATTAATACTGTCGACATTTATACAATTACTCATCTTTATTTTAATATAGCAGATAAAATTTCTTAAAAATACTGTTATCTGGTGGAAAAATCCTACATAATCTAAGGTTGTAATTATTTATTTCCAGAAATTGCACAACGTAAATAGAAAATCAAAATCTACTACTTCAACTTTATAACTTACGTTTTGTCAAAAATTAAAAATAATCAAATTCAGGATCTTCTAAATTATCGATATTCATAACACAACTAAAATAAATACATTAAACTTGTTTGTCTTCAACAAGTAAACACAGCATATTCAAAAAAAAAAACTGGGAAGAAAAAATGTAACTAAACAAAAACAGTTCAAAAATCACTCCGATTATACTGGATGTCCTCATTTATCGTATTAACCATAAGTATGATAGAAATCTAAACATACTTTATTGATATAAATTTCAAACTAAAATTTGATTGGGACTGAGATCACTGAAATGAAATTTAACATGTTTTATATGTTAACTGGGATACACCTTATGACATCTAGTTTCTTCTTTTCTATTTCTAGCAGTGATACCAACTATGAATAAAATAAAACTAATAAATTATTCTTAAATCGTAATCGACTTTTATGAAAATATAAAACATACCTATTAATTTTGACATTTTTAAATATTACTGATGGGCTAATGGGGAAGATCACAAATGAGTAAATCCAGTTTAAATGTGCAGATAATTAAAATATAACCACTAAATGACATGTTTGAATAATTTTTATTACAAATTATTATGTAATATTTTGAAAAACACCATTTGAAAATCATAAAATTTTAGTGAACATTCAAACAGCTACTTGGACGCGCTCAATGCTACGTCACAAGTACTACGAATTGTGTGTCGTCTACCGATCGATAGACAGAGACGGCAACGATGTTTTCCTAACTTCGATTGGCCTCGACGTAAATTCCCGTTCTTTTTTCGTCGTTTGAACGAGAGTATTTTTTCGGTATTTTTTTAAAAAAGAACTACTTCGACTAAAAAATCGAAAAAAATATTTTTTGATTTGACTCGTCGTAATGCAAGAAATTAGTGTTCTCGCCCATTGTCGGAATTTTGGCGCAGTAATCTAATAGATTAACTTCTAAACTGATTTTTCCCAATTTGTTTCCACTTACTTTAGTTTTACTATAAATAACTAGAAAGCTAATAAGAAAGTTAATAATTATAAGCACGTACTATACAAAGTAAGAATAAATTAAATCCCAAGTGATAATTATTAATAATAATTTCCTCATAATCCAAACAATGAAAATGTTTTAAAATTAAATAAGCAGTTTTTTAAATAACTGATTTTTCTTGTGGAATTAAATCAAAGTAACGAAAAACACACAAGATTAAATAAAATTTTATAAATCATGTAATACTCACAGGAAATTGATTTTGATTCGCCCCCGGTGGAAACATAAATCCAGGTGGTCTGTGTGGCATCCCATTCGGCAAAAACTGGGGGTGAGGTGGCATCAACCTCAACATTCCAGGTGGCAAAATTCCAGGATGGGCATTCAAAGGTGGTGGCCTCATACCTGGTGGAGGTATCCCTATGGGTGGTAGACCGGGTGGTGGGAGTCTAGTGTTTGCTAGGGGATGCTAAAAAAATGGTTTAATTGATGTGTTTGAAAATGTATAACAAAAGTTTTGATTAACTCAAAAAAGTTTTACCTCCAATCGCCATTTACCGAAATGATTAATTTTTTTAACTTAGAAAAAACAACGGATATTTATTTCATAATTTAACACTACTAGAAAGTATGTTTATAACACAAACTCCCCAAATTGCAGCTGTGGAGAAGTGGGTCACTCAAACTATATTTTGAGTTAATTGGAGAATTTTTGTTTTTGCTCTTTCTCTAAGTTGTGTTTTCCATGTATACGAGTTTGAGACAGATAAATAATTTTTAACCAACTGCTAAATATTTACTATTCTCACCTGCAACATTGGATGAATCCCATGACCCTGATGATGACCCACCATGGGTAGTAAGGGTCTAGGCAATGACTGATGTTGTGTTGGCAGAGTTGCAGAAAGTGACAAAGCGTTGGCAGCCGATGCATTTTTGCTAGAGTTGATAAGACTCTTTTCCAATTCCTCTACAGTACATATTTTCTTGGGTTGGGCAGGTAAAATTGGCGCTAAATGTGCTGTTGTTGTTGATATTAGTTCTAGTCTGGTAATGTCATTACGGGATTGAATCTAAATAGGTTTTGAAGAGTAAAACAAGTAATAAATTTTAAATTCAAGTGTCAAAATATCACAAAAAAATTAAGAACTAATTGAGCAGCAAAAAGTGTAACTTTAACACCCAACTTTTAACACTAACCAATTTATTTATTATCGGTAATAATGTAACTTACGAATGCTTTAGATGCCTTTTGCAAAGAGGAAATGATAGAATTGTTAAAAATATCTCCATTTTTACTTGTTGGAGTATACGACCATACAGAATTAGAAAGAGATGTAACACGGTTATCAGAATCGTCTAGAACTAGTTGTGATATGGAGTTTTCTGAAACAAAAAAACACAGTTTAAAAGACTTTACAATTTAATACATAATTTAATGGACGTAAGCATCTATATCATGATCACACTAGTTTTTCCTACTTTCCTTATGAAGAAGACTAAAAATGGTTAAAAAAACTTGGTAACCCCCAACGCTAATTAGAGATGTATACTTTGTTAAGTCGTCTAAACTCTTTTCTAAGCTTCATTTATCAGTTTTGAAGATTAAAGGTAGCATATTTGCATAGTTTATCTTTTAGCCTTTAAGGATTGTTTTAAAGTATTTATTTGAAGCAAGGATCTTGTCTAAAAATTAACAGTAACAAAATGCAACAGGCCACAGTTAGTTTTATTAAGTACTAGTGACTTTACAAAACCTATGCCTATATTAATTTAGATCATTTTGTACATGACTAGATATAATTTAATACCGACACAAAATTATAAGGATGTTATTAAACAATTTCCTTTTAGATAATTTAATGCAGCTGTGTGTTCCTTATCAGAACTGTCTATTGATAAGGCTTATTAATTGTAAAATATTACCTAGCGTTATTTAAATTGGTTAAATGTTTATCCAATGATTTAAAAGTTTCAATTTATTATTGTCTGATATTTATAAAGTATCAATTAAATTTATCAGAAAGTTGTTAGTAGAAAAACCACTGTTACTAATATATTTTGTTGCAATAGAAAAAAAACTATATATATTAAAATACATATTTTAATAAATGCAAAATTTTTTTAAATGGTACACAGTTTTGATATAATTTCGGGAAATTCTTAAATATTATGAAGTAATTTGTTTTCAGGGTGATCTACCCAATATACAAATAGAATTTGTAAAATCAAACTATTCATGATTTAAATATACACTTCCAATAGTTTCCAGAATTCAAAAATATCATATTTATTTCTTAATTAATTCGTATTTTTTTAATTTTGCAATTAATAAATTAAAATTATGTTTCGTATTTTGTGTTGTGTGGTTTTTCTGGGTTTTCCCACAACTGTAAAGCAAATGCGCCATCAAGCATCAGTAAGTCGCCCCAGAGCGCCACGGCAAATAATAATAATAGCCGTCCCTCCCTCGCACAATCTGCAGAGCTTCTGGGGTTCACTCATAAGGGAGTGAATTGCAGGGCGTATATTATTATTATTATGGTATTATTATTATTAACTCACGGTATTAATATTGAGCCTCCTGTTGTCTTTACAAATATAGTCGCGGGGATTTACAGGGTCCGAAACTGTATAGCAGGGGAATTCCCCGATATTTCCAAGTCTTTTGGCTTAATGTTTGTTATTGTTTATTGATTATTTTAGTTATTTCCTGATGTTAATTTTTTACGGAATGGAATTTGCACCAAGAATATGAATAATTTCATAGTAATACTGATTAATCTTGAGAAAATATATCAAATTCGAGAATCACATTTTCAATGAACACAATAATTTGGTTTTTTAAGACCTACATAACATAGGTGTAATTAAAAAGTCCACACACTATATTTTGTATGGTGTAGATTATTGATTGATAA
The DNA here is from genome assembly GCA_949320105.2 of Crepidodera aurea. Taxonomy (NCBI): domain Eukaryota; kingdom Metazoa; phylum Arthropoda; class Insecta; order Coleoptera; family Chrysomelidae; genus Crepidodera; species Crepidodera aurea. The sequence goes on along the minus strand of OX439474.1, from coordinate 18,290,791 downwards.
CAATAGTTTTTTAATATTATTTTATTCATTATCTACGCATGTACAATTGTTGATATGTACAGTTAAACGTTTATATTAGTTTTAAGTTAAAAAAATTATAATATTTTATTCCTTTTACACGCTTATAGTTCAATATATTAAGTATCCAAAATTACATCTTCAGTAGAGTTTATAAGACTTTATTACCTTAAATGTTTAATATTATTATTTCTATTAATTATTAATAGTTCCTTACGAAAAAATATCAATAAATTATTTTTGTAATCTTAAATTTGTGTAGTGTGTTTTTGTAAATGTTTTTTATTTTTTTTCTTCTCTTTTTGACCTATACATATTTTAATTTTTATTTATTAACACACTTAAAGATCAGTTGTTGACATACTCTATTTAATATAAAATAAGACAAAAGGAAATAATAAAGTTTTTAAACGTTTATAGTGGAACTAAATTCCCATCAGACCAGTCACCAGAGAAAATCGTTGATTGAAAATTTTACTTTCTTTAAAGATTTCTAAAAGTTTTTCCTATAAGTATTACAAAAAAAATTATAATTTTCCAATCATTTTTCGCAAATATCCCTCATTTTTTCTAATATAACTCTAAATTTTGTTTAAACTTTTGTACTAATAATCACACCTTAATTTTATCTACTTTGATCCACTTCAATATGTCATAGGTAGGTACTAAATTTACTTTTACTTATATCATCTTGTTTATATTGATATCTAATAATAAATTTTACTATAAACTACATTATTTTTAGGAGCTTAATTTTAAGATTTCAATTCTTTTTTTGTATTTTAAATGATTATTTTGAATAAAGGATTATTGTTATTACTAAATTAGTAAGAAACTTCTATGAAACATGGATAGTGTTTGTTATTTTAAGGCTAATCAAATGGCTGTCCATCAATTACTAAATAATTATTCGGTCTATTTTTCTGTATAGAGTACTACTAGTACCAAATAAATTAGATGTTATTACCTTAATTATTTTAAAAATTTGTTTATAGTTTTGTTTTTCAATTAATCACGTAACATATCACTGCATTTTTTAATATTTTTATACACATTCTTAAGGTTAAAGCGAAAGTTGAGAAAAAATTACTAACCTATCTGTTCTGAGTGCTTGGAGATCTCCGCATTCTCAGCAGCAAATTGTTCATGTTGTTGCTCCCAGTCATCTAGACTAGACGCATCTTCTAGGGTCCCAAAGGTTTCATCATTGAGAGCATCATACTCCTCTTCATTTTCTAGGCAATCATCCTCATCCGGAGGAAGTATATTATCACCATTCTTAAACAGATGGTCTTCAGTCATTATGGTTATCAATATAAATAAAATTATTTAAAATAGTTTTGGTTTGCATTAAATAATTCGATTAAAAAAACGCTGTACATTCACAAGTGATTAGAAAATAAACGGTAGGATGTATTTAAGAAGCAAAAAGTAAAATTTATTGCGCAAAATATAGGAAACTTGTCAAACACAAAAATTAACCTAGTTTAACATTTCTAGATTTCACTATTTATTGACGAACAGTATAATTTTTAAACGACTAAATTGTAATTAAATATAAATAGTAAGCAAAAACCTACGCAAAAACAAACCAAAAAGATCTGTTTTGACATCAAAAACCTACATATTTTATCTACCAAAAATTGCAAAAAGTTCAGACATATTTGTAAAAAATTGAGTAGATTTAAACATGAATTAATATTGCTTACGTTTAAAGATGTATCAAAATCAAAAAATGTATTAGCCATTGAATTTTTTGGAAAATATCATTTCTCTCATATTGTCTTCACTAACATGAAGTAAAATCCAACTAAATTTTGTAGAAATTTTATTCTCTTCTTCTTTCACAATATAGCATTCACCTACTATGATATTAACTCAGTTTTGTAGGTTATTACAATCTCAATATTTTTTATCAACCATTATTAGTTGAACAGTTTATGAATTATTTATAGCTATTGTACTGAAATTATTAAAATAACAATTATTTTGTACGTACATTTTATTTTTACATTTTTTACTAACTGTCTGAATAATTGCTGGCTAAAACTAGAAGAAATAATAAATGTCATGTGTCATGTAAAATAACAGAGATATGACTGGTGACTGGTGTCACTAATGTCAAAAGTAAAAAAATAACTTGTTTACTATTGAAAACTACTGAAAAATAATAAGTTTTCCATAATTGACCTATAAATAGTTTTTGTACTATTTTCCTGTTTCTGAAGGTAAAATTTAATTGAATAACAACTTTGCACAAAATATTAACCCATTTTTAATAGGAAACGCATACAGGTGATTCCACTTTTAGGAATGGAAGAGAACATTGAACAAGAAGAGCAGCCCCAAATTGCAACTAACACTATCCCTCTTTTTATTAAAAAATTATGGAAAATAGTTAATGATAAAGATACAGAAAATATAATTAGTTGGAATGAAACTGGTGATAGTTTCGTCATACATGACCAAATTCAGTTTATAACAAAACTATTGCCTCACTACTTTAAACACAATAATATGGCTAGTTTCGTAAGGCAACTTAATTTTTATAATTTTCACAAATCTCCTAATACAAAAGATGAGATTCAGTTTACCCACACTTGTTTTATGAAAGATGTTCCTGAAATTTTACCATTTATTAGAAGAAAAAATCCCGTTTTAAAACAGAAAGCAGTAATAAACCACAAAGAACACGAAGTTGAAGATCTTTTGACCGATGTTAAAAAACTGAAAGGGAAACACACTTTAGTAGATAAGGAACTAGCAATGTTGAAGCAAGAAAATGCTGCTTTGTGGAGTGAACTAAATGCTTTAAGATTAAAGTATACAAAACAGTCTACAATAATTAACATGCTTATTCACTTTTTAATAACTTATATTCATTCTCATCAAACTTCATTTACCAAGCCAAATATACAGGTATCTACAAGTGAAAATAGTAGGAACAATATTAAAGTTGGCCCAACTCTATTAGAAATAGGTTATAACAATAACAATAAAAAGTTGATTAATAAAACTACCACTGAACCTTACACAGTAATTGAACCTGGAACCAGTAGCTCTATAACTTACGCTGTTAAGTTACCTGAAAGTGGACCAGAAAAACAGAGACCAAGGAAAACAATACACTCTCTAGAAGAAATGCTTGCTATGGAAGAGCAAGCCTATCCTAGCATAAAAAGATCCAAAAAGAGACCTTTGACTTATTCAATTAAGTTACCTGGAAATCAGACAGAGAACTTGAGTAGGCCTGAAGTTCAAATGTCACTACTGGAAATTTTAAAAGAAAATGAAAGGTAAAAATATTGTTTGGGTTAAATACCAATTATTATTTTTTTTTGGAAATATACAGGGTGTTTCATAAGTAATGAACCACACTGCGGATAAATTTGTCACAGGCCTATTTTTTTTGATAAAGTAAATAATAATAATAATAATAATAATATACTCCCTGCAATTCACTGCCTTACGAGTGAACCCCAGAAGCTCTGCAGCTTGTGTGACTAAACTAATTTAGCCATAAATTTTTGTAACCGTTTTTGACAATTTCTATACAAAATAGTTGTTTAAACTTCAAAATATTAAGGAGTTTTCAAATTATTTGCATTTTCCTACATTTACTCTTCATTAAGTTCAAAATTCTAGTCATTGTGGGTAATTTGTGAAAAAACTTTTAAGTAATTGTTATAAACCTTTTGTAGCTTCACAATACTTTAAAATATCCGGAGTATTATAGACAGTAGGTACAGCTATTTCTAAAATTCTAATCCACAATTTTTTACACGTTCCTAAAAATTACAACAACATATTCTCGTCAGTCAACTTTACAGTGCATAAATTTCCGATTTCAATTTGTCTCATAAAACGACAGAGATTAAATGTAAAAAACATCCTTAAAAAATAAAAAACCTCAATTTTTGTAGATTAACTCAGGATATCTTTGATCTGTAACATAAAAACTTATGAAATAAAATATTTTTAGCAGTATTTTACATATTTATGAGAAATAATAATTTTTAGTTTAATCTAAAGGGTACGTCTTCCAATTGAAATTAAAAAAAAAACGTCAAAGTGCCGGAATCTAATTTGGTACTGTTTGTTAAATATGCCTTGGAAACGATTTAATTATCAGGCTCGGAACTTGGTAACAAATTTTTGTCGTATTTGCCGCCCCCTATATTTTTAATTTTATATATTAGTTTAATTAAATTAAATTTTAAATTTTCTATTTTATTTTGACACCTTTATAAATTTTATATTGCAAGCCTATGCAGTTTATGCATTTATCCAAAGTTATACAAGCAATAAATGGCCATTTAAATAATAAATTTTTTAAATCATTATTTTATTCATTGGTTTTATAAATTTTTGTACTTTGCCGTTTATCACATTACGGAATAAGAAAAGCTATTCATAAATCTAGAACCTTATTGAATAAATTGATAGATTAATTTTAATTCTAAAATAAAGAGTTTATGTATTTATTACAGATTATGTGAAGAGGATACAGACCAAATATTCCAAGAACTAGATACTGAACCCGAATCACTAAATGATCTAAATGACCAACAAACTTCAATGGAAGATGTCCCCGAAGACTCACCTGCGTATACAATCAGTTATCCGTCTGAGTATAACGAACCAAATATAGGAAGTCCAGATTATCCAGATTACATAGATCCCACTGATTTTTCACCAATTAAAGTAGAACATGTCGAGACTGATCAAGATATTTTAACAAATCAAACTACAGATCTAGAGGCTCAAAAGAATACTGTAACAAAAGAAATTCCAATTAAAACAGAAACTGGAACAATGACGTACACTATAACCCATCCTAAGGATCTAAATCTTGTCAACACCAATTCAGGTAGTGAAAAAGTTGATTCATCAATTATAAAACACCCCTCGTTAATTTTAAACAAACCTAAATACGTGAAAATTCCTGCAAAAAATCTAAAACAATCGATTTCAGATAGAAATATAAAACCTGTAGCCACTAAAACGAATTTGATCAAAATATCTCCAAAGCAGTCCGCCAAGCAAGCATTAATCAAACACAACTTTGCACAAAATATAAAATCATCCAAATCCACAAATCCCGAAGGTACTTTACTAGAAATTCTAAAAGAAAACGAAAAACTCACCAAAGAAACTCCCTTACCGAATTTAAATCTACAAGAAACGACTAAACTAGAAAAATTTTTAAAATGTCCTACAATTGGTGAAAATTTCGCAAACTTGTACTCAGACGATGCTGGTAGTTCTTCTGAAGAAAATCACGAATCTCGACCTGTTTTATCCAGATCAAAATCTGTAACTAAAGATAAATCAATAAATATTACGGACAACCCTAAAGAAAATCTCAGTATGTACGTTGACGAAACGCAGGAAGAAATCGACATGCTTCAAGATATTTTAAATGATTTAACTTCTAAAGATTTGTCAGAGATTCTTAATGCTGATCCACCGGCTATTGATATCGACTTAGAAAATGAAGAGGTCCCGCAAGATGGCGAGACTACCGATGAGCCGATGGATGAATATATTAACATGGACGAGTCGGTTGACAAGTATTTTAAAAATAATTTTTTGGATTTAGGAAATTCGTAATGTAATGTAAGTAAAAAATAGGGAAGTGATTTTGCTACTGTTGCTGGACTTTGTATAACTCATCTTACGATTTATGTATGGATTTTACTTTACTAAAATAGTAAAAATTTTCTAAAATTCTCATATTTTCAGTTCCAGCATCGGGTGAAATATTTTTTTTAACTTGAGTGTTTTTTTAAAGACGAGATTTAGTACTAGGTAACTATTGCTTTTATTTAACTATAATTGAGCACATTTTAAAATAAGTAAGTTATATTTTTCTTAAGATTATCCATTTTTGTTAGGTTTTCTAGTACTTAAAACATTGCATCACTAATATTTGTTTGATTGGACCATATATTTGAAAGCATAGAAAATGTTTTCAAACAGGTTTATTTTTTATGCAAAAAATAAATTTAAAAACAAATTTTAACTAAAAAATCTTTTGTTTTTTATTAGAACATTTTTTATTGTGCCACTTATATCCTCACGTTCATCTTAAAATAATCGCGCAAATAAAAAATGTTTTTTAATATTTAAAATAACCTATTCTAAAAAATATATACTCTAGAAATTATATAATATCAAAACTTTATAATTTTGAATTGTAAGCTTATTAATAAATTTTTTAAAATATACTTAGATCATAATTATAGGAATTTTGGTGCGGTAAAATTATCGAATTTAGGAATTTGGAATAATATAAATGCGATATAGAAATTCGAAATTTATTGGGCATAATTTTCGATAATGCAGTTATTTCCTCTGCTCTCTGCTTTATATTTGTTTGTCGTTGATATGCCACTAAGAATTACAGAAATCAATTTTTCGAAATAACGGCTTCCTAAGTTTTACCATACCAAAATTCGGATATGTGCCTAGGATAAATAGAGATGAACCTAAATATCCAATGTATGCAAATACGTAAATAGTAAAGCATTTTTTTTATTTCCATACATTTATTATGTACAGGGTTATTCATTATAAATTACCCATCCCTTATTATCGCTATTCTTGCCTATAGAAAAAAGTTTCAAATAAAAGTTTAGTGGTTATAACTGTTTGTTGTTAAAATGCTATCAAATGTACAGTAGCGTGCAGATTTCAGGGGATACAAAAAAATATATTTTTTTTAATGGGATACCCTGTATATTTTTACATTTTTATAATCCTCTCGACGAGCTGATTTCAACGATGTATCATACTTTATGTCTAATCTGGATAATAAAGTATCTACAGCCACCTGAAAAATCACATTTTTGGAAATTGGAACTCTCATCTGATTTTTGACTCAAAAAATTTGATTTTTCAGGTGGCTGTAGATCTTTATTATCCAGATTAGACATCAAGTGTGATACATCGTTGAAATCAGCTGAGAGGATTATAAAAATGTAAAAATATACAGGGTATCCCGTTTAAAAAAATATAATTTTTTGGATCCTCGAAAATCTGCACGCTACTGTACATTTGATAGCATTTGAACAAAAAACAGTTATAACCACACAACTTTTATTTGAAACTTTTTTTTCAATATGCAATAACGATAATAAGGGGTGGGTAATTTATAATGAATAACCCTGTACAATATTTTGCTTTAAAATTGAGGTTAAGTGGACTGCGAAACAACGACCAAACTGTACGTTTAAAAATTTAAAATTGTGGTTATATAGAGTGTTTTAACGTATAATGTACATAGATTAACCTAATGTTTGTTCTTTTTATAAAAAAATGAAAATTATATATAATATACAACCAGTAATGTTGTATCAAATTAATATATCAAATGTAGGGCGTACATTATTATTATTAATGATTCTAAATTCAAAGGTGTGGAAAATATTTCAAGTACTTAAATAAAAATGAAAAATAGGTGCGTATTTCAAATGATATTGTCCCTAAAGAGACGAACTGTATCGATCATTTTGCACCTCAGAATTGAAGCAATATTTTTATTTATATAATTTGATTGATTATTGATTGATTGATATTTTTAAAAGTAAGCATCATACTCAATAAACTAAGATGGGCATTGTTTATTTTTTGTATAACTCGAAAGAAATAATATAGTTTTTTCTCATGACGGTTTCCAAGATAGTAATATAAAATCACAAAAAAAATGCAGATGTACAGAATACCCTAAAACACCCTGTATAAGTTCCCATTGGTGGGAATTTGGAATTGTTATCCTGGTTTAATTTTAAGCAAAAAACTAAATCACCAAGTAGTTTATTCCTAGTTTATGTCTGTTTACATCATTACAACCCTTACCAGTTATTTATTAAAATAAGTTTTAAACTTAAGTTCTAATTTATTTAAATGTAAATTGTTTTTAATTTTCAAGAATAAACTTGTTTATGGACTAATTTAAAGAGTTTTATTTTTCCGTCATCATTTGCAAACTAAATATTACACTTTTAGATGTGGTACCATCAATGGTAAGAAGAGAGTATTGACATTAAATTTTGACTGAATCTAGTCAAGATGTCACTCTCTTCTTTTTTATCCCTTTCAGAGATTAATACAAAGTGAGTAAACCAGTAAGGAATTTTAATTTATTAGATTCGACATCCTAAGACCGGTTTCTGCCTTTCGGCTTCATCAGTTAGGCTTTTCGAATCCAATAAATAAAAATTCCAAACTCGTACAAGTCAATAGCTATATCCGCTATAGGATAACATTTTTAGATGTGGTACCATCAATGGTAAGAAGAGAGTATTGACATTAAATTTTGACTGAATCTAGTCAAGATGTCACTCTCTTCTTTTTTATCCCTTTCAGAGATTAATACAAAGTGAGTAAACCAGTGAGGAATTTTAATTTATTAGATTCGACATCCTAAGACCGGTTTCTGCCTTTCGGCTTCATCAGTTAGGCTTTTCGAATCCAATAAATAAAAATTCCAAACTCGTACAAGTCAATAGCTATATCCGCTATAGGATAACATTTTTAGATGTGGTACCATCAATGGTAAGAAGAGAGTATTGACATCTAAAAATGTTATCCTATAGCGGATATAGCTATTGACTTGTACGAGTTTGGAATTTTTATTTATTGGATTCGAAAAGCCTAACTGATGAAGCCGAAAGGCAGAAACCGGTCTTAGGATGTCGAATCTAATAAATTAAAATTCCTTACTGGTTTACTCACTTTGTATTAATTTCTGAAAGGGATAAAAAAGAAGAGAGTGACATCTTGACTAGATTCAGTCAAAATTTAATGTCAATACTCTCTTCTTACCATTGATGGTACCACATCTAAAAATGTTATCCTATAGCGGATATAGCTATTGACTTGTACGAGTTTGGAATTTTTATTTATTGGATTCGAAAAGCCTAACTGATGAAGCCGAAAGGCAGAAACCGGTCTTAGGATGTCGAATCTAATAAATTAAAATTCCTTACTGGTTTACTAAATATTACACGTTTCAAAAGTGGCAATAATCCTTGTATATGTGATAAGTTGAGATATTTTGTTTTGTTTTGTTTTATCGTTTAAGATCCAAATAAGGTTTTTGGATAGTTACTATTTAAAAATAATACACTTTTTATTAGTATAGTCACAAATATTTTATGCTATAATAGGGGATGTATAAAATATGACTGTCACTTATATTCTATGATTATACTTTAAAAATTGATTTTAATATTAACTTATGGTTAAGAAAAGAAACATTCTACAGAAATCAAAGTGTTTGCCATTAAAAAAATAATTACTACAAACTTAGTATAAGTGAAATTGGTTACTTAAAAAATTTACCGTTGGTGGACAAGTATTCCAACCGCGCTATTGTCCTATCCTGCTTTTTTGCTATTTATTACATTAGTCTGCATTCCGTTGGTATGATTTTAGGTTACGTGGGTGGAAAGGCTATCTCTTATTTTGACTATTCTCGGTATTAATTTTAAAATGTATTCTGGAAATGAGAGGGTAGTCTAGCGGTAAAGGTCTCGATTTAAAATCTGTTTTTAAGAAAAAAATGTTCAAGTATGCTCAAAACTGACAACTGAAAAGGACAAATCCGAAGTATTTGAGGAAATAATGTAAACGTGTGGAAGTTTTAAAATATATGCTAAAATTGTTTTTTCGAACGAAAATTATGAATTTGAAAATACAAATTTTAATAGCGAATTTTCAATGATTTATAATTTTTTTCATAAGAAAAATGAAAACCCCGCATTATAAAATAGTACATTTGATAATTTTCTATGAAAAATGGTCAGATATGAACATATACAGTGTGTCCAATTAATTCAGCACCATATGGAAAACTTGTTTATTATTTGTTTTATGAAAAAAAGCTATTCTTGATAAAAAGTTGTGCTTGGCCTAAAACCTAAAATGCCACCATCAGATATCAATTTTTTTCATTCATATACAAGGTTTGTCAAAAAATATTAATTTTGCTCAAGAGTAAAGTACCTTTATTTTTGAAATATGAAAAAAAAGTTATTAAAAAAACTTGCTTTTAATGACGTTTTACGTAAACATACCGATTTTGAACAAGATATTCCAACTTTAAGAAATTTTTTATTTTTAACATTTTTTGATACACTCCCGTAACTGACAATTTCGATTTCATTGAAAAAGCTTAAAAGGAACGAAAAGACAAGAATTACATACCATTTTTTGTTAATATTGTTCGATGGTGTGGTTATTATGTCTGAAAAAGTTGACAACAAATGAAAAATTCCTTGATTTTTCAAAAAAAAATATTCTTCATAAAAAGTTCTGCATCACATTATAATTAATAAGCAGGAATTAAATTTTCAGTTCAATTATTTAGTGGGATACAAGGAAAATCAAAAAATTTTAATCTGGGCTAACTTTTTGCTGGCAAACGGAAGTCTAGTATGGGTTTGTAAGGTCCCTGTGAACATTCTTAAATTTTTAAATGAATTCAAAATTGTCAGTTACGGGGGTGTGTCAAAAAATATTAAAAATTAAAATTTTCTTAAAGTCTGAATATCTTGTTCAAAATTGGTATGTTGACGTAAAGTGTCATTATAAACAAGTTTTTTTTAATAACTTTTTTTTCATACTTCAAGAATAAAGGTACTTTTCTCTTGAGCAAAATTCATATTTTTTGAAAAACCTCGTATACGACTAAAAAAATTTGATCTCTGATGGTATTTTAGGTTTTAGACCATGCACAACTTTTGATCAAGAATAACTTTTTTTCATAAAACAAATAATAACATTTTTTTCCATATGGTGCCGACTTAATTGGACACACTGTATATAAAAAGAATTTGGGACAATGCTTTAAAAATTGAAAAAATGTAAAAATGTGCAAAATGCGGCCCAATCCTAAAACTATTGCCAAAATCGTTTTTCCGAACGAAAATACACTGGAAATTGTGAATTTGAAAGTGTTTAAAGAATTTTTCAAGGACTTTCCCATGCTTTTTACAAGAGAAAAATCAAAGTATCTATGCTAAAAATTCCCCCTCTAAGACTGCTTTCTTCTCCATTCGTGCTTATGCAACTGAAAAATATTTTAAAACAAATAGTCAGTTCTTGATATTTTTGTTTTGTAAAAACTTCATACTCTAATAATTTTTGAATATTAAACCTCATCGTACTTCAACTGGGGCACGGATGTAAAAATCCTTTCCACCGCAGTCCTTTTGCCGTTGTAAAATATGCGAAGGATGAGTTACTGCCGATGCCGTCTAGTCCAGAGTCCCGGGATTCTTCCCCTCCTAATCCTTGCAGGATAACGCCAGGATGTCTAGTCAAGCAGGCGACCAAGAAAATAGAAGATGGGTGAAATTGTGGAGGTCGAATGTTAGTGTTGTTTTTCGGGATTTTTATCTTAGAGAAAAATAACAAAAAACTGTCTTTGCTATAAAAAAGCATGAGATGATACATTTTGGGAAAATAGAAAACAATGTTTAGTTGAAATTTGTTAAGGTAGAAAAAATTTGATATTTTCAAATTGTACGTTAAAATCGTATTTTTTTGGGTCAAAATACAGGGTGATTGATTAGTGTGGTAAAGTAAAAATATTTTAGAGTTTTTTAAAAGTTATGAATAGTTTTTGATGAAAATCGAAATGATTTCACACACTGTACAGTTCAAAATGATTAAAACATAAATACGATTATGACTAAAATTTATAAAAATGTTCGATTTTCTTAAAATTGCTTAAATTGTTTACTGGGTGAATCAAAACACAAATACAATATTTTTGCAAAAAAAGGTACTATTATAATTTCATTATCAGTACAAAATTTGTCAGAGAGTTTGACCTCGCACAAAGTGTGATCTCGATGAAACTTGGCACTTAAGTACTTGAAAGGGTGTAGAAAACAATAAAAATATCTTTGCTGTTCTAAAATTTAAGTTATTTTAAAAAAGAATTTGTATTACTATAAAAAATTATTCAAAATAAGAAAGCAAATTCTCTAAGGTTTCTCAGGAAGTCATTAGTTTTTAATTTTTTTTTGTTTTCTCATAGAAAATTTGACCAAAAGTTATAATTTCTAAAATTCTCACTGATTTTTATAAAACTGTAGATATCTATTAATAGAGGCACAACAAAAAAATCCTTGTACATTTATCATCATTATACTTTTACTTTTGATTTAAATATAATGAAAATGATGAACATTATCTCTGTTTAATAAAAATTATGTTTTAAAATGGTCACTTTTTTACAACATTCATTCGACGCAATTTTTATTTTCAAAATAGTATTTATATAAATCAGAAATTAATATTTTTTTAAATAAAGTTAAAAATAATTTAGAAAATGATTTATATAAATAAATAAACACTATTTTGAAAATAAAAATTGCTTCGAATGAATGTTGTAAAAAAAAATGATCATTTTAAAACAAGTTTTATTAAACAGAGATAATATTCCATTTCAATTAGTATATTTAAATCAAAACTAAAGTATAATGGTGATAATCTACAAGGATTTTTTTTTTGTTATGCCTCTATTAATAGATATCTTCAGTTTTATAAAAATCAGTGAGAGTTTTAGAAATTATAACTTCCGGTCAAATTTTCAATGAGAAAACAAAAAAAAATTAAAAGTTAATGAGTTCACGAGAAAGCTTAGAGTCTCCTCTTTAAAACGCTTTTTTTTCTTTGCGTACATTTTAGACAAAGATACTTTAGTTTTTCCGAACGCCTCGCCTGAATTTTTTACAGTAATACGAATTCTTTTTTAAAATAACTTATAATATTATTTTTTAGTAAAATTTTTCGCTCTTTCCCGTGGTGCTATTAGTTTTTCGAATTTTTTTTTTCGAGATATAATGGAAAAACCAAATTTTCGATTTTATTTTCGAAATTGTGAAGTTAGCATACACTTTAAAGCAGCAAAGATTTTTTTTGTTTTCTACACCCTTTCAAGTATTTAAATGACAAGTTTCATCGAGATCACATTTTGTGCGAGCTTTTGGTCAATATCCTTCTCTGGCAACTGAGCTATAAGGATAAATTTTTAAATCATTTTGATAGATTCAACAGCACGTAATGTTTTGTTTTCAAGTCAAATATTTAATAAAATTCATTTAATATTTATCGTTTACCATATTTTACCTTCTTATTACCTCCTCTACCTCACGATACTTATACAAAATACTATTGTGCAATATTTTTTTCGATGATTTAAATTATATTCATTTAATTTCAGTCTAATTTAAAACAATGTAATCATTTTTGTAAAAACTTTCAATTTATTATTACGACCATTGGCGGAATATTCCTATAACGATTTCCTGGACTTGTCATCTCTTTAGGGGAAGTTTCCAAATAAAACCCTTACTCCTGATTCTGCGCTACACCCACGCATTCGCCATCATATAAAACCGAATTTTCTTTAAACCAACGTTTAGTTTTAAGTTTCAAGTTCAACAAAATTGGTTCATTGTTTTTCCAAAATCCTCAAAATAATTTTTGGTAGCACGTAGAAATTCCGAATTTAATGTAAGTAACTTTCTTCAAATTTTTTATATTTATTTTTATGCGGAACTTCGACTTAATGAACTAGGCGTACAATTTGTTTTTTAAATAATAATATTAATAGATTATCCTCCTCCTTCTCCTCCATTATCATATTTTTCCAAATTTTCCAGCGAAGTATTCATTAAAAATTAATAAAAACTATTGATTGACAAGATGGATTGTTAGATATTGTTTATAAAGGAATTAAACTGTCATCATGATTTTTAAAAAAAATTGGAGTATCAGGAAAAGTGTCTTGATGGAAACTAAGATATTTTCTTCAGTGCTTTACCTACGTGTAACTGTGTAGGGTTTAAAAGAAGATGAAAGTATTCATTGCCAATAAAGCAATTTATTGAACACAAGTTTTAAATTTAAATTGCAACTATTCTCTCTGAAAATTTTTTATCAGTGGCTTACAATTTATGGCTGCCTGTACATTCGAAACTTTGGTGATTCCAAATTCCTTGTTTGACATAACATATTTTTTCAACTTGCTGGGACCTGATTTAAAATATTATATACAGGGTGGACAAAAAAGACACATTCAAATGATCAAATTTACGAAAAAATGGTGAAAAGGTGTAGAAAATTAAGTTAAAATGTCTGCCAATATTTTTTTCGGAAGGGAATACATAAAAAATTATTAATTTGAAAAATAAAAGGTTCAATACTTCAGACAGTGGGTTTATCGGTGATTTTATTTACAAGAAAAATTGTAGTCGCACAATAAGAAATTGTAATAACTTGAATGAATAATTTTGAATAAAATAGCAGCAGCAAGTCCAGAAAAATTTATTTGTGCATAAACACAAATCATATCTCTTATTTCTGACTTAGAGAAAAGGTTGTGTCTTGGCATTTTCATTACCTACTTCGATGGAATTTATATCTAACAATTAATTATTTGACAGCTGTATATTTGCATTTTAGTTTCAAAGCCTACTATGTTGAAATATGTTAAAGTAAATTAAATAGAATTTATGCTATTAAAACGAGTATACCATTTTTGTTCAAATTTACACGGTGTATCATGACTTGAAAAAAATTCAAAAAAGGCCAGGAATAAAAAAATTGATACTTATCTTCATCCAGTAAAGTGTAGGTCGCGCCCTCTTTATCTAATCTCAAAATTGATAACACGCTTATGATTTACTAACGTAAAAATACAACCATACCAAATTTCAAGTCAATATATTCAATAATAAAGAAATTATTGCAAAAAAACGAAAAATAAATTTTATCTTCAACACCCTGAATTATTTAGTAAAATATTAATATTTCGAGGCCCTGAACCTACGATTAAAATATTGATCATTCCTTATGATACACCCTGTATAGTGTTATTGGCTATTTTTCTATTTTTTTACAATAAAGATGAAAATTCCTCAATAAAATCGCACGTAATTAAAAATCCATACTAATCCGGTAATTTTGAATTAAATGTGATTGACTTTTTTGGGAAACGGTGTGAAAATGTATCTAAAAAGTCTGGAAAATGATGAAAATGTGTGGAAAATTATTAATTTCACACTTACGTAAATCTTCGCTAATTTGAATCAAATTCAAATTTTATAAACATGTCAAATGTATACATTCATTTTCGGAATTTTGAGCCAGAAACCTCCTACGTGTTCATTCGTCGAATTTTCTACTATATTGCAATATTAAAATAACTTTTTCGTGACAGTTTGTATAGTAAAAATAAAAATACTTTTATTTTCAGTTAAAATGTTATCAAAAACTTTCCTCCTGAGCGCCCTTTTCCTCATTTTCGTAGCTGTAGCTTTAGATTCACAAGCAGAAGCAAGATACCTTCCCACAAGAGCTAACGGTGATAGGATAGAGAAGCTGAGGGAACTGCTCAAAGAAGTGAGTAAGGTTTATACGGTAAGTCACATGAGATTCACATCCTTTATTTCCACTGTAAATAAATCAAGATTATTAGAATGGCTTTTAAAGTAACGAATTTTTTAAAAACTTTTCCGCACCGAGAGAACGATACCTTTATGATAACTACGGTCACCCGACTCAACGAAAAGGAGTTTTATCAATGTCGTCTTATACAAAGTGGCCACCGTTTTATTGAGTATATGATAGTGACACTGTTTTTCTTTAATATTATTATTACCTGCTTCTTTATAAAACCCATTAGAACGCACTCCAGAGGCGTTAAATCAGGACCCTACATAAACAGCAAACTAGTTATTTATTTGCCCACGAACATTATGTATGCCCCTGTTTCTAAACCATCAGTTTCAAATAATCCTCTGCAAGTAGTTCTTGTAGTAGATAATCTACGTCTGATATGATTTTACTGAGATGTTTTTACTGTCTCCGGCCAAAATATTATTAAACAAATTGACACGATTATTTTGAAATACATCAGAAGTGGATGGATTTTCTGCCAGACTCTTCAATATGTTTAACTTTTCTTTGACTGACTTTCTCTTTTTTAAGAATGTCTATAACTAATAACTAATTATTTCTTATTTATCATTTTAAGTGACGCTTTTGTCAGACTGCTTTCGATTGAAGAAGTACTTTTTGCACATGTAAAATCCAATATTTTAGAAATTGTAAAAAAAACATATTTTTTTTTTGTACCGATCAAAATACAACCGTGTACAATAAAATAAATTTATTTAGCTGAAATAAGTCGTTCTCTCGGTGTAATGATATTTTGTTATTCCCTTATTTACAATAGTGTTTTGGTCTTAAATGAGTTGGTATATTTTATACTAGACCGCCTAATATGAAAAATTGTTTATTAATTTTTTGGTCTTTCTTTTGAGTGGAAAAAATTACGCGCTAATTGGAAATAAACAGGGTGTCAATATTATGTGACAAACAAAGAAAAATTAAATTCATCCTCATTAAGCAAATCATAGAAAGATCAAATTTTTATTTAAAAATCATTGTTCATTAATATAAGGAAATTGCTAAAGCCGTATTAAAATAGTATATTATACAACGATCATGCATTAATAGCCATTACATGAAGTTGCGTAGGCTATTTTTTCTACGACAAAATATAAATAAGTACTTTAACTGAAAACTATTAATTTATTTGATACATTTGATACAACAAGAATAATTTTGACATTAACTTTCACAGAACTGTCAATAATATCTAACATCTACCAACAACCTACAACGTAGAAATTTCTATTGGTGCAAAGTCAGTTTTATAATAGAAAGCAGGGGTTACTATTGGTCAAAATCAGTTTTATAATGAAAAGTGTGCCTATTCTAATGGTAAAAATCAGTGTTATAATGAAAAGTATGCTATAATGACATGTGGAATGCCGCCTGTCATTTGTTAATGTGCGTCTTTTTAAATAGTGTCGCCAGTTGCTTGTGGAATTTCGCAAATTGTGTGGTTCAGGCTGTTTGTGGAACGTCAAATATCAAGAAATTCTCTGGAATACAGCATTTGGCAATATTAAAGTATTAACGATTTAAAAATTTAATGAGAGAAGTTGAAAAGAAGTCAATTTCATAGATGATCTCAGATGTTCAACTATTTTTTTACAGATACTTTTTTTTTATTAGTTTTATTATTATAGTAAATGTTTACCTTATTATTTCATCAATGGAGTATATTTTCATGTTTTTTTGCTCTAGATGAAAAACTGTTTGTCGTTGAATGTCACTCAGCTATAACTTTTGCTTAATGATTTGTTTCTCAAAACTCTTCATTGTAAATATGCGAAAAAGTCGAGATTTTTTATTGTTGAAGCTACAACTTGTTTCGATCGACACATCATTCCCAATTGTTGAGAAGACAATGTGGGTTTGGCTCACTTTAATTTTTATGGGTTCAAAAGTACCCCAAATGAGAACATTCAAACTAAGTTTGGTGTGTGAACTTCCATTGTGTTCCAAATTAATTCAAAAGATCTATTTTTTATTATTATTCTATATAAATCTTCTTCAAACATTTTTGACAAGTATTTCATGGACGTATTTATGAGGGAAGTGACATCCATAAAAAATTGAATTATTGTAGATAATTTTCTAGTAACTTTTATGTCTTATTGTTGCATACAAAAATTTACAAATGTTAAGTATAGAATGAATTTAAAAAAGTACGAATAAATTGTTATTTTTAAAATGTTACTTTTACCATTTATTTATTATATTACATTAAATTTAACCCAAATATTCTACATACACGATAAAGCTATTAATATTGAGAACATATGATGAGTTTCTTACCTTGTTCTAATAATCTTTTAATTACTACATATGATAAAATCAGGTGCGTATCCAAAGTCACCTTATAGGGTTGAGAAAAGTCATTTCAGAAATTTAAAGAAAGAAATGTTAATTTAATTTTTAATCACATTCGTTGTTTTCAGATCATAATATATCAATATAAGCAAACAAGTAGTAAGAGGGTGATAACCATAATTTGATTTCCTCCAATTTTTTTTTTCGGGATGAGTTTAAACACAATTGGAATATGAATAATGAAAATAAGCTTAAAACTTCAAATTGTTACTTAAGTTGATATGCATCTGTAAAAATCTCAGGGGCGCCACATTATTAAAGTATATAAATATATATTTTTCACACAAATATCAAAAAGGAAACTTGCCCACATTCACAATTTACTACACGTTAAAAACTTGAGTTATATTTAAAGTGAACGAAAATGTTTTAAAATATTTATTAAATAATCCCCAACTTATCTCTTCCAGGTAAATTATGACTAAAATAATCAAACCCTGCCCTTTACCCAGCTGATAATTGATACTGATCCTCTCCTTTTCTTTTAGTTAGGTACGCTACTGGGCCGACTAGTGATAAAATAAGTAACACTATTTTAAATCAAATTTGATTACATTACACCAAAATTAAAATATATACCTTTCTATTTCTGTTACACAATGTAAAAGCACTTAACGAAGAATATTACAAAATATCAACGGCATGTAATGAAATTTGAATTACTGAGTTTTGTTAAGGTATTTGAAAAATTTACCTAATTAAAATATCAAAAGTTAACAGGCGTAATTAAATATAGATGATCATTGAATAAAAATAACGATAAGTTAATTGATCGTTGATCTATTTAAAGTGGGCTTGTTTGGAAATGACGAAAATCTTTGACTCATTATAATACTCTTTATACAGGGAGATAAGGACGATAAGGCCACTTTCGTAAGTTTTTAAAATAATTACAACAAATTATTTCTGGATACTTGACATCTAGATTATTATATTTGTAGGAAGACCTTTCTGTAACTAAAAATAAAAAAAAAAAAAAGATAAATTAAAACCACTTATTTTGTTAATTTGACGTTTCGATTTCCTTAATCGGATGTCGTTTTCAAAATGACATAACAAAGTATATAATAAAACATTTACTATAGAAACAGAACACTTGATAATCTTACAAAAATATGACAGCAACATAGGACTCGGAGAAAGATGTCAAAATCTGTTTCCATCATATTTTTGTGACGTTTCTGGGAACGAATTTTGAAAGAAGGATAGCGCATTTGCATATTTTAAGAGAATTTATACTTTTTTTTTAATAATATTATCATAAGAAAAAACCATATAAATACTTATGATACTATACCATATAGAGGGTATCCTTTTTGCAATTAACTCTTTTTGTCAAATATACATCCAAATTTTTGAAATATCGACCGAACAATTAGAAACACATTCGTTATTATTTAAGCATATTAATGCTGCTTCTTTAACTTTGCGGTTATAATTATTAAGTTCTTTTAATAATCTAGTTGAAGAATTCCATTGTATTTTATGACCATGTTCACATATTTTTGATTTTTCGAATTGTTTATTTTTAATGTATGATTGATGTTCGTTAAGTCTAATATGAAAAGGTCTAGATGTTTCTCATATATAAAATTAATTACATTCGCATGGAATTTTGTAAATACAATTTTTTGTATTTTGAATTTCATTAAAAGGTTTTGTATTTACTATTAAAGATTTGAATGTATTATTAGTTTGAAAAACTGTTTTTAAATTAAATTTATTGCCAATCCTAATTTTGTCGGATAATTTTGGAATATAAGGGATTTTTACTATATTTGAATGAAGTATTGGGGGATTTTGTTCTTTATTTTTGATGTCTCGGTAAAGTTCACGATTTATAAATTTACTTGGGTAGTTGTTCTTAATCAAGACAGATTTGACAAGTGATAATTGATTATTTAAAATATTTTCATTTGAACAAATTGTTTTTGCTCTATCGGAAAGAGATTTGACAATACCTCGTTTAACACAAATTGAGTGGTTTGAATTTAAATTTAAATATCTATTTGTATGTGTTTCTTTTTTAAAAACTGATGTTTTAATACAATTGTTGTTATTGTGTATTAGTACATCAAGAAACGGTAATTTTTTATTATTTTCAATTTCAATTCAATATTTTCCCTATCGTGTTGCCAAATTGCAAAGATATCATCATCTACATATCTAAACCAGACAGAAGGTCTTAAATTGTGTTTACTTACAATTTCCATTTCAAAATCCTCCATGAAAATATCACTCAATATTGGTGATAAAGGAGAACCCATTGTCATGCCAAAATTTTGCTAATAAAAATCACAATTTAATTGAAAATATGTAGTTTTAATACATAATTCTAGAATTGTTGGAATTATGTATTAAAACTACATATTTTCAATTAAATAGTGATTTTTATCAGCAAAATTTTGGCCTGGCAATGGGTTCACCTTTATCACCAAAAATTGTGTGATATTTTCACGGATGATTTTGAAAAAAATAAGTGGTTTTATTCCATGACATGGACTAACAAGGAAACCACTGAGCTTCAGAAATGAATTAGATTATTATATTTGTAGGCAGACCTTTCTAGAGTGCTAGGTTTATATAAAATAATGATAAATAAATATTAAAGATATAAATGATTTAAAGAAACGTAATGACTGTAATAATATACAATTTTGCAGTTGACGTGAAGAAACCGAATATGCAAAATTATATTCTTTCAGAAATGGCATGTAAATAAAAATTTAAAACAATGAAATTTTAACATGACATGTTTCATGCTGGCCTTTTTAATTATTTCGCTACTACGGGAATTTAAAATTTTCATTGAATTTACGGTAAATAAATTATTTCAATGATTTTTCTCTATTACAAACTAACCTCAAATTTGAAAAAAAAACGCCTTATTACATAACGTAATTTTTTCTTGATGAAATATACCAAAGAAAGCAGAAGCTCGTGATCGTTTTGGTACGGCAATTATATCCTCAGCCATTCTTGAACGACGATCCGATCCTATTAAATCTACAAAATGACTTTCACTTGTCATGTTTGTTCCGAGAGAAGAGAGACACGGCCTGTCAGCTCGAAGTTTGATAAATTTAAATACAAGGTCGTTATCAAATTACAGAATAGTATTTTAATGAAAATTTAAGGCATTTTATTTTTATTATTAAAATTGATTAAAAGATCAAATTTCTTTACATTTAGCTCTCGAATTTAAATCCAAACAAGATATTAAAAATATTTTCTAAATATCTCCTTTAAATTTAAACGGTGTATTTCATATTTCAACTAATTTTGAAATGACAATCAATTAAATCAAATCCCAAAAAGTCTACATTTCGACTTTGACTGGTCGCGAACTGAAATACAAACATGATATTAAAAGTCAATCTTCGGGAAAGTATTTCTGTATCTGTTCTAGATAGCTCATCAAAATTTAAAACTTTTCAACTTAACCAGTTTTCAAATGGTAAGAGCTCAAACGCAACTATTTTGTATTCCTAAAAACCGAAATTTCGTCTTTGACACCTCATCGATTAAAAATCAAAAACTAAATAAGATATTGAAATTTGCTCCTCACATAAACATTTCTACATATTCTTTACACATCTCACAAATTTAAAACTTTCACCACCATTCGTTTTAAAATAGTGAGAGCTCAAATGCAACTGTTTTATGTACTTAAAAATCAAAATTTCGACTAAGTATCAAATAAGATGTTGAAAAAATAAACATGACTACATACAGTGTGTCCCAAAAAGTTTTATACAAATGGAGAAAAAGCTTATCTTACGTTTCACAAAAAAATAACTATTCTTGATAAAAAGCTGTGCATGACTTGTTGATCCATAATCAGGTACAAAATTTTTAAAACATTGAATATAGGGAAAACAAAAAATAATGATTTGAGCGGAGAGAAAAATACATACAAACTGTAGTGGAGTGCAAAATGTTCATTGAAATTATGATTAAGCAGCAAAAAATTATGCACAATTGTAGATTATTTATATTCCCAGATAAAAAAAGACAATAAAGACTTAAATATTTATGCTGCTTACATGTTTTATAATTTTCTCCAACTAACAGAACAATTTCAATTTTTTTGGGACACACTGTATTTCTCAAAAATTTTAATCTTCTATCTGAATTAGATTTAAAATTGTTATGGCTCGCACTCAATTATGAGTATCTTTTCTATACACCTCTTAAAAATTAAAAACTTTCATCTAGTTAGTTTTAAAATGGTGAGGGCTCAAATGACATCTCGTCAATTAACTGCCAAACAAATTATTAAAATTCGGTCTTCAAAGGAAGATTTAGAAATTCTTTTTACAGATTTTTTCTAAATTTTAAAGTTGTACCTCAAATCGATTTAAAATGTTATACGTCAAATTTGATTTTCGAGCTACTTCGGCCCTGTGTTAATACCTTATGCATATCTTGTTAACACCAATGATATCTCTTCACATTCTATTTCTAATCAAGTATGAGGCGAGTATGATACCTCCAATTTTATCGTCCATTCTTCATCTTTGACATGATAACACCATCTCCGCCCGTTTTATCTAGTTTTAATGACTCTTTGATTCTTCGATAACAACATGCGATTGGATGAAATCAGAACCGTACGCTAGATTTTTTAGTACTTCTACTGTTTTGATACAAATTCAAATTTAGTATGTATTCGGAATTGTATCCCCAATTTTTACGGGAAATATTTTAAAAATTAATGATTTTATTCATCATTAGAATCCTAACTTTGAAGTTTGTCAGCTAGAAACAGCCTAATAAACGAAGATGCCCTCCCGGGCATCAGGTCTGTCCGGCACCATTATTTTTTAATTTGCAGCTATTCATGGTTACATTCACCCCCGAAAATCTCAGCTGTCTGAAATTTGTGTTATTTTCGCCTATTTTTGCCGATATTCCGGAAAATGACAGATCAGTTCATTACCTACAAAAATGATCCTCGTCATTTTTGTCAAAAATATGATACTTTTCGAAATAGAGAGCACGCTCTAAAGGAATAACACTCCCAAGCGGATTACAAATTTTTCAATAAATCACGTAAAAATTAATATTTTTTCATGATTCAAAGTTCAGATGAAAGAAGGAACCTGTAACTATAATATCATGTTACTTTTTGCTTTTATCTATTTCTCTGAATTATTGAAAAATCGGGCCAAACTTTGTTTTTGCTCGATATTTTGACCTTCCGATAAATTTATTCATATTTTTTTTGTCAAGACTAATTTCACCGAATCCTTTTGGATAATGGGGTTTTGCAAGGTGTTAAATATATTCAGGAATATTCAATAAATTATTTTTGTGTATTTTCATAAAAAACATGTTTTTTAGGGCGTTTTTTTTTGGATTTCCGAGTTTTCGAAAATTTTCGGGCCTATAGGGAATTAATAGATAATGAAGGACCATATCGGTTTTCAACGCACATCATTAGAAAACTTAGCTTGTCCCCTTGTCGATGGCATTTTTCTTTTTTTTTCATATTTTTTGGTTTTCCGGAAAATCGCCATTTTTTTTGAGAATTATTTTCTTTTCGTGCTAAAATTTTTTGTGGTTATGAATTGTACTAAATAAAAGATCACATTCTGATCAATATATCAAGTATTTTATTAAGTGCACGAGAAAAAACTGCCTCAAATTTTCCGTTTTCACCACAATAATTTTGCGAATTTTCAGATTCTCAAAACGCCGTTTTTGCAAAAAATATTAGTGTAGCGAAAAAAATCATATGGACAACTTTTGTAGGTAATAAACTACTCTTCATTTGTTTGTATAAAAAAAAATCCTCTAAGGGTCATATTTCGGCAGATATCGTCAAAAAACGAATTTTCGGGAACTCTAGAGCCATTTTCCCACCTTTCATCAAATTCCACGTAGCTGAGATTTTCGGAGGTAAATATACCTGCAAATTAAAAATTTTGACGGACGGACTTGATCCCCAGGTTTGGGGTTTTTGTGGCGTTACTTTACTGGACTAATGTAACAAAGGAACGCACAAAATTTGTGTATGGGTAAAATTATTCATGAATTTTTAAATATTTATTATTTAACTATTGTTCCCAACTAGGTATAATTTTTATCATTAATGGCTAATGACACTCATCAAAAATTGATTTGTTTAAATATTTGATTGATGCTCAATTGCTAATGAACTTGACAACAATTTCTGTTTTTTCCAATTTTGATGGTGAAAGTTTAGTCGAGCAACGCACCAACACATGCACTCGAGTAATTAGGATTTAATAATTGTGTTATGCAAAGGCCTTCCATGTCCATGTCCATATAATTACCATAGCTCCAGGTAATGACCTTGAGAAGGTCATCCGATGGGAAAACACTGACAGGGTCGGAGTAGACATTCCAGAGTACAAGAAAAATGGTTAAATAATTTCGGGGTTTCCATCAAACTGTTTTTGTTTTAGAAATTGAATTAACAAAGGCAGACAATTTAGAAAGATAATGTGTCAAAACAAAAAAAAAATACAGAATGTCAAATTTTCAACAATCTAATAGATTTTACTTTCTATAAAGCAATCAGAACATAGTTTTAAAAAATGTAATTCATCGTTCCAAAAAATCGTTTTCAAAACAATAAAAAATGCTGTGTTAATAGATTAGTAGACAGTTTTATCAAATATAATAACAGGCCAATTGACAAGATCTATGATACATATTCGTAAAATTTGACATTTAAGTCGTTGACTAAACGTAAAACAATCTTTTTTTAATTAACAGGATTATTGTCAAATTAGTGACACATAGAGAAGGATTTAACATTTTCGAGCCATGATCTTTTGCGAGTTTGGAAAGTAACAACTCAACAACAATGTACAGATCCACTTATTGCAGCTTCTGGGAAGCCAATCACTATCTAAAACAACTATTTATAACTGGTATCAAAAACTTAAGTTTTGTCAGTCTTATTTCAGTGCTGAATATCTCGAGGGTCATTCTTTAACCCCAAAAACGCAAGAAAACGTAGATACTATGAAAAAAAATATTAAAAAGGATATCATCTGGATATATATCTGGTTATTGATAGCAAAAAGAAAACCTGCACACATTCATTACTTACTAAAAGCGAAATATTAAATAATATAGTAATAATTTCTTCAGGAAACATAAAACACAAATAATCTAACCCTGCCATTTACCCAATTTACATTCTGCGGTCAGTTTTAGAAATATTTGGAATCCTGCATTCTATTAAAATGCTAAATATTTACTATCAAAGACTGAACTGTATTTTTATGTGTCAAACTTCAGATGTACGATCGAAATTAGGGATGCTTTGAACGTTTTTTTAATTGATACATTTTAAAAAATTCGGTCAATAGTTCCATTCCTAACCTGCCTAAAAACATGGGACACCGCAAGAATTTTAGAAAGTGAGATTTGGTCTTTATTTTTCGGGCATCAATCAGGTGCTTCGGTGCGGAGGTAATTTGAAAAACTAGTTTAATAAAGAAATAATACCTGACATTATCGGTAATAAAGATTTGTTTTTATGTTTAGTCAAAACGCTTTTTGACGTTCAGAGACGGTCATTTAAATATTGTTATTGAGGAGTCTAAAGAATGATTAGGTAACCTACAATGTTTTTCATATGGAGATACAAAAAAAACTCTTTCAATATTTGCAAACATTTAAAGGGTGTTATTTAAAAATTTGGATCGGATGGCGGGGTGTCAGGTGACTTGAGGGAGTAGTATGCACTATACCTACAATTTCAAGTTTCTATCTTTAAAAACAACTGAAATTTCTATATCACTAATTAATTTTTCTTTAAAAATTATCACTTTCTGTGAATTTTTATGTTTGCACGATTTTTATTACCAGAAAATGAAACAAATCTTCAAAAAATTTACTATTTAAATTATGGAATATCTGTATTTTTTAAATTCACAATTTTCTATGCAAGTTTGTATGAAAAAATTAAGGAGATCCAATCCTGATCACCCTCCGCTGGCTACTCATCATATCTTTCATATTTTAGATAACAGAAAAAAAACTATTTTTATCCTTATTTTGTTACTTTACAGTTACTAGAAAGCGAGCTGGAGAAAGAAGAAATGGGAGACGTTCCAAGATGGCACCCAGAAAGCAAACTCTTCTACAAACGGGAAGCTTCAGAACCAGAAATAAAAAACAAAAAAGAATAATAATAACAACGACCAGGCGACGAAAACGGCCACGATTCACGGTAAACTGTATATAAATTTGAATTAATTTTATATTTTTATCAATGTGATTTAAAAAAATTTAAAATATATAAAAGATAAAAAATCCTATTAGATAAATCTTTTTTAGCAAACTGAAAGATCCTGTAGTCAATAGGTATATAGCAATATAATAAACAAATCAACGAATAATATACAGAGTGTTAATTAAAAAATATATAAAAATAATGAAGTTATTTTTTTTGACATACTTAATAAAATATGTAATCTTTAAAATTTAATAATATAGGTATTAGGATAGATAACAGGGAAAAAGAAACATTTAAAAAAATATGTGTCTTACTTATTAAAATATCATTCGCTCTGTATATTTTTCTGAAATAAGAATTTTGGACAATAATGCTTTGTACAAATTAAATTATGCGTTCAATTAATTTATAACATATTAGTTTTAATTTAGTTTTTAATACTGTGAACCTGTAAATATTTTGAGACATATACTGTGTCCTTAGTGGAACTTGCATGATATGAGTAGCACTGAAACGGGCTCATTTCTCACGTAAATTTTCATTGTTTCTTCTGGTAATTTTGCCAATTTAAAAATCAAGGATCGGCGACTTGAATTTGGGACCTACAAAATGTCAAAACAACGCCAGTACGTACGTCATGCACGCTGATAACGAGACTGCTGATGAGTGAGCCCGAAACCAGTGCTGCTATTATCACTATCTCAGAAAATAATTGTTAGAATCTTAGTGAAAATGGCTGAAAAGAAGAATTATTATTTAGTCTCTCCAGCTCAAATATTTTGACAGTTCTGTTACTTTCTGACATAGTAGAAGTAGATATTAACTAATTTTAAAAGAAATAAAATAATTTTTATTTTTGCGATTGAAATTTATCGAAATTTAATAAAAAAACTAAATCTGATAAACTAATTGGGGAATTCTGAAAAAATCTTTTTTATGGAACAGATTCCTGTAAAAGTTTTAGTATTTCCAGATAAAGAAAAACTGACGAACCTCGAAAGACTTTTTTACAATACTTCACAATGACCCCTAACGATCAAAGATATGGTATAAGCAAAAGTGAAAGAGCTGTCAAAATAATTTAGTTGGATAGAAGAATATTCTATTTAACATTCTCAGAAGTTTTCAGTAAAATGTTATTAGTTCATGTAAGATTATCTCTATATGCACTAGTTATTACTTTAAAAAAGTGACGTTAGTAATTTTTAAATTTATTTATATTTATTATAGCAGTTTAACAAATATTTACATACAATATAAAATAAAAGTTCCTTAATTTGGTTCCTAAAATTTATAATAGCGTATATTGATGTTATCAAATATAAAGTTCTCAAATATATATATAAAACATTTAATTAATTTATGTAGGAAAAAATATATAAAATGTTAAATTTAAAATATATTACAAGCATTCATAAAAATGTAAATTTTGATAGAATATAAACGTTCAAAGCGGTTGGTTTTCAGCATACAGGGTGTTCAAGTTTAAAATTACGATATAGGAACTCCAAAGTTCTATTTTGCCAAGGATTAAACTTATATTCAAAACTCTTTCAAGACATTTATTTTAGATTAATTATCTAAGAAACTGTAATAACAAATTCAAAATTAAAAAAAATTTACAAATGTTTATAATGATCTGCTCAAAGAAGTTAAAATGGAGATTTTTACATCTTTGGTTTAATCTCGCTCATTAGGAGAACTTACTCTCTAACGATACTAAACATTATTTAAAAATGTTCATTTGAGTCTTTGACAAAAAACAAAGAGCTATGGCGATTTTGAAATTTCGACTCAACAACTTACTTTCTTGCTATCAAATATGGCGTTCTAGCTGCACTTAATGTTATATTTTATTTTGGTAAAAAAATTCGCTATGATGATTTTGAAATTTAGAACTCACAGCATACCTTAAAAATTTAAAAACTCATAATTATATCAATAAAATTTTTAAATCAGATCGTAACAGATACAAGATTTGGGTAAAGCAGAATGTTATTTGGGCAAGAAAATCAACTGCTATGTTAAAAAAATCTACATATATAGAGTGTCAAAATAGAAATAAAGTTAATCTGATAATAAAAAATGGAAATAGCTGGTCTGAAACAAAACAAATTTAATCAGTTTTAAGTGTTGCAACTTATGCATTATTTTTCAAAATGAAACACTATCGAAGAACTAATTATTTAAATAAATTGGCAAAATGTACCCTAATGAAGATGAAAAATTTGAGATTATCCTCAAGCACGCCACTGGATTAAAATTTTAAATTTTCTTCAAGAAATATAAAATAGTGTTCTACAGAAAAAAATACCTTTATACTTTTCCGCCCAATAAATACAATGCCTCTAAATTCCTAATTCAATTTCGAATATGTGATAAGAACTTTTTTTGTAAAATATATTCACACAAATATAGAAAGTACATGTAAATTTAAAATATACTTATATCTAGTAAAATGAATATAAACGGATATGTTTCAATTAATATTTTTTAATTTTTAGTGCATAATTTGGTAGAAATAGAAACGAATATTTTTTTACACAAAAGAATTATTAAAAATACTTAGAATAGCCGTCCTAGCACTTTTATTACACGTAAAAAATTTCGCCACGGAATGTGATAGATATATTTAAACAGTTCAGTAATTCAAGAGAGATGGCACCACTTTTTAGAAAGTTGTCCTTTAGTATCAAATCAATTTTGAACTATTTTCTTTGATAGTTAATTTATAAAATATCAGTTAGAATTATTTAATTTTATCAAAAACAGATTCTAGATTAGCATTCAACTTTAAATTAATATCAAAGTAACTTTCCTTCAAAATTAAAAAAAAAAATCTAAACACTGAATTTACTGAACTCTAAAGTTACGTATACTGTGTAATTCAGTTGCGGAATTTTTACCGTATCGTGTAAACGAGCCCTTAGTGTCTACTTATGTGAAATCTTTCAGTGTGCCGAAATAAGAAATTTTATGCAATTTGTGGAAAGCAATATTTTCAAATAAAAAGAAATTTAACAATAAATGTGATTCACTGTTGATGTGTCTTAATTGTAAAAAAAAGATATGCATGAAAAATAAAATTATTGAATTCAATTACGTTGTTTTTTTTCTTCATGTCAAGGGTGGCAATGAAAGATCAGATTTTGAAATTAGGAGATTCCTACTAGAAATATTTGTGATAAAATGGTGAGACGAATAAAAAAGACATCATTGGCAATGAAAGAGTATATGGCAAAAGAAAAAGACAAAAATAAAAATAATGAAGATGAATGAACTGAAATTGAAATTAGGAACTTCGAATATAAGGAGCGTACAAGGAAATGAAACAGAACTAGAAAAATAATTTAGAACAAAATCATTAAAGGGGGGCAGAAAGAATACTGGAAGTTAAATTGAGAGATAAAAACAGTCAATTATAATTGTACATGGACCCAGTGATCCAGTGAAGATAACAAGGCTGAAGCAAGAGGAAAATTATTTCAAGAACTGATAATAATAGAAGAAATACAAGTAAAACCAGTTGAGAATGCTCTTCTAGCATTGCCATAGACCGAACAGATTGCAATGAAAGTATTAATAAAATTTTAGATTGACAGTTCTTATTCTAATCAACACAGCCACAGTCTACTTAACAAATAGCCAAATCCCAATTGCTTTAAAAACCACAACAATTGTGCCAGTGCCAAAAGTATCGAAACCTACTACACCAGCTGAATATAGGCCTATAAACCTGATTCCTATTGTCAATAAGATTCTAGAAATTGTGGTAACAGAACAAATGAAGAAGTATTTCGAAGAACATGATTTGGTGTTTGAGTGCCAATCAGGGTTTAGAGATCATCGTTCCTGTGAAACCAGTCTCCAGCTTGTGTGTGGAGAGTGGAGGAGTGGAATCAATAAGGGCAATATTGTGTTAAGTGTATTTATTGATCTGCAAAAATTAGAGGCATATGGGATAAAAGGTAGGGCTTTATGATAGCTTAGAGATTATTTGAATGACAGGGTTCAGAAAACTAAAATTAAAAATTCGGTATCTCAAATTATACCCAACAACTATGGAGTGCATTAAATGGTCGAAATCAAAGTGTATGGTTCTAGGTAAGCAGCAGAAATGCAGTGAATTTTTGGCAGGAAATCATATAATATCTATAGGTGGTGAAAAAGTTGTATTGGTTGATCAGTGCAAATACTTAGTGGTAATGTTAGATAGTCGGTTGTGCTTTTCTGTTCACGTAGATGTAAGAAAATTGGAAAAAAAACTGATTTTTTCTATAGAATTTCAAAAAATCTCTCTTATAGTTACTTATTTTTAATACAATAATTAATCCACATTTTACCTATTGTATTTCGTTATTAATTGCATGTAACAATACCGAGATTAGCAGGTTACAATTATTACAAAAGAAAGGTATGCGTACAATTTTAAATTGTCCCCTACTTACACCAACTGTTTATATGTTAAATGTTTTGGGATGGCTGAATGTGGATCAGTTAATTAGGAAAACGAATTTAAGTTTAATTTTTAAGATTCAAAATAACTTGTTGCCAGGGTACTTAAAAATTTTTTTGGTAAAAAGATCTGAATTATGTTCATATCCTTTACGATTCGCTGAAAATTTTAATAATATAGAATTTACCAAATACAGCTTTTTGCAGAAATCTCTTTTTAGTGATGGGTTAAGACTTTACAATTCTCTCCCAGAAGAAAATAAAAAATGTAAAACTCACAAGGACTTTATTAAAAAATAGTACATATGTATAGAACTGAAAATTTATGGTAAACTGTGATATATTTTTTGTAAAATTTTTGTTTTTTGAGATATTGTTTTGCATACATGTTATATCCCTCGCCTCTACTTTAAATTCAATGTCATTTTAAACTTCAAAATTTTCTTATTTTGGACCCCATTTTGAAGGTGTTCTCGAAGAGGTACGGAGGGACACATCAAACCCTAAGCTTACTTTTTGATGCTCTATCAAAATCTGAAGTGAGACACAAAGAATCAACATACACACACACAGATCGAATTCAGATACCGAACAATTTGTTCGGTGAATATAAATTCAATACGTTGATAAAGTAGAATATTCAATTATTTCAGTTCGCGGATTGAGACAGGTAGGTTTTCCATAACCGTCAAAATTTTTTAAAAAATAATAATGTATGACGTGTTATACCTCTTTCGAATGGTCTTTTATTTCTCTTTCCAATCAAGTAATTTTTAAACATTAACAGTCTACACGGTGTTGAAAAATATTAATTTAATAAAAATGAAAATTAATGTTTTTGGAAATATTCCGATACGATCCGATTTTTCCAATTACTTTCTACCAATATTGTACTAAAGGTTTTATAATTTAAAACACAAGTACAACACGAACTTTAAAATTCTTTGGTTTTTCCGAGAGAGGTGTTAAATAGCCATGTAAAACGCACTAAATTCTTGACGGTGTCATCACCAAAAGTAGTGATTAAAATTTCATTTAATAAGTTTAATGAGTTTTCTAGAGTAAAATGCTAAAAGTAGACCTGACGGTCATCGTAAATTAATTTGGAAAGAATATTTAAAGAGATAAGGTTACTGGTTTCTTTGTTTGGTGTTCTAGAAAAAATGTGGTTTAAGGTGAGTATTTATTTTAATTAATAAAATATATGGTGATTTCCCTTTTCGTCCAATGTACAGAATTTGTGAGAATTTAGATAATCTTATATACTTATTTATATACCTAGGAATTTAAATATGATTTAAATATATTTAACGTGAGTACATAGGTAGCTCAATTTTTGAAAGAAAAATTCTTCCCTTCACACTTTTTCAGGCCTAGGACTATATATAAAACTAATATCTTTTGAACTATGTTAAGAAATTAACTTTATATCTATACAGGCGTATTTAAAGAGTTTTTGGTTTTTAGGTAGTCAATATTTATAATAAATTTTATTTACAAATTTTCGCGAAGTAGCTTCGTCATTAATTATCGTTTTTTGGTTTTAACCATATTGAACAATAACTATATTATTGTTTCCTGGAGGTTTATTTCTTGTTCAAGAGTTTTCATAATTCTGTCATCTAGACATATATATTTTTTTGCTCTCTTGGAAGTAATCTTCATTAATTCTTCTTGTTAAATAAGAAAACAGTAATAATTACAGTCATCGTACAGGAAATACATTTGGATGACATTTTCCAATTTTTCTGTTTACTCTTGCACGCCAATCTTCAGTGTTGTTAGTGGGACGGTAGCGGTTATTATAATACACCTTTTACCATGGAGAATCCATCCACTCTTCCACAAAATAATCATTAAATTTAACTCTCCATTACAATTGACCAACCTTCGTCTGTATATATTATGGTGGTAAATGTTCTAGGGCTGCACACATCTTCAAATATTGTCGTACATCTAGTTGGTCCGTGTAATTGTTAATTTCTTAGCAGAGTTCAAAGATATTAATTTTATATATTGCCAGAACAACATCTGATCCAGTGGCGGTTCTAGAAATTATTTATATGTATTTAAAGTAATACTGTATTTATCATAAAAAAAATAATAGAATATATATGTTATTATTTTCAGTAGTAATATTTTTAAACTCGTCCAGAACGACAGAAAAATCTAAGCAATGAGAGGATATTTCTTATATCTGCGTAAACCAAATTTGATTTTTTTTTTTCAAATTTGGTTTAGATAATTTTTTTTGTAGATTCTAGGTCCATTTATATCCTAAAAAACTCACTTTTTCCTTTAAAAATAGCCCAAACATTTCTCTTTCGGTAATTTTGACATTGCTAATCGTTTCTTATACAAAATTCATTCTGCGTAAACCAAATTTTAATTTTTTTGAATTTTTTTTTGTAGATTCTAGGTCCATTTATATTCTAAAAAACTCACTTTTTCCTTCAAAAATGGCCCAAACATTTTTTTTTCGGTAATTTTGACATTGCCAATCGTTTCTTATA
Source organism: Crepidodera aurea (assembly GCA_949320105.2). Taxonomy (NCBI): domain Eukaryota; kingdom Metazoa; phylum Arthropoda; class Insecta; order Coleoptera; family Chrysomelidae; genus Crepidodera; species Crepidodera aurea. The sequence goes on along the minus strand of OX439474.1, from coordinate 18,257,737 downwards.
CAAAATTCATTCTGCATAAACCAAATTTTAATTTTTTAGAATTTTTTTTGTAGATTCTAGGTCCATTTATATCCTAAAAAACTCACGTTTTCCTTCAAAAATGGCCCAAACATTTTTTTTTGGTAATTTTGACATTGCCAATCGTGTCTTATATAAAATTCATTCTGCGTAAACCAAATTTTAATTTTTTTGAATTTTTTCTGTAGATTCTAGGTCCAATTATATTCTAAAAACTCACTTTTTCCTTCAAAAATGGCCCAAACATGTTTTTTCGGTAATTTTGACATTGCCAATCGTGTCTTATACAAAATACATTCTGCGTAAACCAAATTTTCATTTTTTTGTAGATTCTAAGTCCATTTATATCCTAAAAAACTCACTTTTTCCTTTAAAAATAGCCCAAACATTTCTCTTTCGGTAATTTTGACATTGCCAATCGTTTCTTATACAAAATTCATTCTGCGTAAACCAAATTTTAATTTTTTTGATTTTTTTTTGTAGATTCTAGGTCCATTTATATCCTAAAAAACTCACGTTTTCCTTCAAAAATGGCCCAAACATTTTTTTTCGGTAATTATGACATTGCCAATCGTTTCTTATACAAAATTTATTCTGCGTAAACCAAATTTTCTTATTGTATATATTCTATGACGAGGTTAAGTGGTGTAGCTAAGCTAGACTTCGCCTCTTTAAATTGTTTACTGTATTGTATATCACAATACTAAATAAAGGCATTTTATTATTATTATCTTTAAGTTCTCTAAATAATAAACTAAAAGACTGGTATTCAGCAATTACATCACCAGTTATAAAATCGAAGGGGGCGCTAAAAACGACATTTTGTAAAGGGCGGGGGGGGGGGGCATACTGCCACTGATCTGATCCAGATTTTAAAATTAAGAATTCCCCTACTAGGTATGGCTTAAAAGGCCAACAGACTGTCCCATAAGATCTTCTTCAACTTAAAACCTAAAATTATGCGGTTCTTACATTCAATTTGTAATTTTTTTGTGGTTTGGCTGTTTTTTAAAATTTGATATTAAATTTAAAATTGATTTGTTTATCGACCGACTTTCTGATTTATAGTACTTTTGTTTTCAGAGTAAAACTATCGAATTTTTCAATATTATTAACCACAATTCGTTTCTAAGCGTAAGCGATACCTTTTCAAGAAAAAAACTATAAACCAAAAGGATTTTTATTGTATGCCGTGTCGTATTTCAAATGTTTCTATTTAAATAAAATTTCTAAATAAAAAACAAAGAAATTATTAAGTATTGGGGCAGAGGCATGAAGCACACTCTGGGATAGAAAAGTATTTGTTGCGTACGTTTCTACAGGACATTTTAAACTTATCGTATGTTTTGTTTAAGTTGACAATTCTATCTAGGCTAGTGAATAACAATTAATAATAATTAACGCAACTGAAAATAAATATTGTTGTATTGTAAAATGAATATTTTGATTCATTTGCCAAAAAAAAAAAATCATCGAAAAATCCAGTATTTAGACTTTTAGACTTAAAAATATTTGGGGAAAGTAGTCACCGAATGATGTCCATTATTTACAATATTTTAAAAACAGGAGGCAGACTTAATGGGGATAAAAAACTTTTTTTATTAAATATATTTTCAACTTTTAGACTTTTCTTTCTTAGGTTGATTGAAAGTATTTATGTTCAAAATCTTGTTTTGTTTGCAATAAAATTAGGACGATCTGTTGTCTCACGCCCTGGAATTCTATGTCGATTTACAGAACTGTCACTCCGGAATTTAAAAATAACTTAAATCTCTGTATTTTTCAAGTTGACGATTGAAAATCAAGGAAAACTGATATTTTAATTGACATAACAGACGTTTAAAAATATAAATAAATCAACAAAAATCTAAAAATATTTAGCTTCAATTTCTGTTATTTACTTTTTCAGATTTCACCACTATTACTATTTATACTACCATTTCTAGTCAATTCCAATCCATCACCCACGGACACAAATAACAATCATGTAGTAAAAAGAAGCCTCATGGATTCGTTCTCATCAAATCCAAGAATCGTTAGCGTTTTCAGCAGCAGGAATTCTGGCAAAACGCTTATGCAAAAATTTCTAGGAGACAATTATAGCAGCCAACGTATAGCAGCAGGAAGCGGTCACATAGTCACAATTCATTTTCCTAACAGAGGTCAACATAGTTCCGTAGAAAGTTCTGATGACAGCTCCGAAAGCAGTTCTGATGAAAGTTCTTTTGATAGCAGTGAAGAAACCTTCAGACCAGATTGTGTGAATTTGACAAGACCTAAGGTTATTAGACCAAAGGTTATTAGACCTAAGGTTATTAGACCAAAGATTATTAGACCAAAGGTTATTAGACCAAAGGTTATTAGACCCAAGGTTATTAAACCTGAGGGTACCATAACCAAGGTAACTAGACTTACAGTTGATAAACCTAAGCATGTTGTACCTGCTGTAAATGTAAATATCTCAAAAGATAAATTACCTATTGCTGGAACTCTTGAGGAAATGAAGAATGTAATTATAAATCAAAATGTGCAAAAAGTAGAATCTGAAGATCATATGATTGAAATTCCAAAATTGGTGTACAAACCACCGAATTTGCATGTTAACGATTGTAAGTATTAAAAAAATTTTGTAAATAAAAAAATTCTTGAAACAAATTCAAATATTTGAAGGTTGTCCAATCAAATAGTTAAAAAACCAGTTGAGAACGCTCTTCTAGCATTGCCATAGACCGAACAAATTCATAAACACAAAGAATCAAGACATACACACAGATCGAATTCAGATACCGAACAATTTGTTCGTAAGTAATATCATAGGGGTAACTAATTTTTCCGAAAAAAATCGAAAAAACACGTTGCTAAGTAATATTTTAACAAGAAGCATGAGTGCTGGTGGCAACAAAAATCCGAGTCGAAGACGAGGAATTTTGCACGTCCACGAATGCATTTTGTTAAAAAAATATTACGTTGCATTGTTTTTTCGATTTATTTTACAGGAAAAATTTGATGCCCGAATGGTATTTGACAAGACTATTTCATGAGTAACAGATTATTCTGCATACAAATAGCTTACAAAACATATTACCTATTATATATGCATACATAATAAATATGTAGGTATTAATTTGAAAAATGAAAAACAGTTAATTCATTTAATCCCAAAATACTACAAACTTGATTATTTATGGTACAATTAAAATATAAATTGCAATTTTGGTACACAGTTGTTTGAAATCTTGTTGTTAACTCATTGATAACGTTGGGTGTAGGTAAATCATTAATGTTGTTGATGCTGTAGAGTGAGAAGCTCGAGGAGTGGCTGCAGGATCTCCTGTTTTCTGTTTTTTAGCTGGAGGTTCTGAAGCGTCACTTCTAAGGGTGTTTATGATGTTGGAATAATGCTCATTATCAATTTGAGGATAAGGCTTAATTGAGTTGACTGAACTGTGGCCAGTAAGTTTAATTAATTGTTGTTCACCCAACCCTCCTTTGGCCAGGTTACTGATTGCTGTCGACCGCATAGAGTGGTTTGTTATTTTTATTTCTCTTGTATTTAATCCTGCCTTCTCCGCTGGTTCTTTAGTCCATTTCGAAAGTTCCTTTTTTCCCACTGGAGTGTTTTTGTACCATCTACTTGATTGTTCTTTGTTCCAAGATGGGTTTACTGTTAAGAATAATCTATCAGTTGTTATTCTAGATGAACGTTTAACCATTAGAATTTTAAAAAGACAGACTGGAATAAAGGTAGGGTTTTATTGAAGAGAGGATTATATTCTACTCTTCCTAAAAAGTAGGATTTTTGAAAATCAGTTATTTAAAAAAATATGTAACTATGTTATCTACCTGTTTTAATCCCAGAATTATCCACTTAAGCTTTGAAATAATAAACTCTGCAATTGACTGCTTCTCCACCTCTCCAGGCAAGTTCTACTGAAGCGATACGGTAAAATTTTCGCTGGAGTCTCGCCGGATTGTCTTCGTCCCATAATAAAACCATTGCATAGTATTCTTCCAATTTTAATGAAGCAGAACTCGATTTCCTTTTATTGGCGCACATCTGCAAATTCCTTCGTTTCGCATAAGGAGCTTGAAGATAATATCTTTAAATGGATGAAAAATTATTTTCCACTTCATAAAATGGTTTTCCACATTGTCTTCACAACTAGTTCTTGGTAATTTTGACCGTTTTCTTTCTTCATATTCCACGCCCAATCTTTTAGGATTAGGTTTAGTTGCTCTTGTAGTTTCCAAAAGATCGTATTTCTTTGCCTTGCAGAATTCCGTAAACTGTTTCCATATTAACGGTATTGTACGGTATACACTTTTCTCAATCGCCAGATCAATATTAGTCATAGAATCACTTCCAAAGCGACTCATTTTCACTACATAAGCTGACTAGCACTGTTTAAAAACAATATTACAAAATTTATAGAAAATAAAATCAAAAAAATTGTTAGCGTCGTTTTCTGGTGTCCTAGGAGACCATAATTACTTGTTATCAAAGGTATTGTAATTTTTGGTGACAACAGCTGTCAAGTTTTGCCGCGGGTAAACTCGAAGAAACTGCCGACAGGAGCTGTCATACAGTTTTTTCATCTAGAAACCATTTGTAATTCAAAATTGCGCGTTTGTGTTTATAGAAATTAAGACGAGGGAAATAGTTGGTGATAAATAAAACAATCTTTACTTTTGCCTTAAATAAAATTCGGAATAATGAAACCCCTTGTTGTTGCTCCTCTTAATGAAACGCCTTCATTTTCACGTCTTTTCATTGTCTTTAAATTATACTAAAAATGCAACAAACTTTATAAAGATATCTTTGATAATTAAATGAATCATTTTACTACAAAAATGACATACAAACTCGTTTCAATAGGAGTTATAGTTTTTTCATATAGGGTTTTCATTATTTACAGTTATTTTTGATAAAATAGAAGAATCCAAAAAAGCATTTAATTGGGGTGCTTATTTTTGTACGTCAATATGTATACTTATTTCAATTACACCCTGTTTAGTGATGATTTAAGTTTATCTACTTTTTACCAAATTTGAACAATCTTACAGATTATTTTGCGAATAGGAAAAGATGTAGAATCCGACTTTTAACATTCTTATTATAAAAATATATTTTCTTTCAATTTCAGATAAGGAGAATTCATTGAAGATTACAGGAAATGAGAACATAGCAACAATTTCTGGACATTCACAAAAAGGTAATACAATTTGGTCAATTCAAACTGTTAAATGCTTGTTAGACTAGGAGATTGAGCTGGTTATCTAAATAAATTTTGTAGGGATTTCTATAAACATTTTTTAATTTTTTTCAGATGATCTCGAATACAAAATCAATCAAATTTTTCCTCCACCCTCGGGAACAGATTCTTACAGTATAAAAAAAGAGACGAGCTTCTCTTCAATAACGGATTCAGTTTTAACACGAATGAAAGAAACCGATTCCAAAAATCTCCAAGCAAACAGTCTGTCCTTCGCGAATAACCAAAAGACAATAACGAATAACAATTTTTTGAGCAGTCCCGATCCAAAGAACCCTCCAGCTCCACTCGAACAGCAGCCTAATCTTCTACTTATAAGCGATTGGTTAGAAATGAGCAAAAAAGCCTATGATACTCTTAAACCTGAAGAAAAAAGAAGATTGCATGAAGCAAATGAAGCTGTAGTGGCTAAAGCGAGAAGAGAAGGATATAATCCTGATAATGCATCGTCAGATGTAGCTTTCAAGTTATTGAAAGATCAGTATTTGATAACTGAAAAGAAGAAAAATGATCATCATTTGGACATGGATATAGATTTAAGAATGGAAAATGTTGAGGAAAGCAAACATATCAAGGTAGAAGATAATATTGTACCGGATAAAAATAATACTAGTAAGATATATCTCAGTGAAGAAAATAAATATCCAAATAAAGATCTACATATTATTCATAAATTTGCAAAGATAATACCTCCACCAATCAAAACTGAAGATAATAAAAACACTAACGACAACGATACATCTTCAAAATTTGTATTTGTCACTAACGTAACGACAGACGAAAGTAACCCAGATGGATTTATTATTAGAAAAAATGATACAGAAACACTGGTAGAAATTAATAAAACACCAATTACAAATAAAAATTCTTCATCAATCCATCGTATCATAAAAACTGAACAGATTACTAAAACCAATAATGACGATGTGGGTCCTTTTTATGTTGTACAATCAAGTCCTGGATCTTCTACGAAAACTATTAAAAAGACTGAATATGTTAGTGATAATCAAGTGTTAAAATTTGTTCCAGAAACTGGTAACGATGAAATTTTTGACAGATTTCAAGATAACCCATGGATTAGCGAAAGTGAAAATCTAGTTGACACAAAACTTAAAGATAATTACGAGAAAGATGTCAAAATAAGCAAATTAGTACAACCAAGTTCTGCTGATGGTGTAAAAGTTTTTACCAGTGTAAATAAGAACAAAGAAGATAATAGTTACCATACAAAATCTCCAATTAAATCTGAACTTCACATATTAAGTAAAGATGAAAGTGTTAAAAACAAACCAAGTAGCCTTAATCCAAATGGGACAAAAACTGGCAATAACAAAATTAGTATCGACATTTTGAGACGCTTACAGGATTTACGAAAACCAATTAGTAGTAATACAGAAATTGTTACAAACGGGACAAACACCAACAATAATAAAATTAACAGCGACAATTTGAAAGCTTTACTGGCTTTACGAAAACCAATTGGCAACACTGTAAATACTGACAACCAAATTGTAACTCCAAAGAGGCCAGTTTCATCTTCTTCTTCGCATAATTTTGCTGATATTTCAAGTTTTATATCTAGATTTTTGCACGGAGTTATAGAATATAGGAAAGACACTGGCAAAGGTGCCCATTGAGTAACGAAATTAAATTTTTTGTTAAAATATGTAGTTTTTTTACTAAAGGATTATGTATTTGTATATTTTTATTTTTATATTTAATATTGTTATAAATATTAAATTTTTTAAATCTTGTTTTTTATTTCTTTTTATAATCAAACTTACTTTATAGCCCAGTTGCCAGAGCCACATTTAGATCAAAAGCTCTCGTAAAATGTGATATCGCTGAAACTAGGCTCTCAGGTACTATTCAGGTACCATCTCAGTAAACCATTAGTATTTAATTTTTTTGTTTTCTCACAGAAAATTTGATCGGAAGTTATAATTTCTAAAATTCTCACCGATTTTTAAAAAGCTGAAGATATATATTAATAGAGGCATAACAAAAAAATCCTTGTACATTTATCATCATCATACTTTTACTTTTGATGTAAAAATAATTAAAATGATGAACATTGTGTCTGTTTAATAGAACTTATGTTTTAAAATGATCATTTTTTTACAACATTCAATCGACGTCATTTTTATTTTCAAAATAGTGTTTATTCGTATCACTAACATTTTAAGGTTATGTTGTTGACTGATGTCCAAGCTTACAAGAGTAGCGCCACCTTTTGTCAAACGGCGAAAACTTATTTGTACACCTGATATTTTAAAGCAGTATTAGTATTATTTATCATTTATCTATTTAAAAAATTAAAAACATAGTGAGGATCACGACTTTCTCGATAATATTTGGAAGAAACAAACTATTCAATTGTATAAAAACCTTTTCGAAAATTTTTTCTATAAGAAAATCTGAAATTAGAATGAAGAAGTAAATTATTTTTAGAGAAAGTTTAAGTGTCTAATGAATCTTGAAACTGCATTAAGTATAATAAAATAAACTATTTCCTTACGTTATGTGCATTTTTATTGATAATAAAATACACATCCAAAATATACTTCACCATTACTTTATTATCTAATATAAAATCATCATGTTCATTTGATGAATTTACAACAGTTATAAATGTTTCTGTTAATGTGATCATAATTTTATCACTTTCTAAATAACGATGCGGATTTAATTAATAATGTACTTTATCGTTATAAGAAAATGTCTGTTAGTATTTTCTTTTATAACTTTATTTTGATAATACTAAATTTTTCGAACTTTCTTCGTACAACTTAAAACAATATTATATTATATTATATTTTTTCCGAATATAATCTACTAAAAACTGTAAAACCTTTCTAGTACATTAGAATAGTAAACCAGTTGAGAATGCTCTTCTAGCATTGCCATAGACCGAAGAAATTGTAATGAAAATTTCACACCTCTACTTTTCAACCAATAAGATGCCTTAATTTTGACTAGTTACCATGGCAACTAAAAAAATTTCCGGAAATTTTTTCGTGGCGCCACGATATTTAATTGGAAATTTTTTGACAGTTGAAAAGGTAAACATATGATCTACAACCATTAAATAATGTAACAAAACATACGTTTCTACCACCTTTAGTGACCTAAAATTATGAAAGAACGATAGACTGAACTAATACCCACCTGACTTGTAGCATTTGGTAATTTTTTTTATTTAACGAAATATGGTGAATATACCTATATACAAATTTGACAAGCAGTGAAATTAATTTAAAATGTCAGGTTGGATTAATAATTTTTTTCCAAATTATGGTGTGAAATTTTCTTACCGAATACCACGCAAGCTTAAATTATTCCTGGAAATTTTCTTTCGGGCACGGATATTTTAGGAAAATTATCCCTCGTCGCTTCGCTCTGGATAATTTTCAAAATATTCGTGCCCTCAAAAAAATTTCCGGAAATAATTTAAGCTCTTGTGATATTATAACCGGTCTTACGAAAATGTCATGTTATAATTTTTTATATTACTTTGGTGTGAAATTTTCTTACCGAATCTCCCACGATCTTGAATTACTATCTGGAAGTATCTCCTCAAGCATGAATTTTTTTGAAAAATTCATCTTTCGGAAATATTTCCGATAGTAATTCAAGCTCTAGGGAGATTACAAGTGAAAGTTTTAATAAAATTTTAGATTTTAGATTTAGATTTAGTGATGGGTTAAGACTTTATAATTCTCTCCCAGAAGAAAATAAAAAATGTAAAACTCACAAGGACTTTATTAAAAAAATTGTACATATGTATAGAACTGAAAATTTATGGTAAACTGTGATATATTTTTTGTAACATTTTTGTTTTTTGAGATATTGTTTTGCATACATGTTATATCCCTCGCCTCTACTTAAATTCAATATCATTTTAAACTTCAAAATTTTCATGTTTTGGACCCCATTTTGAAGGTGTTCTCGAAGAGGTACGGAGGGACACATCAAACCCTAAGCTAAGTACAACAAAAACACAAAAAAATCCCATAACTCCGAATTGTTACTCCTTTATATCATAATCACACCTAGAAAATATATGCCTATTTAAAAAATTAAAAAAGCAATTTTCAAAAACCTTTATTTCCACAAAAAATGATCCAATTTTAATGATCCAGGTTCCATTCGAAACCTTTCTAGTTTTTGAAAATCTAATTCAAAATTTCTTGTAGCTACAAGTTGGCAAAAAAATGTATATTCTATTTAAGTGTAGTATAGTAGATAGTTATAAAAAATATGTCAAGAAAAATATTTTTTCTACAACTGCTATGAAAAGTAGCGAATTTCTCATAGCTTACTTAATTTCAAAACCATGTATTGCCCACACCGTGAGAAAATACTTTTCCTCGCGGCACTTTGCCTCACACCACATACATTTATATGGAGAATCGACAAAACCTTAGTAGGCTGCTGTTCAGCTTTAAATAGTTGTCACAACTGTCAGATTGTAGAAGTTTTTTAAATTCTTAAGGTAGTTTTCATTCGTGCTTTGATAAAAATCGCAATTTCCATTAAATCTTATTGTAATAAGACATACCTATTTATAATAAATAATATGTGTTGAGGGTTCTGGAATAAACCCTATGTTGTGCCAGTTTCCCAGGACGACCAACAATGTGTTATCGCCTTTTTAAACTGCATCGTTGTATTCGTAAAATGGACTGTAGTTTTTATATTGGTTATGTCTGTACTGTAGTATGTTTATCTTCTCAACTCCATTCAACAAAAACAATGAACACTTTTATTTAACCATTTATTAAACTGTTAAATAAATAAATGAATAAAACAACAATGTAACAAAGGATTACATTAAACTAGTAATCAATGAACAAGTATTATAATTAATATGTGTTTAACAAGCACTAACACATATTAATGAAAACGAATTAAAAAGAAATGATCGCATTATTCAGAAAATATTATTTTTGCGTGTGTTCTGCGTGAGTGATGAAAAGACACTGGTTTAAGAAAGCCTCGAGGAGCATTGCATCGTGTTTCTATCCCTTCTCCCCCGCCTAATTGTTCTAGAAGGTTTTTAAGCTTTTTATGCTGTCTCTCTCTCCCGCTTGAGATGACAAGGATTAACTCAAATCACGTCATCATGAGTTTAGGGCGGACGTGACTCTCTGACCGTAGTCTTAAGAAAGTCCGTTATAGATTCTACGCAGTAAATATTGGCGTACGTGACAATCGTAGCGTAATGGGAAAAAACTTAAAAAAACTGTTTGTCGATGTCTCGCGTTTGAGAGTTGTTTTTCAAATGCATCCCGGTGCGGCGTTGCCGGTTGAACGAATATGAGTTTACATGTTTAATTATCTGAAAATTAAACAATATGGGTAATGAATGACAGTAGTGACGATTTTGATAATACTAGGTCAGAGATATTGGAAAGAGTGGCAAAAATAACGTTAGATTTGTTGCCGATAATTTCAAGAAAAAAGTTTGAATTGGCATACGAAAAATTTATGAAATGGAGAAGAAATACAAAAATAAAATTAAAAAAATTATTCAACTGTTAAGAGGTAGGTTACTTTCATGTTATTTTAGTTTTGCTAACCATAAAAATAAATATTAAGTTACAAGTTACATTACTTGTATTCTTTAAATTTGTGCAGTTGTAGAAAAAGTATAGTGTGCAACACGTGGGGAAAGTACTTTTCTCACTCGTGTGTTTGCGGCACTCGCCCTTCAGGCTCGTGCCACAAACTTTCACACTGGCGAGAAAAGTTGAACTTTTCCCACTTGTTGCACAATATACTATTTTCTACAACTTCTATGAAAAGTAGCGAATTTCTCATAGCTTACTTAATTTCAAAACCATGTATTGCTCATACCGTGTGGGAACATTTTTCCTCACGGCACTTTGCCCACACCCCATACATTTATATGGAGAATCAACAAAAATCGACATAAACTTAGTAGGCTGCTGTTCAGCTTTAAATAATTGTCAAAACTGTCAGATTATAGAAGTTTTTTAAATTCTTAAGGTAGTTTTCATTCGTGCTTTGATAAAAATCGCAATTTCCATTAAATATTATTTTAGTAAGACATTTATAATAAATAGTATGGGTACTGAGAGTAGCGACGATTTTGATAATACTCCGCTAGAGATATTGGAAAGAGCCGCAAAAGTAGCGTTAGATTTGTTGCCGGTAATTTCAAGAAAAAAGTATGAATTGGCATACGAAAAATTTATGGAATGGAGAAGAAATACAAAAATAAAATTAAAAAAATTATTTAACTGTTAAGACGTAGGACACTTTAGTGCTATTTGCTAACCATAAAAATAAATATTAAGTTCCATTACTAGTATTCTTTAAATTTGTGCAGTTGTAGATAAAGTATAGTGTGTAACAAGTGGGGAAAGTACTTTTCCCACTTGCTTGTTACACAATATACTATTCGTTCCATACATAATAATTAAAAGCTTTTGCAGATTTATTAAATACGTTAAATATGATGAAATGAATGAAGAAAACCTATAATTTATTTTTTTAAATAAAAAAAATATAAGCAAAATTAATATTTTGGAATTATTGTGTTTTAAAATTAGAAAAATATTAAATGTGATTTTATAAAAAACATGTGCATAAATATTTTTTCATGGCCCAGTTTTTATCTATCAGAGTAAGAAAAATTATCTCGTACGGTGTTACGCAAGAAAAAATCTACCTACAGAATTATCAAAGATATGTAAGAAGCGTATACGTAAGTTAATTCTATATTTTCTTCTTTTTACCTCATTTCGCTAAGATAAGTGACGATGTGTTATTTTCAATCGAATTATGGGTATTTTAAATACATGTTTCCGATACGCGCATTGCAAAATCGTAACTATATAATTTAATTTCTATTTTAAAAACATATTGAATATTTTGTAGAATTTTAATTCTTCTTTGAGATGGTCTGTTCACGCTTAATTTTAGTATTTGTTATTATCAATAATAAATTATATTATATTAGCAAACTAGGTTTTTGTTTCCACGTGTGCTTCATTGACTCACGGAAAGCGTTCGACAGAGTAAAAACAAAATATGTTGGGAAAAGAAAAGAGAGGAGTAGAATGAATGAATTCCAGTCAAAAATAGGTTTAAAACAGGGTTGTGCGCTGAGCCTACTATTATTTTCAATAGTTGATGATGTTATAAAGATTTGCAAAGAAAAATGTCTTCAGTGTCAACACATGAATCGCTGACGATGTGGTACTTGTAGTGGATTCTGAAGATTAACAATATATAACGAAGGGTTGAAAAAAAAATAAATATGGAAATAAAAACCAACAAAAGTAAAGAATTGTAATCACAAACACAAGAAGAGCGCAGGAAATCATACTAGAAAGACAACATTCCTGGGAAAGGAACAGGAACCGAAAGAAGTGACAGCTTAAGTTTACCAGAGAGTTGTAAGACCATCATTGATATACGGCAGCGAGTCTTGGGCCCTGACGAAGAGAGATAATCGAATAATTACAGCTGCAGAAATGAGATTTCTTTACATAATTGCAGGAATCTCACGAAGAGACAAAATTAGAAATACGATAGTAATGGAACAAATGAAAACGAAAGCAATAGAAATAGCTATAGAAGAGACAAGGAAAAACAGACGTCCTAGAATGACATGGGAAGAACAAGTTCGGCAAAAGGCAGGAAAAAGAAGAATGAGGTCAGAAATGTACCACATGACAGGAACATATAGGGTGACCCAGGGGTGTGTGCATGCTCCATAAATTTTTTTCTTCCCAAGCTATCGATTTGATTTTTTTTAAACGATAGGTCCGACAATGAGGCACATTCTAAAAATATTTTTATTTATATACAGGATGTCCCAAATAAGATACACAACTAAGTTCTCTTTTTTTAAATGACAACCCCCCATTTTCGTTACATATTTAGATTCGTCATTAAATTGTCGATATAAAATAGCGTTGTGCAGAGATCCACAAAAAAATTCAGAACTTTAGAACTGTTCAAGATAACTTAATCAACTTTTTTCCAGTCGATTCCTTAAGCTTTAGCGCATCTTTCGAGATATAGACGAACTCGGAATCGATGTTCTATCGCCTACTACGATTTTTTGAAAATGACAAATTACAAATAGCAATAACTCGACTTTTTCAAATGCATCACCCTGTATTTTATTAAATCATTGTATGGCATTCTTTAAGAGCTTTTTGCTGATGTAGGGTTTGTGGGGTTTATTTTGTAAAACTTGTGAGATATATGCAAAATAAGAAATGTTTGACGGTTTATTCGAGAAAAAAAGGAATCGAGTAGGCCGCTGTCGTAAAATTTGACAGATTCATACAATTTTGAAAAGAAAATGTTTCAACAAGATGAAACTGTAATAGAAACAGAAATACATTACAAAGTAAACAATTTTAGTAATACAATTTGCAAGAACATGAAAGAATGATTAATAGGAAACAATGTAAACATTTTTGATTTATAACAAATGATCGTCATTTCATGTTCTTGTAAATAGTATTACTAAAATTGTTTACTTTGTTATGTATTTCTGTTTATATTGCAATTTCATTTTGTAAGTAAACAATTTTAGTAATACTATGTACAAGAACATGAAGTAATGATTTTTGTGTGGAACGTGATGGTGACGGTGGCCTAGGAGCATTTGTTATAAATCAAAAATGTTTATAATGGTTCCTATTAATCATTCTTTCATGATAAATAATAAAGAAATTTAAAAAAAAAACCAATGAAAAATGTAGTAATTGTTTAATTTTAAAGTAAAAGTAAACAAAAAATCTTATTTTCATTTAACCAAAATGTCAAGGCCATTACATTGTGTCATTATTTTGACATAAAAATTTCCACTTATTAATTTCGCACAGGGTACCCAGGAGGATAAAAATTTCCGGAAATTTTTTGGTTTTCCATGGTAGCCAAACAAAAAAATAGACTCTGGCTTAGAAATGGCGGTGTGAAATTTTCATAAATAAATATTCCACATTAAAATCTAATATCGATACAAACAATGCAGTTAAGTTGATTTTGATGATAAACGGAATTAAGGTTCCCTTACACGCGACAAATATTTCTAATTATTTATAATTTAACATTTTTTTGAACAGGAAAGTATCCGTTTCAAAATGAGTTTGTGATTAGTTAGTACTTTGAATTTCTAAAAACTATAATTGTTCGTGTACTTATTACCTTGGGGAATTTTAATTAAGTATTTTCGAAAATCTAATTTGCTTCTAATTATATGCTCCTTATTTCTTTTTGAAATTCGCAACTTGTTTTTAGTTCGATACAAGCTCGTGGTCAGTTTAGTTCAATTTGTGACAACAATGGCAATTTTCAAATTTTCTTTGGTAATTATATCTTTTCTCTACCTTACATTTAGAGTTACTTAAATGTTTTCCATACATTATTTAGTACTAGAAAATTCAAATAATCAGTAAATTTTTAATTCTCCGATTCCTCTTTTTCTTATTTATATTTCCAAAACTTATGAAGTATTATAAAAAAAAAGTTAATTGTGTGCAAATAATAATTTACTATAGAAGCATATCACTGGATAATTTCACAAAATATGATAACAACATGGAACAAAAATAGATTTTGAAATTTAAGATGTCAACATATTTTTTGTGACGTTTCTGGGAACGAATTTTGAAAGAAGGATAGCGCATTTGCATAATATAAGAGAATTTATACTTCGTCATAAATGAAGTTTTCATAACAATATTATCACTAGTAATCTCCCTAGAGCTTGAATTACGAAATATTTCCGAAAGCATTAAACTTTTTTAAAAAAATTCATGCTTGAGGAGATATTTCCAAATAATAATTCAAGATCGTGGGAGATTCGGTAAGAAAATTTCACACCAAAGTAATATAAAAAATTATAACATGAAATTTTCTTAAGATACCTTCATATATATACCAAACGAATATGTTCCTAGGATTTTAGTAGTATGAAATAAACATTTGTTGGTCTAAAATAATCTATTAGCTATCAACCAATCTGTATTATTTTACAGTGAATGGAAGGGTGTATTTTTATAATTTGACACTTGACAGAAATACTATCGCTATCGTACCGGGTACCCAGGATGAAAATACTATCGCCAAGTTTTGTGGTTACTACAGTAACGAGCTGAAACGAAAGCTTCTTATTGGTTAAAAAATGTTGGTGTGAAATTTTCACAAAAAGAAACAAGTTGTTTGACTCATATTTTGTTAAAAATTAATATTCTCGACTTAAATGATTTAAAAAAGAATGATTTTGGGTGGAATTATGCGGTTTTTTCGGAGATTTTTGAAATTGATAAACTTTGACTATTTCGAGAGTTTAAAATTCCATGAAAGAAATATGTTGACAACAGATAAGTAGTTCATAAGTTTGCAAACAAAATTACTATTAACTTTAACAAGAATAATATTTTTTCATTTCACGGTTACCATATATCATTTAGGTGCATAAAAAGAAAATGAAAATAAATTGATCGGCCTTTTCGCTGTTGAAATTTCCTTAAAAACTCCAAAATATATACGAAATATCTCATGTAGATAGATGTTTTTTTTTTAATTTATTGTCTTAGTCACTAGTATATATATATATATATATATATATATATATATAGTTTAAGTAGAAAAAATTCGTGGGAATCAGTCAATATAAAATAAATTAGTTTGATTTCTTCGTTTTGGTCAAGCTTTCGAAAACGTTTATTTTCTTTTTCAAGACTAATAACATGAAATACGGAAAAAATTAAATACAAAAAGAAACATCGGTGTTAAAATATTTTCTTCAGAATACAATTGTAACATGCAGTCACTTTTGTGAGAAGTTATTCTATCTTTAAGCATGTGAGATCTTGTCGCCTTGCTGAACATGTAATAGATAAAGATCATGTGATTGACTATAATAATGTCAAAATTCTCGATAATGAACGAAATCTCAATAAGCGTCTCTTTCTTGAAATGGTTCATATAAATAACAATCAAAATTCAATGAATAAAAGAACAGACATCAATGACCTGAGTACAATATACACATTTATATTAAAAAAAAAAAGAAAATTTCTCAACTCGTCCTCCTTGAATTGATATTTATTATTTTTTTTATATATATTTACACATTCTTATACTTTTTATAATCACACTCTGTATGTTACAATTGTATTCTGAAGTTTTTGGAAACTGTCATTTTGTCATTTTAAAATATTTTAACACCGATGTTTCTTTTTGTATTTAATTTTTTCCGTATTTCATGTTATTAGTCTTGAAAAAGAAAATAAACGTTTTCGAAAGCTTGACCAAAACGAAGAAATCAAACTTAATTTATTTTATATTGACTGATTCCCACGAATTTTTTCTACTTAAACTATTATTGAACAGTCACGAAAAGATTTTTTGCTTTTTAAATATTCTTTATTTTTGTCAACATCTGACATCTTTTAATCTCAAAACAAACAGCTCATAAACAAACAATCACTTCTCTTTTTTTAAGACTCCTTTACATAATTTTCCCTTTAATTCCCTTAAAACAAGCTTCCCACAACTTTGTCTCATTTTTTAAACCATAACAACATTCCCAAAATTTGTTTTCTTAATTTATTTGTATCTTAAAAAGAAATAATAAAAACAAATTTTAATTTCTATTTTTCCCACTAATATCTTGTATTTTTCTTTGATTTCTTTTCGTATTCTTAAATTCTCTCCCTCTGCTATTTCAAAATTCATTTTTATTTCTTCATTTAAATTTTCTTCCAATATTTGGATATGTCTCTTACTATTTTCTTTATCTCTTCTTTATTTAATTTGTTCTCAATTTCTTTTACTTTCATTTCTTTTTTTATCATATTCCCCAAATCTTCTTTATTATTTATTTTATCTTCCATATTACCAATTTTGTTTTCTATGTTCCTATGATCTCTATAAAAATATTTTTTAAATTAATCTTCCATCTGTGATAATTTCTTTTAATTTTATTTTTCAACATCGTTTCTCTTTCCTTTTCTTGTTGTTTTATTTCTTCATTTTTATTTTCCATTTGTGCTAATTTTATTTGTGAAATTTCATTAATTTCTTCCTTCCTGATTTTATTCTTTAAAATTTCTTCTTTTAAGGATTTGTCTTGTTTCTTCTATTTCTTATCTGTATCTTTCTTAAATCTTGTCTGGTTTCTTCTAAACTATTTCCTAGTCTTCTTATTTCTGTTTTCAAATGTTTCTTCAATTCTACCATATCCATTCCATTTTATCTCTTCCCATATTATTTTCCATCTTTTCTTGATTTCTTTCCACATTTTTTTTATATTTTCTTGATTTCTGTTTATTACTTGTATATTTTGATTCATTGCAATCAACATTTGCAGAACTCGTTCTTCTGATCTTATATCTTCTCTTAGATCCATGTTATATTTTTTTTAATTATGAATTAAAATGTAGTCAATTAATGAATTAATTAGTTTAATTGCCCCACGTTTCGGCGCCAATTGAACTGGTAATGGAAATTCTAAGATTTTTTACTTTTTAAATATTGTTTATATTTGTCAACATCTTTAATTCCCTTAAAACAAGCTTCCCATAACTTTGGCTCACTTTTTAAACCATAACAGTATAGATCTGTTGTGTTATCTCAGAAAATTGAGTACATAAATATACGGGATGACAAAATAACCTATTTTTTTCACCCTGTATTTTATGCTATTGCGGGTCAGTACATTAATTATACTTTTAATTTAATTAAGCATTAACTAAAGCTAATAATTACTGATTTGTTTCTTATTTTAAATGTAGTTTTAGCGCGTTTTATCCTCAATATGTATTTTAATTATATGAATAACCCTTTATATTATTTAAGTTACTTTACGCCCAAAATACTTTACTGTTATTTATTTAAACGTTTTTTTAAAAAAATTGAAATAGCTTAAGTTTCCATGTTATTAGAAAAGCTGCTGGTGAAATTTTTTTATTAAGCTTCGCTAATATGTATCTCAACATCATTCTCTCAATCGCAGAAAAGTCAACAAACGAGCATTTGAAAAATTAATGGAGATATTTGTTTTTTGGGATTGATCTCGTTCTAACCAATTCAATGATTTTATTGTTTTTCTCCTGGATTTTCCAACTATGTTAAATCCCTATAAATGAAGATTTTCACTTTCCGTTTGCAAACAAGATATTAACTTTTTACAAGAAAGAGTTTAAATATCAGTTGGATTAAAATCTATAGACAAAAGCAAATTAGCAACTTAGAAACAATGAATTACAGTACCCAAAGGTAACATTAATTTTATTTATGTATTTTTTGCAGTTAGCAGTTATACTTCTAGCGGCCCACGTTTCTGCCGATCCCACAATACCCAACGCAGTCAGTCTCGCCGATACATACGGTCTATCCTCTTCCCTTACTTCAACGCTGATAGAATGGGCCTCCACGATCGTCGAGTACTTATTCCAACTCTTTGACCTGAAAATGCGGTCTATTAGATTCTTGGTTTCACTGTACAACAATGAAAACTTGCATTTGTTCAAGAGGTAAGTAACATGATAAATAAAACATTTCATACTGCACAGTGAGATCATTTTTAGCCTGTTTTAGACTTTAAATTCGTTCTATCGTTCTCCAGGTTTAAAGTTCTTATTTTGCTTATACATTTTTCATCTTTTGATTTTTTTAATGTTCTGTTAGTTTTTAATTTGATTTCGTAATATTATCCTCCATAGCAGCGTTCTATTTGTTCAGATTTGTTTGGAAGTCTTTCTCGCTCGCATCTATTATTATTATTAGGTCATCTGTCGATGTTTTAAAACTACTACAAACAAAGTAAAATTGGCTCGGCTCTCCCTTAATCAATATTTCTATTTTTCGTTACAGGTACATTGATATAGCTTTAAGACTAGTCCAATGGTTGCGCGACATAATACCAGATTCCACCAGTGAGTCAAGTTTAAGATTTTTGTCTTACTTGTTTCCTCAAGAAAACCAACCAGAACATAAGTTAGAACTGGAAAATCTGGACAAAGAACACTCTACGATGCCTTCTTTGATTCACAGTCTCAATCTCGATGAGAGAGCAGCAACTAGAGAAAATGTGGATGTAAATAAAATTAATGTTGTTGACCCGTTTGCTGATCAAGTTCTTAGTTTAGATCATTTGATAAACGCTCGTAATGGTTATGATAGAAGGAGAAAATAAGTTTCTAGGTTTAAATTTTTTGTAATATATTTATGTACTTAACTAACTGCAGTTTTGTTTTTTTATATAACCAAATTTAAATTTTTATCCTCAAATATAAACAAATACCTATTAGAAATTAAAAAAAAACATTTATACCATAGAAAACAATTACAAAAATTAAATACAAAAATCCGCATAATTGTATGTCCAAAATTGAACAAGATTTCGTTCAGAAATAATATTTTAAAGATCGACACAGACTCCACACGCCTGTAAAAATACAAACAATGAGTAGGTACAAGAGGCGAAGTCTAGCTAGAGCTACTCTACTTAACCTCAAGTTTACAGATGATAATAAAATACAAAATTAGTAAAACTCTAGACATTACACATTTAAAATATTCACTAAAATTTACATCACAAATATCAAAAAATAATCAAAATTACTGACGCTGTAGTAGAATTTGTTTATAATTTTGTTTTAAAAAACTAAGAGAATTAACTCTTAGACTATGAGAAATACTGTTAAAAACTAAAACTGAATTATAAGTAAAAGACCGTTTAAAAATTGATAACATATATCGTAGTAACATGAGACCATGCGGATATCTCAGAGACAGACTATGAGCTTCTCCACGAAAACCTAATTTGTTCCTCAAATAAATAGGATTCGACGTTAAAATAATTCGGTATATCAAATAGGCAAGGTGGTAGTTATACAAGTTACTTATGTTGTTTTAGCTTACTTGATACATGGACAACAATTAATAGGACTGAAAACTGATGTAAAATAATTATTTATAGAGATGGGATTGTTTAGCCCCTGAAGGATTTCTATGACTGGTTTATGGACAACTTTAAGTGATTTCATGGCGTTCCATAGGTCTTTTTTGTTTAGTAAATTAGATCGATAACGTAACGTACTCTTATAATAATATTACTTTGACCCGTTCTAACTACTCCTAAACTCGGGGACACTCTGTATAAATGGTACCTTTTTCGATCCGATAAAGTTACGGTTTGATATTTTTCAAATTGATCGAGGTGGATAAGAATACTCACAACATCTTTAAAGACAGTCAAACGTCGAAAATTATGCATGCTTCTATATTTTTTAAAATTATAATTGAATAATTACATTATGTTTTATAACCAGTCTCAGGCATGTTGACATGTTAATGTCTTGTCTCAAATTGTTTTTTATTTAAACAATGAAAATTTGAAATTCTCCATAAAGCAAATTATCCATTTCTCTAACTTCCGTATTTTGTCAGACAGGTAATTTATTAAACGCTAACAATTAAGGTAGAAAAACAATACAACAATAAGTAATGAATAATTTTATTTTCCCACAGCAATTTAACAATAACCTATTCTGTTCTCTTAATGTTTTTTTACGAAAAAAAAGTCACAACTACTAGCTTATTAAATTGCTTTGCTTTTGCGAGCGCTTTCGGCCTATGACCATCATCAGGCAGATAATGTTTCTAAAATTACAATTTACAACTTTGAAACACTTGTGACACAGCAGTTTGCTTATTTCTTCTTTTAGCCATATTGAAATAATTCGATATATTTCTGTAAATAACCGCCAATTTATAACTTTTATTAGGACGAGTTCAAAATTAGAATGTCAAGGAGGATTTTCATCAATTCAAGCAATTGATAGTGTAATTCATGCAATTTGGCCATTGTCTTAGTGAAAGAGCACTTTTTTCTTCTTCATTTGGGGTCGTTTTTCGTAAATTCTTCCTTCAAACGCATCATATAATATTCGCTATTCCTTTTTCAAGGTAATCGATGAATAAAATACCGGGCGTAAGAACTTTACCAGCTGACATTGACGTTTTTTTAAATAAAGATCACAAATAAAAATCACACAATAAACACTTAATGGTTTTTAATCAGTTTTGTATGAGTTGAAGATATGTACAAGTTCCCCGAAATATTTTTCGGACCTTAAGTCCTTAAGAGAAGAATCCTCCTAAAATTAATATTCAAAAGAATCTCTCGAACGCCATGTTTAAAAGGTATCACTTTCGCTGGTAATATTTTCACGTTTGGTCCTTGAAAAATGTAACACTCCGTACGAAATATGGGTCTATTAGAAGTACCTGATGTGTAAGTTAATATGCGTTGCGGAAATTTTATGAAGAAAATTAACCAGTAAACAATAGTTAGTGACTAAGAAGAGAAAGTTGTTGCCTTAATATTTAGACATAATAGTTTTTATTGGTTTAAGCCATATGTTCTAGTAATTATCACATCATTATAGTCGTAATTGTATTTGCATTTTTTAAAGAGGGTAATGTCTTGTTAACTGATTTTATTTCAGTGTGCAAATTAAGCGTAATTTTGGCATCGGAGTTGCAAATACATAGGGAATTATAAAATTAAGACAGATGAGGTTGCCGAATTTTATAGTTATTTTTAAAGAAAGGGCGGATCCAGGGGGGCTGTGGGGGCCCCAATTGCAAGTTGGGAATTGGTTGCTTCTAAGCTTCATTTATCGGTGATCTAATGATAGATGGTAGCACATTTGCCAAAAATTTAGATTTTGAGTGAAAAAATAAATGTAGCGGAGGGGCACGAATTTAGTTTAGTGGGCAGTATATACTACTCTGTCTGTAGTCTGTAGTCTCTAGTCAATTTTTCGTTCTAATAATTAACTAACTCTGGGAGAATGTAAAATATCTCTTGAAATATCTGTCTTCATTACTCGATATTACATAAAACCATTTTTTGGACCTTTCTCTATTTTTTAAACAAACATTCACCCGCCTACAATTTCTCCGTCGTGGCATTAAATTTATACAAAAAAAATCATTAATTTCTCTAGATAATAGAGGATGCTCGGTAATTATTGGCTATAAATAAATTAAGTCAGAGATTGACTTCCAAATAATTACGGGGAACTTCATTATTAAAGGCAGTTTATCATCTTTCATGTCGAAATAATTCGAGGCGGTTCGCTATCATCCCAGTAATTGAAATTGTTATGTAACTCTTTTGGGAAAATGTCGTTTGAGAGGATTACGACGTATCATTGTTGTATAGGGTGATTTTTTTTTGTTACAACATTTGCTATTCAACAATTTAATTATATATCCAACAAATAATTGACGTTTACAATAAACAAACGATATTTCCATGATTAAAGTAATTGTTCTATGACGGATTTATGGGGAGATAAAGAAGTAATAAAATATTCCGAACAAGGTACTAAACTGAACTAATCTGGAAATTAAAATGTTGCTTCGTAAAAAACATTCTTCTAGATATATCTTTCAAAAAAAGTCAATGTAAATCTCGACTTTATTACCTCCTCACTTCCAAACTTATGAAGATAATAAACATTTCTACATCTTGCCTAAAAATTAAAGTTGTACATCTAATAGCTTTGAAATAACTGGGAATAAAGATAAAATAAACGCTCGGCCCACCAAGCTGGAATTAGGAACATGTAAGTTGAGGGAATATTCAAGTTTAAAAGGAAAAAAGAAAAAAGCACTGTAGACTCGAAATTGATCAGTTTTATATACACAATCAAAAATTCTAAGAGCAATCACCTGGTATGTATCAAACGACACACTCCATAATGATCTTGGGATGAAGAAGTAATAGCAGAGGCGAAAACCACCATCAAAGACTGGAAGATCATCCCAACCCACTCTTGCAGACCCTGCTCCGCCAACTAGATAGTGGAAGACTAAAAAGAACATTGCCAAAGTGAAATGTTGGAGGTCTCTTCAGTGGAAGAGTCCTCATAACGTCAATTTTATGGACTAAAATCTTTACTTTGTAACTGTGGACCAAGATACAGGATTTTTAAGGAGGACCTGAAATATTCTATGCCCAGCTCAAACTGTTATAGCCAGAAATATGAAATTTGAGCAGTTTCTACGTGTGAGGTAGCAACCAAACTGGGAAGGCAAATAAGGAATACAAAACTTTGAAAAAAAGAGAGACATCCAAAATACTGATATAATTCACTATGTTACTATATATGAAGCTTAGAAATGAGTTTTGACAACTTTACAAAAAATTTTTTTTCTTTCTTTTTGTCATTCCTTAAAAATTTTAAAATCTGCTATAATTAAATAAAGAAAACACAGAAACTAATTGACCTCCTTACGGTTATTAAAAATCAACCATACGAACAAATATCACTTAAAATAACTAGGCTGGCTAATCGAGATAGTTTGTATACTCGAAGTGGACCGTATTGCTAAAGAAGACATATTTTTTATGGAACATCTTCGCTATTGATTACATAAAAGTTACGATTTCTTCATTCGAAATCCTCTCACTAAATTACCGTTTTAAAAGCATCATCCAATTTACTATTACATTAACTTGTACTATTTTGTATCTTTATTAATCATTTGATATAAAAATTTCATCGAAAGTATTACTAAAAGGACAAATAATGATAGTACCGTATGTCAGCCAGTAGGTAATTTATTACAGATACTTGTGGGAATGCTCATTTTGCTAGATTATCTTCAGTGGAAGCCAAAAACACTTGAATAAAGTGCCTACGAATAGTTTAAGAAATAAATATTCGACTGATATGAAAAGTGTTTAAAAGAGCACTACTAACTATAAATAAATTTAGAACACACGCTAGAAACGCGTGAAAAGATTTTTGATCTGTTTAATAAATATTCTTCCGTTTTTAAGTCATTGTGTTTTGAATAGAAAACTTTTCGTTTGTATTATAATTGTTTAAATTAATCGAAAATAAAATGTGCTAAAAATGATGAGCGGAGATGAAATCAATGTTACTCTTTCTGAAATTTCATAAAATGCTGCTGAAATCTCGACTATTTCAGCGAATATAAAAACCCGAATACACGTCTCGTTGAAATATTTGTCTAAAAATTTTACATATGTATACATAAGTTCATAAAAATCACAAGAAAAAAAAAATTTTAAACCATAAAAAATTTAAAAATTCGATATCTCAGCTGTACGTGGCAAACGGCAATTTCCGCAAATCCATAAAATGGGAAAAAAGTTAATTTGTAGGTTTTTGGAATATTATAGGGGCGTTAATGGCCTTGACAAAAATCAACCAGAAAGGTAGACGTATTATTCCCCTCCATGATTTTTTTAAGCGATGTGAGAAACGGGAAAAAAAATAAAAACAAAAAATCTATTTTTCGAAACCCCAGACTCCCCAGAGGGAGTTCAAATGGATCATGCATATCTTATTGTATATGAAAATCGAAGCTTAAGGGTATTTCACTTATCTCAACTCGGGAAATACCCTTTCTAGCACTTATTTGAGTAATATTAACCTATACTAAAACTTTTTCGACATTTGTTTAGTATTGGTTATTTATTTAACAATTACAAAATTATTTTCCCCTCACTAGGTTTGATTTGATACTTCTGTTATACAATGTTGCAATCTTTGAATCAACATTGGGTAACCCATTTTGTATTCTTCTCATACAATTCGACAATTGGGCACATATACCTACTCAATTTATGGAAAACAAAATAACGTAAGTTTGTTTACAAATCAATCGGCATATATTTATTTCAATTGCGCATTGCTATTGGTATTCTTAATATTGGGAACTTCTCAATGTATTGGTAGTAGTGGCCAGTGGCCAGTGGCAGCGTAATATACTTAGATATATATTCAGAGATTAAAAAAAATATATCTAATAATAATTTAACACAATATAAATAAATTTATAATAAGAAAATATGTTAGTAACCTAGATAATCCACAAATGCAACGACATCAGCGCGTCAATTTGTTAGTATCATTGCTTGAAATCCACAATAATAATTTTTTTTCTGTTATTCAAATATTGCAAAATAAATAAAGAAATAAAAGAATTAACTTTTTAACAGTTCTATTATTCTAACATATCTTGTCTTTCTAATTTCTATATGTATTTGTTATGCGGAGCTGTAGGCAGATCTAGTCACAGTATGAGGCAGTCCAAAACATTAATAAATAATGACAAAATGTTTGTAGAAACACAGTCGAAGAATGAAAAAAAAAAAAAAGAACCAGCAACATCCCCTATTTTAAATGCATTACGTGCAATTATCCTAGAAACTTCTTTATATTCTTTACTTTTAGATATGTTACAAACGCTGGAAATTAAAATGAATTTTAGAAATGTTAATATTTAAAAACGGTAATTATCATGACAATACAAACTCCAAGAACTTCGAGAAATGGTTGAATGGCTGAATCTACTGCAAATTTAAAAAAATCGCCTCATAATTATGACGCACCCCTTAAAATAACTGTATAAACAATCTAATAACTCATAGTTATATCTCTATGCTTGTTAGCACGTTTGGTGTCATACATAAAATATATTAAATTTTATAGTCGATAGTAAACGGATAATTTTTACATATACATCAATCAGTTGTTTTTTAAAATTTACAATGGACTTAATACCTATCATAAATGGTTTCTAGTATTAAAAACAAGTAGAAGTAATAATTGCTTATTATTTTGACATTCATTTGCAAACTATTAGGTTGGTTCGATTTCCGCATACTTTCGTTACTACAAAAAACTACTTGGTACCAAACATTATGAAACAACACAATATTAATATTGACGCTAAACACATATTCGCAATATTTATGAAGGAAAGGTGGCGCCAAGAATTGGTACAAAAATCCTTAAACTTCATTATCTTTTTTTTCTCTTATTTTATTTTCTTTAGGAACAGCACTATTAGTTAGAACTCGATAGTGAATGGTCGATTAGGGAATTAAACCTGGTTTACGAAAATTCTAAATTTTTAAAAGATTTCAAAATCGGAAAGTGATTTTTGGTTTCTGTAGATTGGAACCCACAGCTCTACCTGTTAATGAATCTTATTCATATATAGAAAATAAAATGACTAAAATTTTAAAAAGTCTGTATTCTATGTGGATTTTCGGCAGAATTAAAATTATATTGATTTTTGCCCCCCCCCCCCTCCCTTATGTACGTAGTTGCCTGAAGACATAGAAATTGGCTATTGAATATAAATAAATACAGTGTGGTTGTGAGGAATTAAATAAATAAGTAAAATGAATAAAATACACAGTATCTTGGTCCGTGATCCCCACTAATATGGAATATTTAGAACCATCTGGATTGCATTTATCTAGTTTTAACCTATCCTCAATAAAAGCGGCCCCTATATCATTCCTTGGGGTACTCCATACTCAATAGACTTTGTTTTTTCTCGTTAAATTTGATTAAATTTACAATATCAAATTATACCAGCCCGGGATTTAAATAAAATAAAATTTGGCTTATGCAGGGTCATTTGAATAGACTGTTTTTTGATGAAAGTTATAAAAAAGTAAAATAAAAAAAAATTATACGTGAGGAAAAGTTTTGTTACGGATGTAACCCAACTTCCTTATATAAATTTGTTCGAAATGCGATTCGCACATGGATTTAAATGTTTTTTAGAGCGATTGATTACATTACCTCATTTTGTGCAATTTTTAATGTGAATCAAAAGGAAGAATCTCCGCCTAGGTTCCTCGGAGCGTAGCAACCAACAATAAAAAATATTCAAATTGTGGTATTGTGTATTCGGTTAATTACAACGTTGCATATTATGAAGAAGATTATGTGAATTTCGTTTTCTAAGTAGATCATATTTATTTTTATGGTGTGCTGAAATTGTTTTGCATATTAATATGTTTGAAATTAAGGAAATAGAACTGTTTCTAAAAGTTTCATTCAAATAAAAAATAAAACAAAAAAGTGCTATTTTTGTAAAGCACAATTTCACACGGAGATACAGATTTTAATCTCAAGTGTGTCAGATCGCCGCTAGGAGGCGTAACGCAATCTTGAATTTAAAAAAGTGATGTTTCTGTGAATTACGCTACATTAACCTAACAAAAAAATACCTGATCTTTAAAGTCGTCGATAATCCGAACCTTTTTTGTTTGACAATTTTTGTTGTATCTCTAAAAATAAAGTGGTCGGGGGTATTCAAATGTTTCAGTAAAACACACCCTGTATATTCGAAACGGCTGAGCCGATTTTAACAAACTTGGGCTAGTTGAAAAGAGCTATTCTTGGGCTACAAATGTTATAATATTTGAAGTTTTGTTAGGTTCACATGTGGCCGCTAGAGGGCTTTTTTCGTCATTCCGACAGAAATGGTTAATTTTCTCAAAAAAAAACCTATGCATTGGTATGATTTTTTTTCATGAAAAAGTAGCTAAATGATGCCTAAACAAGTTCGCGAAAACAGCATCTCAATATCTTGTTCCTAACCTAAAATTTAGGCCAAAGAAAATTTTATACGTGAATCCCCTAAATTTTTATTTTTTTAAACTAATTAATTCCTTTTATTATGTAAGTTGTGGCCCCAAAAAGGACCGATTTAAAAAAGAAAGGTTTTTAAAAACTGAAGGAATAATCTACGAAGAATCCACACGAAGGAACAATCTTTAATGACAAACCGCTGTTAAAGTTAAAGTCGAGAAATAGTGAAAAAGTGGATTTTTATTCGGACGAAAATACATAGCAAATTATTTTTATTAATACTTAGATGTTCAATGTATTTTTTTTTAAAAACAATCCACAACAATTATACGATATTAAAAAATACAGACAGATAATTTCGGATAAAAAATCGATCGACATCAATATATTGAAAAAAAAAATACTGTGTAAGGTGGAGAAGAATGTTTGGATAATTACATCAACTCCAAAAACGTTTTTTTTGCCAAAATACATAGGAAATAGTAAAATTAAAGACCAATGAATAGTAGTCTAAAAAATCACATATTGTAAATAGTATGAAATTAAAAACCCATTTATGGAAATTTTCGAAGAAAAAAAAATGGAGAAATGGAGAAAAAAATGTGGAAAAATAAGAAAAAAATTTGAAAATATTTGGATATTTCATTCAATTCCTAAAATCGACAGCAAAATAATTTTTTTTAAGGAAAATATGCAGGAAATTGTCAATTTATTAGTTAATTTAATAGTAGATTAGACTTTTAGATCCCATAATAAATAAGAGGTATAATTGTTAAAAAACGGGAAAATAATATACTTAGATTAAAATGGTGAAATAATGTAGAAAATTACGTCAAATCCTAAAATTCTTACCATAATCATTTCTTACAAAAAGGAAAAATGAAAATCTCTATGCTCGAACAGGAAACAGCCATCAAAAGTATTTCTAAAAATATAGTGAATAAAAAATGATTTATAATTTGTTTTTTCATGAGTAAACCAGTAAGGAATTTTAATTTATTAGGTTCGACATCCTAAGACCGGTTTCTGTCTTTCGACTTCATCAGTTAGGCTTTTCGAATCCAATAAATAAAATTCCAAACTCGTACAAGTCAATAACTATATCCGCTATAAGATAACATTTTTAGATGTGCTACCATCTATGGTAAGAAGAGAGTATTGACATTAAATTTTGACTGAATCTAGTCAAGATGTCACTCTCTTCTTTTTTATCCCTTTCAGAGATTAATACAAAGTGAGTAAACCAGTAAGGAATTTTAATTTATTAGATTCGACATCCTAAGACCGGTTTCTGTCTAACTGATGAAGTCGAAAGACAGAAACCGGTCTTAGGATGTCGAATCTAATAAATTAAAATTCCTTACTGGTTTACTCACTTTGTATTAATCTCTGAAAGGGATAAAAAAGAAGAGAGTGACATCTTGACTAGATTCAGTCAAAATTTAATGTCAATACTCTCTTCTTACCATAGATGGTAGCACATCTAAAAATGTTATCTTATAGCGGATATAGCTATTGACTTGTACGAGTTTGGAATTTTATTTATTGGATTCGAAAAGCCTAACTGATGAAGTCGAAAGACAGAAACCGGTCTTAGGATGTCGAATCTAATAAATTAAAATTCCTTACTGGTTTACTCACTTTGTATTAATCTCTGAAAGGGATAAAAAAGAAGAGAGTGACATCTTGACTAGATTCAGTCAAAATTTAATGTCAATACTCTCTTCTTACCATAGATGGTAGCACATCTAAAAATGTTATCTTATAGCGGATATAGCTATTGACTTGTACGAGTTTGGAATTTTATTTATTGGATTCGAAAAGCCTAACTGATGAAGTCGAAAGACAGAAACCGGTCTTAGGATGTCGAATCTAATAAATTAAAATTCCTTACTGGTTTACTCACTTTGTATTAATCTCTGAAAGGGATAAAAAAGAAGAGAGTGACATCTTGACTAGATTCAGTCAAAATTTAATGTCAATACTTACCATAGATGGTAGCACATCTAAAAATTGCTTTTTCATATAAAACAGAGTGACACAGCAACCTTGTAACAGGCTACAGTATCTGTGTTTCTCAAGATAAAATTATAAAATTTTAGGGAATTAAATGGGACCTTAGTGGCCTCATTTTAGTCAGTTTGTTTCACTTTTACTACTTCCGGTTTTACCGGAAGTGATACCAACTTTTGAATTTTAAACGGGACACCCTGTAGCTTATTACATTTTTGGAATCTACATGACAACCTGATTTCATCGATGTATCATACTTGGTATCTCAAGGATATAGTTAAGGAGCTACACACAAAAATACGAAAAATCAAAATTGGCTCAAATAACATACCAAAGAAATAAACAACGGGAAAAAACGGCACTAACTTAAATATTACATTAAATTATTTAATGTAATTCAAAAAATATATAAATTTAATACAACATAACTGAATTGTACGATTTTTAATTTTTTTATTTAACCCATTTTCTCCCCTGTTTTCATACCGTATTTAAATTGCAACCCTTGTTTTTTTCTTCCTAAAACAAT
This sequence comes from Crepidodera aurea, assembly GCA_949320105.2. Taxonomy (NCBI): domain Eukaryota; kingdom Metazoa; phylum Arthropoda; class Insecta; order Coleoptera; family Chrysomelidae; genus Crepidodera; species Crepidodera aurea. The sequence continues at coordinate 18,227,462 of OX439474.1, read as the reverse complement.
AAACGCATTCTATTCTAATTAACTGCATAATTTTAAATTACATTTTTTGTAACTATGACATTATTTTGACTTATTTAGGTGACGATGAATTTGACAGTTAGCTATCATAGAGCTGGTGATTTAAACTGCAAAATAAAGTAAATGATCTAAAATCGTTTTTGATAAAAATGTATACTCGCAATGAACAAATAGACATGTTACTAATATTTGGTGAATGAAAAAATTCTATACAACTCAGCAGCAGCCCTTGAATGACTAAAATGAGGCCACTAAGGTCCCATTTAATGCCCTAAAATTTTATAATTTTATCTTGAGAAACACAGATACTGTAGCCTGTTACATTGTATTACACTTATTGAGTAGCTATTTATTCGGCTAAACATTTCATGTATTAACATTGTTATGTAACCTTTTTAAATGTTGAATAAATTACTATTACTATTACTATTGATGCTGTGTCACCCGGTATACATTAATTTTTGAATCATCATTCATAAAGTAAAAATCTACGTAAACTATCCACTAGTGTCCACTGTCCCACTTTTCAGTGCGAAAAATAGCACAACGAGGCACGTTTAGCATTATATTTTGAAAAATGTATTTATTTTTATTATTTTAAACTCATGGATTACCTCAAGTCCGACCCTGTCTATTGCATGCCACTCGTAACCCGATATAAAAATTATTAAATGAAACCCGCGGCAAGGTCTGTAGCAACACTTTTACCTCACTTATAGAACATCTTCCTTAGTGTTTTTTATGACAAGAGTGGGGCAAGCAATCTATACCATCATCCATCAACTTACGAGCTGCTCCCCACCGACCCCCCTCGGGCTCTTCTAGGCCAGACGCCGGGCTGCCCTTTTACATGATTCATATAAATAGAAAATCGTCAAAATTTCCACTCAGTAGTTCAGTACTCATTGGTGGTAGTATTTTCAGCCCCCAAAAATTTTGAAAATGATAATTCTTGTGGTAGGTACCAATTTTATTTTTAGTTTTTTTTTTGGGAAAGTGTTAGTGAGTGTTTTTTTATAATTAGTGACAGTGTTTTTAAGGATTTTACAGTGAAACAAATGGATTATTATTGATTGGTGGAAAATTCTGTTTCAGGATATTTTTTAACGAAAGTTGCACAAATTGAAAAAATATAATTTATAAAAAAATGTTGTCCAAAAAAGTATTATAAAATGGACTACACCGTTATTTTATTTCCAATTTTTTAAATTTTTTATATATGGTATTCAAAAATAAACAATAAATAAAAAAATATCGCTTATTCAGCAAAAAGTTAACTAAGCAGTATTTTTATTTTTTTTAATATCTATTTTATCTTTCCTAAGTAGCATAAAAAAGAATCTTGAAAATTGAAAATAAAATAACGATGTACAGGCCATTTTAATTTTTTTTTGGACTTAACAGAACAGTTTTTTATAAATTCATTTAATAGAACTGAGCCACAACATTTTACTTTTTGTTTTAACTTAATTATTAAAATACCGGAACTCTTGAATGGAAAACACAAAAATTACATTGTTTATGATTTATTTGCCACGCTAGAGCAACATTTCGTTGGCCATAGAATGAGAAAGTAAAATTTTGGATTATAAATAAAATTTATCATGAAAAATTAAGAATGGCCAACAATATCACTTACATTTCATAGATGCCAAGTGAAAACTACTCATATTTCAATTATTTTACACAGTTGGATAGGCAATAGGTTTGTTAAACTTTATATTTGACTTCATTTTTTCATAAATTCGTTAAGTATGTCCTCTGATAAATTGCCGCAAGTAAATAACCTTACTCAGATTCCGATCTGAATGAATTTAAATTGCTGAAATATCCTAGTAACTCTGTAAATTTCTTAAAATACCTTTTTTCTTGTTGCCTTTCGAGACTGCAGAGTCAGCGATATTCTGAAGTAAATGCTCTGGAAAATAAGGAATACTTAATTGGAAAGAAGATCGGTCAAGGTTCATACAGAATATGTCTGGTCTTTGGGTATAGTTCTATTTGTAATGTTGATGATGATGTTTTATGAATCCTTTCATGCGAAACAAGTGCAGTGCTTATCATTATGAGAAATAATTTTTTTTTGAAAAATCAATAAAGGAATTTTTCATTCGTTGTCAACTTTTTCAGACATACTAACCACACTGTCGAACATTATTAACAAAAATTGGTATGGAATTGTTATCGTTCCTTTTAAGTTTTTTCAATGAAATCAAAATTGTCAGTTACGGGGGTGTATCAAAAAATGTTAAAAATTCAAATTTCTTAAAGTCCGAATATCTTATTTAAAATCGGTATGTTGATGTAAAATGTTAATAGAAACGAGTTTTTTTAATAACTTTTTTTTCATATTTCAAAAATAAAGATACTTTACTCCTGAGCAAAATTCATATTTTTTGACATTTCATTAATTATTTAAAGCATTATTGCGCTGGAAATATTATTCATATGTAAAGTAGACGCGTAATTCGGTCAGAATTTGTAGACATTTTATTTTGAGTACCTGATTAAATCAAGTCATAAATAAATATTACCAATATGGCCAATTTCAACTGAAGTAAATCAGACGCAGATTTTCTGTTTTAATTTTCAGGTTAAGGTACTTCTGATTTCAAAGAAATTCTATCAAAATTAAAGGTTTAGTCGAACATTATAGCAGGTAGTTTTTTTGGGTAATACAATATATTATTTGTAACTTTCTGTTTTATGCGTAAAAAATTATATTTGCAAATATTGTTTCCCAGATTAGCGTCAAACAAGTACGCTCCTGTTAATTTCATTTTATCTGAAAATGCCTCAGATGTTTAGTTTTATGGCTGTTTAACTAACTTCAAATTTTGTGCCCAACTAGATTTTCTTATATTCGCCCTAAATCTTCTATAAAATAATTTTCAATATAAGGTGGGCTTATTTAATTAATTTCTTTTAATATAAATTGAAATATTTGTAATTGGTATTTTTGTGGGCTTCATTTTTATTTAACTGCCGAATTTCTATCTGGAAATAATTTAAATTGTTTAATTTAAAATGTAGTAGTCCGGTTGGAAAAACATTTATGTATCGAACAGCCCGTATACAGGGTGTTAATATATACGTGTTACAGATTTTTACGCCATGTAGAACATGCAAAAATAGAGTGAAAAGTTCCTATAAACATGTGCTCTTGGAGCTTTGGTTTCGAAGCTAGAGCTCTGTGAAGATGGCGTCTTCAGGTTAATTTTTTTTTTCAAATATCTTCAGAACGCCGCACTTAAAAAATATGAAACTTGGCGGGGTTAGTAAACTTTATATGTCGACTTTCCTGGTGTTAATTAGAATTTTTTAACACGATCATAAGCGTCTCATTTGGGGTGGGGACCGACGGATATTTTCAGTTATAATGTACCTAGGAAATTTTCTTAAAAAAATTCGCAACCTAGAAAAAAAATTTTGACAGTTTAGGAGTTTATTTTGCTTTGATGTTTGGTGCCTTAATAAATTAAGGTTATGGCTATGACATGACTTTTTTGATTGACAAGTTTCAAAGGCGTATACTTAGTAAAATTTGTGATTAAATACAAAAAGAAAATGTCGCGTTTTGGAAAAAAAGTCAAGAAGCAATAAAAGCTGATTATATTCTATTAAAATCACACAATATTATAGTACTAGAGGATAGGAAAAAAATGTAAGTATATGTTATATTGTGGCTTTAAATTGAAAGCGTGACCCAAAAATTTTTCGGAAAATTCAAGTTGTCTTCATAGCAACCTATCAAAATCAAGGCATCTGATTGGCTTAAAACAACAGGTATAAAATTTTCAATCATATCTTTTTACTTTTTTATATTTTTGGTAATAAATTGAAAAACTTCGCTAAAAAAAGGTACTCTTGTTTAGAGGCAACGTTTTAGAGAAAAATCGATTTTAACTTTTCCAGTTCTTATTTTATCTGCTGCATTTATTACTAGTAATGTAGAAATTAAAATAGGCTCTGGAAATTTATGAACATTTCCCTGTCAACATGAGGTAACAGAAAAAATTTAAATTAATTTTTCTCTAAAACGGTGTATCTTATTGCCTCTAAACAAGAGTACCTTTTTTAAGTAAAAACTCTGAAGTTTTCCAATTCATTTCCAAAAATATACGAAAGTAATTAAAAAAAATATGACTGAAAATATCCGTTGCCTCCCTTCCCCCAAATCGAGACGTTTATCATTGTATTAGAAAAATCTAATTAACACCATGCGGCGTTCTGAAGATATTTAAAAAAAATTTACCTAAAGACATCATCTTCAAAGAGCTTTAGCTACGAAACCAAAGCTCCAAAATCACATGTTTATAGAAAATTTTCACTCTATTTTTGCATTTTGGTGTATACAGAGAAAATTATTAATAAAGTTTTGTCACAAAACAATAATTGAAATTTATCTAGAAAGTGAGACTTCATTAAGGATTCAATATTCGTAATAAGAAGTGCGTATCGCAAGTAGTTCGTTGGTACGCTGAATTTTAATTTAGCAATACATATCTGTTGACAGTCGCACGTAATAAACCATATTTTATTGCGTTATTATTTTAATTGACTCGTGAGCTGTCGCTCTTCCTGCCAATTTATGGCAACAAGTTGATTTATGTAAGTTATGGCAATTTTAACAATGGCACAGGGGTACAAGTTTTCAGGATTCGAAAAACGATAAAAAAGATTTTTTGTGTATTGAAAAGAGCATATTTTGGAGAAAAAAACATTTTGCCTTCTGTATTCAATCGTCTTGCATTTTTGACGTCACACATTTCTAGATCTACTACTAAATTATGACATAATCATGTTGTAATGGTTGCGTTAAAATCCATTTATTCCAATCAAAAAATCGTATCGAAATTGCGAAAAATTCCACAAAGTGCAAACTTAAAGAAAATTAAAATAAATCGCATCCAAGTCTGATTTATTATTACAAAACAGTTAAATAACAGAAAGTAATAAATAACATTAAAGATTGTTACTTAAGTATTAATGTTATGAATCAGTAATATATGTAAGAATCAACATTTGCCGATAAAAATAATAATTATAATTGTTATAAAGCCGGATATTAACCTCATCTAATTATAAGTTGTGAACCTGGGCAACCAAAACTCAAGTTTTGTTTTCACCTATATAACACAGAAAATCATTATGTGTGTTATCGTAATTACTTGGTGGAAATAGAAAGTTTGCTATAATTATTTAAATTTTTCTGTTAAATATTATTATTAGTTATTTTTGCACTAGTAGCTGATACCCGAGCAAATTTTCAATATAATATGGGGAAACTTAACAGCGAGCTACGCAAGTGTGAAAAAATAAATATAGAGAAAACAAAAATGTGAGAATATAACACAGAAAATAAAGTTGAACGAAAACTAAATAGAATACCTTCGTAGGATGCGATATAGATGGTGCCACTATTGACAAATCCATATTATTTTTAAAATAAACGACCATGTAATACATAAAAACCTTTAATATGCTAAAAACTTTTTTCTTCGGAAGAAGGGGAGGAAAACATATAAGACTGTGTAGTTAAAAAAGTGGTCAGACCAACGATAATTAACAGCAGTAAATCGTACAAAAATATATGAAAAATAGAATGAATAAGCAGTTTTTTTTAAATAAAAATAAAAATGATAGATGATTTTTTTGACTCTAGAATGAAGGTAAAAATAAAAAAGGAATGTTACGAAAAATACGGAGAGATTAAATAAGAGATGAATCCGAAGAAAGTGAAATATTTTGTGAAGGAGCAATAAAAAGAGACGTAATAAGAACGAAAAGCTTTGAGAGGAATTTATACCATATTATTATGTAAATAAACTCAAATTAATAGTCTTACATTTAAAGATAGTAAAAGAATAAGAATAAATTTTGTATACTAAAATTATTAAAGTTATTAAAAAATATGTTGATGACTATATCTATTAAATTAAAAAACGCCTTTTTTAATAATTAATTAATTTAAATACTTTGCATTGCAAAATAATATAATCATATAATTACATGTATTACTTATTAGTAAAATCTTGCTAAATACTAAATTCGTCATAAAATTTCAGTAATTTTACACATATAGCCTTTTTGAAAATACATTATAGTAAAGTTTATATGGGATACAAGTAGAAAATGCTTTAATTAAGAAGTAATTAATTTTCTTTAAGATTTCTGGCTGTAAAATCCTCTGAGCAATCACAGATAATTGTTATAAATAGATCAATAAAAAGCGATTTTCGTTAAGGGAACCAGACTCTCAAAAATGTCTGTACTGGATACAAACTGCTGATCCTACCATCCATAAGGTATTTGCGTGATGGTTATAAAAATTTAACTTATCTCAATACTTATAAGTAATGATAAATATCAATAAAACATATTTTTTCTTAGTTTTCATATTGTTAATTTTAATTCTCGATTATATGCCACTCGAATTATCTCTAGAGTCTACAGTTTGGTCTGTTTAGCGCCCTCGAAAGGGTTAAGTGAGTCTAAAGTCAAACTACCCACAGTTTACTTTAAGAGCTGGACTTGCAAATCATAAAAGTCAGTTGTAGAAGACTTTTTTTAAGTTAAATGTTATGCAACGGAACAATAAAACATATATTTCAATGGTCTTATATAATGAAAATAACTATTAGTCATTTAGGAAAAAAGAGTTAAAATAAACATTATTTTTTGCAAACAAATAAGTATGAATTAATAGTTACTTTCCTATGCAATAATCTTTTTTAATAATTAATAATTTGATTGCTTTGCCCTACAAAACGATATTATTCACAAAGTGGCAAATATTGCATATTAGTAAAAGTTTAGTATACATAACACTGGTGATAAAATTTTAGGAATTTTACAACTAAGTAATATAAATAAAATTTATTAATATTCATGCATAATTTTAATTTCTGTCATAGTTTGTATCATTGTAAACTATTGATGTTTTTATTACTCATCTCTTAATATTAATTGTAGTGTACTGTTTTTGTTAAAATAAAATCAAGAGGATTGAGATATGGATACCGAACAGATGAATCTGAACCATATCCAACTTTGCATTCTTTATAGTCAAGTTTAATCTAAATTTTCTCTTAAGTTCATTCATCAATAATAGCGATATAATAATTGTTGCTTATGCATATTATAGTTTTTGTTACCTTCAACAGTTTCAATAATCAGCATTTTTAATTTAAATTTGAAGACAACTTAATTGTCCATTAATGTCTAAGACAGTAGTAGCAGAATTTTTTAAATATTTCCAAAATTGGTCTAGTGTTATTTTGCAATATGCTCGATGATTTTCTAGAACCCTGGAGAACTTATTTTTTTAACATTTAATTAGGTTTTCGTAATATCATAAGGGTATCTAATTTTTCCGAAAAAATCGAAAAAACACGTTGCTAAGTAATATTTTAACAAGAAGCATCTGCACGAATCCATTTCCACTTGATTGTTCTTTGTTCCATGATGGGTTTACTGCTAAGAATAATCTATCAGTTGTTATTCTAGATGAACCTTTAACCATTAGGTCATTTTTTTCTCCACCCTGTGCCGTTTTATTGAAGAGAGAATTATATTCTACTCTTCCTAAAAAGTAGGATTTTTGAAAATCAGTTATTTTAAAAAATATGTAACTATGTTATCTGCCTGTTTTAATCCCAGAATTATCAACTTCCTCTTTAAAATAATGAACTCTGCAATTGACTGATTCTCCACCTCTCCAGGCAAGTTCTACTGAAGCGATATGGTAAAATTTTCGCTGGAGTCCCACCGGGGTGTCTTCGTCCCATAATAAAACCATTACGTAGTATTCTTATGTTCTTTGTAATTTTCACCGTTTTCTTTCTTCATATTCCATGCCCAATCTTTCAGGATTAGGTTTAGTTGTATTTCTTGGACTTGCAGAATTCCGTAAACTGTATCCATATTCACGTATGGGTTTTAACGGTATTGTACGGTACACTTTTCTCAATCGCCAGGTCAATATTAGTCATAGAATCACTTCCAAAGGACTCATTTTCACTACATAAGCTGACTAGCACTGTTTAAAAACAATATTACAAAATTTATTGACAATAAAATCAGAAAAATTGTTTAGCGTCGTTTTCTGGTGTCCTAGGAGACCATAATTACTTGTTATCAAAGGTATTGTAATTTTTGGTTTCAACAGCTGTCAAATTTTTCCGCGGGTAAACTCGAAAAAAATACTGACAGCATCTGTCATACAGTTTTTTCATCTAGAAACTATTTGTAATTGAAAATTGCGCGTTTGTGATTGGTGGAAATTAAGACGAGGGTAATAGTCGTGAAAAAATGACGGGTGATCAGACCCCCCTGGCTACAGCTCTGCTTTGTATAATCCCATAATTAGTAGAAAGTTCATAATAATTATTTAAAATACACTCTTTTAAATAAATATTAATAATTTCGTTATTGTGCATTTATTTCTTATTGTATAATATACAAAAAGGTTATTATACGGTTTCGCGACTTCGAAAATGACACATTGTTTTAAATTACTCGCTTATGAAATAAATTCGTCTTTGAACGGTCGCATAGACAATTAGAAATTAAGAAAGGACGATACATTTGTCACTGACATCCGGCAAATATGAAAATGAATAAATAAGAAGTCTTAACATTATGGCGAGTAAACGGTATGAGTGCAAATGTCTTTAAAACAATTGATTTGTTTAATGATCGTTATTTTTTATTAATATTGGAGTAAAAATTGCAATTGTCTCCGCAACCTCAACAAAATTTTCCGATATATAAATATATCGTGGGTTCCACCCCATCTGGAATTAAAACAACTATTCCTGGAACTACTTGTCCCCACAGCACATCCTCAACAAGTCATTCATAAGTTTCAAATATTCCGTGCCCAAGGATGAAGTGAGATAGATATATAAAAAGTTAGAACATGGCGTCCAATTTATGCTGCGATGCATGGGCGTACCGTTACAGAGGGAAATGGGATGTGACACAATATATTTATTTTTTAATGATTTTAATTTTACCATGTCGGTTACATAGGAAATTTACAATACTAATAAAATATATTTATTTGATGAAATGAGTAATGGTAAAGTGTATAATATATATATAATATTATACAAGAACAATGGTAGTAATTTATTTATAATGGAAATACACAATATCAACTTATAGATTTTGTTATAAAATCTTAATTTATAAAAAAAAGTACTATAATTTTGAACTGAAAAAAAAAACAAAAACAAATTGGAATATTTGCTCATAAAATCTTCACTTCACTTCCTCAAATCCTAACAAGGAGTACCAAATATTTCTCCTTTCAATATTTGCAGGAAACCTAAAAGTCATGTCCTCGTATAACTGTTTAAATGAAAAATTATTATTACCTAAATACTTAGGTAGTTTGGCAGAAAAACAAAATGTGATTTAATTTTTAACAAAATATATGAAACATATATAATTATAAGTCGTTGCAATAAGTTAAACCCATCCTTTAGGCATTATTAAAGAGTTTATACAGATACCGATGAAATGATAAATCGGGATTTAAATAATCCAGTTTGCTGCATACAACACACTGTTGAACCATATTTGTCTATTCAATCAACTTAAACCAATAAAAAAATCTATGTAAAAAAGAAAATTTTAATCTGACACAAAATACCTCTAACCTATAAAACCCAATAGTAAACAAACAGAGTGATTAGAAGATGGCTGCTACAAATGACTAGTAACATTCTAATTATCTCGTTTCATTGATAAAAATCGAACGTTTCATAGCGCTTAGTTGCCGCTTCTAACAAATTTCCGTAGAAATGGTTTAAACTTAAATCGTGGTAAAGTATCTTTGTTAATATTTATCTATCAATATGATTTGTTGTGTTCTTAGTTTCGAAAATTAGTGTTAACGTAGATGTACAATTATTTCCAGGTTTTAAATGAATGAAGTATCTTGTGTACCTCCCCTTCCCGAATATTTAAAATATATTTTTTTTAATAAACTTTCTATAAAATCTAGGCCATCTTGAGTCTGGTAGCGGCCGCTTTAGCGAGACCCGAGGCCGGATACAGTTACAGCGCCCCTAGTGGTCCAAGTGCACCAGGTGGAGGTTACCCTTCGGGACCTTCGACTTCCTATGGAGCCCCACCCGCTCAACCCGTCATCCAGAAACACGTATACGTCCACGTGCCTCCTCCAGAGACCGATATACCAGCACCCAGGAAACCGATCACCGTAGCTCCACCACAGAAACATTACAAGATTATTTTCATCAAGGTATTAATCAATGTTTTTCCTATAGTTTTAATCAATATTACAAGTAATTCATGGCGAAAATATACATTGAATATTGAGAGTTTCTTAGAGAAAGAGGAATTTTTGGGGACATTATTAAAAATATTTTATTCCTGACCTGGCTATTATAAGCTTATATCATCATGGTTACGCTGTCAATAAATAGGGTCATAACTCCCTTGGGATATTAGAGGTGCCTTAATTTTCCGTTGTCAGGCTTAATTCCCATTGTTAGGATATTTTGACGTTTATATTTAGTGAATGTCATTAAAATCGATCAGAAATAAAATAATCTATGTACCTCGGGAATTAATGAGCCTTAATTAAGGCCCTTATAATTCCCTTGATACATAAATTACTATAATTATGTAGAAAGGAATGAAATATTAATATTACTACCCGACAAAAATATGATTTTCTTTAAAAGCTGATTTTAAAAGTTAAAAGATTAAAAGCTAAACAAATCCAAGGGAAGAAGTAATTCTTTTATTAAATAAATAAAAACAATAGTTATCAAATGCATTGTGATTGGTCTGAATCCTAAGTATTAATGTTTTTGGTGGATGGCTAGATTTTAAATATTTCCTTCACCAAAATTTAAAAAACTTAACCAAATTTAAAAATATGGTGGATTCACTAGTTCACCATAAATAAAATAAACCGTTTCATGAAAAAAAATTAAAGTTATTTTTGTAGAGCTAAATTCTTTTGATACGTGATTCTTTGATTTTTTTGAATATGTTTTGACTGACGAAATATTTTTACCATAAATGAGTTAGTACACTCTAATATTATAATTATTTATAATATTCGTCTGTATCATTTTCAAATAGATTTGTACATATATAATCTAAAAAAAACATAGATTTGTTTGAAAATGGAGGACGAAGTTTATTTGTGATTGGGTACTAGACGCAACCAAAAATAAGTTTAGTAAACTTTGATGGTATTATTTTAAGAACCAACTTAATTTTAAATAGTTTTTTATTATTTATTTCGTTTAATTTTGAGTTGAGGACAAGACGATCATTTTTTATTTTAAATGTGAAGTAACGTTTTACTTAAATCTTCAGTAGTTGTTGTTGTGCTTAAGTTTAAAATATTTCTTAACAATTTTTTTTTACTTTTTGGATACATAAATAAGAGATTTTTTTTTATTTTAGGCTCCAACTCCACCCACTCCGACTGCGCCCATCATTCCAGCTCAACCACAGAACGAAGAAAAGACCCTGGTCTACGTTTTGGTCAAGAAACCAGAACCAGAACCTGAAATTGTTATTCCAACACCAGCTGCAACTCAACCCAGCAAGCCTGAAGTTTACTTCATCAGATACAAGACACAGGTAAAAAACATGCGAATAGGATTGGAATTAAAATGAAAAAGGAACTCATAACAGTGTTAAAAAAATTCTAAAACAAATCACAACTGTTAGAGAAATTGTGTAAAGGACGTCTACTTAGTCACTTATTATTGTTTTAGAATATCCATGTTGTGTTTAAATTAATTATAATTATTATTAAATATGAGTGTCAGTTCTATAAAGAGAGGAGCCTTAATAGTAATAGAAGGTGCAGATAGATCTGGAAAATCTAATGGAAAAGCTAATGAGCTTTCCTGATAGAACAACTTTAACGGGAAAATTAATAGATGAATATTTGAAAAATCAAGAATGTAAGCTGAACGACCAAACAATACATCTGTTGTTTTCTGAAAATAGATGGGAACATGTTGAAAAAATGAAATCATTGCTTAATAATGGCGTTTCGTTTGTTATTGATAGGTATTCATATTCAGGCGTTGTTTTTTCGGCTGTAAAGAAAGTTATGAGTGTGGAATGGTGTAAAAATCCAGAAAATGGTTTACCAAAACCTGATTTAGTATTTCTACTTACTTTAAGTCTAGCAGAAATGCTTAAACGGCCAGGATTTGGTAAAGAAAGGTATGAAAATAAAGAAACGTAGCAAATATGTATGATACACTATACATTGAAGAAGATAATTGGATAAAAGTAAATGCTGCAAGATCGATTGATGAAGTACATAATAAAATTTTGGAAAGTTGTCTCAAAAAAATTGAAACCATTAAGACCTCACCTTTAAAAATGGTATACTTTCCCAGTAACGAAAGGAGTTGATTATTTTATTTTGAGTAGAAATTTAATTGTAATTTATAAGGCAAAAAGACAGTTATTTACCAAACAAAGTTTCTGTATAGTTGAATATCTTCAGTAATTGTAATCAATCAATTTTACTTCAGACAATTATGTAGTTTAATTTTAAGAGCAATTATAAAGAACAAGTTCACTTTGAGCTTTTACATTCGTTTTAGGTGTAGAATGAGTGATTTTCTCTTTGATGGAAATAGTCAAAGAAATTTATCAATTTCAAAACTCTCCGAAAAAACCGCATAATTCCATCAAAAATCATTATTTTTTAAATCATTTAAGTCGAGAATATTAATTTTTAACAAAATATGATAGTCAAACAACTTGTTTCTTTTTGTGAACGTAAAAACACAAATGTTTTTTTTAGAATGACCAATCGTACCGGTTCAGGGTGTGAAAATTTTCAAAAAAACCAGTCGACCTTGTTGCATTTAGGGTCAAAATATATTTTTTAGTTAGTAATCATTAGACATAACTGTAAAATTTAATGAGAGTGACCGTTGCTCTACCCAAATATGTTAAAACAACCCCTAAAACTAAATTTAGATTTGGCGTAACTCATACTTTTAAAAAGTTTTGGCACTTATCAGAGAATGCAAGGAATCTGAAGGAAACCCATTATTAATTTTCAAATTTCTGTGTTTCAGAAAGAAGAAGGTGGCTACCCCCCAAGTGGTACTCCTGACAGCTCCTACGGAGCTCCTCCTGCAGGTCCTTCCGGCGAGTACGGAGCTCCCAGAAGTTTTTAAACTGAAACAACCACGGAAGAACTGTTGTATATTTGTAAATATTATTAATAATGCCAGTTTTACTTTTTTTTTCAATGTGATTTTTTTGTATCGTTTTAAGATTAGTTGATATTTTAAGAAAAAAAACGGTTGACAAATGTATTGGAATTTTAAGTTAGTTTAAGTAAATTAAAAAAATAATTTTTGGAGAATGGAGAATTTTTGTATGAAATTTAAATAAGGCATTATCAGGTGATGTTGATTAAAAGAAAATCAAAAGAACTTTGAGACTTATTAGAAAAACAACTATGACAGTGTACTAGTGTTTTTATTTTATAAAATTCTGGTTAAAAAAAATTGCTGTTGAAATACTATAGACTCAAAAAATTTTTGGCCAAATCGTCTAAAAAAAATTCAAATATGTTAAATCCATGTTTAGACTTCTATTTTTGTTTTGTCATCAATATACATTTTGATTTATTAAAATTCATTGAAATTTCTTTATGGAAAAATTTTCGCAATTTTAAACAATTTTATTTCTCAAAACTATTTCGGTTTCCTTTTTCACACATTAATTTAATTTTTTTTTATATTTATTTAAATAAAAATTTGCTATTAAAACGCAGAAAATATAGAATTTATATTTTTTTAACTGAAAGAGGATATGTTATAATTATTTATACATTTATTACTTTTTATACTTCCACTGCAAATATGATCATTTTTATAATTTTTATAATTTTTTGTTGCTTATTTAAAAACAATAAATACATTGATTGACGGACCATTTAATTCTGAGACATATGTATTAAACTATCAAAAGTTTTATACAAAATTTTAAACATGGCCCTATTTTTTCTGAGATCTTATTAATACATAGTTGATAACTATACTTTTATATTACTATAGGTGTAATATCTAACATTTTTAATTTAATTTTTTTGTAAAAAAATGATATAAAATTAAAGTATTTTTTTTATTGGTTGAATTTTATTTTTCCCAAAATAATTAAGTTTGAAATGTAAACACTATAAAATAGTTAAAATCGATTAAAACAAATAAAACCCCAAAATTCTAGTGTCTCACAAGTTTTCTGAGACTTATTGTAATAAGTAAATTACACTTATTCAATAATTTACCATTTACTTTCTTTAAACGATTTCAAAAATGATGATCGTTATTAAGATTTTGAAGTTACACAAATATATATTTTGTATAAAAGTAAATGAATGATAGTTCTTTAAAATAATTTGTAGTTCTTTACACTTAACAACTTTTATATAGCATTATCATTTATTATTATACTAAAATGTATTGCAAATCTATGTTAATAACCAAATTTCAAAATGTATTTGTAAACTAACCTGTTTATTCGTTTATTTCAAATCGTGTAACACACACACATAACTCATTTTTTCAACACACAACATCAGTTTTTAAATACGTAAATACTTCAAATTACATAGAAATCCATAAATCTCTTTAAAACTGACAAATGTCAAACTCTATATCCGAATTAAGCCAAACGCTGTCACGTATGCCTTGGTGGCCCTGTGTTTAGAACTATAACAGCTCAATATTCTGTGATGTTTCAATTTAAATTGATAAAGAAAATATTGAACATTTGTGTGTAAGAGTCTTTTGCATAAATGACTATATTCTCTGTTTTTAATACAAAATCATTCAAAAAATAACCTTTCCAAATACAACTCGTCCTCTGAAATGTTTTGTTCGTTTTGTTTTCGTGGTTTTTTCAAATAAAATTTGGAGGACTCGTGGTATTACCTTTGATTAAAACAAATAAATCCACAAAATTCTAGTGTCTCACAAGTTTTCTGAGACATATTGTAATAAGTAATGAAATAATCAACTAACTCACCCCCACTGTTCTTCAAACCCAGGTACAGTGTCGGACTGGATAGGAGGACTAAGAGGACAATATTTTGATCAACAGAGTGAGTTATGGTTGTAATATCAAAAATAGTTCAGATAATCGAGTTAGTCCAGCCATCTAAAAAGTTCTAAAAAGTCTATATCGTGTTTTCTACTTTAATATGTAGCTCGAGAGCCAAAGAGTGGAAAGTTGTAATCGACTAATGGGTCAGCTACACAGCTACCCGACCAAATCATCGTTTAACTGTTCTTTTTGGTTTTTTTTGGTAGCTTTTAAAGCTGTTAAATTGGGGCTACTATATGTATTACACGAACTATATAATTATTATGTAGACCATATTTTATGAAATACGAAATTCTTTCGTTTTATATAGGTATTGAAATTTGCCTATTTTTTTTGCTTTGTTAAGTTGTCAAGACTATTTTCTGGGCATCAGTTATCAGTTTTGTTGGTATATGCTAGCAAGGTTGCGGAATTTAAAAATGTATTCAATCTAGGAGTCTGTCTTGCCTTGTATTTCCTTCTTGCAGCACTTATTTCTGTTATTGTTTACATACAGAGAAAATTACCTCTTTAATTTAAACTAGATATTATTTAGATACGTTCGCTACAAAATAGCTTGTTGCAATAAAATCATAGAGAAAAAAAAACTCATTCCTAAAAAAGTGTTGTATTTTTTGCTGCTTGTAATATCGCCATTTTTGTCTTATTAATTTCAAGAAATTTTCTGTATACAATAACTTGTATTATTAGAAAATTAATTCACAGAATAACAACCAAGTGTATGATATTTTGTTTACACATTTACGTAGTGTGCCTGCTGTAAATGAGGCCCTGAAGAAGTTTATACATAATAAACGAAACGTTGGCTGAAAATTAGATTAGTTGTATTGTCCTCATACGACAATTCCTTCTTCGTTAAAATATTGTAGGACGCAATTTACACTTGACTATTATAAACTTTTTTTAACTCAGTAAGGTAAAGTAAAATTACATTAATTTGATTTGCATAAATAAAAATAAACAACCAGGTTATTTTATAGTAATGTTGCTTATTATTTTGACTTTCTTTTTGAAGTAAAGCAAGCTGTATGTAAATACTCTTATTATTTTTATCGAAAACGTAACGTAACCCATATCAACCTGTTTTTCGTTAATTGACCAGCTGGACCGCTGACGTTTTTGTTATCGATTGATTTTTATTTTGATTTCGCTGTTTGGGGAAAGTAACCAGACCGCAGACGGGCAATTTCACTTATGCCCATATTTTTTTAAGACAAGTACCAAGTAAGACGAGTACCCGAAGTGACCTAATTTTAAATTGCATTTAGCTTTAGCTTTATATTGAAACGAAATGTCAAAATTTATAAATTTTATTAAACAATTTCAGATGATAATACAAAAAAATAAACTTAAACGTTGCCGAAAATTGTAAAACTAATTATTAACAAAACATTCACACTCACTCTCTCCCTATTAAATAATATTAAACAATAGAAAACAACAAAAATACTCTACAAAAAAAACAAAAAATACTAGAAAACAACAAAAAACAATAAGAAAAAAAACACTAAACACTGAAAGTTTTGAAATACCTGTATTATAGTAGTCAAGGTCCTTCTAACTCCATCTCCTCCAAAATTAAATTAGTTTTCTCAATTAAACGCCCTCGTTCAAAACTCGTACATTGACAGAACTTTTCTGTAGTTACAAACTTCCATATACCATATAACTTAATATTAACATAAGTTATTATTCAATTGCAACTTTCTGCAACTCCTGGTGGACATATGTTCATTTTTTTAAAAATTTCTCAAATTTTCCAAAAAAAAACCTTTGACATTTCTTTTCTTTCAGTAACTAATCTCTCCCTTCCTTTTTTTTTGGTGATTATTTTTTAATAATTAGAGCTCAGGATCCTAATAACCAATCATTGTGTTTTATACTGACAAAACCGCTTCTTCGTAATTGTTTTTTGATTAAACTGTGTTTACTTTTTTGAAATGTCAAATATAAACATTTAACAACTTTTATTTAGCATTATCAATTATTATTATACTAAAATGTATTGAAAACCTATGTTAATACCAAAATTTCAAAATTTATTTGTAAACTAACCTGTTTATTCGTTTATTCATACACACAACATCAGTTTTTGAATACCCAAATACCTACTTAAAAATCCATAAATCTCTTTAAAACTGACAAATGTCAAACTCTATATCCGAATTAAGCCAAACGCAATCACGTAAGCCTTGGTGGCCCTGTATTTAAAACTATAACAGCTCAATATTTTTTGATGTTTCAATTTAAATTGATAAAGAAAATATTGAACATTTGTGTGTAAATTGTCTTTTGCGTAAATGACTATATTCTCTGTTTTAAATACAAAATGATTAAAAAAATATGCTTTCTAAATACCACACGTCCTCTCAAATTTTATAGAATAAATTTTTGGTCTCCATACTCAAACGCCTGTATTTCAGGCAAAACCACTCAAACAAACTGATTCGAGATAAAATCAATTTGTTTTCGTGGTTTTTCCAAGTAAACAAAGAAGATGAATTGATGATGATAAAACCAAATGTGTCGGTAAAACTCCAAAGGATATAATCTGAAGAACTATATCAATTAATTAAGGTCGAAACTTATGTTGTTTGAACAAGTCTATGAACAGTTCTTTCTCAAATAGTATTTAAATATTGGATTATTAAGAAAAGGCAAACTTTAACAGAGACATATCATTTTAAATTCTGGCGCCACGATTATTAGCAGGACATATAGATATAAAACCGGACACGGTGGCCTAGTTGGTAAGGCGTCTGCCGATTCAGCTTGGTCAGTGTTCGGGGAGTAGGTTCGAATCCTGCCGTATTCAAGTGGAATTAAAGTCAGATAAGACTTTGGGCAAGTGCAAAAAGGTATTTGTGTCATACGCAGTTTCATTCACGCCGGTAAACAGGCCGTATAAGTTCGGATATCTCGTGGAACTGATAGAGGTTGGTGACACAATTACACACTTGTTAGTCGGTAGATCACCTGCATGACAAAGGCATAGTCCTGAGTTTAAGGTGATTGAGGACCGTGGTTCGGAGCCCAGGATAAGCTGTAGGTCCCGTCCAGTTTAGGCCATTAGGTCAGAAAAGAGACGTTAACATTAACAAACAACAACTATAGATATAAGAATCGTTGAGGTTTTTCCGACAAAATAAATTGTTCTAGAGATTTATCCATGTCAATCGATTCTGCTATGTTTATATGAAGCACATGGAATTTAATCTCTGACGAGCTTTTGCAATTTTTGTGTCAGGTTGATTCAAATGAACACTTTTCATTTGGATCATACGATTTCAAAAAACGTGAAATTGAGGAACCACATTTTATTTTGAATGCGAAATAACGTGTCAATGTTTAAAACATTTTTTCTCAGTATTTTAATATCCTCAATCTGAATATTACCTCCATTTTGTAATAAGAAAATACAAATTTTCTTTCCTATTCCGAAAACCCGTTGATCCGAAATTTCATTTGAATTGAAGAACTACTATTTGGTTTTTTTACGTGAAAATAAGGAACCTCAATATTTTATTTCAAATGCGAAATGATGTGTTTGAAACATTTTTTTATTATGTATTTTTCCAGTTTTGATGTCACCAATCGATTTTTCTATTCTGAAAACCATTTGATCCGAAATTTCAGGTAACGCAGAAAACTGTTGTAGATTTTAAAATTTTTTAGTAGGTTATAACTTGAAAAATCTCTCGATTTGACGTACTTGAAATTTTATCCCTTACGAGTTGATACATTTTTTTTTGCTTTAGAACTTTTATCTAATAAAACGAATATTCCTCTGTCGATTGGAAGTGGTTTTAGGCTCATATCTCTACTTGTTTGGCAGCTACGATTTTTTAATGACTGGATGTATAAAAAATTATGAAAATATCTATCGAACAAAAAATTTTCTTCTGGAGATTTGACTTCATCATTCGATTTGATTGTGAAGTTAGCATATCATAGCAGCAAAGATTTTTTTATCGTTTTCTACACCCTTTCAAATACTTAAATGCCAAGTTTCATCAATATCACTTTTTGTGCGAGCTTTTGGTCAATATCATTCTCTGGCAACTGGACTATAGGACGAATAGAGATATGTACATAAAATCACTTCCAATCAAAAGAGGAATGATCATTTTCATTATAAAAGCAACAAATAAAAGACAAGAATTACTAAAAAATACATTTATTTGTCACCGTATTCATAAAAAAATATACAAAAATATATAAAATATATAACATAAACTTATATTGCACGATATTTACAACATGGAACAACTCCCGATAAAACTGCGAAACCCTCCAAAATAATACGGCGAACAATTAATAGTCTTTACACAAGAATTCCACAGCTCCATCAAAAACCGCTCCATAAGACCGACTTGCCCGAAGATCAAATCGAAAGAGCGCCAACCATTGTTCCAAAATCTCCAATCAACAAATCTGATCTGAATTTTGGAACTATAAGTAGGCGTACCAGCATCACCATTCATTTTTTTTTTGGAGGTTAAATCCACGGCTTACTCCGAACCAGACATGCCATTCTACATCCATCAATTAATCGTCGACTGGCTGCTTGGGGGGTGGAATCACGTGATGATATTACGTTGCAGAACTAAGATGTTGATGGTCAGTAATCGTTTTGGTAAAAATTGATGTTTGGAGTAGTATGAGTGGTTAGAAATAAACTGTGGCGCAACGATTGTGTTAGGTCACAAACGTTGCAGAGGTAACTTAGTAGGAATTTAGTATGGGCCGGATTTGCCTGGTGGGCCGTAGCTGGAGGAAACTCCACCGCCTCCACCTCCGATACCACCACCGATTCCTCCTCCAATTCCACCTCCGATTCCACCTCCAATGCCACCGCCGATGCCGCTTCCGCCTCCGATACCGCCGCCAATGCCGCCTCCGAGTCCGTCACCTGTAAAGAAAATTAAAAATTAGTTTTAAATCAATTTGATTTGTTGAAGTTGAAAATGAGTGTGAATGAGCAGGATCCTCATAAATGAAAATAAATAAATGGTGATGATATTTGGCATGAAAATAATACTGAAAGTTGGAATTTAATATGCTCATCTACAACCAATCTGGTTTTATGGTGTTCAAAAAAGTGACAATTGCTAATGCACCATGATGTTCCAGTAAAAGTAACATACACTGTGACTTTCTAATCATACTGAGGACACATACCCAGTTACTAAACATTAGAAATATTCAAACTTGATCGAGACATTTGTTGAACCCTAGTCTTAAGTTTGTCTTTATTATTATTTCTTCTAATGAATAATTAAATAATCCGCCTAGGCTGTTTGATAAAATAGGAAGAACTTACCGCCTCCAAGTCCACCTCCGATTCCTCCTCCAATTCCACCTCCAATTCCGCCCCCGATTCCTCCTCCAATACCACCACCGAATCCACCGCCACCTCCTGCTGTTTTCTGTAAATAAAAAACAAAAGAATTATTAACGTGAACAAAATTTAAATTTATAGACATTTTATAATTACACTAAATTTAATACAATTGTTTAAAATGAAGACAAATAGTTTAGTAGATTCTGGTGATTCTGTAAAAGTAGTTTCCTCGAAGTAAAACTTGCAAACAGAAAAGGAAATAAACAATGCACAGGGTATATAACACCTTAAATAAATCATTTTGCAGGATTAGAAAAATAAGTAAAGGTACTAAGAAACGAATTTTTAATAGTGTATAAATGCCAATGTTAACGGAAGGGTGCGAATGAGATGGCATACTTTAGATCAGTGTCTAGCATTACAAGAAAGAACCGAATTAGAAATAAGGAAATACATAAGCGATATAAAGTTGACTTGGTGTCAGATAATGTGGAAAAACGAAATTAGAACCTGCCTTAAAAGAAAAGTGTTTAAGCAAGAAGAGCAGAAACCCTTACTCTCACCAAAAAATCAACTGAGAGACTTCGAATTGCTGAATGCGCTATGGAGCGCTCTATGCTAGGTTTTACATTGAGAGACAGGATAACGAACAATGTAATTCGACAAAGAACTAAAGTCACAGATGTAGTGGAAAGAATTACAAATCTCAAATGGAGTTGGGCGGGCCACGTGGCAAGACAGGGAGATGACAGATGGACGAAGAAAATTATTGAATGGCGACCTAGACAGGATGCTTATAGAAACAGAGGACGTCCTCCAACCCGGTGTACCGACGATCTTAAGTGAGTATCAAACAACTGGATAAATGAAGCGCAAGACCGTTCCAGATGGAAATCGTTGAGGGAGGCCTATGTCCTGCAGTGGACAAGAGAGGCTACGTGATGATGATGATGATCGTGAGGATGAAAGACCATCGAAAGGTGAAACAATTGTAGTAATAAGGGAAAAAGTTGAAGGCTCAAGACATGGAATAATGAGGTGGAGAGTTTAAGTAAGTAAATTTTGGTTATGAATTGTAGAACATAGATGTAGAATAATATAAATATTTTTTATCTTCAGGTAGCCACTAAAAGAGCGATCCTTCTTGAAATATTACACGGAAGCTCGCAATTAATCCAAAGAAATTAAAACAAAACACAACTCAATTAAAAATTACGAAATCCCAAAGACTCATTAATTAAATAAAAACATCCGAGATCCGACGCTGCATTCCTAAGTCGGCGAGATTTTCCCATATATAAATATACGAAGACGACTCGTTGACCCGTAAAGAGCTGTTCACATTCTCCGTCATCGCGATCGCTACTTTCATTTGTTCCATGACCTCTGGCTTCCGCGTTTTAAACAATTCTTGAAAAGTGCCGGCAAACGGTATTTCACGTAGGAAAGTCAATAACAATTATTCTGCATAAATGTTACTTTCTCTGAGTACACATAAAATAGCAGATGATTGGAATTGGTAATATTTATTGTACAGGAATTGTTGATGAATAATTGGGGTATTGATTTGAAAATAAATTGTTGGTAGATGAATTTTTGTGTACACTTTCACTTTGACTTTGAAAATAGGAAAATAGGAAGTAAGCTTTTAAACAAAACTTTTGAAAGTAATTTTTTGATGCAACTCTTAAATTTAAGAGTATTATTGAGGTCTCTGCTATAATTGATGCAGGTACTATTAGTAAAAACAAAAAATAGATTTTTCTTTTATCAAGGAACATAGAGTGCATTTTGAAGAACCTCTGCACTTTTTCAACGTTGTGTTCTCTTCAAAATATAATGAATATATCAATTTTTATTATTATTAAAATACCCAGAACTACTGACTCAATTACAAATATTCAATGTACTTTTAATATTGAGTTGGACACTTTTATTTTCAATTCGCTTGATTAAATTGTCCCCAGGAGCTCTTCTTCTCTCATATTTATTTATGTGTATATATTTCTCTGGGTTCGTGCAATTCTAAAGTCAAAATTAAAAGTTCTGCAGAAAAATATGTATACGTCTTGTCGATGGTTGAAAGCTTTGCATGGAAAAAGTGAGAACGAAACATTCTTGCTATTGATTTCCAGAAATATCAGTTATAGGCTGAGTAGACAATTTTTAGCCCTTTAAAAAGAGGTATTACTTGCCCCAGATTTGCATTTAGAAAATTGAACGGATAGTTGTAACACAGGTGGGGCTAAAGGCGAGAAAAACATTTTTACATAATACAATTCCCTGATTATATATTCTTTCTCGCAAATCTAAAAATCTAATTATCTCTTAGTTCTTACTAAATAAAATATGAGATCTTAACATTTTAGAAAAAATGTAAACCAACTTTCACTATACTATAAATAATGGTTCAATCATCAACGAATGAAAGTGTTTTTCTATTGTAAACCTCATCACACATTCGGTCAACTTTGCGGTTTTGGATAATTTTAGTAGCCAGTTAATGGTTGCTTATGTCAATATTTGTTCGTAAAGTGCACCTTTCTATTCCTCTTAGAAGGCGATAAACAACATTTTATTACTTTATTTTAAATAAAAAGAGACATATTATATTTTGTTTTTGGAAAAAAATCTAGAAGCATTAATACCTTGTACAACAAATTAAACGAAAAGTTATATTCTTCTAAAAGAAAGTGTTTTTTGTAGGCTACGTAACACATTTGTTTTAATTTATTGATTGGAGTAACATAGTAGCTGAGTGGTATTGTCAATATACATTAATAACACCTTTCCAACTAGTAGGTCAAGACAACCGGTTTTTTTTATACTTAGTAGGCGGTGTGATATCTGCCTATTCATTATTCTGTTGTAAATTGTTTAAGAGGACTATTGGATTAGAAATTTTAAACATACGATACGCGTTTTGAGAGATAGAAAAGAGAATACATTTTGATTGGTGGTTTATGTATCAAATATGAGCCTAAAAATTTAACAGTTTTGACAGAAGACAGGTCAAGATAACCGGTTTTTTATGTATGTACACATCAACTATGCTAGGTCTTGTTTTGCAATATAAGAAAGTAAACAAAGTATATCAATTCTTTATCTGTAGAGTTTACACTAATAACAACAGGATCTCTAGAACTCTAGATTAACTAAGCTAAAATGACAAAAAAAATTGTTCGACTGAAGTGGTCTGAACTTTAAGTTCTTTTTTAATTTCAATTAAATTGCTATATAATATGACGTACCTGTGTCTTGTATCTGATGAAGTATACTTCTGGTTTGCTTGGTTGTGTTGGTACAGCAGTTGGAATGTTGATTTCTGGTGCTTCTTCTGGTTTCTTGACCAATACGTAGACCAAAGTCTTTTCTTCGTTCTGAGGTTGGAGTGGGATTACTGGAGCGGTTGGTGCTGGGGCACTTGGAGCCTAAAAATCACCGAAAAATTACTAACGGGAAGAGGTTTCTGTTTTTTGTTTAGCAAACTGGCAAAAAAGGTATTAAAAAAAAAACCAAATGGGCAACTGACCTTGATGAAGATGATTTTGTAATGTTTCTGAGCTTGGCCGACTGAGATAGGTCTTTGAGGTCTGAATTCTTCAGGTTCTGGTGGAGGAACATGTACGTAGATGTGTTTCTGGATGGTGGTGCCGCCTCCGAAACCACCTCCAAAACCACCTCCTCCTCCACCGCCGCCGCCGCCTCCTCCGAATCCACCACCGATTCCACCTCCAAAGCCTCCTGAAAAACAAAATAAATGAATTTAAAATAACTTTTTTTACTGAAACACGTTTTTTTCATTTTTTATCAAAAGTAAAGGCTTTATTACCTCCGCCGCCACCTCCGAAACCGCCGCCGCTACCACCTCCAAATCCGCCTCCTCCGAATCCACCGCCGCCGCCTCCAAAACCGCCTCCTAGTCCTAGAAGAAAATACAATATAAATAATAATATAATCAATAAGTGTGATTTTTTGTTATTTTAAAAAAATTGAAATTTCAATTTACCTCCTCCGATTCCTCCGTGTCCGCTTATTCCTCCGCCGCCCCCTATTCCTCCACCTCCAAAGCCTCCACCGCCACCAGATGGAGCTCCATAAGAACTAGAAGGGGGGCTGTAACTGTAACCAGCTTCAGGTCTGGCACTGGCGAGTGCCATTAAGGTGGACAACAACTGTAAACAATATAAAAAACACTAGATTAATAATTTTTTTTCGAGATACAATTTTTAACAAGGTGGAGTAATACTCATTGTCCCCAAAACATCATTTTCAAGGTAAAACTAAAAAAGTTTCTTTGTAAAAGTTTTACATAACAATGTGCATCAGCGGAATTATTTATGCGGTGCCGAGTTGCGAAATTTTGCTTTTTTTTTTTCTTAAAAATCCCACAGTTTCACAAACGTTCTCACGATATGGGATTGTCAGTTAGTTTTGTTGTTCCAAATTAATGAATTAATCTTATCAATGAGTATGTGGAAGTAATTGTATTATTTTTTAATAAATTGTTCGGTATTATAGAAAATTTCGTTGATACGTTTTGTTCTCGAAAGAGCTAAATTTTTATCATTAGTTAATGAATCTTTTATTAATTTAGATACATTGGGATTCTTGCTGTATAAAATATTATTACTTTTTTGAGGTTTCGTCTATTTTTTTTAGCAAAAGAGTATAAATTAACTCCTCTATCGTTGGTCTGACAAAGAAAGATAACCCAGATATAAATAATTAATATTCAAAATAATTCAAATTTAATATAGAATTTTCGTAGGAATGAAACGAGAAAGTGTTGAAGATTCTCATATTAATCAAATTAAAAAAATCAACAAAACTTGTATTTGCTCGAAATTAATAATTTATAAAAAATTCATCTTCCAGGTGACTTTCCATTAAATGTTTACAAAAAAAAAATCGTAAAATTTTGTAGGTTAACTGTTGCTTTATTTTACGAGTCGACGAATTTAAATAAAATTTTAAATTAAACTGCAATTCACACTTTTTGATAATTAATACTTTCACCCAATTTTATTTTTAATATCTTTACGGTACATAAAATTTACATGATATTTATCGAAAAAATCCCAAATTGCGTTAAAATTTAACTTGATATATGCTGAAAAAATGCAGTCCTTTGGTTATAAGTATATAGCGCAAGAAGAAGGGAAAATTCAGTAATCTAAGATGAAAAAGGAAGTTTTAACAGATGGATATTTCTAAATCAAAATATGTTGCAGTCAAAATGTATATTTATCCAAAAAATATATCTTAACTTTGATTTTAACATTTTTATTTAATTTTTCACACCTTTTTGACTATTTTCCTGGCTTTTTTAAATCTTCCACAACTAAAAATTTGTTTTCATAAATTTTGATTTTTCATAAAAAATTATCAGTTTATGTTCGTACGTATGTTAAGCTGTTATAAAGTATGGCATATGTAAAGAAGATGGGATATTGGATAAAGATCCATTTTTCACAAAAGCAAGGTCTTAGACAGGATTAAACGATCCTGCTGCGCTATGGGGATTTTCCGATATAATGTGCAAAGTAAAACTCTTTTACTCTATGGTTTGTGACCACTAATGGTTTGTGACCACTATTTTAAGTTTTTAAAAGAATATACAGGGAGTCTTAATAATAAATTTCGTGATTTGTGTTTGGATTTGATTCCAACATGCAAAATAATTCGCAATGAAACTAAACAAAACCGAAAGCCCTTTTTGTGGTAATTATAAGGTACATTGTGAATTATTAACGAAACCGTATTAATTAAAGATCTTAATTTTGATAAAATCGTTTTATATATAATATACTAGTTACGTATTAATGTTTTAGCCAAAATAGAAAGTAAATTTTGAAAAACGGATGCCAAATATAAGATAATCTGTTTTTAATCAATAATTAAATGTTTGTATCTTATTTTATATTAAAATGACTTGAAATTGTGGAGTTCTAAAATTTGCAATGTGTATTTTCTTATATTTTTTATTAATATTAATATTATTAGTGAAACAAAAATTAATAAAACGATAAAAATTTGGCCCATACATAAAAACAAGAAGGAGATGGACTCCAGTC
Organism: Crepidodera aurea; assembly: GCA_949320105.2. Taxonomy (NCBI): domain Eukaryota; kingdom Metazoa; phylum Arthropoda; class Insecta; order Coleoptera; family Chrysomelidae; genus Crepidodera; species Crepidodera aurea. The sequence continues at coordinate 18,200,882 of OX439474.1, read as the reverse complement.
TTACACTGTTTTTTAAAAACAAGATATAATAAAATTGAATAAAAAAGTCAAATTAAAATATTTTCGTATCGCAAAAATGAGTTCCTATTTTTGAAATAAATTTTCGTGGGTATCTGCAAAAAGCAGTTAAAAATTGAAGAAGAAAAAACTAGTAAGGCGTCCTATATAACAAAAAAGATTTTTGCTAGTTTTTCTCAAAAATTTGACAATTAATATAAATTTATAACATAACAGAAACCCGATTTAATTTACAAATACATGGTTTTGCTTATTGTGATGGTAATGTTCATAATATTATTTATGGTATTCAATAATTAATATTCACCAATAAATATTAATATTGCTATGTTTGCATTGTATTAAACATTAATCAAGTTCCACTTATAAAAAAACGTTCCTATTCAATTAATATATTTTTGAGTTAACAATCTTGCAGCCGGTATTTTTTAGATTTAAATTTTATAATTTTTTAAATATTTTTCTGACTGAAGTTTTTTTTGACAATATGAATAGACGTAAAATTTTATGAAAAATCGAACAATAGTAGTTCCAAAGTCTTTTGATTAAAAAAAAGTTATGGACGATTTACTGAAGTCATATCAAATTTCTTAATACTTGCAATAATATCAAAAGTAGCTTTTTGTTAAATCTAAAAAACGGCAAGAACGAAATTTTCAAAAAGAAGTTTCCTCTTTTCGGAAATCATAACACCGTCATCACTTTTGAAAACAATCAAATTTATTTTCATTTTCACCGCGCCAAAGTCCCACGTATCACAAAATCACTATCACTTTTTTGGGATTCGAAAAAAGAATTATCAAAAAAAATTGTACGTACCACAAACGGTCTCATGATGCAAAATCACTTAACTAAAATGATCATATGATGCGGATGGTACATCCCATTTGATTTAAATACTTTCGTCTCCCACTAAAACGCAAGAAGAAGATTCACACTGGCAGATCTTTGGCTTTTACATTCACTCCATACAATAACAAAAATTACTTTTACTAATTTACAATAAGGACTAATTTAGTTCAAAGCGGTAAGTTACTTCGTACCCTTTTAGTGACTATTAAATTTATTTTTCTTTGTTGCTTATTGGGCATTGTTTCGAGTTTTTATGTAATAGTGAGTTTGTAGGTACAGTGCGCGATTTTATTTTGCGGTTTTTTTACTTTCAGAAAAATTGTATTTTTTTTATTTATGACTCCAAATATAAATGAGGGATTGTGTCAGTATATTTTTCAATTTTTGTGAAAAAAAGTGTTTGATTTACCTCCTGGTAAAACAGATTCCGGTTAAATTTAGTTCTAATTTAGTTCTTTTTACATTGTAGGTAACTTCATTGAAAAAATCCAATGAAGTTAAATCGGGTCATCTTGGTGGTCATCTAATGAATCCCCGTCCATCAATTTCGTATTTTGTAGTATCATTAAAATCTTGTTATTTGTTTTTGTCGGGAATTACGTGAGTTTTTAGTAAGTTTAGGCCAAAATCGTCTGAAAGGACATACTTTTCCAACTTGGTATTTAAATTCTAGAAAAAAGTTATGTTGATGGATTTTAGTTGATGATTAGTTGATTAAGTTTTATTATTTATCGAATATTTATAGCAGGTTCAGTAATTTTAGTGTCAACTGTTGATCCTATGTGAAGTCATATTGAGTATAAATATTTAAAAAATTTCTTTTAAAAAGTCATTAACGATTACATTACATAGTAGCTTTTACCTGCGTCTTCGCACGCATAGATGTTTATTCGTTCCATTATGGTTTACGGTATTTTGCTTATTTTGTATAGTGCCTGTATTTTATGGTCTTTTAGACTCTGGAAAAAATGCAATTATTTATTTAAATTTATAAAGAAAAATAATCCCAATCTGAAACGAATCATCGGGTGAACCCAAAATTTGAAAAGTCCTAGACGGAAAAGAAAAAGATACAGACTTGGGAGAAAACTTGACAAGAAAGAATTGAGGAAAGATAAATGAAAATCCTACTCAGTAAAGCGATAAATATGTTATATGACAAGAAAAAGGGTCTATACTTTAAAGTCGACCATTGAATAATAATTTAAATATTCACTAGTGAAATATAGATAATAATTATTCTTAAGAAAATATTCTATACAGGGCTTTTCACGATGAGCGTTAATTAGACGTTTCTGGCAAACCAGACAACCGATAAACCTGAAAATTTTACAGTATGCATAAAATAATATGATCTACATGCCTAAAATATTTTAGACGATGCGACGTTGCCGCTTCTACTATAAAGTAGCGACTACTTTGATTTTTCAAATGGAACACCCTGTATATAATATCATATTATGATTTCTTATCACTTTGTCAACAACTTCATGTACTATTTCCCTTTACCTATGTGTTACCGTTTAGAAGATATAAATTAATTTCGATTTTTTTTTACCAAACATGTACTTTTATAAACGCTGATAATCTTGAACTCTCTGGTAATAAGACGATCAAATGCGAAAAAGAGTGGAGTTATATTTTTATTTGCCTCATACAAGGTCTTTAAAAAATGCAGATACTTTGATCACATGAAAAAATGAGTGGAAGTCAATTTTTTCAAATGGAACACCATGTATATTTCCACATTTTTGAGCTCTACATCCAATTTTAGATTGACTTTGTTCAGATAATCCTATTTCGATTTCGAGATAAACTGTTTCAAACAGAAACTGACGTCGTTTCCTTGTATTCATCACTTATTTTTGAAATTTAACATCTATTTTATACTACGTAATATTTCTATTCGATTTAGTTTTTTGTATGCATTGAGGTATTGAGTGTCTCTACCGTACAACATTGCAAATTAATATTTTTTAATAGTGTGCTTTGGAAAAATAAATGATCCAATTTTGAAACGTCAATCTTTCGTTAGTGGTTTTGACTGATTGTGATACCAATTATAATAGAAAAATGTCCTTGACAATATCATCAAGTTTACAAAAAATGGAGTTTTCAATCCCCATGTATATTGTTATTGTACAACAAGCGCGAAATGATACGCGTTTCCCACTGGTAAAGCGTAAAGAGTTTCTTATTCTTCTACTATTTAACAATGTACAATTTTAAAATATACAGGGCATCGTATCAAATTGATACTTGTTTTAAATTCATTATAAATTATTTCTGAAACCCTTTTTTAAATTTTCTGTTTATTTGTATCATTGAATGAACAATTTTAGGTTGTTTAAAATGAGGTATCGTCTGAACAGAGTGAGATGTTTACACATATCACTTGCAAATTGTTAGTCTTTCAGTAATATAGATAAAAAAAACTACAGCATATTACTACAGGTCAGTCAAAAAAATTGTTTGTATGCAAAACCAAAAATTTCTTTTTATATGCGTCCTACATATTTATAAAGCGGCTCTTTTAATGATTAACTATCAAAATCAGGTTTCAAAAAATACGAACCAATTTTATAAAGAGAATTTAAATTTTCCTTTTATTATAATAATTTATGTACATTTGTTTATAAAAAATATTTAATAATAATTATATGCTCATATTTTCTGATAATCTTGTTTATATTTCATTTTTAAAACTCTTAAAAAATCTTCACAACTTTGTTATGAAATATATGGAGAAAATAATTGAAATTAATTATACAGATTAATAATAAATTAATTTTGATTTGTACTTTCAACGAATTGATGTGGGAATGAGAAAGGTACAAAAAGCATGAAGTAATATTTTGAAGAATTAAAAATTTTAAATGAATAGCCGACAACTCGGATCTTCCTTATTAATCTAATAAATTGATAAGAGAAAACTAGAAAATACAACGTTGCGAGAAAATTAAAAAAATTAAATTAGGAACAAATCATGATATTAGAATTCGGTCTTTAAAAAAACATTTTTTCTACATACTCTTTTGATTTGGTACAACTATTTCAAATTCCTAAAAATGCAAGAACAGTTCTACATATTTTCATTAATTATCAGTATTTTCATAATTAAATTAGAAGCAAATCAAAGTATTAGAATTCGGTCTTCAAAAAAACATTTTTTCTACATACTCTTTTCATTTGGTGCAACTATTCCAAATTCCTAAAAATGCAAGCCCATTTCTACATATTTTCATAAATTATCAGTATTTTCATATACAGGGTGGTTCATTAAGATAGGTAAACATTTTAAGCGTAAGTTCAGTAGGCTTACAATATTAAAATTTCTCTAAATAATATATATCGTAATCAGATACAGGGTGTTTAAGCTTCCACGTCCAATCTAACAATAAGGAAAAATTTTATTTTTTAAAATTTGAAATCCCAACCAAAACTTTTACCTCTTGCTTTGGGCGTCTGATATGATTTTTTTGCCTATTATACGATTTTTAAATAATTCAAAATTTGGTTGTTCTCGGTTTGGACATTTTTCTCTGTATTTCCTTACGGCATCGGCAGCAAGAGCAGAGAAATTCATTTACCCATAAATACTGAGAAATTGTTGTGTCGCACATTCTCACAAATTATTTAATGATATTTCCACAAATAAGGAAAACACAGTTCTATTAGCTACAAAATAAATAAATAACTAAATTCACTCGAATAATTATTTGACCTACTCAATATTTCTATTTCTGTACAGGGTGTATCATAATTGATCGAAAAAAATTTGTGCGACTTTATTTTTTCATATAGCGTATACAATGGCTCTCTCAGTTTAATCTCGAAATTGTTAAAAAAGTTTTTACCCCAAAAAAAGTATCGGTACCAACTTTTAAGCAAATTTCATATATTAATACCCAAAATATAATCAAAACCAAAAAATATTTCAACTTAAATGTTTACGGTTAAAGTATTTATCATTCTTTACGAATCGCATTGTATAAATTACATATTTTTCTTTAAAATTTTTATTCATTATTAGAAACTGAATCATTTCCTAAAAAGCAACAATGATTGGAACCTCTTTCGTCTTCTCCATTCAAGACAAAACATCCTTTTTACGGAGAGTTACACTTCCAAGTAATTGAAGTAAAAATGACGGTGTTACATAGTCTGGTGAGCGCAGACCGTGAAGTGAACTCATCCAAATCAGAGCACATTAGTTTTTTTTTGTTATACGTACTCTCATTGTTCGGAAGCTGAATTCAAACTAGATTTTGTAATTGTTATGTTAGGAAAATACGTTTCCTCTCGGTATCGAATATTTTAAGCTAAAAATGAAAGTAAAGAAAATAAATGAGATGTATTTAGACGTTTTATATCTTCATTTGAATAGAAGTTTATGAAATAGGTGAATAAGGTACGGCGATTTGATATGGTCGACATTTATATCAGTAACGAACAATTACTCGCTTGAAACTTGATAAAATTTACATTTGTATTTTACTTTTTTGAGTTTATTTCAACTGTAGAGAAATACGCAAAAGAAGGAACCAACATTAAAAGAGAAGATTTTCACGACGAAATAAAAATTATAGTTAAAGAATCACAAAACGTATAATGAGAAGAGAAATAAAAGAAAACAAGCTGTTAAAAAAGGTAAAAGGAAAAGTTGGATGAGCATACATTTGGAAAATAATAACCAACTAGAAGACGGAAAAATAGATGCGGAAATAACAAATAGGGCAAATAAATCAACACGACTGTATTACATGTTGAATAAAACATTACAATCAGAAATTGCGCTAACCGCCTGTTGGATAAGTTACCATAAATCACCGTGCATTATTTTTATTGCTATTCAGACGTCTGGAATTATTTATGAGATGCAGAACTGTAGCGTACCATCTATAATATTTAAACAAAAATACACAAAGTTATATTTCAAGTAAAAGAAAATATCTCCGCCTATGGTGGGCGTGTAAGTTTAAAGCGGCGAATCCATTAATGTTTTTATGGGGTTTTTCAGCTCATTCAATTGAGTTTGGAAAAACTATAAGAGGATAACACAAGAAGATAGAAGAATCTGGAAAAAATGGATAAAAGATGACCTGAACTCAACCGATTACCTAAATTTGGTATGGTAACCGATGGACAAACTTCATTTCCAGTAATTTTATGATTTATAATTTTGTTTTTACTTGTGGAGATCTCAGTTTCTTTATTTAAAATTGTTTATGAAAATCTCTGAAAAATAAAATCAAATTCTGAAATCAATAACACAGTTATATCTAAACTCAAGGAAAAACTGATTTTTGACAGAATGAAGATCCCAAATCACCAATTTGGTTTTCGCCAAGTCCACTCAACCACACAGCAATGTCATAGAATAACCCAGGAAATAAATAAAGCTCTCGAAGGAAAAAGTATTGCTTCTAGACATAAGCCAGGTTTTTGACAAGGTTTGGCACTCTTGTAGAAAATTAAAAACATCCTACCTCATTCCTATTTTCCATTACTGAGACCATACTTAGGTGAAAGAAAGTTTGAAGTTAGACTTAACGATGGCACTTTAAGTTCCTTCTCAATCAATTCTGGAGTACCCTAATGAAGCGTCTTAAGCCCAATATTATATCTCCTCTACACATCTGATTTACCCTCAACTCCAAATACAATGACAGCAACGTTTGCAGATGATACAGCAAGTCCAGCAAGTCACCACGATGCTGTAATAGCTTCCACCTAGGCACAGGAACATCTGGATCGACTCCAAGAATGGTTATATAAATGTAGGGATACCTGTCCACCGGTAAATATAAACAACATTGACCTTCCTCAAAATAATGTAGCTAAATATCTGGGGCTACACATGGACAGCAAATTAAATTGGAAACAGCACATTTCGAAGAGTAAAAAGCAAATGGACATAAAAACAGAAAGAGGTAGGTTAATAGGAAGGAAATCAAAATTATCATTAGAAAATAAACTTCTTATTTATAAAACCATTGTCAGGCCCATTTGGACATATGGCATAGAATTGTGGGGGTGTGCGAGAAAATCCAACAAAGCAATTATCCATAGAAGCCAGTCAAAAATACTCTATTCTATGAAATACTGCTCGCAAAACTTCATGAGATTGAACCTGGTGCCAATATTGAAGTTTTGAAAAAGAAAATTAATTCTGTACGAACTTCTTGGAAGAAGGAATATAAAAAAGTATTGAGGTCTTATACATTTGTGGTATTATAGTATGTTTGATTTACTATTTGACCAAGAAACTCCAAGAGACTCAAAATCTAACAAAGGAGAGGAAGAAAATATATTCGAGGTAAAAGCATTCAGAAACAAATGTTTCTTTTTTCATAGTCAAAAGTAAATAAAATATAGTTGAGGTTACAAAAAAGTTATATATGAAATAGATACGTAGTTAATTATTTATTGCAAACATTTTTTTCTGCCAAGAAACTGCTCCTTCATCATTAAAATATTCGAGAAGTGATTAACAGCTTTTGGCTTCGGTGCAGCTCTTCTATTAGATGCTCTTTGCAGATTCACTAAATTTGAATCTGAAGTTCATAATCCAGAAATTATGGAACCTTCATCAAAATCTTCAGGTAGCATGTAACGACATCTAAAACACAACAAGCTAGTACGACTTTTTCAATATTTTTGAACTTCAAATTTATGGCAGTTTTAAATATGCCAAATCGAGCGACAAGTATTCCAAAGACGTTCTCTAAATATTCTTCTTTCTAGGGTTAGTTCTCTTTGGGCATATGTTTTTAGAAAATCACTTTGCAAAGAGAACGCCTCATCACCAATGAACACGTAATTTAACATTCTGCCACCTTCATTCATCAATCTAGGGTTTGGCAAGTTAAGTGAGGAGGTTTTTAACTTATAAAATTCTGTATTTCATTCATAATACCACACTGCATAAAGACCTCCATATAGAAACAAACCCACACAAACCCACTAATAGAACTGCTGCTGGTTCCTCCAGACAACCGAGGACTTAAGAAATTGTGGCTTTTAGACTTAATATAATATTCAGAGGTAATGTGTAGAATGTGTAATATATAATTCTGATTGCTAATAAAATATCAAAAAAAAAACACAATAACTTATTCCAACGAAATTGTTAACTTGAAAAATACAATGTTTTAGGTTTTACAACAAAAATGAAAATCTCTGTGCTCGAAAATGAAACATTTAGTTCAAAACATGGAGAATATAAATCCCACCAAAATAATTTTCTGCAGCAGTAAAAATTCAACAAAAGCATTTTCTAAAAATATAGTGCACAGAAAATTCGATACCTTTGATTTATTATTAGCTTTTGTATTTCATATTTCCATTTCGTTTAATGACCATTAATTTTTTTAATCATTCATCAACTAAAAACAATATAAATAAACCCCTTCCTGTATAGACGTTTCGGTACACTAGTGTAGAATATAATAAACATATTTTGATCAATTAACTATTATATTATATATAATAAAACAATACGCTTTTGGATCGATACACTAAATGTTACGAGACCATAATAGTACTCTTCCTAATGTATATTAATTACGTATGAAATTATCATTGCATCAGAATCATATACATCTTAATCAATCTTATTGAAAGTAGTATTAGTAAAAAATTCGTTTAAGATATATGACTTTCAAAATCGATAACTAATCATACACTAAATAATATTGATGTATTATTTTATTTATTATTTATAATTAATTAAAGCCACTCATATATAATTGCATTTGTTCATATCTGAATTACATACATCAATTATGTATATATTTAAGTGGTATAGTCAGATCCTAGTAAACGTGGATTAAAGTGGGTTTTTATCTTCCACAGATTTTTTTTCCATGAAAAGAGTAGGTATACACGTAATTGATAATTAAAATTAATAATCCTACACTATATTTTGTTTACGACTGCATCAAATATGCCTCAACACATAAAAGCATTACCAACATGATTTTCCTATAACACTTTCTATTATTAAATATTATATATTTTATTGCCTACTTAAAATTATAATTTATTGTTATATCGGAACAAGCTTCCAACTTGAAGAGTTTCCTGATTTTTAAATACATTTTTTTGTAATTCATTTCTCTAGTTCATTGTGGTTTCCACTTTCAAATGTTCTTTCTGGATGATAAAACAACTTTTTTATATTAAAATGTTTTTTAATCTGTTACATGTTCAGCAAGGCGACATGATCTCACATTCCTTCTGCAGTCACTTTTATGGGAGGTTATTCTATCTTTAAGCATTCTACTTGTTTGACCAATGTATACTTCATCACAGCTGCTCCATGGGATTTCATAGATTATATTTGATTTATTTTTGACTGGTATAGGAGTTTTTAATTTAGAATGTATTTGTGATATAGTTTTCAAATTGGTTTTAGCTATTTTAATATTATCTTCATTTTTGAACAAATGTATGATTTTTGATGTCAAACCATCTATATGTGGTAAAGACTTAAAAATTGAAATTTGGTCAGTTGTTGGTGGATGGTTTGAATTTGAAACAGAAATAGAGGTACTAAATAGAATTTTATTCACTAAAGATTTGGGATAAGAGTTTTCTAAAAGAATGTTTTGAAGTTCTTTCAGACACTCATTTCTCAAAGAACCACTCTGTTTTTGGGGTTATTAATTGAATTTATTTTGATTTTGATGGGATGGTTTGAATGAAAATTTAGGAACCGATTACTATTAATTGGTTTTCTGTAGTAATGATTTTATTGTCGTTCGTTTTTATTAGTTTTAAATCCAGGAATGGTTCCTTAATTTTCATTCAAACCATCCCATAAAAATCAAAATAAATTTAAGTAATAACCTCAAAAACAGAGTGGTTAAGGTCACTCATCCATCTTTGAAAGATGAGTGTCAGAAAGAAGTTCAAAACATTCTTTTAGAAAACTCGTATCCCAAATCTTCAGTGAATAAAATTCTACGTCTATTTCTGTTTCAAATTGAAACCATCCACCAACTGACCAAATTTCAATTTTTAAATCTGTACCAAATAAAGATGGTTTGACATCAAAACTCATACATTTGTTCAAAAATGAAGACAATATTAAAATAGCCAAAACCTCTGATTGCAACCCGACATGATCCATTCCTACTTCACTGCTTTCTTATAATATATATCTAAATCGCATACATCTTCTTCGTTTATTTAATGATAAATTGGACATTTTGCAAAATTTCGTATCGTCACGACAAACGACGTTCAACAATGATGATTGCTTAATTTTAAATCATTTTATTAAAAATTTAGAAATGGCATTCCTCTGGTAATGAAAGTGATTAGGTTGCCAACCATCATATAGATGTAAAATTATAAAATTTGTGTGGTCACATTTCATAATAATTATAGTTTCTGTGAGGCATTACAATCATAGATATTTTGATAAACTAAAGAAAAATGTAAAAAATACAAGGAGTGGGTTTAAACGGCAAATATTATGAAACCGTTTAATTTAAATTAAAAAATAGCATAAATCATCGAGAAGATTTTGTTTGATAGTCGCTTCTGATTTTTCATTTAGTTAGTCATATTTCATTTAAAATATTTCAGACACTTTCATTATATCTTCGTATAAAATTAAAACTTTTTATTAAAGAATGTTTACAAAGTTTTTAATTGACAACCACAATAAAATATATTAAAAAGTCATAAAAGTGCCAAAAGCAAATCATATAGTAACAATAAAGTTTCTCTTTTGCAATTTTCAAAACAATATTGAAACTTTATTAGATGTCCCAGATTTATTTGACCAGTGACGGAATTGCATACACACAGGTAGACTTGAGTCACCAGTGATTTCGCATCAGACTTCTAAACTTTTAAAACAGCGTGTTCTATAACAATTTTTGGTTAAAGGATAAAAAACTTAATTTATTATTATTATAAATTAAATTATATTCAAATTTTATAATTTTAAATTAAAAAATTATCAAAAAAAAGACCGAGGATCAAACCTTCAAAATAAACATAGATTTCTTGTACTAAAGAAACAGTTACAAAGTACAAACATATGGTCTTTTTCGTGCTTTTTATCTCTCATCGTTCGACATGTTATAGTTCATGTAATACATATAGTAGCCCCAATTTAACAGCTTTAAACCAACAAAACTTCTAACGTACCGGCATCCTTTGAGACTGCCGCTACTTTGCAGGGGACGCAAGGACCAGTTAAACTATGATTTGGTCGGGCGGCCGAGCCTTTAGTCGCTTCGATTACATCTTAGTGAATGCAAGTTTCTATTTTGTCAACTCGAGAAATATTCTCTGGCTCCCGAGCTATATATTAAAGTAGAACACTCAGGCATCGACTTTAAAAAATTTTTAGATTGCTAGACTATATGTATTACGCGAACTATACAATGTTGTCGCGCTGCAACACTTCAAACAACTACTCCGTGGCCTACATGCCCCAACAGGCGTTGAATTACATTGGTCCAGACTAACTTGACCACCGAAACCTGTGTTCTGTGTATGTTGTGTTGCCTATTTACGTGCAGATTGAAAGCTTAATTAATCATTAGTCTTTTAATATTTCAATTATCGTTTAAACATGTATCGAGGGAAATGGGTTTAAATTTCTTAAAATATTAGATGTTCAACTAAAATATTCAGTTGTTTTAAAATTTAATAACGACTACCTTTCTTTTATTTATTGTAAATGAAAATAGACAAGAGCCAAAGTAACTTTGGCGCTTTAGAGCACCAATAATGTCAAATTAGTAATCGTAGAAAAACATATTTCATAGTCAACATCTGTTCACATCGGGTTACTTGCTACTTGCGTCTCAGTACCCTATAAATGTCAGAATGACTTGACAGTGACTTTTTTACATTTTGGTCAAAGTAGGCTGTTTGTTTGGTTGCCACGGGCATGATACATTGTTAGCAAATGTTTAAATAAATTTTGATACTTGTAAGTTTTCCTTTCAGAAAAGGGAAGCTATTTTGAAGAAAAAAAGTATAGAAAATGGAGGAAACCGATGAAAATTACGTTCCTGAGGATATCTAATTTAAGTTCAATTGTTTCATCGGCCTTTCCGACACAAATATTGTGAATTGGGAATACTTTAGTATTTATGTAGTCTGTACATAGCAGAAAGCGAAATTATTTAAAAGCTAGGATTTTATCTTGATTTTATTCTTACTCCAAATGTCATCCATAAATTACTCTTTGGAAACTGTAACGTCTCGAAATAAATTGACAAGAGAAGAATGCCGTTTCTCAACATAAATGAGTCTTTAAATTCCCCCAGGCGTGTAATTATTCTTTTCTATGCTTAATGTCCTTTTTATAGCCGTATTAAAATAGGCATAAAAATCAAAAGTAAATAAATTGTATTATTTTGTGGTTTTATTAGAGTTGGGCACGACTGAAAATACTAGTATTGTTAATAACGCATATAGCTGAATAAAATTATACAAAAAAGTTCCACCATATGTAGAAAATTCAAGAGTGTTAGTAAAAAATTGCGTTCTTATCAATATGTGCTGGGTATTTTCCAATTTTATAGACTTCATTTCTGTTATTCTTACTAATCCGTATTTCTAAGTCCTAAATTATGATTATTACTGTATTTATTGTTTCTTCTCAACTCTCATCTTTATTATCAGTAAATAACTTTGCTAAATATATTTTTTCTTCCAACTTCTCTCTCCGAAGTTGTTATTTTGTTATCCTGTCGTGCAATCTGCTCTTTTACTTTCTTCATTCATTCATTTATATGTTCCGTCCATGGTTTTGCAGTTATTTGGAAATTTGCCCAAACTTCTGTTAGTTCGTCGATTGATGGATGGCTGTATGGAACCACCAAATACACTTAATGATGTTTATGATCTTTTTTTATTTCTTGTATTCTTAGTTCTGTTATAGGCTATGCACGTTCCACATTTAAATAATAAATTAAGTTGTCAAAATTTTGACCAAGAAATAGATTCGATCGTACATCTTAATGTCTAATGAAGGCATACCTTTCCTTTTTATGACTCTATTACATAACATACAGAAAATAAAAACATTCAAGCAAAGCATTTTATCGTTACGAGCAATCAACTATTTCTTCAACATCTTTTTTGACATAATTTAAATTGCCACGCATGTTTTGTACATAAAATATTTCCTTAGAATAATAATCTAACGTGCATATAAATAACGTTGCTCTTCTTGGAAATGTTACGTAAAAAGTAAAAAAGAAATTACTACTTCAGTAGAATTATTTTATAAAGATTAAACCACGCATATGCATGATATACTTAAATAGGTATTATTAATTTATTGATTATCTCCACTAGTTTTCCTCCATAGTAGTTTTATATCCGAAGGACATCTCAGTTTTTATCATTTTAAAGATAATCATGTTTTTGATGCAATTTTAATACATAGATCAGCACGCTTTCTTTAAATAGAAAATATGCTTCATTTTGATATCGGTATCCAATAATAGTGCTTAATTTTTAGAAAAATTGTCAAGTTTGTAACTACAAAAAAGTTAGTCGTTCCTGACGGTCTGGGCGGGTCCGTCTCTGGGCTAAAATAATAATTAGTTAAAATCTAATATTGTAGAATCAAAGTCCCTTATTTTTTCAGTGGTAAATAGTATATTGTTGAGAAAGTTCAACTTTTCTCACGAGTGTGGAAGTTTGTGGCACGAGCCTGAAGGGCGAGTGCCGCAAACACACGAATGAGAAATAGTATATTACGTAACAAGTATGGAAAGTGACCAATGCACTTTCCAACGAGTTATGTACACTATTTTTCCTACGATCCCAACATTTTTAATATTCTAATTTTATTTTTTTTATAAAATATTAATCATTGGGTATATTAATTTAACAAAATTTTAAAAATAATCTTTTATTGTGATTTTAAGGAAATTCTAACATATTTACTAACTTAGTTTAAATAATATCTTCAGAAAAAGAAGCTTTAATGCCTTTTATATTTCTTCACTCCATGAATTAGTTGTATGAATAGGTGTATGTACCTTTCTTTTGATTTTTGGGGCAGCAGCTTTAAGCAGGTAATTTTAGCCGCCACCGATATTTCAGGTGGAGTATATTTTATCAAAAATTCATCACTACATTTCGAAGTGTCAAAACAATTCGGAAATTGCCATTTTCATAGGTGGTCGTAGGAAAAGTACGTTACCCATGTTTTGCACACTATACTTTTTCTACAACTGTACAAATTTAAAGAATACAAGTAATGCAAATTAATATTTATTTTTATGGTTAGGAACAAACTAAAATAACATTAAAGTATTCTACCTCTTAGCAGTTAAATAATTTTTTTAATTTTATTTTTGTATTTCTTCTCCATTCCATAAATTTTTCGTATGCCAATTCATACTTTTTTCTTGAAATTACCGGCAACAAATCTAACGTTACTTTTGCGGCTCTTTCCAATACCTCTGACGGAGTATTATCAAAATCGTCACTACTGTCAGTATCCGTATTATTTATTATATAATAGGTGTATGTCGTATTACAATAATATTTCATGAAAATTGCGATTTTATCAAAGCAGGAATGAAAACTACTTGAATTTAAAAAACGTCTATAAACTGACAGTTGTGACAACTATTTAAAGTTGGACAGCAGCCAACTAAGTTTTTGTCGATTTTTGTTGATTCTCCATATAAATGTATGTGGTGTGGGCAAAGTGCCGTGGGGAAAGATATTCCCGCACAGTGTGAGCAATACATCGTTTTGAAAGTAAGTAAGCTTCACAGCAGTTGTAGAAAAAAATGATTTTTATCGGATTTTATAAAAGGTATTAACAAAAATTGGTGTTTATGATCTGGCTTTAAGGTCCAAGTATTTTTGTAACAGTGTGATTTAGGAAAAAAATGTATATGAACTACTAATGCTATTTAGACCGGTTTTTTTTTTCAATTTTAAAATTAGTTTTTAATTCGTATACATGTAAACTATATCATATATCATCTACCACCGCTTGCAAATATTGTTCTGGCTTAGACTATTAGATCAGTTGTTACATTTTCGATCAAGACGGCGAAAACTGAATGTTTAAGGAGACATTTTGGCATGACTGCAGATTATCGTCCACAATTTTATATAATATCAAAAACGCGAAATAAATGAGCAAGCGTGTACACCACTGGAGGCGGTTAACGTATCAGAAGACGTCTTCGGTACATCCTGAACATGTAATCTTCCTTAAGAAAGAACAATTTGTTTAAATAATAACACTTTCTACGAGCAATAATCGCTAATCGGCAAAAAGAAAGGACGCGGCGGACTCGGCTGGCTGTGTGAATCTACATCGAGGAAATCAATTTAGCAATTCGATCTGTTCGATGTTAAAGTTGAAGATTTTAATCTATGAAATAGTCAATTATTCCATTACACGACGTTAATCGAATTTTGTGTTGAGCTCTCAGATTGACATAGTACATATCATTATTTTTGGTCATCCATGGGTTAAAACCAAACGAGTTTACATTCTGATACGATAAGTGCGTTGTCCAAGTTAGGGAACACAGAATGAAAAAACGCTAAATCAAATACATCACAAGTTAGAGGAAAAAAGGATTAAAAACATACGGAACATACATAATTCATTCAGCAACTCACTTACCTACTAGTTTGTATATGTATATTTATTTTGTTGAGTTACTTTTGTTATATCTTTAATTGTTTTTGACATAGTATTCTGTTGTTTTCCGACAGTTACTGTAAATTACCATGCACTAGGGCTGTACTTATCTTAAGTACGATAAATAAATAACATACACTGGGCCACTTTGTGGAAGGATTAAAATATGCAAAAAATTACTTAGAGAATAGAAAAGAAATCAAAAACAAGGTAAAAAGACTATTTTGAGAAATTCCTGAATCTATAAAGTACGTAAGATAGAGACTACGAGAACAGTTTTGAGGACTTCAGAAATACTAGGCTGTTTAAATTGAATAAAAGTACTGACATAGATGAAACTAGATGCTCAAATTCAAAGCCGATCAATTAATAAAAATATTTACAAACTGACCGTAGAAATTTGGAAAAAAAAAGGAAACGATTACGCTACAAATATGGAAAATTGACAGAAGTTAACATTGAAAAAGTCTGAAAAGTTCGATGTAAAAGTGGAATTTCGATAACGAGATGGGCTGTTTAATTTTGTATTGGAACATATAATTAAATTTAAAAGGAAGCGGTTTGATCTATTGTAGGAAGCCCCAATTTATGGCTTTCGCTGATGATATAGCAATTATAGATATAAGTAAAAATGAGTTACAACATGCGATACAAGCTGTGGACGAGAAGGCAAATGTCTAAAAGTAAATAAAGAGAAAACTGAATATATGAAGCACAGAAGATAGTTTCACGAATGAGAGTCTTAAGCAAACAACAAAAAGTGGCAAAGAAGAAGTCAACCATTTAGTTTATTTGGGATTAACCGTCACGTGCAAGAAGACATAAAAGCAACATAGGGAAAGGGAAATAGATGTTTATACAGACTGAATTATCTACTTAAAAGTAAAGGAAATTAAATATTAGAATCAGTTTTTACCCACTGAAAAGCAGTGAAATGACTTTTTTATTTTTTAAATTGTAAGATGAAATCTGAAATCACACTGGATGCAAAAAAAAATATTTAGATTTTTAAAAGAATTGCAAATATCACCATTTAACTTTCAATAAAATTATAATCAAATTTATATTTCAACAAAGAATAAAGATTAAAAAAAAATATTTAAATTTTTAAAAGAATTGCAAATATCACCATTTAACTTTCAATAAAATCATAATCAAATTTATATTTCAACAAAGAATAAAGATTAAAAAAAGGAAATTTATCAATTATGCCTAATAGCCGACAATAAAAATGTGATAATTTCTCTAAATGATAAAATTATACTCTACATATTTGTTAATTAATGGGAATTCACTAATGGGCAAAATTTTAGATAGGAAACAATATTATAATTAATAATAGAGATGAGATGGTAAAAATGATTATGCCTGAGAAAGTCTTTGTTATTAAGGTATTACCAGACAAAATGAATTGTTTTGACTAATTTGGATTCCGGCGAGAATCACTTAATATCCTACCAGAAAAATTGCTAAAAAGGAAAGTGTAACATATTCTTTCGCACAGTAATTAACAATGGGATAAGACAAAACTTAAGGACTCTTCAAATAATTATACCGGGTGGTCCAGATATATATTTTGACCAGCCAATATCTCGAAAATTTGCAGTGAATTACGCCATATTGCTATAAGCCCTTTGCTAAATCTCGTAAGTCCAAACAGGTTTTAAGATCACATTATATGCCAAAAGTTTATTTCTATTTGAAAATTGGATTTTTTTTCTAAAATTCTGTTACTAGGTTAGTTTTTGATCTAAGTATAGGCCTAAATATTTAACGAACTTTGAAGTGACATTTTGTAAATACTATATTGTTTAATCTTTCTTCCTTTATTGTAATACGCCTTCTTTTCGTACATTTTTATTATTTTTCTTGTAGAATTGTTGCTGCTACATTTGGTTCATTGTTTTCAGCTAGGATAGTAGTATCATCGGAAAATTTCAAGGTTCAAGGACTTCTTCATTTATTGGATAATAAGCTGTGAATCCCGGATCTTATGAGATATAATTCAGTTACTTCTGATTCGTACTTGACTCTAAAATATCTTTTTATTCATTTGGTTGATTTCTTTTGAGCCAAACCTTATCAAAGGATTGGTTCATATCGAGGAAAATTGCAGCGCAGTCTTTTTCGAATGTTTTATTTATTTGATCCACTTCCACGTAATTGGTGGCCTCTAAATGCGAACTGATTCAAGCATCAGATTTTTATCTGCGGCGATGTCCATTAATCCTTTTGCGGATATGATCATATATAATTTGAGGGTTTTCGTAGCTTGTAAAGAACATCATTAAATAGGTAGGTTCAACGTTCAATTTTCTCGGTAAGAGTTCGTTGGTGCTTGGAGAAACGCAGTTATTTTAGCATCAGTATTTCCCTTTAATGGTTTAAATATTGTTAAAGATGTTCTGCAAAAATATCTGCTTGTTCTTGATTCGTTTGTGCCACCTTCCATCTATTTTTCGAAGTACTTATCTATTTGACAAAATATTAAGTCAAAAATACTGCAAATCAAAATGTGAAAATAATTACTTGCAGATTTTTGTTTAAAACACCTTTCATTTTAGCTTTGTGCTTTGTCAAATTGAGTTTGTTTTGTATTGTTTGAAACAATAACACTAAAAAGAATGTGTTTTGCAAATGTGGCAAAAGTAGGTGTGAATTTATTGATATTTCAATATTATTCCTCCTACAACATGTTATTAAAAATTATCAATTGTAAACTTTCAAGTTTTAACATTTTATTAGATGTTACGAAATACAGTCAGTCACTTTTATAGGACGTATACGGAGTGATTATTTTTTATGCAATAAAAATTAAGAAATTTTTCCTTCAGTATGAGACTTAAAAAAAGAGTTTTAAATGTGGTATTTCATAATTCTTTATTATGAAAAAATTATTATTTTTATTTGAACTATAAATCTAGAAGGAAGCGCTAGAAATATTTACCAATATTTCTTTCAAATTTTAAGTTAATTGATAAGCAATTCAGAAGAATCTCCCTGTATTGTTGATTCTCAAATTTAAATTTGATTAAAATGCTTGATCATCTCAACTATTGCATTGGATGAAACTTAGTAATTTTACGCTTTAATTCCATAATAATTATGTTTGTAATTGTGAAATATATAACATTAACCACAAATATTAATATCGGAAAATTGTTACAAGGTTTTTAATAAATAACAGTTTGATTTTAATACACTCATAAAAATGAATTATTCCTTTCAGAAAATACATTTTTTTATTTGTTTATTTGAAGTAAAAATGTTCTTTCCAATCCAAGCCCATGGAAGATTCATCCGGCCATGGATCTTTCCAAGAATTTTGGTATACTGGTTTTCTTTTAGATTATTTAATAAAAAGTTTTATGAAAAATAATTTCATAACAAGAATTTTGTTAAAACAAATTTTGACGAAAACAATTTGATAAAAAAGTTTGTAAAAGGGGGCAAGATAATTATAGTAGTTCTTGTATTTTTCTTCTAAATCACACAGTTTAGGAAATACTCAGCCCTAAAGGTCAGATCATAGATGGGAATTTTTGTTAATAAAATATTTTTAAAAAATCAGATACCTACTAATGAACTTTTGAAGTATTACATCAGGAGAAGCACAAAAAGATGCAATACAAATTAAGAATAAATGAATAAATATCGACCATTTTGTTTCGATCGCGAGATAATGTGACAATGTTTGAAACACTTTTTTCTGTGAATTTTAACGTCCTGAATTCGAGTCTAACTATAATATAGCAACTCTAGAGATTTCGAATTTTCTAAAAAAATTCGGTTTTATACGGCAAATGAAAATTGTCCCAGAGATTCGACTTCACCAATAAACTTTTCTATCCTGCAACCCCCTTGATACGAAATTTCAGTCACTATAATAGTGAAAACCATACTTGTGATGCTCGTTTTCTTCTTTTTTGTAGTCGGGTTTTAGTTTTTTAAACTTATATACTTTTAGCATACAATTTTTAGCCCGAATACTGCAACCAACGAACGTTTCAAGCAGAATCCCAATTCCTGCGACATGACTCCGCAGCAACGAGCGGCGTGGAACTTTGAACCACCTCAAGAGAAGTGATTTATCGGTAACTGTTGGGGCCAGTCATCGGCGGTCACTAAACCTACGTTGTGAAAGTAAATCTCAACATGCTAAGCATGTATTTTAACATTTCCTTCGACCGGTCGTGGTCGACTCGACATGACCTCTTAGGCTCTGCTGTTCCTCATTTTTGCACTTATACACTTACCTGTATTTTGTTTCGAATCAGTTTCGTTGTCACGATGGAATAACTTCATTTGCGTTAAAATATTTTTGTTGTAAAAGAATTTACTAATTTACATAGTATAATCTAGTTTAAAAGTTGCTTATAATTTACGATGTGAACTGTCTATATTTTCTTTGGCAATTTCTAGTTTAAAGAAATATTTTTTAAGCCGTGTAAGTATTGACCAAAAACTCAGAAATATTTAGTATAAATTAAAATAACATCAGAAGTTCATTTCCATTGCAAACCATCGTCTTTTCGAGGTAAACAAGATGTTTTGTTTGCTTCACCTCTTTTACCTTTTTTTCGATTTTTTCACGCCTTTTCCCACTTTTTTTTAATATTATATAAGTTCAAGAAAAATTTAAATATAGACAAAAAAAATGTTTTGAAGTAAAAAAATTGACGAATAAGAAAAAATGTAGAAAATAAAAAATTTGTCCATATAAATGGCAAAAAAATTGTGGAAACAAATCGCTGTTTAGTTTTTTATTCTTATATTTATTGTAAATAGGATCGTCAGTGTCCTGGCAATACCTCGTATCTACATTTTTCTGTAACTCGCAAAAAATTGCATCCAGTGTCAATCAGTTCAAACAACATCTTGTATCTGGAGAACAATATTCATGAAATATCTCGTATCTAACAGTATTGTATGATAGTTTTGTAGCAAAATGTATAATGATGGTCATCAGAAAAACAGTTTTTTGTCTCCCCTGTAAAGTTGCGTTTTTACAGATACGAGGTATTGCCAGGGCACTGTCGATATACGTCAATAACATATTATATAATCAAACCCTGATATTCTCCTCCATACTACGGCCTTGCTGCTTCTCCTCTAGATGAAATATACCTTCACTTTTACGTCTTTACTTATCTAACCCTTTAAAAAGTCAACTACACCTGATCTGCCCTGAAATTCTCTTTAAAAATTATCAAATTTATGGCGAAAAAAAAAAGTAAACCTAGGTTTGTTTATGTGAGCTTTTTATTTTAGTGCTCAGAGGTTTACTTGCCTATTTTTGGCAACCTACCTCATAATGCCAATCATTTTATGTAACCGTCGAACTCATTAAGCCTCATTATATCCAAATTATATGTTTGAAGTGAAAACAATGACCACTTTTGTTTCCAATTTTTTATAAGTCGCTTGGAGCGTTATTTGAAGCTTGCGAAATTGTTACCTTATTTGAATATGGAAACCACTTAGCAATTTCAATTTTGCATTGAACGGACACTAAAGTAAAAATCTATAACTTTCCATCTCAAACGTCGTAACCGACCGCATTGTAATTACGAAAGCGATACTGGATGGCGCTTCTTTTGTGAAACAATGGGAATCCCACTTTGTGCAAAAATTAAATTATAGCTTTGCTTAATCGGTAATTTAGCGAAGAAGAATACAGGGCGGGATTGACATTTCCTTGTCACACAACGCTGTATGTCTAGTTATTTTCATTGACATTGACAACATCCCATTTAAGATTCATTTGAAGTATATAAATATATAAATATAATGGAATATGGAATCATTACATTTTTTTCTAGTTTTTCACTATCTACGCACCTTTGACTTTGACGTTTCACATACATTTTCATTAAACGTCAGTGTAAATCAAAGTCTGGAATCAAGAGAGCTACTAATGTTTCTCTAAATTTGTTACCTTCAAAGTCTAGACAACGCGCAACGGTAAAAAAAGTACGATAAATATTGTTTAACAACTGGAAATAATATATAATAAATAAATTGGTACATTGGTACATATTTATAAAATTAAAGATTTTTGTTAATATATTTTCCTATATTTTGTTTTTTTTTGGTAGGCGAAATCTAGCGCATCATGGACATCTTTGATATTTTTTGGAAGATTGCTTCTTTTATAATTGTACAAATTTCTTTTTATACAATTAACATCTTCCCAAGTAAATTGCAAATCAGTATTCTCCTTTAATTCCATATGTACTTGTTTGGAGGGTTTTTCAGTTATATCCTCAATGGCCCTCCTTTTTAAGGAATTACTAACTTTCTGGCGATCTGTTTTTTCTGCGCCTACATCGTGATTGTGATTTAAATAACTTTCCACAATTTCTGCATTAACGGTGTATATCTTATTAAAGATTAAAAATATTTCTGTTGTAAACAAATCATTCAATTATTAAATTGACTATTAGTACCGAGAAGTTTCCTTAAACCCCCATACCCAACTTACCCTTTTTTAATCCGTAGGGTCAGGTAAATAATCCCTAACCGCGGGCCCAATTTACAAACGCCCATCTAATATTCTCATTTTTGGCCCTAAACTAAGAAGAAACGAGGTTTCTGAAAATTTTAAGGTATCAGTCAATGGCCAAAATATTCAAATTGAAGAATATGCAAAAAGTTTAGGAGTAGTCTTAGATCAAAGCTTAAGATTTGAAAACAACGTAAATAATTTAATTAGGCGTGCTTATCCATTACTCAAATTAATTTATGGGTTTAGGAATTATTTGTCTCAAAAAGTTAAATTACTTCTTTGTGAAGCTTTAGTAAATGCAATCAAGCAGACTCTGTTTATGGCCCAAATTTAACTAACTGGTATACGAGTAAAATACAAAAGGTTCAAAACTCATCTTTAAGGCTTATTTATGGTATCCGAAGACGTCAGAGAATATCACATAAGTTAAACGATGCTGGCTGGTTAAATATGGAAAATAGAAGAATTGTTCATGCTAGTAATCTCCACCTGCTTTTATAGGACAGAATATGTTAGAAGATGCTTTAATGAATTTAAAAAATTGAGTCCTACTAATTTTAAAGCTAAATTTGAAATATTTTTATTAAATACGCTTCAGTAGCATAACAGTTTTATAATAGTTGTCTCACAAATCTCACAATGAACATTTTTGATTAAAAATCGAATGTACTGTTTTTCTTTCTTTTCTTATTTTTTGTAAACTAGGTATATATTTATAACAGCGGTTCTCAAACTGTGGTATATACATGTACCACTGATGGTACATTATAATATTTTTAGTGGTACAATTTTTACAGAAAAAATTAAATGAATGTAAAATTGCGCCAATTTCATATTTATGTGGTACAAAATTTGAAAAGTTTGAGAACCGTTGATTTATAGGGTTAAGTGAAAGAACACTGTTCTCATGCAGACGGTGAATTGAACTTTCCCCTTTGCTAAATTATTATTATTATATTGTTATTGAATACTTTAAAGCAATAAAGACCTTTATTATTATTATTATTATTACCTTAAAAAATGTGCAATAATATATAATATAATAAGCAGCCGATTCCCAAATGTTTAGCTCTCGTGTATCGCTTTTGAGGTAAAAATTTCCAGAGCTTTAGGTTTCAGATTCAAAAACTGTTACAACCTGAAATTTTTATGGAAAATGCTTATATTCTTAACCAAACATCCTCGATTACTCATTTTCTGAGATCATTAGCAGTAATAACAGCTATAAATTCATGATTTATGTAACTTTCTCAGTCCATTGATCATAATAGATTGTTTCACTACTATAATAGTAGACTACAGTATTTATAATGGGAATTAGCCTAATATATCATTTTAACGTTTTGTAGGAGGTTTTGTTTAAACTTTGCAATAATATCGTGCCGCCAGTGGCTTCGCACTTTACTTCTAAATTTATACTTAAATAATGTTAAGTGGAGACTAAGTATATGCTTAGATTCAGAGTACCTACATTTCTTTAACAATTTAGCTTAACTTCTGATCCTCCTTAATTCCGTCACTTTGGAGCTATTGAAAGTTATTCTAGGAACCAACATTTTGTTTCTTAAAGTCGGTTTTTTTTTGGTCTAGTTTGTATATACGTTCAGTTAGAATGTGGGTAGTTATCCTCATTTATATACAAATTATTTTTTAATCATTAAATACAGTTATAGTTGCTAGTAATTATTCTACCTTAACTGAAGGGCCTTTTTTGATCATTTTACTTATCGTTGTCCTTGGTGGCTTAATCAAAGGATAAAAACGATTTTAATTTGTAATTTTTTTGAATCCAAATTTATGATTTTAAAACGTCTTATACTCATTTGCTATTTGGTTAAACTTTTAAGTTTCTTGTGAGTCTAGTAGATTTACATACAAAACGGCAAATAAATATTAAAAACGTTTGCCAAATTCCACATTTAATAAATATCAGCAAAACATTATAACGAATCTTCTAGCATCCTATTCTACAACCTATAAATTTAACAAAGAAATAAAAGAAATCACTCACCTAGTTCCACCCTTGAACCTATTTGACTATCAAAAAGGTAATTACGAATTAAATTAAAAATAAATAGTACACCACTGGCAGTCACCAACTATTTACTTTTAAATAAATTTCAGCGTGGGAAACAGCATTTCATTTTTTTTATCAAAATCAAGATCACGGCTTTTGAATTTTGATGGATGATCATGGGTTAAAAACTTAATATTCATATGACCTCTACCATTTGGCTAAAGAGTTGTCAATGTAAATGTTAACAAGTGATTTAAATATTCGATGATTCGATTAAAAAAATCTGTGTTTTGATTAATGAAAGTAAATAACAATAAATTAATAAAATTATACGGTCGCTATGAAATAAGTTATAATTTATGTCTAAGCCACTAAAGAATTCAAATATTCAGATCATACAACTGTTCATTAATTATTATCAAAACGAATATTCAACCAGTAGAGTCGTAGCTCCACAAGGTAGTGTATTGGAGCCAGAAATGCCATTTATAAACAAATGATATTCCAACAACAACTTATAAGAATTTTTGCAGACGATATAACAATACCATTTTGTATTAAAAACAGAGAATATAGTCATTTATGCAAAAGACACTTTACACACAAATGTTCAATATTTTCTTTATCAATTTAAATTGAAACATCAAAAAATATTGAGCTGTTATAGTTTTAAATAAAGGGCCACCAAGGCATGCGGTGATTGCGTTTGGCTTAATTCGGATATAGAGTTTGACATTTGTCAGTTTTAAAGAGATTTATGGATTTGTATGTAATTTGAAGTATTTACGTACTTTTTCAAAAACTTATGTTGTGTGTTGAAATGAGTTATGTGTGTGTTAAACGATTTGAAATAAACGAATAAACAGGTTAGTTTTATTATAATAATAATTGAAAATGCTAAATAAAAGTTGTTAAGTGGTTATATTTGACATTTCAAAAAAGGTAAACACAGTTTAATCAAAAAACAATTACGAAGAATCAGTTTTATCAAAGGTAATACCACGAGTCCTCCAAATTTTATCGATTAAATTTTTGGTTTTCACGAAAACGGCTTTATTTGGAAAAACCACGAAAACAAACTGATTTTATCTCAAATCAGTTTGTTTGAGTGGTTTTGCCTGTAATAAAGGCGTTTGAGTATGGAAACCGAAAATTTGATCTATAAAATTTGACAGGACGAGTGGTATTTTGAAAGATTATTTTTTGAATCATTTTGTGTTAAAAACAGAGAAAGACACTTTACACTCAAAAGTTCGATATTTTTTTTTACATTTAAACGCCAAATATTACAAAACGTAATATAAGTTGCCTATCTAGTAGTAGGCATTTAAGATTATTTATTAAGTGTAACGTTTAGACGTTTTGACATTATGTCAGTTTTAAACGAATTTATGAATGGAGCTGTGTTGTGTGTTACAATAAACGAATAAAAACAGGTTAGTTTACAAATATATTTTGAAATTTGGGTATTAACATAGATTTGCAATACATTTAGTATAATAATAATTGATAAATGTTTACATGTGACATCTCAAAAAAGGTAAACACAGTTTAATCAAAAAACAAAAACGACGAAGCGGTTTTATCAAAGGTAATACCACGAGTCCTCCAAATTTTATCGATTAAATTTTTGGTTTTCACGAAAACGGCTTTATTTGGAAAAACCACGAAAACAAACTGATTGATAAAATCACGAGTCCGCAGGACGAGTGATTTTATCTTAAATCAGTTTGTTTGAGTGGTTTTGCCTAAAATAAAGGCGTTTGAGTGTGAAGATCAAAAATTTAATCTATAAAATTTCAGAGGACGAGTCGTATTTGAAAGGATTATTTTTTGAATCATTTTGTATTAAAAACAGAGAACATAGTCATTTATGCAAAAGACACTTTACACACAAATATTGAAAATTTTCTTTACCAATTTAAATTGAAACCTGAGCTGTTATAGTTTTACATACAGGGCCACCAAGGCGATTTTTTGACTGGCTACCCCGTGAAACGGTGCCGTAAATAAAAGCGAAGAAGAAGAATGAAATGAAGTCTTTCTTAATTTAATTAATTTTAAGTTTAGTGTTAAAGTGAGGTATGTAAAAATGTTAAAGGGTTTTGAAATAAACTAATAAAAACAGGTTAGTTTACAAATACATTTTGAAATTTGGTTATTAACATAGATTTGCAATACATTTTAGTATAATAATAATTGATAAATGTTTACATTTGACATCTCAAATAGGTAAACACAGTTTAATCAAAAAACAAAAACGACGAAGCGGTTTTATCAAAGGTAATACCACGAGTCCTCCAAATTTTATCGATTAAATTTTTGGTTTTCACGAAAACGGCTTTATTTGGAAAAACCACGAAAACAAACTGATTGATAAAATCACGAGTCCGCAGGACGAGTGATTTTATCTTAAATCAGTTTGTTTGAGTGGTTTTGCCTAAAATAAAGGCGTTTGAGTATGAAGATCAAAAATTTAATCTATAAAATTTCAGAGGACGAGTCGTATTTGAAAGGATTATTTTTTGAATCATTTTGTATTAAAAAAAAAGAACATAGTCATTTATGCAAGACACTTTACACGCCAATATTGAAAATTTTCTTTACCAATTTAAATTGAAACCTGAGCTGTTAGGCTGTTATAGTTTTACATACAGGGCCACCAAGGCGATTTTTTGACTGGCTACCCCGCGAAACGCCGTAAATAAAAGCGAAGAAGAAGAATGAAATGAAGTCTTTCTTAATTTAATTAATTTTAAGTTTAGTGTTGAAGTGAGGTATGTAAAAATGTTAAAGGCGTTTTGGCGTTAATAAAAACAGGTTAGTTTACAAATACATTTTGAAATTTGGTTATTAACATAGATTTGCAATACATTTTAGTATAATAAAAATTGTTAAATGTTTACATTTGACATTTCAAAAAGGTAAACACAGTTTAATCAAGAAACAAATACGAAGAAGCGGTTTTATCAGTATAAAACACAATGATTGGTTAGGATCCTGAGCTGTTATTGGCTGAAACCACAAAATCTGACTGTATTGACAGATGAAAAAAATAATCAGTATAAAACACAATGATTGGTTAGGATCCTGAGTTGTTATTGGCTGAAACCACAAAATCTGACTGTTTTGACAGATGAAAAAAATAATCAGTATAAAACACAATGATTGGTTAGGATTCTGAGCTGTTATTGGCTGAAACCACAAAATCTGACTGTTTTGACAGATGAAAAAAATAATCAATGGTAATACCACGAGTCCTCCAAATTTTATCGATTAAATTTTTGGTTTTCACGAAAACGGCTTTATTTGGGAAAACCATGAAAACAAACTGCGGACTCGTGATTTTATCTCAAATCAGTTTGTTTGAGTGGTTTTGCCTGAAATAAAGGCGTTTGAGTATGGAGACCAAAAATTTAATCTATAAAATTTGAGAGAACGTGTGGTATTTGGAAAGGTTATTTTTTCAATCGGATTAAGACAGACACACAGACGGACAGACTTCCGTCTGGAAATCGTTTTAATCGTCTCAAGTGACGTCATAATGGATATATCCGTCGTTATCTCAAATTTTTTTTAGCGAGAGGCCGGGAAAGTAAAACAAGCTAAATGTTTTAAACTCTTAAGCTTTTGAAACAGTCAAAATCTCTAATATAATAGCCAAAGCTGCTAGCGGAAATTTTACTAAAATGTTTAATATCTTTATTATTTTACTTTTAATTTCACTCGTATCGATATATTTCGATTTGAAGATAACGGATTTGTATCACATTTTTTAAACAATCTAGGTAAATTGAAGATTAAAGAGGTAGGTTTGTTAATTAAGAATGACCTAAAAACCGAAAGAAGTGGAACTTCTTTGTTTCTATGTTCACACTAAAAAAGAATTCGACAAAAACTGTGCCAAAAACTCATATTTAATTATTTCACTCAGATACATATCTAATTTGCAAATCTAACAAACGCTGACACAGAGACACACTAAACAGTCGCTCTCTGAATAATTTTCTATCACAAGGTTTCCTGACCTTCGCCACAAGCTTTGGCCTATTTGATACCGACACGAAAATAATTTTCTGATAAATGCAGCAGTAAAGTGAAAGTACAAATGTAGGCAAATTGACGATAATGGATAAAATTCCGAAAAAGAATGTCTAATAAATGTTTATTTGATTAGTGTTGTCACTTAGTTTGTCGCTAATCTACGCGAAAGTATTATCTTAGTTGTGTCGAGTTACTCGAGTTGTATAAATCAAATTTCGCAATGATTACTATGATGATAACGTGTAAAATATAAAAGAAATTAATGGACTTGAATGCACGTACAAATCGGTAATAAAAATCATCTATAAAAAAATTATTGTGACATTTCACGTCACTTTCTGACAGCCTATAATAGTAGTTTGTACAACAAGTGCGCAAAGCTATACTTTTCCCACGAGCGCAGATGATACATTTTGTCCTTGCAATGTGAGCAGTTGCCTACTTTGCAAATGAAAATTTGTGCAGAAAAGCGTACTTTGAATGGTGGTCGTAGAAAAACAATTTAGTTGTTATAAATGTTATAAATTCGCTACTAAACTATATCCAACATAAAGGCGAGCGATATAAACATCTGCACAGTGGGTGTTTACGGTCAAAAGCTGAATTTGTAACAGATGTGTATCAGGATCAAGGATTCACTTTTAAATAGGATTTTCTTTTTATATTAACTAGTTAGTTAGAAGTATTACGATCTCAGCAAGCGCACGTCTATTTTCATCGCTTGTCTTTAAGTTGGACAAACTATAGTGCCTTTCTCGATAAGGCACTTCCAGCTCAGTATATGTAACTAAAAATGTAATATTTCTTTCTGAAAAAAATAAAGAAACTACGTAATTATGTGCCAAAAATACTGTGAGAAACTCAAAATATATTTAAACCTAATTTACCAAGTTTTGCGATAGACGAAAATTTGTGCTAAATGAGGATACTTCTGGAGATGCAATTTCTTCTGTTAATGTACTACGTTTCCCGCTTCGTATTAGGCGCCAAATGTAAAGGTTTATAATATTGATTGATTAACAAAAAAAATTAATGGATCACAGGATCAATAATTATATTCATATTTGGTTAAAAAAATTACCAACGCTAGTGGCTATGTAATTTAAATAGCAATAAATAAGTCTCTTCGTATATCATTTACAAAACTTCAACACTTCCAAATACTTAATTAATTTAGACTTGTCTTTGTGACAATTGCAATTTAAAAAAAGAAAAAATTATTGAATTTTTTAAAGTTGCTTAATTTTTAAAATCAAATTTTGTGTGTTAAACAAATATAAAATATTTAACCTGTAACCTTAATCTACGAATATTTATTCAGTTGCTAATGGAAGACTATTTAGATCACTAAAATATTGCGAAAGTATGCTTTTAGTTTCAACAATTCTTGTGTTAATTCGATTTTACGAGCATAAAAATAGGAAAGATTACTTGCATATTTTATTCAAATATGGAGAAATTTTGAATTTTTATAAGCAAATGTTTGTTTATATTATGATATAAATAGTTATCCACGCATTTCTTTTAAGGCATTTCTGAATTATAAATAATACATGCAGAATGACGTAGATTTTTTTTTATTTATTTAATTTCTTACACGTGTTTCAACTGATCTATCACATATAAATGTATCTGGTGATTGAATTTTTTTTTTAAGAATCTACCGCATAACTGGATTATTTATCTAAATTCTCTTTTCAATAATGTCTTTGATTCTGTCACAATACCAAAATCCTGGGCTAACATTTTACTGTCAATATTACGTAAACGAGGATCCGCAGGTAATCCAGAAAATAGCTAAATTGTTGCACCAAAATATTTACATCTCTCATCCTTAATAGATTGTCTCTATAGGCCGAGATGACTGATGTTCTACCAGAATGCCCGTCAGGATTTCGGTCAGGAAGAGGATGTATCGACAACGTTTTTACCCTTAGCTCGGTTATCCTCTTGCACATTAGGCACAGAAAACGTAAGATTTTTGCAATACTTATAGATTTTAAAAGAGCTTTTGATTCAGTTAATCACTCTCTGCTCTGGAGTAAAATATTTGATTTGGGAGTATCCTCTAAAGTACTTCGTATAATTCTTTTCTCTTTATAATATTTCTCTTTTTCTTATATCTTTGCAAATAACAATTGTTTTTTGTTTTCCTTTTAGATTACTTATATTAATTATTCTAATAGTTTAAATGATATATCTACTCATGTACTTCTTGCTGTAAACTTTGGTTTTGGAAGCAACAAAGCAATAATAATAATAAAAGTGGTTGAAAATTTATAGAATTGAATTATGTGTAACGCTCGACAGTTCCTCAATTGAGATCTTGAATCCAACTGAAGAAACCGAATGGCAGAAACCGGTCTTGGGACGTCGAATCGAATCTATTAAATTCCTAACTAATTTCCTCACTTTATATTTTCTATTAGATGTGATACGAACGAGAGCACTTTTCATAAGTCGTCAAAACTTTCTTCTAGGCTTCATCTATCCGTTTTGCTGATTTATAATAGCAGAGTTGCGTAATAGTCCATGTCAGGAGTCGGAATTTGAGGTGATTTTTCCGGACAGGGCCAATTTAATCTTTCCCCTCCCCCCGGTTTGGAGGTCGCTGAAACCGAATCTGAGGGTAAATAAAGTTTTTACCCTCGGCGTAAACTAGTAAGGAATTTTAATTTATTAGATTCGACATCCTAAAACCGGTTTCTGCCTTTCGGCTTCATCAGTTAGGCTTTTCGAATCCAATAAATAAAATTCCAAACTCGTACAAGTCAATAGCTATATCTGCTATAAGATAACATTTTTAGATGTGCTACCATCTATGGTAAGAAGAGAGTATTGACATTAAATTTTGACTGAATCTAGTCAAGATGTCACTCTCTTCTTTTTAGGATGTCGAATCTAATAAATTAAAATTCCTTACTCCTTACTCACTTTGAATTAATCTCTGAAAAGGATAAAAAAGAAGAGAGTGACATCTTGACTAGATTCAGTCAAAATTTAATGTCAATACTCTCTTCTTACCATAGATGGTAGCACATCTAAAAAAGCACTTTACAAGGTTTTCCTGTAGAAAAAGACACTTTCCCCCATTTTAGAGGATGTTGAGCACGGTGGTGGTGTTGGATATCGCTTCCTACCTCCACCTACCCCTCCACCGGCCAATACTCTCCCCCGAAAGGGGTAATTTTTTATAAGTGACACCTTTTTTTTCCGGACAGGACCAATTTAGTGTCTCCCCCCATTTTCGAGATCGCTGAAACCGAATCTGATGAGGTTAAAAAAGTTTTTACACTTGGCGTCCCTTTCAAAACGGCCAAAAACCACCCCCTGAAGGAGTTAAACGCGCTTTACAAGGTTTCCCTGAGGAAAAAGACACTTTCCACCCATTTTCGAGGATACTGAGCACGGTGGCGGTATTGGATATCGCTTTCGACCTCCACCAACCCCTCCACTGGCCAATACCCTTCCCCAAAGGGGTCAATTTTTTTTTAAATACCAGCGGCAAATATAATCGAGGATGCTGAGTACGGTAGTGGGGCTGAATATTGCTTCCCATCCCCACCAACCCCTCCACCAGCCAATATATATTTGCCACTGATATTTAAAAAAAAATGACCCCTTTCGGGGGAGAGTATTGGCTGGTGGAGGGGTTAGTGGTGGTCGGAAGCGATATCCAACACCACCACCTTGCTCAGCATCCTCTAAAAAGGGGGGAAAGTGCCTTTTTGTACAGGGAAACCTTGTAAAGGGGACGCCGAGGGTGAAAACTTTTTTTAACCTCAGATTCGGTTTCAGCGACCTCGAAAATGGGGGGGAGAGACTAAATTAGCCCTGCCCGGAAAAAAAGGTGTCACTCCGACTCCTGACCTCAACTATAATTGTGATTTTACTTATGAAAATCGCATGGTATCTTGGGATAAAAATAAAAGTTTTTGTGAATCAAATTTTGGTTTCGTGATTGGCAAAGAAATGTGTTAAAATTTAAGTTGATATATGCTGATAAAATTAAGAAAAAGGAAATTTTGTATGTGAAGATTTCACTATTTTTATTTTTAAAATGAAGGTTAAATTATAAGGACAAACAAAAATTAGTCCCATTACCTGTTTATAAGAAGATGAATCCTTAGAGGGAACCTGCATAGACTGTTTTTGATCAATAGAAGAATGTGCGTACATTGAAATGGTTCGTTAAAAACGTCCAAAATACATATTTTAATATCGTAATTTTTTAAATATTTTTCTTAGTCCCATATTGTATCATATTTTATACAATTTTATAATTGTTTTCTTGTAACTCTTATTAAGAAGAAAATTAAAACATTTTTTATTAATGTTACATAAATACTTTTATCGGAGAAAATTGGTACAACCATTGACGGAACATCTCTCAAGCCTGACATTTTCGTTTTTAAGCATCTGCAAATTGTTGTTTATATTTTATTTATTTAACTTCAACATGCGATTCTTGAAATCTAGTCGAGTAACTCCTTCACGTCAATTATAATTATAAAAACGGACTGCCTACGCATTTCGAAACGTTGATTTAAAATTAGCCGCGAGCGTGTCACAATAAAATATGACCTAATAATATAAAAACATAGTTGTAAATCTAATAATATAATAAATTATAAAATATTCACCGTAAATTTGGTTAAATGGCAAAGAGGAAGTCCTAGAATTAATCAATTCAATGATAAATCCCCAGAAGCCGATAAGATTATCATCGATATGATAAAAGTATTCAAGAATGAAATATACTTGATATTAAGTTATACAGGGGGGCCCACCTATCCTCGCTCGGACCATAGCTGCTAGGCTGATGAAGATCGAGAAAAAAATATTATTGTATGTAATTGGAGGCTCGATGTGCTACTTCTTAAAATTATTTATATTTAGAGTATACAGGGTGAAACATGAATCAGGGGCAAAACATTCGGTCTTTTTTTTAAATGGATCACCCTATATATTTTTTCAATTTTAGAATATCTGTCATGTGAACTTGTTGTCAACATATTTTTTGTGCCGCAACTTTAGAAAATGCGTTTTTCCGATCATTTTTTAGCTCGGAAAGTGCGTCGTTGCCGGTCTAGATCGGAAAATTGACATAACTGCTCGGCAAAGTACCTACTTTACCGAGCTCTTATGTTAAATATCACAGTTGCCATAACAATAACGTAGCCATCTGTCAGTAGATGTTATTGACGTTTTGATGCACTTTGTGTATTATTATTATTCTGTTCCTATATTATTGTCAAATTATTGGTGGCTGCACAAAAAATATTGTACGCGCCACACTCGGAAAGTGTAGCTAAAGGGCGAGCATGCAAGTTTCAGCGCGACTTCCTATTTAAAATGGATCAAAAACTATCATCTAGGATAGATATTATACAGCAAAAAACGGCCATGACCCAATGAACTGGACCACGTTTGTATTACCATTAATACTAAAGTTCTCATTGTAAGAATAACAAAAACATTTAGCAACATTTTAATAACCAAAGATTCACAGTGTTACCGTAATAACACCTCGCTTACAACAAAATAAAAAGTAAACAGTGTTTGCGCACTTGTCTATTTTTTTTTGTTACAAAATTTAATCGCAATATTCACATGAAACAAAGAAAGATGCTTATTGTTTCGCTCCTCAGGCCAATTACTTTACTTTGATGGGTAATGGTAACTGATTTCTTGGTACTAGACGTAACTATTCTTCTAAACAATAAAAATATTTACTTTTACATTTTAGAATGCTACCAATATGCACAGTTTATCTATTTTCAATTGCAGAACAAAATTATCCCGCTGGGAATGGGGATAATAAGTATCTGAGGGGATGTTACTGATACAATACAATTGCTGTATTTTGCGTAGTAACCACGCCGTTTTTACGTAGGAGTAAATAGATAAAACAAAGCTGGAACTACAAAATACCCCTTTGACTACCAGAGGAAGAAGAACTTGACCTAAGCATGCCCGTGCCTTTGGATAAAAACACGACTAATACTCTATTTTCTAATTTATACACAAATAAATACGTTAATTACTTATAATTTATCCGCTTAGTACTTTCGTTATGTTTACTTAATGATTTAAGAAATAAAATTATGCCCTCATAACAGTAAATTATAAAATAATTGTCTTACATCACTTATTCTAAACTTGTTCTTACACAATGTCAGACGAAATAATTTATGTAGATGAATAGTTATTTCTTCTTGATGTGTCTCTAGATTTTTTTCTTAGGCTTCTTAACGATCCAAGACGAATTAAATATGAAATATGTTTGTTAAATTTGACAGCAAAATTTTTAATTATTTAAATAACATTAGTGCTATACTATAATATATATATAAAAAATGAGTAAAGTATAAAAATAAAAACTAAGACAAACACCATCTGTTGTTTTTCTTCTAAAATTAGGTTAAACAATCTACAATATGGTCCATCAACATTGTGTGAAGGGGGTGGCTTGGCTGAAGGGCGTATGATGGAGATGGTGACGGCCATGGATGGCGGTCCGACTGCACACATCAAAGGAGTCCAGCATGGACAACAAAACGGCGCAGTGGCTAGGTGACATGTCCATACAATGGACCATCTAGTGACCAACTGTATGGAGCCAACAAATTTTTTAATGAGCCATAATGTGGAGGGACCATAACAAGTAAATTTTTTTTGGTCCAACCATTTTTATAATCCAAGGTGCATATAAAAACAACGGCAGTTGGAATAATAAATACTTTATTACCAATTAATTAATTCCTAATTTTTATTTATCGATACTAAGAATAGTTATTTATGGTACTAGTGTGTTATGTTGGAAATAAGTCACGCGAGAAAATTTATAAATTCTCAAGTGACTTAGGAAACAACACGCGAGTGGCATCCAATGTTTTATCCAACAAGTGGAAGAAATCGTTTTTTTATGAGATAATAATTAATAAGCTTTGTGACCAAATCAAAGCTACTTGCGTCTCAGTACCCTATAAATGTCAGAATGACTTGACAGTGACTTTTTTACATTTTGGTCAAAGTAGGTTGTTTGTTTGGTTGCCACGGGCAAGGTACATTGTTAGCAAATGTGTAAATAAATTTTGACACTTGTCAGTTTTCCTTTCAGAAAAGGGAAGCTTTTTTTAAGAAAAAAAGTATAGAAAATTGAGGAAACCAATGAAAATTACGTTCCTGCGGATATCCTTACGGAAGCGGAAGAAGCAGCGATGCAGATTTTGCCAGAAAAGTCCCGAGATGCTTACGACAAGGAGTTCAAAATGTTTGGGTCTTGGATGAATTCACGGAAGATAAAACGTATCGATGAAAATGTTCTATTGGCTTATTTTTTACATTTGCAAAAAAAATTAGCCCCATCGTCGCTATGGACCAAATACTCGATGCTTCGCTCGACTATTCACCTTTATAAGAAAATCGACATTTCAAAATATGGCAAACTAACGAGCTTTTTGAAAAGCAAATCACAGGGATACAAACCACAGAAGTCCAAGACATTAGGACGATCTGAAATAGAGAAAGAAAAAATAGAAAATATTCAGGACAAAGGGAAATATTTTCACGTAGTTTTGCCAGACATTAAACTCCCCCCCCCCCTTCTTCCCCGTCATAACTGTCATGTGTTGGATAAATAAATGTATAGTCATTGTCGCGTTAAATGTTTTTGAATAGTCCGAAGTAAATAACATTACGACCTCGTAATAATAAATATAAATAAATATTTTACAATTTCCAATCATCCAAATGATTAAACTTTTTTTTTCTCGACAAAAGTCTTGACCTAATACGGAGATTCAAATTATCTAAACCATAATTTCTTGGCACATAAATAACGTAACACTTAATTATAAGTAATTTGTAATTGCTAAAGGGCAGTCAGCAATACATTGATAAATCTGTATTTGCGTTCACTTACGGTAGGCATATATTACTGTGGGAAGAAATTTTATTTATAACGTAGAATCTAGTGTCGATTCTAAATATTGGATTAAGTAGATATTTTGCAATGGTAACTTGCATAATATATAAAGAAGAACATGGACAATTTATTTGATTGTATTTAAACACGTTCACTGAAGATGTAATTTTTACTATTCTTAATTATTTATGTTCATATCAAATTATATGATATTAGCACCGGAATAAATGTCTAAAGGCGGCTCTACATTCATGACGCGAAATTCACCTAGCGCGAAAAATTTACCCTCCACACTCGCAATGTCTCATTCCTGTTCACGCACTGGAGATGGACGAACTGGAAGTTGATGTAGCTGCGAGCCATGGAACTATCATGAGTGTGGAGAGCCTTTCGCGGTTCACGGCGCGAACCCTTTGAAGCCGGTACAAAATACCGACTTCGAACGGGAACAGGCCGCGAACAAGAATGAAGGGCGTGAAAATCATCCACACTCGCGTTCACGGGGTTTCGCGGGTATTCGCGGCGTGAATGTAGAGCCGCCTTAATGTATACTCTGTTTGAAAATGATTGCTGGCAACGAAAGGATGGAAGTATTACAGTAGCACCTAAAACGTCAACTGGGAGAAAACCCAGTCAAATAGACGGAACTATGAAACAATTGATCCGAAGAAAAGTATATTCGTTTTATTTACAAAAAATTAAACCGGCACATTCTTTTTTATCGCAAAAAATGGAAAAAACATCGAAACATCTACCATTTAGATGATTGGACATCTAGATTTTTTAAATTTACAATTTCCTATGTATTTTTGCGTTAAAACAAAAATAACTCTTGGTCGAGGTCCTATGTAAACGTAAGTATAAATTATTCGATATTTTGATTACCTAAGGCACAACTTGGTGATTTAAGACTTCCTTTCCCTTTTACCTTGATAATGTCCTTCAATTTCTTTTGAGGTCGCGGATCACTTTCTTTTCTTAATATTTTTTTTTTCAGAATTTCTTCGTATTCCGGCTTCGTGCGTAATTACAAGGAATTGCAGATAATACGTAAATTGATACTTTCGATAAACAAGTATCTTTATTGGGAACAGAATTTGTCTGACGAACAGGTTATTTTCTCTGAGAAAACTGGTCATATTTGTGGTTTACTTTGAAAAATCATAAAGCTTAGAAAATTTTCAAGATCTGTTGTGTTTACTTGGTTAGTTTCGAGTAATTAAATTCGTGAAAAGTGAAATAACGCTTAAGAGAATTTATGAAGAAATGTCTGCTGTTTGCGGAGATTCTGAAAGAAAGTTTAAAAACTAATTTTGGAACACCGAAGAATTAAAATATTAAAATGTGGCACTCTAACATTACAAGAGTGACATTCAAAGATCACAAAAAAAATAATTAAACAAAATAGTTCGGTTGGAACGAAGCTTGATGCTTGTTTCATTCACTGGATTGCCATTTGACAGTTCCATGTGTTCTTCCTTCTCAGTTTTCCTCTGTTGAATTGTACTCTCTGCTGAGATTTTTTATTTGTGTAGCTGGCACGCTGTTCCTTCTAACTCATGCTGCTTCTTCGGTTTTTGTTTCTTCTGATTGCTGTAGACGCGTCTCCTTTAAGTATTAGTTTGTTTCTTTTTATAAAGCAATTTCTTCCATTCTGCTTTTCGCAGGTGTGGTAGTATTTTGAGGTTCTCTCGTTGTTTCCTATATCGGTACAAACGGAAACTGTGGAAATAACCATTAAGCAGAAATGTTGAAGTAGAAGAACTTAATAATGCAGCCACTTGATCCATCAGCCTTACTGTTATTAAATTTCAAGCAGGTGAAATCTATCCAAATGCTCACTTTAGCTTCTCTCAAAGAACGTTATAAAAAACTGAAGAGAAATGGTGCAAAAAGACTATATTTAACAGTCTTAATTGAACAAACTACTCATCCTGGACCTGATGGTATTCCTCCCATTTTTCTGAAAAAGTTCTGCTTTATTCTTTCTCGGCCGCTTTTTCATATTTTTAACAAAACACTGCACTTAGGGGAGTTTTCTGACTTTTGGAAACTGTTCTATGTTACTTCAATATACAAAGCGGGCAATAAAGCAGACATAAAAAATTATCGCCCTATCTCTATTCTCGGCAAGATTATCAAGGTATTAGAAAGTATCGTTACTGATTTTCTTAAGTACGACTGCACTTCTATATTGAATCCTCAACAGTTCGGATTTTCTTCTGGTAAATCGACAGAACTCAGTTTGCTGCTTTATGTTGATACCTTGTCTGAAGCTTTGGAGAAAGGATTACAGGTTGATTCGGTTTATACAGATTTTTCCAAAGCTTTCGACACGGTGAACCATGATCTATTGCTCCAAAAGCTTCAATTATACGGTATAGGAGGTCAAGGGTTAAAATGGTTAGGCAGTTACCTAACGAATAGAACCCAGCAGGTTAGAGTTAATCATCATTACTCTAACACCATCTCAGTGACTTCTGGTGACCCAAGGGTCACACTTGGGTCCATTATTGTTTAACCCGTTTATCAATGATATCATTGACTGTTTTTCTAATACCTCTGCTCTCTTATTTGCCGACTACCTTAAATGCTTCAAAATTATTAATAATCGAAGCGATGCAGTGTCATTGCAATCAGATTTGGACGATCTAGCCAATTGGTGTCTTCTTAATAGGATGGAATTAAATGTTAGCAAATGTCACGTTATTCGGTTTTGTCGGCATCATCACTTGTCAACATTTAATTATACCATAAATGATAAATTATTGGATACTGTAGAGAAAATTAAAGACTTGGGTATTATATTCGATCGTTCTCTTAGCTTTAACCTTCACATCAATAATATTATTAAAAAATCCATGAAAATGCTTGGTTTCGTCAAAAGAACAACCCGAGACTTTACCAACGTGCTAGCTATTAAAACGCTCTGCTGGTCTCTAGTCAGGACACACCTCGAATACTGTTCTCCTGTCTGGTACCCACACTACTTGCACCTCAAGAGCAAATTGGATAATGTTCAACATAACTTTCTTAGATTTATTGGTTTCAAGATGCACATCAACTGCAATTATACAAACATGGAGCAGTACTTGAATATATCTTCTCTTTCTGTCCGTAGAGACCGAAAAGATCTTACAGTACTGTTCAATATTATCAATGGTAATATATAACTGTCCTGAACTCCTAGCTAAAGTGTTGTTGTTTGTTCCACCACGTGCAACAAGGCAAACTCAAACTTTTTACAGATATTTACTCATATTATACCTTTATTCCAAGAACACCAAGACTTGCTAAATCTGTGGATGACCTATTACTTTTTGGTAACTCCGTTGCTATTTTTAAGAACCACATAATGAATTTGAATATTTAACAATTATTAAATACATTGGTTTTTTATTGTTTGTACTTATTGTTTTGTAAATATTTCTTTCTCTTCCTTTTATATATGTTTGTTGTACATTCTTATTTTATACATATTTATTGTCAATAACTTATTTGTGTATTCTGAATTGGGCTTGCCCGTATAAATAATTAAATAAATTATTAATAATCTAAGAAGTCACCAACTACAACATTCCTGATTGTATAATGTTTTGTAAGAGATATTCCGCGAACCTCTCCATTAAGATATTGCAATATAATTTATCTACTAACTATTTTAAAACAACTTTAGTTTAAATCGATTTCCTAAAAGTAAAATAACGAATAAATCTTGTTTGGAAGAACATCCATTATTATTTCACCATTTGGTTTCACAACAACCTAAGTCATATCCTTATAATATAATTCACTTGATTCTCTGGTCATTAATTTCTAATACAAAATCGAAAGTAATCTCTATAAAGGATAAGTCGAACAATGATTTGACGATAATGCTTCAAAGTGTTATATCAATTGTTGTCAATAGGAAGAGAGTGGCGTACTATCAAAATTCCTAACAATTTACTTAAATTTTCAGTTTTTTATCAACTGTCCTTTTTTTTTGTTTTATTTTCTTTAATTTAAATTACAATTTCCCACATTTATACTTACCAATTTGACGCTTGGTTGATGTACCATATGATACTTAATTAACCATTAACTGGTTTATAGACTTATGGATTGCCACATTTTAATTAATTAATAACCTTCTATTAATTTTTGGATAGGAAGGTTCTTGAATCTTATTTTTACTTTTCTTTTTCGGTTGTTGGGTTTAGGATTCCGAAATTACAAATAAAACACGTCTCATTATATACAGAAATACGTTTCGTCTCTTGCCAGAAGCTTTACGAGTTTACATTTATTTTTATTTTAAAACAATTTTCTAATTTGAACATTATTAATGCTTAGTCTTGTCCATGCTAGAAAAAAATATTTGAAATTAATTTTTGTTTTACACGTTGATTGTACAATGTGTGTAGAGTTTTTTTTTGTTAATTATTTATAATTTTATATGGTTTGAGTTTTTTTAAATTGTTATAATTTTTTTTTATTATTATTAAACACCCATAAAGGCATTTAGTATATTACAATCTGGTCAATAGTGACCAATGAGCAATTTAATTCTAACTTAAGGTATACTCATCAGCGTTCCTTAGGTTCTGTAGAATGGATCGTACTAAACTTTAACGTGCACACACAAGCTCTTCTTTTGCGCTAAAAACACTAAACTAACTCAAAGTGCTTGATCCTCTTAAGTCTTCTTTCTAACCCAGTATTGTCAATGAGCTGGATAGCCTCGACATTGACATGATGATAAAGTCTTTCTTCATGACTCTTGGCTAATTTCTTGATGGTCTGGTCAACAGTGTCCTTTTCCAGATCCCTATGGAGGTCACTATTCCGAATGTACCAAGGGATATCTACTATGTTCCTCAGTGCTTTGTTTTGAAATCTTTGGATGATTGCTAAGTTGCTTGCTTTGGTGCATCCCCATAGTTGGATACCATAGGTCCATACAAGCTTAAGTATCTGCTTATAAAGCATAAGCTTATTATGTAGAGACAGAGAGGAGTTTCTTCCAATTAGCCAGTACATTTTTCTATATTTCAGTCCAAGTTCTTCTCTTTTCTGCGGAGTTTGGCATCTAAGGTAATACTTAAGTATTTTGCTGTATTTGAATATGGAATCAGGTCATTGTTTATTCTGACTGGAATATGATCTATCCTTTTGTTTGTAAAGTTAATGTGGAGTGATTTAGTTTCATTAAGTTTAATTTTCCATTTCTTCGTCCAGTCATAGATAAGGTGGACGGCTGTTTGCAGCTTGTGGGTTGCTTCTTCATTGCTCTTTCCTACCGCTAGAATGGCAGTGTCGTCGGCGAAGGTGGCTATGGTATTGTTTTCTAACTCTGGAATATCACATGTGTACAGTAAGTATAGGACAGGTCCTAGGACACTTCCTTGTGGTACTCCAGCCTTAATTTCTTGAAAATCGGAATAGGCTTCTTCTTGCCTAATTGTTATAAAATAAAAATAAAAGTACACTGATCAAGTATCTGGCCAGAGGGCGCCTAAAAGAAAAGTTTACTATTAATGTTAGAAGACCTGAAGATGGCACTTCAGCCGAAACTAGTCGTAGGTTCAAATGAAATAGATTTTTGTTGGATTGGTTTTTAATATAATACTATTAACGTTATGATTATCGTTTTCATTTTTTTTGTTTTTCTGGTAAAAAAATGCGGAAATTTGAGCTTGCCAATCGACTTTTTTTTGATAGATTGTCCAGTTATCCGAAAAATTCAAAATTTCCAGAAATTTCCCGTTTTTTAGTATTTTATTAAATTTATTTTTCCAATTGCTCACTTTTTGTTTACTTTCTTTCAAGGATATAATAATGTTCAGCCGCCAGTGGTTTCCAATAAATTCAAAACACGATTCGTTGTAAATTTGAAATGCTTAGCAAAACTAACCGGTCAACATGGATAACTTAAATTACATATGTCGAAATAAGTTATTAGAGAAGAATCGAAATTGACTTTAATTCGCCAATGATTATGAAAGAATATCTTCAGAATAGATAATTTTTCTATTTTTCCGCGTTACAAGATGTTTAAACAAAAATTAATTGCATTACGTAATAAAAAAAGTCGACATTTTTTTTGTATTCTTAAAGAATATATACAGGATGTATCATCTAAAATGGGTAAGTTGCTACCAACTTTCTATATTACAAATTGATGGATTTATTACATACGTTTGGTTGGATTTTCTTAGAAAACTAAGTAATATATGTTATATATTTTTTGTGGATTGAATGGATTGAAATATTTGAAATAATACGATTTAATAAGGTTGAAATAAAATGGTATTTTTTACATGTTAGTAAAGAAATTCCCCAGCACTGATTACCTGCTATCCCATAAAAACTGTGCCATCGTATATCACCTAACTTATTTTTGTGATAGTTTGAACATTGTTATAATCCAGTAATAAATTACAAGCATTTTCACTTATTTACACCGAACAAATTGTTTATGAATTTTAAAATTCTGACTTCAGATTTTGATAGAGCATCAAAAAGTAAGCTCAGTACATCTTCGAGAACACCTTCAAATTGAATTTAAAGTAGACACATAGTGAATGACGATTTTGGTAAAAGTGAGTAGACTGTGGCTGTGTTGATTAGAATAAGAACTGTCAATCTAAAATTTTATTAATACTTTCATTACAATTTGTTCGGTCGATGGCAATGCTAGAAGAGCATTCTCAACTGATTTTGTCTGTAGTTGATATTGTCGAAACATATCGGACCCT
The DNA here is from genome assembly GCA_949320105.2 of Crepidodera aurea. NCBI lineage: Eukaryota > Metazoa > Arthropoda > Insecta > Coleoptera > Chrysomelidae > Crepidodera > Crepidodera aurea. Next base: position 18,158,111 of record OX439474.1, on the reverse strand, counting down.
ACTTCTTACAGAGGTATAAAACACAGAATAGCAAAGTATTGAACGGCATAAAACATTTTAGAACACATATGTTTTGCATCTTCGAACTTTTTACCAGATACTCAGAACTATTTTCAGGTATGAAGAATATATATTCTAAAAATTTCAAATCGTATAAATTTTGAATAAAACGTTCACCTTATATATGATTATTAGTAATTACACAAATTTCACAAAATAACAGTCATATTAATATACACGACAGCCTAAACCATAAATATTTATCTGTTATTGTGTTGTATCATTAAAATAGTAAAGCATTCAACTTAATTCCACATAATTACATATTACATATGTGTTTTACCATCTGATAACTAATAGCCGTGCGATTTCTTCATACCTACATAAAAAATATGTAAATAAAAATGTCTATAGCAATTGCTCAGTAAATATAGCGAGATAATGAGGCCTTAAAAATGCTACTAGACTTTTTTTATGGCCTTTCATAATCCATTTACCTTAAAAGTTCACCACTTGGAGAAGATTTATCTTGAATCAGTAGCAGACATTGCAGGACCGAAGCAAATGCAGTTTGAAACCATCGTGTAAAAAAAAGAGAAATATTTTCTTACTTATTTTTTTTTTCATCTCGCTGGGTTAAGAAACACTTTGGCAAAATATCAAGGGGGGGGGGGCTGTCTTCCACCCATCAGATGAAGTTGAGGGTCGGGGGGGCTATGGAATATATTAAAAAACGTAACCTAAGGGGGGGAATATAGTCCATGAGAAATCGTATGAAAATAGTTCCAATGTCGCATGATTTTTTTTTAACTTTTAGAAGATTTTCTTAATGCGTATTAATCGAGTGGAATTAGGGCTGCAGTTCACATAGGTTGAAATAAATGTTTTTTAATAATAATATAAGAAAAAAATTCCTTCAAGAAAAAATCATTTTAATTTTGCAATTTGTTCTGAATCGACTCTGTGCTTATAAAGATATGTAAGTAGTGATCACCTCACCTCGTTTTCTTTAAGGTATCTGGAGCATAACCATTACTAATGTAAATTAATGCTCATCGATATTATATAATCCAGATTAGGAATAAATCAGAAGTTAATTGAGGGTCAATTTAAATTCAGTCCAGCAAACTCCGTATGGTTGTTAACATTTTTAGGATTTTTGGTATGATTGCTTGGCGGCCTGAAATTCAGAACGACACATCATGATCAATAATTAATTTTTCGTACTTTAGGGACTAAAATAACAACTTCACTCCATTGTGACAGGGATTAAATATTGTCGAAAATCCCGGAAGGATTAAATTACAAACAACAAAATAATTAATTACAATGATAATTGATGTTAATATTTAAAATAATGTTTTACAGTTCGTCATGTTGACCAGTCTATCATCCTGGGTCAATGTTATATTATTGTTTAGATATGAAATTTATTTTTTTTCCTCCATTCGTTCAGAATTCATTCCACTATTCTTGCTCATTGAATTATCCTTGTCCATATTGTATTCCTAGACGTAGGTACACTCGATATATTTCCTATTTAACTTTTTAAACAAATCTTCAACATCTTCACGCCTCGAGGTGTATCTTAATTGCATCTTCAACCAACACAACAACCAACTGACCATTAGAAATTACCTAATCCAAAACAATTCACCGGGGCGAGGAGAGGAGAGAAGGCTCCAATGGAATATTCAAGAAGTTTTCCTGGTTCGAGAACGAATAAGTCAGAAAAAGACAGACGTTATGGACACATCAAGTTGTAATTATCTGTGTGAAAGTATACAGACACGAAAGTTTAAAGAATATCTGACCTATTGCCTTCAGTGTCGGTGCGCAACATTATGTAGTTTAGCATTTACTTCTTCGTTAGAGGTGGGCAGTCAGATTTTTTTCATACATTGAAAATATCATCACGTCACTCTTATTCAATACAAATTTATTTGCCAAAACTTTTTTTAAATGACCATACGACTCTGGGATCATTTTAAATCGATTTCTCAATTAATTTTACGCCTGATGACGTGTATGTATAGATTCAAAAAAATGTGTGAATCAAAGAAAATCTTAAAATCGTATAACTCTACATTATTCACAACATTTTTGTTGGTGGTTATTCCAATATTAGTTTAAATTCTATAGATGAATTTTGCTTTGAGAAAAACTAATTTTCCAAAAATAAAGTTTAGTAAAATCATGTACATCGTTCACTATTGAAGATGAACTTTTGTATTTTCTATTATTTCTACTTAAGTGCCAAGTTTCATCGATATCACATTTTGTGCGAACTTTTAGTCAATATCATTCTCTGGCAACTGGGCTAAAAAGGGAATTCATATTCTTAAGTATATCTCCAGATGAAAATATTTAATTCGAGTAATTGTAGATTATGGATGTACATTATTTGGTTCCGCTTCAATGTTTGATTTAGCTCTTAAACTATGTGAATCAAATCACCCAATTTTACTGAAAGAAAAGGCGACAGACTATTAAAATGATCGCTTCCAATTTTAGTTCCATTTGTCCAGTAGCAAAAAAATGTTTTGGTTTGGCAAATAACCTCAAGTGACTATTAGATTAATTTGACAAACAGTACCTACTTGTGCTAACGTAAAGTAGCAGAAAAATGGAAATACCGCCTCCTTCGACAAAAAATACATTATATAATTATATAACCGTTACAAAAAAGTCGGCTACCTCTATACATATTTGTATGCAGATATACAGATATACTGGTCTATTATTCTTGCGTATTTTTTCTTAAGTTTCTAATCGTGCTTCTTCCTATTTCGATGGTTTTACATGGCTGCTGGGTATTAATCAGGAAGAACAAGAAGAATTTCTACGTAAGATGAGAGCTAATTAAATTATGTGGGACCAATACACAATGACGTATTCGGAAGGGGGGTAATAGGGTTCAATACTTACCGAATTGAATTGGAGTGTATTTCAATGTTAGTTGATGATTTTTGTGTTTATTATTAATTAATACATTTATTACATTTTTTATTTTTAAATTTAGAAAAATGTGTACTTATTAGGATTTGTATTTATTTTTTACCAATATACAAGATAAAATTGACTCTAATTTCGGAAAAAAATTAAATCGGCAATTAAATAACTTAATACTTTTTAAAGATTAAACTGCACAAATGATGTGAAATAAGTTAAAATCACAGCTCCCAAGAATTACGACATTAGAAAATGTCACACACTGCACCAACGTCTGGACTTCAAACAACTACTCCTTGGGCTATATGTCCCAACAGGTATTGAATTACAGAAGTCCAGACGCGGTTGGAACCCGAATCGTTTCGGGACTTAAACAAACAACTTTGATTTTGTTACTAAAGGAGCCTGTCATTCTTAGACCGGTTTCGGCAATATTGTGCCTCATCAGTAAGAAGCAGACAAGCTCGAAAATCCGTAAAGGATGACAGAAGAATGAATTCGGCTCGCCTGGTTCTTGATAAAACTGCTTGCGTTATAGCAAGTGTATCAAGAACGAGGAAAGCCCAATTCTATCTATTCAGCAAAATTTCTTACTCTTCGAAAGCAAACTTTCTAAAAAATAATAGATTTGAAGAACTGCATCCATTACTTGAAGAATTTCGACTTTTTCCTATTTTACAGACGAAGCAAAGTTATCATGGACCTTGAAATAGGGGAAAAACTGTAAAAAGAAACTTAAAACTATTTCACAAAAAATCAGGAAAACCCTAAAGAAAAAATTTTGACTGAAATATTGTTATATTCAATATGAGGAAATTTTGGATGACAAAACTTACCGTTTCGTATTGGTGAGGTTTCCAACAAGTCGGACCTTATATAGAAGAAATAAGTTTTTGAGGTTTAAATCAAATTGTAGATTTTATTATCCTACACAGAAATACTCCAATCTTATTACAAGAGAAGATATTGTGACAAAGCTGCATCCACTAAAAGAAAATAAATGCTCAACCATTAAAAAAATTGAAATGAAAGAATCGAAAAAGTATCCAGATCTGCCCCACCCTATTTATATTATAAAAGACAGGGAAGTAACATTTTCACTAGCAATGTAATGAAACCCCTTCACAAAAATCATGTAAGTACCGCATTGAGTTCAATAAAACAATTCACACTGTGGACCGATAATCATTGGCATTGCACGCATCTTTTCGTTTTACTTTCTCAAGTTTTTACTTTTACGTGGGTTTTTGAGCAGGTGCACAATCAACCCAAAGTACCAAATCAGACATGGTAAATTTATTTGATCACTTTCCTCCAAGAAGAAAGTTCGCGAAACTGGATATATACTCATGAAAATTTTATCGGAAACGAATAAATAAAATTCCAAATAACTTAATCATCCAAATAAACCTCGTTTAAGTAAAATTTCAAACGGCTGTTTGAGAAATCCCAAACACAGATCCTGAACATTTTTTTTAATAGTAGCAAAAGTTCACTATTACCTACAGGATGTTGAGATATTCTGCTTACAACGTTCTTATATACACCTGTGAGCTCTTGTGAATTAATAAAATCTGGTCTTATAGTTTCTTTTTTATATTTACAATTTTATTTGACAAAATTTTTTTGTCGGTAAAAGTTTTGGACTCCTAATACAAAATTTGATTTTTTTTAACAAAAAAACGTCGCTTTAAAGGAGCCACAGATAAATTTACTAAATGCATTCGGCTAACAGGATTTTTCCTTTTGTCTTCGACGATCTTTTGATCTAACAATTTTCTAATGAAATAATGAGCCTGTCAGCAGAGTAGGGTTAACCTTCTCTTATGGAAACCCGTTTTAAAAACGGCGCAGTTTTTTTAAAACGACCCAGTGTTGTTTGTGCTTCCCAAATAGAAGTTGCAAAAGTAACAAATTACAACTCTCTTTAGTTGTATCACCACTTTACAAATAATTATGATACCGTCAAACTAAATATATTGTAGCACTTGCATCGTAATATTTTTAAGCGCCCACGTAACATCCATGGCTGTATTCCCATAAAAGAAAATAACGAAATAATAATTCTCTCACAATTTATCTGTCAATCTAACAACCGCGTATACGTTTCGCGCTTTTACCTTCTAACAGTTTGATTTTTGCGTGGGAGTGTACCCAAAGTCTTTCATTATGTTCGATAAAATAGC